>OY977944.1:14813324-16096603 GCA_963854355.1 Epinotia brunnichana | reverse complement strand
ATATATCTACAATTTCACTTAAAACTGACACTCAATCAATTTTAGGAATTTATATTGTGATCGTCAGTTATTTAACATTTATCAAATTAAAATTTTAAATAACAAATATTTTAAAGGTAAAATGATGTTCACAGGTATTTGTCAACAAGTTACAAAATGATAATTCGAGATTAAGATGTTTGTCGGGAATAGCCCAAAATAATACTTATGTTTTGTATGATTTTTCTCTGTTCCTAAATAAACGTGTAAACCTCTGTCTTAATGTGTATGTTTGTATGATTTTCTCTGTGCCTAAATAAACGTGTAAACCTCTGTCTTAATGTGTATGTTTGTATATATATATACAAATGACACAAAGGTCATCCTCACACCTCTTGCTGGAGCGATCTACTCAAAGGATGATATACCAAAGATTGGAGCAGAGCTAGGGTTAGAAGCAGTGGCAGTCATACAGATGATCAATGCAAGCTGCTGCTCAGGAGGACAGCATTTGGACGAGTCCACCATAGAGTGTGCCATAGCTGCTACTATAAGTGCCACTAAGAAAATGACAGACAAAAATGTAAGGGATTCTATACTGTCAAAGATGGTTAAGCAGTACACTAGAAAACATAAGACCTACGATGAGGTTAAGTTTGATACAATGTGCAAGTATGCCCTTGGAGGAGTGCCTGCTGGCCTGGACTCTAAAACGTTAATCTCAACTTACGAGGCAGCACGCAGGGGAAAGAACAAATGTTCAACAAGTATATACTGAAAATAGATAGTACAACTAAGAATTACTCTATAACTAAAGAAACAGTGTGTATTGGGTCCGCTAGCTTTAAAGTTTCAGATTCCGGAGTGGTATACCCTTCACCAATAGTGTATGGGTCAGATAGCATCTGTGTGATAATATTTGTCGGTGGAATTTCACGATCATCTGAAGTCTTCACTCACATAGGGGCTTTTGATAATAGTGAGATTCAGCTATTAGCTTCAGAATTGGCTAATCACCACTACACAGAATTTGAACCAGCTGTTGAAACACTCAGGGAAGCACTTTTAGAAATAAACACTCGACATGTCGGAAGAGATTCAATTACAGAGTATTCTCAAGACTCTTAGCATTACAGAAGAGGGTGAGAGTTCTGCATCTTACAGCCTAGCTGCAATCATCCCAAATGAAGTAACAAGTGCAACGCAGTTCAAAGCATATGTCTGCTATGGTATGCCAGAATAGGTTGAACAAAAGTATGCAGGCCAGGAGTTCAATTTGAGTACTCTTGAGGCAAACTTTAAAATGCACTGCAAAGACTATAACTTGCAGATAACTGATGAGCCATCCAAAGCAGTGGAGTTTGCCACCAAAATAATCTTTGAGGTAGGCCCACAACTTAGATCCGAAAGAAAGACACAAGGTGATAAGGTTTTCAGATTCTTGTTTCCATATGTTAGGCAAGAGACATTACTGGAAGATAGCACTGAAGAAGGGAAGGAAAGTGAGAAGGTTGCGAAAATCAAGAGGACACTTAGCGTTCACACTGTCTTTGTATCCACATTCAAGGCTGCCACTTTCACAGGTGATAATAAGCCTCAGACATTAGTGATGACGTTCAAGCAAGCTGGGATTTTAGCAACAAAAATTATGAACCAGGTTGCAAAGTATATATATAACCTCTGTCTTAAAGTGTATGTTTGTATGATTTTCTCTGTGCCTAAATAAACGTGTAAACCTCTGTCTTAATGTGTTAGTATGTAAGTCGATCATTTATAGAATTAAGTTTTACCATTGTTTTTTCACTGCTGTTTCTATACCTACCTCATTGTACCTAGATATTAAGAGTTATATTAAATAAATCGTATCTACTAAACTATATTATAACCATGGTCCAAATGGACGAAGAGCGGTGCCTCCCAACACAAGTATTGCCATACTTACCGGGAGACGCCAGCCACTAATGTACTTATACCTACTTTAGTATGATACCAATAAATATTTTTGATTTTTTTTGATTTTTTTTGATAAAGGGATGGTGAGGCCGGTTTCACGGTATTACACATATACACACAAATACACGGTAAAAACTAAGCTAAGAGGTGCAAGCCCCGCCCACAACGCGACGGAAAATGTATCGCGCGGCGGAGCTAGCATCTCCTGCGGGAGCAAAAATGGAATAAAGGGGGCGATTTTTGCTCTCACAAATCAGTTTACAATTTTTACACCCACGAACAACACCTCCACTCACCTTCGCCGACAGCGCCATGTGAACCAGTACCAGTTTGTTTCATTTCTTCGAGCTCCAACAGTTAGAAACCTAAAGCTACAGTCAACAATGTTAATGAATATAAAATTAAGATCACCGTATACGGGTCGTCATTTATCTACAACACCTACACAGTTTAAATGAGTAGGTAAACAATTCTGATGTCAATAAAGATACAATTTAACATAAGTAATAAATCTAATTAGTGATGTCATAATGCTCATCTTTTGAATATAAAGGATTTTCTAATAAAAAGTTTCTCAGTCGACTCTGAAATATCTCATTACAAGTCTCAATATTTATTTATGTATTTTGGTTCACCAACAATTATTTACACTGAAGTTTACAGTAATCCAATTATCATAACTACTTGCTAAGTGTAACAATCACTTAAAGGTAAACACCGCATGCATTATATAAAAAAAGCGTTAACATTAACTTATCAAAATTATACATGGTTTTTGCTTAACTTATTATTGCGACGTAACTAAATAATTTAAAACTTTTTTAACAACTTTCTGCGCGTCACTTGTCGCCAAGTCCATATCATGATATATACCAAACACATACACCTTTTCATATGACCAGCGAAATAATTACTCTAATAATGCATTACTTTGATTTTCTTCGTTGCCTTGTTTCTAACCAATATAATATAACCTTCTACCGGTAGGTCCCAGCTATGGCATGGGAGTACATTTGGGCTCTTTTCTCGGTAGCGAACCACCCTTACATTTGTAACACTTTATACTTAGGTAAAGTGGTACTTTGTATGGAGTTAGTAATAAATTTTCTTTCAACTTATATCTACTATTTCTCGACCTGCAAACAGATTAAAGGTGTGACTCAGTGGTGGTATAGGATGCTTGGTAGCCCTATATCATGAAGAAAATATAATTTTGGTCCAAATGGGGCCTAATTACTAATACACATACCTGTTGTTAGTCCCAGTAAGGGACACCAATTCGTAAAGTTTTGTTCATGTACTTTCATCGTGGGAAGCCTTTTTACGGCAAAATCACATTAAACACGGTACACCCACTTCTTTGTTTTACTTTTAAACAATCAATTCACGTTTAAAAGACTATAAATTTGCTACTTAAATACTATAAACAAGCAGTCAATAAAAATATGTGATACCTGTCAGCCAGGACGTTTGGCGTTTGGTTTCTTGTTTTGACAGATCTCAAGGTAACGTCAAAATGAACTTAATATATAGTAAATCACGGTGTACTAGTAATTTTAATAACCTAATAGAAGTTTCGTATCAAAATAAGTAATTGTATCTCGGTAAATATAAAACTTTACTAAATAACGAATAACTCCAAAGTAGTTATTAAAGGTCGTGCGTTTCTCTCACAGGAATGACGAAACGTCATCACGTGCCATGTTGCCATGTCTAAATTACAGATTTTGTTTTCCGGTTGATAATTCTTTCGAATTCCTAACTTTACTGTCCTATTGTTTTTGTAAGCATTCTACTCAAGGATAAATAGATAATTTCTATTTGGAGTGTCTTCTAGCCTTTAAAAGGTTATTATTGTTGTAATTTAGAAATTCTGTTTGCTCATTTCATTCATTCCTGGAAGGGGATTGTTGCCATATCAAAAGACTGAGATTTGGATTTCCTTTCCAGCAAAATTCATTCGACACCTCATCACCATGCCTTGAAGGTTATTATAAATCCTTTGTGTCGAATCTCATCGCTTTGGGTAAGAATAACAGCCGTTTTCGTTTCCTTGTTTGTTTGGTAAGACGCCGAAGCTAATAATCTCTGTTTTCCTTTCAGCCTGTGGCCAAAGTTGAATAAATTTAGAGTCACTGGAGATATGTCCTCCATTATGTAATTGAGAACTTGGTAAGGAATTCGATTCAATATTTCCACGTTATGTCGCGAGATTATCATGGAATATTGTTAGTAATGTCTGTCGATTTTCTTTTCAGCTCTCCGCTTCAATCATCGTACGTCTCCGTTTATTTTCCTACAAAATGTGCCCGGTCATGTGGCATTAACACCTCATTTCACTCACCCAGCTTTGCTGGTAAGTAATTTATTTATTACACACTCATTATAAACGCCTTTTGTTTAAATCAATACTGAAATATAAAATTCCAAATAGTTATCTAACATGTGGAAAAAATTGATTTCAGGGAGGCAGGTTTAGGGTTAAACCTAACTTTCAATACCAGGGAAGGATAAGGAGGTATCTTTACATCCCAATCCTCATGGTTAGCTCAAAAGTAAGCTTTTTCTAACCAAAGTTATGGACCATTTATGGACACTGCCCTTTTGACCTCTAGTTGGAGCCAGGTACTTCTGCGGAGTGAATATATCCTCCATACACGAAATCTAAAACTGTATGTATACCTGTGTTATCCTGTAACGAGATAAACCGTGTTTGATGGTATGCGTAGACGGCTATCACTTACCTATGTGTGTAACAGCAACCTGACGAACTCGAAGAGTCGTCCACACTTGATTTTATGCACCGCGCTAGTCAGTCAGATAGATTTCTCACAGAGGTGGGTATGCTTTGGGTTCACGGTCATAGGAGCAATTAGTGCTTTCTAAAGAGGGCGCCATGCATTTCAATTTATACTCTAAAATGCAAAAGAGTTGTATGCAGGAGACCTATTTAGTAGCTAGCCACATAGAAATATGAACAAAGATTCAATTACAGAAAGCAAGTTTATTACAGTTCTCACAATCGTTTTAAATATTTACTAAACCTTAACTCTACTGTAGGGATAGCGGCGTGGCTCTCTCAGATGAGATTAAAATATAGGTCCCTGACCGAGGACGAAGTTTGACTCTAAAGTTAAATCTTTATATATAAGTAGGCTTTATTATTACGCTTAGGTCTGTGTGAGGCTCGTTTGCATTATTAAATTACAACATTAATATCTCATGGCAGATTCCATGAATGACACCAAAAAAAAAATGGAGGGAGGTCACCTCTAGAAACCCGCTACACGTGCGTCACGTCCCGCTGCGGTCCGCTGCGTCTACCCAGGCTCCCAGATGAGAAACTGCTCGTGTCGGCATCCGCATGTGAAGTACAAAAGGGGCGTATCACCGCACGCGAATTCCTGCGCCCGCTCAATTGCCTGTCCGCAACTGGAGCCCCCGCAAGGCAGCCCGCACGTTGTCGCTGGCAAGAGTTCAAAGCTAAGCGTTGGTGATTTTCCGCCTCCCAGATATCTTCTTTAAGAAGTAGTGTGTTACATCGACATTTCCAAAGCGTCAAAGCATCTCTGTGTCACTGGATGTATGCTGCTACATTTAAGTTAAACAAATGGCCTCCCGGCCGAAGCGAGCACTTCTCAAAAATTGCGACCTTTTCGCTCAACGCATTTTCGAAGAAAAACTTCTCATTGCTTTTGACAGCCGAGAAAAAAAAAAAAGAAGCTACCATAGACAATCCCCATATTCTGTTCAAATACCATAGAGGTATAGACCTGTAGTTATGCCTTGGATGCATGACGACAAATTATTTATCAAAAATCAAATATGATCATATTTTCTAATAGCTTGTTAAAAGTTAAGGATTATTCCTAGCGCTTTGACAACACACAAAAAAAGACTTATATCGTTGCCTTGAACGAGATGATAAACGCTCTGGCGCAGTTCCTCCGTTGGTCAACAGATGTCGGAATCGTCGCTTGCGCCGTTCTGCAATAGATGGCGCTATGAGTCTGAAAGTTAATGTGTCGATGCCGAAATTACACCGTAACATTACCGCTTCAGTTAGATAAAAAAAATTTTTTTTTTTTTTTTTCAAAAAAAAATTTTTTTTTTTTTTTTTTTTTTTTTTTTTTCAAAATTCTATGTCAATATAAACCTGTAGAGAGAGAGAGGATATACATAACTCCTTGTCCAACCGTCCCACTAAGAAAGCGCACTGCCTTCACTATACATCATACGCAGCTCAGCCTATAGTACGACCATGCCGCATATGAAAGGTCATCGACCCCTGACCTACACAAGAGTTCCTCCTTCAGGAGCAAAAAAAATCCAAAGATGTACGTGGCGATATGACAGGTGTCATAGCGTCTCGTTAGAAGCTAAAACTAGCTTTCAAAAGTTTGAAAAGTTCAAAACGATAAAATGCCGCTGACTGCTCGTGAAGCTTCCAGCTTGCTGCCCATAACGTTCTGAAATATTTCAATTACCATAACAAAGCAACACTAACGTAAAGTTTTAGGAAGTACTGTCTATGATTAAAACCAGCGCTTGCATATGTTGATAAGACATATACCCGTGATATATACCTACTCACTTTAATGCACCAAGTAGAAATCGTAACAGACTAAAAAATAACAACCCCTTTTTCACACAGAAATCTTTAAGTAGTAGATCTTAAAAGTTATACTAGATATGTCCATATGACAGAAGCAGAGATAAGAAGACTTATTGTCCTTTTAGAGAAGTACCGAATTATTTCGTTCAGCAGTAGAATAATATCAAGTGGATACAGAAGTTCCAAGTAGCTTAAGCCTAACGTCGACAGTTATTTACCTAAACTAACACGCGCGTTCCTATCATGCGACTTATGCCATACGTATGCGTATGCGTATGCCTATGCTATGCTATGCTATGCTATGCTATGCTATGCTGTGCTATGCTATGCTATGCTATGCTATGCTATGCGGGCGTCCCCACTTCTATGAACTTAACTACAAACCTAGCTATCTATACGATGCGCTAGTTCTACGCTACGTTACTTACCTATTTATTTACCTAACAAACCACACTTAAAGCATGCACTAGTGTGTTTGATATTTATCGTATATTGTTACCTAACACAATCGATGGCCAACTCGAAGGTGTATCCTAATATCGAGGTCAACTGTACATTCCGGGAATTTCGATTTGAGTGCATAATAATTACCTACAGGCATTTACCTAGGAAATACTACGTTCCTATATCTGACTCAACGAATAAGGGTTACTCAAACTGTAAAAAAAAATCCATGTCTGGTTTCACATTGACAGACGTAATGTGCTACTTACGGTTCGTTTATTACCTAATATACCTACATGAATTCTTCACCAATCAGTGGTTATCAAAATAAGCTTGAAAATAAAACATGAGTCTACCTAACAAATAGGTCAAGGTCATTATCATTAACCTCATAGTAACTCTAATGATTTATTCGAATAGTATTCTGTCTGACTGTGTCAGTCTGGTTGTGACTTCTGAGTGAAATTGTAAAGTCAAATCCGATTAAATGAATTGTGATAGCATACAGTTCAGATACTTATAGTTATTAGGTTTCCATAAAAGTTTTCCAACTCTTTCCTATTTTGTGTCTATATGTATGCGAACATACATACCATGGAACTAAATTCCATTAAAGCGACCCCAAAGAAAAGAAACCACCATAACGTCAACAGAATGATTCACATCTAGTACTATCCAAAAGATGTCGCTAGCTTCAACGAGACAACATCCATCTGTACAACTATAACATAGAATGCCCTTCATGTGGTACTGTAGAATACTACTCTCAGAGGAGAAATAGACTCCCACCCAATATTTAAGAAAATACGGATTAAATGCCAGTTACCCCAAACAAGAGAATCCTACGACAATTATATGAAAGATAAAATGTCTAACCTCAAACACTAGTGAACACCTTGAAAAGGTAGCCAGTCATACCCAACGACCGCTGCAACACGAAGCTGAGAAGCGATCAACCCGCAGTAACAGTTGTTGACCTTAAGATGACATGAGCCAGCTTCGACAAACATCTCCTTCGCAGACCTGAAATTCGTCATCAATGGACAAGCCTGAGATAAAAGAATTCGCTTTTATGGTATAAAGCGCAGTTAGCAGATTTAAATTGTTGTTTGAGCTCATCCACAGTGCTAATAGGATCTACCTCTAAGCCTTTCGCTTGCAATACAAATAAAACAGTTCGTCTTTGGTCATGTTATCTAACCCTGAGTAATTATAATAATAAGTTACACAAGATAACATTCAGCTTTTCTGAACAAAGAAAGAGAATACTCCTTTGAGTATTACAGTGATAAAAAGAAGAGTATTTCTTTTACCATTAATTAAGCTTAAATCCTATAAATATACTGACTCAGTAATGTTGTATAGTAACATACAAAATAAAACCACCATCTTGCATTGTGGCTATTACAGTTTTAAAAGAGCAGAGTAGAAGTAGCAAGCTATTATTAACATAAAAGTAAAATTCTTACTTGAACCTTCATACCTACTTAAAGTTATGAGTGAGATATACTACTTTCCACTCCAAGAATAAATAATGACATATACATATATATGTAATAAAGTTATGGCCTAATGCCATTTAATTAATTAATTAATTTAACAAATAAGTAGTACTTATTATCAAGCATTTTAATGATTGGCTTATTGCCTTAAGTATTTTGAGAAGTGTTACATGAATTTACCATTCCATAGAATACAAATAAACATGGTAAAACCATTTATATATAAGTATTCTATGTGCCAGTAACTGTATATTGCAGTGTATAGTTTTGCTTTCACACAAAGCAGTAAAAAAATATTCCAAGTTTAGTTCAGGAGAATTGAAATGTCAAGTTTGACAGTTAATTTATAATAGTTACAAACAGTACCTTATATTGTGTCCAGTTGGAACACCAAAATTTATATTTCACTCTACAGTGTGATGAGAAAAAAAATTACACCCGTTGACACAAATAGTAAAATGCTTTGACACATGAACAGTAGATATAGATATTTGATAAAGACTATGTAACTCAACAAAAGATAAGCCTCACACAACCCTACTCAGACCGCATCTAATACAGGTAATTCCTACTATCAAAAAAAAAAAAAAACACCATGCACCGATAACCGTTGAAACCTCAACCCCAAAGCCCCACGTTGGGCGCCAAAATGTAACGAGATAAACCGTGTTTGATGGTATGCGTAGACGGCTATCACTTACCTATGTGTGTAACAGCAACCTGACGAACTCGAAGAGTCGTCCACACTTGATTTTATGCACCGCGCTAGTCAGTCAGATAGATTTCTCACAGAGGTGGGTATGCTTTGGGTTCACGGTCATAGGAGCAATTAGTGCTTTCTAAAGAGGGCGCCATGCATTTCAATTTATACTCTAAAATGCAAAAGAGTTGTATGCAGGAGACCTATTTAGTAGCTAGCCACATAGAAATATGAACAAAGATTCAATTACAGAAAGCAAGTTTATTACAGTTCTCACAATCGTTTTAAATATTTACTAAACCTTAACTCTACTGTAGGGATAGCGGCGTGGCTCTCTCAGATGAGATTAAAATATAGGTCCCTGACCGAGGACGAAGTTTGACTCTAAAGTTAAATCTTTATATATAAGTAGGCTTTATTATTACGCTTAGGTCTGTGTGAGGCTCGTTTGCATTATTAAATTACACCATTAATATCTCATGGCAGATTCCGTGAATGACACCAAAAAAAATGGAGGGAGGTCACCTCTAGAAACCCGCTACACGTGCGTCACGTCCCGCTGCGGTCCACTGCGTCTACCCAGGCTCCCAGATGAGAAACTGCTCGTGTCGGCATCCGCATGTGAAGTACAAAAGGGGCGTATCACCGCACGCGAATTCCTGCGCCCGCTCAATTGCCTGTCCGCAACTGGAGCCCCCGCAAGGCAGCCAGCACGTTGTCGCTGTAAATCACAATCAACATTTAAGATTTGAACGAACAAACAACTATCACTTTCTCTCCGACCACATTTCGACAGAAATTAATAGAACTAGCTTTACCTGGCAAGAGTTCAAAGCTAAGCGTTGGTGATTTTCCGCCTCCCAGATATCTTCTTTAAGAAGTAGTGTGTTACATCTGAAACAAAGCAATGTCCCTCCTCTAAAAAACCGCCGCTTGAACACGATAAATATTTCTTCCGCTAGATCGGCGACAATTTCATTTCACTCACCGACATTTCCAAAGCGTCAAAGCATCTCTGTGTCACTGGATGTATGCTGCTACATTTAAGTTAAACAAATGGCCTCCCGGCCGAAGCGAGCACTTCTCAAAAATTGCGACCTTTTCGCTCAACGCATTTTCGAAGAAGAACTTCTCATTGCTTTTGACAGCCGAGAAAAAAAAAAAAGAAGCTACCATAGACAATCCCCATATTCTGTTCAAATACCATAGAGGTATAGACCTGTAGTTATGCCTTGGATGCATGACGACAAATTATTTATCAAAAATCAAATATGATCATATTTTCTAATAGCTTGTTAAAAGTTAAGGATTATTCCTAGCGCTTTGACAACACACAAAAAAAGACTTATATCGTTGCCTTGAACGAGATGATAAACGCTCTGGCGCAGTTCCTCCGTTGGTCAACAGATGTCGGAATCGTCGCTTGCGCCGTTCTGCAATAGATGGCGCTATGAGTCTGAAAGTTAATGTGTCGATGCCGAAATTACACCGTAACATTACCGCTTCAGTTAGATAAAAAATTTTTTTTTTTCAAAAAAAAATTTTTTTTTTTTTTTTTTTTTTTTTTTTTTTCAAAATTCTATGTCAATATAAACCTGTAGAGAGAGAGGATATACATAACTCCTTGTCCAACCATCCCACTAAGAAAGCGCACTGCCTTCACTATACATCATACGCAGCTCAGCCTATAGTACGACCATGCCGCATATGAAAGGTCATCGACCCCTGACCTACACAAGAGTTCCTCCTTCAGGAGCAAAAAAATCCAAAGATGTACGTGGCGATATGACAGGTGTCATAGCGTCTCGTTAGAAGCTAAAACTAGCTTTCAAAAGTTTGAAAAGTTCAAAACGATAAAATGCCGCTGACTGCTCGTGAAGCTTCCAGCTTGCTGCCCATAACGTTCTGAAATATTTCAACTACCATAACAAAGCAACACTAACGTAAAGTTTTAGAAAGTACTGTCTATGATTAAAACCAGCGCTTGCATATGTTGATAAGACATATACCTACTCACTTTAATGCACCAAGTAGAAATCGTAACAGACTAAAAAAATAACAGCCCCTTTTTCACACAGAAATGTTTAAGTAGTAGATCTTAAAAGTTATACTAGATATGTCCATATGACAGAAGCAGAGATAAGAAGACTTATTGTCCTTTTAGAGAAGTACCGAATTATTTCGTTCAGCAGTAGAATAATATCAAGTGGATACAGAAGTTCCAAGTAGCTTAAGCCTAACGTCGACAGTTATTTACCTAAACTAACACGCGCGTTCCTATCATGCGACTTATGCCATACGTATGCGTATGCGTATGCGTATGCCTATGCTATGCTATGCTATGCTATGCTATGCTATGCTATGCTATGCTATGCTATGCTATGCTATGCGGGCGTCCCCACTTCTATGAACTTAACTACAAACCTAGCTATCTATACGATGCGCTAGTTCTACGCTACGTTACTTACCTATTTATTTACCTAACAAACCACACTTAAAGCATGCACTAGTGTGTTTGATATTTATCGTATATTGTTACCTAACACAATCGATGGCCAACTCGAAGGTGTATCCTAATATCGAGGTCAACTGTACATTCCGGGAATTTCGATTTGAGTGCATAATAATTACCTACAGGCATTTACCTAGGAAATACTACGTTCCTATATCTGACTCAACGAATAAGGGTTACTCAAACTGTAAAAAAAAAATCCATGTCTGGTTTCACATTGACAGACGTAATGTGCTACTTACGGTTCGTTTATTACCTAATATACCTACATGAATTCTTCACCAATCAGTGGTTATCAAAATAAGCTTGAAAATAAAACATGAGTCTACCTAACAAATAGGTCAAGGTCATTATCATTAACCTCATAGTAACTCTAATGATTTATTCGAATAGTATTCTGTCTGACTGTGTCAGTCTGGTTGTGACTTCTGAGTGAAATTGTAAAGTCAAATCCGATTAAATGAATTGTGATAGCATACAGTTCAGATACTTATAGTTATTAGGTTTCCATAAAAGTTTTCCAACTCTTTCCTATTTTGTGTCTATATGTATGCGAACATACATACCATGGAACTAAATTCCATTAAAGCGACCCCAAAGAAAAGAAACCACCATAACGTCAACAGAATGATTCACATCTAGTACTATCCAAAAGATGTCGCTAGCTTCAACGAGACAACATCCATCTGTACAACTATAACATAGAATGCCCTTCATGTGGTACTGTAGAATACTACTCTCAGAGGAGAAATAGACTCCCACCCAATATTTAAGAAAATACGGATTAAATGCCAGTTACCCCAAACAAGAGAATCCTACGACAATTATATGAAAGATAAAATGTCTAACCTCAAACACTAGTGAACACCTTGAAAAGGTAGCCAGTCATACCCAACGACCGCTGCAACACGAAGCTGAGAAGCGATCAACCCGCAGTAACAGTTGTTGACCTTAAGATGACATGAGCCAGCTTCGACAAACATCTCCTTCGCAGACCTGAAATTCGTCATCAATGGACAAGCCTGAGATAAAAGAATTCGCTTTTATGGTATAAAGCGCAGTTAGCAGATTTAAATTGTTGTTTGAGCTCATCCACAGTGCTAATAGGATCTACCTCTAAGCCTTTCGCTTGCAATACAAATAAAACAGTTCGTCTTTGGTCATGTTATCTAACCCTGAGTAATTATAATAATAAGTTACACAAGATAACATTCAGCTTTTCTGAACAAAGAAAGAGAATACTCCTTTGAGTATTACAGTGATAAAAAGAAGAGTATTTCTTTTACCATTAATTAAGCTTAAATCCTATAAATATACTGACTCAGTAATGTTGTATAGTAACATACAAAATAAAACCACCATCTTGCATTGTGGCTATTACAGTTTTAAAAGAGCAGAGTAGAAGTAGCAAGCTATTATTAACATAAAAGTAAAATTCTTACTTGAACCTTCATACCTACTTAAAGTTATGAGTGAGATATACTTCTTTCCACTCCAAGAATAAATAATGACATATACATATATATGTAATAAGGTTATGGCCTAATGCCATTTAATTAATTAATTAATTTAACAAATAAGTAGTACTTATTATCAAGCATTTTAATGATTGGCTTATTGCCTTAAGTATTTTGAGAAGTGTTACATGAATTTACCATTCCATAGAATACAAATAAACATGGTAAAACCATTTATATATAAGTATTCTATGTGCCAGTAACTGTATATTGCAGTGCATAGTTTTGCTTTCACACAAAGCAGTAAAAAAATATTCCAAGTTTAGTTCAGGAGAATTGAAATGTCAAGTTTGACAGTTAATTTATAATAGTTACAAACAGTACCTTATATTGTGTCCAGTTGGAACACCAAAATTTATATTTCACTCTACAGAGTGATGAGAAAAAAAAATTACACCCGTTGACACAAATAGTAAAATGTTTTGACACATGAACAGTAGATATAGATATTTGATAAAGACTATGTAACTCAACAAAATATAAGCCTCACACAACCCTACTCAGACCGCATCTAATACAGGTAATTCCTACTATCAAAAAAAAACACCATGCACCGATAACCGTTGAAACCTCAACCCCAAAGCCCCACGTTGGGCGCCAAAATGTAACGAGATAAACCGTGTTTGATGGTATGCGTAGACGGCTATCACTTACCTATGTGTGTAACAGCAACCTGACGAACTCGAAGAGTCGTCCACACTTGATTTTATGCACCGCGCTAGTCAGTCAGATAGATTTCTCACAGAGGTGGGTATGCTTTGGGTTCACGGTCATAGGAGCAATTAGTGCTTTCTAAAGAGGGCGCCATGCATTTCAATTTATACTCTAAAATGCAAAAGAGTTGTATGCAGGAGACCTATTTAGTAGCTAGCCACATAGAAATATGAACAAAGATTCAATTACAGAAAGCAAGTTTATTACAGTTCTCACAATCGTTTTAAATATTTACTAAACCTTAACTCTACTGTAGGGATAGCGGCGTGGCTCTCTCAGATGAGATTAAAATATAGGTCCCTGACCGAGGACGAAGTTTGACTCTAAAGTTAAATCTTTATATATAAGTAGGCTTTATTATTACGCTTAGGTCTGTGTGAGGCTCGTTTGCATTATTAAATTACAACATTAATATCTCATGGCAGATTCCATGAATGACACCAAAAAAAAAATGGAGGGAGGTCACCTCTAGAAACCCGCTACACGTGCGTCACGTCCCGCTGCGGTCCACTGCGTCTACCCAGGCTCCCAGATGAGAAACTGCTCGTGTCGGCATCCGCATGTGAAGTACAAAAGGGGCGTATCACCGCACGCGAATTCCTGCGCCCGCTCAATTGCCTGTCCGCAACTGGAGCCCCCGCAAGGCAGCCCGCACGTTGTCGCTGGCAAGAGTTCAAAGCTAAGCGTTGGTGATTTTCCGCCTCCCAGATATCTTCTTTAAGAAGTAGTGTGTTACATCGACATTTCCAAAGCGTCAAAGCATCTCTGTGTCACTGGATGTATGCTGCTACATTTAAGTTAAACAAATGGCCTCCCGGCCGAAGCGAGCACTTCTCAAAAATTGCGACCTTTTCGCTCAACGCATTTTCGAAGAAAAACTTCTCATTGCTTTTGACAGCCGAGAAAAAAAAAAAAGAAGCTACCATAGACAATCCCCATATTCTGTTCAAATACCATAGAGGTATAGACCTGTAGTTATGCCTTGGATGCATGACGACAAATTATTTATCAAAAATCAAATATGATCATATTTTCTAATAGCTTGTTAAAAGTTAAGGATTATTCCTAGCGCTTTGACAACACACAAAAAAAGACTTATATCGTTGCCTTGAACGAGATGATAAACGCTCTGGCGCAGTTCCTCCGTTGGTCAACAGATGTCGGAATCGTCGCTTGCGCCGTTCTGCAATAGATGGCGCTATGAGTCTGAAAGTTAATGTGTCGATGCCGAAATTACACCGTAACAATCCATTTAAACCGTGTACATATTGACTATCAGTGCTATAACTCAACATACAGAAACTTTTATGTAGATCAATGTGGTACATGTATAATTTTATGTCTTAATATAACCACAAGAGTGTTTTAAAATAAATAGTTCCTTTAACCAATTACTTGCTTAAACGGTAGTATTTAAACCGTGTTATTAAATAAGAAAAGTTCTATTAACCCTTGAACAGCCACTGCTTTTCAAGGGTATAACAAAATGTTTGTTGCATGAAAAGCAATCTTATAACTAATTAAATTTAACGGGTTTGATGTAAACCAAGGAAGGAATATAAAAATAAGGTATTGTTGTACTAAGGACTACTACTTAAAAATAAAGTAAATGTGTGTTTACTTATGTTATGTGATTTTTATTTGATGATGTCATTCGTTTGACGAAGGAACCACCTGGCGCCCATTAAACAATAAACACTGGTGACTTCTTCGCTCCACTCTGGCCTATACCTACCTCTGAGACTTATGTGTGCTTTCTGAGTAGCCGTTTGCAATTTTTTTTAATATTGAGCCCTCGCATAAGAAATTGGCTTCTATAGCCAAGGTTAAGATATTACAGTGGCTGAACCCAACGTTTGGCAGTGGAGAATGACAAATTCAAATAACAGTGCATAACAAATAATTAATTTTAAGTTTTTCTTGAAGCGGATTAGCATGTTCTCTAGATTAAGATATACTTACTAATTTTAAGTGTATAAACCTATGTGACATATTGGTGTAACAAGCATCATCATTGTTACAATTTTTTGATGGTTTAACTTAAATCTATACTTTTACTATTTGGTTGCTTTGTCGAACGAAGCACTATTGGACTTTGTAAAACTATCTTGGAATTTTTTAAATAGAATATATTCCTGAAATAAATTAAAAATCTTTTGAGATATCAAGTATAACTAAACTTAACTACACGAAATTTATTAATAAATGGTAATATTTACATACATACATACAACACATCATGGATTTCACAAGAGCTGGATGTAAAGTAGCACATCTACACAAAGATGAAATTACACATGAACTCACTATACGGAATCTTCCAGTAAATCCATTATCTCGTAGGACTAGCTTATGTCAAGCACTAAAACATACAGCTAAACTCGCTCGTAAAGGAAGCCTACTCGTTGCTGATCTGATTCAGGGTGATCTTGCGTCAGAAATAGGTGTGTGTAAGCGCAAAGCTGAAGAACTTGAACAAGCCTTGCAAGGTGAACTTTCAGATGCTGCCGTGGATCGGTTAACTTCGCGGTGTCGCTACTTAATATGCCGTCTTTCACGCTTAGGTGATGATTCGGAAGGAGCACAGGAGTTAATTACTGAACTTAAGTCCATGTTGTCTACAATACAAGAAAATAATTCTTCACCCTCTGGTTCGGATGACGATCAGAGCTCTCTTGATGACAATATTCGTGTAGTCAAAGAAGTTATATATAAACCTGAGAAAACTTTTAATATAAATTCTTTAAATTTGAAGTTTAAAGGAGACACATGTGTGCGTACTTTTCTCGTACGTTTGGAGGAGCTTCGTTTGGCAAGGAACATCTCTGAAGCCCAAATACTGCGCGGTTTTCCTGAAATTCTTGAAGGACCTGCTTTGTCGTGGTTTAGGACTAATCGAAATAATTTTAATTCTTACAAGGAGGTCGTAGCTGCTCTCAAAGATGACTTCGACATACCTGATCTTGACCATCTATTGCTGAAGGAGATTCGCTCACGAACACAAGCCAAGTCGGAAACCATCGTTTTCTTTGTTTCCACTGTTCTAGGATTGTTCGAACGTTTAAGCAGAGAGATACCAGAAGCTGAAAAACTAGATATTCTTATACGTAACATACGCCCCGAATATTCTAGGGACCTTGCTCTCCAGGATATTCGGACTATTAGTCAACTTAAATCCCTCTGTAAGCGGATGGAATTGGCACAGGTTAAGTCCAAACAATTCCGTGAACCTGATATGTCAGGACATAGTGGTCACACTTCAGTTGTACCTACTCGTAGTTTTGAGACTCAAAATAAACCTCAAACGAGGTATCCTGAAAAAACTTCTATGGTGAGAAATTCTGCCGTAGCCTCTGTCAATCCAAATACTTCTAAACAGTCATGTTTCCGTTGTGGCATGACCAATCATGCTACTAGCTTTTGTAAAAAGTCTAGGGAAATAGTTTGTTTCAGATGTGGTGAAAAAGGAGTACGAACTCCCGAATGTTCTAAATGTAACTCTAATTCAAAAAAACTAATTGGTGCTGTCTTTTCCAGAAAAACTTTTAATAAACTTTCTGCTCCCTTACCTACTGAAAAGACAATGCACTTTGAACCTCCAAAGGGAGACAATAGACTCTACATACTGTTAGACATCCTTGGTCTACAAGTAAAGGCTATGCTGGACTCGGGTGCCTGCGCCTCATTTTTAGGTTCTGACAGCCATCTTGTTTTAACGGCTGCAGGTTTACCTGTTCACAAGCATGAAACACCTCTTAAGATTCGTGTAGCTAACGGTCAACAACTCTTATGTACTGAATATATGACTGTACCGGTCAAATACAACAATATAGTTCAGCTTATACATTTTAATATCCAGCCTAAGATCACTACTCACATCATTCTTGGATTAGATTTCTGGAAAGCGTTTAAATTAATTCCTGAACTGATGTCAGTTTCCCATGAGGATGAAAACTTAGATAGTATTTCTGCCACTCCTGCAGAAAGTGGTTTGAATAATTTCGAATCCTTAACGATTGAACAAAAAGCACAATTAGAAAAGGTAAAGTCTTTTTACGATCAAGTAGATACTGATAAAGTGGGCTTAGGTAAAACACAGTTGATCGAACATGTAATAAATACTGGAGATGCACCTCCGATCAAACAAAAATATTACCGTCTTGGTCCTGATAAACAAGCGGCATTGGAAATAGAAGTTGATCGCATGTTGAAGGCAGGTATCGTTGAACCTTCTAACTCTCCCTGGAACTCGCCTGTTGTAATGGTGGAGAAGCCTAATGGTGACATGAGACTTTGCTTAGACAGCCGGAAAGTGAACTCGGTATCCAAGGCGGATGCTTATCCTTTGCCTTATGTAAATTACATTCTCGATAATCTCAGAGATGCTAAATATCTCACCTCACTTGATCTAAGTGCTGCGTATCATCAAATTCCACTTAGCACGGATTCTAAGGAAAAGACTAGCTTTACTGTTCCAGGCAAAGGCTTATTTCACTATAATCGAATGTGTTTCGGTTTGGTGGGAGCTAGTGCCACTATGCAACGTTTAATGGATAAACTTTTTACGGCTGAATTTGACAATAAAGTGTTTTGTTATATCGACGATATTATAATATGCACTTCTGATTTTGACGAACACGTGCGATTACTTAATGCAGTTTTTGAAAAACTTAAAGCGGCAAATCTAACGATCAACATGCAAAAATCTTTATTTTGCCGTAGTGAACTCAAATATTTGGGATATAAGGTAGATAGATATGGACTACATACGGATCCTGGCAAGGTTGAAGTAATTGTGGATTTTCCTGTTCCTCAGGATGCTAGAGGTATCAAACGTTTTCTTGGTATGTGCGGTTGGTACCGGCGATTTATCAATAATTTCTCTAAAATAGCTCGCCCTCTATCTCGCTTGACTAGTAAAAAGGTTAAATTTGTTTGGACTGAGGAAGCTAATGAAGCATTCAATACTCTCAAGTCTGCCCTTGTATCTGCCCCTATTTTAAGGTGCCCTAACTTTCAAGAACCATTCTCTCTTCATTGTGACGCCTCGTCCTATGCCCTGGGTGCGGTGCTTACTCAGAAACACGATGGTGTAGATCATCCTATCGCCTACTGCAGCCGCACACTTAGTAAAGCGGAATCTAACTACTCGGCAACCGAACGAGAATGTCTGAGTGTTCTTTTCGCACTGGAACAATACCGTGCATACGTAGAAGGTAGGAAGTGTTTTATTATTACAGACCACGCGTCTCTAAAATGGTTCACGAATTTAAAAAATCCTACAGGCCGTTTAAATAGGTGGGCATGTAGACTGAGTCAATTTAACTTTGAGCTAATCCATCGTAAAGGAAAAGAACACGTTATCCCGGATTGTCTATCTCGTATCCAGGTAAGTGCTATTGATACATCTTCTATACAGGATCCTTGGTATTTGGACTTATGTAAAAAGGTCGCTGATCAACCATCTCTATTCCCTAATTTCAAAATAGAGAATGATAAACTCTACCGTTACTCTAAAAATAAATATCGCCTGACAGATCAATTTGACTGGAAGTTGGTAGTACCTTACGAGGAACGGAAAGAGATTCTGACCAAATACCACGATAATGCTTCTGCTGGTCATTTTGGTGTGGCCAAAACTCATTCTAAGATATCCAGTTTTTATTACTGGCCTACTATTTTTCAGGATGTTAAGGATTATGTATATGCGTGTGAAACATGTAAGACTTACAAACCTGTAAACTTAGCTCGCCCTGGTTTCATGGGTAATCCCCGACGTGTATCGTCGCCCGGCGAAGCTATATCCTGTGACATTCTTGGTCCATTTCCTCCGTCGTACTTACGGAATCAATACCTATTTGTATGTACGGATAACTTTAGTAAATACGTTACTTTATTTCCTCTGCGCACGATAACTGCGAAAGCAATAGTTAAGTGTATGGAAAAGGGAATATTTCTGGTACACGGGGTACCAAAATACGTCTACTGTGACAATGGAGCTCAATTTACTTCTAAAGATTTTAGAGACCTTATAACTAAATATAGCGTGCCGCATCTCTTTTATAACCCGAGATATCATCCACAAGTAAATAGTACCGAACGAGTGAACCGTGAACTGGTGAGAACCATAGCTTCGTACGTGCATTCCGACCATAGAACTTGGGACAAATACATAGCAGAAACGCAATGTGCACTAAATACTGCCACTCACGAAGTTACTAAACATACTCCTTATTTTCTAACTCATGGTCGCGAAATGGTTATAGAAGGCTCTCTATATAATGACGATGGTCCCATTGATCAAAATGCCCTCGATATGGATACCAGTTTGGCGTTTTCAGATAAGCTGAAGGAGTTAAAAACCGTATTTCAAAAGGTGCGTAATTCCTTATTGGTTTCTCATGACCGAAATGCTCGTTATTATAATATGAGAAAGCGCAATATAGAACTGGAAGAAGGCCAATTCGTCTATAAAAAGTGTTTCCATTTGTCCAATGCTGCTAAATATTTCTCTGCTAAATTGGCTCCCCGTTACGAAAAATGTGTAATACACAAAAAACTAGGACCTCTAGTCTACTCTTTGAAATCTTTACAAGGGAAACTTCTTGGGAATTTCCACATAAAAGATATTGTCCGTCCGGGGGAAGTTGCGGCTCCGTAGGATGCTACTTTCGTAGGTTATGGCATATCAATTTTTCTCTAGTAGGATTAAATTAAACAATAGACTTTGTTCTATGAGTGGAAACTCCTCGATAAGAGTTTTCCTCGGTGTGTAAATTTAATGTCTATTCCTCTTGCATGAAAGACACGTGCAAAGTGTCCCTATCTAATACTTGTGTTCAGTAGCGATCGGACTGTCCACACTGATAATTTTGTCCTAATAAAGATGAAAAATATCACTTAAATTATTTCTAAATAATTGCTTTTCAGCTAACAAAAAGCGTAAAGTTATACTTATGGTTACCCATATGCCTATCTTCTTCTTTACAATAAACGATAATTAGCTATGAGCTAAGTTTATCTGTAGTTTTTTTTTTTGCTAAAGAAGGATTTATAGCAAATCTTACTGCCAGCTCATCCTCTTATCTTTAAAGGAAGAGTGGCGTAAAATACGAGACCCAGAATGGTGAAACCTGCTAGGTTAATTAGCTTTTCCTCATTCTGCCTCCTTTGTAAATAGAACGGCATTCTTTAATAAAGTAAAAGCCCATGCCCATAGTAGTAATAGTTTATTTAGGTTATATGATTCGAATCCGTAAGTAGTTTGTAATGGCCAACCTAGTTAGTTAAATTTAGTATATAATTGTTTAGGAGAAGCGCGCCTCCCCAACAAAACCCTATTATAATTTTACGTTAAGAGATATCATTGTCATACAGTACAGCTGTAACAATGAGAATAAGAACTTTAAATAGTAATACTGCATGCTTTCCATTAGTATAAAAATTTGTTAGTATTAGGTATGAAACCTCTGTTCCTCAGAATGGTTTTAATTATATAGCTTTTTTGTCTCTAGTACGTTGGTCTTGAAGTTTTTTTTTAAGATAGTTCTTTGTCAAAAAAAAATTAAAAAAAATTTTTTTAATTTTTTTTTAACCCAACTGAAGATGAACTGTAACACTTTATACTTAGGTAAAGTGGTACTTTGTATGGAGTTAGTAATAAATTTTCTTTCAACTTATATCTACTATTTCTCGACCTGCAAACAGATTAAAGGTGTGACTCAGTGGTGGTATAGGATGCTTGGTAGCCCTATATCATGAAGAAAATATAATTTTGGTCCAAATGGGGCCTAATTACTAATACACATACCTGTTGTTAGTCCCAGTAAGGGACACCAATTCGTAAAGTTTTGTTCATGTACTTTCATCGTGGGAAGCCTTTTTACGGCAAAATCACATTAAACACGGTACACCCACTTCTTTGTTTTACTTTTAAACAATCAATTCACGTTTAAAAGACTATAAATTTGCTACTTAAATACTATAAACAAGCAGTCAATAAAAATATGTGATACCTGTCAGCCAGGACGTTTGGCGTTTGGTTTCTTGTTTTGACAGATCTCAAGGTAACGTCAAAATGAACTTAATATATAGTAAATCACGGTGTACTAGTAATTTTAATAACCTAATAGAAGTTTCGTATCAAAATAAGTAATTGTATCTCGGTAAATATAAAACTTTACTAAATAACGAATAACTCCAAAGTAGTTATTAAAGGTCGTGCGTTTCTCTCACAGGAATGACGAAACGTCATCACGTGCCATGTTGCCATGTCTAAATTACAGATTTTGTTTTCCGGTTGATAATTCTTTCGAATTCCTAACTTTACTGTCCTATTGTTTTTGTAAGCATTCTACTCAAGGATAAATAGATAATTTCTATTTGGAGTGTCTTCTAGCCTTTAAAAGGTTATTATTGTTGTAATTTAGAAATTCTGTTTGCTCATTTCATTCATTCCTGGAAGGGGATTGTTGCCATATCAAAAGACTGAGATTTGGATTTCCTTTCCAGCAAAATTCATTCGACACCTCATCACCATGCCTTGAAGGTTATTATAAATCCTTTGTGTCGAATCTCATCGCTTTGGGTAAGAATAACAGCCGTTTTCGTTTCCTTGTTTGTTTGGTAAGACGCCGAAGCTAATAATCTCTGTTTTCCTTTCAGCCTGTGGCCAAAGTTGAATAAATTTAGAGTCACTGGAGATATGTCCTCCATTATGTAATTGAGAACTTGGTAAGGAATTCGATTCAATATTTCCACGTTATGTCGCGAGATTATCATGGAATATTGTTAGTAATGTCTGTCGATTTTCTTTTCAGCTCTCCGCTTCAATCATCGTACGTCTCCGTTTATTTTCCTACAAAATGTGCCCGGTCATGTGGCATTAACACCTCATTTCACTCACCCAGCTTTGCTGGTAAGTAATTTATTTATTACACACTCATTATAAACGCCTTTTGTTTAAATCAATACTGAAATATAAAATTCCAAATAGTTATCTAACATGTGGAAAAAATTGATTTCAGGGAGGCAGGTTTAGGGTTAAACCTAACTTTCAATACCAGGGAAGGATAAGGAGGTATCTTTACATCCCAATCCTCATGGTTAGCTCAAAAGTAAGCTTTTTCTAACCAAAGTTATGGACCATTTATGGACACTGCCCTTTTGACCTCTAGTTGGAGCCAGGTACTTCTGCGGAGTGAATATATCCTCCATACACGAAATCTAAAACTGTATGTATACCTGTGTTATCCATTTAAACCGTGTACATATTGACTATCAGTGCTATAACTCAACATACAGAAACTTTTATGTAGATCAATGTGGTACATGTATAATTTTATGTCTTAATATAACCACAAGAGTGTTTTAAAATAAATAGTTCCTTTAACCAATTACTTGCTTAAACGGTAGTATTTAAACCGTGTTATTAAATAAGAAAAGTTCTATTAACCCTTGAACAGCCACTGCTTTTCAAGGGTATAACAAAATGTTTGTTGCATGAAAAGCAATCTTATAACTAATTAAATTTAACGGGTTTGATGTAAACCAAGGAAGGAATATAAAAATAAGGTATTGTTGTACTAAGGACTACTACTTAAAAATAAAGTAAATGTGTGTTTACTTATGTTATGTGATTTTTATTTGATGATGTCATTCGTTTGACGAAGGAACCACCTGGCGCCCATTAAACAATAAACACTGGTGACTTCTTCGCTCCACTCTGGCCTATACCTACCTCTGAGACTTATGTGTGCTTTCTGAGTAGCCGTTTGCAATTTTTTTTAATATTGAGCCCTCGCATAAGAAATTGGCTTCTATAGCCAAGGTTAAGATATTACACATTGTGCAGTGGCCAGAGCCAGAGCACTTATAAAAGAGCCCTATAAATCAGTTACTACGGTAACTTCATAAGGTCCATGTGGTCCCCGAAGGACTCATATATCAAATCACTTAGTTAGTATTGAAAGTGATATAAAGTAAACCTAAGACACTTAGCTTTCCAATCCGGGCTCCCCTCGAGATGAGTATACTCATGCAATAGCTGCATAGCACTTGACACTGACTTTAATGTTATTCATTTATTATAAGACTAGCTGTACGTAAAGTGATCATAAAACGTTAATAAACAGTATTGAGTTGACATTCGAGAGTGGCGCGAAGTGACATGACGTATGCTAATGACGGTAAGAAAAATAGCAGTTGCTTACCATAGAGTTCAATGTTGCTATATACAATATTTACATTTCACGGAAGTGTCGCGACATCATTCTTATAGAAAATGGATGTCACCAACTTTATTATTATTGCAAAGCCAAGCAGTTACCAGACCTTATTTTAAATTTCACGACCGAGTCAAAGAAAACATGAAGTGTTATAATTAATTTTCCCCTGATGCCGCAAGCTCTTAAATCTAGTAGGTATATTGGTATATGTTATATTTGACATACAGTGATATTTCGTACACATACAGGCAAGGTACAATCAATATTTAAAATTTTATGAAATGGAGTTCGCATGAATCGGATCGGTTATTACTGCATACAGATCTTAAACATTTCTTCTGACTCTTGAACACCATTTCACGAACACTTTTAATCCTAGAAATTATGTATAAATAGTCAGTTTCATTAATTCTTTTGCCTTGGTAAGTAATAATTAAATAAGTGTTTTTTTTGTTCGCAATTTAAAGTTCATAATGTTCGTCTTTTCAAGATTTACATGTAAGTTATTCTTGTTGAGCCATTCAATTATAATACGTAGTCTGGTTTATATTGTCCTGATGTAGGTACATGGATGTCTGTCTCTGTAAATATAACAGTGCTATCATCAGCGAATAATACCATTGGCTGATTTACTGCTCTAGGTAGATCATTGTCAAACTTCGAAGTTAACGTAAAAGAAAGATAAGGCCGCTTATGCCGCAAAAAACGCCCTGGCTGGCCACGGGACTCCGGGAGGCTCGCTTGAGATGGACCCCGATACCTGGTCCCATGGTATAGCACACTCAGCCGCCTCTTGTGAACCCGGGGTCCACAGACGGAGCCTCCCAGGGGGGTCCCATTATATTGGTTACGTTGCAAGTAATTATTTTACATGGACGATATGCCACGTCAAGCGGGCAGCCAAAAAAGGGTAAGGGTCCGGATTTTGTTTATAACTAGGTTTATTAAAGATATATGAGATCTAAAAAAATACGCATTTTTACTTTTTTTATTTATTGCTTGGTTACGATTATATACGACTTTAAAAAAATTACATAATCTGAGGAATGGATTTTTCAAATGTCATGGATGCAAATCCTCAAATGCATTTTAAAATAACTTAATGATGTTTTATGTAGAATAATAATGGTAATTCTTGAATATGAAATAAAAAGGATTTTATTTTTTATTTTTCATATAGTAGGGGAAAATGCAATGAAAGGAACAGGTTTTGAAAGGGACAATTTCAATTAACCGCGTTAGGAACCAAGTAGTAGATTTTTATTTACTGCATTCTGGCAACACTGACCCATAGACAATATTGACGTAAATGTCACTTGGCTGTCTTGAGAAACAAAATGGCGAAACGTGGTTGAGTTATTTCGTGCCTCAAAGTATTTTTTTTGGTGTTTTTGGGAAACGTTTATAAAATAGTTGTGATAACATTCCGTATTCATTGTACTGCAAACTTATTATTAGTTTTATTACCTAAAAGGTAAGTACACATTTATACGAAGTTACTCAAAAATATTTTTGCTGTGAGGTTATTTCTAAAAATGCACGAAATTCTTGTTTGGCCGCCAAAACACATTTATTCCTGAAGAACTCCCGAAGAGTTCGAAGCATGTCGCCCGTAGTGACATTTAATACGTGAGTTTAACCGTTTATTTATTAGCATTATTTCACATATTCTTTGTGTCTACGAAGTATGTGTTTGACGCTGGCTGGACGAGTCTTGAAAGGGACGTCCCTTTCATGACGTGTGTAATGTTTGCTAGTGTTTGATTATGAATGCCTAATTATTGTTTCAGGATAAATGGTTGAAGGTATCATAAAATAAAACTTAAAATGCCTCCTAAGAAAAGAGACCGAGTTGATCCTAAAAAAATAGAACAAGCCGTAAAGGAAGTGATAGAGAATAAAATATATTTGCGGTCTGTAGCTTGTGCTTACAATATGAGCAAATCTCACTTAGCTAGGCTTGTCACAAAGGCTAAAGAATCGGAGGAAGACTTCCAGTACTGTCCCAACATCGGGAATCGTAGAATTTTTACTGCAGAACAGGAAAATATGCTAGCGAACTATCTGAAGACCTCGGCTAAAATGTGTTTAGGGTTGACAACTGTCCAAGTCAGAGAGTTAGCTTATCAATATGCTTTAAAATTAGGGATTGCTCCCGAAAAGTGGCATGCTGACCAAATCGCAACAATTGATTGGCTAAAGAAGTTTTTGAAACGACAAGATACATTGAGTGTTAGAAAGCCTTAAAATACATCTTTAGCACGAACCACTGTTTTTAACAAAGTCAATGTCACAAATTTTTTTAACAATTTAGAAGGTTGTTATAAGAAATTTAAATTCGCACCAAACATGATTTGGAATACCGATGAATCAGGATGTACCACAGTCGTCAATGCACCAAAGGTAGTGGCTGAGGCAGGGCTTAAACGCGTTGGCCAGATTAGCTCTGCAGAACGTGGTACTCTAGTCACATTTTAGAATTTGATTATTAGTTTTATTATTTCTACTTGTATTATTTTTTAGGCTAGCTTAATTTTATTTTTATAATGTGTTAAGTTGTTCTTTGAAATATAAATTATTACATCGGGCTTTCCAAAAATGTATTATGTTTTTGTTTCATTAAATAGAAAAGTTATAAGGATATTTAAAAAGAAGAAGAAAATTGGAGCGCTCGCCAGTGCGGAAGCGGGCGCTGGAGCGCTTGCCGGCGCGGGAGCGGGCGCTGGAGCGCTCGCCGGCGCGGGAGCGGGCACCAGCGCGGCGGGCGTGGGAGCGTGCGCCGAAGCGTGCGCCGAAGCGGGCGCCGAAGGGGGCGCTGAAGCTGGCGCGGGAGTGAACCCCGGAGCGGGCAAAGCTGATGATTACGAAGCAGCCTGCACTTCACCGCCTTCACCTGCACTGCACCACACTCAGCCGCCTCTTGAGCTCCCCGGGGTCCACTGACGGAGCCTCCCAGGGGGGTCCCATTATATTATTATATAAATATTGTCAGGTAATTCGGGGTACCCTCCCGTTCCCAGAATTTACATCTGAAATGTAGATGGCTTTTTATTAAATGAAATGAAAGACATTATTTCTGAACTCCATATGGATAAGGTCCAGTGCCTCCATAGTGGGCTGTCGATATTATCAGCAATTGCTCTAAGCAGGCAATAAGGACCCAGTAACACAATCTTCAGACATGTGAAATTTATAATTCACTCAGCCATACACTTAATTTACCAACTAAAACTTTCAATACCACACTCAATAATTATACAAATTGTACCATTAATTATTATGTCAATAAAAATATAAAAATAAGATAGAACTGCATTACTTACTATGTAGGTACAACGGATTCTCAGGGTAGAGAAAAGAAAAGTTGAGATACACCGTCAAAAAAAACTTTCCACGTCAAAAACAATCAGGACATTTTGGAAGGAGGCAATAAAAAAAGAAATGCATATATTGAAAAATATAAAATATATTGACACATATAGTAAACTCGCAATGCGTGCTGGCAAAACATGATATGTCAGCGTGCCATCTTTAGAGGGGTGGCTTACAACAATAAAATAGTTTTCTTGGCGTATCAAAATTATTATTTCCTAAGTATGAATCCTTAATCTCAGATGTATAGCAATGAATTACAGGAATGTAAATCGAGAGGCCAATCAATTTAGGTATAGTTTTAAATCACTTGTGATTGCTAATATATTAAATCCGCAGTCAAAGTTTGCAAATTGTGAAGACGATGACGGCGAGACTTTAATTGATTCAGGGTATATGTTCAGTTCGGCTGAGGAAAATAAAGAAAATGATGCAAACATAAACACGAATGCGCCCGTATTGTCTTCAATCATCCAAAATCGGAAGGGAACAAATTTCGAGACAGGCTCAGGGGCCTTTGCCAAAGACAGTTTAATTCGCATGTATAAGAGTAATAAAAAAACGGAGTAATAATACCACCATTTTGGTTCAACAACAAAAGCCGAATCCAGAACCATGTTATTACAGAAAAAAAATATTTGCAAACTTCGGCATAAACCGCGGGCTATATGTGCCGAAAAATTACAAAAAAATATTTAATGTGAAATATGTAAAAATATCTACTGACACGGCCAAAGATGAAGACCATCCACGAACTGATTCGTCTACGCCAGTGATTCCCAAAGTGGTCCAGGTGGACCCCCAGGGGTCCACGGGAGACTTGCTGGGGGTCTACGTAGGCGTGAACAAAAAATGGGGGTCCATAAAATGTTAATGGGGGTCCACGAAAATTTATCTGGTTTTGATAGTAAAGAGCAAAAATGTAAGCATAGTTTTTAAAAGGGCCTACTACCTACCTACATTGTTTTTAGTACCTAACTAAGCAGATTATATTTTAATAAGGCAAGCGACTGTTACTTGTTCAAACTTGCGTATTCGATATTACGTAGGTACAATTTCGTGTACAGACTTGCAAAGCGCTATCCGCCCGACAATGCTTAATGCTTGTTCAGACATGAATTTGATCACCACTATAAATACTTGATGCCAAAGGCAAACTCATTCATTTGTTTCCGGAATTACGAAAAGAAGGTGTGAGAAAATTTATATCAGTGTTTGCTAGTGCCGGAGAAAAGTAAGTACCTACCTTTTTTTTGTTTTATAGTACTTAAGTATTTTGTTTACGTGTACCAGTCGGTTGATCACAACTGTTTGTATTCACGGCGCAAACGGTGAGGGCAACGCACTCTAAACCGAATAGGTAGGTATCACTAACACTGCGACGGTCGGAAGAGATTAATTCCAATCTTTCCTTCATACTTAAACAGGCTTAGGACTGTCTGACACAATTTTCCGATGTAAAACATTAGTGGTAGATACGTATTTAACAAAGTAAGGGATTTCAGGCGTATTTAAAAGATTGGAATCAACCATTTGTAAATAATCCAGATTATCACTATCACTTATCACCACAGCTATCACTCATCGTCACACGCGATCGGACACTTGCCAATAACAAAGCAGCACTTGTGCATAATGTGCATTAGCCGAAAACCAAAATGTGACTGAGGTCACTGAGGCGGCATTTCACAAAGGGAAGCGCGAGCGCCTTAGAATAGGGATTACGCGCGGGGTTGAAAGGTGCCGCTCGCACGTTATTGGACGGTAGTCCACGTGGACTTATTTTTATTGGATATTGATTAGCAGGCTCGATTGCTAGGTACTATCACCTATTGACTGAAACTAAACAAGTGATTCAAATTAAAATTGTTATTTATTAAATACGTTATTTTATGAAAAAAGAGTTAAAATTTAATAAATAGGTATACCTTTCAATTTCTTATAATGGATACATTAAATGGGCTTTTGGTGTAAGACGGTTAAAAAAACACCTTGTAGATAGGTAACTTCGTAACTTACAGATATTTTAATTGTCCTCTTTTGATTTGAAGACAAAGAGCACGTTTTATTCAATTGTTTTTTCACGACAGAAGCACTGCCTTTCTAAAAAGGCCGAATAAGCAATATTGCAGAGCAATTAATTTTGTAATTTTTCTTGCAAATGACTACTAATTTTATAAAACAGTAATTTCACAATCATTTTAAATTGATTTTGAAGTAACTATTTTATCAAAACTATTTCTTTTTGGAAAGAGCAGGGCTTGAGCTTCGATGCCAGTTTGTCACGTTTTAACAATGAAGCCGCAGACAAAAAATACGCAAATACACGGAGCGCGTGAACTCATTGATTTGATGAAATGTTAGTTATCGCTTTTATGGACAATTTTGGGATTTCGACTTTTATTTTTTTCTACACAAATATGATCAGTATTTGATACTGAGTACACCAATTTTTATTTGTACTATTAAAAATTTGTGGTAAATTAGGTACTTTAAAATTGATACCGTTTTGTGAAAACGTCTGTATTTGTCTTAGCGGTTTATTAGTTGGTCCCTTTACAAGCCGTAATTCTATTACCGCGTGGTGACAAAGGCTGCGGTGTGATACCTATATTCAGAAAAAAACTTGGTTACTAAAACATTTTTTTTTTACAGGTAAGGTAACTGACACGAAACATGGCTACAGCAAAGAAAAAATGTCGACAATATAGTGTCGATTATTTGAAATATGGTTTTGTTCCATCAGAGGCAGACAAACAATTGCCCATGTGCCTATTATGCAACAAAGTTTTGAGCAATGACTCTATGAAACCATCAAAGCTCGAAGATCATCTAAAAAGGTGTCATACTGATAAAATAGGTAAAGATTTGAAATATTTTCAAACATTGAAGGAAACATATGAAAAGAGACCCACCATGCACAGTATGTTCGCTTCAACATCTCAAAGTAACGATGATGGCTTGCGGGCATCTTACAATATCTCATTACTAATAGCAAAATCTGGAAAACCGCACACTATCGGAGAACAATTAATTTTACCCGCTGTTGAAGAGGTTTTAAAAACTGTTTTGCACAAATCTCCATTTGACGTACTAAAAAGAATTCCATTAAGTAACAATACTGTTCAAAGACGCATTGATGAAATGAGCTCTGATACCGAAAGTTTTTTGTGCAATCATCTGCAAAAAACTCATTTTTCTATACAACTGGACGAGTCAACGTTACCCGGTAATGAAGCATTATTATTAGCATATGTTCGATTTATTATGGAGGAAGAAATTCACGAAGAATTGCTATTTGCCAGAACTTTGGAGACTGACACTAAAGGCGAATCAATATTTAATGTCCTGAGTAATTTTTTTACGGAAAAATCGATTCCATTTACAAACATTATTTCAGCGGCAACAGACGGAGCTCCTGCAATGGTCGGTCGATATCGTGGGTTTATAAGTCATCTCAAAAGAATTATACCAGGACTTACAGCTATTCATTGCGTAATCCACCGACAACATCTTGTGGCAAAACATTTAAGTGACAGGTTGAACCAATCTCTTCATTTTGTAATAAAAGCTGTCAACAAAATCAGAAGCAATGCATTGAATACGCGTTTATTTGCTCAATTGTGCGACGAAAATGATGAAGACTTCAAACGACTGCTCTTACATACTGAAGTACGCTGGTTGTCAAAAGGTGCATGTTTAACGAGATTTTACTCTGTTTTCGATTCCGTATTAGAGTTCCTAGAAAGTAGAGATCCAGATTTAAAAGAAAACTTGATCAAATTTAAAGCAGACATTGCGTATTTGACAGATTTGTTTAAAAAATTTAATCATATTAACTTGCAGTTACAAGGGGACAGCCTGAATTTAATTAAAACAAAGGGGATAATTTCGGCTTTTCTTGGGAAATTGAAATTTATGAAGCAAAACATTAGTCGGCGTGAATTCTCTCAATTTCCAAACTTGTCGCAGGTAGAATGTATTGATGAGGATAACCATACCTACAGTCAACATTTAAGTGCCCTGCATGATGACTTTGAAACCAGGTTTGAAGATATGCTGACGATGGATATACCACCATGGATCATAAATCCATTTGATGAAACGGAAGTGGCTAATGTTGTATTATTACAAGAGGAGCTGCTCGAGCTAAGCACCAATGAGGAGCTGAAGGTGAAATTTAGAAAAGGCTACCAAACATTTTGGCTGCAAGCAGAAATACCCGAAAAATATCCTGGACTGTGGGAAATCGCAAGGAAATTTTTAATAGCTTTTCCCTCGTCATACCTTGTCGAAAGGAGTTTTAGTGCAGTTACAAACCTCTTAACAAAAAAAAGGAGCAAATTAAACATCACAGAACGGGGGGATTTGCGGTTATTGCTCACAAAAATAAAGCCAAACATTGATCGTTTGCTGACACTCCATCAAATACATCCTTCCCATTAATTAAAATTATGACCTGAACCTAGGTATATTAGTATATTACCTTATTATTTTTTTCTTGTAATTATATTCTTTTAATAAATAAAGCGTTATAAAATGTACCATTTTTCGTTTTTATTTTACCTATCGGAATAAAGGGACAGAACTCAGAAGCGACACAATTTTTATTTTTTGGTGACTTTAAGAATGTGGTAGAAATGTAGCAGCAGAGGGTCCACCGAAACCAGTAAAATTTTGGAAGGGGTCCACGAGAAAAATAAGTTTGGGAACTACTGGTCTACGCGAATACAAAAGATTAAAACACAAGAATCTGGCGTATACTAATGGGAAATTACTAAGATTAAGTATATTCAGATAGTGCCCAGATCATCCACAACAATTTAAATGCTGAGTCAAACAATAAAATATAAAAAAGGAATTGAAAATTATCATCGGCAAACGCTGCGACATGTCTTGGTTAGGGTGTAAAGCAAATCGCCAACAAACTGCTCTATAATTGAGCGAAATTTTTGAAACTGTTCAGTATGACTTCTGTTCTTTATAACAAAAAATAAAATAAAAAATGAGACAGTTTATTAGGCAGGCGTCCGATGTTTCACCCAATAGCCCAGCCACTAGTCCATCATTTTCACCCAATAACCCGTTTTCTTTAGATTCCATCAACCAGCAATAGTCCCTATACACCCCAGCGGGTGCTGTCTCGGTGTACTCCTTGCATTTCATTAAATTGTCAAAAGGGCCTCTACGTGTTGGCTCAGTTGGTACTTTGTAGGTACCTAGCCCCACGCACGCCTCCCAAAGGTCCGGGACATCATTGTCCCGTGAGCGGAAAAGACATAAATAAAATAAAAAACATGATCGATGCCACTGGAACGAAGTCCACAAGTCGATGTTATATATTGTAGCGTAGGCTACATACATTTATGAACAAATAATAGGAGTGTATTTCGAAGCTTGTTCTATCACAAACTAACATGGTCTGGCGATCAAAAACAATAGAAAAGGGTCACTCACCTTCGAAATACATGGATTAATGCCTTTTAAGTAGCCAATACGATGCACAATAACCACATATGTTGACAAACTTTACACACTTATTTCAACGGCTTTCCAGCTCAGAAACTTAACTTCAAGCACATCAAAATCCTCGTCGCGATGAGACGAATAAGTGTTGTCGATAGTGGTTTTATTAATAATCGCGAGTTTGGAGAAATACGTTAATAAAATAAATACAAGGTATTCTCACATAAAACATAAATAAAACAACGACAGTTGACAGTTGTTGCTACGTTCAGTTCGCGTTTTGTTATAAAGGCGACGCAGCAACCACGCCCTCAAGGCGACCTGCGCAGGTCAGCACGCCGAGGCGCTTCACAACATCCATCCGCAACGCAGGACAATGTGGACTGCGGGATGTTTCATCACGTCACTACTAATCTGTCTCCCGTCGGCTCAGGTGAGCTGACGTGTGAGGACACCGCCAGCGAGCTGTGGCGTCAATTCAGTTTCCGTCTCCGGACTCTTCACCGTAAGTGACATTTACACCTTATACTCCTGGCCAGGTCGGTGTCGCGTTGCGTTGTGTTGCGTCGTTGACTTTGAGGGATCCTGATGAGCAGACCAGGGGAACGCAGTGGCTTCGCGTGTCAAGACTCCAGTATTCTATGAGGATGCAACTTACTCTGGTCATCGCACTTCAATGAGGTTTTCTGATTGTGGTAAAATAAAATATGTTTCGTTCAGCCAATGTTGGTTTTAAGGCGACGTGAGCTCCAAAAACTGATTTTTAAAAAATCGTAGCTCTTGTTTGGATTATAATACGGCTGCCCTAAATTTAATTAACAATCTTGAGGCTTTTTTCGAGGGAAATCAGCTATTCGAATCCTAAGTTTTTGACTTTCGCTCAATAGAAAAAAATCACGAACATAGGTCTAAAATACACTTAAAAAAATCATAACAAATTATGCACAACAGCTAAACATATTAAAATTGGTTCTAAAAATCGGCAATATCATGTTTGAGGGAAATCAGCTATTACTTTTTTATTTATTAAAACGCACAAAAAATAAAAATTAAAAAACATGATTTCCGCGCTTCCAAACACGCACTTCCATCTCGCTCACGCTTATGCTCAGTGAGAGGGAGATAAGACCACGAACCTACGTCCCCTTAATTAATCATAATTAAGACACTGACATTGCACCATTTTGAAATTATTTTTTACGGATAACATTTAATTTGCATTAAGATCATTATTGTGTTCAACATTAAAATAATTTCTGTCCATGTCATATAAATAAAATATATCACTACAATAAATGGTGTAGCAATTTGGCAGTTTTCCATTCAAATTATCCTCTAAAAAGGTTACTGTTCTGGAATGTATTACAGTATGAGGATTAGAAGGATCTATTAAACGGTATTCTTTACAATAAGCATCATAACCCACAAAAATATATGCCTTAGCTTTCGCATCAAGTTTACAATGTTTATGGCTTGAAATTTGAGCATATGCAATACAAACAAAAACGCGCAAATGGCTGACATCTATTGAAGACTCGGTCCATAAGCGTTCAGATATGTCGCCTGATAACGCGCTGGTAGGAGATCTATTATTAAGATAAAAAGCTGTCCTAACAGCTTCTCCCCAGTAACGATTACAAAGGCCAGACTCATGTAGCATAGCTCTTGCCTTATAAAATATACCTCTAGTGCGAAACACAGTGCTTGTACACAGTGATTTGATGTATGATGCCATGTTTCTTTAAATGACTACCAAGCATAGCTTTTACAAATTTAGAACCGTTATAGCTGTGAAAAAACTTTATCGGCAAACCTTTTTGATTTTCTACCATGTTTTTGAAAGCATTAAAGTGAGAACTCACCTCTGATTTTTGTTTCATAAGGAATCTCCACGTTTTTCTGGTACAATGGTCAGTCAGTGTCAGTAAGAAGCGAGCTCCGCCCCAGCTGCTCACTAGCATTGGTCCAGCCACATCTGAATTTATTTATTTATTGATTTATTCAGAAACAATACAAATATTGTGTTTGAAATACATTAAAATTAAAATTACTTAAATGTTCATAGTCATAGGTACATTAAAATTAAATTATTATCATACCTCGTAACGGATGTAGCAAAACCATAGCGTTTGACAGTTTGATGTCAGGGTTGGCGATCACGATGAATAATTTATTTACTCTACTGCATACTGCACGTATGATTGATAAGTACTAATAATGATATGATAAGTAAAAACAACCTTACTGACCCTCTTTAGATAAAACCTTGTTTGATTTTCTATCAAAGAAAAAAGATTATTAATATGTCAATGTCATCAATGTTAAATGCGTTTAAATGTGTATGTTATTTTATTCATAAGAGCACGCATTTTCTGGAATTAATACATTATGGAATCTTTATTACTTGAAAATATTGGTGTACTAGAAAAAAACGAACTAAATATTTCTTGTATCGTATGTGCAACAAATATAAGATCAAAGAAAGACAACGTTGTCAAACATTTGGCTAGTAGAAGCTATCAAGAAAAGAAAAGTGGTTACTCTTCACATTTAAATTTTCTTTTACAAGATAAACCAGGATTACAGGTAAAAGATAACAAAATTTACTGTATTTCATGTAATACTTACATTTTACAAAAAAAATATCACATTGATCATCATTTGGCGTCAGATAAACATCGTAATGTTTCAAAACAAAATCAGTTCGAATTCAACAACTTTTTTAGTCCATTCCAACATTCCCTGGAATCAGCTTCAAAATCCTAAATTCCGAGATTTTCTGACTAATTGTATCAATGGCAAATATTCAAAGGAAACAATTTTGCCAAGTGAATCAAATTTAAGGAATAATTACTTAAATAAAATATACGAGGAGAAAAAAATATATATAAGAGAAGAGTTGAAAGATTCTTTCATTTATCTAATGGTCGACGAAACACAAGATGGTATGGGAAAACATGTTGCTAATGTCCTTATAGCAAAATTATCACAATCCGAGGAGTTGAAATCACACCTGCTTGCATCAAAAGTTTTAGACGCAACGAATCACGCTTCTATTGTAAATCTAGTGGTGGATACACTAAAAGACTTATGGGGAACAAATTATCAGAAAAATAAGGATATTTTTTTATGTTTTGTTACGGACGCTGGTTCTTACATGCTTAAAGCTGGAAAAAATCTCGGACAAATGTTTAGTAACTTAACACATGTGACATGTCTTGCACACGGGTTAAACAGAGTCGCAGAAAAAGTGAGAAATTTATATCCAAAAATAAATACTTTAATTGATGCTGATGTACTACAGTTACTTCCACAGTGTTATGTCCTACGGAATCCTGTTGTGGGGTAAAGCGGCTGATATCCAGACCATCTTCGTGCTACAGAAACGAGCTGTACGCTCCATTTACGAACTAAAAGCCCGAAATTCTCTCAGGGACAAATTTAAGGAGGCAAATATTCTTACTGTAGCATGCCAATACATTCTTGAGAATATTATGTATGTGCGGAAAAACCTTCAGGACTTCAAACTCAACAGTGATATCCACGACTACAACACCAGAAGTAAACACAAGATCGCAGTGCAGTACAGTCGTCTTCGCAAGGTTAGCACGTCGTTCGTGGGGAACTGTATACGTTTTTACAATAAAATACCTACCGAAATTGTTAATTTGTCGTTGAGTAAATTTAAGTCTCATATAAAAAAATATTTGCTAAGCAAGGCGTATTATAATGTCAACGATTTCATAAACGACAAAAATGTCTTTAAGCCAGTAGCAGTCAAATTCTATTAGAATTAATATACCTTCGAGTATGATTGTCTTGGCGTATTACCTTTGTAATTATTATAAGTACCGGAAATAGCTGTTCCGTTTTATGTAACATGAGAGCACGTAATGCTTTTTCTCGCCGAACAAGTCGCTTTAATCTTTGCTATTATCAATGTCCAGTGTGGCTTGAATATGTCATGCTCGCTTAAAGGGCTTTGCTTACGGTGGCGTCGTTGATCGGGTCGCCACCTTCCCTAACATATGGTTGAGGGAGGCGATGGCTGAGATATGCGTCATACTCGTGATCGGGTGCTGTTTGTGGAGTCCGGTCTGTTCATGCTTGCAAGGTCATAGTAACTACCTAAATACTAGTGTTATTATCATTATTTTGACGAGAGACATCATTCTGTTCTTGACACGTTTTATTGTTATTGACCCTGTAGATCTCTGACAATATTACATTAATGATCCTTTTTTTCTGTTTTAACGCTTAGAGCCAGTATACATCTCTATAAGAACATTAGAATAATTATTAATTGTATTTGGATGCTCAGAGACATTATACATCTCTGGGGTACTAAATTAATATCATAAACTTATTGTTAATTCTGATACAGACCTTATATCGAATGTATTTGATAATATTTTACAATTTTGGATTTTTTTAGTTTTCATTTAGTGACATTTAGTTTGTTAACCATTTAGGTACTAATTGGTTAAAATCTGCAATTTTAAAATGATTATTGTGTAAGATTATTAATATTATATTGTAGAATACCATTTGACATGTAAAAGTGCCCTTGTGGCCTATTTGCAGAATAAATAATTGATTTTGATTGATTTTGATTTTGATAACGTAAAAAAAATATTTAACAAAGCACTTAAAAGGATTGCAAAATTTAAGGAAACGCTACCGAATATGCCCCTACCGCCGAAACCAGTACTAACTAGATGGGGAACTTGGCTAGATGCTGTGGCCTATTATGACACGAACTTTGACCAAATTAAGGAAATAATTAATACATTTAATTCAAATGAAGCAGTGTCCATTCGAAAAGCACAAAAAGTATTTCGAGATCCCATTATAAGAAAAGATTTGGAGTTTGTTAATATTAATATAGGCAATATTATTCGATCTTCCAAAAATAAATTGCAAAATCCAAAACTTACTGTTAGTGAAGCTTTGAATATTGTAAATGACACAGAAAAAAAGCTTTCCAGATCGAGGCTTCATTTAAAAGGGAAACAAGTTTACCACAAATTAAAATTTGTTTTAAAAAACAATCCGGGTTATACGACTGTTACAGCAGTAAACAATCTTTTAAGAGGACAAGAAACTGAGTTAACAACAAACATTAATAAAAATACATTACAAAATTATACATATTTAAATTATGTACCATTGACGTCGGTAGATGTGGAACGCTCTTTTTCGAGTTTAAAATGGATTTACACAAGTAGGCGACGCAGATTGACTGCAATAAATTTAGAAAGAATTATGATAATTTATTTTTAAGATCGATAGAACATTGAACACTGTTGCCGCTACCCCTAAACATCCTTCACTTCTGTCGGCATTTTTTATCAGGGGATAAATCACAGTACTCAGATTATCATAAAAAAATTGCCTGCACAAGTCCTGGCCGAAAATAAAAAAGAACCGAGTGATAAAAAAGTTAATTTGTCAAAGTCATATTTCATGTCACAAAGAAGCTGATATTTAAATAAACCCCAGATATATAATAAAGATTTAAAAAGATGTGTCGGGATTTAGTTCATCAGCATCACTTATTTAAGAGAGAAACAGGCCAGCTGTCCCATATGTGTAGCGGGCAGGCTCAAGTACCTAGCCATATGAAGTGGAAACATGGAGTGACTATATACAATCGAGAAGAAGGTTCAGATGGATCACAACTTAAATATAATTCACGATGGTGCCTTTCATACATTACATTCATGGATAAGGACGTAATTATACAGAAGCATAGTTTATTTCAAAATTCTGTGGAGGTAAATAAGATGTATAGTTAATAAAGATATGATCAATAACATGTGTGTTTTTTTTGTATTCGTAGTACAAGTACATACATAGGTAGTGACAACCCTGACGTACATCTGCTACAGATTTGCCGGTTAGATTACGGGGTATGATTATTATACATAAAATTCAGTAAAACTATACTATTAAATAACTAGAATTTTTTACATTTCATTTAACTTATTACATGTCATGTCTTTAATTCTTATACCTAGGTATCACGCACAAAAATCTCGTCAATACTGTAGAAGCACCCTCTCAATAAAGATGCTTTCAATTTTCTATGAAATACCTTATAATTTGTGATAATTTTTAGGTCAGGGGGCAGTTTGTTAAAAATGTTGACAGCCTGATTTTTTATGCTGCGCTGTGCTACTTTGAGCTTCGGGAAAAAACATTTTGTTACGTTTTTAGTTCGTGTTTGTAGGCGCAAATCTTGTTCTTCAATAGACTCATATTTTAAAATATTTTTGACAAAATCAGTAAGCAACACGAGTACATACAAGCAAGGAACTGTTAGAATGCCCAATTCCAGGAAGTGTTCTCTACAAGATATCCATTGAGGAATGCGTACACAAACTTCATGCAATTTTTCCCGTCACCGAGAACCCACATACCTTTGTCAGACACGTAGCCAAGACGCTTATGCCATGTGTCCGTTGACACGCTGGATGCAGCTTGAGCATTCTCTGTCCCTTGCCTATGCATGGGCTTGGAAAGCTCCTCCTCAAAGGCAGGCTGCACTTGCAACTTAACTTTATAAAGACCATTCTCCTTGTTAGCTTTCATGACTTGGTTGCCAATGATTATACAGTCTTTAAATCATTTACATTGATCCTTTTGGAAAACTACTCTATATCCTCTATCAGTTATTCTACTAACTGATAATATATTGCTGGAAAGGTCAGGCACACAGAGAACATTACATAGACTTACATTAGAAAATAGAGTAACCCTACCAGTACTATTACTGTGTTATTTACTACCATTTACAACATATACTACTGATTGTATACCTATGGGTTCCTCCAGTAGCTCCTGGTGAGCTACCAAAGTAGCTCACCAGGACTTCTCATATGGTAGCTTACCATATGAGAAGTTGCACCACTATTGATCACTAAATCTTGAGAGCTTCGACTGCAGACCGCAGCATTGGCAGTGGCAATCATAGTATGGTCGTCTTGATGGTATTTCTGTCGCGGGTCCCTCTTCTTCTCAAAGCAACACTTGTATTGGCAGAACAGAGATGTCTTCTTTTTCTTGTCGTTAAGAAAGTAAGCTGATGAACCTTCATGATCGCCGTTGCTATGCCTATGCTCTTGTAGCAGGCGAGTGCGGACAAGTTCATCTGTGAGATTGCTGGTGAGACAGGCAGTCTCCATGCCTGATACTAAATTATCAAACTGTTTCGGAAGTCCGCTCAGCAGGATCTCTGCTATTTCGCCGTCTTCGATGGATTTTCCAATACTTTTCAGTTTGTATACTTTTGAATTCCTTCCAGGACGGGGAAATTCCGTAATTTGTGTCATTATTAGGCATATTGGCTGAACTTATTTACCTTCTTGTACAATGAGACGAGACGAGCACAGGGGTGAATGCCGTTCCTCGTTTTTCATAACCTCAAAAGTGCGAGTTGCGATCTTCTTCAGAAAACGTAAATCTTCTTAACTGGGATAATAACCTGATGAGCAGACCAGGGGAACGCAGTGGCTTCGCGTGTCAAGACTCCAGTATTCTATGAGGATGCAACTTACTCTGGTCATCGCACTTCAATGAGGTTTTCTTGTTGTGGTAAAATAAAATATGTTTCGTTCAGCCAATGTTGGTTTTAATTAATCATACTTAATTAAGACACTGACATTGCACCAATTTAAATGTAGGATATTAACGGATTACATTTAATAATTTATAAGACACATTTTTGTTAAACCATCAGCCATGTTGGGCTGTGAGAAAGTGACAGAGGAAGTACCAGTGTTACCACATTAAAAGTATCACAAAATCCCCCGCGTTCGATGTAAGTCGCGTTTGCTCGAGCAAATTTCGCTTAGACTTAAAGTAGAGTCACTTTGCGAGTGCAGTAAGTATTACCCATGAATTCATAAGATGTTAAAAAATATGGCATTTTGACTGATCACCCGGAACGCCCACCAGCCCAAGTTATACCACAAGAGGATCCTTGACAGAAAAGGTTCAAGGACTTGGTCCGACTCAAATCCGAGCAATTATAGGTAAGTGTTTTATACTTAATTAATACCTTAGTACTATTCGTCACAGACAACAGTTTAAAGTCCTTTTCTCTTCAATCTGCTACAATATGCGGTGCAATTTCTAAAGATTTTTACAATCTGGATTTATGTAAATAAAAACAAATGTTGAGGCTATCGAGTTTGGACTGTCTGTGCTACACGCTAGAATCCGGATTTTTGAGAGCATATTACACTTGCTTAATAATCGGAAGTACAGAGAAAGAAAAACAGAAGCCGAGAAGAACATAGAAAAGGAAGCAAAGCTACAGATACAATACAGAAAATGTTTCGCGAGAAAACCGGTTTACTCGTAGACATGTCAAAAGCCAATTTCGGAAAGACCAATGATGGTAACACTAGCCGAAGATTTTTTGAAGATCCGAAACTGGCGTCTGAAATTACTGGAGTAGATTACAATTTAATATACAGATTAAAAGTAATATTAGTAAGTTATTTCATATATATGATAAATATGCAGTAAACACGGCCCGTTTGTACAAAGATTTATTTAATTGGCACCCTATGACACCAACAATGCAGAAAATCCTCGTGCACGGATCAATTATTATACAAAACGCGTTGTTGCCTATAGGGCAGCTATCAGAAGAAGCTGCAGAAGCCCGTAAACAAGCATTTTAGAAATTATCGTCAGAACTATGCTCGGAAATTCTCCAGAGAATCTTGCAACAGAGATATGTCAAATAGATTGCTGCTCAGCTCGGATCCCCTCTTAAGCAGCATGAAGAACGCAAGAAAAAGCAACCTGAAAAGTTTCCTGCCTGAAGCAATCGCTATGTACATTGCTGCGACACCAAATCCTCAAGATGAATGTTTTTAAATGTAAAGAAAATGTTTTTTTTACACAAATTATCTTTTATTTTCTTTATAATACCCCTTAGAAGCCGTTTCGACGATTAAATAATTTTGGACGCGTAGATCCATTAAATACCCGTATGTGGGACGGTGCAACGTGTTTTATCTTTTTATCGGCCATCTTTTCCTTGATGAGATTCTTACTATTCATTTCGCTAAAGTAGTACTATAAAACAATATTTATAAATTGATTGGTTTTTTTATTTTAGATTTAAGTATGGCGCCTAGGAAGACAAACCGTTCTTTTGGTAAAGTAAAGAAAAAAAAATTGTGGCACTCAAGATTAAAAGCAGACTATAACGAAATCAGCACAACGCTGGAATCTGGAAAGGTTAACGAATTATTCTTATTTATCTGGCGATGAAGCTTGTTATACTTTAGGCATATTAAAATAATTATTTTTCTAGGATGTGCAGTATAATGAAAATGTCGAACCCGATAAAGATCCAATTAAATACCCGAAGACAGCATTCGGCGTGAGCGCGGATGATGCCATCCGTGCGACAAAAGTGCGTGCGATGACCAGGACTGGATGTGTGTGGATGTGAATACGTTGGGTTTGCAATCTAGTACGTATACATGTAAGCGATGCTCATGGTTCGGTGAGCTGGCTAGATCACTGTCTAACTAGTAAGTCAGCTGTTAGTTCAATTGCAAGTGTATACGTACTTTATGACGTTGTTTGGTCAGATCATTTCCCTCTAGTAGTAGAGTGTAATTTACAAGTAATTAAGCCAAAAATATGGTCCAAGGATAAAACTCCACTAAATAAAACTGTGTGGGGTGATAGAAGACCAGAGCAAGTTGACATGTACAATAAAGAATGTAATTCCAGATTAAAAATAATTTATTTTCCGGAAGAATTACGTCAATGTTGCGATCGCATGTGTACTGCCACCAGCCATAAAAAGGTATTAGACAAATTTTATAAGAATATAATCTGCGAATTGACGACATCATCTATTGTTAGTGGCACGATACATAACTGTGGTACAACAAAGAAAAAGCCTGTGGTTGGTTGGAATAGGCATGTGAGTGAAGCTCACGCGACGGCCCGGTTGAAATTTGAGGTCTGGTTGTGGCATGCTCAGCCGAAAGTAGGACCAGTGTTTGATGAAATGCGAGAAAGCAAGAGGATCTTTAGATCTCGTTTAAAGTGGTGTCAGAAGAATAAAGAACAAATTAAATTAGATATTATTGCGAAACATCACTCTAAACGAGATTTTAGGGGTTTCTGGAAGGCAACAAACATTTTAAATATGCCAGTCGGAAACGCCAAAGCTGCCTTATTAACCGAGCAGGTATTATACTGTGGAGAAAAAGCAATCCCGCAGAGAGGGAAGAACCTCATATTACCAAGATGAGACCTGGCTTAATGGGGGTAATTTGTATAGATTAATAATATATTGTGATACGAAAAAATATTACTCTGATGTAGATGTATCAAGCATGCCGGAAACGTTTCAATGATTTCATGATATGTAGAGGTTTTTTATGCTTTGGCGGGCTGGCCATACAAAAGGACAGCTTCCTTATTTAAATTTGAATAGCTTTTTGGAGGAAGCTGTCACACAAACAAATTGAATGGCATTCGGCTGCAGTCCTCACATGATTGCAGACGCTATATCGAATATTGAGTATTGTCGGTCACAGGTTGCTATCTAGGCAACCGGTAACACTCCGTCTCATAGCTGACTCACTTCTGAACGTCGCGTGTACTTTTTAGGGTTCCGTGCTCAAAGAGTAAAACGGGACCCTATTACTAAGACTCCGCTGTCCGTCCGTCCGTCCGTCCGTCCGTCCGTCCGTCCGTCTGTCTGTCACCAGGCTGTCAACCGTGATAGTTCCAGTTGAAATTTTCACAGATGATGTATTTCTGTTGCCGCTATAACAACAAATACTAAGAACAAAATAAAATAAGTATTTTTATTGATAACGGTACGGAACCCTTCGTGCGCGAGTCCGACTCGCACTTGGCCGGTTTTTTAATTTTCATTCCACTATTTGTGGCACAGCATTACAGCATTCAGCCATGAAAATTGGTTTGATTTGAGGAGTTTTTATTTATTTATTTATTTGCATGTTTGAGAAAAGCACTATACTCTTACATGTCTGGCCGTGAAAAGGGCTTGCCGGCTACTCACCAGGCAAGCCCTTTTCACGGCCGGATAGTGATACGAAGCCGGCAAGCTTCTTTCCCGGCGTCTGCAGATATGTTACGGTATATCCTGAGTCAGAAAAGAGTAGAGTAGAGTACAATAAAAATAAACAAAAGTGTAAAAAGACGAAAAAAAAACATTAAACAATAGTTATGTCCTAAAGGACTGCAATGGGACTTAATTAAAAACTATACAATATTATTTACATAAAGACAATTTGGTATACATTTTGAGACATTATTGCTATATTAAAACTAATTAATTACACAGAATTTACATTATTTTACACAGTATTTACAATATTAAAGTATAGGTTATAGGCCAGTGATTCCCAAAGTGGTCCAGGTGGACCCCCAGGGGTCCACGGGAGACTTGCTGGGGGTCTACGTAGGCGTGAACAAAAAATGGGGGTCCATAAAATGTTAATGGGGGTCCACGAAAATTTATCTGGTTTTGATAGTAAAGAGCAAAAATGTAAGCATAGTTTTTAAAAGGGCCTACTACCTACCTACATTGTTTTTAGTACCTAACTAAGCAGATTATATTTTAATAAGGCAAGCGACTGTTACTTGTTCAAACTTGCGTATTCGATATTACGTAGGTACAATTTCGTGTACAGACTTGCAAAGCGCTATCCGCCCGACAATGCTTAATGCTTGTTCAGACATGAATTTGATCACCACTATAAATACTTGATGCCAAAGGCAAACTCATTCATTTGTTTCCGGAATTACGAAAAGAAGGTGTGAGAAAATTTATATCAGTGTTTGCTAGTGCCGGAGAAAAGTAAGTACCTACCTTTTTTTTGTTTTATAGTACTTAAGTATTTTGTTTACGTGTACCAGTCGGTTGATCACAACTGTTTGTATTCACGGCGCAAACGGTGAGGGCAACGCACTCTAAACCGAATAGGTAGGTATCACTAACACTGCGACGGTCGGAAGAGATTAATTCCAATCTTTCCTTCATACTTAAACAGGCTTAGGACTGTCTGACACAATTTTCCGATGTAAAACATTAGTGGTAGATACGTATTTAACAAAGTAAGGGATTTCAGGCGTATTTAAAAGATTGGAATCAACCATTTGTAAATAATCCAGATTATCACTATCACTTATCACCACAGCTATCACTCATCGTCACACGCGATCGGACACTTGCCAATAACAAAGCAGCACTTGTGCATAATGTGCATTAGCCGAAAACCAAAATGTGACTGAGGTCACTGAGGCGGCATTTCACAAAGGGAAGCGCGAGCGCCTTAGAATAGGGATTACGCGCGGGGTTGAAAGGTGCCGCTCGCACGTTATTGGACGGTAGTCCACGTGGACTTATTTTTATTGGATATTGATTAGCAGGCTCGATTGCTAGGTACTATCACCTATTGACTGAAACTAAACAAGTGATTCAAATTAAAATTGTTATTTATTAAATACGTTATTTTATGAAAAAAGAGTTAAAATTTAATAAATAGGTATACCTTTCAATTTCTTATAATGGATACATTAAATGGGCTTTTGGTGTAAGACGGTTAAAAAAACACCTTGTAGATAGGTAACTTCGTAACTTACAGATATTTTAATTGTCCTCTTTTGATTTGAAGACAAAGAGCACGTTTTATTCAATTGTTTTTTCACGACAGAAGCACTGCCTTTCTAAAAAGGCCGAATAAGCAATATTGCAGAGCAATTAATTTTGTAATTTTTCTTGCAAATGACTACTAATTTTATAAAACAGTAATTTCACAATCATTTTAAATTGATTTTGAAGTAACTATTTTATCAAAACTATTTCTTTTTGGAAAGAGCAGGGCTTGAGCTTCGATGCCAGTTTGTCACATTTTAACAATGAAGCCGCAGACAAAAAATACGCAAATACACGGAGCGCGTGAACTCATTGATTTGATGAAATGTTAGTTATCGCTTTTATGGACAATTTTGGGATTTCGACTTTTATTTTTTTCTACACAAATATGATCAGTATTTGATACTGAGTACACCAATTTTTATTTGTACTATTAAAAATTTGTGGTAAATTAGGTACTTTAAAATTGATACCGTTTTGTGAAAACGTCTGTATTTGTCTTAGCGGTTTATTAGTTGGTCCCTTTACAAGCCGTAATTCTATTACCGCGTGGTGACAAAGGCTGCGGTGTGATACCTATATTCAGAAAAAAACTTGGTTACTAAAACATTTTTTTTTACAGGTAAGGTAACTGACACGAAACATGGCTACAGCAAAGAAAAAATGTCGACAATATAGTGTCGATTATTTGAAATATGGTTTTGTTCCATCAGAGGCAGACAAACAATTGCCCATGTGCCTATTATGCAACAAAGTTTTGAGCAATGACTCTATGAAACCATCAAAGCTCGAAGATCATCTAAAAAGGTGTCATACTGATAAAATAGGTAAAGATTTGAAATATTTTCAAACATTGAAGGAAAAATATGAAAAGAGACCCACCATGCACAGTATGTTCGCTTCAACATCTCAAAGTAACGATGATGGCTTGCGGGCATCTTACAATATCTCATTACTAATAGCAAAATCTGGAAAACCGCACACTATCGGAGAACAATTAATTTTACCCGCTGTTGAAGAGGTTTTAAAAACTGTTTTGCACAAATCTCCATTTGACGTACTAAAAAGAATTCCATTAAGTAACAATACTGTTCAAAGACGCATTGATGAAATGAGCTCTGATACCGAAAGTTTTTTGTGCAATCATCTGCAAAAAACTCATTTTTCTATACAACTGGACGAGTCAACGTTACCCGGTAATGAAGCATTATTATTAGCATATGTTCGATTTATTATGGAGGAAGAAATTCACGAAGAATTGCTATTTGCCAGAACTTTGGAGACTGACACTAAAGGCGAATCAATATTTAATGTCCTGAGTAATTTTTTTTACGGAAAAATCGATTCCATTTACAAACATTATTTCAGCGGCAACAGACGGAGCTCCTGCAATGGTCGGTCGATATCGTGGGTTTATAAGTCATCTCAAAAGAATTATACCAGGACTTACAGCTATTCATTGCGTAATCCACCGACAACATCTTGTGGCAAAACATTTAAGTGACAGGTTGAACCAATCTCTTCATTTTGTAATAAAAGCTGTCAACAAAATCAGAAGCAATGCATTGAATACGCGTTTATTTGCTCAATTGTGCGACGAAAATGATGAAGACTTCAAACGACTGCTCTTACATACTGAAGTACGCTGGTTGTCAAAAGGTGCATGTTTAACGAGATTTTACTCTGTTTTCGATTCCGTATTAGAGTTCCTAGAAAGTAGAGATCCAGATTTAAAAGAAAACTTGATCAAATTTAAAGCAGACATTGCGTATTTGACAGATTTGTTTAAAAAATTTAATCATATTAACTTGCAGTTACAAGGGGACAGCCTGAATTTAATTAAAACAAAGGGGATAATTTCGGCTTTTCTTGGGAAATTGAAATTTATGAAGCAAAACATTAGTCGGCGTGAATTCTCTCAATTTCCAAACTTGTCGCAGGTAGAATGTATTGATGAGGATAACCATACCTACAGTCAACATTTAAGTGCCCTGCATGATGACTTTGAAACCAGGTTTGAAGATATGCTGACGATGGATATACCACCATGGATCATAAATCCATTTGATGAAACGGAAGTGGCTAATGTTGTATTATTACAAGAGGAGCTGCTCGAGCTAAGCACCAATGAGGAGCTGAAGGTGAAATTTAGAAAAGGCTACCAAACATTTTGGCTGCAAGCAGAAATACCCGAAAAATATCCTGGACTGTGGGAAATCGCAAGGAAATTTTTAATAGCTTTTCCCTCGTCATACCTTGTCGAAAGGAGTTTTAGTGCAGTTACAAACCTCTTAACAAAAAAAAGGAGCAAATTAAACATCACAGAACGGGGGGATTTGCGGTTATTGCTCACAAAAATAAAGCCAAACATTGATCGTTTGCTGACACTCCATCAAATACATCCTTCCCATTAATTAAAATTATGACCTGAACCTAGGTATATTAGTATATTACCTTATTATTTTTTTCTTGTAATTATATTCTTTTAATAAATAAAGTGTTATAAAATGTACCATTTTTCGTTTTTATTTTACCTATCGGAATAAAGGGACAGAACTCAGAAGCGACACAATTTTTATTTTTTGGTGACTTTAAGAATGTGGTAGAAATGTAGCAGCAGAGGGTCCACCGAAACCAGTAAAATTTTGGAAGGGGTCCACGAGAAAAATAAGTTTGGGAACTACTGTTATAGGCCAATAACTATATGTTAATTCAGTGCCCTGCCAATGCCTATTCGTCAGGCGGGCCGGGTTCGTCGGGTATTTCTGGGGAGGTGCGATCGATTGGGTCCGGGATCCTTTAGTAGGTTCTCGGACCAAATCGGGCATCTCTGTTATTGAGATGGGAGTTGTCCCAGTGGGGTCTCCCTAAATTAGGCCTTCGTAGGCCGGGCCTGTAAGGACGGTTTGGTAAGGGTACACCATTCCTACCCCTTCTAAGTGCACGCATTTGCTGGAGATGTTGTTGTCTGAGTACGGATTCGATCTCTCGCTCTCGCATTTGAGCTATAGTGATGTCGTCATCTGGGTCTAATAAGACGTGCCTCGGACGACGTACGCCCTTCCTGGGCGGTTGCTCAGGGGCGTAGTCCGAAGCACTTCTTATTAGTTCGTTCGGGTTGGATGTGGTGTTTTCGAAGAATGTCGTACTGAGCTTTTTAAAATATGATTTTACCGTATCTATTTTGAGATCTTTGTGCAGATCTTTATTCTTGACGTACCATGGTGCGCCCACCAGTCTCCTTAAGAATTTATTCTGGATTACTTGGAGTTGGTTAATCTTGCGTTTTGAGGATTGGGCAAAGGCTGGTGAACTGTATGTGAAAACTGGTCTGATGCAGGTTTTATATATTCTTATTTTGTACTTGCGGTCTTATTTTGTACTTGGTGCACCATTTTACGTTTTGTAAAAGGACAACTATTAAACATTTCGTATCGGAGTTCGCTTACGTTCGGTCGGATCTCGGGAGTGCTTTTGGTGATTTTAGTTATTTGTTTTGTTTTGTCCGTCGTGTTGTTATTGTTTGGTTGTTATTTGTTTTGTTTTTGCTGTTAACTTTATTTGTTACCTATTGAGGAAAAGAGCAATGGAAGAAGACGCTGGGCTATCTACTAGTGAAGACAATAGACGGCGTCGTCGTCGAAATCTTTTCCAACCTGATAAGGACTCTGAATCTCTACCATTTTTATCACCGCCGACAAAACGTGCGAGAACAATTCTCAGCAGTGGAGAACGGTTAATGATTATTAACATTTTCAAGTATGTCTTGAAAACTAAACCAGTTTGTATCAAACCACGATTTGGTGAAACAGACTTTGGAAATAAGTGGAGTGAATGAAAGATCTATATATCGCATCTTAAGTGAATATAGAGACACTCACAAAATTACACAACCTGAGGGTAAAAGGAACAGGCCGGGTGTACTCCAAAAAGTGGACAATTTTGATCAATCGGCTATAAGAAAAATTAAACACAGTTTTTTTTTGAAAGTGGAACTACCCACTCTTAAAAAGATTCTGCAATCTGTGAATGATGATGATTTATTACCAACGCTGAGAATGACGACATTGCGACGCATACTAACAAATTTAAAGTTTAAATATATGAAGCGAGGTCGCAAAAGTGTAATGAAGCGAGGTCGCAAAAGTGTATTGATTGACAGAGGTGATATTGTTTTATGGCGCATTAAGTATTTAAAACAAATAAAAAAGGTTTCGAGAGGAAAACCGAAGAATTTTTTATACTGATGAGACCTGGGTAGTGTTGTGGATAACGCTCACTTTGAGGCTTAAAGACTCGAACCCTAAAGACTCCCGAGGCTTAAAGACTCAAGTGACGAAAAGTCAATATTTTGCATTCATATGCGTAAAATAAACCAACACGGTTCTTAAACAGCATCTAGTCTTTAAGCCTCGGGAGTCTTTAAGGCTCGAGTCTATAAGCCTCGAAATGAGCGTTATCCACAACACTAGACCTGGGTGAACGCAGGTAATTAACTTTTTTTTTTACATAGTTATTACATTTTCCTTCAAATCCAAGAATGTACACATGCAAATATTGATTTAATGGCCTTTTCAAACCAATGGTAATATAGTTGTTTGATTAGTATGTTATTAGCATTTCTTCCGTTTTCTGTTTTATGCATTTACTTATTTATCTTCTTCACATATCTCCGTTATACCTGGACTCCTATTAGTCTAGGACAATAAAATCCAAATGAGGTCATAAAATTGGCAAACCCCCTATTATCTTGAATAACTGCGAGCGATAGAGGCCGATAAGGCTCGACCACCCCAATAAAAACTATATTGTATTCTCTGCACGTGGTATTTAATGCTAAAATGTGTTTCTTAGGTCACACTGTGGGAAAAACGTGGGTGGATACAAAGATAAAATCAGCGAAGCAAGCATTCAAAGAAGGGCTGTCAACAGGAGCCAAAGACCCGGTGTCAAAAGGGAAAAGGTTGATTGTTGTCCACATTGGAAGTGAACAAGGATTTATTGAAAACTGTGAATGGGTATTTGAGGCGAAAAAGACCGGCGACTACCACGAAAACATGGACGCTCCTCATTTTGAGAAATGGTTCGAGAAAGTGTTGATGACAATGCGTGCGGGTAATGTGATTGTTTTAGACAACGCAAGCTACCATTCAAGGTAAATAAATGTACCTACATAATAAAGAGCCCCGTGCAATTCTCGCGTAAGCAGTCCTTATCCATGTTAATCAAGTATTTTTTTCATAACTTGTGTTTTCTTTCCAGTCGCTTGGAAATCATATTTTTTATCATCAATCATAAAACTATCTATACTAATACTTTCATTAGACACTGATAAAAATGGCACTTAAACGGAAAGGTTTGCGATCTGTTTTGGCAACATTAACATTAGTTACTGTGGTAGCTTATTTAAGCCTAAACTGGCAACAATCTCTTCTGTCAACCACTTCGTCGAGCGCACACGCGCTCCGTCCTTAATAATCGCCAATAAACACATATCAGACAAACGTGCGGTTTAATTGCAAATTACCACTCCCGAACAAGTGGTCCTTCGAACTTTAATAGTGTTATAGCTACAATAACGAGTAAAATCAGTGAAATCAAGTTTTCGAGCTATCAAATCCGGCGTGGCTTTGCAGTTACCTGTGCGAAAAGGACACAAACATACGCGCGCCGCGGAGTGCGACAGAGACGAAGCGAGCCGGTCGTCACTTGGCGCCATCTTGCCGGCTGCCCAACAGCAGGAGAGCAAACAAACAACGTGAATATAGCAACGTGTGCTTATCTGCCACGAACTTGCACAGTATCGACCATGATCGTACTGAACATCGAGCGAAATCATTAGCTCGTACTCACGTTTGTTTTCAAGATCGATGATCAAGAATTTTTTGAATTACAATAATTTATAAAGTGACGCGTTTCAACACTTACAACCATGGCTGATGTGGAAGTAAAGAAGCTAAAGGCCGCCGCAGGGCAGTGCAAGGCCCAATTTACACGATTCCAAAAGTTTCTAGAAAAAGAAAAAATACAAAAAACAAGTACCGACGATATCTTAAAAATGAGGCTACAGTCCCTTGACAAGGCAATGAACGACTACAGAAAAACACAGTTGCAAATAAATAAATTGCTGGATATGACCGAGGTCGAAGACTTTCTCGAAGACGATCTGGAGGAACGTTACTATGTAATATGCGAAGAAGTGAATAAGCTAGTAAAATCGGCGGAGTGCAAAATAAAACACGGTACAACAAAGCTTCCCCACCTGGATATCCCCGTGTTCAGCGGCCAGGACGTGACTAAATACCTATCTTTCATGGAATTGTTTATCGCTGTCATCGGCCGTGATCAGGAGCTGGCTTCAGTACAGAAGCTGTGTTACCTGCGCAAGTATCTAACTGGAGAGGCGAGCACACGCATCGAGAGCCTGCCGCTAGTTGACTCGGCTTATCGCCTTGCAGCTACTTAAAAGTCGGTATGACAACAAATGCATTCTGGTAACCAGCCACGTGAATAATATGCTGGACTACCCAGTCATCATGAAGGGAACAGCTCCAAATCTTCGGGAACTAGTGTCAAATGTACGTCAGCACCTCGGCGCCCTACGGAATATGGATCAACCGGTGGAACAGTGGGACATGATTCTGCTGCCAATTCTGGATCCAAGCTGGATCAATTCTCGAGTCGGGCCTTCCATGCAGAGCGTAACAAAGGTACACTTCCTAAAGTCATGGACTTATTAAACATCTTAGAAGAACGGGTACATTAAACAAAGTAAAAACTATAGTCGAATTAGGTAGGTATTTACCTACTTAAGTGTAAGTTAACTAAGCACTTTTTACTCACCGTAATGTACTTAAACGGCGATGGGCAGCCAACGAAGCTAGGACCTCGCGGCGCCGTTTTAAGGCATCGATTTAAAATACCCTAGATACACCGTCACCTACAAATTCACGCCTAAAAAGTGTCCGACTCGCTTATAGTGGACGCTAAATAAGGAGTCAATAGCGAACAATGACGCCCTCCTACCACGAAACTTAATTTCTAATAACGACACTTTTTTTTTGTTCCCCGTTGCGATCATATTTACTTTTGTTGTACAATCTTTACACGCACAATAAAAAAAGCCTACGTAGACCTTTTATCAGATGGAGAACAAAATGACTTTTCACCAGGCAGCTCTGATTCGTGGGCGAACTGTAAATCTGATGGTTCAAGCGACGACAAACAAACGAAAAAAAAAGAAAAGGACAGAAAAAACAAACATAACACAAGTTAAAGATAAGGAAGCTGCCACATTGATTAAGAAGAAAGAGAAGCGTCTTAATGTGAACCAATTACGCAAGAAAAAGAAAAACGAGGGACAGACTTATGAAACAAGGACAGGTATTACAGTAGGTGAAAAGAAATTAAAAGAAAACCCGTGCGTCGTGAATAAATGCCCAAGAAACTGTTTTTAAATTTCGGAAGAAAGAAGAAATTTGTTGTTTACCCACTTTTGGAGCTTAGACAATCAGCGGAAAAGGGATTGGATACTCAGATGCATGCAAAAAAAAACTGTAACGAGGAAACGAACTAATACACCAGAAAGTCGTAGAAGTTTCTCGTACAATTACTTCATAAATGATGGAGAAGACCACAGAAATGTCTGCCAAAAGTTTATACTCAACACGTTAGATATCACTCAAAAATACATTATCTACACAGTGCAGAATTCAGAAGAAAGTATGGCCAAACAAGACATGAGAAAACCGAATGTTCCACATAAATTCACAGAAGATACTAAACAGTTTGTACAAGAATTTATTAAAAAGCTACCTGTGTTGCCGTCGCACTATAATCGGCCTAAAACCGACCGTCTATATCTTCCGCAAGAATACAAGAGCACGGTACATACAATTGTATATATAGAAAATATTTGATTGAATGCAGGGGAAAAGGTCTAAAAGCTGTCAGTGAAACACTTTTTAGGCAACATTTTAATGAATACAACATTAGTATTCACGTGCCAAAAAAAGACAAATGTAAGTACGAAAATAATAAAGAAACTGAGTCCATGGATCATAGTCTTCAAGCTCACCTGGAGGAGAAAATTGCTACATATAACAGGTTTAAATCCCACCAGTCAGCGCATAACAATACATTAACGGCATCTTTTGACTTGCAGAAGGTGTTAAACACGCCTGACGGTGAGAGCATGCTTCTCTACTACTCAAGAAAATATGCCGTCTATAATTGTACAGTATACGAGAGCGGTACGCAGGAGGTGTTCTGTTGCACGTGGGGAGAGAGTGATGGCAAGCGCGGAAGCAACGAAATTGCCACTTGTTTGCTCAAATGCCTAGAACACGTAGATAGAAGAGGAATTAAAAATCTACTTCTATATTGTGATTCGTGCGGTCAGAACAAAAATAAAACGGTTATGGCTGCCTTAAGTTGGTTTCTAAAGACCTCATGTAATTTGCAAGTAATTCAAATAAACTATTTGCTGCCTGGACATACGTACATGCCAGTCGATTCCGTACATGCAGTTATAGAGAGGGAGGTGAAAAAGTTAATTGTTTGGAGTCCGTCCCAATGGCCAACGTTCTTCCAGTTGGCCCGAAAAAAGCCTCGGCCATATCAAGTAGAAGTACTTGATCACACGGACTTCTTAGACTTTGAAGATCTTGTAGAAAAAGCGTTTACGCCCTTGACATCGAAAAACATGCGAATTTCACAAATCAGGATCGCGACACTAAAGAAAAAAAACCCTGACCAAATTATTTTCAAAAATTCAATGTCAGAGGAAGCAGAGCAGATAAATATTACATTGTATCAAGGTGATCCTAAAAAAAAACAAAGCGAAATGCTCAAGTAAAAGGTAAAGGCAAGGGCAAGGTTAAGGATACTTTGGTAATGAAGACAGATGATGTTTCTAGACAAGAAGTTCCAGATCCAATAATAAAACCAGCCTACAGTGCAAGACTACCAATATCGAAGGTAAAATATAAAGACCTCATGCGCCTTTGTGAAAACGGAACTATTCCAAAAACTTTTCACAGGGAGTATCGTCACATACCTACTGACGACAATGTTGCTGACTATTTTTCACACTCCGAAGAAGAAGACTAAATGAAGAATGATAGTTCCTATTTTCAACTGGTTGTTATAACAAAAGAAATTGGTTTTTTTCGTTATTTTTATTATTTAGTTACCGAAATTGGTTTATTTTCATTGTTGTTTTATTCTGGATTTAAGTAAATGAAGTGCCACAAAATGCATGTACACATTTCTTAAAACGATACTTTCAAAATATCGTCTTGTTTTCTACAATAATATTACAAGAAGTAAGTAATTGTTTTAAGATGTGTACATGATTAAGTATATTTTAAAACGTGCAAATTATTATTGTGATGCTATAATAAAACCTAAGATTATTTTTTAATGTCACCGCTTGTTTGTCGATTGTAAGATTTATAAGTGCTATAAAAATAAAGAGTGTTCACGCCATATGATAGTGTTCATGCCATAATATATGTATTATAAGTGCCATGAAAATAAAGATTTTTCGTAGAAAAATACAGGTTTTTTGTTTATTTCTTTCATGAAACCAATTCATAAACTCTTTTAGGTGTTATTTCTACTGTATTATAATAAGATTGAATAATGCTGTACTGGCAATTTATCGATAACAACTAGCGCATGAGGTTGATACAAATTATTAATTGAAAAGACATATATATTTTTAATCAATAGCTGATTACCTCTCAAGAGATCATCATATACGCCCCTATTCAATATAAAAACTGCTTTAGGTGACTCTTACGCCCTAAGCATTTCACAGAAACAGCAAATTTTAGGGTCGTATATGCCATTTATTCAAAATTTGTGGGGCGTAACGGACTCCTATTTTTCTTGTTTATAATGATATTTTACATATTTTCTTATAATACGATGCATCTTCAAAATCTAAGACACAGGACCAAAAATGAAATTTATGCGTCTAAAAACCACGAAGTTATAAATAAAACTTTTTTTTTTTAGTTTTTTGGCTCTCCTGGAAAAGTGACGATTTGGTGGTTACGCCCTATGAGTCTGCAGGTATCGATATGTACGTCGAGGCGGATATATACGTCATGACGGATATATACGTAACGGCGTATATATACGTCATAACGGATATAAAATGTACATCATGACGGATATATACGTCATGGTGGATATATCTGTAATGCGATACCACATTGTTTAGTTCAACTTAATGTGATTTATACAGTCATGGTTTTTGAGTGAAGTTCAGGATTGAGTCCATGTAATAGAACACCAGTCAGACAATACATTTTATATCAGTTGACATTATACTTATAATACATTTAGTGATTGGCAGCTGTATTAAGCAAATATGTGAGGAGTTTGAGTCTTTGATAACTATTATAAGTTGTAATTTGTAACTTATAAGCTACGTTATTTTTACTAAACAGTAATTAAATTATACGCGATTAAATCCCGGTTTGTAAAAATAATGTGTGAGAATCGTGAAAGTTTACAACAATGGAGACGGCCCAAGTCGCCATTTTGTTGCCAGCTGTTAGGTCTACGCCAGGAGTTGGCAGATCGCTTGCGATATCGCATTAGGGCTCGTGGGTCGATGGCCACATGGAATGAGAATGCAGCAATACGTACAAATCTTTATTCACAAAGATCTATGTAAAAGTTTGGCCTCACATTGTTAATTAAAATACATTTCAAAAGGTAAAATGCGTGCTTACGCCATTGTGCTGGCAGTGGCAGAGAAGGAAGAGCAACAAAAAAAACCGGCCAAGTGCAATTCTGTTCTTGCCACGTTCCTAAAACTTATCGGCCTATGCCTGAAACCCAACAACAACAAAATATCGTGGACGAGTTCTTATCTAACGAAAAAGAAGACGATTTAATTCCAGATGTGGAAGATATCACGCTCGCTGATATTACGAACACAATTGGGTTGCCCCGAAAAAGTTTTTACGATACTGTGTATAGTCCAAATGAATCATCCGATGACGATCACCTTTCGCTACGCTTAAAACGAAAGATCCAACTGATTACACTGCCGTCTGCGGTACTTCTTACCAAACACAGCCTGAAGACACGCATCCAATTAATATAAAAGACGGAGTACACGTATTGGTTAAAGTACGAAGCGAGAGGAAAATCCAATACACTTACGCTGGAGTAGCAAAAAGTACCGTCGATGAAGAAGGCGATGTCTTGGAAGACTGTTTAAGTTGGTGGAGAATGACGTATCGGATGTTCCTTTTGATGATTTGATTTAAGTCACACCGGCTCCGAATGTTATTAAAAAGGGAAAGAGACAATATTTCCAGCTCGAAGAGTCACTGTCATTATTCGAAAAATAAGACTTTCTATCAGTGGCTTCGAAATGGAAATATTGTTTTGCTAGATTGTGCTATTGTTCGTGATGATATGATGATTATTTTATTTTATGTTTTTGAGAATTTTAATTTGTTGTCAAGATAAGACTAGATTTTTCATTTAGTTAAGACGATTGAGTAGTCATTTAATTTACTAAAATACGAATCTCTTATTCTAAGGGTTCTCAAATGTGATTTCATTAAATATCTAAGTTGTTCGGGTTCGGAGGCCAGAATTCGTCATGGAGATCAGGCGCCGTCTGGCGGAGGGGTCTAGACCCCCGTTCCGGGTCATTCCTGGTGCAACGTCTGTCCATCGCGGCAACGCGGCGAGCGTGATGGGCACCTTTCTACCGGGGGTGGCGCGGGACTTTTTGACTAAGTTAATATTTTTTTATTAACCCTTATTGTACCTTTTTATTATTAGGAAAATTATTTGTGTGAAGGTACTTATAGGATTTATCAAAAAAGTCATGAGAAGCTAAGTACAGATAAAAATATATATGCTGTATATGCTGAGCATATTTCTAACACAAAGTTTTTGTGAGGCTCTTAGTATATCTAAGTTCGATCTCATGTTATTTTATATGACAATGTTGAAGACTGATAAAGATTTAAGAACAAAATAAATGATTCTAGAAAAATAAACCAGTTTTATTCCAAAACGCAGTCTGGTATCCCCTAGAACAGGGGTTACCAAATGGCGGACCGCGGTCCGCGTGCGGACCGCCGACCCATTTTGTGCGGACCGCGAGAACACAGCAACTTTTGCAGTACAGAGTACGTAATTTATAAAAATGTATCCCCCGCATTATCTTTGTTGACGTCAATTCGAAAACGGACGGGCGACCGGCGAAGTCACGAGCTAACAAGCGAGATAGAGTCCGCGGATTGCAAAAGCGTTGATCGTCGCGTTGGGGAAGCGCGCGGGGGGCGTCACGAGGGCGGGGGTAATCCCGCGATCGTGCTGCCGGCCGCCGGGGCAGTGTGACCATTTGTGGCAGATTTCTGCCATTTGGGCAGATTAAGCACCTAAATTTAACTCTGGCAGACTAAGATGACGATTCAAATAAGTGGCACAATTTGGCAGATTTCAAGGAAACCTTAATTATTTTTTAAATAATTTTGCAAATATTATTAATTCTATTTAGAATACTTATAATTATCTGTCCTATTATTTCCTTAAATTTTTATTATGCATTTAATTACTTACTGAGGTGGCAACTTTTGTCTCATGATACGGGGATTTCCCGATTATTCTATTTTTATGTAGGTACGCCATATGGCCCATATGATTATGAACGGTAAGGAATCAGTAATAAGGTTTATTGTCTGTTATTAATATAAATGATCAAGGTTCAAATCAATGTTTGTTGTCTTATCTATCTGCTCTGCCACTTTATTCTCTTTCGGCAATTCGGCTTTTAATGTGTGCAGTTGTGTCTTCCGTCCATGATGAAGAGAAAATACGAGCGTTCGTATAGACCTGAGTGGGAGTCAGGTCCTTTGCTTTCTTCTTGGATTTCCAGAGCTAAGGAGGATCCTGATGTTGCATTTTGCAAAGCTTGCAATTGTAAATTAGTAACAAGATTGTCTTCGTTGAAGGAACATGTGTCATCCCAAAAACATAAGAAGCATATGATTGGGTATAGCGGCCAATCATCGGTAAGTACTTTACAATAAATTTAAATGTTTTTGTTTTATTCTAATTCTACTTTACTGGAAATTGTGGGTAAATACTAATAAGTATTATTAAATTATTTCAGGTGCAACAGTTTTTTAAGAAATCTTCGTTAGAAGAGGAAGAGAAAAAAAGAGGAGCTTAATTTTTGTGCTATGCTAGTGGAACACAATTTACCGTTTCGATTAATGGATCATTAGAGCGAAATTGTCTCAAAATGATTTAATGATTCTGAAATTGCAAAGGCATTTTCCTGCAAGAGAACTAAAGCAGCAGCGGTAACGTACAATGTTTTAAAACCAGATCTAGAAGCAGAGATGCTTGCCGATTTAAAATCATGTCAAAACATTAAAACTCGTACACCAATGTTTTCCCTGGTTATTGATGAAACCACAGATGTCACAACCACATCAACGCTTGCAGTTGTTAACAAATACTATTCAGAAAAAGACATTCAAGTAAAAACAAAATTGTAAAATAATATTTTTGTTATTTCTGTAATTACATTTGTTTATTAAATATTTTTTCTATAAAATGTTGTGCGGACCGCGATGGTCATTTTATCTCATAAAACAGACCCCGAGCGAAACTAATTGGTGACCCCTGCCCTAGAATAACAACTCTGTCACATAAGTTAGTTACTACTCTGTCACGATGCTGTCTCCAGGTACGAAAATTGTTTTGGTCGTTTAATATATTTTGTTATGACTAGGGTGAATGAACGGATCCATTGAATGAACGAAAACCTGCTTAAGGGTTTTGTATCATTTATATCAACTCAGTCGCAACAGTTACTCAAAGCGAAGCTTAAAGTTGGTGGGCTATGGGCGTTAGGGTGGGCCGTATAAACTTTTTTCCGAATTTCGCAACGCAAGACCCCGCAAAAGTTGCAGAAAAAATTGTTCATTGCAGTAAAAATAATACAAAAAATCCCATATAGCATATTCAGCCCTCTACCGAAGTTTGCATTTTTTTTAAATACATTTTTCGATATAAATTTCATTTCATATAATTCATAGAAAAACATTTTTTAGAACATATTTAGATTCTCGTTACGGTGTCATATGGTATTATCACTAATAAACAACATTCCAGCAAGATTACACCTGTTCACAACATTTCATCACTACTTGTTCTAACGTGAAGTGACTTGCTCTAAGTTTTTAAACCTTAAAGGACTGTAGGGTGTATTTCGATAAGGTTTCATGTACGAAGAGAATATTTTTAAACCGGATTAGTACTTTTTATTCTTAAAATACTGCTACATTTAATACAAAAATGTGTGACGACCCTTTATTTGGATTTGCTGGGGCACGCCGGAGTGAAACTGTTTGCCCTATGTTTGGAACGTTCGCTAAGCTAAATAATAAACAGCTCCCTACAATAAGTGAAGTTATTAAGTGTATATTACTGAAGAGACACGAATTAAAGGTGAAACATAATGGGAAACAACCTTCCCACTCCGACATTTTCCAATTGGTAAGTGAAGAAATCCATCTTATTTGGAAAAACGCTTCTCTACCGACAGTTTCTCAAGACCGTGTTAGGCAATTACTGAAACTCCATTTTGACAAATACCTTTCGCTAATAAGGTATCCAAATTCGAAAAAGAATTAAGCATTCGAACAAAAATGGGATGATTTTAAGTCCTATTGCCTGATTACTTTGTTTGACATAAGTTCTTGCAAATGTAAAGAAAAATGCAGTTGCCCGAAAGAACGAAAGGTACCTGTGAGAGAAATTTCATTTTTAGTGGATCAAAGAGGTGAGAGAAAAATGATTATTGGCAATACATATAAGATAGAGACACAGAACATTCAAAATAGGATGTTAAGAAAAGAAAAACAAGCCCAAATTTCAATCGACAATAATGTATCTTCGCCAAAGCCAGTGACTAGTCGAGCTAAGCGAAAGGACCCAAGGAACACTGATGTATCGAACACTGATCCTCATAATGATACTGCAACTGTCCCCGCTGATCTACAGAAAAATTACAACCAGGTCTCACTTCCAACTGTTGCGACTTTATGCGATCGCTACCGCCTGTCATCACGAACAGCTGCAGCTCTCACCACAGCAGTTTTAGTAGATGTTGGACTAGTTACGAGCCAAAACAGTAATTTAATAATTGATAAAAATAAAATTCGTAGGGAAATTAGCAAATCAAGATTGGAGACACAAGAAAAATCGAGCAATTACACCAGAAAGTATTTACTTTGACGGAAGAACGGATAAAACTTTATTATCAGAAATGAAAGGGTCACGCATTCATCGTAAAGAAATACTTGAAGAACATATATCTATTTTATCGGAACCGGGTGCACAATACTTGGGTCATACCACACCAGATAAGGGGACAGGATTAGGCATTGCAAAGTCAATAACAGATTTTTTTATCGCGAAACAGTAGAACACTGAAGGCATTAAATGTGTTGCCTGTGACGGCACTGCCACAAACACTGGCTGGAAAGGTGGTGCTATTCAGTACCTTGAAAAGCAATTAGGAAGGCCAATGCAATGGGCCGTATGCTTGCTCCATGCGAATGAATTGCCACTGAGACACCTTTTTGCAAAACTAGACGGGTCAACAACTGGCCCTCGTGAGTTTTCGGGCCTTATTGGAAAAAAACTTCCGCTTTGCGAGAAAATGAGAGTTACTGCGTACCAGCCAGTTTCCGGAAATATGCCTAATATAGAAGACGAAATTATAAACGAGCTGAGCACCGATCAAAAATATCTATATGAAATTTGCCAAGCAGTAGCGGCAGGTATTTGTACACCGGATTTAGCAAATCGCCAACCTGGGAAAATGGCACATTCAAGATGGCTTACCTTCGCAAACCGTGTACTGAGACTGTACGTCAGTACTAACAGACCATCGAAGAATTTAAAAACCATGGTGGAATATATCATGTCGGTTTACGCCCCTGTTTGGTTCTCGATAAAGGTTAAGCCTACATTGAAAGACGGATCGCTGCACCTATTTAACATGATACAACTTTCCAGGGGCCTTCCAGAAAACGTAAAAAACGTAATTGACCCAGTTATACAAAGAAACGCTTTCTTTGGACATCCCGAAAACCTGTTACTGGCAATGTTATATGACCCAAGAAATAATGTTCAGCAGCTTGCAGTCGAGAGGATTATTCAAGCAAGAACTTCAAGCGATGCAAATGAAAGGATCCGAATTTTCCAACCACCGCAAATTAACTTTTTAGCTGCAGATTACACTGATTTATTAGACTGGCAAGATATTCTTATAACTCCTCCGCCAGTGCTCTCACAATATAGCAATGAAAACCTGCAAACAATGGTACAAACTAATGTACTTCCGCCGTGCGAATACCCTTGCCACACTCAAGCGGTGGAAAGAACTGTCAAATTAGTGACTGAAGCCTCTGGAAGTGTAATGAAATAGGAGAACTGCCCAGGGATGGATTAATTAAGAATACATTGAAATCTCGTACCCTGATGCCCAAATTTGATTCAAAAAAGGATTTCCGGAGTCTCCAAAACTAACGAAATTCTGCTAATTATGTTGTTTTATTGCATTCATTTTTGTATTTTTTCTTAAAAAGTATAATAAAATGTAATGTTTTTCTGATAAAACATACTATTATTTATTTCCTAGCATCAAAAATTATTCTCTTTTGCATCATTATTCATAGCAGTAACCGACTCAAAACTAGTGAAAAAATCGGTATAAGTCTATTTTTTGAGAGCTGGTAGAGGGCTCAAGACATTAAAATTCTTAAAAACAAATTATATCTTTAAGATCAGCATTACAAGCCGCAACTTTTGAAAGGTCTTGCGATGCGGAATCGCAAAAAAAAAATTCTATATACATTAACGGCCCACATATAATTGTCCACATATAGTAAAACTGTATAATAAACATATGTGGGGCGTGGACCTTGCATCGCAGATATGCTCATCACTCTTTAATACCATACAAGCGTCGCAAGTGGGATTTAGCCAATTTTTAACAAACGATGGACATTTTCATGAATAATGCTTGGTTTCTGCAAATTAATGCAAGTGTAACTATAAATATAAAAGCAACCTTGCCGCTCAAAATATTTCGGTATGAAGTATGAAATGAAGTTTCTGAAGGTTTGAAGAAAACAAAATAGTCCCAAGAAATTGGGGACTTGAAGAAACATTCATCCTCTTGAAGAGGTAAGATATGACAATACAGGCCACTTTCTGTATTTCACCACTTAAGGGATATGCCTTTGGTCTATCTATATTGACCAGTCATCTGAATGAAGAGCAATATCCGCCTGTGTTATGTAACCGGGAAGCCAATCAATATTGTTATTTAGAATATCACATGAATCAATGACTTCTGTAGCCACTGTGTTTGTTTTTAAAATTCGTAAGAATTTGTATTTTTTATTTTAGACTTGTCTGCTAGTATATTTTTTTAGAAAAGGACAAATTTATGCATTGAATTTTTTTGGTAGTAGCTATTGTTTTTTTTAAGAGGTCTTTTGATAAATATTAATGTATCGCTTGCTACAAAAACTTGTATAATTTTCTCTATAAAAACCCTTAAAACATGTCTTTATTTCAAATATAAAGCTTTTTTTTATTAAGAATTACTTAGATCACACAATTAAATTCAATTAAATTAATAAAACTCCAAGAAGTCCTGTAGCGGACACAGCAAATTATTGTTGGAAGTAGTATGAAGACTGACTTGGATTACACAATCTAATTTGATTTTATTGAAGATACTCCACAAAGTCCTTGAGCGGAGACGGCAAATTATTGTTGGAATCAGTATTAAGTTAGGGCTGACTTAAATTACACAATGAAACTCGACAGTTGAAGATACTCCTAGAAGTTCTGCAGGGGATACAGCAAGAAGACACTCCAAGAATTCCTTCAGTAGCAACAGCAAATTATTGTTTGTGAACTACAATTTCATTGAAGAGACTTGAAGGCCTCAAAGGCCTAAACATATAAAAAGTAGACTGGTTTAGATTCAATAATCAAATTAGATTTAATTGAAGAAACACCAAGAAGCTTGGCGTGGGCTCAAAATAGCTTGTTAGCCTTTGTGATGCTATTCAAATCACAAGATATTTCCAGACATGATGTGGATGATTTCGATCCTGAGGACAATCTCCTATTAAGTTATTATATTAAAATATTCAAGATATTACAGGCCTTGCTGTGACAATATATACACGGTACACTTATGGATTCTCTTTTACATCAAATAGTAATCATCCGGGATTGACACTAATTTGTAATAAAATGTTCTCCAATATTGAATTTCTTTGGTGTTAAATGGTTCTTGACGCGATACATCTTGCTAGCTATGACAGTAAAACTTAAAATCATACTAGGTTTAGAATATGGAATACACCAAAACAAATCTGTGACGTGAAATACATACATAGACCCTGAAAACATCAACTCTTTGTTTGAGCAGTTGTGTAAAAATATTCAATATGTAATGTCGAGCCACCATTCAGCAAACTACTCAAATATTTGACAAATACAATAATTTAAAGATTTAAGACCAAAAGAAAAGTTTGCCACACGGCCTACCCCATGCCAGAGTTGGTTAAGAGAGTACAGAAGAGTAAAGAAGATCCTCAAAAATTTAGCTAACTCACAAGGATGAGATAATAGTTGTTGCCTACTATAGCATACTCAAATACGCGCCTAGTATACTCAAATACGCATGGGTTTGATACGATTTTATTTCCCCAGAATACAAATATTATCTCAATGTAATGTGTCCATCAGATAGACCGGGCAAGCAAAGCCCCAAATCCTCATTGTTGTGTCTTATTATATTCAAGCATTTTTTTGTAGTTGGTTAGAGTGGAAGTTTTAAGGCACTGATTGGTTTAACCTTTTATTAATATAAAACCAGAGTTAGTTTGATATAAAAATTGGGAATAGTTCTCATTTAGCTAAAGGACATAATTTGTTTTTTACAGACTAAGACCATGGACCATGTCTGGTAACAGATATTAAATCAGGAACCACCTTCGAACTAGCCGAAACGACAATAAGAATAAGTCATACTATGAGAATTTGGAAGAAATGGATACTTTAACAACAATTACTTTATAACCTCCCTGGGAAACAACCAGCATGTAATTTTCAGATCAGCCATCAGATCTATAAGACCTAAAAAGATCATTGTTTGCTTATTTCACAACTTTTAACAGAGAATTGAAGAGTTACACGAAGCAAGAAACCCACGTAGTATCCTCAACAACACGAAAACATATAACGAAACGAATTGCTCGACTTTATATCACAGTCAACTAGAAGTCTAGAACTTTGTGCCGGTGCCGGTTAATGTACGACCATGATAATGTAAAGCCATGATAATGTACAGCCCAATAATACGCGTCCATTGGACGCGTATTATCAGGCCGTACATTATTGGGCCGTGCATTATCACCCTGAGCAAATTCGGTACGGGGCAATAATTGGAAGCCAATCTTGTACGACCTGATAATGTACAGCCCAATAATTGGCGTCCATTAAAAAGTCTCCAGCGGGTCGACGCCACCCCGCTTCGCGGGGTGGCTATTTCCGTTATGAGGGACACAAGTGAATCCTAACCTAACCGACCTAAGGCAGAGTTCGCTTTTGACAGCCAGCAAACTTGGTCCGGGGCAATAATTGGAAGCCACCTTTGTTCGAGCTGATAATGTACGGCCCGATAATACGCGTCCACTTTTTGTGGCTTTGTATTATTGGGCTGTACATTATTGGGCCGTGCATTATCACCCTGAACAAATTCGGTACGGGGCAATAATTGGAAGCCATCATTGTCCGGGCTGATAATGTACGGCCTGATAATATAATATTTTCGGGCTGTACATTATTTGGCTGTACATTATGGGCTCCTGTCGAAAAGGCGTCGAAGCAGTTCAAAGAATACAACGAACACTATTAGATTAAAGACAACTGTGCCTTGATACTATGCTTTGCTAATATCACAGATATTTGTAGATTAACAAAGAAAAGAAACCTACTTTGGACAGTAATTGAATCGGTGCCGGTTAATGTACGGCCCGATAATACGCGTCCATCAATCTTGCTCTCTCTCTTTTTCATCATCATCATTTTCAGCCTGTAATCGCCCACTGCTGAGCATAAGCCTCTCTTCGCGTACGCCACTTATCCCGGTCCCGTGCTAGTCTCATCCAGAAATGACCCGCGGTCTTTTTTATGTCATCAACCCATCGAGCTGGTGGACGACCAACGATTATTTTTCCTGCAATTGGCCACCAATCCGTTAACGTTTTGGTCCACCTACCGTCACGTTGCCTGGCAATAGTGCTCTTTTTGCATGAGTTAAAAAGAGACAGAGATATAGTGGACGCCAATTATTGGGCCTTACATTAACCGGCACCCCATGGTGTACTTGGTGCAGTGGCCAGTGATTCTCTATTTGGCCCAACACGCTGGCCCAACGCGCTGTTCCAATGTGTACAGCGGCCTTTACAAAGTACTTTGTGAGTAATTCGTTCGTTCGTTTCGTTTCAAACCACAGAGAAAAGAAGTTTTCTATTTTCAATTCAAACCATCCCGGTAGAGTACGGCCAAAATAGTGTACAGCCCAATAATCCGCGTCCAATGTACAGGAATAATTGGGCCGTGCATTATTATCTTCCGTGATGGGCTCTACAAACCATACAATTATCACTTCTGATTTGTCGTATCCAATTTCTGACAAATTGTGTTAATTTAAGGATACCATTTCGTAAAAATAATATTGCCATAAAAAAGCACTGTATCATGATCGTGTTATTACTTATTTTTCCTAAGGTATCGCTATTCGCAGTAAGATGCTAACGTGATGATAAAAAAAATATAAAGCTATCAAAGCGTAGCTCAAATTTACTGTAAAATGTGTTTTTTATAGCACTACAACACCTTTAAAATGCAAACTTTATAATAAATGCGTGTAAAATTTGTAGGAAGACTAATTACAATAAATTCAATAATATTTTAAATAGTTTAGTTCAAAATTATCTGCCAGAAAACTTGGCTGATCATAAATTATTTCCATGGTCAAATTGTGTTGGTTGTCCACATGCATACAATTTGTCAGCACAACCCGTTTGACACGTTTGACAGTCAGAGGGCCTACCGCGAAAGGCATTCGAAGTTTCCCCTCTCTGTCATACTTACGAGTTCGTACATAAGTGCGACAGAGAGGGAAAACTTCGAATGCCGTTCGCGGTAGGCCCTCAGCAGCGCAACATGCCTCCAGACGATAGCAATTAGTCAGATTCTGATAAATTGGGGCTGACAAATCATTACATGTACACCGTGACATATACGTATGACAACCGTGTCTGTGTCTAATAACCACGTGATGTGATAATATAAATAAATTAAGGCCTACATCACACTTGCGCGACCTGCGGTGGCGGTCAATAGTTGAACAATTGACAGCAAATGACAAGTTTACTATTGACCGCCGCAGCCAGGCCGCGCCAGTCTGTGAGACACTTTAAGCCTGCTTCACGATGGCGCGGCCTGCGGTGGCGGAAGATAGTAAATTTGACAGCTAATGACAAGTTTTCTATTGTCCGCCGCGGCCAGGCCGCGCCAGTCTGTGAGAGGCCTTAAGCACACTGGCGCGGCCTGCGGTGGCGGACCTTAGTCAATTTGGCAGCTAATGACCAGTGTGATGCAGGCTCAAAGCGGCTCACAGACTGGCGCGGCCTGGCCGCGGCTGAAAATAGAAAACTTGTCATTATCATTAGCTGTCAAATTTACTATGGTTCTCCACTGCAAGCCGCGCCGGTGTGTTGCAGGCTTAAAGAAACAAGCAACGATTTGTCATTGTCAATTTATCACAAGCTCTGTCAAACGAGTTGTATTAACAAATTGTACGCACGTGATAAATAACCAAAGGTTCGGTTTCGGCCAGTTTCGGCCAAAAAATCACGTTTCGGCCGTAGTTTCGGTTTCGGCCACAAAACGGCCGAACCTTTCGGCCGGGCCGAAACTTACGAAACGGTACTTCAGTTCGCGTTTGGCTAACTTCGGCTGCGCTCGTTGCCGGTTGGCCAATATAGCTTAGCTTGCCGGCCACCTTCTCAGTGATGTGACGCTTTGTGTGCTTGTTCCCGGAATTATGGTAAACCTCGTTTTATTTTAAACAACCTTCACGAGTTTCAGGTTCTACATTGTTAATATGTGTATAAAAGCGGTTTTACGTCATTTTTTCAACCATATTAAGAAGTCTACAAAAGGTTCGGTTTCGGCCGAAATCAGAGCCAACGCCGAACCTACGGTTTCGGTTTCGGCAAAAAAACGTTTCGGTCGGACACTATAAATAACGGACACAATAGGGGTGTAGCTGTAGACTCAACATTTATAATCACTTCAAAAGAAAGAAGGCACAAAAATATGCCTAATGACGAAAATCCCATTCGAATACCTCAAACAATTACGAAGCTGCAACCATTTCAATGTTGCCTGTTAGAGAGAGAAAATCCTTTAGGCGACGCAGGTCGGTTTCTTATTTTGTTGGATTCGTAGACCTAAAAATTCTCCACCATAAAATAATACAAAAATATGACTTTAACATGTGGTTATTTTTATATAGGGCACAATCTCAATGTTATGGCAAAAATAACCACTTGTTAAAGTCATCTTTTTGTATTCTTTTATGGTGGAGAATTTTTAGGTCCATGCAACAGAAGTGAGTTATGATTTCATTCTAAATTGGTCAGTTAAAGGATTTATAAATATGTGTAAATTTATAAAAATACTTCTTACAAATTATTGTCCTATTATTATTTTATTTCAAAATTACTCGACGGAATACTTTGCTGATCATAAATTATTTCCATGGTCCAAATAGGGGTGTAGACACTAAATAAAATAAACGATAAAGTTGAATTTTCTCGAAAAACGAATAAAAATGTAGTCAAATGCAGAAAAAAGCAACGCAAGAGGTTAAATAATCACAAAGCTATAAGCGTCCAAAGTCTTAAGAAGGGGTATGTTCTGTCCCTCTTCCGCAAAACGCACCTTCATATGAAACGGTTGTCATTTATGACGCTAGACGATCGTGACGTCACGATCCCGGAGCATTTAATTTAACATGTCAGATTGCAAAGGAGCAGAGTCGCCAATCTATCTACTTGGATATGCCATATCGTGAGCTCATAGGTTGTCATTTATACTTAGGTACTTCTAGTAGACCTGACATTTGTTTTGCCGTGTCATTCCTAAGTAGATATTTGGATAGACCCACTATATCGCTGTGGAAAGCAGCTAAAGCGTGTATTGCGGTACCTAAAACAAACAAAGTCAAAAGCTCTCGTATATAAACGGGATGGCAGTTGTCACTTAGTTGGCTATAGTGATGCTGACTGGGCTGGCGACAGAATAGACAGAAAAAGTGTGAGTGGTTCTGTAGTCTTCTATGGCAATAACTTGTTGGCCTGGTTCTGTAAGAAACAAAACGTTGTTGCCTTATCAATGGCCGAGGCTGAATATATAGCTGCGGCTCTAGCGTCTGCGGAGTTAGTTTATTTAAAGGGATTGTTGCAAGATTTTAACTGTCCGTCAAATTCAATGTTGCTTGTAGATAATCAAAGTGCGATTAAATTAATGGAGTCAAATGAAAACAGTAAGAGGTCAAAGCACATTGATATTAAATACCATTTTATTAAAGATGTAATTAGTAAACGAGAAATAATCGTGAAATATGGGAGCTCGAATGAAAATGTAGCAGATATTTTGACAAAAGCATTAGGAAAACAAAAGCACAACTATGTGGTACAAAAACTAGGCTTTAATTGAATGGTTTCTTATTGATATAGGAACGTAGATAGAGGTACCATAATGAGTGATATAATAATTATTACGTTATTTGTTTCAATTTCAACATACGTATTTGTATTTTAGGCAAACTAGAGTAAGATTCTTGAAATTGAGGGGGGAAAGGATTTGTTAAATAACGCAGCGATGCGCACGCACAAATAGTCGCCTAGGTACATAACATGAAACAACATAAGTTAACGTTTTGTGTATTTAATGTTCTCTGGTTTAATTTTAATTATAATTTTCTTGTTAGTTTTTTTTAGTTGCTTATTTTATACCAATTCTTATTTTGAGGTAAATTAGAATTGAGGGGGGATGTCAAGGTTTTACGTTATTGTCTATGATCTGTATCTATGGTTTGTGTTAAGACGTTGTCATGTCACTTTTTTTGAAGAAAATAAAACGAAATGGTGTACGGACGTGAATATTAGTTTTACTGTTTAATATTAGGAATATGGTGACTTCCGCGTGTGATTCGGTATTTAAGATTTACAATTGTCGTAAACACGGGTAGTGTTGTAACTAAATTAAAATGTATAAATAACTCAACACCCTACGCGTACAATATAACAATGCGTTCAGGATGCTGCTGGGGCTGCCGCGCTACTGCAGTGCGTCGGGAATGTTTGCGGAGGCGCGTGCGGACGGCTTCCACGCGATAGTGCGCAAGCGCGTCGCCTCGCTGGCGAGCAGGGTGCGGGCCAGCACGAACAGCATCCTTAACGCATTGGCAAATAGGTCGGACTGTCCACTCACAAATTCGCTTATTAAACTCCACTTGAGATCCCAGCCAACAAAATGAATTGTATTAATTATGTATTGCTAAATATAAACAATTAGACATTTATTTTTAAATTTTGAATTTCAAGTATGCATGTAATTAGTTAGATTTTTTTTATTTATCTCTGACATTTCCGATTAAATTATTTCCATTTTAATTTTTATTCAAATGTAATATTACTTTATTTATTTCTTTGACATGTTTTTAACTATTAATTAATTTTGCTGACTTTACATTTAAAATCTACCTATGTGATGAAAACTTATTTTGTGTAATATTTAACATTAATATTAAGACATTTGTTACTAACAATATGGAACCTGGTTCTGAAATAAACTTATTCATTCATTCATTCATTAAACAAACAGCGTGGTTCGGTGCAATAAAGATTGCACTTGGCAGATCATGCAAATTCCATGGTCCAAATTGTGATTTACATGCAATTAGTCAGTACAACTCGTTTGACGGTTGGATCAGCAGCAGACGAAAGCAATTAGTCAGTTTCTGACAAATTGGGGCTGACAAATCATGACATGTATATACCCACGAACAATCTGCAAATCTCCAACTACAATTTCATTCAGTGTGGCCAGTTAACAGTAAGAAAGCGAAAATTGCCGCATTCAAACGGTCCTGCGAAGCAGACTGCATGAGTGTTACTAACCCATGAGATAGGGAGAGACTGGAAGTTTATTTCATATCCCCATCCCGCTCTATCTTCAAGCTTCATATAGCACGTGCAGTCTGCCTTGCAGGACCGTCTGGTGCTTGTTTACAGGCTGTCAAAATTGACTTGACTTTAAAAAAGAATAAGAGAAAACTCTAAGAGTATTTTATGCACTTCTTGACGCAAATCTTTTTTGCAGTAATTTGCATTACTTTTGTCCCACGATTGGGCCTTGTCTTTGTAAACTGAGGGCCTACCGCGAACGGCATCCCAAGTTTTCCCTCGCTGTCGCACTTACGTACGAACTCGTAAGTATGACACAGAGGGGCAACTTCGAATGCGTTTCGCGGTAGGCCCTCTGCTCCACACATCTTTTTTACTCGTAAATACTTTTTTTTTCGCGTGTAAGTGTATTCATTTTTCTAATATCACTTAAAAGTTTACACTTAAACAAACAGCGGTGCTACCACGAACTTCGAATCTCAAACTTCGTATACCTCCGTCTCTGTCGCTCGATTAGGTTAAACCATAAGTGCGGTAGAGACGGAGATATACGACGTTCGAGATTCGAAGTTCGTGGTTATAGGTTCGGTGCAATAAAGACTGGCACTAGCAACTCTCCACTTATTTTTATTCCATCGACAAGCGGTTTTAAATTTGCCTCCAAATTTGAGAATTACAATGTAAAATACTAATAAAAAATTACTTTCTTAAATCGTTTTTAATTTTCAATTAAATTTATTTGAATGCAATTTGTGGATTAAATAAAACACTTGGCAGATCATGCAAATTCCATGGTCCAAATTGTGAATTTCATGCAATTAGTCAGTACAACTCGTTTGACGGTTGGATCAGCAGTGCAACATGCCTCCAGAGCCAGACAATAGAAATAAGTCAGATTCTGACAAATTGGGGCTGACAAACCATTACATGTATAGTATTGTGCTGTACAATATTTTGGCCGTACATTACCCGGAACCGATTGTCTGTCATGGGGTGTATTCATGTAATGATTTGTCAGCCCCAATTTATCAGAATCTGACTAATTGGTATCGTATGGAGGTATGCTGCTGATCCAACCGTCAAATGTGCATGTTGACAACCAACACAATTTGACCATGGAAATAATTTATGATCAGCCAAGTTTTCTGTCAGACAATTTTGAAGTAAACTATTTAAAATATCATTGAATATATTGTAGTTAGTCTTTCCACAAATTTTACGCGTATTTATTATAAAGTTTGTATGTTAAAGGTGTTGTAGTGCTATAAAAAACACATTTTACAGTCGATTTGAGCCACGCTTTGATGGCTTTTTATTTTTTTATCATCATGTTAGCATCTTACTGCGAATAGTGATACCTTAGGAAAAATAAGTAATAACACAATCATGACACAGTGCTTAGTTAGGGCAATATTATTTTTACGAAATGGTATCCCTAAATTGCCCCAATTTGTCAGAAATTGGATGCGACAAATCAGAAGTGATAATTGTATGGTTAGTAGAGCCCATCATTTAGATTAGATTAGCTAAGCTAGTTACATATTAGTAATCTTAATCTGTATCTGTGGTCATGACTGTCACAATGAAGCCATGAGCGCGAGTCGAGGTTATTTTATTAACAATTTTGGCATTATGCATTGTGATTTGTGGTAATAGAATTTTCTACTTGTGTTGGCTAGTGGTTCTGGGTGTGAAAATTAAAATTAAATCGCATAGTGCAGCGCAGCTGTATGTTATTCACTAGTTGGGACAGCGTCTAGTTTCAAGCCATGTCTTATCGGGTTTGGTTTCCAAAGCGACGCCCCACAATTGGGGCTCGTTCTCTGCTACTAATTATCCTTATCGACGGGCTCACGGGAAGCTAGAAAACATTCGCCGTCGAGAATCTCTTATATTTGGTTGTGTTCGTAAAACTGTCCAGGATGGACCTATCCCACAGTGAGTTAGTTATCCTGGGTGCTCCATTACTTAGTAGTTGATTAGGCGATTTAAATACGTAGTTGTTTTTCTGTGTGGATGATGTAGGATTGTTATGTGTTGATTGGGTTCATAATACGTTTAATGGGTATGATATTGATGATACACGCACAGGTGCAAGGCTTAAATGTATGTCGAGTGTGTTCCGTCACATTGATAGCCTTACTAACAGGCTTTTGATTTAATAACATTGGATAGTATTTCTTCAATTGATTGATATTTCATAAAAAAAAATTAATTATTAGTTAGTTTAAGTTTAATTATAATTTTAGTGTTTTTAGGTTTGAGTTTCTTAATCTGGTAAAAATATTAAAATAAGTCAGTCGCCTTACTAGAAGAGCGGGGGGGGGCCTCCAACTTTCACCCCGCGGAGATGCTTGGTTTCTGAATTAATCATGGTTATAATTTGAGGTTATAACAGTGCTAAAGATTGTATGCAGAGAGGGAGGGAGAATGAGGTGGACTCCGTGGTTCGGGAAGCGCAGCCCCGCTGTCCTGGTGTAAGAAAGTGCGTCACCAACACTCGCCTCCACAGCTTCGGCTCACTCGGTGCCTGCACTTTCTTATGGTGGGCGCGGGCTGCCTTCCCTCCGCACCTCCTGGCTTTTATATACACTCTAGGGGTAGGGACCAAAAATACAATGTCGGGTTGGGGTTGACAAATTTAGGTTCTGTGACAAATTTGAACTTTAAAACAAAATTTGCTTGGCTCAGGATAGTGGAGTGCTCCAATTTGATTTTTTGGTATACTTTATACAAATAAACATTTCTAACAAATATGTGAGTGCGAGAGAGACCAATGCTTTATACTGGAATTGAACTTTACAAACAAGGGTCCAATGCTCAAATAATATATTTTTAATTTGAGTTTTGGCATGTTTAAGGCTGTTGACATAGGTATACCCATACATTTTTCTAATGATGCCACATTGAGTATTTACTGTTTTTCTCGCCATTTCAATACCAGTTTTTGACAATTTATTACAACACTTGCTTTCTTGTACTTAATTTACTCTAAGACTTCTGCAATGTTTGGTCTCTATTGCAGAAACAAATCTGTGGATTATGCTTTTTTGTATGTTATCTAAACCTCCACTGTTGTTGTTTAGTATTGTGGAATCGCTACCCTGCGACTTGTGAGTGGGTGGTTTTTTGTGTTTGGATTTGTACCACTTCAGTCAGTAAACAACTCCGGTTGATTTAAACACAAAACGCACTACTTTTTTTTTCATCTATTCTGTGTTCAAACACTAAAATAAGTTCTTGTGGATAAAAATAAGGTCTAAAAAATGGTTAATAAAAATCTTTTATCAGTATATGTTTACTTAGAAAACATACTAACAATACTTAACATAGCGTTACTTTCAATGTATCATGAGTGGTTGGTACCAATGTTATGTATTCTTGACATTGTACATAATGTAGGGATAGTAAATAAATAACAAATGAGAAGTTGTAATTGATAAAGTATTTTTTTTTTCTACATGATTTACAATCACAATTTTTATTTCGATCACTACCTTTTTGTTACCTTTCTTTCAACGCCAACATCTTCTGTAAGAAGTATAAACGGGCATATGCCCTGCAATTGTCATATTGACAACAGGAGGAGGTCTTGTAAGTGTTGTTTGTTGCCTTTTTGAAAGGTACAATGTTAGACGAAGCCCTGTTTTTTAGTAGATCGATGAATCTACTATAACTTCCTGCAATCTTAATTTTTTTAGGGTCTTTTTGCTCAGTACCCTCTTGGCGTCTATACAGCAGCTAGGCGTTATTTACGTATGTGTCCAATTTCTGTGAGAATATAGCCCTGTACCATCGCTTCGTCTTAAGGGGCTCACAGCAGTTTTTTCGTGTTTTTTATGGCTTACCGTATTAACAACAACAGGTTTAACGGAAATAGTATCCCATATTTACTTCAAAACTCACAGTTTTCGAGATATTAGCACCAAACTTTAGCAGTTTTAGGCCAAAAAAACAGTTTCAAAAAAAAATTAGTTAAAAATAAAAATCTCTAGTGGGTTGTTTGAGACGTCAATAAGGAACAGTTACATGTAAATTTCACATATAAAAGTGCATAAACAACATACTAATATCAAAAACAGAGCTTTTTTGGACCATGTTTGAATAAATCATAGAAAAATAAATATAATTTTTTTTCCAAAAAACTATCGTGCCAAAGAAGATAAAGGATTAAATAATCGATTAACGTTTGTGCCATAAATATATCTATTGTTATGACGGAGGAATATCAACTCAAAACAATTCAAAAAGCGCGTGAAGCCCCTTAAAGTTTGATGGGTACAAGGCAACTAACATATCGGCTAACTCCACGCCTCCGATATGAGCATTGATACATTGATCTGAGGACAGTCATCGTCAACCAACACTTCCTTTTGTCGTTTTAGAGCAGTGATTCCCAAAGTGGTCCAGGTGGACCCCCAGGGGTCCACGGGAGACTTGCTGGGGGTCTACGTAGGCGTGAACAAAAAATGGGGGTCCATAAAATGTTAATGGGGGTCCACGAAAATTTATCTGGTTTTGATAGTAAAGAGCAAAAATGTAAGCATAGTTTTTAAAAGGGCCTACTACCTACCTACATTGTTTTTAGTACCTAACTAAGCAGATTATATTTTAATAAGGCAAGCGACTGTTACTTGTTCAAACTTGCGTATTCGATATTACGTAGGTACAATTTCGTGTACAGACTTGCAAAGCGCTATCCGCCCGACAATGCTTAATGCTTGTTCAGACATGAATTTGATCACCACTATAAATACTTGATGCCAAAGGCAAACTCATTCATTTGTTTCCGGAATTACGAAAAGAAGGTGTGAGAAAATTTATATCAGTGTTTGCTAGTGCCGGAGAAAAGTAAGTACCTACCTTTTTTTTGTTTTATAGTACTTAAGTATTTTGTTTACGTGTACCAGTCGGTTGATCACAACTGTTTGTATTCACGGCGCAAACGGTGAGGGCAACGCACTCTAAACCGAATAGGTAGGTATCACTAACACTGCGACGGTCGGAAGAGATTAATTCCAATCTTTCCTTCATACTTAAACAGGCTTAGGACTGTCTGACACAATTTTCCGATGTAAAACATTAGTGGTAGATACGTATTTAACAAAGTAAGGGATTTCAGGCGTATTTAAAAGATTGGAATCAACCATTTGTAAATAATCCAGATTATCACTATCACTTATCACCACAGCTATCACTCATCGTCACACGCGATCGGACACTTGCCAATAACAAAGCAGCACTTGTGCATAATGTGCATTAGCCGAAAACCAAAATGTGACTGAGGTCACTGAGGCGGCATTTCACAAAGGGAAGCGCGAGCGCCTTAGAATAGGGATTACGCGCGGGGTTGAAAGGTGCCGCTCGCACGTTATTGGACGGTAGTCCACGTGGACTTATTTTTATTGGATATTGATTAGCAGGCTCGATTGCTAGGTACTATCACCTATTGACTGAAACTAAACAAGTGATTCAAATTAAAATTGTTATTTATTAAATACGTTATTTTATGAAAAAAGAGTTAAAATTTAATAAATAGGTATACCTTTCAATTTCTTATAATGGATACATTAAATGGGCTTTTGGTGTAAGACGGTTAAAAAAACACCTTGTAGATAGGTAACTTCGTAACTTACAGATATTTTAATTGTCCTCTTTTGATTTGAAGACAAAGAGCACGTTTTATTCAATTGTTTTTTCACGACAGAAGCACTGCCTTTCTAAAAAGGCCGAATAAGCAATATTGCAGAGCAATTAATTTTGTAATTTTTCTTGCAAATGACTACTAATTTTATAAAACAGTAATTTCACAATCATTTTAAATTGATTTTGAAGTAACTATTTTATCAAAACTATTTCTTTTTGGAAAGAGCAGGGCTTGAGCTTCGATGCCAGTTTGTCACATTTTAACAATGAAGCCGCAGACAAAAAATACGCAAATACACGGAGCGCGTGAACTCATTGATTTGATGAAATGTTAGTTATCGCTTTTATGGACAATTTTGGGATTTCGACTTTTATTTTTTTCTACACAAATATGATCAGTATTTGATACTGAGTACACCAATTTTTATTTGTACTATTAAAAATTTGTGGTAAATTAGGTACTTTAAAATTGATACCGTTTTGTGAAAACGTCTGTATTTGTCTTAGCGGTTTATTAGTTGGTCCCTTTACAAGCCGTAATTCTATTACCGCGTGGTGACAAAGGCTGCGGTGTGATACCTATATTCAGAAAAAAACTTGGTTACTAAAACATTTTTTTTTACAGGTAAGGTAACTGACACGAAACATGGCTACAGCAAAGAAAAAATGTCGACAATATAGTGTCGATTATTTGAAATATGGTTTTGTTCCATCAGAGGCAGACAAACAATTGCCCATGTGCCTATTATGCAACAAAGTTTTGAGCAATGACTCTATGAAACCATCAAAGCTCGAAGATCATCTAAAAAGGTGTCATACTGATAAAATAGGTAAAGATTTGAAATATTTTCAAACATTGAAGGAAAAATATGAAAAGAGACCCACCATGCACAGTATGTTCGCTTCAACATCTCAAAGTAACGATGATGGCTTGCGGGCATCTTACAATATCTCATTACTAATAGCAAAATCTGGAAAACCGCACACTATCGGAGAACAATTAATTTTACCCGCTGTTGAAGAGGTTTTAAAAACTGTTTTGCACAAATCTCCATTTGACGTACTAAAAAGAATTCCATTAAGTAACAATACTGTTCAAAGACGCATTGATGAAATGAGCTCTGATACCGAAAGTTTTTTGTGCAATCATCTGCAAAAAACTCATTTTTCTATACAACTGGACGAGTCAACGTTACCCGGTAATGAAGCATTATTATTAGCATATGTTCGATTTATTATGGAGGAAGAAATTCACGAAGAATTGCTATTTGCCAGAACTTTGGAGACTGACACTAAAGGCGAATCAATATTTAATGTCCTGAGTAATTTTTTTTACGGAAAAATCGATTCCATTTACAAACATTATTTCAGCGGCAACAGACGGAGCTCCTGCAATGGTCGGTCGATATCGTGGGTTTATAAGTCATCTCAAAAGAATTATACCAGGACTTACAGCTATTCATTGCGTAATCCACCGACAACATCTTGTGGCAAAACATTTAAGTGACAGGTTGAACCAATCTCTTCATTTTGTAATAAAAGCTGTCAACAAAATCAGAAGCAATGCATTGAATACGCGTTTATTTGCTCAATTGTGCGACGAAAATGATGAAGACTTCAAACGACTGCTCTTACATACTGAAGTACGCTGGTTGTCAAAAGGTGCATGTTTAACGAGATTTTACTCTGTTTTCGATTCCGTATTAGAGTTCCTAGAAAGTAGAGATCCAGATTTAAAAGAAAACTTGATCAAATTTAAAGCAGACATTGCGTATTTGACAGATTTGTTTAAAAAATTTAATCATATTAACTTGCAGTTACAAGGGGACAGCCTGAATTTAATTAAAACAAAGGGGATAATTTCGGCTTTTCTTGGGAAATTGAAATTTATGAAGCAAAACATTAGTCGGCGTGAATTCTCTCAATTTCCAAACTTGTCGCAGGTAGAATGTATTGATGAGGATAACCATACCTACAGTCAACATTTAAGTGCCCTGCATGATGACTTTGAAACCAGGTTTGAAGATATGCTGACGATGGATATACCACCATGGATCATAAATCCATTTGATGAAACGGAAGTGGCTAATGTTGTATTATTACAAGAGGAGCTGCTCGAGCTAAGCACCAATGAGGAGCTGAAGGTGAAATTTAGAAAAGGCTACCAAACATTTTGGCTGCAAGCAGAAATACCCGAAAAATATCCTGGACTGTGGGAAATCGCAAGGAAATTTTTAATAGCTTTTCCCTCGTCATACCTTGTCGAAAGGAGTTTTAGTGCAGTTACAAACCTCTTAACAAAAAAAAGGAGCAAATTAAACATCACAGAACGGGGGGATTTGCGGTTATTGCTCACAAAAATAAAGCCAAACATTGATCGTTTGCTGACACTCCATCAAATACATCCTTCCCATTAATTAAAATTATGACCTGAACCTAGGTATATTAGTATATTACCTTATTATTTTTTTCTTGTAATTATATTCTTTTAATAAATAAAGTGTTATAAAATGTACCATTTTTCGTTTTTATTTTACCTATCGGAATAAAGGGACAGAACTCAGAAGCGACACAATTTTTATTTTTTGGTGACTTTAAGAATGTGGTAGAAATGTAGCAGCAGAGGGTCCACCGAAACCAGTAAAATTTTGGAAGGGGTCCACGAGAAAAATAAGTTTGGGAACTACTGTTATAGGCCAATAACTATATGTTAATTCAGTGCCCTGCCAATGCCTATTCGTCAGGCGGGCCGGGTTCGTCGGGTATTTCTGGGGAGGTGCGATCGATTGGGTCCGGGATCCTTTAGTAGGTTCTCGGACCAAATCGGGCATCTCTGTTATTGAGATGGGAGTTGTCCCAGTGGGGTCTCCCTAAATTAGGCCTTCGTAGGCCGGGCCTGTAAGGACGGTTTGGTAAGGGTACACCATTCCTACCCCTTCTAAGTGCACGCATTTGCTGGAGATGTTGTTGTCTGAGTACGGATTCGATCTCTCGCTCTCGCATTTGAGCTATAGTGATGTCGTCATCTGGGTCTAATAAGACGTGCCTCGGACGACGTACGCCCTTCCTGGGCGGTTGCTCAGGGGCGTAGTCCGAAGCACTTCTTATTAGTTCGTTCGGGTTGGATGTGGTGTTTTCGAAGAATGTCGTACTGAGCTTTTTAAAATATGATTTTACCGTATCTATTTTGAGATCTTTGTGCAGATCTTTATTCTTGACGTACCATGGTGCGCCCACCAGTCTCCTTAAGAATTTATTCTGGATTACTTGGAGTTGGTTAATCTTGCGTTTTGAGGATTGGGCAAAGGCTGGTGAACTGTATGTGAAAACTGGTCTGATGCAGGTTTTATATATTCTTATTTTGTACTTGCGGTCTTATTTTGTACTTGGTGCACCATTTTACGTTTTGTAAAAGGACAACTATTAAACATTTCGTATCGGAGTTCGCTTACGTTCGGTCGGATCTCGGGAGTGCTTTTGGTGATTTTAGTTATTTGTTTTGTTTTGTCCGTCGTGTTGTTATTGTTTGGTTGTTATTTGTTTTGTTTTTGCTGTTAACTTTATTTGTTACCTATTGAGGAAAAGAGCAATGGAAGAAGACGCTGGGCTATCTACTAGTGAAGACAATAGACGGCGTCGTCGTCGAAATCTTTTCCAACCTGATAAGGACTCTGAATCTCTACCATTTTTATCACCGCCGACAAAACGTGCGAGAACAATTCTCAGCAGTGGAGAACGGTTAATGATTATTAACATTTTCAAGTATGTCTTGAAAACTAAACCAGTTTGTATCAAACCACGATTTGGTGAAACAGACTTTGGAAATAAGTGGAGTGAATGAAAGATCTATATATCGCATCTTAAGTGAATATAGAGACACTCACAAAATTACACAACCTGAGGGTAAAAGGAACAGGCCGGGTGTACTCCAAAAAGTGGACAATTTTGATCAATCGGCTATAAGAAAAATTAAACACAGTTTTTTTTTGAAAGTGGAACTACCCACTCTTAAAAAGATTCTGCAATCTGTGAATGATGATGATTTATTACCAACGCTGAGAATGACGACATTGCGACGCATACTAACAAATTTAAAGTTTAAATATATGAAGCGAGGTCGCAAAAGTGTAATGAAGCGAGGTCGCAAAAGTGTATTGATTGACAGAGGTGATATTGTTTTATGGCGCATTAAGTATTTAAAACAAATAAAAAAGGTTTCGAGAGGAAAACCGAAGAATTTTTTATACTGATGAGACCTGGGTAGTGTTGTGGATAACGCTCACTTTGAGGCTTAAAGACTCGAACCCTAAAGACTCCCGAGGCTTAAAGACTCAAGTGACGAAAAGTCAATATTTTGCATTCATATGCGTAAAATAAACCAACACGGTTCTTAAACAGCATCTAGTCTTTAAGCCTCGGGAGTCTTTAAGGCTCGAGTCTATAAGCCTCGAAATGAGCGTTATCCACAACACTAGACCTGGGTGAACGCAGGTAATTAACTTTTTTTTTTACATAGTTATTACATTTTCCTTCAAATCCAAGAATGTACACATGCAAATATTGATTTAATGGCCTTTTCAAACCAATGGTAATATAGTTGTTTGATTAGTATGTTATTAGCATTTCTTCCGTTTTCTGTTTTATGCATTTACTTATTTATCTTCTTCACATATCTCCGTTATACCTGGACTCCTATTAGTCTAGGACAATAAAATCCAAATGAGGTCATAAAATTGGCAAACCCCCTATTATCTTGAATAACTGCGAGCGATAGAGGCCGATAAGGCTCGACCACCCCAATAAAAACTATATTGTATTCTCTGCACGTGGTATTTAATGCTAAAATGTGTTTCTTAGGTCACACTGTGGGAAAAACGTGGGTGGATACAAAGATAAAATCAGCGAAGCAAGCATTCAAAGAAGGGCTGTCAACAGGAGCCAAAGACCCGGTGTCAAAAGGGAAAAGGTTGATTGTTGTCCACATTGGAAGTGAACAAGGATTTATTGAAAACTGTGAATGGGTATTTGAGGCGAAAAAGACCGGCGACTACCACGAAAACATGGACGCTCCTCATTTTGAGAAATGGTTCGAGAAAGTGTTGATGACAATGCGTGCGGGTAATGTGATTGTTTTAGACAACGCAAGCTACCATTCAAGGTAAATAAATGTACCTACATAATAAAGAGCCCCGTGCAATTCTCGCGTAAGCAGTCCTTATCCATGTTAATCAAGTATTTTTTTCATAACTTGTGTTTTCTTTCCAGTCGCTTGGAAATCATATTTTTTATCATCAATCATAAAACTATCTATACTAATACTTTCATTAGACACTGATAAAAATGGCACTTAAACGGAAAGGTTTGCGATCTGTTTTGGCAACATTAACATTAGTTACTGTGGTAGCTTATTTAAGCCTAAACTGGCAACAATCTCTTCTGTCAACCACTTCGTCGAGCGCACACGCGCTCCGTCCTTAATAATCGCCAATAAACACATATCAGACAAACGTGCGGTTTAATTGCAAATTACCACTCCCGAACAAGTGGTCCTTCGAACTTTAATAGTGTTATAGCTACAATAACGAGTAAAATCAGTGAAATCAAGTTTTCGAGCTATCAAATCCGGCGTGGCTTTGCAGTTACCTGTGCGAAAAGGACACAAACATACGCGCGCCGCGGAGTGCGACAGAGACGAAGCGAGCCGGTCGTCACTTGGCGCCATCTTGCCGGCTGCCCAACAGCAGGAGAGCAAACAAACAACGTGAATATAGCAACGTGTGCTTATCTGCCACGAACTTGCACAGTATCGACCATGATCGTACTGAACATCGAGCGAAATCATTAGCTCGTACTCACGTTTGTTTTCAAGATCGATGATCAAGAATTTTTTGAATTACAATAATTTATAAAGTGACGCGTTTCAACACTTACAACCATGGCTGATGTGGAAGTAAAGAAGCTAAAGGCCGCCGCAGGGCAGTGCAAGGCCCAATTTACACGATTCCAAAAGTTTCTAGAAAAAGAAAAAATACAAAAAACAAGTACCGACGATATCTTAAAAATGAGGCTACAGTCCCTTGACAAGGCAATGAACGACTACAGAAAAACACAGTTGCAAATAAATAAATTGCTGGATATGACCGAGGTCGAAGACTTTCTCGAAGACGATCTGGAGGAACGTTACTATGTAATATGCGAAGAAGTGAATAAGCTAGTAAAATCGGCGGAGTGCAAAATAAAACACGGTACAACAAAGCTTCCCCACCTGGATATCCCCGTGTTCAGCGGCCAGGACGTGACTAAATACCTATCTTTCATGGAATTGTTTATCGCTGTCATCGGCCGTGATCAGGAGCTGGCTTCAGTACAGAAGCTGTGTTACCTGCGCAAGTATCTAACTGGAGAGGCGAGCACACGCATCGAGAGCCTGCCGCTAGTTGACTCGGCTTATCGCCTTGCAGCTACTTAAAAGTCGGTATGACAACAAATGCATTCTGGTAACCAGCCACGTGAATAATATGCTGGACTACCCAGTCATCATGAAGGGAACAGCTCCAAATCTTCGGGAACTAGTGTCAAATGTACGTCAGCACCTCGGCGCCCTACGGAATATGGATCAACCGGTGGAACAGTGGGACATGATTCTGCTGCCAATTCTGGATCCAAGCTGGATCAATTCTCGAGTCGGGCCTTCCATGCAGAGCGTAACAAAGGTACACTTCCTAAAGTCATGGACTTATTAAACATCTTAGAAGAACGGGTACATTAAACAAAGTAAAAACTATAGTCGAATTAGGTAGGTATTTACCTACTTAAGTGTAAGTTAACTAAGCACTTTTTACTCACCGTAATGTACTTAAACGGCGATGGGCAGCCAACGAAGCTAGGACCTCGCGGCGCCGTTTTAAGGCATCGATTTAAAATACCCTAGATACACCGTCACCTACAAATTCACGCCTAAAAAGTGTCCGACTCGCTTATAGTGGACGCTAAATAAGGAGTCAATAGCGAACAATGACGCCCTCCTACCACGAAACTTAATTTCTAATAACGACACTTTTTTTTTGTTCCCCGTTGCGATCATATTTACTTTTGTTGTACAATCTTTACACGCACAATAAAAAAAGCCTACGTAGACCTTTTATCAGATGGAGAACAAAATGACTTTTCACCAGGCAGCTCTGATTCGTGGGCGAACTGTAAATCTGATGGTTCAAGCGACGACAAACAAACGAAAAAAAAAGAAAAGGACAGAAAAAACAAACATAACACAAGTTAAAGATAAGGAAGCTGCCACATTGATTAAGAAGAAAGAGAAGCGTCTTAATGTGAACCAATTACGCAAGAAAAAGAAAAACGAGGGACAGACTTATGAAACAAGGACAGGTATTACAGTAGGTGAAAAGAAATTAAAAGAAAACCCGTGCGTCGTGAATAAATGCCCAAGAAACTGTTTTTAAATTTCGGAAGAAAGAAGAAATTTGTTGTTTACCCACTTTTGGAGCTTAGACAATCAGCGGAAAAGGGATTGGATACTCAGATGCATGCAAAAAAAAACTGTAACGAGGAAACGAACTAATACACCAGAAAGTCGTAGAAGTTTCTCGTACAATTACTTCATAAATGATGGAGAAGACCACAGAAATGTCTGCCAAAAGTTTATACTCAACACGTTAGATATCACTCAAAAATACATTATCTACACAGTGCAGAATTCAGAAGAAAGTATGGCCAAACAAGACATGAGAAAACCGAATGTTCCACATAAATTCACAGAAGATACTAAACAGTTTGTACAAGAATTTATTAAAAAGCTACCTGTGTTGCCGTCGCACTATAATCGGCCTAAAACCGACCGTCTATATCTTCCGCAAGAATACAAGAGCACGGTACATACAATTGTATATATAGAAAATATTTGATTGAATGCAGGGGAAAAGGTCTAAAAGCTGTCAGTGAAACACTTTTTAGGCAACATTTTAATGAATACAACATTAGTATTCACGTGCCAAAAAAAGACAAATGTAAGTACGAAAATAATAAAGAAACTGAGTCCATGGATCATAGTCTTCAAGCTCACCTGGAGGAGAAAATTGCTACATATAACAGGTTTAAATCCCACCAGTCAGCGCATAACAATACATTAACGGCATCTTTTGACTTGCAGAAGGTGTTAAACACGCCTGACGGTGAGAGCATGCTTCTCTACTACTCAAGAAAATATGCCGTCTATAATTGTACAGTATACGAGAGCGGTACGCAGGAGGTGTTCTGTTGCACGTGGGGAGAGAGTGATGGCAAGCGCGGAAGCAACGAAATTGCCACTTGTTTGCTCAAATGCCTAGAACACGTAGATAGAAGAGGAATTAAAAATCTACTTCTATATTGTGATTCGTGCGGTCAGAACAAAAATAAAACGGTTATGGCTGCCTTAAGTTGGTTTCTAAAGACCTCATGTAATTTGCAAGTAATTCAAATAAACTATTTGCTGCCTGGACATACGTACATGCCAGTCGATTCCGTACATGCAGTTATAGAGAGGGAGGTGAAAAAGTTAATTGTTTGGAGTCCGTCCCAATGGCCAACGTTCTTCCAGTTGGCCCGAAAAAAGCCTCGGCCATATCAAGTAGAAGTACTTGATCACACGGACTTCTTAGACTTTGAAGATCTTGTAGAAAAAGCGTTTACGCCCTTGACATCGAAAAACATGCGAATTTCACAAATCAGGATCGCGACACTAAAGAAAAAAAACCCTGACCAAATTATTTTCAAAAATTCAATGTCAGAGGAAGCAGAGCAGATAAATATTACATTGTATCAAGGTGATCCTAAAAAAAAACAAAGCGAAATGCTCAAGTAAAAGGTAAAGGCAAGGGCAAGGTTAAGGATACTTTGGTAATGAAGACAGATGATGTTTCTAGACAAGAAGTTCCAGATCCAATAATAAAACCAGCCTACAGTGCAAGACTACCAATATCGAAGGTAAAATATAAAGACCTCATGCGCCTTTGTGAAAACGGAACTATTCCAAAAACTTTTCACAGGGAGTATCGTCACATACCTACTGACGACAATGTTGCTGACTATTTTTCACACTCCGAAGAAGAAGACTAAATGAAGAATGATAGTTCCTATTTTCAACTGGTTGTTATAACAAAAGAAATTGGTTTTTTTCGTTATTTTTATTATTTAGTTACCGAAATTGGTTTATTTTCATTGTTGTTTTATTCTGGATTTAAGTAAATGAAGTGCCACAAAATGCATGTACACATTTCTTAAAACGATACTTTCAAAATATCGTCTTGTTTTCTACAATAATATTACAAGAAGTAAGTAATTGTTTTAAGATGTGTACATGATTAAGTATATTTTAAAACGTGCAAATTATTATTGTGATGCTATAATAAAACCTAAGATTATTTTTTAATGTCACCGCTTGTTTGTCGATTGTAAGATTTATAAGTGCTATAAAAATAAAGAGTGTTCACGCCATATGATAGTGTTCATGCCATAATATATGTATTATAAGTGCCATGAAAATAAAGATTTTTCGTAGAAAAATACAGGTTTTTTGTTTATTTCTTTCATGAAACCAATTCATAAACTCTTTTAGGTGTTATTTCTACTGTATTATAATAAGATTGAATAATGCTGTACTGGCAATTTATCGATAACAACTAGCGCATGAGGTTGATACAAATTATTAATTGAAAAGACATATATATTTTTAATCAATAGCTGATTACCTCTCAAGAGATCATCATATACGCCCCTATTCAATATAAAAACTGCTTTAGGTGACTCTTACGCCCTAAGCATTTCACAGAAACAGCAAATTTTAGGGTCGTATATGCCATTTATTCAAAATTTGTGGGGCGTAACGGACTCCTATTTTTCTTGTTTATAATGATATTTTACATATTTTCTTATAATACGATGCATCTTCAAAATCTAAGACACAGGACCAAAAATGAAATTTATGCGTCTAAAAACCACGAAGTTATAAATAAAACTTTTTTTTTTTAGTTTTTTGGCTCTCCTGGAAAAGTGACGATTTGGTGGTTACGCCCTATGAGTCTGCAGGTATCGATATGTACGTCGAGGCGGATATATACGTCATGACGGATATATACGTAACGGCGTATATATACGTCATAACGGATATAAAATGTACATCATGACGGATATATACGTCATGGTGGATATATCTGTAATGCGATACCACATTGTTTAGTTCAACTTAATGTGATTTATACAGTCATGGTTTTTGAGTGAAGTTCAGGATTGAGTCCATGTAATAGAACACCAGTCAGACAATACATTTTATATCAGTTGACATTATACTTATAATACATTTAGTGATTGGCAGCTGTATTAAGCAAATATGTGAGGAGTTTGAGTCTTTGATAACTATTATAAGTTGTAATTTGTAACTTATAAGCTACGTTATTTTTACTAAACAGTAATTAAATTATACGCGATTAAATCCCGGTTTGTAAAAATAATGTGTGAGAATCGTGAAAGTTTACAACAATGGAGACGGCCCAAGTCGCCATTTTGTTGCCAGCTGTTAGGTCTACGCCAGGAGTTGGCAGATCGCTTGCGATATCGCATTAGGGCTCGTGGGTCGATGGCCACATGGAATGAGAATGCAGCAATACGTACAAATCTTTATTCACAAAGATCTATGTAAAAGTTTGGCCTCACATTGTTAATTAAAATACATTTCAAAAGGTAAAATGCGTGCTTACGCCATTGTGCTGGCAGTGGCAGAGAAGGAAGAGCAACAAAAAAAACCGGCCAAGTGCAATTCTGTTCTTGCCACGTTCCTAAAACTTATCGGCCTATGCCTGAAACCCAACAACAACAAAATATCGTGGACGAGTTCTTATCTAACGAAAAAGAAGACGATTTAATTCCAGATGTGGAAGATATCACGCTCGCTGATATTACGAACACAATTGGGTTGCCCCGAAAAAGTTTTTACGATACTGTGTATAGTCCAAATGAATCATCCGATGACGATCACCTTTCGCTACGCTTAAAACGAAAGATCCAACTGATTACACTGCCGTCTGCGGTACTTCTTACCAAACACAGCCTGAAGACACGCATCCAATTAATATAAAAGACGGAGTACACGTATTGGTTAAAGTACGAAGCGAGAGGAAAATCCAATACACTTACGCTGGAGTAGCAAAAAGTACCGTCGATGAAGAAGGCGATGTCTTGGAAGACTGTTTAAGTTGGTGGAGAATGACGTATCGGATGTTCCTTTTGATGATTTGATTTAAGTCACACCGGCTCCGAATGTTATTAAAAAGGGAAAGAGACAATATTTCCAGCTCGAAGAGTCACTGTCATTATTCGAAAAATAAGACTTTCTATCAGTGGCTTCGAAATGGAAATATTGTTTTGCTAGATTGTGCTATTGTTCGTGATGATATGATGATTATTTTATTTTATGTTTTTGAGAATTTTAATTTGTTGTCAAGATAAGACTAGATTTTTCATTTAGTTAAGACGATTGAGTAGTCATTTAATTTACTAAAATACGAATCTCTTATTCTAAGGGTTCTCAAATGTGATTTCATTAAATATCTAAGTTGTTCGGGTTCGGAGGCCAGAATTCGTCATGGAGATCAGGCGCCGTCTGGCGGAGGGGTCTAGACCCCCGTTCCGGGTCATTCCTGGTGCAACGTCTGTCCATCGCGGCAACGCGGCGAGCGTGATGGGCACCTTTCTACCGGGGGTGGCGCGGGACTTTTTGACTAAGTTAATATTTTTTTATTAACCCTTATTGTACCTTTTTATTATTAGGAAAATTATTTGTGTGAAGGTACTTATAGGATTTATCAAAAAAGTCATGAGAAGCTAAGTACAGATAAAAATATATATGCTGTATATGCTGAGCATATTTCTAACACAAAGTTTTTGTGAGGCTCTTAGTATATCTAAGTTCGATCTCATGTTATTTTATATGACAATGTTGAAGACTGATAAAGATTTAAGAACAAAATAAATGATTCTAGAAAAATAAACCAGTTTTATTCCAAAACGCAGTCTGGTATCCCCTAGAACAGGGGTTACCAAATGGCGGACCGCGGTCCGCGTGCGGACCGCCGACCCATTTTGTGCGGACCGCGAGAACACAGCAACTTTTGCAGTACAGAGTACGTAATTTATAAAAATGTATCCCCCGCATTATCTTTGTTGACGTCAATTCGAAAACGGACGGGCGACCGGCGAAGTCACGAGCTAACAAGCGAGATAGAGTCCGCGGATTGCAAAAGCGTTGATCGTCGCGTTGGGGAAGCGCGCGGGGGGCGTCACGAGGGCGGGGGTAATCCCGCGATCGTGCTGCCGGCCGCCGGGGCAGTGTGACCATTTGTGGCAGATTTCTGCCATTTGGGCAGATTAAGCACCTAAATTTAACTCTGGCAGACTAAGATGACGATTCAAATAAGTGGCACAATTTGGCAGATTTCAAGGAAACCTTAATTATTTTTTAAATAATTTTGCAAATATTATTAATTCTATTTAGAATACTTATAATTATCTGTCCTATTATTTCCTTAAATTTTTATTATGCATTTAATTACTTACTGAGGTGGCAACTTTTGTCTCATGATACGGGGATTTCCCGATTATTCTATTTTTATGTAGGTACGCCATATGGCCCATATGATTATGAACGGTAAGGAATCAGTAATAAGGTTTATTGTCTGTTATTAATATAAATGATCAAGGTTCAAATCAATGTTTGTTGTCTTATCTATCTGCTCTGCCACTTTATTCTCTTTCGGCAATTCGGCTTTTAATGTGTGCAGTTGTGTCTTCCGTCCATGATGAAGAGAAAATACGAGCGTTCGTATAGACCTGAGTGGGAGTCAGGTCCTTTGCTTTCTTCTTGGATTTCCAGAGCTAAGGAGGATCCTGATGTTGCATTTTGCAAAGCTTGCAATTGTAAATTAGTAACAAGATTGTCTTCGTTGAAGGAACATGTGTCATCCCAAAAACATAAGAAGCATATGATTGGGTATAGCGGCCAATCATCGGTAAGTACTTTACAATAAATTTAAATGTTTTTGTTTTATTCTAATTCTACTTTACTGGAAATTGTGGGTAAATACTAATAAGTATTATTAAATTATTTCAGGTGCAACAGTTTTTTAAGAAATCTTCGTTAGAAGAGGAAGAGAAAAAAAGAGGAGCTTAATTTTTGTGCTATGCTAGTGGAACACAATTTACCGTTTCGATTAATGGATCATTAGAGCGAAATTGTCTCAAAATGATTTAATGATTCTGAAATTGCAAAGGCATTTTCCTGCAAGAGAACTAAAGCAGCAGCGGTAACGTACAATGTTTTAAAACCAGATCTAGAAGCAGAGATGCTTGCCGATTTAAAATCATGTCAAAACATTAAAACTCGTACACCAATGTTTTCCCTGGTTATTGATGAAACCACAGATGTCACAACCACATCAACGCTTGCAGTTGTTAACAAATACTATTCAGAAAAAGACATTCAAGTAAAAACAAAATTGTAAAATAATATTTTTGTTATTTCTGTAATTACATTTGTTTATTAAATATTTTTTCTATAAAATGTTGTGCGGACCGCGATGGTCATTTTATCTCATAAAACAGACCCCGAGCGAAACTAATTGGTGACCCCTGCCCTAGAATAACAACTCTGTCACATAAGTTAGTTACTACTCTGTCACGATGCTGTCTCCAGGTACGAAAATTGTTTTGGTCGTTTAATATATTTTGTTATGACTAGGGTGAATGAACGGATCCATTGAATGAACGAAAACCTGCTTAAGGGTTTTGTATCATTTATATCAACTCAGTCGCAACAGTTACTCAAAGCGAAGCTTAAAGTTGGTGGGCTATGGGCGTTAGGGTGGGCCGTATAAACTTTTTTCCGAATTTCGCAACGCAAGACCCCGCAAAAGTTGCAGAAAAAATTGTTCATTGCAGTAAAAATAATACAAAAAATCCCATATAGCATATTCAGCCCTCTACCGAAGTTTGCATTTTTTTTAAATACATTTTTCGATATAAATTTCATTTCATATAATTCATAGAAAAACATTTTTTAGAACATATTTAGATTCTCGTTACGGTGTCATATGGTATTATCACTAATAAACAACATTCCAGCAAGATTACACCTGTTCACAACATTTCATCACTACTTGTTCTAACGTGAAGTGACTTGCTCTAAGTTTTTAAACCTTAAAGGACTGTAGGGTGTATTTCGATAAGGTTTCATGTACGAAGAGAATATTTTTAAACCGGATTAGTACTTTTTATTCTTAAAATACTGCTACATTTAATACAAAAATGTGTGACGACCCTTTATTTGGATTTGCTGGGGCACGCCGGAGTGAAACTGTTTGCCCTATGTTTGGAACGTTCGCTAAGCTAAATAATAAACAGCTCCCTACAATAAGTGAAGTTATTAAGTGTATATTACTGAAGAGACACGAATTAAAGGTGAAACATAATGGGAAACAACCTTCCCACTCCGACATTTTCCAATTGGTAAGTGAAGAAATCCATCTTATTTGGAAAAACGCTTCTCTACCGACAGTTTCTCAAGACCGTGTTAGGCAATTACTGAAACTCCATTTTGACAAATACCTTTCGCTAATAAGGTATCCAAATTCGAAAAAGAATTAAGCATTCGAACAAAAATGGGATGATTTTAAGTCCTATTGCCTGATTACTTTGTTTGACATAAGTTCTTGCAAATGTAAAGAAAAATGCAGTTGCCCGAAAGAACGAAAGGTACCTGTGAGAGAAATTTCATTTTTAGTGGATCAAAGAGGTGAGAGAAAAATGATTATTGGCAATACATATAAGATAGAGACACAGAACATTCAAAATAGGATGTTAAGAAAAGAAAAACAAGCCCAAATTTCAATCGACAATAATGTATCTTCGCCAAAGCCAGTGACTAGTCGAGCTAAGCGAAAGGACCCAAGGAACACTGATGTATCGAACACTGATCCTCATAATGATACTGCAACTGTCCCCGCTGATCTACAGAAAAATTACAACCAGGTCTCACTTCCAACTGTTGCGACTTTATGCGATCGCTACCGCCTGTCATCACGAACAGCTGCAGCTCTCACCACAGCAGTTTTAGTAGATGTTGGACTAGTTACGAGCCAAAACAGTAATTTAATAATTGATAAAAATAAAATTCGTAGGGAAATTAGCAAATCAAGATTGGAGACACAAGAAAAATCGAGCAATTACACCAGAAAGTATTTACTTTGACGGAAGAACGGATAAAACTTTATTATCAGAAATGAAAGGGTCACGCATTCATCGTAAAGAAATACTTGAAGAACATATATCTATTTTATCGGAACCGGGTGCACAATACTTGGGTCATACCACACCAGATAAGGGGACAGGATTAGGCATTGCAAAGTCAATAACAGATTTTTTTATCGCGAAACAGTAGAACACTGAAGGCATTAAATGTGTTGCCTGTGACGGCACTGCCACAAACACTGGCTGGAAAGGTGGTGCTATTCAGTACCTTGAAAAGCAATTAGGAAGGCCAATGCAATGGGCCGTATGCTTGCTCCATGCGAATGAATTGCCACTGAGACACCTTTTTGCAAAACTAGACGGGTCAACAACTGGCCCTCGTGAGTTTTCGGGCCTTATTGGAAAAAAACTTCCGCTTTGCGAGAAAATGAGAGTTACTGCGTACCAGCCAGTTTCCGGAAATATGCCTAATATAGAAGACGAAATTATAAACGAGCTGAGCACCGATCAAAAATATCTATATGAAATTTGCCAAGCAGTAGCGGCAGGTATTTGTACACCGGATTTAGCAAATCGCCAACCTGGGAAAATGGCACATTCAAGATGGCTTACCTTCGCAAACCGTGTACTGAGACTGTACGTCAGTACTAACAGACCATCGAAGAATTTAAAAACCATGGTGGAATATATCATGTCGGTTTACGCCCCTGTTTGGTTCTCGATAAAGGTTAAGCCTACATTGAAAGACGGATCGCTGCACCTATTTAACATGATACAACTTTCCAGGGGCCTTCCAGAAAACGTAAAAAACGTAATTGACCCAGTTATACAAAGAAACGCTTTCTTTGGACATCCCGAAAACCTGTTACTGGCAATGTTATATGACCCAAGAAATAATGTTCAGCAGCTTGCAGTCGAGAGGATTATTCAAGCAAGAACTTCAAGCGATGCAAATGAAAGGATCCGAATTTTCCAACCACCGCAAATTAACTTTTTAGCTGCAGATTACACTGATTTATTAGACTGGCAAGATATTCTTATAACTCCTCCGCCAGTGCTCTCACAATATAGCAATGAAAACCTGCAAACAATGGTACAAACTAATGTACTTCCGCCGTGCGAATACCCTTGCCACACTCAAGCGGTGGAAAGAACTGTCAAATTAGTGACTGAAGCCTCTGGAAGTGTAATGAAATAGGAGAACTGCCCAGGGATGGATTAATTAAGAATACATTGAAATCTCGTACCCTGATGCCCAAATTTGATTCAAAAAAGGATTTCCGGAGTCTCCAAAACTAACGAAATTCTGCTAATTATGTTGTTTTATTGCATTCATTTTTGTATTTTTTCTTAAAAAGTATAATAAAATGTAATGTTTTTCTGATAAAACATACTATTATTTATTTCCTAGCATCAAAAATTATTCTCTTTTGCATCATTATTCATAGCAGTAACCGACTCAAAACTAGTGAAAAAATCGGTATAAGTCTATTTTTTGAGAGCTGGTAGAGGGCTCAAGACATTAAAATTCTTAAAAACAAATTATATCTTTAAGATCAGCATTACAAGCCGCAACTTTTGAAAGGTCTTGCGATGCGGAATCGCAAAAAAAAAATTCTATATACATTAACGGCCCACATATAATTGTCCACATATAGTAAAACTGTATAATAAACATATGTGGGGCGTGGACCTTGCATCGCAGATATGCTCATCACTCTTTAATACCATACAAGCGTCGCAAGTGGGATTTAGCCAATTTTTAACAAACGATGGACATTTTCATGAATAATGCTTGGTTTCTGCAAATTAATGCAAGTGTAACTATAAATATAAAAGCAACCTTGCCGCTCAAAATATTTCGGTATGAAGTATGAAATGAAGTTTCTGAAGGTTTGAAGAAAACAAAATAGTCCCAAGAAATTGGGGACTTGAAGAAACATTCATCCTCTTGAAGAGGTAAGATATGACAATACAGGCCACTTTCTGTATTTCACCACTTAAGGGATATGCCTTTGGTCTATCTATATTGACCAGTCATCTGAATGAAGAGCAATATCCGCCTGTGTTATGTAACCGGGAAGCCAATCAATATTGTTATTTAGAATATCACATGAATCAATGACTTCTGTAGCCACTGTGTTTGTTTTTAAAATTCGTAAGAATTTGTATTTTTTATTTTAGACTTGTCTGCTAGTATATTTTTTTAGAAAAGGACAAATTTATGCATTGAATTTTTTTGGTAGTAGCTATTGTTTTTTTTAAGAGGTCTTTTGATAAATATTAATGTATCGCTTGCTACAAAAACTTGTATAATTTTCTCTATAAAAACCCTTAAAACATGTCTTTATTTCAAATATAAAGCTTTTTTTTATTAAGAATTACTTAGATCACACAATTAAATTCAATTAAATTAATAAAACTCCAAGAAGTCCTGTAGCGGACACAGCAAATTATTGTTGGAAGTAGTATGAAGACTGACTTGGATTACACAATCTAATTTGATTTTATTGAAGATACTCCACAAAGTCCTTGAGCGGAGACGGCAAATTATTGTTGGAATCAGTATTAAGTTAGGGCTGACTTAAATTACACAATGAAACTCGACAGTTGAAGATACTCCTAGAAGTTCTGCAGGGGATACAGCAAGAAGACACTCCAAGAATTCCTTCAGTAGCAACAGCAAATTATTGTTTGTGAACTACAATTTCATTGAAGAGACTTGAAGGCCTCAAAGGCCTAAACATATAAAAAGTAGACTGGTTTAGATTCAATAATCAAATTAGATTTAATTGAAGAAACACCAAGAAGCTTGGCGTGGGCTCAAAATAGCTTGTTAGCCTTTGTGATGCTATTCAAATCACAAGATATTTCCAGACATGATGTGGATGATTTCGATCCTGAGGACAATCTCCTATTAAGTTATTATATTAAAATATTCAAGATATTACAGGCCTTGCTGTGACAATATATACACGGTACACTTATGGATTCTCTTTTACATCAAATAGTAATCATCCGGGATTGACACTAATTTGTAATAAAATGTTCTCCAATATTGAATTTCTTTGGTGTTAAATGGTTCTTGACGCGATACATCTTGCTAGCTATGACAGTAAAACTTAAAATCATACTAGGTTTAGAATATGGAATACACCAAAACAAATCTGTGACGTGAAATACATACATAGACCCTGAAAACATCAACTCTTTGTTTGAGCAGTTGTGTAAAAATATTCAATATGTAATGTCGAGCCACCATTCAGCAAACTACTCAAATATTTGACAAATACAATAATTTAAAGATTTAAGACCAAAAGAAAAGTTTGCCACACGGCCTACCCCATGCCAGAGTTGGTTAAGAGAGTACAGAAGAGTAAAGAAGATCCTCAAAAATTTAGCTAACTCACAAGGATGAGATAATAGTTGTTGCCTACTATAGCATACTCAAATACGCGCCTAGTATACTCAAATACGCATGGGTTTGATACGATTTTATTTCCCCAGAATACAAATATTATCTCAATGTAATGTGTCCATCAGATAGACCGGGCAAGCAAAGCCCCAAATCCTCATTGTTGTGTCTTATTATATTCAAGCATTTTTTTGTAGTTGGTTAGAGTGGAAGTTTTAAGGCACTGATTGGTTTAACCTTTTATTAATATAAAACCAGAGTTAGTTTGATATAAAAATTGGGAATAGTTCTCATTTAGCTAAAGGACATAATTTGTTTTTTACAGACTAAGACCATGGACCATGTCTGGTAACAGATATTAAATCAGGAACCACCTTCGAACTAGCCGAAACGACAATAAGAATAAGTCATACTATGAGAATTTGGAAGAAATGGATACTTTAACAACAATTACTTTATAACCTCCCTGGGAAACAACCAGCATGTAATTTTCAGATCAGCCATCAGATCTATAAGACCTAAAAAGATCATTGTTTGCTTATTTCACAACTTTTAACAGAGAATTGAAGAGTTACACGAAGCAAGAAACCCACGTAGTATCCTCAACAACACGAAAACATATAACGAAACGAATTGCTCGACTTTATATCACAGTCAACTAGAAGTCTAGAACTTTGTGCCGGTGCCGGTTAATGTACGACCATGATAATGTAAAGCCATGATAATGTACAGCCCAATAATACGCGTCCATTGGACGCGTATTATCAGGCCGTACATTATTGGGCCGTGCATTATCACCCTGAGCAAATTCGGTACGGGGCAATAATTGGAAGCCAATCTTGTACGACCTGATAATGTACAGCCCAATAATTGGCGTCCATTAAAAAGTCTCCAGCGGGTCGACGCCACCCCGCTTCGCGGGGTGGCTATTTCCGTTATGAGGGACACAAGTGAATCCTAACCTAACCGACCTAAGGCAGAGTTCGCTTTTGACAGCCAGCAAACTTGGTCCGGGGCAATAATTGGAAGCCACCTTTGTTCGAGCTGATAATGTACGGCCCGATAATACGCGTCCACTTTTTGTGGCTTTGTATTATTGGGCTGTACATTATTGGGCCGTGCATTATCACCCTGAACAAATTCGGTACGGGGCAATAATTGGAAGCCATCATTGTCCGGGCTGATAATGTACGGCCTGATAATATAATATTTTCGGGCTGTACATTATTTGGCTGTACATTATGGGCTCCTGTCGAAAAGGCGTCGAAGCAGTTCAAAGAATACAACGAACACTATTAGATTAAAGACAACTGTGCCTTGATACTATGCTTTGCTAATATCACAGATATTTGTAGATTAACAAAGAAAAGAAACCTACTTTGGACAGTAATTGAATCGGTGCCGGTTAATGTACGGCCCGATAATACGCGTCCATCAATCTTGCTCTCTCTCTTTTTCATCATCATCATTTTCAGCCTGTAATCGCCCACTGCTGAGCATAAGCCTCTCTTCGCGTACGCCACTTATCCCGGTCCCGTGCTAGTCTCATCCAGAAATGACCCGCGGTCTTTTTTATGTCATCAACCCATCGAGCTGGTGGACGACCAACGATTATTTTTCCTGCAATTGGCCACCAATCCGTTAACGTTTTGGTCCACCTACCGTCACGTTGCCTGGCAATAGTGCTCTTTTTGCATGAGTTAAAAAGAGACAGAGATATAGTGGACGCCAATTATTGGGCCTTACATTAACCGGCACCCCATGGTGTACTTGGTGCAGTGGCCAGTGATTCTCTATTTGGCCCAACACGCTGGCCCAACGCGCTGTTCCAATGTGTACAGCGGCCTTTACAAAGTACTTTGTGAGTAATTCGTTCGTTCGTTTCGTTTCAAACCACAGAGAAAAGAAGTTTTCTATTTTCAATTCAAACCATCCCGGTAGAGTACGGCCAAAATAGTGTACAGCCCAATAATCCGCGTCCAATGTACAGGAATAATTGGGCCGTGCATTATTATCTTCCGTGATGGGCTCTACAAACCATACAATTATCACTTCTGATTTGTCGTATCCAATTTCTGACAAATTGTGTTAATTTAAGGATACCATTTCGTAAAAATAATATTGCCATAAAAAAGCACTGTATCATGATCGTGTTATTACTTATTTTTCCTAAGGTATCGCTATTCGCAGTAAGATGCTAACGTGATGATAAAAAAAATATAAAGCTATCAAAGCGTAGCTCAAATTTACTGTAAAATGTGTTTTTTATAGCACTACAACACCTTTAAAATGCAAACTTTATAATAAATGCGTGTAAAATTTGTAGGAAGACTAATTACAATAAATTCAATAATATTTTAAATAGTTTAGTTCAAAATTATCTGCCAGAAAACTTGGCTGATCATAAATTATTTCCATGGTCAAATTGTGTTGGTTGTCCACATGCATACAATTTGTCAGCACAACCCGTTTGACACGTTTGACAGTCAGAGGGCCTACCGCGAAAGGCATTCGAAGTTTCCCCTCTCTGTCATACTTACGAGTTCGTACATAAGTGCGACAGAGAGGGAAAACTTCGAATGCCGTTCGCGGTAGGCCCTCAGCAGCGCAACATGCCTCCAGACGATAGCAATTAGTCAGATTCTGATAAATTGGGGCTGACAAATCATTACATGTACACCGTGACATATACGTATGACAACCGTGTCTGTGTCTAATAACCACGTGATGTGATAATATAAATAAATTAAGGCCTACATCACACTTGCGCGACCTGCGGTGGCGGTCAATAGTTGAACAATTGACAGCAAATGACAAGTTTACTATTGACCGCCGCAGCCAGGCCGCGCCAGTCTGTGAGACACTTTAAGCCTGCTTCACGATGGCGCGGCCTGCGGTGGCGGAAGATAGTAAATTTGACAGCTAATGACAAGTTTTCTATTGTCCGCCGCGGCCAGGCCGCGCCAGTCTGTGAGAGGCCTTAAGCACACTGGCGCGGCCTGCGGTGGCGGACCTTAGTCAATTTGGCAGCTAATGACCAGTGTGATGCAGGCTCAAAGCGGCTCACAGACTGGCGCGGCCTGGCCGCGGCTGAAAATAGAAAACTTGTCATTATCATTAGCTGTCAAATTTACTATGGTTCTCCACTGCAAGCCGCGCCGGTGTGTTGCAGGCTTAAAGAAACAAGCAACGATTTGTCATTGTCAATTTATCACAAGCTCTGTCAAACGAGTTGTATTAACAAATTGTACGCACGTGATAAATAACCAAAGGTTCGGTTTCGGCCAGTTTCGGCCAAAAAATCACGTTTCGGCCGTAGTTTCGGTTTCGGCCACAAAACGGCCGAACCTTTCGGCCGGGCCGAAACTTACGAAACGGTACTTCAGTTCGCGTTTGGCTAACTTCGGCTGCGCTCGTTGCCGGTTGGCCAATATAGCTTAGCTTGCCGGCCACCTTCTCAGTGATGTGACGCTTTGTGTGCTTGTTCCCGGAATTATGGTAAACCTCGTTTTATTTTAAACAACCTTCACGAGTTTCAGGTTCTACATTGTTAATATGTGTATAAAAGCGGTTTTACGTCATTTTTTCAACCATATTAAGAAGTCTACAAAAGGTTCGGTTTCGGCCGAAATCAGAGCCAACGCCGAACCTACGGTTTCGGTTTCGGCAAAAAAACGTTTCGGTCGGACACTATAAATAACGGACACAATAGGGGTGTAGCTGTAGACTCAACATTTATAATCACTTCAAAAGAAAGAAGGCACAAAAATATGCCTAATGACGAAAATCCCATTCGAATACCTCAAACAATTACGAAGCTGCAACCATTTCAATGTTGCCTGTTAGAGAGAGAAAATCCTTTAGGCGACGCAGGTCGGTTTCTTATTTTGTTGGATTCGTAGACCTAAAAATTCTCCACCATAAAATAATACAAAAATATGACTTTAACATGTGGTTATTTTTATATAGGGCACAATCTCAATGTTATGGCAAAAATAACCACTTGTTAAAGTCATCTTTTTGTATTCTTTTATGGTGGAGAATTTTTAGGTCCATGCAACAGAAGTGAGTTATGATTTCATTCTAAATTGGTCAGTTAAAGGATTTATAAATATGTGTAAATTTATAAAAATACTTCTTACAAATTATTGTCCTATTATTATTTTATTTCAAAATTACTCGACGGAATACTTTGCTGATCATAAATTATTTCCATGGTCCAAATAGGGGTGTAGACACTAAATAAAATAAACGATAAAGTTGAATTTTCTCGAAAAACGAATAAAAATGTAGTCAAATGCAGAAAAAAGCAACGCAAGAGGTTAAATAATCACAAAGCTATAAGCGTCCAAAGTCTTAAGAAGGGGTATGTTCTGTCCCTCTTCCGCAAAACGCACCTTCATATGAAACGGTTGTCATTTATGACGCTAGACGATCGTGACGTCACGATCCCGGAGCATTTAATTTAACATGTCAGATTGCAAAGGAGCAGAGTCGCCAATCTATCTACTTGGATATGCCATATCGTGAGCTCATAGGTTGTCATTTATACTTAGGTACTTCTAGTAGACCTGACATTTGTTTTGCCGTGTCATTCCTAAGTAGATATTTGGATAGACCCACTATATCGCTGTGGAAAGCAGCTAAAGCGTGTATTGCGGTACCTAAAACAAACAAAGTCAAAAGCTCTCGTATATAAACGGGATGGCAGTTGTCACTTAGTTGGCTATAGTGATGCTGACTGGGCTGGCGACAGAATAGACAGAAAAAGTGTGAGTGGTTCTGTAGTCTTCTATGGCAATAACTTGTTGGCCTGGTTCTGTAAGAAACAAAACGTTGTTGCCTTATCAATGGCCGAGGCTGAATATATAGCTGCGGCTCTAGCGTCTGCGGAGTTAGTTTATTTAAAGGGATTGTTGCAAGATTTTAACTGTCCGTCAAATTCAATGTTGCTTGTAGATAATCAAAGTGCGATTAAATTAATGGAGTCAAATGAAAACAGTAAGAGGTCAAAGCACATTGATATTAAATACCATTTTATTAAAGATGTAATTAGTAAACGAGAAATAATCGTGAAATATGGGAGCTCGAATGAAAATGTAGCAGATATTTTGACAAAAGCATTAGGAAAACAAAAGCACAACTATGTGGTACAAAAACTAGGCTTTAATTGAATGGTTTCTTATTGATATAGGAACGTAGATAGAGGTACCATAATGAGTGATATAATAATTATTACGTTATTTGTTTCAATTTCAACATACGTATTTGTATTTTAGGCAAACTAGAGTAAGATTCTTGAAATTGAGGGGGGAAAGGATTTGTTAAATAACGCAGCGATGCGCACGCACAAATAGTCGCCTAGGTACATAACATGAAACAACATAAGTTAACGTTTTGTGTATTTAATGTTCTCTGGTTTAATTTTAATTATAATTTTCTTGTTAGTTTTTTTTAGTTGCTTATTTTATACCAATTCTTATTTTGAGGTAAATTAGAATTGAGGGGGGATGTCAAGGTTTTACGTTATTGTCTATGATCTGTATCTATGGTTTGTGTTAAGACGTTGTCATGTCACTTTTTTTGAAGAAAATAAAACGAAATGGTGTACGGACGTGAATATTAGTTTTACTGTTTAATATTAGGAATATGGTGACTTCCGCGTGTGATTCGGTATTTAAGATTTACAATTGTCGTAAACACGGGTAGTGTTGTAACTAAATTAAAATGTATAAATAACTCAACACCCTACGCGTACAATATAACAATGCGTTCAGGATGCTGCTGGGGCTGCCGCGCTACTGCAGTGCGTCGGGAATGTTTGCGGAGGCGCGTGCGGACGGCTTCCACGCGATAGTGCGCAAGCGCGTCGCCTCGCTGGCGAGCAGGGTGCGGGCCAGCACGAACAGCATCCTTAACGCATTGGCAAATAGGTCGGACTGTCCACTCACAAATTCGCTTATTAAACTCCACTTGAGATCCCAGCCAACAAAATGAATTGTATTAATTATGTATTGCTAAATATAAACAATTAGACATTTATTTTTAAATTTTGAATTTCAAGTATGCATGTAATTAGTTAGATTTTTTTTATTTATCTCTGACATTTCCGATTAAATTATTTCCATTTTAATTTTTATTCAAATGTAATATTACTTTATTTATTTCTTTGACATGTTTTTAACTATTAATTAATTTTGCTGACTTTACATTTAAAATCTACCTATGTGATGAAAACTTATTTTGTGTAATATTTAACATTAATATTAAGACATTTGTTACTAACAATATGGAACCTGGTTCTGAAATAAACTTATTCATTCATTCATTCATTAAACAAACAGCGTGGTTCGGTGCAATAAAGATTGCACTTGGCAGATCATGCAAATTCCATGGTCCAAATTGTGATTTACATGCAATTAGTCAGTACAACTCGTTTGACGGTTGGATCAGCAGCAGACGAAAGCAATTAGTCAGTTTCTGACAAATTGGGGCTGACAAATCATGACATGTATATACCCACGAACAATCTGCAAATCTCCAACTACAATTTCATTCAGTGTGGCCAGTTAACAGTAAGAAAGCGAAAATTGCCGCATTCAAACGGTCCTGCGAAGCAGACTGCATGAGTGTTACTAACCCATGAGATAGGGAGAGACTGGAAGTTTATTTCATATCCCCATCCCGCTCTATCTTCAAGCTTCATATAGCACGTGCAGTCTGCCTTGCAGGACCGTCTGGTGCTTGTTTACAGGCTGTCAAAATTGACTTGACTTTAAAAAAGAATAAGAGAAAACTCTAAGAGTATTTTATGCACTTCTTGACGCAAATCTTTTTTGCAGTAATTTGCATTACTTTTGTCCCACGATTGGGCCTTGTCTTTGTAAACTGAGGGCCTACCGCGAACGGCATCCCAAGTTTTCCCTCGCTGTCGCACTTACGTACGAACTCGTAAGTATGACACAGAGGGGCAACTTCGAATGCGTTTCGCGGTAGGCCCTCTGCTCCACACATCTTTTTTACTCGTAAATACTTTTTTTTTCGCGTGTAAGTGTATTCATTTTTCTAATATCACTTAAAAGTTTACACTTAAACAAACAGCGGTGCTACCACGAACTTCGAATCTCAAACTTCGTATACCTCCGTCTCTGTCGCTCGATTAGGTTAAACCATAAGTGCGGTAGAGACGGAGATATACGACGTTCGAGATTCGAAGTTCGTGGTTATAGGTTCGGTGCAATAAAGACTGGCACTAGCAACTCTCCACTTATTTTTATTCCATCGACAAGCGGTTTTAAATTTGCCTCCAAATTTGAGAATTACAATGTAAAATACTAATAAAAAATTACTTTCTTAAATCGTTTTTAATTTTCAATTAAATTTATTTGAATGCAATTTGTGGATTAAATAAAACACTTGGCAGATCATGCAAATTCCATGGTCCAAATTGTGAATTTCATGCAATTAGTCAGTACAACTCGTTTGACGGTTGGATCAGCAGTGCAACATGCCTCCAGAGCCAGACAATAGAAATAAGTCAGATTCTGACAAATTGGGGCTGACAAACCATTACATGTATAGTATTGTGCTGTACAATATTTTGGCCGTACATTACCCGGAACCGATTGTCTGTCATGGGGTGTATTCATGTAATGATTTGTCAGCCCCAATTTATCAGAATCTGACTAATTGGTATCGTATGGAGGTATGCTGCTGATCCAACCGTCAAATGTGCATGTTGACAACCAACACAATTTGACCATGGAAATAATTTATGATCAGCCAAGTTTTCTGTCAGACAATTTTGAAGTAAACTATTTAAAATATCATTGAATATATTGTAGTTAGTCTTTCCACAAATTTTACGCGTATTTATTATAAAGTTTGTATGTTAAAGGTGTTGTAGTGCTATAAAAAACACATTTTACAGTCGATTTGAGCCACGCTTTGATGGCTTTTTATTTTTTTATCATCATGTTAGCATCTTACTGCGAATAGTGATACCTTAGGAAAAATAAGTAATAACACAATCATGACACAGTGCTTAGTTAGGGCAATATTATTTTTACGAAATGGTATCCCTAAATTGCCCCAATTTGTCAGAAATTGGATGCGACAAATCAGAAGTGATAATTGTATGGTTAGTAGAGCCCATCATTTAGATTAGATTAGCTAAGCTAGTTACATATTAGTAATCTTAATCTGTATCTGTGGTCATGACTGTCACAATGAAGCCATGAGCGCGAGTCGAGGTTATTTTATTAACAATTTTGGCATTATGCATTGTGATTTGTGGTAATAGAATTTTCTACTTGTGTTGGCTAGTGGTTCTGGGTGTGAAAATTAAAATTAAATCGCATAGTGCAGCGCAGCTGTATGTTATTCACTAGTTGGGACAGCGTCTAGTTTCAAGCCATGTCTTATCGGGTTTGGTTTCCAAAGCGACGCCCCACAATTGGGGCTCGTTCTCTGCTACTAATTATCCTTATCGACGGGCTCACGGGAAGCTAGAAAACATTCGCCGTCGAGAATCTCTTATATTTGGTTGTGTTCGTAAAACTGTCCAGGATGGACCTATCCCACAGTGAGTTAGTTATCCTGGGTGCTCCATTACTTAGTAGTTGATTAGGCGATTTAAATACGTAGTTGTTTTTCTGTGTGGATGATGTAGGATTGTTATGTGTTGATTGGGTTCATAATACGTTTAATGGGTATGATATTGATGATACACGCACAGGTGCAAGGCTTAAATGTATGTCGAGTGTGTTCCGTCACATTGATAGCCTTACTAACAGGCTTTTGATTTAATAACATTGGATAGTATTTCTTCAATTGATTGATATTTCATAAAAAAAAATTAATTATTAGTTAGTTTAAGTTTAATTATAATTTTAGTGTTTTTAGGTTTGAGTTTCTTAATCTGGTAAAAATATTAAAATAAGTCAGTCGCCTTACTAGAAGAGCGGGGGGGGGCCTCCAACTTTCACCCCGCGGAGATGCTTGGTTTCTGAATTAATCATGGTTATAATTTGAGGTTATAACAGTGCTAAAGATTGTATGCAGAGAGGGAGGGAGAATGAGGTGGACTCCGTGGTTCGGGAAGCGCAGCCCCGCTGTCCTGGTGTAAGAAAGTGCGTCACCAACACTCGCCTCCACAGCTTCGGCTCACTCGGTGCCTGCACTTTCTTATGGTGGGCGCGGGCTGCCTTCCCTCCGCACCTCCTGGCTTTTATATACACTCTAGGGGTAGGGACCAAAAATACAATGTCGGGTTGGGGTTGACAAATTTAGGTTCTGTGACAAATTTGAACTTTAAAACAAAATTTGCTTGGCTCAGGATAGTGGAGTGCTCCAATTTGATTTTTTGGTATACTTTATACAAATAAACATTTCTAACAAATATGTGAGTGCGAGAGAGACCAATGCTTTATACTGGAATTGAACTTTACAAACAAGGGTCCAATGCTCAAATAATATATTTTTAATTTGAGTTTTGGCATGTTTAAGGCTGTTGACATAGGTATACCCATACATTTTTCTAATGATGCCACATTGAGTATTTACTGTTTTTCTCGCCATTTCAATACCAGTTTTTGACAATTTATTACAACACTTGCTTTCTTGTACTTAATTTACTCTAAGACTTCTGCAATGTTTGGTCTCTATTGCAGAAACAAATCTGTGGATTATGCTTTTTTGTATGTTATCTAAACCTCCACTGTTGTTGTTTAGTATTGTGGAATCGCTACCCTGCGACTTGTGAGTGGGTGGTTTTTTGTGTTTGGATTTGTACCACTTCAGTCAGTAAACAACTCCGGTTGATTTAAACACAAAACGCACTACTTTTTTTTTCATCTATTCTGTGTTCAAACACTAAAATAAGTTCTTGTGGATAAAAATAAGGTCTAAAAAATGGTTAATAAAAATCTTTTATCAGTATATGTTTACTTAGAAAACATACTAACAATACTTAACATAGCGTTACTTTCAATGTATCATGAGTGGTTGGTACCAATGTTATGTATTCTTGACATTGTACATAATGTAGGGATAGTAAATAAATAACAAATTTTTTTTTTTTTTTTTATTGGTTAATCGGCGATCAGTCGCGAGACTATAAGCTGATTTGTTGACAACAAGTGATTTAGTGAATAAATAAATAACAAATGAGAAGTTGTAATTGATAAAGTATTTTTTTTTCTACATGATTTACAATCACAATTTTTATTTCGATCACTACCTTTTTGTTACCTTTCTTTCAACGCCAACATCTTCTGTAAGAAGTATAAACGGGCATATGCCCTGCAATTGTCATATTGACAACAGGAGGAGGTCTTGTAAGTGTTGTTTGTTGCCTTTTTGAAAGGTACAATGTTAGACGAAGCCCTGTTTTTTAGTAGATCGATGAATCTACTATAACTTCCTGCAATCTTAATTTTTTTAGGGTCTTTTTGCTCAGTACCCTCTTGGCGTCTATACAGCAGCTAGGCGTTATTTACGTATGTGTCCAATTTCTGTGAGAATATAGCCCTGTACCATCGCTTCGTCTTAAGGGGCTCACAGCAGTTTTTTCGTGTTTTTTATGGCTTACCGTATTAACAACAACAGGTTTAACGGAAATAGTATCCCATATTTACTTCAAAACTCACAGTTTTCGAGATATTAGCACCAAACTTTAGCAGTTTTAGGCCAAAAAAACAGTTTCAAAAAAAAATTAGTTAAAAATAAAAATCTCTAGTGGGTTGTTTGAGACGTCAATAAGGAACAGTTACATGTAAATTTCACATATAAAAGTGCATAAACAACATACTAATATCAAAAACAGAGCTTTTTTGGACCATGTTTGAATAAATCATAGAAAAATAAATATAATTTTTTTTCCAAAAAACTATCGTGCCAAAGAAGATAAAGGATTAAATAATCGATTAACGTTTGTGCCATAAATATATCTATTGTTATGACGGAGGAATATCAACTCAAAACAATTCAAAAAGCGCGTGAAGCCCCTTAAAGTTTGATGGGTACAAGGCAACTAACATATCGGCTAACTCCACGCCTCCGATATGAGCATTGATACATTGATCTGAGGACAGTCATCGTCAACCAACACTTCCTTTTGTCGTTTTAGAGTAACGCTTTATGTACTTCATTGGATAAGAATCACTCCATGTGTGTCACTACCTTATCATACTAAATCGTAGGCCACTTGGCCACAATTGGTACGCAATGAAGGACTTTATATTTTTAACTAAGCAATAAAACAACGCAATCAATAGCAAAAATGAACGAACGTATAGTATATTTTTAGGTTTTGTACAAATTATGTTTATTGTTCAATATTGCGTAAATAGTTCCGAACTCGTTTTTTTATGCCGGCCATCATCTTCTGCACTGCACATTTATCGACTTTCTTAGACTGTCGGTTTCATAGCTTGAACAATTTTGCCACTCTTATTCAACTTTTTTTTCATTATTGCCCAATAATTCTCAATTGGTCGGAATTGAGGAAAATTCGGAGGATTCATATCCCGGGGTATGTCATCGACTTGGTTTATAGCATACCACTAAAACTTTTTTCGAATAGTGGCAGCTGGCTAAATCAGACCAAAATTTTATGGGCCTGACGGGAAGATGACGTGAATAAACGGCAAAACTCGTTTCTCGAGACACTCTTTCATGTAGACTTCGGTCTTCATTGTGGAAGATGTAACGAAACTTTTGGTCTTATTCCAGCTACAAATTCCTTGCCATATCATATGTTTTTTGGCGAACTTGTCTATCTTCACAAACTTATATCGTTCATCAACATTTCCTCTTGCATCGGCCATATAAAATGTTGTACCGGGTAGTTGATTAAAATCAAGTTTCGCGTAAACTGTTTCGCCGTCCAACAAATATACAAATACAAAATATTTTGTTGATTTAAAACACGTAGTGGTTTACAGACAGGGCAAGGTTGAGGCCTCTCATTAGGTATATATGTACCTGTGTTGAGAAGTCAACAACAAAGAAGTGTCCAACAACAGGCAACCTTTGAATTTGGTCAGAACTTGGTAGTATAGCAATCGAGCTCGTGTTTTATCATTTTTGTTTTGCTTCACAGTCCTATTTGGGTGTTTAATAGCACGGTAACTCTTGTAGCCAGCTCGTAGTCTGATTCGTCTAACAGTGCTGCGACTTTTTTGAATTTCCGAACTGACTTTAATACCTTTTTCTGTTTTTTTATTTTATAATTGGTGCTAGATTTTCGGTTGATTTGTTTAGTTTGTACGCCAGTGTTTCCTTATAACGTTTTATTACCCTACAAACAGTGGTTTTTGGAAAATTCAGTGATGCTGCGACTTTTTTTTGAATTTCCGGGATAGGTCATAATCAGAAAGTCCGGGATTCTGTTTAACTGACTTTTAATACCTTTTTCTGTTTATTTTATTTTATAATTGGTGCTAGATTTTCGGTTGATTTGTTTATTTTGTACGCCAGGGTTTCCTTATAACGTTTTATTACCCTACAAATAGTGGTTTTTGGAAAATTCAGTGATTTTGCTATTCTTGTTCCTGACCATGTAGGATTTTCTATGAATTTGTTCACTATCGACTTTCTCCTTTCGACTTCCATCGTTGAAAACTTAATAACGCATAAAGATAGTACAACTATATTTTCACCATTAAAACATCAACATATTGTCTTCGTACTGTGATAAAGTATAGTTCATATAGAATTGGCACGGAACTAAGATCTCGTAATTTTTAAGTTTTTAAAGTAACAAGGTAACTTAGGTAAAAATTAAAAAGAATATGTATATTTTTATTACATTATAACTACAAATATTAATTTTTATTTATTATGTAAAAAAAATCGTACTTTGGCCGTGATCGACTTCATCATCGTCTGAACCTCAGAGCATAGAATACTAGAGAGAGGACAAGCCGCCGGCGGCCGTGTCGCAGCTGTATGTTCAATGGGCATACACTGCCATACTGTGCACGCGTGCTGATCGCAGAGAATATTAAGTTTTTTCCCAAAATGCCTGATATGATGCGCGTTTATTGTCAAATAAGCGTGTAGGTATACAAGAGTGTGTGTTTTAGATGTGTGCGTGCTTTGTCTTGTCAATTACTTGGGCGTTGTGTGGGTTAATGTACTTGCGACAGGCTCACTCTATACAAATCGGCCGCCGTGTCCGATCTCCTTATATTCATACATCTGTGGTCTGAAAAGTAGTTTTGTCCACTTTCTTGGCCTGTTGGTTCCACGTAGATCGTAACGAATCGATGTTTTGGACAATTCTACATGTCTTGTTTAATTTTTTTTTCATAATTGCCTAGTAATTTTCGATTGGTCGAAACTCAGGGCAATTTGGGGGATTCAGCTCTTTGGGTACAAAATCCACTTGGTTTTCACCATACCACTCTATAACTTTTTTTGAATAGTGGCAGCTGGCTAAATCGGGCCAAAATTTCACAGGACCGTCGTGGTTTCTAATAAAAGGTAAAACTTTTTTCTGCAGACACTCTTTCATGTATGTATTCGAATTCATAGTTGACGTTGTAATGAAGGTCTGTGTCTTGAGACCGCAACTGCAAATTCCCTGCCATATCATAATTTTTTTTGCAAACTTTTCATGTTTTGTCACTTATATTTTTCAGCAACATTTCCTCTTGCGTCGGCCATATAATATTTAGTGCCCGGTTGGTTAAAATCGAGTTTTACATATGTCTCGTCGTCCAACAACAAGCACCCGTTAAATTTTGTCAAAACTTGGTCGTACAGTCGGCTAGCTCGAGTTTTGGCTGTTCGGTTCTGTTTGTCGGTCCTATTTGGCTGTTTTACGGCTCGATAACTCTTATAGCCAGCTCGAAGGCGAATTCTTCTAACCGTACTGCGATTTTTCTTAAATTTTCTGGCCAAATCATAGTCCGATATACCTCGGTTTTGCTTAACTGACCTTATAACTTTCTTCTCCAGATTCTTGTCTTGAGTACCAGACCTTCGATTGGTTTGAGTCTTCCTCTCGATGGATAAGGTCTTCTTGTATCGTTTTATAATCCTGCAGACGGTGGTTTTCGGAATTTTTAGGAACTTGGCAATCTTGGTTCCGGACTAATACGGGTTTTCTAAGTACTTGTTCACGATTTGTTTCCTAATTTCGATTTCCATCGTCTAATACTAAGAATTGCACAAAGCTAGCCCTAATTAATTTTCAACACTTAAACGTCACAGTCTTGTCATCAAATTACGATAGTCAGTTTTTTTAACACGGTACGAAATAGTATTTTTCACAATCGTGTTATAATAGAGAGCTTTTTAGCCGAGTACCGTGTTTAGGCTACGAAGCTTGCTGAGTGGCCTAAGTAAGGTACGAGATTAAAAAGCTTGATTATAACACTATTGAGAACAATACTTTTTGTACGAGTTCATTAAAATTAATTTTCTACGAGTCAACTGAACTAATTAAACAAACTCGATACTGTTGAAACGAAGTGCAGCCTATCGCTCGTACGCTCGTTGATATCATAAAATATATGAACATTAACGAGTAAACTCAATAATCAAAGCGATTCTATTGGTCCAATTCATTACAGTTCGGTAAAACAGCCACGTGATTGGTCGAATTTATTTTAGTTCTATTTTCAATTTTTTTTCGGTTGTCTGGAGCGTATCGAAACAGTTATTTCGATTGTTTCGACAGTAACATGGACTACAACTATGAAAAGAGTGACGTTGCAGTATTCTCTATGAAATCTTAATACACAGATTTTAATCGACGAGTACAAAAAAGTTTGGTTATTCGTCTGTAATTATGTGCCAGTTCTATATGAACTGTACTTTAGTCGTTTTTTTTTCACTGACGTTTATTTATTTTATTTTATCATGACTACTTATGTGCTAGAACTGGCACTATGCTGTATCTAGCCACTTTACAACGACTAACTTGTTTTTTTGTGACACTAGCTTGCTTGTACCTCGTTCTTTTTTCGTCAATTGTTTGTCGGTAGGTAGTTTTTCTTGACATCCACTAACTAACTAACTAACTAGGCTGGCACGACAACCCAAAATGCAGGGGCGGATCTTGAATTTGTGGGGACCTGGGCTACTACTGCTTAGGGACCCTACCTCATTACTCAACCAATTTCGATTTTGTCAAAAAACTGTTTTCTGAAGTTATGTAGGTGTAGGTATATATAAATCACTACATAGTATAAAACAAAGTCGCTCCCCGCTGTCTGTCTGTCTGTATGTATGCTTAGATCTTTATAACTACGCCACGGATTTTGATGCTGTTTCTTTTATTAGATGGAGTGATTCAAGAGGAAGGTTTATATGTATATACATGCCATGCATGTACTTATTATACATATACGAGTTAATCCGTGCGAAGCCGGGGCGGGTCGCTAGTACTCGTATATGTTAAGTACAGGAAGAAAATAGGACAAAAAATATTTTATTTATTTATTAAAACATTATTTATTGCAAAATAAATTGTCGTGGTTATCAATACATAGTATAAACATAGTCGCTTCCCGCTGTCTGTCTGTCTGTCTGTCTGTCCCTATGTATGCGTAGATCTTTAAAACTACGCAACGGATTTTGATGCGGTTTTTTTAAATAGATAGAGTGATTCAAGAGGAAGGTTTATATGCATAATACAAACATAATACAAATATATTATACACATAAACCCGTGCGAAGCAGGGGCGGGTCGCTAGTGTTATATAAATTACTAGCTGTTGCCCGCGACTTCGTCCGCGTAGAACATGTTATCGTCTAAAATGTTTGTTTAAGGAATGATTAAAAAAAAACACTGAAATTAGTTTTGTAGTCTTTTAGCAAACAGTTTAAATCCGAAGTTACCCTTACTTTAAAAATGTCTTGCGCTTAATACAAACTTTGAACACCCTTATAATCCCCTTTAGAGGATGAATTTCAAAAAACGCTGAAATGAGTTTTGCATAGTCATTTACAAACAGGCTAAGATTGAGGTTACAAATCTAATTTTATAATTTTCTTGCTCTCCATACAAACTTTGAACCACTATTAACGCTTTTGTTAACGTATAGGATTTAGACCATTTTCTGTTATTTTATGTTGCTCTACAAAAGCTGAAGCTGAGCATTGCTTTACCTAGCAGTTTATTATGCGGCATAGGTACATTAGTCCCTGGGCGACCGAGCTCTGCTCGGGTGAAAATGGAGAAAATACGGAGAAAACGAATTTTCCTGGACATGAGATCTATCTAGATCGATTTCTCGTCCCCGTAATAGCCTGTATTCTAAATTTCATCGAAATCGTTAGAGCCGTTACCGAGAACGTGATTGCAAATATATATATATATATACAGTGTGAATCTTTATAATGTGCACAAAAAAAAATGTAGGAAAGAACAGTTCATTTTATCGACGGAAAAAATGTAAAAAAAAATTTTTTCCTGTATTTATTTTTTTATAATTAAAAAAAAAAATGGATCGCTATTGTGCCCTACTTGTAAAGAAAACATCATGTCTCTTAAATTAGTTGATTTATTGCAACCAAATAAATAAAAAAATGGTAACTAATAATAGGCTGTAGTGTTGGAATGATAACTAATACAAAATCTGACGCCATAAATTAATTATTACGAGGTTTATGGCGAAAGCCTGGTTATTTTTCATCACTTTTTTTAAGTAATGTAAAATTTCTCAATAAAACGTCATTTACGAAACATTTTTATGATTTCATGTTAATCTACATCGTATTAGCTTTCGAACAGTGAAATTACCACGCGGCTAGCTGACACACACCATTTGTTATCAGCGCCCAAACAATGGCCTTGCGCGCGCACCTCTAATTAGCAGGTGTGATTTCATAACGTTAATTATATTGGATCAATAATTTACACAGTCTGCAAGTTATAACTTCCGCTTCGCCGAGTGTCTTCCAGCTTTCCTTCGTCGCACCTTTATCTATTTATACACTTAAAATAAGAGGCACTCTTGTTACTTGGTACAAGTAGGGCTGCCATATTTTGGTAAGGTATCATCGGGACGCTTTGGCTGGCTGAAATGGCGAGTAAGAAAAAAAAACAAATTTTAGGGCAAGGCAAGACAAATATTTATTTTCTTATTACATAACTTAGGAATTAGCAGAAGAAGTACTCGGCATGTTATATTTTTCCGAGGACTTAACTTTTTTTAGCAAGGCTATATTGCCTTTAACATAATGGTAAAACTCAATGCATGTCATATTATAGTTTATCTGACACTGTAATATTGACTCCACTGTTTTCGGCAGCAGAGAATTCCTTTCATCAGTCCACTGAGCCGTCATTAAAGAAAACACCCTTTCCACTGTAGCGTTGTGGGCTGGAATTGCAAATAAATACTGGCATAGTTTAAGCATTTGGCACTTTCTTTCGGGATTTTCGGTTTTGTTCAAAAAGTACATCCATTTCTCTTCCAGAGACTTCTTCGACTTCCATTCTTCAGATGCCCGTTCAGACTCCAAAAAGGTTTTCAGATACGTATATTCTTCATAGCATCTGTCACCCAAAATCTCCACACCATGTTCAGTAAGATATAGAATTGTGTCTTCAATCTTCGCACATTCTGGGATTTCAGTTAGCGTCATCCAATTGAAAATTTCATATTTATTAAATGAAACAGACCACTTTTTCAGATAATCTATTGCTGTATTATAAAACAGTACCGTCTCCTCCTCAAATTTAGAAATCAATATTCCTGTTTCAGGTGTTGGATTTTCCCTTTTAAGTTTATTCAATTCTATTTTAGTTTGCATGCCAATAAACTTGTCAGCTTTTCTTTCAAGCAGTTGTTTTTGTGTTTCATCTAAGATGTTTTTTATTTCAATTATAGATATTTTATTCTTTTCAACACTTCTTACATTTCGTTCGAATAAGCTCAAATTGGACAGCAAAAATAGAAAATAAATTTCACTGACCGGATTTCTAAAGAAATCTGAAATTATTTTAGGTGGCCGTTCTTCAGCGTCAAAAAAATCTTTAAGCGGAATCCAAAGTTTTAGGATTCTCTCAACAGCGGGCATTAACGACAGCCATCTTGTTTTTGAGTGCGACAAAAGAGTTTGGTAATTTATATCAATAAATGAGCAGAACTCTTTCAGCCTCTCTGTGCGAACTGTGTATATCGAAAAATAGTGAAAAATCTTTACGACAATGACTTCAACATCCACAGATAAAATTCCAGCAGCGCTGGATACTGTATTGTGCAGAATGTGAGCCGGACACCCAATTCCTTCTAACGATTTTCCTAATTCTTCCTTCATTCTCTTGAAAACATTGTTTTGACCATGTCGATTAAGTCCTCCGAAGTTGGTATTGGCGTTGTCTCCACAAAAAGCTATTAGTTTATCCAAAGAAATCTGCAGTTCTCTTAATGAGTTAATACAATAGTTCGATATTGTTTCCGACGTTTCATTTTTTAAAGAATCAAACTTCAACAGTTTTTGTTGGATACCGTCAGTTTCCGTAAAATATTGAACAAGTAAAGGAAACATCTTTTCAGCTTTGTGATTGGACGCATCCGTGCCTATACCGTAAAAAGAAACTTCTTGAATTTTTTTTACAGTTTCATTCACGGAGTGTGGAGCGAGAATATTTGTTACAATGGCTGTAGCCTTTGTCCTAGCTGTAGACTGCTTTGCAGCAACTTTTGAGTCGGGATACATTGTGGAATTCAATTTCACGGTACAATCAAGAGATTTGAATGACTGATGGTGTTTAACAACTTTATATGCTGTCGTTAGTTCCGCTGCAGCAATAAGTACTTCTTCTTGGGTATTTTCTTTAATCATAAATCCAGATATGGGCCTTGCTGTCGATACTGTCATGAATTTAGTTTTGTGATTGGTTGTAGAAATGTCATGTTTTACGTCTCCCTTACCGCCGTGAGAAATTGATATAAAACAATTACAAATACTACACATCGCTTCTTCATTTGTACGTCCTCTCTTTATGAAACTCCACTCTTTTGTATAATCGTCCGAGAAATGACACTTCCTCTTTTTCGCCGTAGACATTCTCGTTTAACTTTAAATAATTATGAACTGCCGGCACCACACCACGTTTTTTTCACACAAAATTTATATATTTGTAATTAGCTCGTCGAGCTGAAAATCTTTGTCCTCAACATTTTTTCGATTGGTATATGGACAGATCGATTGTGAGCATCGTGGCTTTCAAATCGCGGATTCCCTCGACTAAAACACAAAACCGTTATATGCGTTTGCGCGCGGTTGGCAGCGGGGCTAGCGGGGTACTGGCTCACGCGGGCGGTCGCCGGTGCGGTGTGGTGGGGCCGCCCCCTCACCCCGCGATTACGATTTGCACAGTATCGGGACATTTTGGTATATGTCGGGACGTCGGGACAGAGACTTCAATAACGGTGACAGTCCCGATATATCGGGACGGATGGCAGCCCTACTCTTGTATCACCACTTAGATATTTCCAACATTTTGCAATTGAATAATGGTAGTTATTGAGTATCAAGGTCATACAATAAAAGAGTAATTAAATAATAGGTCGGAAATACTTTAATTATCAGTGGGCAACTTTACAATTAAGCTGCACATCCATCAGAGAAGAGCATGCTTGATAGCGGTATATTTGTTTTGTGTGGAAACACAGGTTAGATCATTTTTGTTGGGTGCGCGCTGCCTTAAATGTGTGAAATGAGCACCGCGCGCAGCGGATGATCAAAAAAAAGCAAGATGACCATGATTGTGATCTTTTTTTCAAAAATACATACGAGTACAAACCTGCTGCGGTATTTGCTGAGCCACTTTGGGCTTAAGAGTACATCTCACCCAATTCATATTTCCTTCTGTATTCCTCCGAAAACTGTATTTACAAAGTCACGATTCATAAAAAAAAATCTACACCTTTAGTCACAACTTTCGCCCTTTGTTACATTAAAACATATATAATCTTCAGAAGATTGTCATTTAGTTCACGCGGCTTCAAAATAAATTATCATTGTAAGTAGTCAATTATTACATGCCGCAGATCATACCAGCGATCTATTTGTGTAAAAATATTCAGTGATGCTTTACAATTTTAAAATAATTAATAATTATATTGTAATTCGTTTTTAAAATTCAGAATTAATCTTATTTCCCATACAAGAAATCGTGCTATATGAAAGCAGATAAAGAATACCTTTAGGTTTAACAAATAGGCTGCATATATACCTTTTGCTTCATTTACTTTTTCGATCCCGACATTTTGGGAACGTCTGGTTGGACCTAATTTACGTAAATGTACTTGAAGTTTTGTCAATTTACTCAAAATATTACTAAGTTCTAGTTCCATACGTAGAAGACATAAGAAAAGGTTAAAAGGAAATGGTTCAAAAATATACGTTACGTAGTTATTTCCGCACACTTTCACGTATCACATCACATTACACTCCAACATCGTCATCTCCAACATCAGTCGTCCTGGTGCCGTCCTCGCCTGGCTGCTTGCGGTTCCGTCCCGAAAGTCTCACTCGAATGCGCCTTACGATGTCACTACGGATTTCCTTCTGAATCCATTTATGATGGCACTTTTTATATTTGTAGAAGGCGAAGATGAATACACAACTGCAATTATTGCTAAAATTGTTGTTAGCAACACATTGTTGACGTGCAGGTGCTCTGTATGTTCGGCTATGCCTTGGCCTTCGTTTGAGCCAGCGGCATTTTGTGTAATAATCACTTCTTTTTCTTCCTCCTTTGAAGACGATTTTCCCATCGCGTTGGACAAACAAACGGTTACTGCTTTGTAATTGAAATGTCCTTGATGACAATACAGTCCACTTTTTATTTATATTCACCATAATGTTCGCGTGTGCACTTATTTCGACACTGTAGATTTTGTAGAGATAGTTTGCGATTGTTTGATTAATATATTTAATTGCATAATACCACTTTCGTGAGAGTCCGGGCGTTAATAACTAATATGTCCTTTGTTCAATGAAATTGCTGACGCGCGCGACGCCGCGGTATAGACCCGGCGCGCCGCGCCTCTCCGGCGAAGGTCGCCATGTGGGGATATGTGTGGTCAGGTTCGAAGTAAGAACGCGTCGTTATGAGTCAAGAGGTTTATTACGACTGAACTTAGCCTAGATAAATTGATCTGCCCACTACACAATATTAAAAGGCGAATACTGCAATTGTATGAAGATTAGTTTTCATTAAATTTGACCAACTTCTGCTGTTCAGATTTTTTTCTTTCCATACAATGAAATACCTAATTGTTCGGCGCGGTTCAATATTGGGTTGCGCCGATGCTTAACTGTATGACCGTGCTTGCTAGACGGTAGGGTGCGAGCGAGACGGAGCGGTTTGTCTGTCGCACTCGCACAGTGGATCCGTAGGTGGAAGTGAAACAGCAATATTTCTTGTAGGTTGCTTGATGGTAAGAGCAGGACAGCTAGATGTTGTTGCTCGGAGATGCGAGTTTAGACTGAAGATGTTTAGCTTTTTTTTTTTTTTTTTTTTTTTTTTTTTTTTTTTTTTTGAATTGACTTACTACGAGCCGGGCCACCGCTCGGCCCTTTTGCTCGGCGCGGGCATAGCTTGTTTGGCCTTGGGGCCAAACCGCAAAAGACTTTTATAAAACTAAGACTTAATCTAAGACTAAAAACTAGTTAACCCAATGTAAGTGCCCGCTAGCCTTATTGGCTAGCGGGCCTTACCCACCCGCTTAAAACTAGTTAAACAAAGAAAAGTGCCCGCTGGCCTTAGTGGCTAGCGGGTCTTTTCATCCCCAGAGTGGGGACAGGGACAATACTACCCCTGTTTAATGACACAGATCTTATTTTCTTTTTGAAACTCCCCAGCGCAGGGGGAGTGGTAACAGAGACATGATGAGAAGCCCTTGGAAGGGGTATCCAGGGGTAGTGGAGGCGATGAGATGACCGTAGGGCGTCCCCTCGGTACAGGGAAGGCCTGTAAGGCACCCTGGGCTGAGAGGCTGAAAGAGAAGGTGAGTCAGCGGCAAAGTCCAGTGCAACTGGTTTAGTGTTGGTCTGGACTGCAAGTCTGTTTCGGTTGCGTAGTTCTGTTTGGAGTTGGAGGTCTTCTTCAATGGTCTTGGTAATGTCGTCATCACTGTCAATGAGTGCGTTTTTGGGGCGTCGTTTAAGAAGGGGTGTAGATTTTTTTGGTATGTAATTTGCAAATTGCTTAATCAGTGGATTAGTGTGGGTATCGGCACTTGCATGAAGGCGTTTGGATAACATCTTCATGAAGTACCGAACCGAAGGTAAAAAGATGTTTAGCTATTTTTCTTGCTATTTATATAGTGTCCGGCTTTACCATAAAGCGAGCAATTTATTTATTTCCAAAATAACGTTAATTTACACAATTTTTTACTATTGTTTAAGTGTTTACATTATTGTATTAATTAATCTAGTTATTTTAAGGTGTTACAATCATATTTTTATGACACAGAATTACATGTGAAATAATAAATTATTGTTGTTTGAATACAATTCAATTGGGTTCTTTAGAAATGTTTACGAAAATATACAATTTTTAAGTCAATGTGATTAATTTGAATCTTAAAGTTATTCCTAAGAATGACAATGTTGCTATATATTAAAGTTATCTATGTTATTAATTGTAAACATTTATACAGAATTACGACATAATAAATTCTATTGTCTAAAGTTAATAGTCTGTTATTTATCTAAGTGTGAATACAAAGCAATGGGTAAATTTGTGAATTCTAAAACGAGTTTGAGAGTTAACTTATACTAAAAATGTGTAAAATGTAATAAATTACATTTTCCTAAACTATGTCGGTGCAGTACCGTTTAAACAGAATTACTGGAGATCGATATGTTTACTAACAAATACAAGGTTAAGAGTTATTACTTTAATGCAGGGTTGTGGATCGATCTGGTTTCTAAAATGCAATCTAGTTAAGTTTTGTGTTAACAAGCTCTGACTGACGTGTCAGTCAGGTTGAACACGGATCGTTAGGGTGATCAGCCACAGTTGTCTAGTCAAGTATTCAATTTCAGGAACTATCCTTGGAGGGCTATTCGAACATAAAATATGTGACCCTCGATCGCTAAACTTTTACAAATAAACTACCTATCTTCTACGTGTTTGCGATCTATTGTGTACAGTCGACTCCGATACTATGAGAGACTTAGCGTACTGAGCCGTTTCCCTGTATTGCGGTACAGTCGAATTCGATACTATGACGGTCTGAGTAAGCTAAGTCGGTCTTTGCATTGCGGCCTATCGTGTACAGTCGAATCCGATACTATGATGGGATGTCTAGTATACTAAACAAGTCCTCTACATTAAGATGTTATCGTATAGACGAGTGTCCTGACATAAATTAGACCTATGCAGGCGGGAAAGCTATTTCTAGGTGGTAATAAATTGTAGACAACGTGGGTATGATTGACGTGTGTCTGAAACACTAATCCTTACATGAAACAGAGCCGACCCGCGTCAAAAAAAAAAATTACCAACTTTATAATTTTTTAAGAACAACTCACGCTTGACCAAAAATTTTAATGAGCCAAATTTGTTTATATAAAAAACACCTAATGTCTCCTTGGATACTTTTCCTCTATCTCCTTTAGATTCGGATTTCCCCATACTGTCCCATTTAAAAAAAACACTGTATATATATACAGGGTGGAATTTCATAAACTGTACATAATAAAAGGAAAAAAAATTCAGCCAATTTCATCGGTGAAACGGTGTTTTTTTTTTTTTCTAGTCATTAGTTTTTTTTTAGAGAATTTTGAAAATTTTTGTAAAAACTCGGGTAATACACCTAATTCAGACGGTATAACTTTTGATCCAATGGTCCTAAAATGAAAATAAAAAATGCAGAGTATTACCAAGGGACAGGTTAATAATTCTTAATAACAATAGAAAACCAACTAGAAGAGAAAATCCGCAAAAAAAATTATTGTTTTTGAAAAATGGCTACAAAAATTACGAATTTTAAAAGAAAAACACAATTTTCTGAAAAAAACGCAGATTTAGTTACCATTTTTTTTGCTTAGTATTAAACCTCACTTAATGCCGATTCTAAAACAGTTTTTAAACTGTCTCAGACTTTGAAAAATACCACGCAAATGGGTACGTAAATCAAACCATAATTTTATTAATTTTAATCCTCTTAAAATCCTTAATGACCACTTGTTCCCAGGTAGTTGAAGGGTGTTATCGGGTTTTAAGTAGAGAAAACAATAGGAAGAAAAGTAGTCCTAAAAATTGCGTAAATAAAATCATGTATTTTAATTAAAAGTCATAAATTCGATTGATAAACCTTTATTAAAGAAAAAACTTATTATAGTGTTGCAAAGGGCGTTCCCTGTATGGTATTAATTGTTCAAAATGACCTCCTCTTTCTTGAAGGCACAATGTGGCCCGAGCTTGAATTTGTTGCGTAGCCTGTCGAATCATTCCCGGATTATTTTTTATTTCTTGTGCTGCATTTAAAATTCTGTCGTGCAATTCTGCTTCGGTATTGACGATTCTGTGATATACCCGTTGCTTCATATCACCCCAAAGAAAATAATCCAACGGCGTCATATCAGGCGATCTTGCAGGCCATCCAACGGGGCCGTCTCGGCCGATCCACCTATTGGGATATTGCTCATTTAAAAAATGTCGAACTCTTAATGCCCAATGAGCTGGGCATCCATCCATTTGGAGAAACAGGCGTTGTCTCACATCTAACATCACATCTTCCAAAAGCTCTGGGAGCTCGTCTCTCAGTAACAGTAAAAATCTGTCGGCGTTCAAAGTATTCGGTAAGAAGACTGGTCCAATCAATTGATCGTCGAGTACCGCTGCCCAAACGTTTATGGAGAATTGGTCTTGAAAATTAGATGGTCTTACTAGGTTTGGATTATCGTGAGCCCATGTGTGTAAATTTCTGAAGTTAGTTATTCCCGTATGAGTAAATCTTGCTTCGTCCATCCATAAAATTCTTCTAGTAAATTCCGGATCCCTTCTGATATTGCCAAGTATCCAAGTCGACATAACACACCTAACGCGGGCATCGCCAATTTGCAAATTTTGTACCCGTTGATAATGAAATGGATGCATTCCTTCCTTCTTCAAAATTTTCCAGACAGAGAATTTTGAGATTCCGTGCCTCAATGCCAAGCGTCTTAGACTCGTGGTTGGGTCCGCGTACAAGTCTCTGAGAACTGCTTCTTCTATGGCAACATCAATTATGCTTCCTGGCTCTCGGCTATCTCGGCCACCGTATCCCAGGCCAATATTGCACAACCGGCGATGAACTTCTTGAAAGTGGCGAGCAGCAGGTCTTGGAACGTCATTAGGATACTGCTCCAAATAGGCGATACACGCAGCTCTTGCAGATCCATGGCACAATCCATAATAATAGTGCATGTTGGCTATTTGTAACGGCGAAAACTCTCGTAAGCGGGGCATGATGATTCAAACTGAACAAGTACTGGAGTAATCAAAGAAGTGGCGAGCAAAGACAAGCAATTGCGATTTGCGAGCGACTGAATAGTTGACCTATTGCCCAATGCCTTTATACCCCTCATGTTATCTCCACCTTCAACCCAAAAACACCCTTCAACTACCTGGGAACAAGCGGTCATTAAGGATTTTAAGAGGATTAAAATTAATAAAATTATGGTTTGATTTACGTACCCATTAGCGTGGTATTTTTCAAAGTCTGAGACAGTTTAAAAACGGTTTTAGAATAGGCATTAAGTGAGGTTTAATACTAAGCAAAAAAATGGTAACTAAATCTACGTTTTTTTCAGAAAATTGTGTTTTTCTTTTAAAATTCGTAATTTTTGTAGCCATTTTTCAAAAACAATAATTTTTTTTGCGGATTTTCTCTTCTAGTTGGTTTTCTATTGTTATTAAGAATTATTAACCTGTCCCTTGGTAATACTCTGCATTTTTTATTTTCATTTTAGGACCATTGGATCAAAAGTTATACCGTCTGAATTAGGTGTATTACCCGAGTTTTTACAAAAATTTTCAAAATTCTGTAAAAAAAAAACTAATGACTAGAAAAAAAAAAACACCGTTTCACCGATGAAATTGGCTGAAATTTTTCTCCTTTTATTATGTACAGTTTATGAAATTCCACCCTGTATATATTGATGAAAATGTTATTTAAGCTATGGAGCCCAATCTTAAATATTTGTTCCTGAGTCATGGATGTTTTCTATGTATTTAAGTACTTATTTCTCTATATAAGTATTTATATCGTCGTCTTTGCTTAGTTTGGGACTAGGTTGATTTGTGTAAGATTGTCCGCAAATATTTATTACATTTTATATTTATTATATACCAGTTGGATAGCACATGGATGCCGTGTGTAACATGTAGTTTATATTATTTTGTTTGTATATAAAAAAACCAAAGTTACAAATCCCTTACTTTAAAAATGTCTTGCTCCCCATACAAATTTTGAACTCCCTTATAATCCCCTTTAGGGGATGAATTCCAAAAAACGCTGAAATAATTTTGGTAGTCTAAACAGCATAAGATCGAAGTTACAAATCTCATATCTTTAAAATTTTCTTGCTCTCCATACAAACTTCGAACCCTCTATTAACGCTTTTCAGGGAAAAATAAAACACTAAGTTTTTTGTTATTGTAATAGGTAAGTATTTTTTCTGCAAACTATCAAGTCTCTAGCTAAAAAAAAGTGTTTCCCATACGAACCTTGTTACGGTGTAATTTCGGCATCGACACATTAACTTTCTAACTCACAGCGCCATCTATTGCAGAACAGCGCAAGCGATTATTCCGGCATCTATTGACCAACGGTGGAACTGCGCCAGAACGTTTATCATCTCGTTCAAGGCAACGATATAAGTCTTTTTTTGTGTGTTGTCAAATCGCTAGGAATAATCATTAACTTTTAACAAACTATTAGAAAATATGATGATATTTGATTTTTAATAAATAATTTGTCGTCATGCATCCAAGGCATAACTACAGGTCTATATCTCTATGGTATTTGAACAGAATACGGGGATTGTCTATGGTAGCTTCTTTTTTTTTCGGCTGTCAAAAGCAATGAGAAAGGACTTGTCACAAATGCCTTGAGCGAAGAGGTCGCAAGTTTTGAGAAGTGCTCGCTTCGGCCGGGAGGCCATTTGTTTAACTTAAATGTAGCAACAAACATCCCGTGACACAGAGATGCTTTGACACTTTGGAAATGTCGATATAGCACACTACTTCTTAAGAAGATATCTGGGCGGCGGAGAATCACCAACGCTTAGCTTTGAACTCTTGCCAGCGACTACGAGCTGGCTGCCTTGCAGGGGCTCCAGTTACGAACAGGCAATCGAGCGGGCGCAGGGAGTCGCGCGCGGCGATACGCCCCTTTTTGTGCTTCACATGCGGATGCCGTCACGAGCAGTTTCTCATCTGGGAGCCTGGGTAGACGCAGTGGACCGCATCGGGACGTGACGCACGCGTAGCGGGTTTCTAGAGGTGACCTCCTTCCATTTTTTTGGTGTCATTCATGGAATCTGCCATGAGATATTAATGATGTAATTTAATAACGCAAACTTCTATAAACATTTAACTTTAGAATCAAACTTCGTCCTCGGTCAGGGACCTATATTTTTAATCTCATCTGAGAGAGCCACGCCGCTATCCTTACAGTAGAGTTAAGGTTTAGTTAATATTGAAACGATTGTGAGAATTGTAATAAACTTGCTTTTGTAATTGAATCTTTGTTCATATTTCTATGTGGCTAGCTACTAAATAGGTCTCCTGCATATAACTCTTTTGCATTTTAGAGTATAAATTGAAATGCATGGCGCCCTCTTTAGAAAGCACTAATTGCTCCTATGACCGTGAACCCAAAGCACACCCACCTCTGTGAGAAATCTATCTGACTGACTAGCGCGGTGCACAAGATCAAGTGTGGACGACTCTTCGAGTTCGTCAGGTTACTGTTACACACATAGGTAAGTGATAGCCGTCTACGCATACCATCAAACACGGTTTATCTCGTTACATTTTGTCGGCCCAACGTGATGCTTTGGGGTTGAGGTTTCAACGGTTATCGGTGCATGGTGTTTTTTTTTGATAGTAGGTATTACCTATATTAGATGCGGTCTGAGTAGGGTTGTGTGAGCACCCCTTTTTAACCCCTTAAGGGGTGGAATTTTCCAAAACGCTGGCAGTACTTTTTTTGTATTTTAATAAGTTCTTAATCTTTCTACAGAGTTTTAAGTTTCTACCTAAAAAAAAGTTTCCCCCATACAAACATTGCACCTCTTTATCCCCCTCTTAGCGGGTGCAACTTTCAAAACCACTGAAATTAATTTTCATATATTTGTATTTTAATAAATAATCTTTCTAAACAATTTCAAGTCTCTAGCTCAAAAAAAAAGTTCCCCCCATACTAATTTTCACCCTTAGAAGTAGAATCTTCCAAAGTACCAAAGTCCACTGAAAGTACTTGTATCGTAATAAATAATCTCTCAAAAAAGTTTTAAGTCGCTCGCAAAAAAAATATTTCCTTAATACAAACGTAGCACCCCCTTATACACCTAGGGGTGGAATTTTCTAAAACGCTGAAAGTATTTTATTTTATTATGTAATCTTCCTAAAAAGTTTTGAGATTCTAGCTCAAAAAAATCCCCTTTACCAACATTGCACCCCTTTTTCATCTCCTTACGGCTGGAATTTTCCAAAACGCTAAAAATACTTTATTTGTATCTTAATAAGTAATCTTTCCAAAAACTTTTAAACTTCTATCTCAAAAAGGAGTTTCCCTCCTACAAATTTTGCAACCCTTTTTAACACCCTTAGGGGTGGAATTTTTCAAAACGCTGAAAGTACTTTATTTGTTATCTAATAAGTAATCTTTCTACAAAATGTTAAGTCTCTTGCTAAAAAAATTAAGTTGCCCCGTACAAAATTTGCACCCCTTTTTAACCCTCTTAGGGGCAGAATTTTCGTAAACGTTGAAAGTATTTGTATTCTCATAAGTAATCTTTATACAATTTTTTAAGTCTTTAGCTCATAAAATAAACTTTCGCCCATACAAAACTATTTAACATTAAAAAAAAATGCCTGTATAATGTTAAATAGTATATAAGTAGTTAATTTAATTTGTTTTAATAATTTAATTTAATAATATAATGATTTTCTGTATTGTAATTTAATTTCAATGTATTTAATTTAATTGTGATGATATTTAATATTAATGTTACTATGGATTTTTATCTGAAATAAATTATGATTATTATTAACCCCTTTAGGGGTGGAATTTTCAAAAATCCCTTCTGACCCGTTGCTTACGTTGTAAAAGATTGTTCTGCGGCGCTACCACGAACTTCGAATCTCGAACTTCGTATATCTCCGTCTCTGTCGCTCGAGTACCATAAACCATAAGTGCGATAGAGACGGAGATATACGAAGTTCGAGATTCGAAGTTCGTGGTAGCGCCGCTGGTGTAAATTTCAACTCTCTAGCCCCAGTAGTTTCGGCTAAGCGTTGATGAGTGAGTCAGGACATAGGCATTTATATTTTTGTTTCCATAATATAATTAGTATACTTTTTGCTGTCAATCCGTACAGTTCTTTTTCCTGTAGGTATCTATTTCTTCACATGACTCATCTTTAATATATATATTACTCTTTCCGCTTGTCTTCCAAATAAAGGAGTAGACTCAAAATTTATTATGACTTCAAGAGAAAGAAGAAACCAAAAACCCATTAAAATATCTGAGAAAAATCATGAAGCTACAACCGTTTTAATATCGCTTGTTAGAGTGAGAAAACGATCGGGGACCGTGACGTCACGATCCTCGAACGTCATAGTAATGGTCGCACCACACTTGGGGGTTCGTGTTCGCGTTGCGTCGTTGCCTCTCTTTCATTTGCCGTAGGAAGGAAAAAGATGCAACACGAATATTTGGGAAAATATAAAGGAAAAAATTTTTTTCATATGAAGGTGCGTTTTGCGGAAAAGGGACAGAACATACCCCCTCTTAAAACTTTGGACACGTCTTATAACTTTTTGATTACCTATATAACCTCTTGCGTTGTTTTTTCTCCATTTGACTTCATTTTAAGTCCGTTTTCGAGATATTACAACATTATGATTATTTTATTTAGTGTCTACACCCCTATTTTCGATCTATCCGACATCCGTATTTTCTTTTAAACCACGAACTACAGAATTCGAAAATATTCGGGTATCTCTATGTCTATCGCACTAACATTACTCGAGTGAGAGGAATGCAGATATACGAACTTCGAGTTTCGGCTTTCATGGTTTGGCTGAATCAACAAATATTAACGAACAAAACACGACAACAAATATGACGACTTAGTGATGGTTGTAGTTTTCTTTGCCTAAATACGTCTGTTCACCGTTAAGAACTTTGGAGCGCTTTAATTTTGATCGATTCTTTGTTGCAGATGTTCGTGCTTGTTTGCTTGCATTTCTTTGGCGTGAGTTTTTTTTTTTAAATTTAAAAAAAGTTGCAGTCTGTGACTGTAAACGTATTATCCGATTCATGGACAATATTAAAAAATAACTTTATGAATTGGACATGACTTTTGAATCAGAAGTGACGACATTATAGCTCATGAGTCATCACCTATATCGACCTACGATCGAGAATTACTGTGTGTTGGTACTCTGAAAGATCGTACTTCGAGATAAGTAATGAATATTTATTTACAATTTTAAAATAAAGCAATAGAAACACAAAAATAATCTAATTTAATTACAACGGTAGATTTTTCGGACTTTAGCCCGGATTCGCCGCATAAGTGTTTGCACATCACTTTTTGAAACTTTTCTACATGCAGAAAACCACATGCGTCTAAATTCTTCTAATGAACCAGCTACTCGGCCATCCTTCCTCAGGTGTCTCTTAACAATGGCCCAGTATCGCTCGATAGGGTGGAGCTCCGGGCAGTTTGGTGGATTGCCTACCTTTTTAACAAATTCATCGTTTTTTGTATTTAACAGCGCCACGGTCTCAGCAGCATAGTGAGCACTTGCTAAATCAGGCCAAAACAAAGTGGGGACACTGTGCTTTCTGTATATTGGAAGCAACCGTTTTTTGATGCATTCATTTCTATAAATTTCGCCATCAATAGTGCCGGTTGCAAAATAAGAGTTACTTTTGAGGCCATAGGAACAAATTGCCTGCCATATAAGAACTTAGGGTCATTTATTCGTTCAAGCAAGTCTTTATTTTCAAGGTTGTCTTTAATAACATGAAACCAACCAAGTATGTCATCTTCCGTGACTTCTTCTCTCGCTTTGCTTAAGTTTTGTGCTGTGCGTTCTGAGACATCTGGATGTCTGCTCAAAAAGGCTGACCATTTTTTCCATGGCCGATTGTTTGTAAACGGACAGCAATCTACACTCAAGAGCAAAAGTTTCGGGTCAATGTAAAAAAATTAATCAGCTTTCATTTTGTATAGAATAGTTGTGTCGCTAGGACGCATAGTTTCCGAGATATAAGCAAAAACCGAAAAATGGAACCTTCAAACACCTCCCTTCCTCGGGGCTCAAAGGCTACGGGCGGGGACTTTTGATATGTTCATCTCTTAACTGTCCAAACAAAATTACGTAGTCAAAAGTTGTGTTCCAAGCATTTCTCTCTACACCTTTTCGTTGCCTGACCTATGTATATGTCAAAGAAATGATATTTGTTATTGAAACAAAAGCAAAAATTCAAATGTGCAATTTTATTATTATAAAGAATTGACAACATTTCAAGCTATGTAATGATGCCTAATTCGAAAACCATTTCGGTAATAACGTTACCTGAACGTAATAAAGTAGTCTTCAGATTTAATTTCTCACCCGTTTTTAAGAAAATCGCGAAATTGTATAAATGTGGTTTAAGCTGTGTGTGACACGTCAATACTACGACTGTCATATGAAAGGTGTGCAACATGGACGTATTGGACATACGTGATGCCACAATGAGGGACGGCAACGAAGTAGATGATACCCGTGGGGTGGCCATGTAACTAAAAATTACCTCATCGCTTCCATATGTTTATTTTAAATAATGCGCTTTTATTGTAAGTAGTTTTTACTGAAGCTTTACACATTCACTGCCTAGCAGGGTAGCAGGCGCTCAACTAGAAAGAGACGGCATACTGACTTTAACCCTAAACTTGGCAACGACAAAAGTGCTCGATTTTTTATATTTTTTTCTATTTATTTAGTTAATAGGGGATAAAAATGTACGAGAAAAATGTAAAAAAAAATATTATATATATATATTAGGATTTATAGCATGTATCTTATAAGACACATTGCCAAGTCTCCTAGATATTACTGGAAAATAAATGTGCGTCTTTAAGGATACCTTGCCTAGTGGTGAGAGAAAAAAAATATTTTGAGAAAATGTATTTTATTATGTATTTTAAATCACATGAGTTTCTGGACATTAAGTATGAATAATAATAATGCTAATTGACATACTTTTGCATGTCATAACAATTATACAACAAAATAGTAAAAAAATAAACGTGCCTTCTTCTATCATTGCACTCATAAAATGTATCTTTTATAACTCTTATAATCAACTTTTTTTGAATAATAATCATATCTCAGAACACAGCCATTAGTAGACATTTACCTATAATACTAACACATAATGAGATCTGTCATTGAACATTTTGAATAATTATATCTCAAAATTATACAGCCATTAATAGACATTTACCTATAATACTAACACATAATGAGATCTATCATTGAACATTATGAGAATCACATGGTTTGAAATTCTAAAATTAAAATTAAACATCAAAAAATAAATGTGTCGCTTCTACTAGGTCACTTATAAACAAAAACTCTTCTATAAAAAGCATACGAATCAACAAATATTTTCTACGATTTGTTATGATAGTCACAAAAGCAATTACGATACTCAGTCAAGCACAACCTTACATTGCATTTGCAGCATAACAATCTTGTCTGACCTTTTATGCATTTTTTACAGCGACCTTTCGTCGTAAATGTTGGCAAGTGGCCAACATAATCGTAACGACTGTCAACTGTAGATTCAGGCGTCAGGAACTTCTTCAGTCCACCTGGAGTTCTTATTAGGGCCCTTTGCATGGTAACAAGACTTTTACTTATGGCACACCTGAATTCTTTTAGTCTCAATGGCTTAGTTACTCCAGCCTCCCTTCGGTAAACCAGGCAAGCATTGTTAACACAGATGTCAAGAAGCTGAGAGAAGAGTGGTATGTACCATCTGTGTGCTTTCATCTCCGTGCGGTACAAAGCAATGAGCATGTCAGCGAGGTCAACACCTCCCATGCTCGAGTTGTAGTGACGAATCATATTAGGACAAGCTATGTTTTTTCTGGTTTTGCTTGCCTTGTCATATCGCAAAACATTTTGACTCGGATGAGCATCCACATAGGAACTAGCCACAGTGACACATTTGTTATCGAACCACTTTACAATTGCTATTTTGCTTTCATTAGAGACAACTTGAGCAAAAGAACCACGGCCCCTTTTTTTTAAGTTCTTGTCCGTTGGTAACTTCTTATTTGCATCACGCAGGCGATTCGACCTTATAGTGCCCAAAGTGAAAATCCCATACTCATTTCTCATGTGGTGAATTAATTCCAACGATGTAAAGAAGTTGTCAAAGTATAGGCAGGTTGATGGATTGTTTGAGATAGTGCTATAACAACTTTTGCTCCTAAACCCATGCACTCCTCCTCGTCAGTAAAAGCATGGAAACGAAAAGTATCTTCCCCTCCATAAACCAAAAAGTCATACACGAATCCGGCCATTCCTGCTCGCACAAATATTTTGTACCCCCACTTACGAGGTTTATTCTTTATATATTGTTTCCTTGTACCCGCTCTAGTCCCTTTATAGGGTACCATCATTTCATCAATACTAAAATGGTTCTCCTCTTCGACTTTTAGACAATTAAGTCGAACTTTTTCAAGAAATGGCCGGATTTTGTAATATCGATCACCATCATCCCGTAGAGTATCTGCAAAATGCAGGTATCTTCGAATTTTCTGGAACCGTTTAAGGCTCATTACATCTGCTACTTTATCGAATCTTAGAAAGAGTGACCAATAGTCAGTATAAGCTGGCATACCAACGACACCCATTAGAAGATTAATGGCGATAAAGTCTTTTATTTCATCGGTAGTTACATTCAACAACGTACCTTTTAATTATCGTCAGATAGGAACAAAGCAAAATATTCTGCAGATGACTTTGTAATCAGAGGCTTGCTAAATATTTTACAAGTTTGACTTTATAAAACTGACTTCAAAAAAGGTTAGGTTAAATTAAATTTTCGTGATTATTCGAATGTCATAAAAAAAAACTGGTCACCATTTCGAACATTTTTATGTATGGTCTGACTAAGTTCAATATCGATATCTGGGGCCCGACATATACGAATCCGAGGTTAGAATTTGTTTTTTTTACTGAGGAAATAATACTCCGAACAGAATAATTAAAAACGGTTTAATAGTTTGAGCAAGTAAAGTTTACAAGGAACGACGGTGAATGATGTTGCGTAAATATGGCATTGACAGTAGCGCCACCGGTGAGCTCACGTAGAACTAAACATGACGTTTCGTTCAGGACTATGATTTTGTTTAGTATCTTCCAACATCCTCCCTTAAACATAATCCCATGTTAGACGAACAGAAGGCCAGTTTTGAGTGCGATGTTGGTTTAGTTAGGGCATCAGCAATCATCTTATCCGTTTGTACGTAGCGAACGTCAATGGCCCCTTCAAGTACTTTATCGCGGACAAAATGGTGCCTCACGTCGATATGCTTCGTCCTAGAACGATATCCATCAGAACCTGAAAGTTTTATAGAACTTTGATTATCGCTGTAAATGATTAAAGCTTCATCCTTGAGCTGCGGCCAGAGACTTTCTTGAAATTGTTTCAGCCACATTGCCTCTTGTACGCATGACGATAGAGACATGTACTCGGCCTCCGTTGTGGACAGTGCAACGGTAGGTTGACGTCTAGAGTTCCAGCTAATAGCTCCTCCCTGGGACAAGAATGCATAACCAGTACAAGAGCGCCGGTCATCAGCTGAGTTTGCCCAGTCTGCATCGCAGTAACCATGAGCCATTGTCTCCTGTGTGTTTTGATTAAAACTTAGTCTATAATCTTGAGTGCCTTTTAAATAGCGCATGACGCGCTTCAGAGCAACCCAATGTTGCATTTCGGGCTGGTTGTTATATTTGCTTAACATATTTATTACATAACTGACATCTGGTCTAGTTATTTGTGATATATATAAAAGACATCCAATCACTTCCTGATAAGGAACATCTTGAAGAATTTCCGCATCATCAGAACTTTCTTTAATTTTTGTATTCATATCTATCCTCCTGACGACCAGAACCTAACATTTTAGAATATTTTCCCGAAACTTTCAGGGTTAGTTGCATATGCAATGAATATGCGTGGAAAAATACTTAAAAAAATCCTGAGATGGAAAATCTTGATTTTCGTTATGTACTGTATACAGCACATGTGAAGGCTATTCATATGTACTTTTCATAGGACATAGGTTTTATGTTCTACGTAGAGTAACTACAGAAGCCAACGCACATGTACTTCATACAGGACGTAAGGATGAAATTAACATGGGAATCCTTAAAACATACGAATAAAACACACTTTTAGTGATCGATGTAATATTAATATAAAGTATTAAAAAAAAACAAAATTAAGTCTTCTTAACAAAATAATATAGTCATGAAAACATTAATACCACTTTTATAGTTTCACGAGATTTATGTTTTACTTATTGTGTTTAAATTTAACTCAGACATAATACTTTCTCTTAAACAATAATCAACATCTAAATTTACACTCATGGATGGTGTTTTTAATAAGTACGAGATCAAAATTTCAGTTTAAAGCAACCTATTTATTAATTATTTTTTATTTTTATTATAGGTACGAGATCAAGTATATAGGTAACCTTTCTTTAAGTAAATAATCAGCCTCTTAATTAGGCACTTATTCTTCATCATTTTCATGGAAACTTAGGAAGCAGTTCCTGTTTGGTACAAAGCACAAGTATACTTCACACTTTTTGCAAAATACAGTGGTCTTTTTATCGCAAAACTTATTTCTGCATCGTGATTGTTTTGGTCCATAGTCAGGCATATGGGCAGCTCTTTGCTGCCGTCGTTCCTTTGTTGGGACGGGTTTTATCAAGACCTTGCGTTTTTTGTGCTTTGGCGCCAGTTCTTCTATTTCATCTGGATCACTCTCGCTGTCACTTTCGAAATCATTGTCTTCGACCATTTTGATTCCCAAATTGAGTTTATAATCGCGAAACTTCATTATTTGGCTGTGTTTCGTGCCTTTTTCTAATTCCGTGGCGCGGTACTGAAACCAAGAGTTGACAGCAGCCAAGTCAAACATATGTGCAATAACTCTAATAGTCCACTTTGTTGTTCGGCTTCGTGATGGTCCAATGGAAAGCATCCTATCTGCCAAGTCCACACCGCCCATATTTTGGTTGTATTCTCTTATGACCTTTGGCCTCTTTACCCTTTCGTACAGTTTTTTCTTTTTTGACCATCTTTCACAGTCATCTTCATTACTGTTACCATACAAAGTAGACATCATCATCACTGGTTTATTGTCTAACCACATAGTTAATGCCAGCTTCCCATCATCTCTTACTTTCACGACGCTTGAACCACGAGGCATTTTTTTTAATTCTTTTTTGTCAATCAACTTGGCATCTTTTGGTAACCTTCCTCTCTGAATGGTGCCTGTTGCGTGAAATCCTCTATTAATCAGCTCATTGCACAACTTTTCTGAGGTGAAATATCGATCAAAGAAGAGAGAATGTCCAGGGACCAAGGTTCGGGTTAGATATAAAATTGCAGCTGCGCCTAAACCAAATCCTTGCACGGTTAAGTCGGAAAAAGTATTCTTTCCTTGGTAAATAACCATGTCACATACAATGCCTTTTGGTGACGCAAGAACAAACACTTTTAAGTCCTACGGGATTAGGCTTGTTTGGGCAATATTGTCGCATGTGGCACCTCCCGGAAAATGGAATGATCATTTCGTCTATGCACATGTCTTGAGGCCGATTTTGCTGATGACAGCCGTTCAGAACGCAATCAAATAATACAAAAAAAAATACAAAAAATTCTTTATTTTCTTAAATTATAGACTAAATTTATGATAGGGATGGAGCCGCCCGGTAAGCAAACAATGCCTGTATTGGGTAGCTCCGCTCTTCCATAGATTATAATAGGTATTATGCTAACACAAAAGGTTTTAACAGGTTTTTTTATTTAATTTTATACTAGACTAGAAAATAGTATATATGAGGGAGTGTGTGTCTGTGTGTGTGTGTGTGTGTGTGTGTGTTTGTGTGTGAGTGTGTAAGTGTGTGTGTGTGTGTGTATGCATGCGTGGGTATGCGATAAATTTTATACGGGACGGGACTTAAGAGTAACGTTGTAATAAACCTTCCGCTTCATCGTAGGTTTTTGTTTTAAGCCATTTTATAAGCAGCTTCTTGCAATCGTGATATAGTTTTGGATAAATTTCTAATACTTTGTTAATTTTATTATAAATATGTACAGAATTACTCATAAACTGTGACCTGGCAAATTGCGTTCTAGTTTTTAAAGAGTTAGCCACGTTACCTATTTTTCTTTTGTTTTTATAGTTTGGGTTAAAAGGTAAGGTCTTGTGTGTTTTTAAGGTACTTTGTAAAATATATAATTTTCTAACCGAGAGGACGTCACTGATTTGGTACAGTCGTCGGGTCGGAAAGCCGATCTTTTTATAATACATGACCTTTAGTAGTGCCCGCTGTGCACGTTCTAGGTCAATAAAACGACATTTAGCTGCACCACCCCAGACAGGTATGCAGTACACTATGACAGATTGTACCAAGGACGTATATATTTCGTTTAGTATGTTACGTGACTTTGATTGCTTGGTGACTTTTCCTGGTACAATATGTCTCAGAGACTTAAATATCCAGAGAAGTTTCCTGACCCTACTGATGACTTGGTATAATGGTTTCACTTTCCAGATTTTTTCTTTTTTTTCGTCGGGTGTAATATCGGCATCATAAACACACTTCAGTTGCGTTCTAATAGAGTAAAACCTGGTTCGAGTCATGGCTGAGGCAATCACATTTACTCTCCATTTTTCAGACCAATACATGTTAATTTGAGGATATTGAAGTGCTGACATAATAAAGTTAATCCCCAAAAAAACTTTGAGTTCTTTGACTGTAAGACCAAGTGTTTTTCCTATTTCTATATATGGGTCCTATTCGTACAATCGACCATTGTTGCCAGCAGGTCATCATTAATATACTGATCATAATACGAATGCCACTCCCAGCTCATGACATCTTTCATTAAGTATGCTGGCTGCATCAACTCTCTTTTCTCAGGCTCAAAAACCTCTGCGGACCATTTGTCCTGCTCATTCTCATTATTCTCCTCATTGTCAAGGAGCACGCGACTGCGTAATGTTGTCAATGACCGTCCTCTGGCTTTACGACTTCCCCGAGCACGTCTTGATCCTCTACCGCGTCCGCGACCGCGTGTACTAGGGATCGCAGAACCATCAGATAATGCTGGCGAAGGAACTGTATAATCCATGTTCATGGTATCTGCTACGGCATCATCGGAGTCCGTGCTGTCTGTATCAGAATCGTTCTCGGGAACTTTTTCAGGATCAAGATGTGGAGGAAGGTAAACCGGATCATCATCTGAATCATCGCCGGAATATTCAAACTCAGAGTCGTTTAGTAATTCTACAATGTTTGCATCGTTCATCACTGTAAAAAAAAACAAAAATACACATGAGTAATGCAATGTTCTATAGAAAAGACATAGGAAGTCAATACTATTAAACTTTTGTTAACGACGGTAGTCCTTTGCAGAGGACATTAAACATTTAAAGGTTAAACTTGTCATCATTTTGAAAATTTCACAAAAATATGAGTTATAAACTATTAATTATTATTGTTTCAGTAAATTTAAACATCACTACAATGGTTTCTATCAAAAGTAGATAAGATGAACATGGATATACTTACCTCGGCGCAAGCGCATGCCTGACCGGCCTCCTTCCAACGCCATTTTTAACATAATGACAGCTGTCAGTGGGGTTCAAGGAGACTAAAATAGTTCCTTAGTAGTTAATAGAGGGCGCCAAAATAAGATCGTAGTATTGGCATTAGCCGAAAAAGTGGCGGATTTTTCTGAATCTTATGTCCTATGAGAAGCACGGCAGTCGTCAGGAGGCTATAGGTGTTTGTACATTTTTGCAATCCGACATTCCAAATCTAGTCAAAACTTCTTGTATGTACTTTCGCTGATTTAAGTAAATAACACCTTTGGGCCTGTCTCTCTCCACATGTATCCCAATGCAATAAGTTATATCTCCAAAATCTTTTATTTTAATTTTTTTATGTAGCTCTTCTTTAAAATAGTTCTTTGTTTGTTGATTATTTGTGAGCAATATTAGGTCATCAACATAAATGGCAAGAAAAAACATATTGCTGTCATTTCCAATTTTGACTGTAAGAGACCCATTTCTTTAAGTGTGAAATCAATTTTCTTGTTCCTCTGCCTGCTGGCCTGTTTCAAACCGTATAACGATTTTTTTAAACGACATACTTGATCACTATTGCCATACATTGGTGGTTGCAACATATCTCCTCCTCTATTTCACCTTGAAGAAATGCTGACACTGCATCCATTTGATTCACATCCAAATTATACTTTGCCGCTAAGGCAAATAAATATCTCAATGAAGCATACCTTACAACTGGTGAGAATACTTCTGTGTAGTCTATGCCTGGTTTTTGAGAACATCCTTTAATCACAAGCCGTGCCTTGTGCTTTACTATTTCTCCATTTTCATCTGTCTTTGTTTTGAACACCCACTTACATGGTATTGGACGCTTGCCGGATGGAAGAGAAGTCATTTCCCATGTATTATTTTCTAACAAGGACTGATACTCCTCGTCCATAGCAATTTTCCATTGTTCAGCATTAGTACTCGACAAGGCTTCCTCGACAGTCAGTGGATCTGAAACCAGTCCACTTCTCGTATGGTGTTACCTTATCCAAAACTCTTGAAGGCGACCTGTTGATAATATATGCCGCACAAGCGACTGCCTCCGCCCACAATGATTTCTTCAGCTTTGCTTCAAATAACATGCATTTTGCACGTTCCACCAGAGAACGATTTTTAATCTCAGCCAAACCGTTTTGTTCCGGACTGTATGGAGTGGTGGTCTGGTGTCTGATGCCGGAAGCTGCTAAGAAATCTGAAAACTCTTTATTACAATATTCTTTTCCTCCGTCGCTCCTCAAAATTTTTATCTTTTTCTCCAACTCATTTTCTACCTCCTCCTTAAACTTCTGAAACACTGATTTAATATCCATTGTGTTCTTCAGGAAGTATACATATACTTTGCGGGAATAATCATCGATGAATGTAATGAAGTATCTTGCACCACCAGCTGATGGTGTCTCCATCGGACCGCACAAGTCTGTATGTATTATTTCCAGCAATGCATTTGCTCTGGAACCAGAATGTGGAAACGGTAATCGAGTCTGTTTCGCCTCGCAACAAGGTTTACATACAGTTTCAGTCTGTTTATTAGTAATGGTTATGCCTTCAGCACATGACTCTAACCTCTTCACATCAGCCATATTTAAATGCGTCATCCTTTTGTGCCATGTAACTATATCTGCCTTACTTTCACATGAAGCAGCATATGCATTGCCAGTAACAGTATTGAGTCTATACATATTATTGGTTAGTCGGGCTGTTGCTATGAGTTTATTGTGAGTATCATATATGTTACAGCCCACATCACTGAATTCTACTTTACAGCCATTTTTTGTTAATTGACTGACCGATCACAGGTTTGCACTCAGTTCAGGAATAAGTAAAACATTTCTCAGCTGAATAGGGCATCCATCTTTACATAAATTTGTTTGAATGTTTACTTTACCCATCTTATGTACGGAGACGGCTTCACTGTTTGCCACCATTATCTTTTGGATCGGAGGTGGGTGTAAGTCATACATGCCTTCTGAAGACCTCTTCATATGCATTGTTGCCCCAGAATCAATATACCAGTCATCCTGATTGATTGCGCTGTAAGCTGAAAAAACTGCTGAGTAGCTATTGTGATTAGATTTCTTCGCTGTGCACTGATTTTTGAAATGTCCATATTTGTTACAATTGAAACAGCGTGGACCTTTTCCTTTAGGCTTAGGATAGTGACTAGAGGGAGTTTTTCCTTTTGTGAAAAACGCTGATGAGTCGGAAACTTTCACTTCCTGTAAAAGTTTTGTTTTGATAAAATCGGATGATATTTTTATGCCAGAACTCTCCAGACCCATGATCATAGGTTTATAATTGTCCGGTAAACCTGCCAGCATGAGTGTTCCCAGCCATTCATCCCCAACTTCGAATCCAATATTTCGTAACTTGTATGCAGTACTCATAATTTTATTCACGTAATCTTCTATACTGAAACAATTATCTAGTGAAGTGTTGATTAGATCTCGAAGTAAGCCTACTTTCCTTGACAACCCGGAGTCCTCAAATGCATTTTGAAGGTTTTTCCATACTTCCTTGGATGACTTTGCATTTTCGATGTGTACATAGTTTATCGGTTCAACCAACAAAATGATCTTCGACTTGGCCTTAATATCTTTCTTAGGATCGACTGCACTTCCCGGATCAACACATTCCCACAATTCTTCGTGTTCTAGATACGATGTTCTAGATACGGCAAACTTCCACGTCGAATAATTTTCCCGGCCGGCTAACTTCTCAATTTGAAGGTTAGACGTAGCCATTGTTCCCGGGACGGATTATTTCGCGAATTACTTGACTTTTCTACTATTAAATTTCTTAACCTCGGTTCTATTAGGAGTATATGGGTCGGCCCATAACCTGAGGAAATAATACTCCGAACAGAATAATTAAAAACGGTTTAATAGTTTTAGCAAGTAAAGTTTACAAGGAACGACAGTGAATGATGTTGCGTAAATATGGCATTGACAGTAGCGCCACCGGTGAGCTCACGTAGAACTAAACATGACGTTTCGTTCAGGACTATGATTTTGTTTAGTATCTTCCAACATTTACATTTTAAAGTCCGTTACAAATCGATTCAATCCGAGAAGTAGATTAACTTATTGATACGAAGTTGTGATCAGTTTTGTAAAAGGCAGCCACGATTTTAAACGATTTTGTTAATGGTTCGATTTCGTTCATGATCGATATCTGAGATGTAATTTTTTTGTGTGATTTCAAATCTGACCACAAATTCATATTAATAAGAATCATTTCTTTTTTTAACTCTTTGTAAGTAAAATACACAGCTAACTAAGGACTTCAAAAAGGGAGGAGGTTCTCAATTTGGCTGTGAATGTTTTCTTCTGTGGGTCCCTGATATACCAATACTGTCAGAATTGAAAAAAGTAACTGGTGATAATTTGTGGGTTAATACCTAACCATTGATGTGCCATATTCAGTTCCAGTTACATGTTTGGAGTGCCCCCCTAATACATTTTTTTTTGTCTTTTGATTACACGACTAGGTGATAAACGTATACTTACTCCAAATTTAATTGAAATACACTTTACAGTCTTTTTTGTTAAATTCCTCTGATATACGAACAGACGGGCATTACGAAGCTATAAAGCTATATAAGCTATACTTAACCGGGTTGACAACCTCCTCCTTTTTAGGGTTCCGTAGCCAAATGGCAAAAAACGGAACCCTTATAGATTCGTCATGTCTGTCCGTCTGTCTGTCTGTCCGTCCGTATGTCACAGCCACTTTTTTCCGAAACTATAAGAGCTATACTGTTGAAACTTGGTAAGTAGATGTATTCTGTGAACCGCATTAAGATTTTCACACAAAAATCTAAAAAAAACATTAAGTTTTAGGGGTCCCCATACTCAGAACTGAAACTCAAAAAATTTTTTTTCATCAAACCCATACGTGTGGTATCTATGGATAGGTCTTCAAAAATGATATTGAGGTTTCTAACATCATTTTTTTCTAAACTGAATAGTTTGCGCGAGAGACACTTCCAAAGTGGTAAAATGTGTGTCCCCCCCCCCCCTGTAACTTCTAAAATAAGAGAATGATAAAACTAAAAAAAATTGGTTTGAACGAGATCTAGTAAGTAGTTTTTTTTTAATACGTCATAAATCGTAAACCGCAATTTATTTCACGGAACCCTTCATGTGCGAGTCCGACTCGCACTTGGCCGCTTTTTTGAAGTTGGTTAAAAAAGACATGCAACTGAATTGAGAATATCCTCTTTTTTTAAGTCGGTTAACTAGCTATGTATGTGACAGAGTTAGAAAAAATTATTTATCATTTTGGTCTTAACTCTTGCCAGCTCATTGAAAGTTGTTACTTAACAAAACTATAATATATGTCAGATAGAAACACACATAAAAATAATACACATACGCATATGGCACATAGAAAGGCAGCTTAGCTGGGGAGTCAAACGGCGAGCCAAACGAAACATAATTACTTTAAAAACAAAGTTTAAACCGACTTCAATTCAGTACTTCGCCAAGCCACATGGTACATAAAAATTTCCACATTTCCTTTCCAATTTACCACATGAACTTTCCAAGAGCAAATGCGTTGATTATTACAGAAAAAACACAAGTCGCTATATGTGGGCTGATAATATTTGAGGAGTTCCGTCGATTCCTCAAGGATCTCATAATTAACACTTCATTAGTTACCTACTACTTAAACCTTCAACGGAATCATGTCAGAATCTTTGACGTACTTTACATCTTTGAGGAGTTCCATAAGTCACCTGTGGTCTTCATCATCAGTTCCACTTCACCAAAATTACGATGTCTGAGAGTAAATACACTAGTTATAATAGAAAATACCGAAATCACTACACGCGTGCCTATAAAATTTGAGGGTTGCCCTTAATTTCCCTGGGATCCCATCATCCGATCCTAAATTGGTGACAATGGGAACACCTCGGGAGTATACTCTATCCAATAAAAAAATAATTTTGGAAATCGGTCCACAATTGACAAAGAAATCGGCGAACATACATAAAAAAAAGTAGCACAATGGAACATTAAATTAAACCTCCTCCTTTTTTTAAAGTCGGTTAAAAAATACAAACGAATCCTCATACGGAATAAAAATAGCACGAGACGGCTGCGATGCGTCGGCGCCTTCAAAGTAAATCGTGCGCGCCAATCACGGCGCGTGGCCGAGTTTAACCAGTTCAATATTGTTGATCGGAAACGTTTACATTTCGTTCTTCTTGAATACCGGTAACCGAAATGATTTCGATCTTTCGTGAAATGTTACTGTGATAAACCGGTATACGGAAGAACAGAAATAATAACCGTTATAACCATAATAATTTTGGTTTTTATTAACCGGTTCCGATCCCTGACAGTAACTGGTCTACATCATTCAATATAAGACCGTCATGTAGGTACCGTCATGCACCTATGTTGAACAAATGAACGATTTGTATTTGATGCTGGAATTTAATTGATCTCAAAACTGGTGCCAGTCCAGCAAGTCACCACTGAACTGCGGCAGATTAAGTCTGGTAGCTTGATATATGTTCACTGTTCAGCTTCCTTTGCCGAAGTTGTTGGTTGTTCACATTTTAATTTTGTTTCCAGCTCGGTCAAATTTTCTTTACCTTGTAGCTGATAAGTAGTGAAATTAGATATCTCATCCGAATCAGGATTCTTGCAAATATTGAAATAATTATACAGTTCAGATGAGAAACGAGACAGGATAGATTTCAGTTTAGCTGATACTGCTGTGCCTTTGTCTAAGTTATCATCATTCAAGTTAAATAAATAAATAAAATAAATAAATATTACGGGACAATCTTACACAAATCAACCTAGGGCCCACGGTAAGCTCAGTAAGGCTTGTGTTGTGGGTACTAGGCGATGATATATATAATAGATACATACATATAGATACTTATATACATATATAACATCCATAACTATATATCATAAATCATAAGTTATCATAGAGATTGTGAGTTTGAGCTGATAAAGATTTCACTTCTTCAATAAATTTGGACAAACGGTTTATAAGTATTGTTATTATTTCCATTATTAAAGAGATAATTCTGAATTAGTATTTAGTTAATTCTAGTCTAATAATATAGTTTTGTAATGCAGGTTCTTTAATTGAAACCACCACGGAAAAGTTTAAGACGTATAATGACCAAAAAATCGCAACACAGTATTTACTGTTGGCTCAAACCAGTGAAAACATTGTTTAATTTAATTCCCAAAAATCAGTATTTCAGTGTATTTGAAATTTCAAAATTGATTTAAGGGTTATTTTATGTGGTTTTCCAAATGTGGTTATGTTTTTCTTTCTCATTATCTTATTATTCATAATAATTGACTTATCAACATGTTCACCGATGACTTATCAACTTATTCATTATAAAAAAGGGTATCAATAATACACATTTATCGTTTGTAATCAAAAAAATTTAATAAAATTTTTCGTAATGAAATTTTAATCATTTGGGAATGCAAGCGCACTTTATGCGCAATTAGAAAAAAAAAGAAAATTAGAACAACTTCTGTTCTCATGTAACCCGGGAAAAAAATTGTATGCGACATTATCACGTGTAAAATGTGTGGATTTAATGTAATTGGCTGTCTATTAATTCTCATATACATGTATCTTCCCTATCTGGATTATCCACGTCAAGGTCAGGATCCGTGGGAACACAGTTCGTGGTCTTGATGTTCAAATAGAATTCACGAAATGGCTCATCAATTAACTGCATCAAATCCATTAAATATTTTTTCTTTTCTGCACTGATTGGCAATGGCTGAGTAGATATCTGAGTCAATTTGAAAGAATCTACAGTAACCTTCCCTCTTTTCTTAAGATTGACAGATTTAAAAGATGTTTCACGATCAAGGTTGTCTTTGAATAGTATTTTTCCGATACTGTCCTTATTATATTGTAACCATTTAATAGGTTGCCAGAGGAAAGCTTCTCTCTGCTCATTTTGTTTTTTCAGAGAAAAGGGCCCCTTTTTAGTTCTTAACTCGGTAAAATCAAAGAAATCTTTTAGCGTCATAGCCACAACCTTAAATGGTTTCTGAACTTTACATGTTCTTATGCTGTGCTCTCGATAATGGCGTGGTCAGAATCACATTCCATATGAGTGTGTCCACTTAACAGAAATTTATGATGTATTGTTTGCAATATAATTGTTAAGTAAATACATGAACATCATAGCGACAGTGTTGTTTTTATTCTGCCCACCACACGTTTCTGAATAAAATATTATTTCTTTTACATCTGATGGTAAACTCTTACAGAAATGCCACAAACAAGACGCAATTTGATTGGCTCCTCGAGCTCCAATGGTCTCGTCACACATTTAACATGTGGCTTCGTTGCTTGATAAGTCATGTATAGTTAAATTAAAACTCCAAAGTTGCCGTTTGTAAAACGAAACAGAAGTTTTTAAATAAGGTGTTGGCAAGCACTGTTGAAGGTCGAATGCGAAAGCTCTAACAGAAGAGTCGCTCTTTACTGTGTCTTTGTCAACACGCTTTTCGAAATAAGTTTTTTCTGCCTGAGCTTGGTGCTCAGCTAGCTCTGCAATTAATTGTACCTTATTGTTTTCATCTGCAACCTTAATTATAACTTGGAAGACGTCACAAGTATTACACGTGTCCTTAGAGGGTTGCTTAAACGATAGTTTTAATTCATGAAAGCATTGTGAATACAGCTTAAGCGAAACTGGAGTTGATGTTGTCAGTTTATATTCTCGGTACATATTGGCGATGGAGAGGTCAGGAGATAGATATTTCTTACCAGTACACTTCCTACAATAGTGACTTTCATAACTAGGAAAACTAAGAATATGATCTTTTACAAACGTCACGTCTTCAATGCTCTTTTTACTAATAGGAGGATTCTTACCTCTCAGATCAGTGTCTATAATTCCAGTGGTGGACTCTTTTTTCTTTTGTATAACCACATTAACAAATCCTATGGTTTCATCCAGTACTTTACAGAAACAATCTATGCAAATAGGTCTTTCTTCATTACAAACCTGTAATTTGTACACACAATAGCAATCTCTATTTTTTGAATGACTAGCAGTTTTTTGGGCTTTTTTCGGTAATATTGTTACAGATTTCGATACAAATGCGGCTCGTCTCTCCCTTTGCCCTAAATTCCAATAGTTTTTAAAGCATTCCTTTCGCTCATCTTCCGAGAATCTTTCTGCACATTTTATTCTACATGAACTCTTCATGACTTTGATTTTTCTTTTAGGGATCACTGAACCTGTTACCGAGACGTAACTATTACCGGTATTCCTAAGTTCTTTTGATTCGTTTCTCTCTTTTCTAGATCTTTTTATTGTTGTTCGATTTTTTGTTTTGTCAGTTTCGGTATTTATGCCAGTTGCATTTTGATTTTCCATCCCTGCATTCTCAATTTCAGTACCTTCTGTATTCGCTCAATTAACAATAAGATTTTGTGTTACGTCAGCCCTAATCGAATGTTCGTTATTATTATCTGTACTACTATGGAGAGCGTCTTGTGCATTCTCATATTCCAAGCTCGCAACATCTTCATGTAGTTCTAAGTTGGTATTATTTTTGCACGCCGTATTTTGCTGTGGTAGCTTTGATCCGCATCTGTTTTGTTTGCGGCCGGTTCCGAGTTTACTTTTAAAATCAGTCAGCAAATCTTTATTTATTAGAAATATTTAACACTTAGAGTACCTGTGTATTCTTTGGTTCATTACCTAGTTAAAATTATAGAGATCAATCAACTTAAAACAAAAACAATAGAATTCCAAACAAAAAAGAAAAAGTTTAACAAAATCCGTTTTGTCCGCCCTAGGCGGGTAAAATGACATACGTGGTGTGGACAAAATGGCATACCAAAATTATACCGAAATCTGTCGGTTACCTACTTGCAGAGTTCACACGTAAAACGCTTGGTCTTTTTCGGAACATCTGCACATGATGCATGAGCCCATTTTTTACAGCTCAAACACATCAGCCAGACCTCTTTTGGCCTAGACCTGGAGTAGAGGTCGTTACAATAAATGCAAGGACAGTCTTCATTATCATCACCGACTCCAGCTTGTAAGAAAGATAAATCATTTTCACTGTCAGAACTAATATTCAAAGCTTTTGTAACCTTAGCCTGTCTGGTCTTCTTATTAGAAACAGGTTTTGCCTTTGCCTCTGAAGTAAAGCTCAAAGCTTTTGTGACCTTCCTCGTGTTTTTCTTTGGAATAGGTGGCGGAGCAGATTTTGCATTGGCCTCTTCTATATTTGGCGTTGAAGTTAACAACAATACTGTTGACTTCTTGCGTGGTTTTCTTTTACCTTGTCCAGCCACATATGTGCCATGTGTGCGGCGAACGACTCCCAGTCTATCCTTCTCCTCGCTGGTGGGGCTTGTGTGGTGGTGGCGGCAGTCTTTACTCTGACCACAACTGGCTGGTGGTCCGAGAGCATGTGGTCATCGAGGACTTCCAGCTCCGGCCAGTGCGTCAGGTTTTTCACTGCTGCCAGGTCGATCACGTCTGGCTGGTGCGCTGTGTTGTACGGATAGTGCGTGGGGGCCTCCGGGCCCAACACTGTGTAGTTGTGGCCCTCGGCGTGGTGCAACAGGCGGCGGCCCGTGGTGCAGATCTTGGACGAGTTCCATGCCGTGTGCTTGGCGTTGAAGTCGCCAGCGACTACGGTGGGTGCGTTCGAGCCCAAGATCTGCTCCAGGTCTGGCTCGGCGAGGTTGGTCTGTGGTGGCCGGTAAAAGGCGTAGATCTGGAGGTGTTGTCCGCCCGCGTGCAGTTCCACACCGAGAGCTTGGCACGTGGCGAGCTGGGGGATCGGGAGAGGCTGGTGCACCACCCGTCGTGCAACGAGCACCACCAGGCCTCTGTATGGATTACCAAGTGAGGACGTCTCGTCTTTCCGGTAGCAGACGTAGCCCGGTATCTTCAGGCGGTCCTCTGCCTTGAAGTGGGTCTCCGAGATAAGGGCTACGTCGATCCGTTCCCTTTTGAGGACGTTCGTCAGCAGCTCCTTCTTCGGCCGGCTTGTGAGGCTGGCGGCGTTCCAGTAGATAATCTTGAGAGGGCCGGCCACTAGCTCTGGTATAGGTCAGCTAGTCCCCTCAAGATTATGGGAACCGGGTTCGCGCCTGTTTGCAGGGCGCCGAGCACGTCCTGCAGTATTATTATGCACTGCGCCAGCGTCCTCTCCCTGCTGCCATCTTGGCTTGTCGGCAGGGATTGGGGGGCAGTGTGGTGCGGCGGCCTGGGCGGCGCTGCGTTGCTGGTCGCAGGTGCGGCCTGGGACCGTTGTTGTGGCTGGCTCTGGGCGGTAGTCCGTGTCAGTGCGGGGGCCGGGGCAGCGGCGGCCTGGGCGGCGGCGGCTGCGGCCGTTTGAGCGACGGCGGCGACGGTCTGGGTATCAGTGGTGGCGGCAGCGGTGGTGTGAGCAGGTTGCCCCCTACCTCGTTTGCCTCTCCCTCGGCGGTGGCGGCGTGGTGCCGCCTCATTGGCTCTCGCCATGAGGGAGTTTGGCGCATTTTCGGCGGGCTGGACGGTGCGCTGCTGTGGCACGACTTGCCCGCGGCGGTTGGTGCGGGGAGCTGTTCCCACCCGCTTTCTGCGTGCCTCTTGCTAGTATTCGGGGCACGCCGGGTCGTTGGCTGTGTGTGGGCCGGCGCAGTTGGCGCAGGTCCCCTCCTGGTCCCTCGACCGCTCACACTCGCCCGCGAAGTGTGGTTCCGCACACCGGACACACTTGATGGGGCGGCGGCAGCCGTGTGAAGAATGCCGGAAGCCTTGGCAGCGGTGGCATTGCGCTGGCCCCTTCTTGCCGCGCCACGCCTCCACCACTACTCCCGTCATGCCCATTATTTCCCGGACACCATAGATGGCCGGGATGAGGTCCGCTGTTTTGGTCATCTGTGCGTAAAATACGCAGCCGGGTCTCCCTGCACGCGCGTTCACGTGGCGCGTGTATATTGGCGCAAAACCTTTTGCCGCCAGGTCCTCCGTAATGTGCTCCGGGTCCGTGTCAGCGGGGAGCCCCCAGATGCACACTTTCAGGGGGATCTCGTCTTTGGGTTAGAGGGCTGACCAGGCGATGGTGTCCCCGAGGGACGTCAGGTATCCCTGGACTACCCGGTACTCTTCATGGTCCTCGGGGAGGAACCTTATCCCGTTCCCGTAAGGGCGGGATTTTGGGAAGCGGCCCAGCTGCTCGCGGATCCGCTTAAAATGGTCATGCCAGTTGGGCAGGCTATCGACCGTGATGGGTCTGGGTTTTCTCACCGGCGGCTGGACCGCTGCTGGCGCTGGTGCTGGCGTTGGCGTGGTTGGGGTGGGAGCCCGTGCGTCGGCGGCCGAGTTCTGGCGCTCGTCGTCGTTGCTCTCCACCTTCTCATCGCTCTCGTCGCCGGATGTAGATGAGGATGAGGATGAAGATGACCCGTCGAGCCTGTCCTGGTCCCGGTCTAGGTCTAAGCGGGGTAGTCTCTGTTTTTGAGGCCTCTTTGGCGGAGACCCCGGTTTACGCTTGCCCCCCGGGGGCGGCGTTGATGGCTGCGCAATGGTAGCAGCGTGGGTGTAGGGGGCTCCTCCGAATGGTGGTGGAGGAGTCTTCCCGGTACGCAGCGGGAAAGGTTGCTGCGTCCTGGTACTGGTACCTACGTTTTGCGGCGTGGGCGTCGCGCGGGTCGCTATGCTCGCCTGGCCCGCTCCGAGGGCGGGCGGCGGCTGCGGCGCGGTCGCGGCTAGTTGCGCGTAACTCGGCTGGCCCGCTCCGAGGGCGGGCGGCGGTTGCTGCGCGGACGCGACTTGTTGCGCGTGGATCAGCTGGCCCGCTCCGAGGGCGGGCGGCGATCGCAGCGCGGGCACGGGCGCGGGTCGGCGCGCTTCGCTTGCCGCTCCGAGGGCGGGCGGCGGTTGCGGTACGGGTGCGGTTCGGTGCGCCTTGCTCGCTTTGCCCGCTCCGAGGGCGGGCGGCGGTGGCGGCGCGGGTGTTGCGCGGGGCGCTGTGGCGCCGCACCGAGCGGTGGGCCACACTACACTGGCGCTCGCGGCGCTGCGCCGCGGGTTTTATGCGCTTCGCGGGGCGGGGTGCGGGCGGCCGGTGCGTCGTACTGCTCCTCACCCCGCAGACTGCCCCGGCGTTCTCCGCGGAGCGTGGTGGGGAGATGTACCGGTGTGTGTGTGACGTAGGGCTGCTGCGCCCACGTTACACAGCCACTTCTCATTCTATAGATCCCAAACAAATTTTCTATTACATCTTGATTTAATCTATATGTCATAATAAACTTGACTACAGCGCCCTTTGAAAATTCTTCAGCGGAGAGCTGAAAAACGTCATTGATAGTTTGCTGCATGCCCTCAAAACACGGAGGGCATGTCAGTTTAGTTTTACTCTTTTTATCGGTCATTTTTTTCTTCAAATCGGCAAATAATTATTTTCCCTTAATGAGGGATTTATGGACGCGGGATTTTTTGTTATTTGTTACTGCGCATCTATTTGGATTTTGATCAAATTTATTTTTAGAATATAATGAATCGAATAAATCATTTACAACCATCACAAAATCAGCTGTGTGTTTCGCATTCGCTGTGCCACTTTTCAGCTCTCCGCTGTCGATCGCTGTTTTAATAGCTGCTGCTACGGAGTGACTTAATACCTGGGTGGCAAGTTTGAGTCATGTGTTCCAAGTATGCGCACTTAAGGTTTGAACCGTTGTAACATCTAAAATTACCAATATAATCAAACAAAACTTGTTGATTTGTCAAAGCGTTTATTAATCTATAATTAACACAAACAACTGACCTTCTACATGGCACTCATTTTTGGCAATTGACGAAATCTAGCACAGTCAAAATGCGGACACTTACCCGCATATAGGGGTAGAAGTGCGCACCAGTGCGGGTAAGCATACGCATTTATAATAAATCACAGCACAATCAAATACAATTGTATTAAAATTATAATAAAACTTAAACATTCCTTTTGTCTAGGAGCAAATCTAATTAAGTATGGCATTAACGTTAATAGAGTTTTGCTAAACAATCAACATAATATTTCTATCTTACGTAACGTACGAACGTAATAAAAAATAACTAACTCCTTCGATCAATAAACGGTTGCAGTAACGTTAACAGTCATAGACTTATCTAAAAGAAAAAAATCAACGTAGACATTTAGCAGTTTTATTCATAAAAAAAATCTTGCTTAACATAATTACTAAGTGCATTTATCACAAATGAATTTACCCCGCTCGAAGCTAGTGCACTGTTCGTGCCACCAGCAATTGCAAAGGCTACACTTAATCCAGTCTTCTGTAGGTGGATCTTCATATTTGCCATTACAAAAGGGGCGATAGTAATCGTTTTCGTCTACTGGCTCTTTATCTGAAGTAGATTTTGTGCACTTTTTCACAGTCTTATCTTTAGCAGTCTTACTCTTTGCAGTCTTAGTCTTATTATTATCAGTCTTATTCGGTCCTTGATTCAAATTTAATCGTGGCCTTTTCCTAGCAATTTTCTCCTCCGCTTCTTTTTGTTTCTTTTCTAATTTTGTTTTGTAGGGACTGTCAGTAGCAATTATAGACTTCTTGTCCTTTCTTCGTCTATTTTGCATTTGTGCTTTTGGGAATGGCTGAATAGTTAAGAGGGGTATAATGTCCTTCGAAGTAGATGGTAGTTCAAGTACCTTGAGTGACTTTTGTGCATGTGTCTCATCGGTGTCTAGTATCGGAGCTGTTTCTGACTGGACATTCGCAATTGATTCTTTAACTATTTCAAACGGTTGTGGCACAGCGCACGACAGATTATTTGATGACACGGTTGTAGACACAGGCATGGAAGGTAAAATTTCAGCCACTTCCGGGGACGAGACGGGTACTACATTGTTTGTAGTTATGTTTGCTGGAGGCGTCGTAGCCTGCTCGGTATTAGATTCGAGATACATGTCTGTAACAGACGCTGCCGCAAAATCCTCATCGGAAAATATATGGCTGTCAATGGGCCATATACCGGAAACCTTGAAACCAGATACAGCATTGTTGAGACTAGCTGCTTTCAGAAAGGCCTCATTCACTAGATATGCCACTTCTGTTTGTCCAATAACACGTCCTGGATGCATAGACAGCCATTTGTCGCATTCAAAAGCGAACTTTGTTTTCAATGGACTGAAGAAGCCACGATCTTTAGGCTGCATTTTGTGGCTACTGTGTGGTGGAAGGGTGAGCATACGAATGTGGTGTTGACGGCAATAATTAACTGCAGCTAGAGAAATATGGCTACTGTGATTGTCCAGTATAAGTAAAACTGGATTGTCTTCTGTTGGCTGCACGTTATCTTTGAAATGACGAAGGTATTCCAAGAACAGGTCTGTGTTAATAAAACCTGAATCGGAAACCATTCCGATACTTCCTGTAGGTGCATGGTTCAACAAGTGACCTGGCATTCTCTTTCGGGGAAAGATGAAGGCTGGTGGAACAAAATTTCCTGTAGCACTCATTGCGCAAACTAGCGTAATAGTTTGACCCCGTTCTGCTGAGACTATTTTACCCACCAGTTTCTTTCCTTTTAGTGATATGACTTTAGGTATCTTCTTTGGTACCGTATTAACGCCGCTCTCATCCATGTTAAAGATTCGGCTGGGGTGAAATTTATTCCTTTCGTATAGTGTCGCTAAGTTGTTATAAAATGTTTGGACTTGGGTTTTGTTAAACCCCATCGCTCTCGCCACGCTAGTTGGTGTAGGCTGGCGCAATTTTAGTTCCGGGTGCCTCTTTAGGAAACAATACACCCAATCACGCCCTGCCATTTTTGAAGCCTCGTTGAAGCGATGAGGTATTTTGTTTACTACGGCAAACTCATAAATCAGCTTTCTGAGAGCAACCATGTTAAGACCGTAATAGAGTTCATCGCATCTTTTTAAATAAGCTAGTATCTCTATTTCTTGCTCATTGGTGAATGTTGGAACATACCTTCCCATACATGTAGCCACTGATCCTATCTTCAAGCGTTTCCTCACGGTACTTTCTTTAATTCCTGCTTGAGCTGCTGCTTGACGTTGACTTAAGCCCTGGGCAATTAATAACCTTGCCGCTTCAAATTGTTGCGCAGTCATGTTGCATCTATCGGGATGTTTTCTTTTATAGTTTCGGGGCATTTTTGACGGCAGGCGTAATTGATTAAGGCTCCTGGAAAAAAAAACACAATTCAAGCTAAGCGATTACATGTGGGTAACTGTACGCAAGCGCATACTTGTACGACGAGCAAATGCGCATACTTGACCCAAGGTATCAAAACGCAAACACCCTTCTAATAAGTCATGATTACGTCATCACACCGAGGCAACACATAAACATACAAAAACTTCATTAAATAACATATATTTAGATATTTACAAATGTGCAATAAATTAAATGTTTATACAAAAGAATTAACTTAGAAAATACAAAATATCGCAAAAAAATCAGCCGTAAACTTACGTACTTTACTCTGTACACAAAATGGCGCGTCCTTGGCCGGCGGCGCACGAGCGTCACTAACGGCGTCCGTAAGGGCACTGAGGGGAGGGGTGTGCGTTCCTTTAATTTATTTGGTTTAGGAGATCATACGATTGCGCACGGTTACCCACTGCGCACGCTTGTACTGCATGACTCTACCCTCATTTTTTGAAAATTATTGGGTTTCAGGTGTGCTGGGGTCAATTTTCTTAATATTTTACTTTTATTATTTTTGTCTATACACATCAATTATATCCTTAAATGAATTTTCATTGCCATTTCAATCAAAAATGTTATTAATCAAATTATTCCTTATGTTTTTAATCAATTGAGGCACATCGTAAATCGCAAATATTTTACGATTATTTATAAAAAAGAAAGGACCATCTTTCGTTGCCCCCAAGGACTTGATCGCCTTAACATTTGTTGTCGCCTGATCGCAGACGACTACTTTTGGCAACAGACCACACTCGAATAACTTGTTAATGACGGACCTAATCAAAATAATAAACTTGTCCGCATTAACATTATTCGGAGACAGGAAATACGCCAGTAGGGATGTTTGGGGGCTTTCCAGGTTTATGGATGCCTACGACCGTCGCCAATTTCCAAGCGTCAGGGAAGTGACAGTTAGACAGAGCCGCATTGAAAATGATGACCAAGAAATCAATAATGGAGTCCGGTAGTAACTTAAATAATATGTTTGGGAGCCCGTCCTCACCTGGCGATTTCCTATTTTTTAGGTTTTTGACAAGTAGTTTAACCGCGGCGCGGATGAGGTGATCCGCCGGATCACAGTCATCCGGGGGGAGAAGGGAGAGTCGGGCTACCTCGCTATTGATGAATTCTATGTGGCTATTGTCGGGGTGCAGCGTGCTGGGCGAGCATTGGGCTTTGAGGCTTGAAGCCAAACACTCGGCATTCTCTAAGAAGGTATAAGCGGGAGCAGCTGCACCCGGGACGACAAGTGGGGGCATAGATACTACCGTATCTTTCTTCAGTAAGTCTGGTGATGTGGAGTGATCACCGAGAGACAACCGTCCCACTTGTCGTTCCGGCATTTGCTGATCTCCCGCTTTACACATTTTTGTAATTTATTAACCAAGTTTTTTACCTCAACTAACAGGCACCTGTCGTGACCGGCAGAGCGTCGTCGTGAGTCTTCGCACACAGTTACTTTAAATAAGTGTGGTGGGGGACATTACAGCAATATTGTGTGTCTTTTTGTCGCTGCTGGCAGAGCGGCTGCGATCACAGGCTTACCGCTCGGCCACGACTTTGGTCTTAAGCGACCTGCGACCATGCGCGTCTCGACCGCGCCATGTATCTAAGAATATAATTATAATATTAGCATTTCGCTGTCAAAATTCCATCGGGTTATTCTTAAGTTTAATTGGTAGAGATATTATTAAATCTGCCTTTTATACATATACGAGGCCTGCCTTTTAAGTTCTGTCGTTTGCAAACCTTCCGTGATTGCATAAAAAAGAACTAGTGTCATCTTAAAATATTTGAATTTAGAATTCGAAAACAAAAGAATGACTCGAAATCGGCCCAACCGTTTTAGTACAGCGTTCGTTCAAAGTTGACAAGTCAGAAAATGGAAATTTCGAAGAAAAATTTACGTGTGAAATTTTTTTACAACTTCAAAAGGGGCTTAACGCGACTTCAGTGCTTCGAAGAGTTGACTACGGTTTTCAATGATAAAACACCATGCCTCTGGACTGTGGAACGCTGGTATTTAGAATTTCAACGTGGTTGCTCTAGTCTTGGTGATAGACATCGTGAAGGTCGACCAAAAACAGCCGTAACCCAGGAGAACATTGATGCTGTACGGCACCTGATCGTCGAAGATCGCCATGCGACATACCGTAAGATAGAAGCTTCCTTAAGTATTTCAGGGACCAGTGTTCACAGTATTTTGCATGATCACTTAGGCGTAAAACAGTTGATCTCACGCTGGATACCACATTTACTCAGTGAAGACCAAAAAACGGCTCGCGTTTGATGGTGTCGCAAAACTCTGCGGCAAGTCAACCGAGGAAACTCGAAACATGTTTACGACATTATCAGTGGTGACGAATCTTGGATATATGCCTACGATCCCGATTCTAAACAGCAGTCGACTGTTTGGGTGTTCCAAGATGAGCCAAAACCGACCAAAGTAATACGCTCACGGAACACTTCGAAAAAAATGGTCGCCACGTTTGTGGTGAAAAGTGGCCACGTTGCCACCATCGTGCTCGAGGATCGTAAAACGGTTAATGCTGACTGGTATACCACTGTCTGTTTACCAGAAGTCATCGGCGAGTTTCGAAAAAATAACCCAAGACGTCGTATAAGACTGCACCACGAGCTCGCACACCGCCCGGCAAACAATTGCGTTTTTAAAAGAGCAAAACGTCGAAATTCTGGAACACCCGCCGTACAGTCCAGACTTAAGCCCTAGCGATTTTTTTACTTTTCCAAAAATCAAGCAACGACTTCGTGGTCAACGGTACCAGACGCCTGAAGAAGCGGTTGAGGCATACAAAACGGCCATTTTGGAGACCCCGACTTCGGACTGGAATAAGTGTTTCGAAAACTGGTTCGATCGAATGAAAAAGTGTATTACATATCACGGTGATTACTTTGAAAAACAATAAATACCATTTAACACTTAAATTGGAGTCACGAACATTTGTACCGGTTCTGTCTAATAATATACCTAAAAATTTAACTGCCTACTAGATTACATTGTGAACAGCTTTACTGATTATATTCCAACTTGTTTATCAATTAGCATTCGAGAAGCATTGAGCTGATAGTAAAATGTGTATTGGAATATTTAAACGTAACAATTTTTATAATTATTTAAAACAATGAAATGTAACAGTCCAATTTTAAAACTGATTCACCTTATTTGCTCTTCTATCTTTTGGCAATATCTACCTTCTCGTTGATAATACGAAACATACGCATAAATTTATGTGTATTGACGCACTCGGGATATAAATATTCTTATTTTCGAACGGGATGACGACACTAGTCTCCATTCTGGTTGATCAAAAGCTGTGGAGGTAATAGTAAGAGAAACTGAAATCTGTCTCTGTATTATACAAATAGACAAAAGATTTGGGTCTGCGTTATTTAATTCTATAAGTGGAAATGAACTTTCTAATTATGAGGTTGTTTTTTTTTTTCTTATATCGTCTCAGAAATAATAAAGAAATACAGTGAAATATGTTAAAGTCACTTGAGATGATGGCTAAACACCTTTTTTACTCAATCTCATTATCAAGTAGGAAAAGTAACTAAGCACTAGACAACATTGTGAACCAAATTACTAACACTTAAAGTAACTTACCAATTAGATAACATTTAATGTAACAGATTACTTTGATTAAAAGGGAAATAGATCATTTTGATAATTAGAAAGCAAAAGTTACCGAAAAAACTCGTGAATTTGCTTAATTACAGGATGATGAAAATAGATAATTCGATGAATTTTTTTCTTTGAATAAAATATGCTGACTGCATTTAAGACTCTATTTAAGCTCGACTAACTGAGTTTGCATACTTGATTATCGTAACTATTAGTATCTAGTATCATAACTACTGCATTTAAACTGTTAGAAATAACAAAATAATATTTTTCCTTCAATAAAACCAAATAATTAATAAAATAATAATTAACAATAGTGTTCATTAATGTTATCGTTTAATAGCAAAGTTGATGTCGATACGCTCTTCCGGTCTCCATATTAGGGTAAGTTTCCTTAGCTAATCAGTTATTAAGGTATAGTTACTTCAGATCTCAAAATTGAATAATAAATTAAACGTATCATCTGCATACCTAATAATATGTATGCCTGCATGATACACAAATAATATAGATCAGTGATCATAATAAAATAATTATAGATTGAAAAAATAAAACAATAATATGCTTATGGACAATTTATTACTCACAGTATTATATCGAATATGACCTCTGTCTTGTTCTTATTTTAATGTAATTGATCAACCGTATGACGTATTGCCTAACCTGCTCCATTGCACTCATAATTTGCACTATATCTGGAGTGTCATGTTTCTCGTTTGCACGTTCTTCTAACCACTCATAATATTTGATCTGTTGTTTGAGCGTTTGCTTCAAAATTTTGGTAGTGACTTCAGTACATTCTCTGTAAAAAAAACGGTAATTAGAATTGATATCATACATACTCATGCTAGGGGGGTATTTCATATCAACTCAACTATTGTATTATTTTTATCTCTAATTGGATCGGTTATAAACGTTGACTGCACAATTTCAAACTCTTATTATTACTATCTACTTTTATTTTGACCTGTTAATAAAATCTACAAAAACGTATGCGCGTGGCACATTCCCATCTACCCCTAGCACTCGTATAAAGATTGCACTTACCTTATTCTGAACATCCTTCCGATGTGGTAATATAAACAATAGTCTTCTCCTGGCTTGTTAGTTTTACAATAAGCACGCCCGAACTGGTGGAAGGACCATAAAATAATGTTCATAACATAAGAGTGGTTAAGTGGATTACAACGGTTATGATAAAATGTTTTTCTGTATTATTCCATTGTAAGTTATCCTGCTTTGTAACACTACAATCAAATTAAGGAAGTCGGCGTAAAAAAATTGTTTGGTTTTTAGTTAAATTTAGAACTAAAAAAAAAAATATTTGTAGATAACCATAACTTGGGTAAACAAAAGACGAAACAAACGTTATAAATTTAGGACAGTCGTTTCCACGATTACTAATTTTTGGCACGTTGAGTATTCTATTTATGTCTACGCAAAACCTAACTACTACATTCAGACTAATGACATTAATTGCAATGTTTATTACATACTAATTTGTTTGTTCAAATATATTACTATTTGCAGTATAAAATTTAATCTGAAACAAAGAAAGCAATCGGTTAAGTAAACTTTGGCAACTGGTTGACATTATTTACAAAAACAAAATAAAAAAAACTTGATGAAATAATACTTACAGTGAATATAAAGTGTAAACTACAGCTACTAAAACCTTAACGAACTATTCAATGACTTGGTGACTTTTTTTTATAAGTAAGAGCACCCTCCAACGTTCCCGTAAGATCGATTTTCCATTTCGGTTCCTGAAAATGGAAAAGTGTTAGAACTATATTTAGGATGAAGTTAGCGATAGTGTAAAGCCTGCCTCACACGATGCTATTTTGACTGCTAGATTGTCTGCTGAGGCCTATGTTGACGACTGAACTGGCTGCGGAGATGGAAGATGACGTAACTGCGGGCTGTGTTGCGTTGACGCATGCTAGTTCCTACTGATAGAAATGTGCTATTTTTCGTACTAAATCCTTCACTAAATTTGAGTAAGAACATGAAATGACATGGAATTTCATTGTGCACGCAACAAAACCAGCTTAGAAATCCAATTCTGAAACTCGTATCATGTGAAGCTAGCCCTAAAAAAAAATCATCACGACACCCAGCAGTTAAATCAAGCAACGAATTCAGCGAGTAAATTTATCTCGTGTAAAGCGGGCTTAAGTCGTAACTGATTATTGAAGTCCTTACCACCTGTCGAAGTAAGATGAGATTCCTGAAGTTAACGAAATAACGTTGCAACCTGTTGTTTGAGATATTCATTTTTTGCCCAAAGACTTTCGTTTTCAAGCTTCATAATTCTCTAGCGTATGGAGAGACGCTGGACGTCTACTTCGCTTGATATACCCTAGAAATAAAAAAAAAGGCATATAAAATTTATATGACCAGAAACAATCTAATAGGTAACCTCATAATGAAAATACTCACGCAATCCGGGAAAGGATGAAATACATTAGTTGGACTGCGTAGCCTGTTCGCATTCCATTCATTTATGAAATGTTTTGGGTTTTCTGAAAATGTATACATGAAAATCTTTGAGAACAGGCTTTTTTAAGTTAATTTGAAGACCAATGGAAAGAGTGTCTGATATTTCAGTAATATTTTAACCCTTAACCGTCTCAGTGGCCAAGTGGTTAGCTAAAATGATGCTTCGGGTCGGGAGTTCGATTCTCCGGTAGGAAGGACCCATTAAGTAGTATTTCTAAAAGCCCAAAAGAGTCTAGAGTATATGTATATATATGTACATTTTTTGACTCTCTATATAGCATTTAACTGAATTAGGGAATGAAAAATTCGAATACTCACCTTTCCATAATAAAATAATGCCTTCGACATAAATCCCCTTCTCGTTGATAAACGCAAATTTATTACTTGCTCTGTTCCACTGTAAATGTTCATTAAAAAAGTCCGACCTCACCATTCTTTTCCTTAAAGTTTTCCCATCAAATAAAGCAATACACGCCCACATGTTGTAAAACTCCAAGCTTTCCCACAACCAGCTCGACTGCAGATTAAAACGCAACTGCATCAAGAATTTCACACCCAGAGCTGCCGGTATTTCCGCATCGAAAACAAAGGAATAAATGATGCAGTTAAGGGGAGGTTATACTTTTTGTATAGTACTCTAATTTGCACTAAATCCATATCTCAAAGAATCGATTCGAGTTTCATTTAGGTACTGATTGTTTTATTTGTTTGAATGCTCTTACAGTTAGATGTTCTAATTGGTCAAATTAATATTCAATGAGTCTGAACCGCAGAACAAAATCAAGGTTGAGTACTTCAAACATTGTTGTGTAAAAGTACACACATAAGATATTTTAGTATCTAATAATATTTTTTATCTTCATACTTTCTCATTTTATGTCACATTTTTTAGATTCGCATGCCAACTTCTAGCGTCCCTTTAACGGCAGGTTTGTAAACATGTATGCAAATATATTTTGCATGTGTAACGCTTCCCTATATAAACAACGCTACATATGGCAAATACTCAAAGTTCATTAACCGTCTCAGGGCCGATTTCACCAACGTAGTATAAGTCTTAGTACAAGAATAAATCGTTAATTACTCCCGAGTAAATCTATTTTACGTTTCACCAACATTTAAACTAAGGATAAAACCTCAATACTAGAGTAAAATCTTATACCGCCGATTTCGGCCGTGAAACTGCTATTCGTTGGTTAGTAGTGTCACTGTCAAGTCAATTCCTAACCTAAAATTTAGAAAATGGCGCGCCGTTTGTATACATTAATAAACGAAACCGATAGTGAAGATGACGATTATTTTTATCCTCGTCCACGGTGGTTTAAGGAAAGGGCTAATTATTTTGAAGAGTACGACGAACACGATTTTGTGTTAAGATTTCGTTTATCCAAGAAGGCAGCATTAAGTTTACTGGCAAAAATCGAGCACCGTTTGGAGTATCCGTCAGATAGGTGAGTGTTCTTAATAATAGTTTATGATATTTCCCAGTGACACACCTACTTCCCTATGTAAAAATCGTAAACTGATTCTGACACTTGTTTGTATTGTTTCAGAAATAGGTCAATATCGCCTGTCAATCAATTATTAGCTACATTAAGATTTTATGCTACAAATAATACCCAAATAAGCATTGGTGACTTTGGCGGTATCAGTACACCAACGTCACACAGAATTATTCACCAAGTCAGTGCTGCAATAGCATCGTTGCACAAAGAGTATATCCGATTTCCAACAACACGCGAGGAAATACGAAAAGAACACGATTCATTCTTTCAAATCGCTAGATTTCCACGAGTCATTGGTGCTATGGATTGTACTCACGTCCGTATATCCTCACCAGGTGGAGATCATGCAGAACTATATCGCAACAGAAAGGGCTACTTTTCCATCAACGTGCAAACTATTTGCAATGCAAACTTAGAGATCACTGACATAGTAGCCCGGTGGCCAGGTTCATCTCACGACAGCACTATATTCAATAATAGTTCCATAAAAGCTAGATTTGAATCTGGCCAGTATGGCAATGCGTTGCTATTAGTAGATGGTGGTTATGCTTCCACTTCATACATGATGACGCCTTTACAGAACCCTAGGACTCCAGTGGAACAACTCTATAACGAGTCACAAATACGGACTCGTAACCCTGTTGAAAGATCCTATGGAGTCTGGAAGAAACGGTTTCCTGCATTAGCCTTAGGGCTTCGCACTAAGCTGGACAAGTCTTTGACTATTATTGTGGCCACTGCAGTGTTGCATAATATGTTGAGGCAGCAAGGCGAAGCAAATCCTATCGACGATCCTGAACTACAACTTCCAGCTCCATGGGATGAACTTTTAAACCATGGTCAGATAGATCAGCAACCACAACGTCCACAACAAAACATCAGGCCTAATGCAGTGCGAGATGCTATTATTAATGATTACTTTCAAAGTATATTGTAACCAATAAAACAAATTTTGTATAAGAAAGAATTATTTATTTTCGTTTGTTTTTTCTAACTCTAAAAGTAATAACCTAGTTTTAATTTTCTCTTGTTTTAGAATTTCTTTTTGGATGTCCATTTGGATTTCAAATAATTGCTTTGCTTCTTCTCTTTCTTTAGCCGCATGCTCCATTTGAATGTTGATGGCTTTCCCCTTTATATCCTGCAACTTTTCTTGAGAGGCTCTGGAAAGCTGCGGCCGCCTTTTAGACATCCATTCAAGTCGTTTTCCTGAATTGACAGGCCTTCTTTTCTCTTCTGTAGGTCTTAATTGAACAGAAACAGGTGTCTTTAGAGAGTTAGGAGTGTAATCGCCCCAATCCTGAAAAAAATACAAATAACATATGTAACATTACTATAACACATGGAAATAATACCACTACTTAGGTATATGACAACACAGTCGTCAGTGAAATCAAAACATTTTTTGAAAAACCCAACTGCTTTTTTGTAAATATTATAGCCTGTCACTCCCACGATTAAGAGGAATCCAACGACACCTCACATGTCGAAATCCGTCAAACGGTTTAGGCTGCAGGGTGTGTCAAAAAATAAGACATACCCACATACATACTTACATACATACATACGCTCGAAAAACATAACCCTCTCTCCTTCGGCAGTCGGGTAAAAACAGCGCTGTGTGGGCACACCAGTACAAGAAAAATTGGTAGGAATAACCATTTTTCTGTTATTATAATTTGTTGCCCCCTTTTTACAAGTATATAAGGACCTATGGACATAACATGTGCAACTTTACCACTTTCATTGCTTCATTTGTATTTTGATTTGTATCAATGTTGTTGCTTGTCATCATTTGGACTTGAGGATGTGGTGAATCTTTAGCTAGAGTTGCAACAGGAAACTCATTTTCATTCTGAAAAAAAACAAGCATATAATATTATGTAGGTAAGTTATAACCAACAATTAGTTTGAGAGCTCCTGAAATTTCTTAAGGTTTGAGTTTGGGTGCGGCTGGATTGGCACAAGTAATTACTAATGTTTGCAGTGTAAGATTTAAATTTAATTTATTTAACTAGCAAATATAATAACAAATACATGAATATCAAGATAAAGATTGTGAGGACAGGCCACATTCCAAAGAACTAAAAGTATCCTACCAATAAACAATATTCAATGCCTGTAGATCCAGCGGAAGGGGCAGCCGATCCATTTGAATGTTGAGTCTGTACCTCAGGGCCAGGAATTGTAATATATATGTCTGAAAAATATATATATATATATATTAACACCATGCCAAGACACAACTTAAAATAGTTTGCTACATTAAACATAGGTATGAATTGATGTCAACAAACCATTTTTTTGTGCCTCGCCTGGAAATGAATCTGTGATATTTTCCGTAATATCTATACCATCATTATCATATGGATTATGTAAGCACTTGGCGTTATGAGACCCAGAATCCTCTCTTAAAGTGGATCATCATTCTTCAGCCTTGATGGTCCACCACCTAAGAAAATACAAGTTATAATTATAGAAATATGATAAAAAAAATAATGTAAGTAGATGTATTGAAACTATTCTCACAAAAAAATTAAACTTCACGTACCTGTTTGAATTAAATGCATCCTCTTATAAGATGCTTCTTTTTTGGTAGCTTTTTTTAAGCTCTCCCACTGGGCTTTCAAATTTTCGACAGTACGGTGGGAAAGCATTGTTTGTGAATTATATTTATCGGATATTGTCGTCCATTCTGCAAGTTTTTGCTTCATTGACACCCCGTCTGTTCTTTTATTTTCGATCACATGGAAATGCTCAGTGACTAAATCTACCAGCAGCGTTTTTTCTGATGCCATCCAATTAGCAGATCGCTTTCTTTTATCGTTTGACATCTTAATCAATTAACTACAAGAAAACTAATACAGCACAATATACAGCAAAAGTCAAAACACAAACAAAGAGAATACTTATAACCAAACCAAACCACTACGTTTAACGAACTCAAACTACTCAAACACGAAAACGATAGTTCTTTTTGAGGTTATTCCAAACGTCAGGTTTACGTATTATCCAAACAAATTGGAAATAGGGAGCGCCATTGGCTCATGCACGGAACAACATGACTATCTTAGTTGGGAGCGTTCCAATATCATTCCATTCATTCGTTCACGGTCAAAGAGTAACTATGCGAGAATAAAGATATCCACAGACTAGCATGGTGAAACGAAATTGAAGTTAACCAAAGAGTAAATCGTTAGAATAAATTTATACTGGGGTAGCTACTCTCGTGTAAATTCAATGTTGGTGAAATCGGCCCTCAGTGGTCGAACAGGTTACGTGCTAAGCTACCTGGCGCGCTGTAGGTCGTGGGTTCGAGTCCTACCTGAAAAAATCCATAGAATGGTTTTTTAGCGGTAAGTAAAATAAGATAAATTAAGGTTGAGATAGGCTGAGCGTGATGTTAAGGATACTGTAAAAACTCCAAGAGGGTATCCAGTGAAAATAGTAGATGAATATACTTAGAGTTCATTGAACTAAATGTTTAAAGTTTTTATAGCTTTAAAAATGAAATGTTTTCACTACTAAACGGTTATTGTATCTGCCCATATCGGAACACGTTTTGATAAGTGCGCCTAATGCATAATGCATGACATTATCAATTTCCCTTTATTTATAGGCTATCGAGCATTTATGCAGTTAACGAGTTCAAACAATATACTACATGCGACCGCTAGATCGATATAGAGATTACAACTATCGTTATTTGTTTATCGCATAAAATTAATAAGTGGCTGACGTCAGTGAAAACGTAAGGACCACGCCTTCATTGTATTTTCAGATATCTTGGTACATTTGTACCAATTATTTGTAGTTAAGTGACGCAGTGGCGTCCGCAATTAATATCACGTACGCTATACCTTCTATATTGTAGAAATAAAAGACGAGTATAATTTATCTTCTCTTTATTTTTTTAAAATATTTTTTATGCAAAATAAAAGAATTACTAAAGCTGGTTTGCTTTCACCTTCTTTTCTATTTCGATAAGCTCCACAAGTACTTTTTCTAATTGATTTCGCATCAAGGCGTCATTCAAACATATTTTTTTAATTTCTATGGTCTGCTCATTCATCTCGTTTCTCAATGTTTTAAACTCAGATTTTATTGTCTGCAGATTTTTACGAGCTTTGTTTACCGTAGCCTGTAACATTTTATTATGAACTCTCAAGGACTTGTTTTGGTCCATTAAGTTTTGCATTTTTTTCACTAGTTTTAATGTTTTGGTAGTATTTACAGCTGGTGGAGGTTGATCCGTAAAAAAAATCATCACTGTCATATCCAAATAGGTCTCCAAATCTTTCTTTTCTACCCATCTACAAAAAATAAGGCAGTTATTTACTATATACATATAAGTTATAGTTACGAAAACTTATCATCTCAAATTTTGGAACCGAATGCAAAACATGCCTGAATAGAATTAAATAATGACTCACTGATACATTAACAGGCGACTCACTTCGTTAAGAATAAAATATTTACTGATTATGTGGTAGCCGAAGCATAAAGTATTCGCACCATACTGATCTTGTTGTTGTTCTGGTTAACTTAACTTCATATCAAAATTCTGATTCATGGAATGGAAGCATAAATGTTTATCAACAACATATGATAAATTGCGAGTGATAACGTAAAGGGGCTTATTGCGCGACATATTTTTATTCTGTTCAATATTACAATATCTTGTCTGGAACTAAAAACCGTTTTACATTTTGAGTATAGTCGAATGACCAAAAGAGGAGTTTCGGAAATCAACTCGGACCCTGAGTCTCCTTCTACTGTTTGAAGCCATTCTTTCAGTACTTTGACTTTAGTCCTTCTGTAGTAATGTCTTTTATATTTTATTATCTATTAATTTATTATATTATCTATTAATTAATTAAGATCATTATGTATATCACGGATAATCCCAATAATATACCGTATTTGGCCCACAATTTCTCTCAGTTTTTCAATATTTCGTTCGGCCCGTAAGTAGTCTAGTAATAGAAAGATTTGATCCATCAAATCTTCTAATATTTCTTCCATCCTCATCTGTATTAGTTCGATAACCCTGGAAAAAAAACTCGAATAAAGTTACATATAACGTATTCACATGACGTAGAGAAAAGTTATGGAATACCAAATACAGTTGCAAAAACTGCTTTTTAAAAAGTACAAGTAATATTCAAAATTTTCAGAGCGGCCGGTGGCATAGAAAGTACAACGTGCGACTAGTTATGAGTAGAGTCGAGCGTTCGATCCTAGCTAGCACCAATGAGTTGCTCCGAAGACTTGGAGTATGGCGCACATGATGCTAGTTTTCATGCTAGTTCGCTCGCTGGATTTTTTTGCAGGATGTTGTAGATGGTATAGTGCTTGCAGATTTGCATAAAGCGCTGCTAGTTTGTTTTTGCGATTGGTTAAACTCTCAATATAACAGACAACCTGCAAGATTCTGAACAAGCGATATAACTTAAAACCTACCATCGTGTGCAGAGGGGTTTAAGTGCAGGGGACCTTGAATGCTACGCGAATAAAAATTATTTTATCGTGTTAAAAATCATAAGGTTTTCTGCGAGATCTCTTTATCTTTTTAATTCTAATCTCCAAGCTTTGAATGCGTTTTAAAATGCACATAAAGACACTTTTGAAATTTAATATTTCTTCGATATCGTATTCAGTATGTAAATTATTCACTAAAACACAATAGCGTTGAATTTGCCCCACTCACAAATATTCTTAACCTTGCAGTATATTTTGTACCAAGGGAGAAAAAGTGAGTTATTGCATACGATGTGTAAGTTTGTGAAGGCTCAGACGACAAACACAAGGTCTGACATGGCTTTCTTCTCTTCCTAAGGCGCAAATACTATTTTTTGCCATACTTGTACCGGGGTTTACTACTCTCAAGATCGAAAAGTGTACTTCCAGCGAAGGTATGGCAAAAAACACTTTTTATATTCAGTATTTGAGAAATGATTGTTTCAAACTAAAGATTTCTAATAATACAATTTAAGCTTTTAGCAGAAAAGTATTCTCACCTTTTTGGCATTGTACCTTCAACTTATTAACACTATGTTTATGCTCTCACTCACTCACTGACTTTGCAGATCGGATTCGAAATAGTAGATTGTACAACAAGTGCATAAAACGCACCATTTTACTCGAGACGTTTATCCATCCGAGCGAGCTTGCGAGCGAGGATAGATATAAAGTCGAGTGTAAAATGGGTTTTATGGACGAGTTGTACACTCTACTTTTCACTTCGATTGCGAGGAAATGAAACAGCAACACGTAAATATAGTAAATGCTAATTTAATTGTTGTTGTTATGGCTTAAATACTATACTGATCTACTAAATTGAAAAATAAACAAATATAAAAAATAATAAATGAGACGAAATACAAATTATAAGTTTATTTCATGAAGTTTTATTGTGTACTTTGGCTGTTGGTATCTTTGCCTTGGTCTTAGAATACGAACGAAACGAAATAAAATAAAGAGGTTGTTGTATGAAGTTAAAGATGTTCGTGTGGCTGTTGCAGCGATTGCCTTGGTCTTCGACGAAGATTTTACTTTATGCTCTAGAGCATAAAAAGCGACTTTATGTCGCCTACGCACGACATAAAGACGAACTTTTAGAGCATGAGAAGTGAAAAATATTTAATACTTCTACTCTTGAATAGGTGAAGCAAGATAATGACACGCAATTTGTGAAAGAATATGGCGTAAGAAATACATATTGTACCGGTATGTAGTCATCTATTTACAGAGGTTTAAGCAATAACTTTTCCTCCTTATTTAGGTAATTATATCTAAATTTTACCTAGTGGGGAACTCTCGGTTCTCCAGTAGGTAATAACCTGAATCATCAGGTTAAACAAATACAAACCTATTTATCTTCAATTAATTACAATTATGGATATGATTCTAAGAGCTTTTCAAAGATTGAATCGGATGAAAGAACTAATTGCTCGTTATCTCTTTCTCTTAAAACTTCGACGTTTAGCTTGTTCTTACAATAAAAGAGATTAGTCATTATAAAGTGCGCTCAAGTCATAGATTGCGCACTTTTTAAAAGTAAATACAGTCTTAGTAGGAAACGCAAGCCGTACATTGTAACGTAAGCCTTACATTTCCATTGTAAGAACACACTTAACCTGCGTGCAATTATAGTCAAAATTCTTAGAGTGAACGTCCCCTAAATGTACACGCTCCCTAGATGCACAACGTTTCATCCTCCAAGTTTTCGTTCCTTCCACATGAAATCATGTAGGCCAAACTACGCGCGGCCGTTAGTGCGCTATTTATAAACTTTTTACTACTGAAATCATTTCTGAATATATTTTGTATGCTACACAGTGTGCCGCCGTGAAACAGAATATCTAATTCATGATAATAGCTATAAAATAAGAAAAATATCATCGTGGAAGAACGTAGCGATTAAGTGCAATTAGAGAACAACCCTGTCTAGCTGTGCATTTAGGAGACTTTGACTGCATCTAGAGTAGAAGGTATGATAAAAATGTACACAAACGAGAGAGTTCAAATATTTTTATTTAGAAAAACATATAAATTACAAATAGTAACTAACAGTAACAGTAACAAACAGTTACTTAATGTAACGCTTAAAAGTAAAATATCCACAACTGAAACCTTTTCGGTGGCGTTGTGCTGGGACATAGAAAGTTTTTAAAACAAGTGATCATACTCGTTATGATTGCAGAAAATCATAGAGCCATTTGCATATTGAGATTGTTCTAAATAAGTATTATGGTTCTTATTATTATTATTGATTATATTACTTATAGACTAAAACACGAGATTAGTATGGGTTATTTACGTGACGAGTATCGTGTAAAGCAGTCTTAATGTACGCTATGTATTCATATATTAGAGAACTAGCTGTTGCCCGCGACTTCGTCCGCGTAGAACTTTTTATCGTCTTAGAAAATGATTTCTCTCAATACAAAATTTGAACCCTCTTTTAGGGGATAATTAAAAAAGAAGTTGATGTTCATTTTGCTAGTTTTCGAATAAACAGTCTAAAACCAAAGTTAAAAATCTCATACTTTAAAAATGCCTTGAAATACTCAAACTTTGAACTAATTTTAACACTCTTAGGGGATGAATTTGGAAAAACTCTGAAATCAGTTTTGTAGTCTTTTAACGTACAGAATAAGACCGAAGTTAAAAATCTCTTACTCACACTTTAAAATTTTATTGCTCGCCATTTAAAATTTGAACCCCCTTTTAAACCCCCTTAGAGGTTGAATTTTTCTAATCGCTGAAAGAACTTTTTTCGTAAACTTTTAAGTCTCTAGCTCAAAAAAAGTGTTGCCCATACAAAGCTTTCTTAACCCCCTTAGGGGTGGAATTTTCTAAAACTCTGAAAGTACTTTATTATTAATTTTAATAAGTAACATTTTGAATAGTTTTAAGTCTAGTAAAAAAAAAAGTTTTTCCCACACAACACTGGCTACCCTTCTTAAGGATCTTAAGTATCCCCTTAGGGATGGAGTTTTCTACAACGCTGAAAGTTCTTTTTTAGTATTCTAATAAGTAATCTTTTTGCAAAGTTTTAAGTCTAACTCAAAAAAAAGTGTTGCCCATGAAAAGCTTGCTCTCCTTTTTAACCCTATTAGGGGTGGAATTTTCTAAAACGATTTGTGTTCTTTTTTTGTATTTTAATAAGTAATCTTTCTACAAAGTTTCAAGTCTCTAACTCAAAAACATAAACTTTCCCTGATAAAAACTTTGCACCCCTTTTTATCCTCCTTAGGGATATATTTTTTCAAAACGCTGAAAGTCTTTTTTTTTGTATTTTTATAAGTAATATTTCTACAAAGTTTTAAGTGTCTAGCTCAGAAAAAGTGTTCCCCATACAAACCTTGCACCCTTTTTTAACCCCCTTAGAGAATGATTTTTGTAAAACGCCGAATGTAGTACATGAAAAATCATGTTCTAATAAGTAATTTTTCGTCAAAATTTTAAGTCTCTATTAAAAAAATATATGTTTTTCCCATACAAACTTTGCACCCTATTTTACAAATTTCCAAAACGCTGAAAGTACTTTCTTTGTATTTAAATAATCTTTCTACAAAGTTTTAGGACTCTAGCTAAAAAAAATAGTTTCCCACATACAAACTTTGCACCCCTATTTTTAGGGGTAGAATTTTCTAAAACGCTGAAAGTACTTAATTTGTATTCTGATGACTAATCTTTCTACAACGTTTTAAGTCTCTATTTAAAAAAAATATTGTTTCCCACATACAAAATTTGCACCCCTATTTTACCCCCTTAGGGGTAGATTTTTTTAAAACACTGAATCTAGGTACTTTATTTGTATTCTAATGAATAATTTCTCTACAAAGTTTTAAGTCTCTATTTAAAAAAAAGTAGTTTTTCCCATACAAACTTTGCACTCTATTTTACCCCTTTAGGGGTAGAATTTTCTAAAACCCTGAAAGTTCTTTATTTGTATTCTAATGACTGATCTTTCTACAAAGTTTTAAGTCTCTATTTAAAAAAAAAATGTTCCCCCATACAAACCTTGCACCCCTATTTTACCCCCGTAGGGGTGGAATTTTCCAAAACGCTTAAAGTGTTTCATTTGTATTCTAATAACTAATTTTTCTACAAAGTTTAAGTCTATAGCTCAAAAAAAAAAGGTTCTCCCATACAAACTTTGCACCCCCATTTTACCCCCTTAGGGGTAGAATTTTCAAAAATCCCTTTTTATCCCTAGCCCACGTTATAAAAGCAACATACTGTGCAAAAATCAACTCTCTAAGATTAGTAGTTTCGGCTGTGCGTTGATGAGTGAGTGAGTGAGTGATTGAGTGAATAAGTCAGTCAGGACATAGGCATTTATTATGTATAAATAGAAAGAAGATAATGAAACTCCCATTCAAATATCTCAAAAAATTATGAAGCTACATCCGTTTTAATGTCGCTTGTTAGAGTGAGAAAACGATGAGGGACTGTGACGTCAATATACTCGAGCGTCATAGTAAAAAACAATCGTTTCATATGAAGGTGCGTTTTGCGGAAAAGGGACAGAACATACCCCCTCTTAAAACTTTGGACTCTTATAACTTAATCATTACCTATATAACCTCTTGCTTTGTTTTTTTCTCCATTTGACTATATTTATTTTAAATTCTTTTTCGAGAAAATACATTATGATTATTTACCATATTTTCGATTCCTGAGCTATAACCACGAACTTCGGAATTCGAAAATATACGGGTATCTCTATCTCTATCGCACTAACCATACTCGAGTGACAGGGATGCAAATATATGAACATTGAGTATCGGTTTTCGTGGTAGCGCCGCAGGTACTTTGGCTGAATGCGCCGAGCGCGTGCCATTGTCATTCAAAAAAAACAAATTCGTGTTAATTATATTGTTCAAATTTGTTGATTTCATTTATTGAAATTACGACATAAAACGACATTTGCGCATATAAGTTCTCATATCAGAATCGAATATTTTTTTATGGTTTATATTTTAGCATTTGTCTCGTAAAGGTCTATAGTAGACGGGATTATTAATAAGTGAAAGGCAAAGCAATTCCGCCATTTTGACGAAAATTTGACGGTTCTTATAGCTGACAGTTGGAGCAGCGTTTGATTTCAATAAAAATAAATGAAAAATTAAATGAATTCGTATATTTCGGAAAATTAATTAACTGTCGCAGTCGGATAAAAACTATCCTAAGTTGCAGCTAGAATAATAATGTACCTATATAAAATGTTTCATATTTTTCCGTTCATGGGATGCTGAGAACATTCGAACCGCGCAAAGCTTAGTTTCAAACTGGCTGATTCTTTTTTTAATTTAGAGATTTATTATAAGTGGAGATGATATAACCTGCAGAGAGTGTTTTTGACTAGTATTACGATTCTTATTATTATTATTAATTATATTACTTATATTTTTTTAGACGTGTTTGCAGCATATACTTTATAATGGCTGAGAGATGGACGGTGCTGATAATAAAAATATTCTAAAATGTCTCAAAAGGTAAAGACAAGTACTGTCAGCAACGAACGGGTAATAGGGGTATAATGATATATAAAAAGATCTAATAAGGTACAGTTGCCAAGCCTTCGATGTAAACATATTTGAAAAAAATATATCGATCAAAATATTAATTAATCTTAGTCATCAGATTCATCAGAAGATATATAAAGACGAGACATTGAGATTCTGAGAGTATCAATAAACTCATTTTCAAGTTCCATACGTTTAAGATGTTTATCCAAGCCTAAATAAATCCCATACTGCATCGAATCTTTCCAGTTTTTCTTATAGCATTTGAGAATGAATTCTGTAAGTGGTTTAAATTCTTAGTAACCGCGATTCTTAACGGCGATCTTCCGTTCATATCGACCGTTTCGATATCTACACCAAGGCTGAACAGTAGTTTGACCGCGTCAAGATGACCGTTTTCGACCGCAACATGGAGTGGCGTCTGACCTACAGGACAAAATGGAAAATATTTTAATGAAGAGTAAAAAAAAACATACTAATACAATAAAGATGCCATAATAAAAAAGGTAACTAACCTAGATTATTACGGGCATGTAGGCCCGATAAAAGGTTAGGCAGCATCGCAAAACGGGTGACTAAATTAATTAAAGATTAGATTATCTCAATATTTATTTATTAGTGGGTTTAAAATAAAATATGAAAAATAAATTACTGTTAATAATTGGCCAGTACCTAAATACCTAAATTACAGAACACCTAACTTTTTTTTTCATAACTCCTTGTTCGCAATATGGCTAGATTTTACAATATCTAAGTTTCATAATGGGCACACTTCACAATACCATAGTCGCAAAATATACTATGTTCAAAACAACCAAGTACCAGAATACCTACATTTCAAAAATAATTATAAAAATAATTTTAAACTGTGAGAACTCGGTAATGTATTAATAAAATATTCTAGATATCATCTTCTTTTATTCAGAACAGTCCGTTCGCCATTGTTACATCTTCAATAAAACAAAAGTACAGCGCAGGAAGAGGATGTGTCAACGTCATAGACTAATCATAGACAAGTCTTCACACTCCCTCTCAATTTAAAGTCACAAATATAAATAAACATTAACTTTAAATTGTAACAGAAAACAAAACTTGGCATGTTTTAGTAATCATGTCATGGCAACACTAAATTTGACATTTGACGTGTCTACTCTACTTTGACAATGACACTAACCTCAAAATGTTCTAACTAAACAAATTGATCTAATAAACTAATTTAACATATTACTACGAAAATAATTATGTTTTACACTGCACAAAGGCTTTGTCAAAATGTCCGAAATGTTTTCACTAGTACTCACGTATTTCACAGTGATAATTTTTCGAGCAATAATGTCTTTTACAAAATGAAACTTTATGTCAATATGTTTGGAATGTTTGGTAGTTGCAAATCATTTTCAAATGGAAAGGCGGAAAATGTATCTAGTGCGCCAAATAATTCAACATCATCAGTAATGTGGCTCATCATATGAACATTATGTATCAAAAATTTGGCCCCGTAAACAGTTTTGGAGTGATTTATGAACGTTCTTAATAGCTCCTTTGCCAAGGGTGTGCCTAGTTTGTGTATAAGTTCGTTTGAGCAAAGAATTGTAACAGCAGCGTGTAATAGAAGGAAATTTTCATAAAGTGCAGTCGGCAGTAAGGTTTTTAGGACCAATGGTCCCAAGTACAATAAAAACATTCTGAATTCAGTTGCTTTGTAACGAGCCAGATCATCAAGTCCACGCGGACGTCTATTAAATTCTATTGGAATGTCTTGAGCACATTTTTCTAGTTTCTGCGAGATCGCTGTGACGGAACTGCTTCGTAAACGTACTTTCAAGTCCCCACCAACCCAAACGTTCAAAAGTTTTTTCATGATTTCAAGGCATACAGCATGCATGTAATCAATCGGAAATGTTTTTACTAAATTCAACGGCAGTTTTACAAGTGGAGTTGTGCCTTTATGGTAATCTTCGTCAGACTGATTTTTTTTTTTTTTGTTAAATAAATATTACGGGACAATCTTACACAAATCAACCTAGGCCCACGGTAAGCTCCAGTAAGGCTTGTGTTGTGGGTACTAGGCGATGATATATATAATAGATACATACATATAGATACTTATATACATATTTAACATCCATAACTCAGGAACAAATATTTGTGATATATACACAAATAAATGCCCTGACCGGGATTCGAACCCGGGACCTCCAGCTTCGTAGGCAGAGTCACTACCCACTGGGCTACGGAGGCCGTTATATATTACGGAACGTTTTATCTGTTCTCAGACTGGCAGAGGTGATGCTAGGGTAAATAACTCGACCTTGGCAGTATTCCCCAGGTTGTACACATTTGTCACATGCTGAATACCCACTGTGATATTTCGTACATTTTATATTCGATTTACATTTTATCGGATTTACGATCGATACAAGGCTGAAATGGAAAGAACACGTTGATAATTTGTGTGGAAGGCTGAGCAGCGCTGTATTTGCGCTGCGCAAACGGAAACCAATTGTCTCCAGTGACGCCCTACTTCAAATTTACTATGCGCATTTCTTCTCACTTAATGTCGTACGGTATAATTTTGTACGGAAACTCAACCGATTCTAACAGAGTGTTTAAATTACAAAAACAAGCCGTACGCAAATTGGCGGGAGTAAATCCGAGGCACTCGTGTAGAGAAATAGTTGTGATATAAAAAAGATTTTTACCCTCCAGAAAAGTGCATAAGAATCCTAGCTAATATAAATCCAATGGAATCCTGTAGACCATACTTTGTCAAATACAAAATACTCACCCTTACTTCCATTTATATACTTGAATCGAGTAAATTCGTCCGAAAACACATAGGTTTATACGAACAGATAACGAGTATTAAAAGAAACGATCGGAATATGCACAAAATTAGAGTACCTTTCTCCAAATATAAACTCGTCACGTCTAATACGCATTACATGACAATAAAAATTTTTAATCATCTTCCTAACCATATAAAAGGCCTTGTCAAACCAAAAATGTTTAACCAACAGTTGAAATCATTGTTAATCGACAAATGCTTCTATAGTTTAAATGAGTTTTTTAACGCAAAATTGTAAATATTTTTCTTTTCCTTAATGTCCATATTTTTAAGTTTAGTCTGTTCTATACATATACATATATTGTTGTGCCCTTGCAGGGTGTCACATGAATACCTTATAATGTACCTACCATCTATATTTTGTAATGTGATAATGCAATAAATAAATAGAATTGAATTGAATTGAATTGAAATATTTAAAACATTGAAGTTAATGACCCACTACTCACTTTACGTATATGAGGTTATTATGTTCACACGTGGTAATATAAAATTATTTAAACGGGCGAATTTCCCTGGCAGAATCACCCGCCAAACGGGGCGACTACTGTCCGTGCCGCGTCGACTTGCGCTGCTCGATCAGAATCCCCGAGTAGTAGTAGGCCCGTCGTTATATGAACGCCTACCCGCCAGTCTCAAAAATGAAATCTCAGATGATAAATTTGGGCACCGGCTGAAAGAACTTTTATTGTCCAAACCGTTATATTCTGTGAAGGAATATAACGAAACCAAATTGTAAAATTAATTTATTATGATAATTATCTTGAAGTTATTACCTAAGTATTTGTGTTGTTTTTGTTTTTTATACTATTTTGACATGTTACCGTTGTATTTATATTTTGATATTGTACCTATTGATAAAATAACTCTGTTATTTATTTTGACATTTGACATTGCTTAGGATATCCTAATTATGTATACAAGTTCATTGGAATTATTATTTTTGTTTTTGACTTTTACTTGTGACATTTTCTATTGTTTTTATAATGTCAAATTATTATAGGTACATATTGACGATCTCTTAGTGAATCCATCTTATTTTTGATGTAAAATAATATGTTATTTTCTAAAAGAAATAAATGAATCTATTTATCTATCTATCTATGCTTTTGCGGGTGAGTCACAAATAAAATGCAGTACTTCTACCGTGAAATGCTTTCCTTCTAAATCAAAGCCGTCTTCAAGTAAGATATTCAGTTCAGTTATAAACGGGCCCAGATACTTTGACAAAGGGGTAGGTTTTCCTTTTCCACTAAACAGAGATATTACGAATGGTTTGAAACCAACGCAATTTTTTATAAGTCCTAATATTGGCCACAATTGGAACGTGCTACTTTTAAACAGGGGAAGACCGTCTATGTTGAAAGATAGTTTTAGTTCAGGATCTTCAATTAGATTAGAATTTAATTGGAGTTTCAATTGATTTAGACGGCCAAAGTGCACAAAGTCACCATTCTCGAAAGGAATTGTGTTGCCTTCTTCTACAGAAGTGCCAAGGAATGCCCTACTATCTTTTGGTAAGTTGATAAAGGTAAGAGAATTTTTAATAATCCATTCAGGGCCTTATGAGAGATTCTATTATCTACTGTGGCCCAATCTCTTAATAAAGAAGGGAAATAATCTAAATATGATTCTGAAGGTTGGCTTTCATTGTCTTTAAAACTGTCACGCACTGTTTCACTTATGTGTCCAACATTTGAGGAATGTATGAAGACAGTTTTTTTTTTATTATTTTGACTGAGTGATGGGGATGCTGAAAGTTGAATTTCATCGTCGCTAAAGCTAAAACTGTCACGCACTGTATCACTTGTGTGTCCAACATTTGAGGAGTGTATGAGTAAAGGAGAATTTTCATTATTTTGACATGTGAGCGATGTGGACGCCGGAAGTTGAATTTCACCATCGCTAAAGCTATCACTGGGCACTTCAGTAAAACTAGCAGGCACATTAGAATTCACATTACATGTGAATGAAGATTCTAAAATTGTGTCACTTCTACTTTTTTGTATGATCTCGTTTTTTTCATCTCTGATCCGTCTTTGATATTGTCGCAGACCTATGTCTATTTTCTTAGGTCTAGGTATTTTTGGCATTTTTTGGGTGATATTTCCCACAAAAACACAAATTGAAATAATATTTTTAGGTACAGAATTAAAGAGAGATCCTTAACATCTAGCTAGAAGATAAAATCCAAATATGGTTAATAAAGCGCCTTAGTCCTGTTGTTCTTCTTGAGATGCGTTTCGGGAAAGTCTCTTCTTTTCTCGTTCCGGGGCGTGCTTCAGCCAATTTTTAATAGTGTCTTCGATTTCTCTGTGGGTGACATTAGCAGTAGTTGCCTTGACCGCTTCTAAAATTTAATATAATATATAAATTAATAAAAATAATATTTATGTTCGGTGTTCTGAATAACAGAAGTCTCTTATTTCATAATTCCAAGAGATTTTTGCTATGAGAAATTCCGCTCCTTGATTATTACACATTATCTGCATGAATTAGAACTGGCTAGCTTTATTACCGGCTGAGATACTGAGCTTTTTAACAGTTCACTGTATGAGCGCCATCTATGGTGTCAAAGCGGACCCCGGACTCCTTTAGGGCACAACCGGGAATAACGCTAGGAGCATGATGACTGTATGAGCGCCATCTATAGGATATTTTTTTAAATATTTTTTTGTTTTTACCGTGGTAGAAGATACCATCACGCATATTTCGTCCATACATGTCTACTAGCTAGCTCTTCAAACGGTTGAGGAGATCCTTTGTGACGGACGGACAACAAAGTCTCAGTAATAGGGTCCCGTTTACACCTACGGTACCGAACCCTTACGAACGAACAGATTGAACACCGACCAGCTGATTGGACAATGTATGAAAACCTAAATTTTAAAACCTACAACAGTATAAAGCCATAAAGAGATAAAAGACCTTCTTACCGATAACGCGGTGGCGAAACTTTCGGCTGTGCGTAGATGAGTGAGTGAGTCAGTCAGGACATAGGCATTTATATGTATTAGATAGATAGAAGATGACGATAATCTCATTCAAATATCTCAAAAAATTATGAAGCCACAACCGTTTTAATGTTGCTTGTTAGAATGAGAAAACGATCGATACGGTCCTTGAGTGTCGAGTATTTGCGACACTTGTCACTGTAGTCTCTTGTCAACGTTTGGGTCGCTGATAGGGTTCCAGTGTGCGCTGTCAGAACAGTGAAGCTGACATTTCAGCGACATCGATACGAATATGTACCAATGTGTAACCGCCATACGATAAATAAATAAATAAAATAACGTTTGGGATTTACAGAAGCAGCATTCTATCCTTGGTTTCTTCTTACGAGTATTCTGTTGAATTGGTTACTTTTTGTGAATGGTCGTTTTTGACGAGGAGTTTTCTTGAATTCATGCCGCTGCGCTCGTTAAATATGTTGTGGGTCGTACTCTACCTTTCTTATAATTGCCATCCATCACTTGTAAGGTACCAGTTGTCTTTATTGATGGAATTTGGTCTTGTCTTACAGACATCCTCCTTATCAGTGATCAGTTTCGCAAGTTGTGCCCTGATTACATTTATAGAGTCGTCCTTTATTACTCGCTTCAATTCGTACACAACATTTTCAGGATTGTTTTCAAAAATCAGTGTCCAGATTAGACTGTGTGACGCATCTTCGCCTCGAGCTTGCATAACTCGCAAATGTCGTTCTATCTCATTGAAAGTTCTACGACAGTCAGCAATAGTATCGTTAGCTTTTATCACTTTATTAAGAGCCGTGTAATGTGCGTCTTTTATACGGGGTGGATTTTTTATAAGTATCCGAATTGAAGTATGTTAATCCTTATACAAAATTTTAATTTACGTGTTTTTTCTTTTAGTATACCTCGGTACTAAAATATTGAGTTAGGGCACCTCAACGTTGTCTGTTGACGCACGGGCGGTTGGTAGGCGACTAAGTGGGTAATTCATTCTGATCGGGCGGCCAGCCTGATGTAAATGTGAATTACCCTCACTACAAAACATTTTGTGTAATTTGTTTACATTCGACTCGGTGACCACAATACAGTATATTTTTGATAAACATATATATATATACTTTTTTTTCATAAATGAAATCTATAAATGTAGCATAATGCCTGAAAATAATTGGATACTCATAAAAAAAGCACCCCGTATAACCTACTCTCCCATATCGCTCCGTGAGTGCTGTGATGGCCATGACATAACTCTGCGCATAGATACAAAGATTATCCACATCTGATAAATCTATCTGGTCAATCTGAGACCTAAATTGGCCCCAAAAGGAATACCAGATTAAGATATCCCCGTCAAATAAAGGCAAACCTAAGACCGGAATCTTCCCAGTCACACACTTAGTAGCTGTTGTTACATCCTTTGCATGTTTGATCTTCACCTTAAGTTCACTTAGTACTTCTTCGGCTTCCAACTGATTCGTGGATAATTCCGACACTTCGTCAGCCGATGGAGTGGTTAATCATCCTCATATAAGCCGAAAGACGTCCACTGCTGGACATAGGCCTCCCCCAAAGAGTGCCAAAATGACCGGTCCTGCGCCACCCGCATCCATCGGACTCCCGCGACCTTTACCAGGTCATCAGTCCACCTTGCACTTGCCAGTGCACGCCTCGCCTTCCGGTACGTGGTCGCCACTCGAGAACCTTTCCGCCCAAACGGCCATCGGTTCTACGTGTTTAAGAACTTAAAATTGTTATTTAAGTCGTTGGATACCTGCAGTAACACACTTTCTAAGTTAGATCTCCGCATTAAATATAGCTTCTTGCCGCGACTCCTACCAGTAGTTTCAATCATCTGCTTGGCTGAGGCAGTTCGTAGCACAAGCCTATTGGAAGTTGCCTGCAAGATGGTTTTCCAAATGTCATCCATATTTGCGTGATTTCCGTTTGTCTGATCTGTAATATACCTAATATACCATCACTGCGTGTTCAATTTACAACAATCTGTACAACTTAGGTAATACCATTTTCAAACGACATGAATAAGATAAAGCATTATAAAAACGAATATTGTTTGCTCTTACGATATGCAATTTCTAAGACTGGGTATGTACTGTACGCGCGTCAGGTAGGTCTAAATGTCACTTTTTGTATGGAAAAATGACAGTTAAATTGTACTAACGCTCTGTTATAACCTCCACCCTGTATGCCTTCGGGCTGACCAAGCAACCCTGTCAGCAGTAACCCCTTCTACCCGACTCTAGCTCATCATTCCAGCCCAGTCAATCCTCAGTTGTTCCCGAGCCGCGAATCGCGCTATACCTATAGTTCTAAAAGGTCGTGTCCTTCATTTAAGTGTGTGTTAATTAAATATATTTTTTAAAAAGACCTTGGTGGTTTCCATTATAACATTGGTGGCAGCGGTGGGATTTTAAAGAAATCTCAAGGACGTTTCCGAAGTGAACCAAGAAGAATAAGTGAAGTGAAGGTCGACCACCTTAAAAGAAACAAGGGACAACTCATTACTATTTCCAGTCCACCGTTCTAAAAAGTTCGTGTGTGTTGTGTTTTCCAAATCCCAGTTCGCCGTTCCTAAGCGACCGGCGCACCTTACTATTTCCGTATTGCCTACTATTTCCAAGTGACACAGTGTTCATCGAGTTGCTAAATCCCAGTTCGCCGTTCCTAAGCGACCGGCGTACTTCATTATTCCCCTAGTGCCTACTATTTCCAAGTGACACAGTGTTCATCGAGTTCCTGCAGTTCCCGCGTCTTTACTGGTACGTGTCAAGATTAAGACACCCGGTAAAGGCCTTGGCGATGATGATCGCCCCAATTGCAACGCTTCTACTACTATTGTGAGTACATTCCATTTCGTTTTGCCGTGAAGTGCCGTGAAAGTGTTAAGTGAAGTGCGTATAAACAACATTCCCTGCAATTCGCTATAACTCTATAATTTCGTAATTAATTCCCAAAATCACTTGTATACTCCGTGTATAAATCATATATATCATCCTGTTCCAAGTTCAACGCCGAGGCTACTCTGTTATCTGTTCAAGCTAACTCGACTAGTTCTCGCAATCAGAGCGCCGTCCGCCTGTTACACCGTAACGCATTTTAAATAACCACATTTAATTAATTAAATAGTCAATATGTCTAAGTCCGACAACGAAGCTTCTGGACCTAGTTCCATGAAAACACTCAAGACTAACACAGAATTGTTGCCAAAATTGGTGCTATCAGAAATCCCGCTAAACGTTATATTAAAATTCATAAAACCCTACGACGGGTCAAGAGAAAAATTAAACGCATTTATAAATAATTGCTCTAACGCAATCACACTTACATCAGCGAGTCAAGAATCGATTGTACTCAAATATATCATCAGCCAGCTAGAGGGCAAGGCTGAGATAGCGTGCTCCATTAAAGAATTTAGCAATTGGACGTCGTTACAGGACTTTTTAAAAGCCCAGTTTGGTGAGCGCAAACATCACGCCCACCTGCTGTCTGAGCTGCAAGATTGCAGACAGACAGCCATGGAATCCGTTAGTCAATTTTCACTCCGCATAGAGTCATGCCTGTCACAATTACTAACAGAGGTAACGATGTCATGTTCCAAAAAGTGTGAACTTCCAGGCCGGCTTGCAGCCATGCAAGACTTGGCACTAAATTCATTCATTATGGGCGTTAACCCCAAAATTTCCGTGATCCTACGTTGCAAATCCCCTAAAACCCTGAACGAGGCAATTAACCTAGCTATATCCGAAGACAAACTACAGCAATTCTCAAACAAAAAACCAGTGGAAGTCTTTAAACAAAGTTTCCCGAGAAAAGGCTATTTCCCAGGCAATCCAAAACCTAGTACGTCCAACTATAACAACCAGCCTAATTCATTCAACAGACCAAAACCCTTCCCTGATACCCCTGTTGTGTGCCGGTATTGTAAAATACCCGGACACACACTCGAACAGTGCAGGAAAAGAGAATACAATAATAAACGCTTTAATTTCAATAACAACACTTCAACCCGACCAGTAAACTTCCTTGAGAATGATGAAGGCGTCGATGAAACAGACTCCAGTTCTTTAAACGAGATGTAGGCTCGACTAGGTGTCGCTCGAGTCATAATGTCGTACCAGACACCATACTTACTACTCCAATTCCATTTCCTAAAAACCGGGTCGGAAATCCAACTCCCAGAAATTCGAAGGTCTACGAAATACTAACTAAAAATGACAGGTACTTGCCGTACATTAGTGTACCTACGTCCATGAATTCCAAACCCTTGACGTTACTCATAGATACGGGCGCGTCCATAAGCTTAGTAAAAAAATCAAGCGTCGACAAATCCCTGAAATTTTCCGAGAGCAAAATCAATGTCAAAGGGATTGATTCAACCGAAGAATCAATCGAAAGCCTAGGTCATCTTAAATGCCAAATTCAATTAGCTAATGACCTTAACCTGTCTCATGATTTCCATGTCATGGAAAATATAAACTTGCCCTACGATGGCATTATCGGTAGCGACATGTTCTCCAAATTCCGCTGTAATGTTAATTACGCGACTAACTGTCTGGAAGTAAACGGGAAGAAAATTAAACTGTCATTCAAAGAACCGAACTACAATATTTCCCCGCGCACTGAGACAATAATAGAATGCACCGTAGCTAACCCTGAAATAAAAGAAGGAATAATTACCGACCAGCATTTGTCTGATTCACTGCTCATAGCTAATTGTATTGTAAGGGTCAAGGAGAATAACCGAGCTAATATCTCTATCATTAACACATCAGAAAATCCTGTCACAATCAAGCCAGATTTAAAACTTCGCCTAGAGCCACTAGACATTAATGTGGCCTTTTCCTCTACAGTCGATACTGTTAGACGCACTGAAGAGGTGCTAAATTCACTCCGCATATCCCACTTGAATGAAGAGGAAGCAAACGCCCTCACTGAAGTATGTTCCCAGTACTCCGACATTTTCCATCTTCCTGACGACAAACTGACGTCAACTCCCAAGATTCAACACAAAATTAGGACCACCAGCGATGTCCCTATATATACAAAATCCTATAGATTCCCAGAAGTGCATAAAAAGGAAGTCGAGAAACAAATTAATAAAATGCTGGAACAAAATATTATAGAACCAGCTATATCCCCATGGTCATCCCCTATTTGGGTTGTACCCAAAAAACTCGACGCTTCAGGAGAACAAAAATGGCGGGTGGTCATCGACTACCGTAAACTCAATGACATTACCATAGGCGAAACCTACCCTATACCTCAAATTACCGAGATCCTAGACCAGTTAGGAAACAGCAAATACTTTTCCACGCTTGATTTGGCTTCCGGTTTCCACCAAATAAATATGGCACCTGAGGACGCAGAGAAAACAAGTTTTTCAGTACCTCAAGGTCAGTTTATGTTTAATAAAATGCCTTTCGGGTTAAAGAATGCACCCTCTACATTCCAAAGGCTCATGAATAATTGCCTTTCCGGACTCCAAGGAGTCCGCTGCTTCGTTTACCTCGATGACATAGTGATTTATTCCTATGACCTAGCATCCCACATAGAAAACCTCACAGCCGTCTTCGACAGGCTGCGAAACTTCAATCTCAAGCTACAGCCAGACAAGTGCGAGTTCCTTAGGAAGGAAGTAGCTTACCTCGGACATATCATCAGTGACGAAGGTGTAAGGGCAAATCCTGAAAAAATCAAAGCAGTTACTGAATTCCCAACTCCCGTGTCACCGAAGGATATCAAATCCTTCTTGGGGCTAGTATCCTACTACAGAAGATTCATTCCCGACTTCTCCAAAATTTCCAAATCATTGACAAATCTACTAAAGAAAGACACTCCTTTTCATTGGGGTCATGAACAACAGTTAGCTTTTGAAATATTAAAATCAAAACTTACTAGCGCCCCAATTCTCATCTATCCTGATTTTACAAAACCTTTTATACTCACCTGCGATGCATCAAATTATGCAATTTCTGGCATTTTATCCCAAGGCCAAATTGGCAAGGACAAACCAATAGCTTTTGCCTCGAGAACGTTAAACAAAAATGAGTGCAATTACAGTACCACAGAAAAGGAACTTCTTGCTATTGTCAATTTCTGTAAATATTTCAGACCCTACCTGTTTGGAAAAAAGTTCTATATCATAACAGATCACCGCCCCTTAAAGTGGTTATTTAACCACACAGACCCCAGCAGCAGATTGCAACGCTGGCGTCTAAAATTAGAAGAGTTCGTCGATTACGAAATTATATATCGTAAAGGAAAATTAAATTGCGCAGCCGACGCGTTATCGCGTTATCCTATCCCCAAGGGTACCAACTTCCCAATCAATGCCGTGAATAAGAAGGTTAATGAAAATTCTGAGCTGTTTGAATACGAAATCATATATCAAAAAGAAAACCTCAATTGCGTAGCCAACTTGTTATCATGTTATCCTATTCCCAAAGATAACAATTTCCCTATTAACGTTGTAAATAAGGAAATGAACGAAAACCCTGAGCCCTCAACCGAATCCAACATCTACGAAAATCCACAACCTGGGACTTCCTATGCCCAACCTGAAGTCATCGACCCATTTGATATCGGAGATTTACCATCATTGACACCTGATCCACAATTTTCGCCTGTTGATTTGGACTCTATAATTGATAATCTTACACAAAACCCACAGACCACTCAATCCATGGAAGCGCAACCCTCTGAATCAGACCTGATTCAAGATTTATCTGAAACCTTTCCCCCTGTTATTGAAGACACTTACTCGAAGTTCTTAAAATCCCCACCAGACGCTAACTTCGACACTGCGATAATCGAACATAATGACAATCTTCTAAAAAGCTCATATAAAACAATTATTATTCCCACCTCATTAGACCTTGATGAAAATGTACCTTATGTCAAAGACTTCTTAAGCAACTTACCTGACCGAGAAGAGTTTTTACAATCCGAAAGAACTTTACTGTCATTTCAAGACGTTAACCATGGCGGAAAGACATTTATAACATTATTCACAAAAGTCCATTATTTCGACGACTGCTCCTACGTTGACATTTTCGAATCCTTAAAAAATCTTCGAAACCATTTAATCGCAATTCCTAATAATGAGAAGAGAGATATCAGTATTTCAGACTTCAAAAGCCCGTTTGACAACCGCGCGTTTACTAAGATTTATAATATAATCGCTTACCTTTTCAATGGGACTGGTATACAAATACATATATATCATAATAACACTATATACCCATCTTTGAGTGAGATCCCTAAAATTCTGAAAGAGAATCACGATATCCCGATTGCCGGACATCTGGGCAATACCCGCATGTTTAATAGAATCCGCGAGCAGTACTTTTGGAAAAACATGAGGGCTGACATCGAGAATTATATTAAAAAATGTTCCTCTTGTCAGAGTAATAAAGCACTGAGGAAAATCAACCGTGCTCCTCTGGAGATAACTTCTACATCAACTCAACCCTTCCAACGCTTGGCGTTAGACATTGTAGGACCTCTACCAGAGGCCGGACCCGCCAAGGTCAAATATATACTCACTATGCAAGACGACTTAACGAAATATTCCCTAGCTTACCCCATACGAAGTACAACCGCTGAGGAAACCAGTGAGTGCCTAGTGCATTTCATAAGCCTGTTTGGTATACCTAAATATATCCTGACGGACCAAGGAACTAATTTCACATCCGATCTATTCAAGCAAGTTAACTCTTTCCTAAGGATCAAACAAATTTGGTCCAGTCCTTATCATCCCCAGACTCAAGGAGCCCTTGAACGTAGCCACTCAACATTAAAAGAATATCTAAAATCATATGTAAATGAAGAACAAACTGACTGGCCCCGTTATGTTTATACCGCTATCCTAACCTATAACACAACTGTGCATAGCACCACTAACTACACCCCGTATGAACTGATTTTTGGACATAAACCATTTTTCCCGAATTCCATCTATGAATCGGCGCCTGGTACGACATATTGCGATTATGTGAAAATGCTTCAGCACCGTCTTCAATACTCTCGCAGCAAAGCCCTTGAAAGCATACATCAATCAAAGGAAACCGCTAAAACATACTATGATTCCCGTACCAAACCGGTAACCTATCATGTCGGAGACTATGTTTACCTAAAAAACCATCTGCGACTCCGTAAAGCTCTATCTCCTATATGGAAAGGACCTTATAAGGTCATGAAAATTAATGGTCGGAATACATTGACCTTATTAATCAATCGTAAATACGTAGTACACCACTACGATCAGATTAAACTAGCTCATAGAAGTAGTAATTAAGTCATTTATTTTTAGAACTAACTATTCTAATGTTTTTCTTGCATTTAAGCACTTATTAATTCATTATATTTTATTTCTCCCTTTCAGCGCCCCTCTCTTAATACAAGCTAACTTCACCAAATCTGTACAGAACAGCCCAGGCCTTTATTTCGACCCCATCGGAGAGTTAAAAGTGATTAATGGATTCCTAGATGTAGTTGTACCTATGGATATATCATTTATTAAACCTCATATTGATAATTTGAACGGTGTGATAGGCACCTCGAAATTTCTGTGTCGAGAAAGTGATAGCTTGTCAGTAACAGAATGTAATAATATGTTTCAACCAATTACCACAAGGTATAAAGACATAATTAGAGATTATGACTCTATCTCTCACCTAATCACGAATAAATCTAAGAGATCTGCGTGGATTGGGGCCGTAGGCACCGTTTTTAAACACTTGTTTGGAACTATGGACCAGGATGATGCTATCATGTATAACAACGCCATTCAAGGTTTACAATACGACCAAAAGGACATTTCAACCATAGTTAAATCCAATATTTTAATCACTTCCGCGACTCTGAAATCCCACGAGGATTTTATAAATAAAATAATGACTAATGAACAGATATTGAATGACGCTGTTAACTTACTGAATATGTCTTTAAAAAATGTAACCGTAATTAGTAATAAGCTAAATTTAAGATCAAACATCCTGGAGTTAATAAGTATTATTGAAAATAATATTTTAACCTTGTCATTTAAATTGGAGGATATTATAAATGCCATAATGTTTAGTAAATCAAATATTCTGTATCCATCAATAATTACCCCGAAACAATTATTCCATGAATTAGTAGAGCATCATAGATTATTACCTAAATCTCAAGAATTACCCATATCACTAAATTTGAACCATATAACCATTTTATTAAATATTTCAGACATATCAAGTTTTTATATCGACAACAAAATTGTTTTTATAATGAGAATACCTCTAGTAAATTCCCAGGAATATAATATGTATCACAGTGTATCATTCCCGGTAGCGCATCATGGTAACGTTATACCGACCGCCTACGCGATGGTCTTACCCACCACGAAGTATGTAGCATTAAGTAGAGATAAGTCACACTATTGTAAACTAGATGATTTAAATAGCTGTAAGATTTTAGTTCATGGTTTATATGTCTGTAATGTTTATCAGACCTTTTCCACTACGTCACAACCTATATGCGAAACTGAAATAGCAACCAAATTGTTATTGTCTAAACCGATTCAATGTAAATCTAAACTAATATCCGGAGATATGGAAATTTGGCATAAATTAAATAATAATAAATGGATATATGTCATTTCGCAAAAATCCAAATTGTCTATTGAATGTTATAACAACTCAAATATATTCGAAACTAGTATAGTGGGAACAGGCATCTTGACTTTACCCAGTAAATGTACAGCCTATTTCAAGGATATGCAGATTATTGCTAAGAATACTGTAACATTAGACATCAAGCCTATCCAATCAACTTTTAATTTAATTGACGATAGTTGTTGTAATGATTTTCAATTAAAGAATTTCCAGTTGAATGTTCCCAACTTGCATATAAAGAAATTGAATCTGGAATCCTTAAGGGATAATGAACACTGGTCACGTGACCAATTATCTAAACAATTGGATAAAATAATTAATAAACCCCATATTGTATTATATGGTAATTACTACTCTTATAGTACTATCGGAATTATTATTGTATTAGTGTCCTTCGCTGTTTATAAAATTTGGAAAAAATTCAATTGTAATAAGAAGTTTAACCTTCCTCCTTATCCTCCTAAAACTTTAACCATACCCACTGAACCCTCTGAACCTGAAGAAATTCCGGCGTCAACACCAGGTCCTCGACTCAGACTTACATAAACTTCACTCATTAAGAGTGTAAGTTCATTCTTACCCCCGGGGAGATGTTATAACCTCCACCCTGTATGCCTTCGGGCTGACCAAGCAACCCTGTCAGCAGTAACCCCTTCTACCCGACTCTAGCTCATCATTCCAGCCCAGTCAATCCTCAGTTGTTCCCGAGCCGCGAATCGCGCTATACCTATAATTCTAAAAGGTCGTGTCCTTCATTTAAGTGTGTGTTAATTAAATATATTTTTTAAAAAGACCTTGGTGGTTTCCATTATAACAGCTCGTAAGAAACGTTACGATCCCTTTGGGAACTAGAGTAATTTCTCGCCTTCGGCTCGGGCTACAACGTTTCTGAGAAGGTCTTTATTTAGCGGCTTTAGGCTATCATAACCATCTGACTCGTATTCCTACTCAAAAAACAAAAAATAGTTCATAAAGGCGCGCGCGACGCGACGCCAGCGATCGCCAGCAGAGTCGAGCGTGGTGATAGTCAATCGGTGCGAAATTAACAAAACATATCATTTCTAGGTTATTTATTACTTTATACCAACAAATTTTATATTTTTTGAAAGCTTATAAAATGACAATTTTTTTTATAATAACTAAAATTGCGTTAAAGTTATTATTTGTTGAGTTACAAGCGTATTTAATCAGTACTTATCCAAACATGCACGGTAAAAAAGTCATACTTTTTCAAATTTGTGACGTCACAGATATGCCCCTGCCCCTCTGCCTTAACTAAAACCGGTAGATTCGTACTAAGGAGACCACATGGAACACATCTATACCAGTTTTAGCTATATAGAAGACGTGTCCACGAAAATCGTGAAGGAGACGACTTTTTGCGATATTGCCTATAGACTATATACTTTTCATACAAAGTATCATTTCTAATTTAATATTCTGTGTAACTGTTGTTATTTTATCGAAAACATAAAATTAAATTTTTCGTCATTTTAACGTGAGATAAAACTAATACAATCGTTTTTTTTTCTTTTTTGTACTTTTGTATGGTATCTCTACGTATATCCGCATCTATTGAGTGCAATTTATTCGAAATTGAAGTCCCATGCAAGTTCCCCATTTATAATATTCTCTCGTCCTTTTCCTTGCGGAAAACCACTATTAGAAAGCACGGTTCTGGAAACCATAGCAGTTTGAGCAAGTTTTCTGAGCGAGCTCGACTACAGAAAATGACGGCCGGCCGAGTCGCTAAATCGTATAGAGAGCTCGGAAGGAAATTTAGCTGTGACGGTAAAACGGTTAAAAAATATCTTAAAGACATGGGCATCTTCAATCGATCAAGAAAAGTTAAGCCCGCCGTCTCCGAAAATCATAAACTTACTCGGAAAATGCGGCTACGTCATTTGGTCAAAACATGTAAAACCAAGCGGTTTTTGCGTTATGGGATTTATGGGTGACGAATCATAAATAAATAAATAAATAAATAAATATTTGCGGACAATCTTACACAAATCAACCTAGTCCCAAACTAAGCAAAGCTTGTACTATGGGTACTAGACGACGATATAGATACTTATATAGAGAAATAAATACTTAAATACAGAGAAAACATCCATGACTCAGGAACAAATATTCGTGCTCATCACACAAATAAATGCCCTTACCGGGATTCGAACCCAGGACCTCTTGCTTCGTAGGCAGGGTCACTACCAACTAGGCTAAAGCGGTCGTCGCTATTTAAGCCACTTAAAATGGAAATTCGTGGCAAGGTAACTTTTATTTTGAGAACACCAATAGTCCAACGGACGACAACGTGAAATATGTCGAGCATACGAAGTTTCCTAAAAAAGTTTTCTTAAGAAGGATAAAATAGCACCTAATAAAATGCTTATATCTGTATTTTCGACAGCGATGGACAAAGTACCACAAAACTGCCGTAAATCATTTCGCATTGGAGTAAACTTTTTTTAGCATTGAACGTTGTGAAATACACTATTAAAAAACATTAATATTTATAAAAATAACAATGTGTTTTTTATTTAATACGACATTGAACTTTGTGCAAATTTCACTCCGCATACGTTACGGTCGTAATCTGTAAGTCTCCTGAGCACACAACATCCACGGTTTGTTGATTTGCCACAATTATTTGTTTAGTTTTCGGTTCGTAATGTTTCACATTTGACAACAAGTTTTGGTTCGATATTAAATGAGTGCTTGAGCCTGAATCTATATAAAAATCGTCTTGATTAAATTTGCTGCTGATGAACACTGCGCTGAATGCATTCATCTTCGCTGTTCGTTCTTCGGGACACGGACACTGATTTTTAAAATGTCCAACTTGCTTGCATTTGTAACAACGAATTATTTTCGATGATTTGACACTTCCACTGACAGATGGCTGTGTTTGCGTTTCGTTACTACTTCCACGATTTTTCTGATAAGTTTTATTGCCACCGCCATATTGCCTATGCGATTTCTTAGCAATGAAAGCATTTTCAGATTTAACCTCAAAGTCTGTACTCATATCCAATAACTTAGTCTTTATAGCATCTGCACTCAAACTCATTCCCGAGTGCTCAATAGCCATAATCATCGGGCTAATAATAATAATAAAAAAAAAATTTATTCAGTATCAGTTTAGTTACATTAAAACAGTGCTGGTGCCTCTTTTTAAGTATACTAGATACTTGTGTTAAGAGTACCTACACCGCTCTACCACATGTAGTATCTTACAATTTGTTTTGGTTTTCTAAAAGTATACAGTACTTAATAAAAGCGAAACGAAAATATTAAATCTTAAAAATACAAAAACAATGTGTGCGTGTGTGTGTGTGTGTGTGTGTGTGCGTGTGTGTGTGTGTGTGTGTGATTATGTGTGAGTGAGTATGTATAGAATATATTATTTACTTTAGTAGTTTTTCAGCATCACGGTAGCTTGTCTTTATTTTTTTTATTTTTATTTTATTTATTTATATCGGCTGATTGAGCAGCGTACTGCCTCTTGGCAAATACAGACTTGGTGTTTGGCTCGGGGATTACCTTGGGTTTCCTGCGTTTGTTTGTGTTATGTAGACCAGTTTGATAAGTTGTTGTTCTGTGCCGTTTCAAAATTGCATGCAGTATGTAGAGTTTTCTAACTGATAGTTACTCACACATTTCATAGAGATCTTTAATAGGAAAACTAATGGGTTTGGAGAGCATTACTTTGAGTAAGGACCTCTGTGCCCTCTCTAACTCAAGGAATTTCATCTTGGTGGCCCCGCCCCAAACCGGAATACAATACGTGAGGACTGACTGAGCCAGAGACACGTAGATTTGCTTTAGTAGGCCTTTAGAGGCCACTTGCCTCAGGTTTTTAAAGACGTAAATTAGTTTCCTGTTCTAGTCATAATCAGCTCCGTATGCATGTGCCAAGTTAGACGCTGATCAATCATGACCCCAAGGTATTTTGTACTCTCGACCTTGTTTATGATAGTACAAGAGCAGCCCGAATCAGGTACTTCGTTACACTTATGAATCTTGATGGTTAAATTTAGGTTTGGTTGTGTTTTGTAGTTTTTAGTGAAGCAAATGTAGTTGGTTTTATTTGTGTTTAAGGTGAGTAGGTTAGTTCGCAGCCAGCGGTCAATAGTGACGAGACCTAACTCTGCTGCTTTAAAAACATCCTCCCAAGAGTCACCCCAGAACACAACAGCGGTGTCATCAGCGTAGGCATATATGGAGCCTCTCTCCATTTTCAATTTGCACAGTTCGTTGAAGTAAATAAGAAACAGTGTAGGACCCAATACACTACCTTGTGGGACACCATAAGTTACATCACACTCATCACTAATGTATTTATCTATTTTTAACACTGTTTCCTATTTTCTAGATAGCTACTTAGTAGGGATAGAGATACTCCTCTTATACCGATTCTTTCTAATGTTTTATGAGTGTGGGAACGGAGACCGTATCGAAGGCTTTTCTGAGATCAAGGAACACCGTAATACATTTTTTATTATTGTCCACCTTGTCAACAATTTGGGTAGAAAGAGCCGTCACCGCATCTTCTGTGGAAACAGCTTGCCTAAAGCTATATTGGTTATTGGATAATATTGCAAAATTATTAAGATAGTTAAGCAGCCTAATGTTGATGAGCTTTTCTATAATTTTCGAAATTGACGGGAGAACTGATATAGGCCTATAGTCAGATACATTGTCTTTGTTCCCACCCTTATATACTGGAGTGACCATAGCCATTTTTAAAGCATTTGGGAATACGCCATGTTTAAAGCAGAGATTGGCTAGGTGCGTTAGAAGAGGAACCGTGACACCGCTAGCTAATATAAGAAAGTTGGTAGGGATGTTATCCCATCCAGGTGCACTTGTAGACTTAAGGTTGGACAAGACTAAATAAACTTCATTATAATTAGTGTTATACAGTACGAAAGAGGTGACATGCTGATTTGTGTTTAAACCTAGGTTATTACGGGTAACTTGGTTACTACTCAGTATCACCTCTGCCAGAGATTTGCCAACGCCAGAGAAAAAAATATTAACCGCATTAACCGAATCTAGTGGTGAAGCACTACATTCCAGTAACTCAGCGCTTCCAATTATTTTTGGTTTCCTATGTGTTATGTTATTTACAGCCTTCCACACTCACAGTGCTTTAGAGTTCTTGCTAGCCTTGGATAGCTGATCCTTTTCGTATTTGTGTTTTAATCTTTTGATAAGCCCGTTACAAAAGTTTCTATACCTCTTGTAAGTGGTTTTTAGTACTATGTTGTCTGGTTCAGAGCGGAGCTTTTTTTGCATATTATTTCTATTACGTATGCAGCGGAGTATTCCTAGGGTAATCCAGGGTTTTATGATACATTGGTTCCTCGGCACTAACGTAGTAATTGTGTTTTCCAGTAGACATTTCCTAAGGTTAAGTAGTATGAGATCGGTTAGAGAATTGGGATCATTAACATTGTATAAGTGAGTGAGGTCTTCTTTAGAAAGAGAGCTAATTGCTTTTTCAAGATTAGTTATAGTTTTTGTTTTCTGTAGATCTTTAATGGGATTTTTACTGCGTAAGGTGAGTAAAACCATGGAGTGATCTGTTATAGTAGCATCTAGGATAATTCAATTCAATTCAAATTATTTATTTCAGACTATGTCCATATCATGTTAGTAACAATAAAAACTTATAGAACTATGTTAAGGCAGAGTTTAAATTAAATGTCATATTAAAAATTACAAATGTCACAAAATAATTACATACTACACTACACTAAGAACATACCTACACATTACATTAAAATATACACTGAACCTCTTGAGCCCATGTGCAGGGTGTTCAAGTGTCTCCACACTGCGGAAGCCGGACTGTTCCAAATCAGCTGAAGAAGGCTGTTGGAACTATCACGTACACGACGCATGAGGGACGCGGATCTGTTTCTTATAATGGCACTGAAACCGTCGACCCGTGCCTCTGCGAACATCCCAGATGCGCTGCAGTACCGTGACAGTCCCATCAACCCTCTGAAGCCGTTGTTATACTGGACACGCAGGGCATTGAGCGACTTTTTAGTGTAGTTCGTACATAGGCTGCACGTGTAAAAGGATCGACAAAAAGCCTTAAAAAGAGTCTTTTGACATTCCAGTCACAGCGTGCAAACCTACGCGACAGCATGTTACATCTAACCGCCAAAGCCCTGCGCTCCCTCTCGACATCTGCATCATCCTGGAGGTTGTCAGTGACCCAGTGCCCGAGGTACTTAAACCGCGACACTCTGGTAAGAGGAGCCCCGCACAGCTGGATCTGAGGGATAGAGGTAAGAGCCTTGTTTCCCGCCTTAAAAACCAACAGCTCACTCTTTTTGGTGTTGTACTTCAGGACATGGGTCAACGCATACTCCTCACAAATCTTCAGCAGCCGGACAAGAGCACTGATCGCTGGGCACAGCAGGACCATATCGTCTGCATAACTAATGTTATTTACAGTCGTGCCACCGACTGAGCATCCAATACCCGTGCTGCTAAGCCTAGCGATCAGCTCATCCATGTAAAGGTTGAACAACCTAGGCGAACTGAGACCACCTTGTCTCACACCACATGTCAACCTGTACACGTCTGAGTGCGAGCCTGCCCATCTAACTTGGTTAGTCTGGTTTGTATACCAGTATCGAAACATGCCAACAACCCCCCTCGGAGTACTCGTACTGTCTTCCAATTTTTTCCACAAGATCTCGTACGAGACCATGTCGAAATCCTTCGACAGGTCCAAAAAACAGGCAAATACGGGTGTTTTCTCCTCAATATAGTACTGGACGGTGTGCTTAAAACAAAGAACAGCACTCTCAGTTGATAAATTAGGCTTGAAGCCAAACTGAGCATCCTGTGACTTGATGTGCTTTCACAGCAACCTGTCAAGCAATCCGTCCAGCACCTTTGCCGTTACCGCCGCAAGTGATATCGGCCTTTAATTGGACCCATCGGAGGCATTTCCTGTCTTATTCTTAGCGATGGGCACCACAAGAGTCTTCATAAGACTATTCGGAAGGTAACAGTGACTCATGCACAAATTAAAAAACATTTTGAGTACCCGAGGAAGGCGATCACCAGCATATTGCAAGTGCTCTATGCTAAGGCCATCGTGACCCGGCGACTTGCCTCTCGTTATAGATTTTATCACACACTTAACCTCTTTTAGAGTGAAACGAACCGGCAACTCCTCACTGTGATCCTTAGCAGAGAGCACCCGCGACTGCTCACCCAATGGACTAATAACGTTTGCATTGGGATTGCTCTTATCAATCTTGATCATAACATGATCGAGACATGTTTTGTCTCTTGTTGGTAGGAGATGTCCCGGGAGTACTCCGTGCATTGCTAGCATATTGAGATAATTAAGTCTGTTCGAACGCTCATGGCTCTGCTCATTGGTTTTGTAAATTAGATTTATATTTGTATCTCCACAAATAATGATATTTTTGCAACTGTGGATGGTTTCAAGATGTGTGTTTATGTTAAAAATAAAGTTGTCTGCATTGTTTATGGAAAGCGATCGATAAATGCCTAGTATTTTCTTGTCTAGGATAGTAATCTCCAAGCAAGACGCGTGTGTCAGTATAATTTCCTTAACTTTAACCTTGTGAATATTTCTTACATGTGCAATAACTCCGTCATTTTGGTTCAGATGATGTGTAGTGAAAAAGCTCATGTAATTGTCCAAAATTGGTATAGGTTTTTCTGCATTTAATCGGCACTCACTTAGTATTATTATGTCGGTGTTGAATTTAAATTGCGAGAAAGTCACAAGAAAGTTATCGAAATTGCAATATATGCTACGAATATTTTGAGTTATAACTGTAAGGTACTAATAGCAACAACGTTCAACAACTCTTTAATAGACCGAAATATTACCGATACAACAGGGTTAAAATGGAAACCAAAAAGCTCATCACTTTCTCACAGCATATTTCTGTCCCCGGTAAGCATATCTGAGCTAAACAAGATTATTCATTCATTAAAAAATAAAAAAAGCACAGGTTACGATAATTTACCTTTATCAGTAATAAAATCTTCTTTTGAATACATCGCCCAACCTCTTGTTCATATAATAAATTTAATACTTGAGTCTGGAATCTTCCCCGATGACTTCAAAAAATCTTTGATAAACCACTGACAAGAAAGGTAATAAAAATTTGATTTGTAATTACAGGCCACATTATCATTATCATAAACATTTTCAAAAATTGTAGAAAAAGTTATTCATAGTAGAGTTGTAAAGTTCGTCACGGTAAATAATTTATTAAACAAAAACCAATTTGGATTTCAACAAGGTAAATCCACATCTTTAGCAATATTTAAAACATTCAAGCATATTTGGGATGCCGTAAATAACAGAAGCCCTTGCGTTAGCCTCTTCCTTGATATGTCCAGGGCATTCGATTGTGTAGTGCTATCTATTTTACTAACACAGCTCGAACATGTAGGTATTAGAGGCAATGCTTTAAAAATATTTGAAAACTATTTTACCAACAGAAAACAGGCGACTGTCATTGATACTTATAATAAAAATACCAAAACTATTGAACAAGTACGATCTAATTTTAAAAGTATAAAACTCGGAGTACCTCAAGGTAGTATCCTAGGCCCTCTTTTATTTTTAATCTATGTCAACGAATTACCAAATGTTATGGATGAATTATGCGTAATGTTTGCCGACGATGCAACCAGTATCCTAGGCCCTCTTTTATTTTTAATCTATGTCAACGAATTACCAAATGTTATGGATGAATTATGCGTAATGTTTGCCGACGATGCAACCATTTTATTTTCCGGTGAAACATTAGATGTTGATTTCCAAAAAAATATAAATAACACTGTAAAAACTGTCGTCAGCTGGTTAAAATCAATAAACTTAACAGTGAATTTAACAAAAACTAAGCTTATGCAATTTCGTAACCACAAACAAATTCCAGCAAAATTAAATGTTATGGAATCTGGTATTTCAATTGAAGAAATAGAAACAATTAGTTTCTTAGGTATAATAATAGATCCTCATTTAACCTGGAGACACCACATACAAAAAAATTACAATAATATTTCAAGTCAATGTTACGCACTATCTATATTAGCCGATACGTGTTCCCAAGAAGCCGTTATTACTGCGTACTATGCTAACATATACTCCTTATTGACTTATGGTGTAATATACTGGGGTAACTCGACAGACGTACAGTCCACCTTTGTTTTGCAAAAAAGGTGCTTGAGAATTATCTTTCGCATGAACAACAGGCAATCACTCCGAAATATTTTTAAAGGGCAAGGTTTTCTAACATTAACTAGCATTTATATTTATGAGCTCTGTAACTTTGTAAAAAGTAACAAAGATTACTTCACAACACTAGCCTCCCAACGCGATAATCTACGTAGTCAATATAGGTACAATTTAACATTGCCTTTGGTAAAAAATTAAACTTACGATAAAAGCACATTTATTAGTAGTGCCATTCGAGTTTTTAATCAGCTTCCTAACGAAATAAAAATGTTGGATGACGTAAAATTTAAACGTAATCTAAAAACATGGTTAAATAAGAAAGGTTTCTATTCATTACAATATTTTTTTGAATTTTCATCTTAAAGAAAAAGATTGTATTATATATTCGTTTTGTTTTCCTTAGTTTTAAGTTAATATTGTACACCCGAAATGGGTAACCGTTGGAACCTAACACTTGTATAAAATACCATCTATGTAACACGGTTAAACAATAGAGTTTTTTCTATTTCTATTTCTAAACTTCTCTGGAAGACCCGCCAACAGCAAAGAACCGATCCACTCATCGCTGATCTCGAAACCAGTACCTTTTAATTTCTGTGCCGTTTCCACTAGCTGTGTCACGTAAACGGTCATGGACTCACACGTCTCTAGGCGAATAGAAATTAAATATTCTCAATAGGCTAATCTTGCGCGTGTAACCGGAGTCATCGAACAAGGACTTCAGCTTATTCCAAGTATTCCGTACTGTCGTTTCTCCTTTAATGTGGACATAAAGGGATGGGTCCACGGTTAATATCATGTTCGCTCTGGCTTTCCTGTCGCTCGTTTCATCTAGTACTTGCTGACTAGACAAGTCGACTCCTTCCAGGATGAGAAAATTTTCCACTGCAAACGCCATGTCGTCATAATTCTCACGACCTTTTAACTTTGGCACGTTTACTGCATAATTTCCCGACATTATGCTAACTGTGTTCTACTAAAATACACCGAAAAACGGACAATTGTAATAAAATGTAGTGCTGGGCTACATAACAAACAGAACAGAACAGAGGTTGCGAACAGAGTGACATTTATTTTTATATCTCCAGCTTCCGCCACACAGCATAGACAATTATTTTGTTATTGCTTGAACAATTTTAACAACACCTACATGTAATATTGATATTTTTAAACTAAAATTAATGAAACAAAACTGCTACGAGACACCCATTTATTATCTTATTTATCTTACTCTAGTGTGTTTTCTATATGTAGTCAAACTTTGAGACATTTTTTAATTTCAATACTTAAAGTGGCAAAATCTACGGCCTCCTAGTACGGTAATATGACAAGTCATGATAATTCATCGTATTACCTTACCGTATGGAATTCTTCAAAACATATCTCCAAGCAGAGAGATATGTTGCATTGCTTGCAGATATATTTTGTGCGGCACTGTCGGCACCAAACGCATGTCTTAAATCTAGATTCACCTGTGCCGATGAAATCAATATCGGCCGCAACAAATCACCAGCGTGTGGCATTGGTATGAAAGTGGTGTGCACTTGCAGCGGCCGCTCTACACTTCTGGGCAAGAACTTTTCAATCATGTTATTTACATGGGCATGCCTAAATGCACGTTGTGCCAATTTAGGATGCCGCGTTTTGTATATAACATAACTGTTGAGGATAGTTATGTTTAGAAGTCTCCTGAAGACTTTTTTATACCATGCTATATTTTTCGCTCTTTCAACGTTATGCGCAGATAAAAGCTGGTCTTTTTTGTCAACGCCACCCATAGCCATGTTATAGTCAAGGACAATTTTAGGTTTATATTTGTAGCGTCCGTATTTTTCTTTTCCGCCTACATCACCTTCGTGATAGGTGGAAATCATGGACACAATATTGGTGTCCCGCCACATCATAACAAAAATATCCCGACAAAACGATTGTGCGACCTCTCCAGCACGCATTTCAGATTTGGGTGTTTGTTAAAAAGATTCTGGGACAAACTCCCTGTTGAGGCGAAGTGTCCCAAAACAATCGGTTTCCTGGGCTTTTAAATATCGAGCTAAAAGTGGCGCATTGTAAAAATTATCCATAATAAGGGTATAGCCCTTATTCAGCAATGGTTTGGCCAGATGTTGCACAATCTGTGCTGTGGCATTCGTTGGGGCGGGTAGTGATGGAGATGCAGAAGCTGTCGAAGCAGGAGGCGGCAAAACTGCATGTCTGTTTTCGTCAGTAGGTTCGTTTGGAGGTTGTTGTTGTTCGTCCTGGTTGTCAGTTTGTGCTCCAATATTGTCATCCGTCGCTTGTTGGTCTTCTGTATGCGTGTGTCCTTTGCCTGTGTAGACAAAGAAACTCCACAAATAGCCGGAAGAGGATTCACAAAGCTCATAACTTTTTATACCAACTCTAGCTGGTTTTGTTGATATTTTCTGAGCGAATGAGAGCCGTCCGTGCCATTTGAGGAGTGACTCGTCTATGGCTATATCTTGTCCCGGAAGATATAGTGTACTGAATTTTATATTCAAGTGATTCAGCACCGGCCATATCTTACGGAGCTTGCGTTCGTCAGCCGTCAATTCCTTCATTGGACTTTCATTGTCAGTAAAATGTAAAAACTTCTTTAACAATACAAATATATTGTACGTCATTAAATTTTTGAAGTACTTCAAAGTGAGATATCCGTTTTCTCTCCAATAATCTCCTTTTCCACTGTAAATGGAGCCATACCTTGAAGAAGGAGTGTGGACGACGCGTGGCGCCGACGTGGTCGATGTGCGACAGGCCTGGGTTTGACCTTCGCGACCTCACAGTCACCTAACAAAGGGCGTTTAAAAACCGCGGCGGGCGAACCGCGCGTTTCAACCGCGGCGGGTGAACCGCGGCGGTTGAACCGCTCAGCGTGTTTTTAAACGGCCGTAACGCGCTCTGATAGCGCAGGTGCTCTAGGGGAGCACTAATCCCGCAGACTGAGCTGCACTGATGAAGGATGGGGTGGGGGTGACGATAAAATAATACTTGGCGAAAAATAAATGAAACGGTATGATAAAATAATGAGACACAAACTACTGATTAAACTTTCCCTATCACAATTTCCTACTTCCTATCACAATTTCCCTACTTCTTCCTTTCTTCTTCTTCCTAGGAGCTCCCACTGGTGGGGCTGAGCGAACACAAATATATCCGGCGATTATAGCCTCTTTTATACCCCTAAGACATCAAAAGTGGTGGGGATACAATTTTAAAGACCTCGCCCACTTTCACTATGGAAAAGCTAGTTTTTATGTTTTCCTGATTTTCAGGGGAACCTTAAGGGTTTTTACACATTTTCCTTTAAAAGAACTATTTGTGGGCTATACATTACAATGTCTATTAGTTTTCCTACTTTTCCCGTTTAAATTGGGAAAATCGATATTTACGTAAAATTATTAAGTTTGGTAACATGAAATGGCTTTGCCAGGCCCTAGTGGCTTTAATTAACATTGATTATCAAAAGTGAGTATACATACGTAAGGGCATTTACCTTACCTTTCTAATGATATCTTAATTGATTTCGTACCTTATCTGGTTACGAAGATATGGCCGGGTGAGACCGTCAATTTTCACATTTACATTAACGTGGTAGCATAAGTTTGACTTTGCTCCCGTCTTTTTAGCCAATCAGAGAAATCAACCTGAACCTTGACCATTCTTGCACCATAATATGCAATAAAACTCTATGCATACGTAGTGTACATTTTTATTTCACATTTTTCGTAACTCTAGTTACCGATGTCCCTTGTTGACGGACTAGATCTGGATATAGTCTCAAGTTGGTTTCTTTACAAATAATTTGGCTATCTCTCCCTCATTTATCAGGGGCTCTCCCCCTATCGATCTTTATGAAATAATTACTGGAGGTACCTGGTACCTTTATCTTTACTTTAAGCTATTTTCTTCGTCTGTACCTATTGTACTTAGGTCCTAAATAAATCACGCGCTTCTTATATGAGCCGTTTGCTTTAGGAGCTTAATCTGGGCACAATTGCCGTCCTTATGTGAAGGAATTATAGTTACACGTCCTTTCTCTTCGTGACCCGTAGGCCTTATCGTTCACATACTATACAACACCCTTTCTCTTCGTGACCCGTAGGTCCTACATTTCACAAACTACATTCTGTCGCCCACAATGCCCCCGCCGGTATGTATCGCAGATACATACTGGGTTGCAAGGGTAAGCGACAGTCTACATTAAAGTCTTACGGCACGATTCGTCATTAATAACACTTTTAATCACTTTCACTGTCATGTTCATTCACTGTCTTTACCATTAACAATTTTTCTTTAATTACCTTATGTGGCCCTTGAGCGACCAGCACAACACATTTTCACTTGGTAGCCGGTACCCCCCATCGCGTGGTGGGTCGGCGGGGTCGGCGATGACCCTGCAAGCGCCGATCTTAATCTTCACCTTCTTCTTCTTGTTTTGAGCAGGCCTTGTAGGCGCTGCATCATCCGGCGGCTCCGGCGGAGCCGGGGGTTGTCCATTATTGCCGGTATGCAGTGTTAACTGCGCGTCCCGGCGGATATTCTTCGTGTTAGCGACACTACTAGTCGCTGCCTCTCGCGTCGCGAAAGTTGGCGGGTCGGCGGGGCGCCGTTTGCGCTGTGCCGCCGACGATGTCCCGCTGTGTGCAGTGCTTGTGATGGCGAGCTGGCTCGCCCTTCCGCAACTGGCGACCGCAGCACTCTCGTGCGTCGCGGTGGAGATCGACCCCGCTGGTCCGGGGGCCGATATGTTAAGAGTGGCCGTGACCGACCCCGGGCGACCGCGGGTCGGTTGAGTGATGTCGGCGTGAGCTGCAACCAACCCCGGGCGACCGTGGGTCGGTTCAGCGGTGAGGTGAGCCATAGCGCCCCCTGGCGCTGTGGTTATGGACACTGTATTGTCCTCTGTGTTGATCGGTACGGCGAGCGCTGCCTCTGAGCTCGTATTTATAATTTCCAATGGTGGGGCACCGCGACCGGCGGTCTGTGGGTGCCCGGACGACTGGCTGTCATCCAAGTAGGCTCCCTCTTGTTGAGGCCTTGTAGCTATGCCGAAGTGAGCGACTTTCGGCAAGGCGTCGCCCTGCCGCGGCTCTGTCAGCCGGGCGGGCTCTGGTGTGGGTGTCGCGTTGCGTTGGCGATGTTTCTCAGCCATTGCGAGCGCGATGTAGGTTTCCGGTGGTGGTCCGGACGGTGGGGCACCGCAACCAGCGGTCTGTAGGTGCCCGTATGACTGATTGTCAGCCGTGGGGGGCCCCCCTTGCTGGGGCTCCCTAGATGTGCCGAAGTCAACGACTTCCGGCAACTCGTCGTGCCGCCGCGGCTCTGTCTGCTGGGCGGGCTCCGACTTTGATGCGGTGTTGCATCGGTGACGCTCCGCAGTGGCCATAAGCCTCTCGTTGGCATTTCTTAGCCAGCACTCGTGTTCCTCTTGCTGTGCCCTTTTTAATAGGGCTTGCCTATTTATGGATTCTTGTTCCATTTTTCGTAACTCTTGTTTAAGGCCGGCGTCTATTTTCCTTATTTCTTCCTGGTGTGCTGCTTGTTGCAGCATTTCTTTTTGCCGTAACTTGGCTAGTTGCTCGCTCTCTTCTCGTTCGAGCTCCTGCTGGCGTGTCGCCGATAACCGACTTTCGGTTGACTGTTGTGATTCCGGCCGGCATGTCGTCAGTGGTTCCGCGAACGTGACTCTCTTTCTCATCTTGCCGACCTGCGCTCCCCCCGTCAGGGGGTATTTGAGGATCCCTCTCTGGTAAGTTCCCAGGGGTATGCTCTCATATTCGTACTGCCGCTGCAGCCGGTTCTCTGCTTTTATGCGCCACGAAATATCCGCTTTCTCATATGGGGACTTTGTCACGTCCATGTTTGATAAAACTGCGGGGGCTGCCCCTCTTCGGGAGTCGGCTCTTCTAGTATCGTCGATACTCATAGGGGCTGGCATTCTTCTCCTCAGCCATTGCTCCCAGACCGTGTCTCGGGCATCTTTTTCCGGTTGCTTTTTCCTGGCAACCCGTGTGGCGTGCGCAATGTGTGCGCCGTACGCCGCTGGCTCGGCGAGCCATGTTCTAGGGATGTAGTTGTGATATGGTGTCAGCTCGCTCCTGACTGGCCTCATTGGAATCGTTCGGTTCATAATTTTGGCTTAATTCTGCCTATTTAGACCACTTTCATTGTGGCTTTTCAGTGCACGCGCACTTAATAATACTGTTGTCACACCGTAGTGACATACATTCATTCACAATTTCTAATATTTCACCACTTTTGGTCGCGTCACGGCGACAAATTTCAAGATACACTGTTTTTACTATCGTCGTTGTTTTTATACCCCTCAAACGACTTTATTTGAGTACCCACACGTACTATCACTTTTTATAACTTTCACTTTTTTGGATCTCCAGATCCGGTTCGAAGGACCAAAACGACTGTGGACGACGCGTGGCGCCGACGTGGTCGATGTGCGACAGGCCTGGGTTTGACCTTCGCGACCTCACAGTCACCTAACAAAGGGCGTTTAAAAACCGCGGCGGGCGAACTTTTTTACTTTTTTTTTATATTTATCTTACTCTAGTGTGTTTTCTATATGTAGTCAAACTTTGAGACATTTTTTAATTTCAATACTTAAAGTGGCAAAATCTACGGCCTCCTAGTACGGTAATATGACAAGTCATGATAATTCATCGTATTACCTTACCGTATGGAATTCTTCAAAACATATCTCCAAGCAGAGAGATATGTTGCATTGCTTGCAGATATATTTTGTGCGGCACTGTCGGCACCAAACGCATGTCTTAAATCTAGATTCACCTGTGCCGATGAAATCAATATCGGCCGCAACAAATCACCAGCGTGTGGCATTGGTATGAAAGTGGTGTGCACTTGCAGCGGCCGCTCTACACTTCTGGGCAAGAACTTTTCAATCATGTTATTTACATGGGCATGCCTAAATGCACGTTGTGCCAATTTAGGATGCCGCGTTTTGTATATAACATAACTGTTGAGGATAGTTATGTTTAGAAGTCTCCTGAAGACTTTTTTATACCATGCTATATTTTTCGCTCTTTCAACGTTATGCGCAGATAAAAGCTGGTCTTTTTTGTCAACGCCACCCATAGCCATGTTATAGTCAAGGACAATTTTAGGTTTATATTTGTAGCGTCCGTATTTTTCTTTTCCGCCTACATCACCTTCGTGATAGGTGGAAATCATGGACACAATATTGGTGTCCCGCCACATCATAACAAAAATATCCCGACAAAACGATTGTGCGACCTCTCCAGCACGCATTTCAGATTTGGGTGTTTGTTAAAAAGATTCTGGGACAAACTCCCTGTTGAGGCGAAGTGTCCCAAAACAATCGGTTTCCTGGGCTTTTAAATATCGAGCTAAAAGTGGCGCATTGTAAAAATTATCCATAATAAGGGTATAGCCCTTATTCAGCAATGGTTTGGCCAGATGTTGCACAATCTGTGCTGTGGCATTCGTTGGGGCGGGTAGTGATGGAGATGCAGAAGCTGTCGAAGCAGGAGGCGGCAAAACTGCATGTCTGTTTTCGTCAGTAGGTTCGTTTGGAGGTTGTTGTTGTTCGTCCTGGTTGTCAGTTTGTGCTCCAATATTGTCATCCGTCGCTTGTTGGTCTTCTGTATGCGTGTGTCCTTTGCCTGTGTAGACAAAGAAACTCCACAAATAGCCGGAAGAGGATTCACAAAGCTCATAACTTTTTATACCAACTCTAGCTGGTTTTGTTGATATTTTCTGAGCGAATGAGAGCCGTCCGTGCCATTTGAGGAGTGACTCGTCTATGGCTATATCTTGTCCCGGAAGATATAGTGTACTGAATTTTATATTCAAGTGATTCAGCACCGGCCATATCTTACGGAGCTTGCGTTCGTCAGCCGTCAATTCCTTCATTGGACTTTCATTGTCAGTAAAATGTAAAAACTTCTTTAACAATACAAATATATTGTACGTCATTAAATTTTTGAAGTACTTCAAAGTGAGATATCCGTTTTCTCTCCAATAATCTCCTTTTCCACTGTAAATGGAGCCATACCTTGAAGAAGGAGTGTGGACGACGCGTGGCGCCGACGTGGTCGATGTGCGACAGGCCTGGGTTTGACCTTCGCGACCTCACAGTCACCTAACAAAGGGCGTTTAAAAACCGCGGCGGGCGAACCGCGCGTTTCAACCGCGGCGGGTGAACCGCGGCGGTTGAACCGCTCAGCGTGTTTTTAAACGGCCGTAACGCGCTCTGATAGCGCAGGTGCTCTAGGGGAGCACTAATCCCGCAGACTGAGCTGCACTGATGAAGGATGGGGTGGGGGTGACGATAAAATAATACTTGGCGAAAAATAAATGAAACGGTATGATAAAATAATGAGACACAAACTACTGATTAAACTTTCCCTATCACAATTTCCTACTTCCTATCACAATTTCCCTACTTCTTCCTTTCTTCTTCTTCCTAGGAGCTCCCACTGGTGGGGCTGAGCGAACACAAATATATCCGGCGATTATAGCCTCTTTTATACCCCTAAGACATCAAAAGTGGTGGGGATACAATTTTAAAGACCTCGCCCACTTTCACTATGGAAAAGCTAGTTTTTATGTTTTCCTGATTTTCAGGGGAACCTTAAGGGTTTTTACACATTTTCCTTTAAAAGAACTATTTGTGGGCTATACATTACAATGTCTATTAGTTTTCCTACTTTTCCCGTTTAAATTGGGAAAATCGATATTTACGTAAAATTATTAAGTTTGGTAACATGAAATGGCTTTGCCAGGCCCTAGTGGCTTTAATTAACATTGATTATCAAAAGTGAGTATACATACGTAAGGGCATTTACCTTACCTTTCTAATGATATCTTAATTGATTTCGTACCTTATCTGGTTACGAAGATATGGCCGGGTGAGACCGTCAATTTTCACATTTACATTAACGTGGTAGCATAAGTTTGACTTTGCTCCCGTCTTTTTAGCCAATCAGAGAAATCAACCTGAACCTTGACCATTCTTGCACCATAATATGCAATAAAACTCTATGCATACGTAGTGTACATTTTTATTTCACATTTTTTGTAACTCTAGTTACCGATGTCCCTTGTTGACGGACTAGATCTGGATATAGTCTCAAGTTGGTTTCTTTACAAATAATTTGGCTATCTCTCCCTCATTTATCAGGGGCTCTCCCCCTATCGATCTTTATGAAATAATTACTGGAGGTACCTGGTACCTTTATCTTTACTTTAAGCTATTTTCTTCGTCTGTACCTATTGTACTTAGGTCCTAAATAAATCACGCGCTTCTTATATGAGCCGTTTGCTTTAGGAGCTTAATCTGGGCACAATTGCCGTCCTTATGTGAAGGAATTATAGTTACACGTCCTTTCTCTTCGTGACCCGTAGGCCTTATCGTTCACATACTATACAACACCCTTTCTCTTCGTGACCCGTAGGTCCTACATTTCACAAACTACATTCTGTCGCCCACAATGAGTATACCAAGGAAAATAACTATCTCAACACGATCTGTATCTTTCCAATAACAGGCACGTGAGTTTAATGCATGAGATTGCTTTCCTAAAGTCATTTTTGCATGCTTGTTCGTCTTAGTCACTATGAGGTTCAGTAAATCATCGTCAAAGAATTTAAAAAAACAAGTCTAATTCAGATAAGTTCTCTGTCATTGTAAAAGTCGGTCTTGGAGTGCCACGGAACTCCTCTTATTTGCCTTTAAAAGTTGACGGTTCACTGTTCCATTCAAAAGTCAAATGGTCAATAAGCAGTAAGCTCTGAATCGTTTTGTCTGCTTCTGCATCTTCCCGAGATAACCATTGATGTGCTACTGGATCTAATTGCTCCGGTACAAAGGCTGCAGCTTCCGAATTTACGTAATTGGGTTCGGGCCAGGTGGTGGGATGTCATGTTCATCTTCAGTATCACTATCGATACCATCGATCCTGCTTGCCAACTGTCAAAAATATCTTCCGCCTCTTTGGTGAATATATCTACAAAAAATATATAAATTTATACGATTTGCTTGATTTGATTTAAACCAATATATATATTATCTGAACCACGAATTACTTGTCTTTGCTTTTTCGGCTGAAGTGGAGACTGTTTAGATGTTGAAGAGGTGTTGCATGCAGGTGATGTGTGCGGAAGGGTTGCGTCTCTTCGCTTTTTAGGCGGTAGTAGAGCCTGTTCAGATGTTGAAGAGGTGTGCGGAAGGGTTGATTCTGAAATGTTAATACAATTTCAAAAATGGATATCAACTTAAGAATTTAAAAATTAATTATATATTAGTAATACTTTTTTTCGGCAGCGGCAGTGGCAGTGACAGAGATGAAGTCGATGATGCTGATGTCACAGACGGCAGTTTAGATTCTGAAAAATGTTAATGTTAGATCAAAAAATCTAAATCGGAATAAACTTTACTAAACGATTGGCTCGAAGATACAAGTATGTTTGGCTAAAAATAAAAACGAATTCAATCATACTTTTGGTTCCATTGCCATTTTATTTCGGCTTCTGCTCAATTAAGCTTTTCAACACCTTTCTTGTCGATGGAGACATCTGGTTTTCTATAAAAATAGTACAATAGTAATTAAAATTAGAATAAAACAATAAAGTACATTACAAAATATAAATATAACAACTTACTTAAATCTCCTGTCGTCCAATCCACCCGCAACGGTGAATACCCTGGGACGCGGAAAGCGGCCGTGATAGTTCCGGAGTTTACTTTCTTCAGCGCAACCAACCAAACGAACTTAGCACCAAACAAGATATATTTACCATCTGACTTGAATCGTCGCATGACGTACAATGTGCAATGATTTCTGTGAAAAACATGGGATAACTAAGAATTCGCCACGGGAAACTCATGTATCTTATGAACATTACCGCCAACTTATTAAAAGTTTGGGCATATCTTTTGCCAAGCTTGCTAATGAGGAATGCAATATTTGTGAAAATTACTATATTCACAACCCAATATCGGACATATGACACCGTAACTGCGAAAAATGCATAGAATTCGAAAAACATCATACCCTTATAGAATCACTTTGTTGTCCGTCCGTCCGTCCGTCCGTCCGTCCGTCCGTCCGTCCGTCTGTCAAGACCCTTTTTCTCAGGAACGCGTGGAGCCAGTGTAACGGTTGCTATTTTTGATAAGGAAAAGGCAACCGGTTATCTGAAATTAATTTATTTATAAAAACAAGGTCGTGGCCAAGGTCCGATAATACTTAAGGGAAGTTTGCCCGTCTGATTTCACTGGTATCTGTATGCGGTTATCCCCTACGTGGCTGCGAGGTGGTCGAGCAGGTCCAGGGGTGTAATCCGTGACACGGAGAACGCCGTGGGCAGCTGTTAACAGGTGGACGGGCGATCCGGGAGGCCTTAGTCCTCGGTAAGGCGACCGCCATTAAATCAGCCGTAAAGTTGCAGTTTTATTATGAACCCCTGGTGTGTTGCAGGCTAGCAGAAAAGGGAGCAACAGTAAGTAGCTGGTGGGTGTTCATGATCAGAACGGAGTTACAAGGCGGAAATGAAGGCAAACGCTATAGCACAGCACAGCAGGATTAAAAGTGCAGAAAGTGCCTGACTATAATATTAGTATAACAACATTTAAGTGATGTAAAATGAATTTAAAACACAAGCTTTGTAATTCTAAACAGGGAGATGATATGCAAATTTACCGAGGTGCGATATGTATGGGACGCCATCTTGTAACGGTACTTTTTGCCAACGCGCGTAGCGATTAAATACACTTGCAGGCGACAACATTAAATAGGTATGCGATATAAGTAAGTAGCTCAAGGCGGAATGAACACTTTGCACGAAAAACACTAGCACTAACTTAAAACTAGGTACGTGCAACACTTACCCTTACGGGGTGCAAGACGGTTGCGATGGTCGTTGATTCGACGCACGAAATGATTTCCTCGGCCTGCACTGCCGGAATTACTTTAATTAATGGATCTCTTTTTGGGTATTGGTAAATAACAGATTGCAATTTGCAAGCGCGTGAGAAGACACAATGTAATATGTGAACGCGGCTGTAATAGTAGTGCATTATTTTTGCTTTCTCTGTGAACGGAGCGAGAAAACCAAAAACATCAAAAATGAACATGAAAATGCGCAAGAGTTCTCTTTTCGTAGGTTTTCTTTGGAATTTCAGAATGTCCGTAGGTATGCGCTTGAGCGATAAATCGAATCCGAATGAGTCACTGGCGGGGAACCACAACAGTCCCAGCGTTCTCTCTGGTAACTCGTCGCAACCGGATTTGATTCTTATTGCCTTGTTGCTTAAGGTCTCTTTTGGCATGTCGGTTAAAACTTCTTGTTTATTACTAATCCAATTTCTTATCTCGAAACCGCCTTGATGATGAATATAAGATACTGAATTGATCATTTTTCTTGCAGTTTCGATGTCGTCCTGACTTTTAATATAGTCGTCCATGTAGTGGGACTTCAGGATCGCGTCGGTGGCTTCAGACATTTCGTCTTTAAATCTGATCGCATTTTTGTTTTTTATATGTTGTGCGATGAACGGAGAACAGTTTGCGCCGAATAACAAAGACGTCATGACATATGTTTTGATTTTGCTGTCATTAGTTTCGCGCCATAAAAATCGTAGGGCGTGTTGGTCGTCTTCTTTTATTTGAATACGAAGGAACATGTCTCTAATGTCTCCCATTACGGCGACGGGCTTCTCACGAAATCGCAGCAGGATACCCAGCAATGGTTGAAGAAGATCTGCGCCTTGCAATAAAAAATCGTTCAGCGATTTGTTAGCTACTTTAGCCGCGGCGTCGAAAACTAATCTTAAATTGCTTTTGTTGGGGTTATCCACTCCAAAATGTGGGAGGTACCATGTTCGCTCCCTAGGTGCCGAAATTTCGTAATCAGCTCCCGCGCGTAACCGTTTTCAAATAAATGATGCATTCTATCTCGGTATCTCGAAGCGTAATCGTTATTTAGTTTCATTTTTCGTTCAACACGGAGAGAAATCTTTTTAACGCCGTTGCATAAGAATCTGGCATTTTTGATTCATTTTTCCAGGGTAGGCCAACTTCCCATCTGTTATTATTAAGTTTCGCAGATTGATCCACCGTGTTGAGTGCACGAATTTCATCCTTATTTACACGTGGCGTAGAGCTTACTCCAATTGATTCTATGGCAAACGAGCGTCGAACCAGTTCGTGTAGTTGCATATCTTCGTCATTGTGTGCATCGTTTGAGAGTTGCATTGAGTGCGCTGTGTGTGCGTGTGCGCCCGCGTGCGTATCCAGCTGGGAACAGCCGGGGAGCGGAGCGGGGGCGCCGGGCGGACCGCTGATAAAACAGATCGGCAGGTCGCGCGCTTCGTACAGCGCCGTAGCTAGCGTATGCTCAGTGGTTAGTAGCCCGCGTGAGGTTGCGGGTACGATTCCGTGCAAACACCACCCCAGAGGTGTTAGGGTAGCACACGGTTCGTTTATCTTGCGATGAATCGTCTTCAGAGTCATGATCACATGGAAATTGTCTTGTCCAATTAATAATTTGGGTTTTATATCAGCACAGGTAACATAGTTTTTCAGGTTTCGTAAATGTTCATAGTCTTCTATGTTCACTTTAGATAACTTTTGTGTAGATAAGTCTAGTTCACTAATTTTACGCGCACGCACTTCGTATATTTGGTTTCTTGTGCTAGAAAGTTTAAATTTCACAATTTCACTTTGACAAACGATGTCAGAGTTCCACGCGCCTCTCATACGTAATGTTTCAGGCTGACCTTGTAAGTTAATACTGTCCGCGAGATCAGCTGACATTAGGGAGACTGTAGCACCGTCGTCTAGTACGAGGGGCGTCTGATAAGTTCTAAGCCTAAGACATAAATTGAAAGAAAGGTCTAAACCAATAATTTTGATTGAAATATATATCTATCCTCGAGTAAAATACACTTAACAGTTAACACATCAAGCATATAGTACTTCATATCCCCAAAAAAAAGTTTTGCCCTTAAAATAGCCCTACAAAACTACTATGTCCGCTTTTTTTTCGTCTTATCTTTGGAAGCGTAACTCGTTTTTCAAATTAGTTAACCGAATATTGTAACCCGAAACCAGGTCCCTATGGTCGGGTAGGCGATTAATATTAGCGCATCAAGTCTATTTGATGATCTGCCTGGCAACTCATGACAAGTGAACAGACGTGGTGTCCTATGAAAATATCACTTTGAATACGAGTTTACCACGTCGTTCCTGAAAACTGGCTTTGCGTACTGGCCTCAACAACTTTGTGCAATAATGACAAGTCCATGTCGCCCCTATTGACAAGTATACTACTCAAAAGAAAATAGGGGCCACTAAGTATTTTGATTGCTACGTGAAAAATAAAGTAAACAGTAATGTATATTTATTAAAATAACATGTAACAAGGCTTTTGTTTTAACTTATGCTAAAAACTATTTAATTGTGTAGTCAATTGTTTCACTTATTTCAATTAACATGAAATTAGTCCATTGTCAACAGCAAAAACTAAACAGAAACTCTTTGCAAAACAAAACAAAAACTGACACAAGCTGTTTTTTTTAACGGGTGTGTCCTCCTCTCCTGTTTTCACACTCCTGGAGCCTTGAATGCATACTCTCGATTAAGTTTCTGATGTTTTCATCAGGTATCTCTTCCCACGCACGTTTCAGAGCATCCATAAGCTGTTGCTGGTTGTGAACCTCTTGCTCATGCTCCCTAACCCTTCGTTTTAATTTGTCCCACATATGCTCTATTGGATTTAAATCCGGACTATACGCTGGCCATGGTAGGACACGAATATGGGAGTCATCCAGTACAGTCTGAGTGGCCCGAACTGTGTGTGGGCGGGCATTGTCATGCATTAACCAGAACCCTGGCCCCACTCTCTGTGAGAATGGAATCACATGAAGGCTGATGACTTCATCGATGTACCGTTGTGCAGTTACTGTGCCTTGATTTAAGAAAACCAGCTCAGTTTTGCCTTGTAAGCTAATCCCAGCCCAAACCATCACACTAGGACCTCCAAAGCGGTCAATTTTCTTGATGCAGACATCGGAAAATCTCTCAACCTGTCGTCTCCATACTCTAATCCGCCGATCATCACTACAAAGCTTCACTTTACACTCATCTGTGAAGAGCACCATACCCCATTGATCCATGCTCCAATCTGAATGTTCGCGGCAAAAACTTAAACGATTTCCACGTTGAACCCTAGATAAAGGAATTCGTACTACTCGGCGTCTGGACCTTTGCTGGTCTTCATGCAGTCGATTACGTATCGTTTGGTCACTAACACGATTCCCCGTTGTCAACCGTAGGCGATTTTGTAACTTACGTGCCGTCACAGAGCGCCGTAAAGTGTCGCTTGGCGACTACGAGTACGCCCAACATGCGGTAATTCGGGTATCTGCACCTTCCTAAGCCATTCCGAAATCACTTGAACTTAAAACTAAACACAACTACATAACACTGCACTGTAACGCACTGTACACTTAAATTTTAACGGCGCGTCGGAGTGGCGTCACCGCTGCTGCTGTCGCTGCTTACTGCTTCGACGGCCAGCGGGCTGCTGCCAAACTTTGCCAGCGGCACGGCTCCCGGCATTTGCGTGCCCTTGCCCCGTGCGTGTGGTGAAAGAAACAGTCCTTCACCTGTGGCTGCTCGATCTGGGCGGGCACCGGCTGTGCTCCTGCTGTTGTTGCAGGCCCCGCGCTCCTCGACGCGGGCCCCGCCGACTGCCTACCGTGGCCGGCCTCGCGCTGATGCTCATCCGACATCGTGCGCGAGAGCTCCGCGGCCAGTATGTCGACATATTTACCGTCCATTTCGCTGACAAACGTCGGGTTCACCAATGTGGGGTTATATCGACGTGTCGAGGTCAGCGAAACGGCGGAAAAATAGTTAATATGTTCTTTATTACTGATCAGTGCTTACAGTGTGCGTCCTGGGATATGACTGGCGTGGGACCGGCACATTGCTAGTCGGGCGCGCTACGGCGAAAAGCCCACTCAGCAATCTGTGTCCCCACATGTGGCTTATTCCAGCTGAGGCGATTTTCATTGCTTCCGTATGTAGAAATTCGGAAAAATATTGTAGTTTTGCCTTCTTGCTCTCATTATTGTCGTAAATGTAATCTGCCCATTTGTTAAGAAGTGTAGTTGGGCATTTCGATAAAACAGTGTTGAGCAAATCTGGGCTTCTTAACCCTTTACCTACGGGGCCTTGAATCACGCCGTCATCGCCCAATACGGGCATGTTTTGGCGAGAGTCAGCGGTTCGGCATAATTTCACTTACTTGTAACTTTTGAAGTATTACAGCTACGCACTTGAAATTTCACACACACAATAAGTATAATGTGTTTAATCAATAAATAATCACTTGGAGTAATAATATTCACCATTTTTTCTGATATCAAGCAATATATCAGTCACTAAGAAATCGAAGAATTTTTAGGTTACGACGCGCGGATTTCACAAGTTTAAGTTTAAAAACATTAGTTTATACTATATTTAACACAAATAAACACTTAAATTACGATAATTAAAAGAATAATGCATAAATATCAACCATTTAAAACGATGCTTAAAAACAAACTGCCAAGTAGTGATGTGCGTCTATCGACACAGTTGTCGATAAATCGATAACCTAGGACACCATCGACTATGGGAATAAATCGAGCAATAATTTACTATTGTGTATAAAATTATAATAGTTATATACGATACAAGTGCAGAAAATAGGATATTCGCAACGAGTGTTGATAAATTAAAACACGACCGAAGGGTCTGTTTGCACGTGTATCGTACAACGTTTTACAGTACATATTATGGCACTTTAAAGTTTCGACATATGCACGGAAAGTGCTCATTTCCGCACGCATGCGGGAAAGTAGCACCATATGTACTGTAAAAACCTTTATTAGATTCTGTACTGAGTACGAGTGTGCACTAAGGTATCGACAAATCTGTAAAGTACAGGATAGAAGTAAAACACAAAGAGAGAAACATATTTATATTAGTAATTTAACAAAGTATGATAATTTCGGAAACATGGATGGACACACAGCGATACATTGCATTCGACGCACATGAATCGGGTCATTGATCTTTTCTTTTGATCAGCTTTTACAGTCGTGGCACAGACATGACAACGCCGAAAAGATTTTTGTCGGGTCGGAGTGGCTGGTACTGGACTTGGAAAATGTCTTTGTACAAGTCGAAGCAGTGACTCGGAATTAGAAGTCACATGACGGGAAACCGTTGTCTCACCTTTGTTCTTCAAAATGAGCTGTTCAATCAGTGCAAACTGAAAGTCCGCTAAAGGGAACGATTCTCTTCCCGTCAAAATTTTAAATGATGTGTGAGCATTCAGGAGAACCAGATCAATCATATGCAGGCCAACCTTTTTGTACCACTTTTTTGTCTTCCGGATGGAGCCCAATGAACTTAATAGCATATCGGTCTTATCAATTGAACCCATATTTTTATTATAATCAATAATACCTTCAGGCTTTTGAATGGGAGCATTGGTTGCGTAATTTACTTTTCCAGTATTGTTCAGAACGTTGCTATAAAATGTACTCAGAAAATGCACATCTCGTCTATCTACCCATTTAAAAGCCATCATACCAGTAGTATATTTGGCTTGCAATTGTCCTGTTGATAGCTTGGGAAAAGTAGGCATTCCAATACGATTTTTTCGGACAGTCCCACATGCATTTGTTTTTTTGGCTAGCAGCAATCTAAATAACGCCGGACTTGAATACCAATTGTCGACATATAATGTATGCCCATTGTTCAAATAATCTTTTAGCAAAGTAGTCACCACTGCACCAGATTGTCCCAAGTTATATTCATCCTCGATATCCGTGGTCAAGCCAACGTATATAATAAATTGTAGTATGTAATCTGTTTCGGTGTCACATAATACGAAAAATTTGACGCCAAAGCGACTTCTTTTTGAGGGTATGTATTGCTTAAACTGCAATCTGCCTTTAAACAAAATTAAACTTTCGTCTATAACGAGTTTTTGGTATGGCACGAAAGAATTTTTAAATTTGCCGATAACATCGTCTAACAAAGATCGCAACTTAGTCAGCTTATCTAATCTATTTTCATTATTGGGATCATTATAATGGATGTTGGTTAGGATGCTTCTATATCTGTCTCTTGACATCGTTTGTGAATATATTGGCTGATATAGTAAATTATGTGACGACCAATATTCGTGCAATTCTAATGCCTTTTTTCGCGTCATTAGCATTGTTAGAGCAATGAACGTATACATTTCCGGTGGAGTAACATCTAGCCACTTACGCCGATGATCGGAACTTGGGGCTTCTGAATAACCCGTTTTTTCGGCATACTGATTTGTATAAAGACATAACTTTTCTATCATTTCATTGTTTAAGAAATGCTCAAAAACTTCACCAGGTACAGATCGAAATGTAAGATCTGTCTTGAGTCCGCTATTAGAGTTGTCAAAGGGATGTAATTCGGGTGTATATGGTTGTTCTGTCCATGCTGGGAGAATATTAGGGCGACCAGCACGCAATCTTGGCCGTGGTACGCTTCTTGGAGCTGCAACCCTTGTGGAAATTGTGGGCCTTGGATTTACATCCGTAGAATTTAATGGCTCTGCTGCGTTTGCCACATTTGTTTCTGTTGAACCTGATGTTGTAGAACTAGATGAAACCGTCTGTGTATCATTTTGTGAATTCGCTGAGGTCACTTTTGGTAAACTAGGAGATGGAACATCATCTTCATAAGGCTCAATTTCATCTCCCTCTTCTTCTTCCAATCTAAAATTAATAATTCGTTTATTTCATTACTTTAATATAATATAAGGAATCGTAAGTAAGTTACGGCCTAGTGTGACGAAATAGTTATTTATGATACAAGTGCGGAAAGTAGGTAATTCCCAACTAGTGGCGATGACCAAAAACACGACGTCAGGAAGCCTATCCGCACGTGCATCATAGAACATTGTACAATGCATTATGCAAGGAAACAATAGTACACATTACTTACCTAGGGCGTTGTGTATCATTTTGTAAATTCGCTGAGGTAACTTTTAGTATACTAGGAGGTGGAACATCATCTTCATAAGGCTCAATTTCATCTTCCTCTTCATCTTCCAATCTAAAATTCATAATTCGTTTATTTCTTTACTTCGTTAACATAATATAAATAATCCTAAGTAACTTACGGCCTAGGATGACGTAATAGTTATTTATGATACAAGTGTGGAAAGTAGGTAATTCCCAACGAGTGGCGATGACCAAAAACACGACCGTCAGGGAGCCTATCCGCACGTGTATCATACAACATTTTACAATGCATCATGCAAGGAAATAATAGTACACATTACTTACCTAGGGCGGTGAAACAAAGAATGTCTCAGATCGCAGGTATTTGACCGAAGGCAAGGGCGATATATATATATATATATGTGCGATCTGAGGCTTTCTTTATTACCGCCCGTGGTGAGTACAAAATTTTACATCGCTCCCTGGCCAGGAAGTAGGATTTTCTGCCCGCGTCGTGGTCGGTAAATCCTACTTACGGCCTGGGGTAACGTAATAGTACATTACTTACCTAGGGCGGTGAAACAAAGAATGTCTCAGATCGCAGGTATTTGACGCCCGAGCCGAAGGCAAGGGCGATAAATATGCGATCTGAGGCTTTCTTCATTACCGCCCGTGGTAAGAAAAAAGTTTTACGCCTCTCCCTGGCCAGGAATTAGGATTTTCTGCCCGCGTAGTGGGCGGTAAATCCAACTTACGGCCTGGGAAGACATAAAAAAAATTACAGTACACATGGTGCTACATTACTGCACTATATATTTAGCACTTTATAGGTCAAAAACGAAAATTTCAAGGGTTCCGTACCATTATCCATAAAAACAGAAAGAAAATCATGTCTGTTGTATGGGAGCCCCCCTAAAATTTTTGTTTAGTTTTAATTTAATTATTATTACATCTACATTTTTACACAGCTCGCCAAGTTGAAGACTGAAGATGGCAGAATCGTTTCCTCTAAACCTGAGATTCTGGGTGAGATAGAGCGATTTTACGGACAGCTATACACGTCAACTCGCAGACCCGAAGTTGGTCTGGCGGAAGACCCTAGAGCTAGACTAACCCGACACTATACCGACGACATCCCGGACATCAGCCTGTACGAGATTGTAATGGCTCTTAAGGCACCCGGTGAAGACGGAATAACAGCCGAACTCCTGAAGGCGGGTGGAGAACCGGTCCTTACGGCCCTTCAGAAGCTGTTCGATTCCGTCTTACTGGAATGGAGAACGCCAAAGGCATGGAACAGAGGGTTGGTGGTGCTGTTCTTCAAAAAGGGTGACAACACCCTGCTGAAGAACTATCGACCCATTTCACTTCTGAGCCATGTCTATAAGCTGTTTTCCAGAGTCATTACAAATCGTCTCGTACGCAGGCTAGATGGTTTCCAGCCTCCCGAACATACATCTTTTCGTCCAATATTCCGCAGTGTCTCAAGACGAGAGTCTTTGACCAGTGTGTGTTGCCAGTGATGACGTATGGCACGGAAACGTGGTCGCTTACAATGGGCCTCATAAGCAGGCTCAAAGTAACCCAAAGGGCGATGGAGAGGGCTATGTTGGGAGTTTCTCTGCGTGATCGTTTCAGAAATGAGGCTATCCGCAGCAGAATCAAGGTAACTGATATATCCCTCCGAATCGCAAAACGTCCAGCAGTGGACGTCTCTCGGCTGATATGATGATGATTACATTTTTAAAGTGAATATATATCTAAATATTCTGTGAATATTTCAAGCGTCTACCTGTTGCCGTTATCAATATCGAGCATAAACGAGCAATAATATCACGTTTGTTGTATCGGAGCCCCCTTAAATATTTAATTTATTCTGGATTTTTAGTATTTGTTGTTATAGCGGCAACAGAAATACATCATCTGTGAAAACTTCAGCTGCCTAACTATCACGGTTCGTGAGATACAGCCTGGTGACAGATGGACGGACGGACGGACGGACAGACAGACAGACAGACAGACAGACAGACAGACAGACAGACAGACAGACAGACAGACAGACAGACAGACGGACAGCGGAGCAGTAACAGAGTAGTAACAGGGTCCCGTTTAAAATTAAATGAATTACAAATGTATTACAAGAGATATTTATTTACCTTTGATAGCTTGAAGCGAGGATTGGTTCGTCGAGTTCAAACTCCGCGTCAGAATCGAATGCTTCCTCTAAATAATGTTCGATTAACTTATCATCGATAACTTTGCGTTTCCGCACATTACTCGACATTATGTCCACTCACTTAGCAAAGTTTCTTTTCGTGAATGTAAAACTATAATTTAACAAGTTATGATTTCGGTGAAATACTTATTAGGTACTATACTACCTAATAATTATTTCATAACGTGTTAAATTCCAATATTTGAACCAAAAACGGTCAAAAACAATTAAACTAACTCTCTCCAAACAACCCACGCGGTACTCTCACAGCAAGTCGATGAAATTTAAAACAACACTAGTGTCCGCCATATTGAGTTCAATTATCTGCGCTTCTGCAGTACGGGTGTCAACCCCAGTTGCCAGCAAAAATGCGGTAATTTTTAAAATATGTTTATTTCAGAGCCATCTACCGAAACATTATGATATTTTTTTCTTTGCATCTATACTAATCCCAATGCATAATGTGACCGCTATTACCAAGATACAAGGTCTCGTTTTGATTAAAAAAAATATTGAACATGACCATTACTTCGATCAACTATAGTTGACACCCGTATTGCAGCGGTGTCGCCGTACTGGCAACTCTGGTTGACACCCGTAGGTAAAGGGTTAAATAGTCGTTTTGATTTATTGACTGTACGGCGATGACGTAGTTTCTCACTTTAACTGCGAAGTTCACAATCTCGTTATGATAGTTATGTGGCAAGGAGGGCAGTTTCCTAAATTGTGAAGCCAACTTGAAAATAATCAATTCAGGACGTCCAAAACGTAGCTCGAGTGCTTCTAAAATGGTACTTGGAGTAGTGTCGCTCATGAGCAGCGACGAAACTGCTTCCCTGGCTTCACCGCGGAGGCATCTGTTCAGTCTTGCGATGTTTTCGCTATCACTGTAATTACACAATTTTGTTGAGTCTTCGTAGCTTCTTTTAAACTGCAACCATTCGAGTGGATCGCCGTGGAATGGGGGCAGGTCCTTGGATGTGGCTAATCTTGACATGAAGTTCGTATTTTGCACTCTGTGTCGCGGTGGCAAGGTTGGAAATCGCGTGCGACAGTTGCAAAAATTCATTTGATGTAGGTAGGCCGGCGCGGCGGGCGCTAAAATAGCTTCATGGCTGGGATGGTCAACGACCGGTTCCTGTATACTGTTTTGGAGCCATTGTTCCACTTTCTGTGATGCTGCTTGCATTGATTGGTTACCACTATAGCGACGTTTTCTCGAGGAACGGTCATCGAGTGCGGCGAGATCAGCTGCCAGCTTCTTATCAATCAATTCTCGCTCGCGCTCGATTCTCGCCTTGGCCTCGGCTGCCCCTAGTTCTAATTGTTTTCTGCGTGCCAGCACTGAAGGGCTTGAGCTCTTGGCCGAGGAAACTGAGGTGCGGCGTTCGTCGAGCTCTGTTTTCAAGGTACCCTCTTTTTCTGTAGCTTTCTCTTTCTGTAGAAAATTGGTATCTAGTGGTTTTAAATCCGTGATTTTTCCTGCCGGAGGGCATGTTTTCACTGAGAGCACTTCACTAACGTTTGCCATGGAATGTTTCAACTTTTCACGATTGTGAGCGCGCTCACTGCGAGATTTAGCATTTGCGTGCGGTGGCGGTGTGCTGAACATTAGGTACGTTCGCCGTTTTATCCGTATTCCTTTTTGATCCTGGCTCGATGGACCAGATGTAGCTGACAGAAGCAGGCGCAGGACAGGTAAGGACTTCGGTGAGTAAAAACAGCGATTTTTGGTAGCTTGTGCTTAAGGAGCGAGTACATGTGCTTTGGTTGGCGGTCTAAGGGTCACTGACAATGTCAACGCTAGGCAACGCACACAGACTCGCGCCCGTACACGAGCGTTTATTCACACATTCACATTACTTTTACAGATACACAGCAGTAACAGGTTAACAGACCAGGTAAGTAGCTACATCTATAACTATTTAATAATTATATTTTCTGTTTCAGGTAGAAGCCAGGCGTCGTGTACATTACAGTTATTGTATAATGCTCTGGTGCGAAGCAAGCTGGAAGCATCTGCGATAATATGGAACCCGTACGAATATACTTATATACTACTCTTGGAAAAGGTCCAAAAGACATTTCTAAGATTTATATATAAAAAAATGTATGGATTTTTTCCATACATGTATCCCACAAAATTTCTTCTTGGAACTATGACTTACCAGTCTTTGGCAGTGAGGCGCAATTTCAGCCTACTCAATTTTGTTTGTCGTGTTTTACGGGGAGAGTCAGATTGCCTAGCACTAGTGAAGCAATTTGTGAGATTGCATGTTCCAGAAGTCCCACGAATGGCTCTTAGACCTCGGACGCGCCCGCTTTTGGCAGTGCCTCCGGCTCGCACTGTGTCGCACGGGAACTCGCCACACCTCCGTGCGCTGACGCTGCTGAATGCCATGTTGGTGTCTACACCCGAGTGTGATCTGCTTGCGTGGCGATGGACCGCTGTGTGTAGGGAGTGCCTAAAGTTTTGCGAGATGAAGGATGATAGGCCCTCTAGTATTCGCAGTTGATTAGTTTTATTGTATTGTGTAGTTCCTTTAGTTTTATATTTCGTTTAACAGTGTATTAGATTTAAGAAAATCTGTAATGCTGTTTAAATATATTTAAATAAAATAAAAAAATAAATGTTTAACGTCTTATCACGTAACGCACATGAACGTGTTAAGGTACTATTCCAAACCGAGCTGCCAGCTGAAACTGCAAGTGCAGCGGCGCTTCCTGGAAAAAAACGGCTGCACACGTGCAGTTGCAGTTGGCAGCTCGGTTTGGAATAATACATCATAACTTACTTATAACCTGCATTTGTTTCAAAATAATGTATTACGTTAATTTTATTGGAGGTCGCATATGTGTCTACTGGCCATATGTATAATCATTATTACGACATGCCTGTCATGATTCAAATATACTTAGAAACCGTTTGTTTACGTTCCTTTGTATTGTCACTTGCTGAAAATAAACAGACCACGAAACAACTAGCGTATTCACTGATCTCTGCTGTAGTGTTAATTTATACACGTTATAGCCAATTTACATTAGGTCATGTGCCTCACGCACTGATAGTGCTAGTTTAATTTATTAATAAATTGAGTGGTTCTGATTTTTATCTTGCGGAATTATGTCGGAAGGAGGCGGCATAAGTGGTATAAAGAAGCTGAGGGGATCGTCAGACTACCCAAACTGGAAGTTCCTGGTGCGGAATTACCTGGAGAATAAAAACTGGTGGGAGGTAATTTCAAAAGACGTCGTTAATGCTGATGTAGACAGGCAGGCACGAACAACCATATGCTTGTTGCTGGAGCCAGAGTGTTTTACTCACGTCTACAATGCGAAAACTGCGAAGGAAGCCTGGAACAGTCTACAGAGAGCCTACGAAGACAAAGGCTGGGGAAGACGCATTCACATCCAGCGAGAGCTTTTCAACTGTAAGTTAGATAATTTCAATTCTATGGAGAGCTATATATCGAAAGTCACATTCTTTGCTCATCAATTACATGATATTGACGCTGGAATCCCTGAGGATTGGCTTATATCGATTTTGCTTGGTGGATTGACTCCTGAGTACAGCCCTCTCATAATGGCTGTAGATAACAGTGGCCAAGAAATCACATTAGAGCAAATTAAGATGAAGTTGTTGCAAGAAGGAAGTAGACAGAGCAAGATGGACACAGACTACGAGCAAGCTTTGGTGACACGTAAAGGACAGAACGATGCCAGATCTACAAGCAAAACGAACGATCGTAAGCAGAAGTTCGTATATAAGTGTTTCAAGTGCCATAAGCCAGGACATAAGGCATCTGAATGTAAAGAGCGAGTCAAGACCGCGAATGTCTGCCTGAACACCAAGGAGGCGATCAACAACGACAAATGGTATCTTGACAGCGGGTGCTCTAATTCCATGACTCATGACCGGAGCAAGTTGGTGTCCTATAGACCTGAAAAAGGCAGCATGAAAATCTCTGTTGCGAATGGCGAGAAGTTATTGGTCAAAGGTCGAGGGAACGCTGAACCTCAAGTCGGCGAAAACGAAAAATTGATTTTGGAAAATGTTTTACATGTTCCCGACCTTTCGATGAATTTAATATCGGTTAGCGACTTAACCAAGAAGAATTGTTCGATTAATTTTGACAAAGAAGGTTGCACGATTCAAAACAAGAACAGAATTATTGCAAGCTGTCAAGAAGTTGACGGAATTTACGAGTTGACAGAAAAGAAAAACAACGTCGTAAATGTGACACTGTCAAATCAAAATGGGCAAAATGTAAACATTACGAACATTTGGCATAAACGTTTAGGCCATTTAAGCAGAAATTATATGGCCGAAATGCAGAAAATAGTAACCGGTATGGAATTTAAGAGTTCCGATTTGTGCGAACCGTGCATTCCGTGTATTGAAGGAAAGACATGCAAGAGTCCTTTTAAGAACAAAGGTACGAGAGCGAACGAGATCCTACAAATCGTACACAGCGATATTTGCGGACCAGTTGAGGAACCTTCGTTCGGAGGTGCGAGGTTTGTTCTCCTTTTCATTGATGATTTTACTCGAAAAACGCATGTTTACTTTTTGAAACATAAGCATGAGACGTTCGATAAGTTTCGTGAATATAAGGCGGAAGTCGAGAACGAGACGAGTAAATCTATACGAGTTTTGAGAAGTGACGGAGGAGGAGAGTACTGTAATGGAAAATTCAAAGATTTTTTGAAGTCCGCAGGAATAAAACATCAGACGACGGTACCTTACACACCGGAACAGAACTCTGTCGCAGAGAGATCTCATAGGACGATTATCGAGAAAGCTCGGACCTTATTGTCGGAGGCGAAGCTCCCCAAACAATATTGGGCAGAAGCTGTAAATACCGTGGTGTATTTGAAAAATAGAAGCCCAACAAAAGCTGTGAAAGGGGCAGTACCTGAAGAGGTTTGGACAGGCAAGAAGGTAGATGTCAGGCATCTACGAATCTTCGGTTGTTTGGGATATCGACTTATACCCAAAGCAAAGCGTCGGAAATTGGATATGAAGACAGAACCAATGATATTCATCGGATACCCAGACAATCAAAAGGGCTATCGTTTGATGAATCCGAAGACACATGAAGTTATCACTGCAAGAGATGTGATATTTTTAGAACATTCTTTTCTACACAAAGAAAACGAGAAGCGGTCAGAGGTTATGATCAACCTTAACACAGACTGTAACCAGTCCAGCGAACCACAACCTGAAACATTGGAGAGTCACGATGTGTGCCGCGATGCTGTTGACGACGAGAACATCGTAAGCAATCCTGAACCTGATATTCAACAGCCAGTACCGAATGAGATGTTCACAGAAGATGTGATCATACCAGACCTAGAAGAAAGACGGTATCCTCAAAGAGAACGCAGAGCAGTTGATCGGTACGGTTGTAACGTTATGTATGCCACGGAAGGTAACAATGACGGCGATCCTGTGACTATTGGAGAAGCTTTGGCGCGACCCGATGGTGATTTATGGCAAAAAGCGATAGACGAAGAGCTCATGTCATTAAAGGAGAACCAGACTTGGACCTTAGTCGACCTTCCAGCTGATAAGAAACCTATTCAGTGCAAATGGGTATTCAAAATCAAGAAAGACAGCGACGGCAAGGTAACGAAGTATAAGGCTAGACTTGTAGCGAAAGGGTTTACACAGGTATGTGGTGTAGATTATACTGAGACTTATTCTCCAGTAGTTAGAAGTTCTACTCTGCGATTGTTGTTCTCGTTGGCTGCTGAATACGATTGGTTTATTGACCAATGGGATGTTACGACTGCGTTTTTGTACGGGAAGATAAAAGAGGACATTTATATGCTTCAACCGAAAGGAGCAGTCGCCAAAGGTCAAGAAACCAAGGTATGTAAGCTGCAGCGATCTCTGTATGGTTTGAAACAAGCATCAAATGCTTGGTTCAAAGAGTTAGATAATGAGATGTTGAATTTAGGTTTTATACAATCAAAAATAGAACCGTGTTTGTACCAAAAACAGCTTAAAGATGGTAAGAAGTTAATTGTAGTCATTTACGTTGATGATATTTTTGTATTTGGAAACTGTGAACTTGAAAAGCAGAAATTAAAAACAAACTTGCTTGACAAGTTTAAGGTGAAGGATTTAGGCGCGGCTAGGCATGTTTTAGGCATGAGACTGAGACGAGAGAAAGGAGTTATTCATCTCGATCAGGAGCAGTTTATTCTGGACATTTTGAATGACTTTAACATGACAGACGCTAAGCCGGTTACTACCCCGATGGAAGTGGGAATGAAATTAGAGAGGTCGACAAGTTCTCACTGTCAGCTGCCGTATCAAAGTTTGGTAGGTTGTCTAAATTATTTAGCCTGTAATACGCGACCTGACATATCTCACGCGGTAAGTGTACTTTCCCAGTTTAATTCCTGCTACGGTGAAATACACTTTAAGAGCGCGAAACGGGTCTTAAGGTATTTGAAAGGTACGTCAAATCTGTGTCTTATTTTTCGGAAGTCAGGTGATTTAGAATTACGTGGCTATGTCGACGCAGATTGGGGTGGGGCGCTTGATAGGAAATCATTCACGGGTTTAATTTTTAAATTGGGCAAAAATATAGTTTCCTGGGAGAGCAAGAAGCAAGCAACCGTTAGCTTGAGCTCTACAGAATCGGAATACGTAGGACTGAGTCAGGCTTCAAAGGAAGCACTTTACTTACGAAGCTTACTTAATAGTTTGACTGCTGTGGACGGTAAACCTGTCATAATTTTTAATGACAATCAGTCGGCACATAAAATAGCTGCTAATAAGATGATGCATAATAGGACAAAGCATATAGATATAAAGTATCATTTTATTCGTGAGTGTGTACTGGCAAATAAAGTTGAAATAAAGTACATGCCAACCGATAAAATGATAGCGGACATCTTAACAAAGAGTGTTAATGGCCCGAAATTAAAAGATTTTTTGAAGGATTTATCGCTATCAAATTATTCTTTTAAGAGGGCGGATTAGTGTTAGATGTTTTGATAAGGTGTTATATATTTTTTAAGTGCTTTGTGTAGGAGAGTAATAGACTAATTTTATTATTCTTTTTCGTTATGCATATTTAATTTAGCTGGACATTCGATTTCTTGTTTAGTCGATAACAATATGTGTGTACAGGTTTGTACAGTCTAATACAAAAGTACAAAGGTTTTGTGTTAAACATATTAGTGTACGAGTTTGTACAGTCAGACACAAAAGTGTTATGATTTCTTATATTTTATGTACCGAGTACCGACAAGTACAAAAGTGTTCACGCATGTACGTAATAGATTAAGAGGGCGTATTGGAGGTCGCATATGTGTCTACTGGCCATATGTATAATCATTATTACGACATGCCTGTCATGATTCAAATATACTTAGAAACCGTTTGTTTACGTTCCTTTGTATTGTCACTTGCTGAAAATAAACAGACCACGAAACAACTAGCGTATTCACTGATCTCTGCTGTAGTGTTAATTTATACACGTTATAGCCAATTTACATTAAATTTTTCTTTAAAAGTAATAATTCTAATAAATCCGTTTTTAGAAAATATAAACATAATTGATTGACACAGCAGCAAGATCAGGTACTGACTGATTTATTTACTGATTTACTGAGTTGGACATGAGTCAGAAGATGGTGTTACTGATTGGGGTTGAATTACTGGAAGTGCATTTATCTAGTGGAGGTGCATTCGGTGTAGCCGATGATGCTGGAATGGTACCATCCTTTGTTTTTTTGACTGAAATCTTCTGTTTTGAAGCAGACATCCTCTTGTTACCCCTCACATCGTTGACTTGACGAGCATTTTTCAAAATGTTTTTAAAGAATTTTTCACATGATGCTTTGGTGAATGTTTCATCTGATTCCAGAACAATGTCAAATAAAAATTGGATAGTGTTCTGGAATGCCTTGAAACAAACTTTCGCTGTGTCACTTATCCTTTGAAGACCCGGTTCACGAACAATGCTTTAAGAATTCTTTCTCAAACAAATGATCGATTAGGTAATATCTATTGGATCGGTTGTCTATTGTACTATTAACACTTTTTATGGGAGCTGCCTGAAATAAATGATTTTATTTAAATTTTCTTATAGTTGCATTTGAAAGATTTTTTTCAAAACTGTTCGAAATCATTTGAATGTTTAATCATCTTTATGCCATTTTCTTGATTGTTAAATGGTGTTTTAGATAAAAGTTTTAAGAATCCTTCAAATTGTGTTTGAAGTTCTAATTGTTTAATCAGTATCTTGTTTTGTTGCTCAAACAAAGTAGTTCGATTGACCAGAACTGCTTTAAGATCATCTTTGATGATCTGAATGTCCGCTTGAAATTGTTGCATATTTTGAAGTTTTATACCCATTTAACTGTGGCGAACAAACATGGCTACCTTCCCTTGTCTGTGGGCCCCTCTGAGGGCCGCTTCACAGTCCATGTTTCTGGGGACACGTGATTAAATGGGAGAAGTCGTGTCTTGGCGATTAATGATGGTAATTCATATATTCAACATAAATCAGATAAAATAATATTATAACAAGACCTCATGCGTCGCGCCATCGAATTATTAAAGCGTGTGTTCAACTTCATTGTTGGGTTGGCCACAGACAATTTGCTGGACGTGTTTGACAGGGAGGATGGTAGAGGCGGTAGTGGTATATAGTCTCTTGAGATATATGATTCTTGAGGTGAGCATGTCGCTTCCGTTTTAATTAAGGAATAAGAGTGATTGTACATTGCGAAAGTGAAAAATAACTACTTCGCCACGTCGCATCGGCGTTCCTCGTCGTAAGAACCGCGGATCGCGTATTTTTACGCGGCTCGCAACGGCGATGATACTGGCTTCGTACACTGAAAAAAATGTTTGCATAACTGTAACAAAAAATTTGGTTACTGCTTACGTAAAATCAGGTATCTATGGTCCAAAATTGGAAACTGTATTTCTCTGTAATGTATGACATTTAATGATTGAAATTTGGATTTGTAACATAGATAATTATACTGTTATTAAGGTTTATAGCTCATTTCAAACAACAACAATATATATCTATTTTTTTTTTTTTTTGTTTTGGACCATTCTTGTATACTATGTTTTCAACTTTCGACCAGATTGATTCATTACACGATTATGTACAGAACTTATACTTCGGACTAAAGTTGTCACTACGTCTTACAAATATAGGCAATTTTAAATACAAGTGGTGAAATAAAAAGCAAAATATATTAATTTTTTAAATAAATTAATGCAACATTGTTCCAAGAACAAAAAGTTTATAAATCACAACGAAAAACAGCCTCTTAGTGTGTATTGAATAATTAACAAGTTTAAAATTAACAAATCAGTCTCAAATCAACAAATGAGTTTATGTAATTTAGATAGGTAGGTATCCTACCTACTTAATCAACAATTCAGTAGGTAGGTTTTTTTTTAAACACTTAATTATTTTTTAGATTTGCCCCAATGGGCAGCAAGCTCTGGCACATCTTACAGAGCTCGCTTTGTGCTCTTTTTTTGGGGGAATCTATCTTAAATTGAATATTCTTTAATGGATAGAAAATGCAGTCTTCTCTTTCAGGCCACTTCCAAGCCAATCCGCTACGAGTCATGCATTTAACGTAGGCTCCATCTTTTTCCATGGTCTGAACTTGCCCAGGCCACAACTCCTTCTCATATTCAACCACAACAAAATCTCCAGACTTTGCAGAGGATGAGTTTTGGACAGCAGTGGGCTCCTCACCGTCACTTTCTTCAATCATAGGTCTATCTGAGTCGGAGTCATCTACAATCTCCATGAGGCCAGATTCTGACTCCGTTTCACTGTCCTGCTGTGTTTGTCTCTTCTTGCCTTTATTGCCACGTTTTTTGGTTTGAGGCATAGGCGTCCTGGCCTGCGATGCTAACATAAGTTCTTAGGAGGAAATACTTTTTCCAGCAGCAACATTTAATTTCTTTTTTCGCCCACCTGTACCGGGACCAATCACGTCCTTCCTTTTATTTTCAAGAAATTCGATAAACGACTCGGCTACAAATTCTGGCTCTACTACTCCAATGTGCGGGTGCTTATAAGTTGACAGTCGCTGGAGCACTGGCAGAGGATCAGTGGGGTAAATTCCAGTTTTTTTAAATCCGGCTTTCAGGTTAGATTCAGATTTGGGTACCATTTTTTCCCATAATAATTTCAACAGTGCAGGGAATCTGTTTTTTGGTATTGTAGGATTAGTTTGGCCCTCGCGAGTAGACTTCCAGTCATCCAAGATCTTTCGCCAATGGCTTTTGAGCGGTCGAAAATATGCAACGTCAAGTGGTTGTGTGAGGTGGGTACTGTTCGGCGGCAATGCCACAAAAGCAATGTTGTGATCTTCGCACGCTTTTATAACTTCATAGCTGATATGGGAACTTAAATTATCGCCAATAATTACCTTTTTTCCCGGTTCTTTTCGTAAGACTGGCAACACTTGACTGAAAAACCAATCTTCGAAACTAGTCGCATCGAACCAGCCAGATTTAGACCTGTTGTATCGTGTATGAGATGGCCCTGCTTCTGTCCAAGTGTCCCACAAATGCTCTGCTTTATAATTTATATACGGTGGTAAAACTTCTCCTGCTGCATTTCCACAGATCATCAAACTGACGGCAGCTTTCGTAGAGTTTTTTATAGCCTCAGGATATTTCGTGCCCCGCTTTGTTAAAACTTTCTTTTTCCCCGGGTCGTCAACTAAGTTAGTTTCATCATAATTGTATATCAAATTTGGAGGAACACCTTCAGTCTCTTGTTTAAGATGATCGAAAAAGCTATAAATAATATCTTCGTCGACTGCCGCTCGAACACGTTTAATGTTGCTGCATATTCTCTGGGTTAGTTCATTTTTGTGCCTTTTTAGGAATAGTTGAGCCCATGTACGACCAGGTATGTTATTTGAGAATTGTGCTACTTGCCTTCCTTTTTTATCCAGGTATGTTTTAACTATACAGCGCAGGTCAAATATCGTTACAGGAAACCCATACCTGCACATTTCCTGGATATGGTTTACTAAGCAGGTTTCTTCTTGTTCGGTAAAAACACACTGACGACCAGGTTTTCTTACCAGATTATTTCGGACCGCTTTAATAAGCTTCAAAATGATGGAACTCCTCGGTATTTTATATTTCACAGAAGCTTCCCTTTTACTTATTTATTGAAATAATATTTAATTATAAAAGAATACAAGGTTTTTTATTAAATATCCCATATTAAACTCGATTATACGATAAAATGTTTTTGGCCGCCTAGATTGGGGAAATCTACGTATGTGCTGCGTTATTTTATGATCTCGTATATCCGACAGGCACAGCTCCATCTGACGGTCGCTATAAAATTTGTAATTTCTGCTTCCTGGCTTCCGCCGCGACATTTTTTAGCTGTAGGTAGGTTATCTGTAATTCAAAAGATATGTGTTCAAATATGGTCCAAAAATCTCGCATGGTCATAGTTGAAATCAAAGTACGAAAATTTAGATTTAAAATATACAAAAATAAACAAAACGATCTTACAAAAAACCTTCATTGGTAAAACACTACTGAATAACTTTCCTTTTAAACAAAATAATCAGCAATAATGATTCCGTTTTTACTTTTTCATCCACCACCGAATGTTCCGCGATTTGTAATACCGGCACAAACCTGTTCAACTAAGCGGTGCCCGTCGATAGACTCGTAGTGCCGCCATCTAGAGTGAACCTATGCAACTATTCTACCAGTGACATAACCTAATAGAAAATGCACGATAATTCTAACAGATGTCGCTAGTAGTCACATCATTCACTAAAACGTAAGAAGGCCGGTTTGGACTATTGATGAACGCTAGGACCATAGATACCTGAGTTTACGGTACTCAAAAATTGGGACTTGCGAACTAGGTGTTAACTATCTGTTACAAAACCGTGTTTTGCTATTAATGTTTAGGTATTTACAGCTTAATTATTTATGTTAACTATAGCAAACGTGTTAGTCTGGATTTAATTGAAATGTTTTGTAAGTATCAACAAAACGAACAGTCAGATTCAGGTAGCTATTTTCGATACTAATTATCTAACAATTTTACAGTTCCTAATCAAACTGTTCATGAGTATAATACTTATTTTCGCCTACAAATAACAAAGTGCTTTGTCATAATCAAATGAACCAATTTATTCTTAGTGGCTTTACGGTTAAGTTGTTTTCTTAACTTAATTAGCTATTAGAAGCCAGATTATTTAGCTGTCAGTAGCCAAATAATTTAGATATTAGTAGCCAAATAATTTAGAGATTTAAGGGATCTCAGAAATAAGGAACACTTTGAACCAATTCACGTATTTATTCCATTTTACACGTACAAGGCATCTCAGCAACCAAACTTGTAATACGCCAACCAAACTTATATTTCGCCAACCAAACTTATATTTCGCCAACCAAACTTATAAACGCCAACCAATCTTATAAACGCCAACCAAACTTATAAACGCCAACCAATCTTATAAACGCCAACCAAACTTATAAAGGCTACCATAAGCCTCTAAACTTATAAAGGCTATCACAAGCCACCAAACTTATTATTATGAACTCAGTTTAAACGTATAGCGAAATAGCACCATTACTTCTCGCGCGTCCGCTCAGTTCGAACGCTCGACCCAGAATGTCCCGTCTCGCCAGTCATTGCCCTGAGTACCCCGCTCTGTCGTCAGAACGGCCGGCCGACTACCCTTTATTTTTGCATTTTTACTTATATTTATAGAAATCGTGTGGTTTTATTTAACGAAACCTTACACTCGACCATCCTGACGACGTGCATGTCCCCATGCACGCACCAAGTGGAACCTTACACTCGGCGAGACGAGACACTTCGCTTTAATCCATGACAAAATCAGTGTGAACTATATCATATAAATCAATTAAACATCATATTTTAAGCAATTACTTCATTCTCACCTGTTTATAAAATTCTTACTGTAAGTTTAGATATATTATTCCATATTTATTCCTTCATACATCAGTTAAACACATATATTATTTTTAAGTATCATAATTCACAATATCCGTATTGTAAGTACTACTACTATTTACTCGTATGTATACATTTACATTTCAATCCTTATTAGCCACATAATTACTAGATCACACGAGCAAATAAAGCAACAGAAAAAGAAACCTTTATAATAATGGCAATAGTATTTATTACCCGGATATTATGTCATCCCTGGATTCAGATTGTCTACATCGACTGCCGGGTTCCTGGAAAACGCGTCAACGTGACCCATTTTTGTGCCTGCCCTATACTCCTCACTCCTTCCTCCGTCCTTTTCGCGTTCACTGTGCGACAGGCGGTAAGGTCTGTAGACCACCGGGAGCTGGTTACTTAGCTCTATTTTCATCTCTGCATCGTCATCTCATCTCTCTCTACGCATCCACCAGTAAATATAGTCGCCGTCGTTGCTCTAACGCTCGCAGCATCTGAAAGATCACATCAAGCAGACACCCTCTCTACAGCTTGGTCACCTTCGCTTCCTTTAGGAAAGTGCAACTCTGCGTCAATGTGCAAAAACTGCAGCTTGATTGCGTCTTTATAAATAGCTATGTGCGGTTGCTCGGTGTGAGTCTGTCACTAGATAAAAATATACACTGCATACATGAGCTATTCTTGAAATGGATACTTCGGAATCAAGCCTATTGCTCTATCATAGTCAATTATTATTTATCATTTGGCTTTATTACAGTTGAATTTAAGTTTACATTGAAGTGAATTAAAGTTACAATAAAATTTTATATCTAAGTTTAGTAGCCAGTCCCTTGCTGCAGCCAATAATGACTAATTTAGCACTGACGTCATTCCTTGGAAAGTTGTCAAAAGAACTTTCAAATAACTTATGGATATAATTAATTCAGTTGATGGTTAGCAATATTAATAGGCTTTGAATTATTTAAATAGACTGTCATGGAATATTAACGCCGATCTTGAACTCGATATAATTTTCTTTACAATTTTGGTTTTATCTGGGACTAGGTCAACCTAGCGAGGCAGGAGGTTGGTACGCATAGACGCAAATATACAACACATCGCGTAATATGATGGGAAAGTTACGAAACATGTCGACTTCCTGTTCATCAAATTGGTAACAGTATCTTTAAGTTAGACATATTTATTTATAACAATAATAAATCAGCCTATATAAGTCCCACTGCTGGGCACAATATCAGGTCTCCACTCATGGATGAGAGAGAATATTTATATATTTATTTATTTTAGGTTATTTAATTTATATATTTTTTTTCGTGTGTCTAACATAGCATTTTAACCTACTAACAAACAATGGAACCAGTTTTCCGAAATAAATGATCTGATGTAGGTTATTCCAGTAACTGATTGTCCAGTATTCGGCACGAAACGCATTTACTCCGTCGATTGAAATATTTAATAAAGCTGAGCCTGTCGAATGCACTACATTATTTATATTGGAAAACCATTAGCTCACAAAACAACAGATATAGAAATAGGATAACAACAGATATATAAATAGGAGGCCAATTATAGGTTCTCACAAATAGCAATTTATAGAAGTTAATATCATGATAGAAGTATATACTGTTGTCCATTGAACTAGACTAATCAATTACATAAAGTATTAAAGTAGTAAAAGAATAAATAATGAATTTATCTGAAGGATAATAACTAAATCAGTAACAAAAACAAGAAAACCAAGAGGAAAGGGCAAGCTCACTTAAAGAATTTACGCGATGAAATACGCCCTTTCGATTGGGTATTTGTATTAAACTCATCAATATCATGCTCTCTCGACAGCCCGTCAAGGGCTCTGCCCGCGTGAATAAGGAAGCTATTACACCTGTAATTCTTTGCTACGGCTGCGACGCTGCGAGCCCGCACTCGTCCGGGCGCGACCATTCCTGTGCACGCTCGTGTTGCCGCGGCTACGGGTACGCCTTGTGTGCGACCGTCCGCGAGTAGGAGTTCTCAGACCCCGGTGACGTTCACTCCCTCCACTCATTCTGTGCACGCTCGTGTTGCTGCGGCTACGGGTACGCCTTGTGTGCGACCGTCCGCGAGTAGGAGTTCTCAGACCCCGGTGACGTTCACTCCCTCCACTCATTCTGTGCACGCTCGTGTTGCCGCGGCTACGGGTACGCCTTGTGTGCGACCGTCCGCGAGTAGGAGTTCTCAGACCCCGGTGACGTTCACTCCCTCCACTCATTCTGTGCACGCTCGTGTTGCTGCGGCTACGGGTACGCCTTGTGTGCGACCGTCCGCGAGTAGGAGTTCTCAGACCCCGGTGACGTTCACTCCCTCCTCTCATTCTGTGCACGCTCGTGTTGCTGCGGCCACGGGTACGCCTTGTGTGCGACCGTCCGCGAGTAGAAGTTCTCAGACCCCGGTGACGTTCACTCCCTCCGCTCATTCTCTGAAACTTGTCGCAAATTTTACATATTCGCTCTACATATCAACTCTACATATTGACTCTACATATCGACTCTACATATCGACTCTACATATCGACTCTACATATCGACTCCACATATCGACTCTACATATCGACTCTACATATCGACTCTACATATCGACTCTACATATCGACTCTACATATCGACTCTACATATCGACTCTACATATCGACTCTACATATCGACTCTACATATCGACTCTACATATCGACTCTACATATCGACTCGACATATCGACTCGACATATCGACTCGACATATCGACTCTACATATCGACTCTACATATCGACTCTACATATCGACTACATATCGTTGTTCAACCTTTTTCATGGCGCGACCCCCTTAGAGTAAGAAAATATTTTACGACCCCCCACTGCCCTGTTCTTAAATTATATGTTCTATTTTTACAAATATTTAATCCCTACATGTTTTAACTAACAAAAGTATGCAGCCGCGACCCCGTTCAAGAAGCTTCGCGACCCCCAGGGGGGTTCGACCCACAGATTGAAAATCACTGGTCACTAAACGATACATGAATAACGGATGGAATGGAATAAAAGCACGGGATCAAAATCAAATCGGTAATACTCGTACCAAAATTATGATTATTATGCTGTGTAACTGCCTTTTTGAAGAAAGAAAATAATGTACAAGCGCAAAATTAAAATAAAATCAAATGATATCTTCACTTCACACACATAGTTATAATTTGAAATTATGGTAGTGAAACAAGAGTATTTAGGTAATGTAATGTCCACTTTCAAATTAACTAACAAGAATTATCCATGATTATCATTTTGAATTTATCACGCAACTTGATGTGCTTGCTAAACCGTAAAACGATAACTAATTTGAATGCTACTTATGTGTAACAATTTGAAAAAGAAGGTAATTCTTCCTAGATTATTAAAGACTATATAACGAGTCTAGCGACCCGCCCCGGCTTCGCACGGGTGCACTGCTTATAGGCACGCGCCGCCGGCCCTCCGCCCGGTACCGCCGCAACCGCTATGTCCCTGCATTTTAAATCTGAAATATCTTTGAAACTATTAATTTATATTACATGCAGTAAAGGGCCATATACACTTAGGTAGGTGTGTTTCTAAAAATTACTTTGTTTCATACTACGTAGTGATTCATAATTCATAATTCATTTATTGTTTGCAAACCATGGTATTACAAGGTATTACAAGGGTATTAAGTACAGCATGGACCCTGTTAGGGCAAAGCAAAACTTAGAGTTAACTTAACCTATAGAATAAAAATATCAAATACTAACATTTCCTAAAAAAAAAATAAAGTATTAATTGCCATCGTAGCTTTTCCTTTTTTTTTTTTATGTTAACAAGGGTAAAAGTATTTATTTGTTATTTCTAGGTTACATGTTCATATATTCATTGATGGTGTAAAAAGCTTGTAACAACAGGTAATTTTTTTTTTTTAGTTTAGTAACAAAACTTCTCTTCAGTTGATATGTGTCTCGGTAAGTTATTATATATTTTTATCGACATGGAATGTGGTCCCTGTGAGATCATTTGAAGTTTGGCTACAGTTTTGGATCAGATTCTTTCTGAGTCGCAAATTATGGATTCCTTTAATCATATCCTTAGTGTGGGTGTAAAGGCTAGGGTGTTTCCGCACGAATTTGCACGTCTCAAGAATATACAAGGATGTCAGTGTTAGTATGTTTAGTTTTACAAAATGAGGTCTACATGATTCGTCATTTCGTATATTACTTAGGATCATAATGCATCTTTTTTTTTTATTAACAATAATTTGGGAACATCAGTACTAAATCAGTATAAACATGTGTAGGCGTGTACTTACAGGAACTCGTTATCCCACTTCTGAGATTTAAGGGATCTCAGAAATAAGGAACACTTTGAACCAATTCACGTATTTATTCCATTTTACACGTACAAGGCATCTCAGCAACCAAACTTGTAATACGCCAACCAAACTTATATTTCGCCAACCAAACTTATATTTCGCCAACCAAACTTATAAACGCCAACCAATCTTATAAACGCCAACCAAACTTATAAACGCCAACCAATCTTATAAACGCCAACCAAACTTATAAAGGCTACCATAAGCCTCTAAACTTATAAAGGCTATCACAAGCCACCAAACTTATTATTATGAACTCAGTTTAAACGTATAGCGAAATAGCACCTACTTCTCGCGCGTCCGCTCAGTTCGAACGCTCGACCCAGAATGTCCCGTCTCGCCAGTCATTGCCCTGAGTACCCCGCTCTGTCGTCAGAACGGCCGGCCGACTACCCTTTATTTTTGCATTTTTACTTATATTTATAGAAATCGTGTGGTTTTATTTAACGAAACCTTACAGATATTAGTAGCCAAATAATTTAGATATCTGTAGCCAAATGATTTAGATATCAGTAGCCAAATTATTTTGCTATTAGTAACCAAATAATTTTGCTATTAGTAGCCAATTTATTCGTTTAGTGGTTACTTATTTATTTTGTTTACCAATTACCATATTTTCGTTGTAAATAAGATTATTTGGTCGGTAACCAATAACTAAACTGTTTGGTTATCATTAGCTTGACTAGTTTAGTTATTTGTAACTATAATCAGAGAGTACAGTCAGCATCAAAAGTAGCTACGTAAACGAAGACGTCAAAAGTCTTTATTAAAAGGGAATAAGAGCTTTTCACGTCTTCGATTGCTTAGCTACTTTTGATGCTGACTGTACCTACTTATCGAGTTGTAATAGAGTGCTAAGTCAAAGAAAAAATCGTGCCGCGAAAATAACTGTTTCACGAGATGTCGCCACATTCGTCGGGCATTTATTAAGAATGCCCGCGGATTGGGATGCCATCTAGTGAAACACCTAATTTGAAACACAATTTATTTCTTGGAAGGTTCAATCTCTGCACTCTATCACAACTCGATACCCTCTGATAAAATGTAAGTATACCTTTTTACAATAGGTTCCTATCAATGTTTCAAAACATTGTTTCCTCTTTGTATCATTTATCCAAAAAATCATCTGACAGATTTTTTTAACTTAAGCTTTTCAATAGTGTTTGTAAGCTCATCTTATCAATTAATTAAAATGCATTTCGGCCAAACGAAAGTTTGACAAATGATAAATCTGGGAAACAATTTTTGGAAACATTGATATGAAACTTGTTTAGGCCTAGTGCGCCACGCTTTTCTAGCCAATCACAACGCCTAACAGGTTGTTATCTATTTAAACAGTTAATCGGACTTTTAAACGCACTAACACTGACTAACAGAGCATTAGTATTTGATATTTGAGTATATTGGGCTTGTATTTTTACTGGGATTTTATTTGATGTCATGCCTGCCTCAAGTAAGTACTTAACTAGAAAAAATACACACCCAACATACTCAACATAATGACAGGTATACTCACATTGTGATTACAATTAATTAAATTTTAAAAGTATAGTCATATTAAGTTGTATTACAATTATATAATTGTTATCTCCACTTATAATAAATCTCTAAATTAAAAAAAGAATCAGCCAGTTTGAAACTAAGCTTTCTGTGGTACGAATGTTCTCAGCATCCCATGGACGGAAAAATATGAATCATTTTATATAGGTACACTAGCTGTTGCCCGCGACTTCGTCCGCGTAGAATTTGTTATCGCCTTAGAAAAAATATTGCTAGCAAAATTCTACCATCTTAAGGGATCCGAGAGAAAAACTATTCTATATCCTACCAAGGGTCTCAAATTATCTCTACGTCAAATTTCATCAAAATCCGTTTAAGAGTGCGGTGAGTTCACCAATACGTTTCTGCTTAAATTGTTGTTTTTTAAAGTAATGTATAAGTCATGTATAATGTATAAGCATAATTTTGTTTTTTGATGTCTTCTTAACTACAATACTGTAAGTTTTTGTCTAAATTCATTCAGTAGTTTTACACACGTTTGAAAGCAAAATGAGCTTATACCAAGAAACGTAGAACTTTCCATCTTTATCCCCAGTCCCCATTTAACGGTTTTAGAGAATAAATCATTTTGATTAGCCAAAATAAACTTCTTTAATTAAAAAATGATCCGCAGTCTTGATCTTACATTACCTTCTTTTATGACCGAAGTTATAGTATGTGACCGAGGAATTCCCTTACTTCTAAAATTACTTGTTCCCCTTTCATACTTCCAACCACTTTTGACCTCCTTAAGGAATGAATGCTGAGTGGAAAACAACACGGAGAGTGTAGTTACCGATTGCTGTCGCTCCCGTATCGGCCTTACAAACCATGTACGAAAGTGCCGCACCTCTAATATGGACGCTGTTTAAATCATCTTTTCATAGATGTGTAAGGCCAATGATGAGTGTTTAAAGGCATAACCAAAAAAAAACCAAAACCTGAAATGTGACCATTAAAAACTAAATGCACATAAGCGAATTTAATGATGCGATTACTATTTTGGTCTACAGGCTAGTAGTATTGTTTGAAGAGTGATTCAATATATTCTGGTTCTCTATATTTCTCAAGAAGCTATATAAAGTAAGAATAGGTAAATAAAGTATTGATTTTTCATGTGCTGATAGACAACTCGCTAAATATAGGAACACATAAAGTTTGGAACACAATTAATAAGAGACAGCACTAAGAAAATATTGTTGACAGTCAACCATAGGGCAAAAGGGGGTGCAAGTTCGTTTTAAAAAAGGGACGTAGTCACTGGGCAGAAGACAGGAAATAAAAAAAAACTGATCACCTTAGCGTAACACTTCTTTATAAACAACATTAGCGGTGTTTCCTTTGGGGGCTAAGATGACCAGACTATTGGCAGAACTCACCCTAGAACATGCGACGTAAAATTGACCGTGAGAGAAACAGTCCTCTCTTAAATCAATGCCTGCCAATTTCAGTGATTGTCCTTGGGATTTATTAATAGTCATTGCGAAGCATAACTTAAGAGGGAACTGTATTCTTTTGAACTCGAACGGGTAGTCAGATGGGATTAAGGGTATTCTAGGAATATAAACTACTTCACTTCGAGCGCAACCTGTAATTACTGTAGCTTCGACAACGTTTTTATGGAGAGCTTTTATTTGTAGTCTAGTTCCATTACATAATTTAGGCGGTCTAAGATTCCTAACTAACATAATAGGTGCTCCAACTTTAAGATTAAGTATGTGAGGTGGAAGGCTAGAAGGGTTTAAACTGTTTAAAAACTCTACGGGATAGTGTACGGCGTCATCACTTTGTAGTACGGAATCGAATGATTTGTATTGAACGATCTCAGCATCAAAAGCGTTTAGTAATAACTGATTAATAGCGGCAGCATTGTCATTTTTCGGGGTTAGGATAGCACGTTCGCACAACCATTCTATGGATTTATCATGTATATTTTGTATGTCCGGATATATTGTAGCAGTTAGTTCAGGTAATAGTGTAACTATTGTACATAAATTTGGCGGAAGCGTAATTTTACCATCAAGTGATGGGTAACTTCCATTACCTATTTTGAGTAACATATCGGCGAAAACTCCAGCAGATTCATCGCCTCTTAAATGAACTCGCATATTTGTGTGTAGTGAGATTTTGTCTAGTAGTGGCCATAAATATGATGACTTCAAGCAAGCTTTCACTTCATCTGCTCGAGTACCCCTTGGAATAACGGGCAATGTCTGTCGAAAATCTCCAGCTAATAGTACAGTCACTCCACCCATTAAACAACTGCTTCCTCTTATATCTTTTAACGTCCGATTTAGGGCCTCAAACCCTCCCTTATGGGCCATTGTGCATTCATCCCAAATAATAAGCTTACACTCTTTTAAAACTTGTGCTATATTGCTTTGTTTGGAGATGTTACACGTTGGTGTCTCATGTTGCATTAAGTTTATGGGCAGTTTGAAAGTGGAGTGAGCCGTTTTGCCGCCTTCCAGTAATGTTGCAGCAATACCTGAAGTGGCTACGGCTAAGGCAATACCACAATCTTTTCGTATTTTTGCCAATAAAAGATTGATGAGGAATGTTTTACCGGTTCCCCCAGGAGCATCAAGAAAAAATATTTGACCAGTGCATTTTTCAATACTTTCTAATATTTTGTCATAAATGTGGGACTGTTCATCGTTTAACATAATTTCGTTATTGGTCACCACTTGTGCTAAAATGTTAGTGTCGTAGCTGATCTCGCGTAGGTAGTCCCTATTAAGTAAGACTCGTTCATTGGTTAATGGTGGAGGCAGGCCATAATGTTGTAGACAATTACCTCCCAATGATAGCACCGTATTTTCAAGACAAATTAAGGCTTTATTATACACTTCATTTAAAATAAGGGATCCTCCATCCTCTAACTCTGCTTCTATTTGCCGCCGTATATCTTCTGAAAGACTGTCTTTGTATTTTTCCCAAAGACTTAAGGCATTAGACAACTGACAAAAAATGAGCATCACTGCAAACAATTCCCGTAACCTAATCGCAGAGTGACAAAGAGCTGCTTCTTCCAATGTGGCGTCCCAGTGGCTTTCATCTTCTAATAATCCTAAGGCTTTACATGCTGCCTGGAATGTAGATTGCACAACACCGTTTACAGTTTTTAACTGTAAGAAAGATGTAGGACCTCGGACCTCGTGAAGTAAAAGTCGAAGGTAATAACACTCGGTGTTATTAGGGTGAATAGTATATACCCTACCCAAGGCATGATCTTTCTTGACTCCAGGCCAACCATGAACGTCATTTCCGCGTTTTCTCCTTTCAAACTGGTTGATCTTCCAAACGTAATAAGATGGAATTTCGACATAAAGGAGGGTTTTAGCAAAATTGTCTATTCGGCATAACTCAAAAAATGCTAAAAGTGTAGTTTTGGGCGGGTTCCTTATGACATTTGTTAGGTTTTCTGAACTATTTTGATTAAAATAAATGCGCTGGCCATTTTCTAAATGCACAGCGAGGTGAAATACTGTGGGAAACCTCTCATGAATAGGGAACCCCAGAATTCTCCACACGGCCTCGGCACTACTAATGTATCGGCCGCTTTCATACAGTTTGGTTTCATCTCTCTCACTTTCAAAACCAAATGTAGCCTGATCGCTGCCTTTAGTTACATATTTACATACATATTTAATTGATTTTATGGAATTACAGCACTCTACGTTAATGTGACCTTTGAATATCCGCAAAAGTACTGGGTTATATGGTACAACCCAGCGGTTATCTAGAGTCACACCTTTAATATTAACTGTGAAACCTCCATCTTCGGGTGCTCTACGCCGATACTTTGGATACCCGTCTTCTCCCGTTTGTGTTTCTCGAAGTAGAGGTCGAGGATACTTTTTTGTGCAGTTAGCTCCTTTCATACATGGTGAGTTGTGATTTAAGTTACCGCAAGGTCCATGAATCATATTTGCCTTAATGATTTCATAAAGAAGCGGATCTTGGTCAGGATCTGGTATTTCCGCCTTGATGACACTGTCAATTTGATCTGGAGTGATACGTTGTTGGAGCCACAATAATAAATGTATGTGTGGTAAACCGCGTTTTTGCCACTCGACGGAATATATATAGCACCGTATTTTTCCAAACAACTCCCCCTTTATTAGTAATGCTATCAATGACTTCACTTTTAAGTTAAATACTCTAGCTATGATATCTTGACGGTCATGGGGTTTTTGACCAGGGAGTAATGCATCTGTAATATCTGTCCAGTGGGAGTTACACGTAAATGTAATAAAAAGATCAGGACGACCATAATGGCGGACGTATGTCATGGCATCCTGAGTTTTTTCATGCATATATCGCGGTGACCCAGTAAATGATGATGGGAGCACTACCATCTGACCGAGCTCAGCGACGTCGGTGTCCTGTCGCCCAATGGCATCTCTTAGATGTATATAATTATCCACTCTTAGTTGCGCCTGGTTATTTCTTATGAAACTTAACCTCTCTGTTTCAATTTTTGCGTACATATCCACCAAGTATTGACTAAACAGAGCTCTACAGTACAATAAATGGTTATCTTCCGAGTATCTCCGCATGATGCGGTACGCATAAAAGTCCATTGCAGAAACTGTTTTTTGAAGAGGCAGTTTTGTTTTCGGATCCACCTGCGAGATATCAATAGAGTAACCATCCTCGCCCCGACAAAACAGTAGCGGATACTGTAAGGCATCATACGAACGATGCACTTCGCTTATTCGTTGTAGTTTGTTATCGTGACTTTGGATTACAATATCGCGTTTCTCAAATTGTTGCCCCACTATAACTAAAGCTACTTCGCTGGCTGCAGGTGCATTATAACGACCTGTATGTTCCCCGGCTGGTTTTTTGTCAGCGTGAATTACAACTGAAAAGTTTTCACAATTGGGAGGTACTTTCTCAAGAGTGTTCTTTAAATCTTTTATGTAAGGATTGATCAGGTGCAACATTGCTTGCAGTTGTTTTACCAGGCCTTGCTTTACGTCAGGGAGGTTACTACACCGTATGCGTGCCTCATTTTCATCCTCTCCAACAAAATAAATCTGTAGAAATTGAGGATTTTGATGAGGCGGAGGGTGCAGACTTCCAATGAGGTGGTAGACCTGACCCTGAATTTTAAAGGTGGGCATAAACCCATCTTCCTTAATTTGCTTCGCTCCAAAGGAAGTCATTTGGAAGCAGCTGTTGTATTTTCTAATTCGATCCATGAAATGGGCGTGATCAGGGTGTAAATCCATTATAAGACTAAACAATGGTTCTGGAAGTGGTTCGAAATTAGGAAGATGGACCTTACCACTACTACAGCACATACCGAATGTTTCCCCTTTCCACTTTAGCGCATTACAATGTATGCACTTCAAAATCATTGTTCCTAAAGCCACCATGGTGTCATGTTCGTAATCGATATTGCTATCATAACTCATACCCGAGTTCTTTTTTGTTTTCCATGCGTGCATTCTTCTTTCGACTCGTATTCCTGGGTTTCGGGACTCGAATCTCGCAGTTGATGCTCTGTGCACCTCAGGATTATTTACTTGATATTGAGCTGCTGCTGCCCTGTGAACCTCAGGATTATTTACTTGATATTGAGCTGCTGCTGCCCTGTGAACCTCGGGATTATTTTGAGTGTACTTTCTTGCTGCATCCCTCAGTTGCTTCTTTCTTATAACACCGGTGCACCTAATTCTTCGTTTTTTCGACCGTTGAGACGATGAAGGTTGACTTTGGGCAATAGGGTGATTAGGTAAATCAGGCACTGTAAGTGTAGTGCTAAATTCATCAGGTTGAGTAAATGTTGGTGAATCAGTTTTTTCCCAATTTACTTCTGACAGCGAATGCAATTGAGTGATCGATCTTTCTGGGTTAAAACTGGGTGATGATAAAGTCGTTGTGGATGTTTCAAGACAGTGGTTGGTATTAGGGTCGGTATATGTTGGTGAAATATGATTTTGTTCGGCACATGGCAGATAAACGTCAAAATGTCCGCTTGATAAATTGCTCGTGAAGCGAAGCCGGCCGATAGGATGACCTTCTTGACCAGTACTTGCATATAGCTCACCATTCCGATAGACTTCGAAAACATGATCGTAAATTTGTGCAGCAGCAAACAACTCGCTTAAACCACCGTACGTATGAGGGCGAATCATTTCGATATAATAAACGTCAGCGCTTGAGTAATTATCTCCATTTTCGTCATGAGTCATTACGGAAAATTCGTCCCAATTTCGTACGACGTGCTCTACAATTTCTTCGCGGATCTCTCTAGCCATCACCTGAGTGTCGTACAACAGGTAAGCGAGTCCGCGAAACAGACAGGCACCATCCCCTACAATGGAAATAATGGTGTGTGGCATCATTACACCACGCACGTTTATTAATTCAATGGTAGTCATGATTGAAATTTATTTTAAAAACTTAATTTCGACAACGACTTTTAGCACACAAATTTAAAGTATCAAGAGACAACTGATCGTTAAACTATTCAAGTTGAAAGCTTTATTCTGAACTATTATTATAATTATCTAGGTTACTTTATTTATACGCTCAGTTTCAGAAATTAGAACCTAGACCTTTATTCGACCACCCACAATTCAATAAAACCTCAATTATATTTAACCAAACGCGACGGTTGATTCGATGAGCGAATCCTTAATTAAATTCGAGCACCCGCTACGACCACGACCAATCCACAACTCAACGTCAACCAATGTAACCAAACGACAACAACAACCAAACGAATTACAACGAAAGACAATTAGCTACATTAGCCCACATTCACAAACTATATTACTTCATCAACCCAGGAAAAATCTTAACAGCGCGAAGTAAAATTTGATCCAAGCACATCCGTACGCCATCTATTAGGCTATACTGTTACTAAACCAAGTATTCTAGAGGGAGAAGAGTAAATATACGGGCAAGGGAAAATATATTTCAGTAGAATATTTTTTCGTTTATCAAATGTTCATCAAATTATTTTAACGCATGTACCTAATACTAAAAACTGCAATTGAAAAAAAAAACTAATATTAGTTCCTACAACTTACGCCATCTATTGACGACGAACCTTATTACGATCTGTTAAACGTTGAAGTGTTATTATTTCGTTCAGCTATTTAGCAGATAACATACAAAATATAAGAATATCACGTTATGTCATTTATCAAATGTAAACCAAGTTTTAAAACATGTAGGTGAGACAAAAGAAAAATGAATTGTTAAAAAAATAAGATTACATTGGTACTACTAACGCCATCTATTGCGGACAGCTTTACTACTGTGTTTCTTTCCTTAGAGGGCTTAGAGCAATATGTATGTACATCAAATGATGTCATAAGAATATGAGATATGTTTTGTCATTTATCAAAAGTAAACCAATTTATTTTAAAACATGTACGTGAGCCAAAAAAATAATTGAAAACAAATACTGGTACTACTAACGCCATCTATCGACAAATAGCTTTACTACTGGTTTTTAACTTTGAACTTGTTTTTTGTTTTGTTTTTATTTAGCAGATCTAAATCAAATAATAACATAAGCTATTATTCTTTGTCATTTATCAAATGAACACAAAATAACGTGAAAATAGGTACTTAAGTAAGAATTAAGAATATAACTTGAAAAAACCATTCAATCCGTACACTAACGCCACCTGTTGATAACCCTACTACTATTCGTAAAGCATTTGAATTTTATTATTATGTTCTGTTATGCAGATGTACCTACATCAAATGATACCAGAAACATATTATCTTTTGGTAATTTATTAAATGTACCTTTTTAAAATGAGGCCAAGACATGAATTTAAGCCTTTGCCACACTGGACGCGTTCTGCGGTCTGCGGTCAGGTCTCCCATACAAAATTGTAGGGAAGACCTGACCGCAGACCGCAGACCGCAGAACGCGTCCAGTGTGGCAAATGCCTTAAGGAATAATTAAATTCATTTGCTACACTAACGCCATCTGCTGACGAATAGCGAAACGTATAATCAACCCTTATTTTGTAGGGGTAGAATTTTCTAAATCGCTGTTTTTATTTTTATTTTAAGATAAGTAATCTGTACAAAGTTTCAAGTTTCTAGCTCAAAAGGAAAAGTTTCCCTCATACAAACTTTGCACCCCTATTTAACCCCCTTAGGGGTGGAATTTTCTAAAACGCAGAAAGTACTTTTTATGTATTCTCATAAGTAATCTTTCTACAAAGTTTCAAGTTTCTAGCTCAAAAAATAATGTTCACTCCATACTAACTTTGCACCCCTATTTAACCCCCTTAGGGGTGGAATTTCGAAAAATCCCGTCTTATCCCTTGCCTACGTCATAAAAGGAAGTTCTGGTGTAAATTTCAAGTTTCTAGTCCCAGTAGTTTCGGCTGTGCGTTGATGAGTCAGTCAGTCAGGACTTCTTCTTTTATATATATAGATTATTATTCCAGCTGCAACTTAGGATAGTTTTTATCCGACTGCGACAATTAATTTATTTTCCGTAGTATACGACTTAATTTAATTTTTCATTTATTATTCTTAAAGTATACCGCCGCCACATCTGTCAGCTAAAAAAAACGTCAAAATCACAGACTAATAAGAAATACTACGGACAAAATGGCGGAATTTCTTTGCCTTTTTTTCGACTATTAATAATTTTAATCCCGTCTACGATATACATTGACGAGACACATAGGTACCAAAAGCAAATATAAAATTAATCGATTTTGATATGCGAACTTATATGCGCAAATGTCAAATTAAGGCGTAATTTCTACAAATAAAACAACAAATTCGAACAATATAAACTTGGTTTTTTTGAATAGCACGCGCGCGCGCTCTTTGCGTAAGTATTCAGCCAAACCACGAAAACTGAAACTCGAAGTTCGTATATCTGCATTCCTGTCATTTGTTAGTGCGATAGAGATAGAGATACCCGAATATTTTCGAATTCCGATGTTCGTGGTTTAAAAGAAAATACGGATGTCGGATAGATCTAAATTAATATTTTATGTGTGAATATGGTTAAAATTATTTGGAAATACTATTGTTGTTATTGTTTTAGTATATTTGACTAGCTTTAAGTTTAATATTGTACTTCCGAAATGGGCAAGCTGTTGGACTTTATTTTACCCAAAACAACTAAATGTACACTCGGATAGATCTAAATTAATATTTTATAATAAATAAATAAAAATAAAAATCATTTATTTCAGACTTAGGTCCATATATGGTTAGTAAACAATGAAATCTTATTGCTAGTGTAAGTATGACATAAAAAGAGGGACATAACATAACTAAACAATGACTGCATGCAGTCTCTGCCAGCGGGTGAGCATGGGGCCATTTTCACGCTCCGTAAACACGCTCAGAATGCTGTTGGGGCTGCCGCGCAGGCGACGCATCATGGAGGCGCACCTCTTGCGCATTATCGCCGCAAAGCCGTCAGTTTGTGCCTCCGCAAACATACCAGAGGCACTACAAAATCGCGGCAACCCCATCAACACCCGGAACGCGTTATTGTATTGAACACGTAGGCCGTTGTATGCCTTTTGCGTAAAGTTGGTCCACAGGCTGCAAGTGTAAAACGACTGACAGTACGCTTTGAAAAGTGTAATCTTTACTTTTACAGTACATCTCGCAAACCTGCGGGCCAACATGTTGCATCGGACAGCCAACGACCTACGCTCCCGCTCAATGTCTAAGTTATCACTTAGGTCATCCGTCACCCAGTGACCCAGGTACTTGAAATTAGTGACAAATTTTAAAGGGACGTCGTAGAGTGTCACTAACGGTACAGTCGGATAAGTTTTCCTGCCAGCTTTAAAAATCATCACTTCGCTCTTCTTCACGTTGTACCTGAGTCCATGGGCCGCAGCATACGACTCGCATATTTTTGTCAACCTCCTCATTGCGTCGATCGAAGGGCCAAGCAGCACCATGTCGTCAGCATAACTTAAATTGTTGACGGCGACTCCGTCAATGTGACATCCGGTATAGGTACTGCTCAGCTCTTCGATGAGTTGGTCGACATACAAGTTAAACAGTTTGGGGGAAGACAGCCCACCCTGTCTGACCCCGCATACCAATTTATAGTCGCTGGATATTGAATTGCCCCACCTTACAAAATTATTTTGATGGCAATACCAATATTTGAACAAGGCTATCACTTCCCGAGGTACACTTGTCTCATTACGTAGCTTGTCCCATAAGATGGCATATGATACAAGGTCGAATGCCTTCGATAGATCCAGGAACACACCATAAACCGGTGTATTCCTACTGGTATAGTACTGGATGGTATTCTTGAGGGCCAGGATAGCACTCTCTGTGGACAGCCCCCGCCGGAAGCCAAATTGGGCGTCATTCACTTTGATATGCTGATCCAAGCTGGCATCAAGCAGACCGTCCAGTACCTTGGCAATGGTGGTAGCCAGGGATATCGGCCTATAATTAGACAAGTCTGAGGCATCGCCAGTTTTATTTTTAACGATTGGAACTACAACAGTCTGCATTAGTTCATCGGGCAGATAACAATGGCCCAAACAAAGTGTAAAAAACATAGCTAGTACTCTAGGCAGATGTTTTCCAGCGTATTTCAGGTGCTCAATGCTGAGTCCATCATGTCCCGGTGATTTACCCCTGACCATTTTATTAATAACTGATGACACTTGTTTTGCGGTGAATGTGACGCTCAGCTCGGGGGGGAAGTCCTCAACATTAAACACCTGCGACGCTGGACCCAGCGGCGATTCAACCTTGAAATTACTCTTAAATAAATTAGCTATTTCAGAAGGATCATTCACACCGTCTACGCTCACGGGAAGCCCGGACTTAAGGTTGAGTTTATTGGTAGATTTCCAAAACCTTCCAAACTTCTTATCAAAATGGTGTTGAGCGATGATATCCATTTTAATGTTGTTCATTATTTTGACACCATTTTAATTTTGATTTGAAAAGTCGCCGGGAATCACACATCTCCTCATAAATACGTCCCGCCGCAGGCTTTCCGTACAAAACCCAGGTCTGAAAGCAAAGCCTAGCCCTCCCGTGAGCACCCCGGACATGCTTGTTCCAGCCCGTAATATACCTACCCCGTCTTACGACTTTAGTATTGTAACTGCTCTCTGATGCCTCAATCAATGTGGCTATGATCATTCCGTACATATTTTTCAAAATCATCCTATGATTACTGTCCATGCACACACTATTTGCACAACTACTTAACTCTGTAGGAAAATCGATTTCCCGCAGTTTACAATTACATATTTCGTTGAACTGTGTAATTTGAGCCTCATCCCGCTCCCCCCACGCAACCTTGTTAATAGCAGGAGTATCATTTACAAGCTTAGGTTTTATTCTGGTAAGATTACATTCGACAAGCAGTGGGTAATGGTCCGACCAATATGTATCGAATAACACTGACACGCTATGCACTGACTGACGCGCAGCGCTGGTGGCTAGACAATGGTCTAGCCACCGCTGACAACCGTGCGCGTCACGTACAGGTTCAGGCATAGAAACCACTATGGGCACAGCCCAAGGCTCAATAATTGGGCCGAGTGAATACCTTATATACGTAAATGAAATGTGTTCTATGATCAGAGAGGGTTCTGTATACCAGTTTGCGGACGATACCTGCCTGATAGTCGCGGACACAGACATTGTAAGGGCAGAACAGCAAATGCAGGCAAACTTCGACCTGCTGTGCCGCTGGTCGCACGATATGGGGCTTGTCATTAATGCTCAAAAAACCAAAGCTATGCACATACATACTAGACACAATAAGGCAGCTCACATCCCGTGCCTCATAGCGCACAGCGTCGACTGCTTGCATAATAAGGCTATACGTGCTCTTACAAACTTAAGTAGCAGAGAATCTTGTAGGCCAGTGTTTAAAAACTTGAATATTCTCCCCTTACCTTGTGTTTACATAGCCGAAATTAGCATTTTTGTAAAAAAATATCAGCACCTTTTTGTTAATGCCTACCAAAGGCAACCTGAAGGGATGCGTAGACGCAGGAATCAATTAATGATCCCGATGAGTAATCTAGCTTTAGTTCATAAAAATGTTTCAGGAATGGCGGCCAAAATATTTAATAAACTTCCACCTACAATATCAGACCTACCATTTAGTAAATTCAAGACTGCTGTCTTTAAGTGGCTTTCTAAGTATAATTTCTACTCGCTACAAGAATATTTTAATCATAAGGATAATTTGCAATGAATGAATTTGACATGTTAATTATTTATTCTGTATATCAATTCTTATTTGATCAACTTAATGTTATATGTGTATAGAAATTGTTTGTATTCGAATGTTACTCATATTATTCAATTGTGCTGTGATGTATTATTGTGTCCTATTATTTTGCATGCCTACTCTAATAAGGTATGAATATTACTGATTCAAAAAATTGTCTTCCACCTTCAAAATAGTACGTAATGTTCAGCAAATAAATGAATTTCAATTTCAATTTCAATTTCAATAATTACGATGTTAAATGTATTAAGTGTAATTGTACACAGATTGAAATAGTCATGCAACATACTTATGTGGGTTTAATAATTGACCAGAGATTTAACTGGGGTCCGCATATAAAGCATGTATGCGATAAACTAAGAGCACTACTCAGTAAAATACACATTTTAAAATATAAACTACCTTATCGCACACTTAAGCTATTGTATAACTCCATGGCAGATTCAGTGGTTACATACGGACTAAGCAGTTATGGTAGAACTTACAAAACTTACCTGAACGATATTTATAAACTACAAATTAGATTACTTAAAAACATTGTACCCAAAAACACAAGGAAAAAAATATCCCCAAACTATGAGCGTTTGTTTAATTATTGTGAAGTAATGTCAGTGTTCAATAAAGTTAAACTATGTATTTTAAGGGAAGAGAATGCGTACAAAGAGCATTTAGTATTATATGTAAGAAAAAGCAACCTTAGACAAAATTTACCAAAACAAGCTATGTTCAAATTACCTAATTTTGTCAATGTGCATGGGAAAAGAAACGTCAGATATCTTCTTCCTTATATAATAAACCAACTACCAAAAGAACTACAGCATAAATACGTAAATAGCTTACAATCGATACCTAGTATCAAAAGGTATCTGACGTTATCTGAACCCAATACGAGTGTATTGTAATAATTATGAGTCTATAACGGTGATGTATTCAAGTAAATTAATGTACCATAGCGAACTATTCATCAGCATATAAACCCTAGAGGTTTCCGCTGGTGAAAAAATGTATACCAAAATGTACTACTCAGATTATATTGGTCAATAAATTAAAAAAAAAAAAAAAAAAAAAACACGAAAGTGTATGTACTAGGCGCCAGCCTTTCAAAATCTACACATGACCAAGACTGTTCTTCACAAAAATTCATAAGTTCTGTAGCAAATAGTTCTCCAGGATGCGCGTTATAGTCGCCTAACATAAACACAGATTCTACACTTTGACATTCGATTATAGCACTTATTTCACTTAGGCATTCTATGAATTCTATTAAATTATCGTTACAAGCGGTGGGCATGTAGACTGAAAATATTAAGATAGAACGATTGTTTGACAGTACCTTGATAGCGGCCAGACGCACACTTTTGCACGATATGACCGATACAATGGGAAACCGGTCCCTTCTCCATAGCAGGCCGACTCCTCCATGGGGACGCCCACGCAGCACGCCGGCAGACGTGTCAACCGCAGAAGTACCTGTTGCTGCGAAGCGGTCGTCTATGTTTCCCAGGAACGCTAGATCATGCGGAAGCAACCAGGTCTCCTGTAGCGCGATCACATCCGCTACGTTACACAGTCTTCTCACACATTCGATCGACCTCACAACATTTTTACAGTTAAACGTAATTAACTTTGTGGAACTATCCATTCGAAGTATTAGGCGGCCTCATCATGGAATTGTTCATAGTATTCACAGTATTTGGCGTAGTGTGGCCAAAATCAATAAAACGACGATAAGCAATATTTTCAGGCCAAAAGTTATCACTTAGAAATATGCTCAGTTTATGCTTAGGAACAAAGATTTTAAATGCATTGTATTTCTTTTGTACTTTCATTTTTATTGGAACCACAACTACATTTAAACCAAATTTATTTTTGATATAATCCGATATGTCTTTGGGTGTTTTGATATCAGCGGCTTTAAATTTCTCTTCAGCACTCAAAATTGCATTCCCTCTATTGCCTACAAAGCGGTTTCTCAATCTCATTCTTTGAGCGGATATCCACTCAATCGTGCAACTTTTCTGCTTAAATTCACCTCCGCGCACAATATCTGCCATTGACATTCCGTTCGACTTTAATGTACGAGCTCTGTTGTTTATCTCTGAGGCGACAGTTAGGTCAGCTGTTTTCGCCTCCTGCGCATGCGCAACGGCCGGCAGTAGCTGCTGCGCAGTGACAGTCGGTACATGCGCGGGGACCGGCGGCGGGGCTAAGGAGACCGGCGCATGCGCGCGGGCCGGTGAAGACGTCATAACGGCCGGCGCAGGCGACCGGTCGGTTACTGTATGACTCATACTAATCTTATCGCGATCCACCTCACAAGTTGACAAAATACGACTACTCTCGGCTGATCGATTTGGAAGGAGACGGGGCGAACTTGGGGATTGCGATTCCGGAATATTTCCACTTTCTAGCATGTATGACGGTTCAATGTCACGGTAGGTATTTTGGCTGTTACTATCGGACAAGGATACATCAAAATTACTCGCAATCTGACCATCATTGGACATCGGAGGCAAGCCGATGGGCCCGCTGTTTAACTCAAAATTTCTAACGAAACCTCCTCGCTTTTTATTCACATTTCTTTGCATCGATGTATTTGATAAGTTAACATGAGGCTGACTTTTCATCGAATCTACCTCCAACCTCAACAAATCTAGTTGCTTAACTGTAGCAGATTGTTCTCTTAACGATGTTAATTCCTGTTGTAATATCAAAATATCCTTTAACAACTTTGTCGCGTCAAGATGATCAAACAGCAGAGGCGGTAGTTTATGAAGGTCTCTGGCCACAAATATGGGTCTCTCCTCGGCAATCGTGTTTTTAAAAACCCAAATGATATCATCTATTTCACGAAGTTTCTTTCCAGTACCTTTCCTCGATATATTTCGCTTTACAGTGGGTATGGAATCATGTAACAAGTTTTTTGCCTCCAAGATATCAGTCTCCGAGAAAGCGCTGACACAAATACGGCTGATGGTCTCCTCGATGACCACTTCAATCTTGTTGCTCACAAACGCGAGAACTTCATTTATCACTATATTGCACGACGGACATTTCACCACTTTAGAGGACATTGCTGCCTCGCACGGTACTCGGGGTTAAAAATGCACGCAGCGCATCGACAAGCGACCGATCACAATGGCGCGTACGGCGAGACTGAACTTTATGTGTGAATATGGTTAAAATTATTTGGAAATACTATTGTTGTTATTGTTTTAGTATATTTGACTAGCTTTAAGTTTAATATTGTGCTTCCGAAATGGGCAAGCTGTTGGACTTTATTTTACCCAAAACAACTAAATGTACACAGTTCTGACAATAAAGAAATCTTATTTTATCTTATCTTATCGAAAATAGGGATGTAGACACTAAACAAAATAATCATAATGTTGTATTATCTCGAAAAAAAACAACGCAAGAGGCTATACTCGTATAGGTAATCACTAAGTTATAAGTGTATAAAGTTTGAAGAGGGGGTTTGTTGCGTCTCTTTTCCGCAAAACGCACCTTTATAATGAAACGATTGTTTTTTACTATGAAGCTCGAGGATCGTGACGTCACGGTCCCTGATGGTTTTCTCACTCTAACAAGCGACATTAAAACGGTTGTAGCTTCGTAATTTTTTGAGATATTTGAATGAGTTTTTCGTTTCTTCTTTCTTTTGAAGTGAGTCTACAGCTACACCTCTATTTGGAAGACAAGCGGAAAGAACCCATACTATCCATACTAATAATCCATACTTCCATATTAATATTATAAATGCGAAAGTGTGTCTGTCTGTCTATTACCTCTTCACGCCTAAACCGCTGAACCGATTTAGATGAAATTTGGTATACAGATAGTTTGAGCTCCGGGGAAGGACAAAGGGTAGTTTTTATATCTGAGGGGCTGAAATTGGGGGTGGAAATTTGTATGGAGCTACTTAAACAGCTGCCCCGATTTAGATGAAATTTAGTATATAAATAGTTTGAGTCCCGGGGAAGGACATATAATAGGTTTTATCCCGGAAATCATCCCCTAAGGGGGTGAAAAGGGGGGGGGGGGGGGGGGGGAAATTTGGATGTAATCTATTTTGATGAAATTTGGTGTAGATATAGGTTAAGTCCTGGGAAAGGACATGGGATAGTTTTTACCCCAGAAATCATCCCCTAAGGGGGTGAAATTAGGGGTGAAAATTCGGATAGAACCCATTTTAATACAATTTAGTAAAGAGATAGCTTGAGTCCTGGGAAAGGACATAGGATAGTTGTAATTCCGGAAATCACTCCCTAAGGGGGTGAAATGCGGGTGAAAATTTGGATGAATCCCGTTTAGATGAAATTTGGTATAAAGGTCGTTTGAGTCCCGAAGAATGATATTAGATAGTTTTTATCCCGGAAATCATTCCCTAAGGGTATGAAATAGGGAAATAGTGAAAGTTTGGATAAAATCCATGTACTTAGATGAAATTTGGTATAGAGATAATTTGAGACCCTTCGAAGGATATAAAATAGTTTTTGCCTCGGAAATCATCCCTTAAGATGGTAAGTAGAAGTTTGTTTGCATTATATTTTCTAAGTATAAGTTCTACGCGGACGAAGTCGCGGGCAACAGCTAGTAAACAATACATAACTACATTGTAAGTAAACGTTAACGTCACATGAAAAACAATCATTAGGTTTTATTAGACACAACTTTATATGAATTTTTTAAACGAAATTGTTCATTTCTATAGGTAGCCTATAATAAAATTCATGGTTACAAAGTTAAGCAAAGTTTTATTGATCAGCAATCTAGTATTAACAGTTTTATTTTTAGAATATGTTCTGTATCTAATAAAATTAGTACAAATACACAGTTTTTATATCCCTCTTTAATTGTTTAGTATTTATAATCATTATTATATTATAATTCTTCTCATATTTTTTTCAGTTTTATAAGTGACTCTTAAGTAATCGTTACATATCTATTTCATCCAAACTTGCTGTCGCGAATCATGGGAGTTGATGATATCGCGATGACTTTAACTCGTGGTCGGACCGTGTGGTGCCGCCTTAAGAGATTATTTGCGCTGGCAAGGTTATGATATATTTGTGACTGTGGGTAGAATAAGGTTGTAGTCTTTGGAGCATTTAAGGGCTTGCTCTGTTGGAGAAGCCTCATTTTGTGATCTGAAATTGGCGAGTGACGAAGTAGTCTGAGGAGGTGTTCTCGCCAAGGAGCCGGGAGCTACGCAGCTGATCTCTGAAAGCTAAGTGTCTTAGATTCTCAGCACTTTACTTTTTGTCCTATTTGCTTTATTGTTCTACTACAAATGTGTTATATAATTTATGTATTATGACGATGTTTCATATCATGAGAATCATGAGTTTTACGTAATGATACTGGTATATGTCTCATGCTAACTGAGGGTCTCAATATCCTGATATTTCGTCTATTCTTAATGTCTCAATTACGCTCATACTTACTGTAACTTTATAACTAGCTACCCAAGTGAAACTATCCCGTTTTGCCGCCATTAGGGCGTTGTGTAAGGTAACGCTCTCTGTTAATGGTACTCGTTGATATTATGGATGTTAGTTCCCATAGCTTTGTCCCCGAGGGTCTTACACGGAGGTGAGATCCCGCCATACAACGTCCAGGGCGCGGTTCCGCGTTGTATGGTGTCTAAGAGGGAGTTCCAAGTTTCGCCAGTGTGCTGGTGTGAGACGCCACCGTACTATCGTGGATGTTGAGCCTACGTAGTACGGCGGTAGTGGAAAGGGATAGTCGGGTATCGTTCAAACTGCCTCCCTGCGCGGTTAGGGAGGTGCGTAGTAGCGCTGTAAGCCCTGTTGCGAACAGGCCGTAAGGTGCGCGCCCTAGTGAGTGGCCGGCCACGCCAAGGTGCCTCATAGGTTGTGAAGGAGGACAACTCGAATGTAAGGCAGCCTTGACGGGCACCGATAGATTCGTGTCGAATCGCTTGAGGGGAACTAGGCGGGCTATGTAATACCTCATAACGAGACTGACTGACTATACCTGTAGAGCCCGTATAGGATGACCTCTTTAATGTGATGACGCAATATATCCTAGTTACTAATGGGTTGTTTTCAAAAAAAGTGTACCCACTTAAGGTAAAATTAAGAAACGTTAACTTTTACAGGTGAGTCACGAAAATTTGCCATACATTTATACAGCTAATTTTCGTGACTCACCTGACAAAGTTAATGTTTCTTAATTTTACCTTAACTAGGGTACACTTTTTTTGAAAACAACCCTAATATGAAATCATCTGAGACTGCTATTCGAGACTACTTGTATATAATCCTTTGTTTGTGAGAGCGAGTTCAGTATAAGAGGAGGCTCATAGTTGCTCGGCCGGTAGGCGAGAACATGAGAAAGTATACAGCGCACATAGTGTGTGGCTAACCTCCTATAGTGCAAGGTGCACCATGTCATTTTGCTTAGTAGGTAGAATTTGTATGTGCTAAGAGTTCTGGGGCATGAGTGACGGGTGTGTCATGGTTATATTTATAACCACAGGTGGTACAGACGAGCGTCATCGTGTGGGCACGCGAGCACCTTCGTGTCGCGTGTCGTGTCAGAAAGCGAAGCAGATATCCGTGGACTGCATTGGATGAAAGGTAGGATTCAGATTATCCCTCCTATGTTCATATATAAACCTTTCGCGGCGCCCTCTAATTTTGTGCAGTCTGACGGTATTTGTACCAGTTACATTCCTATATAATGAGAGGGCGTTCGCGACACTTGCTTACACTCAAACACGAACAAAATTAACGATAATATTTAAAACAACTTATCTATAACTATTACAACTGGCTACTATTACTGCTCTTCTACTGACTATTTATGTAATATATCTTTTACCATTTTAAGTTACATTAATATGATTAGGTACATGGGATAACAATGTATCCTGGAATGCTAATACTTTTGATTCAGTTTGCGAATCTCCACTTCAAAACAATGCAAGTGAGAATCAAAATAAGTTTACATTCAAAAATTACTTGGTCATTATTATAAAAAAAAAATAGGGGGTTGCATTTGAATTTCGCATTGTTGGGAGGGGGGTAGGGGGTAGGGGGGAGGGGGTAGGAACCCCCCTGACCCCTCCCCAAAGTTAGGAAATCAATAGTTACCACAAAATTTTTTTTTTTATTTTTTGAGGTTATGTTCAATAAAACAACCAAATGAGTGGACTTACGACCAAATTATTCGTTTTTGGGGGTTGGTAAACTCAAAATTGTATACTTTAGAAATGAAATAATTTTTATATATTTTATATATATGATTTATAGCTTTAATCAGTTGTACAAAAGGGTCTTTTTTATATTTTAAAAAGTTTCTTCTCCATAAATACTCCACTATAACATCAGCAAAATTTTCAGGGTGGTTATAATTATCTTTGTGGAAAAATCTCTTAACCACCCGCCACTGGGACTCTATACGTTGAGTATGAGTCCCATCAACAGCCACAAAGGGATTGTGTGGATCACTATGGTTAACTTTTTTATGTATGTAACCATACTGATCCAGACAATCGTAGGCTCTCCAATAATCTGTATGGATAGTGGTTCCGGGTTTCACATGTTTTTCTATTAATGGTATTAAAACCTCCGCTGATCTAACATTGTCCGGGCACACTTCAAGGCGCAGGTCCTCACTGCCATCCTCGATTAATCCCAGGACCCAGTGGCCCTCAACTCTGCGTCCTTAAACAAAATAATTCAATATTAATACAAATAGTGATAAAAATATTATTTAATAAAAAAATAGGTATTCTTTTCAATCACCAAGTTAATTTCTCAAAATTTTACAATTCGCTTACATTTAAATTGAACTAGTCATATTCAAATTACCTTTATTATACTTTCTTTTACCAAATTTAGATTCATCTATTTGGACAACTTTCCCCGGGCCACCTATTTTTTCCCTTTGCTCTTGCATTTCTATCTGGTATGCAACAACAACCTCTCTGCAGTAAGAGTACCAATCCATTATGGTGACCCGGGAAAGACAATGGCTAAATTCCTCCCTGTAGGGGTCTTCGTGAATTACAGTATCATGACTCAACCGATATGCGAAGCAATACATGAGATAATAAACATGGACCAGATTTATTTTTACATTCTCGAACCAAGTCCCTTTAGTCCGTAATCTTCTTGATTTGCCTTGGCAAGTTCTCTTCCCACAATAATATTGCCCGACTGTATTGTTGGCCTTCAAATCAATATTCATGGGGACCCGATGTATGGGACAAAGCTTTTCACCGCAGACAAGGCCTTGTTCCACGGCAAAAGCGATCCCTTGCTCCCTGGTTCCCAACTGACGGATCACTCGCGCTAGGTTCCACATTGCCCGAACCTCCTCCGAGTATAGTCTGCGCCTTTCAGGTGGTCCCTCAACCCCAGTTGGCTCCTCATCACCACCTACAAAATAATAACCAAATTAACGGTTTTTCTGTGTGGCAACGGTCCGCCTATAAAGCAAAGGGGGCAGAATTTTTTTTAATATTCGGAAAACTATAAATTCAAAAAAAAGTCGGTTCTGGCGCTTCGCCGGCCGCTACCGCGGCACGCTCGCTTCGCTCGCTCGGCTCGCGCGCTTAGGGTCGCAGTACACCTAACACTCCTCCTCGCTTCGCTCGTCGTCGTAACCTACACCGACCTGTCCTAAAATCTTCCTAACTTTGAGGTCAAATATCTCGGCCATTTTTGATTTTAGAGAAAAGTTTTTTCTACAAAACATGCTTATTTTAGCGTATTGATTGAAATTATTCCAAGTTTTTTATGATTCCAATATATTTTGCACTTTCGGTCAAAAAAATTCTGTCTTTTTTCTGCCCCCTTTCCTTTAGTCCAACCGTACTTAGTCTTATTTCACTTACCATGAGTCCCCGCCGGGATATACCAACTGCAAGATGGCTGGTCCATTTCGTCGTACACCAAATCAGAATTGCACCCAATTTCCAGAAAACATGCCAAAGTCAATAAATCTCGAGAGTCCAGAAAGAAAGCCAGGTCAAAACGGAAAAACGGGTAACAGAGTCCAGTTTCAATGCTAAAGTCTTAAAAATCCACAAAACGCACATAATAAAAAGGCACGGAAGATTATTCACGCAACTACGATACAAACGGAAACAACAGAATTTGAGATATTGGCGCGCTCGCTGAGATGTCATGTCACATTATGCAATATCAAGACGGCGGAGACGTTCCGTTTCATTGTTATATTTTGTTTTTTTTTTGTTCTTTTTTTCATTTGTTAATTTTTTATAACACATGAAAACATTTTACAGCAAATGACGTGTAAAACTATAAATAACTATAGTGAAAATCAATATTAAAGATACGTTTATCAAAAAATAACGTTCCGTCACACGCAACTTCAAACACGTATAAAAAAAAACTACGCGTCTCCTAGACACAAATTGGGTGTCATTTGAAAGGGGTGAGCAACCCCTATAAAATGACACCCCCCCCCCCTCCCTACAATGCGAAATTCAAATGCCGACCCAAAAATAGTAACACCTAGGTCATCATTGGTATCAACACCTCGAATGAGAATTTAACCGGTCATGGTGGCGTTATTTGGGGGAGGCCTATGTCCAGCAGTAGACGTCTTTCGGCTGATAATGATTGTTTACAATTGATACAAAGACCAAGGCACAAAGAAAAATAAATTGTGATCGGTCGCGATTCAAACGGGATTCGAACCCGCGTCTGACCGATCACAATAATTACAGATTTTTATTTTGTGCTATTGTCTGTGTTAATTCCTTAATCAAGTCAAAATAAGATATTAATATAAATTAAACACTATATAAATATAAAAAAAATCATACAAACACCATTGTTTACCTATATATAAATAAGCAGTTGGGTCATTTAATTTCTTTTTGATAGAAAACACAATTACTTAGGTATGTTTTTTTTAGTAACATAGTGGTAATATGTAGTAACATATTACCACTATGTTACTAAAAAAAAACTTACTTATCTATCATTTTGTAAATTGATGATGTTTCTGTTTGTATGACTCTAAATTAATTAAAATCGTAAAAAGTCCACATTTCAAAATTACAACAATAATACAAATAATTAGGTACAACACAGATTATTTGATAATTAGATGTTGATCCTTGTTTGATAATTTGCATAACTTTGTTATAAATTGCAATAAAAATCATCAATTTATTTTCACATAATTTTTTTGCATGGGACAAGTTTAACTCCAATTTTTTTTTAAATTACTTTGGTGCAGTCAGGGGTAATGATATACGTACATAAATACAATACGTCTGTACACGGGTCGTTCTCGCATTTCGTGCAAATCGACTCATTCTCTCGAGATTTTTCTAAATTCTTTAATAATAATACTATTATGGTTTTCTGGGTTTTCTTATTTATCGCCGAAAATTGTATGGCCGATTATCACTCCCCAACTCACGTTTCGCGTAATTTTATTTCGCCGAACGTTCATTTCCCAACTTATCTAATTTACTTGTTTTATTTGCCAACTGAACAGTTACCAACTCAACATGTGGTCTGTGTTTTATAATGTCATTTTTCAAAACGCCTACTTTCATATTGCTTAATGTTTTAGTTGGCATAATATACATTTGGTAGTTTATTGTTTACCAAATGTTTTATTGAGTACCGTTTCGTTTAGCAACTACGTGATATAATTTTAGCAACATCGTGGGTAAGCGCAACCGCTCACTTATTTTTATGACAAAGTATGTAGGTAGGTACGAATAAATTGACTCATTGGCGATAAGTGTTTATGTTTGCGGATGGTTACTGGTGGTCTGTTTTATTGGTATAATAATCAAAATGAGTGAGTTTAATGAAGAGTGCTCAGTTTTTACTACTACAAAAGGCGGAGTGAAGCTATTTTTGAATGGACTTACGTATGAAAAAAGTAAAGTATCGAATGAAACGTATTATTGGTGCTGTGAACTAAGTCCCTGCTGTTCCTGTTGCCGTTGTTACAATATTTGTGTTAAGAACAAGTATTTCCGCTCTTTTATAAAAAAAATAACCTCGAAGACGAAAGCGGGAGCGGAGCTCCCGCTTTCGTCTTTTAACCTATCCGCGATCCAAATCGGTTTTGCCACTAAGTCCCTGCTGTTCCTGTTGCCGTTGTTACAATATTTGTGTTAAGAACAAGTTTTTCCGCACTTTTATAAAAAAAATAACCTCGAAGACGAAAGCGGGAGCGGAGCTCCCGCTTTCGTCTTCTAACCTATCCGCGATTCGAGTCGGTTTTGCCACTAAGTCCCTGCTGTTCCTGTTGCCGTTGTTATCTATGCTAGTATCTTTTGCCTTGCCTAATGTATGAAAAGTGAAATATTGCATCAACTAAACGTTATTCGTCCAAGAGTTGTTCGACCAAGTGAAAGATTTGACAAATGATGAGTCTGCCAAAAGTGTAAAGGCGTTATAATAATCCGCTTTATAATAATTCTGCGAATTAAAAAGTTGTCATATAACATTTTGGTAATCGTTAGTTGTTAAAGTGAATCTTCGGCGAAACGTTAGTTGGCAAATGATATTCGGCCAAAAATAGTTCTGCGAAAAGGCAGAACACCTGGTTTTCTGTGATTGTAAACTCGCTTGTTAACATTTTTGTGCTAAAGGCACCACGCTAGCATTGCTATTTTTTATAAAAAAAAGACTATCGGTAATGAAGTGCGCGCTGGTAATGAAATGGGCTAGGATGGTAATGATTAGCCAAGGAAAGGAATGAAATAAGCATTGGATGGTAATTTTTTCAGGGGACCGTAATGAAAAAATATACAGTAAATCAAAGGAAAAAGTATTTATTAAGCAACAATATTGGTATCAAACAGTAAACTACTTGATTAGGTACTTCTATTTGTACTTTCACCAATGACAATACATTTTCTTTTGAACTGGGTGTCGTCATATTTTTTTTTACCACTTACGTGTAACACATATCAATTTTAAAATGTTTGTGCAATTACTTAATATACTATTGAATTTACGCTGTTCAAAAGAAAATGAGTCATTTATTTTTATTTTCAATCATTATTGATCTTAAAAATCATCGACTTGAGTTATATGTCTTCTCAATTGTAGTTTACGGAAATTAATATAAAAATTTAAACACTACAACATGATATATATTTTAAAAATAAACAAGAAACGTTTGATCTTAATGATTATAAAAATTATTTATTTTTAACCGTCCAAATTTAGGAAGCTAGGTACGATCATAAAAAAGTTGATTGCCGCATATATCCCGGCTATAAACAACTTGAGACGCTTTTTATGGAGCATATAATTATTTACTTTGATCGTATCGTAGTATATAATACGGTAAATTTGCTAGTTTAACCCCAATAAGCTAAACTTTAGCTCCTAAATCTTGGACGGTTACTTAAAATAGTTCTTGCATTTATAAACCTCCACTATTTTTTTACTGAGTTGTCTTAACAAAGTTTTCTTAATAGTACCACTAATGTCGAGATCAGTATTTTTCATTTGGTATTGATTATATAATCTTAGACACATCTCACATAAATCTAGTAAAAAAATAAAAATAAAGTTTGCATGAAACTATAATAATGACTGACTAAATAAATTCACGATGCATATCAATGAAAGCGTCATAAAGAGCGACATATTTTAATTATTGAATATTGCATAGTTTCATACACCGTTTCTCCAAAAAAAAATTTAAAACTTCAACCAAAATATACTTATTGCTTACATCAATTAACTACGAATAATCTTTGAGTCTTAATCAGTCTTTAACGTTTTATTAAAAAAAGCTATACGGAATCAATTTAATCAATATAAACGATATTCCACAAAGGAGTAAATAAGAGAACCTATTTATATTTTAATTTAGGTAATTTTTTAAAGCAATACTGTCCTCGTCTATTGAGGACTGGGATCTGCAAAGCACTCAAAATTCGCGACTCTGGAACCGTATCTTCGTCAATTACTGTTGGCCAAGTAAACGTATCGGTCTTGGTGGAAGATTTCTTTAAGAAATGTATCGTGTAAGATGCATTATCTGGACAATCGTGAATTTTTCCTATATACGCGTACACATTGGCTTTTATTTTATACTGCACAATTACCCAATCACCAACTTTATGTCCTTGGCACTGATTGGGAATGTTTTCCTTGCTGTCACTATCCTGTAAAGTTTCTACTGCTTTGTTCCCCATGTTATCTGTTTCCTTTTCTGTTTTTGTGAAAAAGTTCTCCTCAGATGATATGAGATTAGATATAAATTTTATGAACTCTTCTTGACCGGCTTGACAAAATTTTTGGGGCTTTTTTACCCAGAATTTGTAGTTTTGCCAATCAAATTTAACATTAGAAGATAACACTGTCACATTTGAGGATTCAGGTGTTCCGCTTGCAGTGGTTTTTACAGAATCCATATTGCTAATTGGGGATTCAGCTGTATTACCTCTATATATGGCAGTTTCTGGTAACGCTACTTGGTTAGTTTCCAAATGTGTTAATGTTGGGAATACGGATGCTACATGTTCGGTAGTTTCTGGTGAATTCATTATATTGCTACATTCGAGAAACGTTCGATCATCAATTTGGCTGAGGAGAGCTGCATCATCAATATTTGCGATATGACGAATGGTTGGTGAGTCAATATTTAGATCGCAAGTGATGTCATTGAGTACGGGTGCATCCGGTACTACACTTGCGAAATTCAATGCTTCGCTAACTTCATTGTGTGGTAATGGTTATAAACCTGGACTCGGCACTTCATTATTTTGTCTTGCAGAGCGACGATAACCACCAGTGTTCGGGGTTTCAGTCGCTGATGTAGTCTGTCTGCTGTCAATACCAATGCTAAGAACTCCTAAATGCCTGTTGTGACTGCATGGGACATAACTGCTTTTACACATAAAACAGCTGAGTTTTCTGAAAGCAATGGTGTGGGACAGTGTAGAGCACCATATAGCCTGTAAAGAAAAAAAATGGTATTTAGTGATAAATATTTGTTTAACTTGAAATGTTTTTTACGACCATTTTGTCTTAGTTAATAATTACCCTACCTAAGAAGCCGGTGGCGCCCGGTTTCAATCCTGGTAAGCGTATTTATTTATGTGATGAGCACGAATACCTATGTATTATATCGTCTCTTTTATCAATAGCATGGGGTAAAACTAAAGGCTTACTTCCTCCTGCATGTCATTGTGTTTAAATAAATATTTATTGGAATTCATAACTATAGAAATCTGTGAAATTAAATGCCTATTGAAATTTGATTGGTTACCTGATGCATGGTTCCTTTGAATGTCGGAATGTTGCGAGGAAATTTCGAGTTCAATATGGTTTCTTCTTCAATTATCATGATTTTGATGTTACGGACGCTTTGCCTTATGACTTCAACAAAACTCTCAAAAGAATCCACGTCTCCGCCGTGCATTACAAATTTATCAGCGGTTCGTTTGATAACCGCCCCAACGCCGTCTGGAGCCCCTTTTCCATGGCCGGCTTCTAGGTAGTTCCATGTTACTCTTTGGATATTTGGTACATGCTCGCCCAATTTAGTCATCATATAAAATATAAATCGGTTTCGGTATTGACTAGTTGGTGAGTCGGACAAGAAGTTTATTACCCTTAGCGAAGGTACCATTTCAGTTGCCATGTTAAGCACAGGTGTTATGTGTGCCCAAACCGATGCAGCATCATGTTGCAAGCATTTACTGATGGTACAAAATGATTTTGTTTTGATCTCATTTGTCTCACCGTCCTTAAAGTAAAGAACACCAGTGTGCAATGATATCTGACCTCTGCTTCCGCCAAAGTGAAAAGATTTAATTTCAGAATTGTATTTCAAACAATAGTTTTCACTAAAGTCAATGTGGATTAAAATCTCATCTTCTTTCAGATTTTTTTTCAGATCCTTGATCGATGCATATTGCATGGCAATATTTTTGACATGTATCAAAAATTTGGGTAATGTAACTTCTTCGAAATTTTTTATAACATTTCTAACTTCCTTTTTATCGTAACTATTGTTGTTTTTTTCTTGACCATCTTTAGCTTTGTATTTTTGCTTCTCGGTCAGCCATTGGTAAATGTCAATTTTCTCCTCATTATTGAATTCCTTATAGTTAATGCCCTTGTTTGCGCATTGCGGACACTCTCTGTTCAAACATTTTTCATTAGTAGCATTGCAACAAATACATTTAAGGATCTCTGAGCTTGAACCTTCTTTTATAATGCCAGCTTTTTTCAAGGATGCAATTGTTAGAGCTACGTTCGAATGTAGTTTGCATCCACATGTATCTCTCGTATTTGGTGAAACAATTCATGCTGGCCTGTATCTACAAAATGTGGAATAACCGACTTTCATTTCGTCTTTACAAAATTTGTCGTGTCAATTCTGTAGACTGTCTCTTAAGTATCGTTTTTGATTTTTAACTCCTTTACACTTAATATATTCTCGTTTTCCGGCAGCTACTGAGCTGTTGGCGTCGTCTTCCAAAAATGTTTTGATTGTCTCTGCTAGGGCATTTTCAGCTGTTGGTGTCATTTTAGGGCTTCTGCACGAAAAAGGAACTAAGCTGGAGTACCTGGTGCTTCTTCATTTGATCTCTATCTTTTACGATCTGTTCCATGAATGTTTTTTTCTTATTTTTATCTAGACTTTGGTATTCTTGTTTTATATTTTTAGTGATTGTCTCGCCAAATATTAGTCGTCTTTTGATTGCATCTCTTTTTTCTTAATATATATCAGATACTAATTCATCAACGCTTTTTTCAATTGAATCTTCGACATTAGTACCCGTTTCCTCAATATTTTTCTGTTCTTCTTGTGTCTTAACAGCTCTTTTCAATGCATTTATTTCCGATTTCAGTTGTTGCACTTCTTTTGCATGTTTGTATCTCTATCGCTATAGTTTTCGGTATCGCTAGGAGGTGGTGAATTGTCTAAAAGAATCTTTTCAATTTTTTGTTTTTGTTTTTTCCTTTTTAAATATCTCATGCTATTTGATCTCCATTTCTTTCTTTGATCCCTTTGTTCACGTGGTGTCAAGTCTTTTATGGTATTTTTTTTTTTTGCTCTTTTCTCAATAAGTATCTCTTCCTTTCTGTTTCCTTTTGTATCTCGTATAGTTCAGGATTTTTTTTTATGATCCCATATTTTTCTTTTTTCCGTTGTCGGTCTTTTGCTAATTTGTCTTCTTTGGTCAATTTTTTCTTTGGTTTTGCCATTGTGTTTCTAAAAAAGGTAAAATATTTCTTAAATAGATACTTTTAACCCTCCTACCCTTCCACCCACCCCACGCCCTTTGCCGCATAACTTAAATAAAATGTTCGTTTGAATTTGAACCTCTGTATCATTATATGACTTCATATGTGGTAACCGGTTAAGTAAATAAAACCTAACTTGATACACGATATATAAAGGCGGCTTCAGACAGTGATAATATATATTATAGCAAGGCGTCTTACGATATATTACGATATATGTATTTTGCCTACTAAACGACGGTAAGCCGCCTTTACAAATCGTTTATCAAGTTAGGTTTTTTTACAACTCTTATTCCTTTCAACTGACTTTAAGACTAAGATTTTGTGACTGTATCATCACATCTCTGTTAAAAGGCGGCTTCAGACACAGCGATAATATATATTAATATATATTATAGCTTTATTTTTATATATTCGTTATTTTTTGTTACTAAAAAGGCCCATGTTATCATGTTATGGTATTATTTGTATCCAGAAATTAGTAATTTTTTAGCACACATACGTACACGAATGACAACTAAATAAGTTATGCATTTAAAAGCAAACACAAAACAATTATGGGCCTTCGAATGTCAGATTTAAGGTAATTAAGGAAACACCAATAAAAAAAAACGTAGCTCCATGACCGTGACTCTTAGGACCTAGGGTCCAAGGGTGGAAAGGTAGCAAATGACCCTACCAACACCCCAAAAAAAATTGACGGTCCATGTGCCGAACACCCTGTATATTAATATATATTATCGCTGAAGCCGCTTTTAAACAGAGATATGATGATACAGTCACTAAATCTTAGTCTTAAAGTCAGTTGAAAGGAATGCGAGTTGTATCATAACAATTATTATCTTGGCACAAGAAACTTTGCTTTATATGCACACTAGCTGCTCGCGTATTGCAATAAACATTATTATATAATTCATCCCGTTGATCTGTTCTACATACCTTATATTTATTCTCTATTTTTATTATTTATATTCTCTATTTTTTACATTCGACAATCAGGAGTAGTTTCGGTATCTACGTACAATTCATACATGGATTTATTCGTAATGGATTTTTTTCTATGCAAAATCTAATTAAAATGGCGTTAACATAGTTAATAATATGAATTACTCCCCCAATCAGCCCATAAAAACATTGACTAAACTATTCATTCATTACAATCCGAAGCCATTCATTACCATCCTGCCTAAAATTAGAAGGAAAAAAAGGTAATGAAAACGATATGAATGAAATTATGGAAGATTTTTTCGATTAACTCATCTAATGATTGGCCTTGAGTTTACAAATTTATTTGACCGAAACAGAATACAAAACAACACAAATAGTCAATTTTATATAATTTTAAGTACTTACAGCGTGTGTCACTGGATTGCGATGAAAAACAAACGATACCAAAGCACTTTCGCACACGAGAGAACGTAGGTATTTTCGTCAACAGCGGCGTACAGGCGTCTCTCGAGGCAGCTCGCGGTCGACTGAACTACGAACGATGTTTTGTTTCATAGGTCTGGCACCGTGCGGACGCGCTATGTATCAATATATACCTTATTCAATTCTCGCGCTGGTAATGAAGGAATTACCAGTGACAAACACTTTGGGAGCTGTAGTTTTGTTTCTGTTTTGTTTAAAAATACTAACGTTCACGCTTAAAAAAATATAACTAAATTCTCCATTCATTGAACATAGAACAAACACTTAGTGTTGAGAATTTCAGGTTTGACTAAAGGTCAAAGTCTACCAATACGCGTTGAGTGTAGAGATGAATGAAAAAAATGGGTCTTATTTGGAAATAAAAAGAAAACTACATAATTAATAGGGTTGTTTTTTAAATGCCTCGATACCTTTTACAATAGGCGATAAACTGGCATTCATAGATTTTTGAAAATTGAATTGTATTTTTTTTAATGATTTTTTTAGCGATTTGCACGAAATGCGAGAACGACCCACACGCCTCTATGACATAGATAATAGAGTCCTGTACCGATATTTATGTCCTTATATTATTACCCCTGACTGTTCCTACTAGCTTAAATTATCTTCATATGACACTCGTACAAAAATTAAGGCTATTAGGCCGAGACTTAATACAGACAAATAGAGGTAATTTCGAGTTTATACCTAACATTAGTGTGAACTTTTAAATTGCAGAATTTCACTTACACCACGTTTTTTCTGCTCTCTTTGTGGCTCAGCATCGGATGGTGGTTCTTCTGCTTGCTCTGTCAATGCGTATGTCGAACCGTCAATGAAATATGCATCATCCATGCTTATTATATCTTCAATGTCATCCGTCTGAAAGGTATTTGAAATATGTATTACTTAAATATATACTGTACCTCTACATTGGTATACCCAATAAATATACACTTATTTATGTGTCAACGAGTGTCCCCTCAACAAGGTATATCCATAGCACTTTCCGGAGGAAACTGCCCTAATATCAAATAATTGTTTAGAAAAATAAATGGGCAATGTTGGTTATATAGGTAGGTACTTACTGTTTTGGATTGTGAAAACGCATCGGTCTGAGTTATCAGCTTGGCCTATAACTGGAATGAGATCCTTGATGTCATCAGGAGACAATATTTCTAATAGGGTTTCGAAATCAATGCTGTGTTCTGAAATAAAATAAAGTAAGCTCAGTTAGCCTGTTTTAGTTTTGTTTCAATTTAAATACAATCAAAGCCTTCTATGTCGTCATAGATACAGAATAAAATATATATAATATGCGGTAGCACCCAGTCTTTCTTTCACCACCCGCGAAACTTACCTTTGAACTTGTCAATATGCATGGAAAGATCCCATGATTTTAAGTACTCTTCCTTAGTAATATGTGCCGGTGCAGCGGCAGCCGCCGCGTCCTCCTCAAAGTCGTTCATATCTTCAAATATTTGTCCTCGCCCCGTTTTATATAATTCTTTCACAAACACCATGCCACGCACTACTTATACTAACTATATCACCAATATTCACATGATTTTCATTTCTTTCCACTCGCAAGAACCGAACCTCCAGCAGGAATGAACTGGTTCGCGGGTTCGCTTCGTTCGGCTTCGTCAACGTGCAACGTTTGCTAATAATTTCAATTTCAATTTATTTATTCAACGACCAACTTGGGTCAATCATGTTAGTAAATGCTTACAATTAATGTTAGTAGGTACATCATCATGTAATAAATTAATAGTAGGTACACAATTCTATACTATAAAAATAAAAATGTCAACATGTCACTAATAAATCTAACAGTTAGGACGTATGACGTATGTGCAGAAGGCAGCAATTGCTAATATAAGGGCAATCGAGTCGGCTAGTGATCATGTTCAGGACGGTGTTGGCGCCGGCGAAGGCACGGCGAGCCAGGGATGCGCATCTCTTACGCATGGTGGTGTAGAAACAGTCTACACGCGCCTCTGCAAACATCCCCGACGCGCTGCACCGCCACGGCAGCCCCATCAACGTCCTGAACGCGTTGTTATATTGCATGCGCAGAGTGCTGTATTGCTTCTGAGTATAATCTACCCACAGGCCGCTTGTATAGAGCGATGTACAGTAAGCTCGGAATAACGGGCGCTTCACCTCTATAGAACCGTTTGCGAACCTGCGGGCAATCATATTCGCTCTCACAGCCAACCCTCTGCGCTCACGTTCCATATCAGCACCATCCTTAAGGTCAGACGTAACTATATGCCCCAAATATTTGAATTTTTCCACTACTTTTAGTGGGGTGCCGTTTAGTAAAATAGGTGCAACTACCGGTAGACATTTGTTTCTGACCCTGAAGACCATGCATTCACTTTTGACCACGTTGTAAGCTAAGCCGTGCTTGGCCGCATACTCCTCACAGATGTTGAGGAGTTTCATCAACCCACCAACAGAGGCGCTCAGCAGCACCATATCCTCTGCGTAGCTGAGGTTATTGACGCATACTCCATCGATATAGCATCCGACATGGGTGCTACTGAGTTCCCCTATCAGCGCATTGACATATAGGTTGGGAGAGGACAGGCCACCCTACCTCACCCCGCAGTCCAACGTATATGGTTCCGAAAAAGACCCTGCCCATTTCACGACATTGACCTGGTTGTGATACCAGAATTTGAAGATGTTCCTGGTCTCCTTAGGTACATTGCTCTCTTTCAATTTCTTCCACAATAAGTCGTAACATACCAGGTCAAAAGCCTTGGAAAGGTCAAGAAAACAAGGTGATCTTCGTGTCCCGCTCCTTAACATACGACTGCGTACAAAAGTGATAATGTCTTCATGAGTGTATTCAAAGAAGAATAACCTCACAAGGACATTCTCGCTCCAGGTACTATGGAATGTAACTCTTGGATTAACTTTCCTCTGGATATGATATATCTGCTTCGCAATTAGAGTATGTAATATTATATATAATAAATTGATATTAAGACCATTAACTTGTAGTTTATAAATTTAAGTGAGAATCCTTTAACCCTTAATTTGGCAGAAAAAATTTTTTTTGAAAATATATTTTTTATTAAATAATATTTATTCTTTTAGTCATAAAGATGCCCCAAAAAATATAACAAAAAATATCCACTGAAAGATTTCCTGAAAATCGTATGTGCAGTATATTTGACAAAACCCAATGCTCTACAAACTAAACTCAAATGAAAGTGTCCATTATACTTTACAAATTGCTTATAAGGATAAAAGATGAAATAAAAAATACGCATATTTTTACGTATTTATTTAAAATAACGACACATAATCAGCAAGGAACTCGGGAAAAGGAATACCAAATGAATAAAAGTTTATTAAAAAGGTTCAGTTTTTGTGAAAGCTGTAAAAACAGTTACGCTTTCGTACGAAACACAATCGCACGTTACATTTAATGCAGTGTACATCAGTTCTTCCGTTTTTACAGTAGGAACACCGGCCGTATGTGTCCATGAAGTTCGGTAAATGGTCTAAACCATCGAATTTCACGTCATCAACAGGAAGGATGCGGTTTGGTTTCCGAATTACATCCGACGCAGTTTTCACTGAAACTGATGTTTGCTTGTCCGCTTTGAGCAACCCTTGAAAAATCTGTAGACGAAATTTCTTCAAAGCTATTTGTTTCTTTATTCCTTTTCTAGTGCTATCTCTTCTATACAATAGCCATGCGTTGTTGACACATATGTCAATAACCTGCGAAAATATTGACAGATACCACCTTCTTGATTTAATTTCAGTGCGGTACAGAGCGACTAACATATCTGCCAGGTCTACTCCGCCCATGTGTGCATTGTAATGTTTCACAATGTTTGGATACTGCACATTAATTCTCTGTTTTTATATTTTGCAATACCTCTTCACGGTGGACACAGGGTAAGCATCAGAGTAACTGCTTGCCAAAACAACGCATTTATTGTCGTTCCATTTTACTATTGCCACTTTCTTTTCATTGCACGTTGTTTGGCTAAAAGCACCTCTACCTTGAGCCTTTAACTGTTTGTCTGTCTTTTAATGTGTTTGTGAGTCCCGCAATCTATTCGACCGCATCGTCCCAAGGCTAAAAATACCATGTGTCTCCCTGAGATGGTATATTAACTCCAAAGAGGAAAAGAAGTTATCGAAATATACGACGCATGGTTTCTTCTTTATGGTTTTGCACAGTCGTAACACTGCTTTAGCACCCCAACCTAATGCTGCTTGCTCCTCGGTGAAACCGCAGTCTTCAAATTCGTCTTGACCCGCATAAAGAAAAAAGTCGTATATAAAACCTGATGCTCCAGCTCTAACGATGTTTTTAAACCCCCACTTTCTGGGTTTTCTCGGGTTGTACTGTCGTTTTTTCCCCGCTTTGGTGCCTTTGTAAGGTATTGTCATCTCATCTATGCTGAACCGCTTTTCTTCCTCAACAGCAAGACAATTTTGACGTAATTGATCTACCAAAGAGCTAACTTTAAAGAACGGGTCATTGTTATCCTCGTCGTTATCCACAAAATGAATGTAACGCCTTATTAGTTGGTATCGTTTGAGAGTCATAATATCAGCTATTGCCGGATACCTTGTTTCGGTGTGCCAATAATCAAGGTAAGATGGCATGCTTACTACTCCCATCATAATCTTGATAGCCAAGAAATTTTTCAGTTCTTCGACTGTTAAATTTATCGATCTGCCTTTTTTTTGCACAGAGTACAAGTTCGTATTGTGGCATATTTGTTCAAACATTTCTAGTGAAAAAAAATCTAGGAAGTAGCTTAGAGCAGTTTTGTTGCCTTCAGGAAGGGGACTTTCGAAATGATCATCGCCTAATTCTGCACGATATTGAAATTGTCTATTAGTCCATTTAAAGTTGACATTCATTTTTTTCTTTTTGGCTACACGTTTTGGTGCTGCATTCTGCTGTTTTGTACGCTTGGATCGGGTATTGGGTGGAACATTGAACGCATCTGCTGACGCAGTAGGACGAGAGCGACGAGACCTTTGAGGAATTGAAATTACAGGGCTAGCTGTCTCCACTTGGTCCAATATAAATGAGGTAGTCAACGATGGTGGGTTTTGAATTGGTGACACGGAAGGAAGGTAAGATACTGACGGTGGTGGCAAAGAGTTTAGACTTTCAGTATCGGAAATTGGCTCTTGCGGAACTTGTGGAAGTGAACCCGCTGTATCAGAGTCTTTGGCAAAACTATCAGATAAGTCTCCTTCTTTGTCGAGTTGTTCGAATGGTGAACTAATGTTCAACCTCTCTAACGACGAAGCAATGGACGGAGCACTCGATGAGGATGGTGGATCGTCTCTTTCGGCAACAATTATTTCTGGACTTTCGTCATCAGAGTCCGATGACCCGCTTACTTCAGACTCTGCATTTTGACTCGGCACTAAAGCTAATATTCGTTTAGACCGCAAGCCCTAAAAAAACAATTAAAAAAATGCAGCTTAAGGCAGCCCCATACAAAAGCATAAAAAAGTATTTTCAAGATTATAGAAAAAGAAGAGAAAAGTGGAATGTTAGTACGTGCTATTGGTGAAAAAATTGACATTCTCATTCATCAATCAAGGCAAATTAATATGGCAACCCAACGAATACACGTAAAATATTGTTTCCACACCATAGCAATTTGTCAAGAATCCTTGACTGAACAAACATGATCTAAATCTCACACCATACAATTTTGGTAAAAATGCTGTACTAATTATTCGGACACCAACATGCCGTACATAAAGTTTTGTCCAAAATACTGTACACGCGTGTTTACGTACTTATTACGCTGCAAATATTTTACTTGACGCGTAGTTATTAATTGTAGAATATTAGTTTGGATATCTCAGCATAAAATTATGCAACAGCTATTGAATTTTCACACAAAAACCTGAAATAACACAATAAATACCTGAACAAAACGCAGCGTCGACCGATTGCTCGCCATTTTGGTTCACAACTGACAGGTGTCAGTGTTGCCAGCACAGTAAATATTTTTTCCCAGATTCGTAATTATAAAATGAATAAAATAAGACTAGAAATATATGAAAGTATGTAGTAAAATATTGTCCTACATTTTTTCAAAGTAAGTGTACAGTATTTTTTACTCTGCCAAATTAAGGGTTAATAGGAACGTTGAGTCAATTTTTCTGGTCAGCTGTCTTAGACACCTTTAAATTCATGTGTTCCCTGACCTGGCACCGTTCGCTGATCCCATGGAACTGGGTTGAATGTGAGTTGAGCGTTAGTTTCCGTGTAATGTTTGATCCATCTCCGATAATAAATATATCATCCACAAATATTAGTACATATCGACTACCGTAGGTTCAAAGGGCGTAAGGGACAAATCGTCATTTTTCAGGAGAGCCAAAAGACTGTTTCGATTCGTGAAAAAAAATCGTAACTTTTTTGTTCCTTTACACATTAACATGCTTGTTAGTGACTTATTTACTGTTTTTTAAGCTCTTTTAGATCATGTAAATGGATTTAGCACACGGTTCTTAATTACAAAGATGTGTGTCCCTTACGACAAAAAAAAAACCCGTTTTTGAATACACTTGTCCCTTACTTCACAATGTGTCCGTTTAACCAATATGTCAGAAGGTCGTATCGTACCAAAAAAATCTTTCTAAATGTCAACTTGACGTAAAAATAGCCATGTCTCAGCTATGTAACTAGTGACTTGCACTGGGGATTTGCTGATATTGCATTGAGGATTACAGGAAGTTTGTATGAATAAGTGAAACAAAGGTTTTCTTGTAGTTTAATTTTTTTTTAATAATTTTTAATAATTTATTGATAAAACATAATGTACATCAGTATTTACTAGACTAGGAGCTTAATATTAGGGGCAAATAACACGTGCCTGAACTAGGATACCCTGTGTTTCAGGCAAAAAAGAACTAACAATTGAATATGTTATTCACATGCAAAATATTATTCAATATGATTTTTATTGACTAGGTAGTACAAAATAATTAGTAAGTTAATAACCTATATATAAAAAAGGTATAAAAAGATAGAAGATAGAACAAAATTATTTTAAAACGATAAATAACTTCTCAGTATCGTTGTTCGCGACGCAAAACTCGTTATCTGTCTTAGCTGTAAGAGGCAAGAGAGGTGAGGGGTGACCGGGGGTGCATCTATGTGCTTCCGAGCGCGCCCGATTGGTGCCGATCGATATTCCGCGACCGCCGCACGTCTCTTGCGCTCATTTTTTTGTATGTGTACCTACTTTCCGTTTAAATTGAGAAAATATAAGTTTTGAACGTTTTTCTGGACTTTCACTGGTGTTGCTAATACCCAGCTGTTACAAAAGTGGTCTTCGAACCGCATCATTTATGTACCGGACGCCAAATAAGTCTCAAATGAAAACACGCAGTGTTGCTAAGCGGGAACAATTGGAAAAAGAGGGTATGGCAGACAAAGAAGCTACCAGGGCCGTTATGCCTGAAGAACCATCAGCAGGACCCTCGAAATTGGATTCTAAATCAGTAGTGGAGAGTACTATTAAATCGGAAACTCGTAAATCCGCACGCGCACCTAGTGTGTCGAAAACAAAGAAATCCACTTCATCTTCCATTGAAGCGCGCAAGAAAAAGCTAGAGTTTGAGGCAGCGGAAGAAAAAGCGCGCATTAGGATGGAGTTAATTGACAAGCGATTGGAAGCCGAAATAGCGGAACTCAACAACGAATACAGTCCACAACAGTCGGAGGCCGATTCAGTTTCCAAACGTAGTGAGGTCGCAAGATGGGTTGAGAGAAGTCAGCTCGAATTGGAGTCACGGCCAGCCACCGAACGGAATAAGGTTCCTGAAGAACCAGGTTTGCCGTGTCCGCCAGCGTTGACAGCCAACGCTGGCACCGACGGCCCAATTCAACAGCTCGCTAACGTTCTCAAAGATTTACTGACTACAAATGCCTGTGAAAAACAAAACTCCAACCTCCTAAGTCGCATCAGCACACCTAAAGAGTTACCAATATTTACTGGAGATCCCATGGAGTGGCTTCTGTTCAAAACGGCTTACGACGAGTCCACTCGCGTGTGTCTATTCTCTGACAGTGAGAATTTATGGCGCCTGAGAAGATGTCTTCGTGGCCCCGCCAAGGATGCAGTGAATGCCCTACTCATCAGTTCTACCTCTCCAGAAATCCTAATGTCAACCTTGGAATTGCAGTTCGGAAACGCTGATGTTATTCTTTCCCGAATAATCACGGAGATCAAGCGCTTAAACACAATGTCACCTGACTATCACAAAGAAATTATTGTGTTTTCGAACAAGGTTAAAAATTATGTCGCAGCAGTACGTGCCTTAAATCGCGAAGAATACCTTCAAGGAATGAATCTGGTCACTATTGTGTTGTCGAAGCTGCCTACCATATTGTTATCTAAGTGGGCCGACTACAGTTATCAACGCATCACCGATGGAACGACGACTAGATTCGACTTATTAGCTAATTTTCTTCATGAAGAAGCCCTCAAGATATCTACATGCAGTGCTACGTTGTTATATGCACGACCGGACAGTTATAAACGTAGATATCACGATAAAGGCGACTATAATGCGCAGACAATGTTAGTGCAAACTGGACAAAATGAACTTAAGTGCCGTTATTGTAAAATAGCTAAACATGACTTGCCTGAATGTAAAAAGTTTAAAAAGTCGTTACGCAAGGACCGCTGGCAATACGTTAAAAGAGTTGGTTTGTGCTATAAATGCTTGTTATCACAACATGACCGCCAAAACTGTCCCGCCGCCGTATGTGATGTAAACAATTGCGGTGAGGCGCATCATCGTTTATTGCATTTTATCCCAAATAATCAACCTTCTCACAGCAACCCGGTGGTAGAAGAGCCACCAGAGACTGACACAGAAACTCAAATCGTCACGCATATAGACTTTAACTCCGCGGGTGCAGTGTTGTTAAAAGTTGTGCCAATAAACATTCACGGACCTAATGGAATAATCAACACGACCGCTATCTTAGATGATGGCTCGAGTGTGAGCTTGGTATCCGAGGGGTTAGCCGCGCGGGCCGGGGTGCAGGGGCGCCGGGAGTGCATGCGTGTGCGTGGTGCATGGAACAATACCGAACTAGTGTGCGAAACACAGCTGATGGACATTACGGTATCGAATCGAGATAAAAAAATGTTTACGTTTACCGCGCGTAGTGTGAAAGAACTGGATTTGCCGAAACAAAATATGAACTTAGTTAATTGCGATCAATTTATGCATTTGAAGAGATTTAAAAACGACTTGTGTTTTGGACAATGCAAACCGGAAATCCTTATCGGTCAAGATAATTACCATTTAATCTTGCCTATAGAGGTCGTGTCCGGTAACCCTCACGACCCCTATGCTACTCGCACTCCTCTTGGCTGGTGTATCCACGGCAGAGTACCTACAAGCGTGACGTCATCACCGCGTACGCTGTTTACAACCCTGCATATGACTAATTACGACAACAAAGCTGACGTCATTGAAAATAACCGGTTGCTTAGCGAATTACACGAAGAGGTCCGCCGTTATTTTGCTGTGGACTCAATGGGAATTACTGCGAAACCCCGGCTGAATAGCGAAGATGAACGCGCTCGTGAACTACTGGAACGAACTTCCACTCTCGTCGATGGTAAATGGTATGTCGGCTTACCCTGGAAGGATGAAAAGTGTGTAATGCCTAACACCTTCCCCCAAGCGATGTCACGTTTAATCAACATCGAACAAAAGATGAAAAAGAATGAAGGGTTATACATGGTTATACATGGAGCGTTTTCGACACTTGTTTGACAATAATTATGCTCATGAATTAGTCGACACTCAAACAACACCAAAGACTTGTTACTTGGGGCACTTTGGGGTGGACAACCCAAATAAATCAAAAATGCGCCTTGTTTTTGATTGTGCGGCAACCACGAACGGGTTTTCTCTGAACCACTATTTACTGAAGGGACCCGACCTACTCAAACTACTTTTTGGAATAATGCTGCGATTCCGAGAGCATCGTGTTGGCTTATCCGGAGATATCAAAGACATGTTTTTACGAATAAAAGTCAGAACAGAGGATCAGGATGCGCTCCGATTTTTATACAGAAAAGGGCCAGAGGATCCAGTAAAAACCTGTGCGATGTCATCATTGGTATTTGGTGCATGTTCGTCGCCTTTTGTCGCACAATTTATTAAAAACAAAAATGCCGAACGGTTCGAATCATCATTTCCATCAGCCACACAAGCTATATATAATCAACATTATATGGATGATTGGATTGACAGTGTGCCAGATGAAGAAACAGCCATCAAATTAATTCGTGAAGTTAGAATGATTCACCAACAAGGAAATTTTGAGATACGCAACTTCACATGCAATAGTAAATCAGTGCTCGATAGCATTCCAAAAGAAACCCTCGGAGAGACGGCCGTAAGGTTCAAAACCGGCGAGCAATACGAAGGCGAGAGAACCCTCGGCCTTTTATGGCGTCCCGATGATGATACCTTGGGCTATGACGTTTCATTTAAAAAGATATCTACAAATATTATTACCGGCCAGCAAAGACCTTCAAAGCGCGTCATGCTACGAGTTGTGATGTCAATTTTCGATGTTTACGGTTTTTTATCGCCAGTCACTATCATTGGAAAGATCATTATTCAAGACGCTTGGAGATTAAATTTGTCTTGGGACGTACCTGTACCTGACGAGATATACGAGGAGTGGTGTAAATGGACCGACCTACTGAAAACAATACATAACGTGAGGTTGCCTAGATACTACAGCGACGCCGCCGGACTGAGCCGCGTCAGCGCAGCGCACACAGAACCGGTTCCCACTCTGCTGTTGCCGCGCGGCGAAGCGCCCGCCCCGACCTTATCGTTATCTACGCCTGCACCACCACCACTGCAATTTAATGCAAATTATAAAAACCTACAACTACATATATATTGCGACAGTTCGTCCAAAGCTATGTGCGCGGTGGCCTATTGGCGCTGGGAACAAAATGGACTAATTAACGTTGCATTCGTAGCTGGTAAAAGTCGTGTAATGCCTAATAAAAACTTATCAATTCCGAGGGCAGAATTACAATCGGCTGTTTTGGCAGCTCGGCTGGCTGATACAATTACAAAGGAACACACAATAAAAGCCGGACGTAGAACGTTTTGGAGCGATTCAAGTACTACGCTATACTGGATAAGGAATGCGGCACGTACTTATAAGCCGTACATAGCGCATCGATTAGGAGAGATTGATGAGATGACGCTCATTAGTGAATGGAGATACGTACCTACTAAACTTAACGTAGCCGATTTAGGTACGCGAAAAAACTACGACTGCAGCATTCTGGAAAATGAATGGCGTCAAGGACCTACCTTTCTACGCCGCGATGAGTGTGAATGGCCGGCCGATGTACTGAACCCTGAAATAAAAAACACAAATGATTTGGAATGTGTAATAATGATACAAAATATAGATATTTACTTACCTGTGCCGGAACCCTCTCGATTTTCTTCGTGGCTGCGCTTGCTAAGGACTACTCATATGGTACTTACGTTTGTAAACAGATGTAGAAAACTTATTGTGGAGGAGAATGCCTGCATGGGGAACGCTGAGAACTTATTATTGAGGTACTCGCAAGCTGAAAGTTTTGGACAAGAAGTAAGCGACCTGAGACAAGGAAAAAACATAAAGAAAAATAGTAAGATACTTACTCTCTCACCGTTCCTCGACGAGCATGGAGTCCTGCGCGCGGAGGGGCGCATTGATGACGTCACCGACGTGTCACCTCAAACGAAGAGACCTGCAATCCTGGATGGTAAAAGTTACATAGCACGATTGATTGTGAAATTCTATCATATCAGCGCGGCACACGGATATCGGGAGGCGGTTGTAAATAATATAAAACAAAAATACTGGATAACAAAACTGAGACCTACCGTAAGAAGTGTCACCGCTAAGTGTATGATCTGCCGAATCAGAAAGTGTAAACCGGAGACACCCAGAATGGGAGACCTGCCGAGTGCCAGAATGGCTCACCATCAGCGTCCCTTTAGCTTTTGTGGCGCTGATCTATTCGGACCTATGGAGGTTACAATTGGAAGACGAAGGGAAAAAAGATATGGTGTTCTGTTTACCTGTTTAACGGTAAGAGCCATACACCTTGAAACAGTTGCATCCCTCACAACTGACTCATTCATAATGGCTCTCCGTCGCATGGCAGCAAGAAGGGGCTGGCCACAACAAATGTTTTCTGATAACGGAACGAATCTACGAGGATCCGACGCAGAGCTGAAGAAGTCTGTTCAAGAGCTGGACGAAGAGACCCTCAAGGATGCGGGCATGAGTCACGGGATGAAGTGGACCTTTATACCACCAGCTAGTCCCCACTGGGGTGGTTCATGGGAACGGCTTATACGCAGCGTGAAAGTTTCCCTGAAAACTATTTTAAAAGAGCGAGCACCCAGAGAAGAGACTCTTAAAACTCTGCTGGCAGAAGTCGAAAACATCGTCAACAGCCGACCGCTGACTCACGTATCAGTTGAGCCTAATAGCCAAGAGACTTTATCGCCTAATCACTTCCTTATGGGATCGTCATCCAACCTGCCGCAAATCGGCGTCTTTGATGGATCAGAGTTATTTCTTAGAAAACAGTGGCGGATAGCGCAATTGCTAGCTGACCAGTACTGGAGACGTTGGGTGAGGGAGGTTCTACCTGATCTGGTGCCACGTAAGAAATGGCAAGAAGAACAGCGGCCCTTGCAAGTGGGAGATCTTGTACTTATTGTGGAAACAAACGGACCTCGCAATGTGTGGCCACGAGGCATAATCCAAGAAGTCATACCTGGAAGAGATGGCCGGGTCAGAATGGTAAGAATTAAGACCAAAACTGGAATACTTACGAGGTCCGCTACACGCGTCGCTCACCTTCCGATAGGGGATGAGTGCTGCTGATGCAGCACTAGGGGGGGGTATGTTCGCGACGCAAAACTCGTTATCTGTCTTAGCTGTAAGAGGCAAGAGAGGTGAGGGGTGACCGGGGGTGCATCTATGTGCTTCCGAGCGCGCCCGATTGGTGCCGATCGATATTCCGCGACCGCCGCACGTCTCTTGCGCTCATTTTTTTGTATGTGTACCTACTTTCCGTTTAAATTGAGAAAATATAAGTTTTGAACGTTTTTCTGGACTTTCACTGGTGTTGCTCGCTTGCTGCTTGGGGCGTTTGTCCGTTGTGTGGCTCTTTTCTGTTTTCGCTTTGTTTTCAGTGCCATCGCTGATTGCTTTTCCATGTATGTTTTTAGGATTTAGCTCAGGCTCTATATGCGTGGTCCCCTTGTTCTCGGGTCCTGGGATGCTGCCTTCGCCGGATGTGGAGGATTGGAATGCGAACCTCGGTATTAGATCGGCCTCAATGGATTGCTGAATCAGAGCATTTATTCTCTCATTCAGCATGTCGAGGTAAAAAAGGTATAAAAAGATAGAAGATAGAACAAAATTATTTTAAAACGATAAATAACTTCTCAGTATCGTCATAGGACATATTATGTAGGGCTTCTCGTAGCGTTGATTTACATTTCATGTAGTTTAGGGGATATAAATCTAGCCGTGCATTAAGTCTTTTGTAAAGAAGTGGACCTAGGAAAAGAAAAAATCTAGAAGAGAAAGCGTGTCGTGTTTGAGTATAATTAGGACAAACAAAATCTTTACGCCTTTTACTGGCATGATCAGTGTTGTAAGGGGTTTCAGCGTGCTGTTTTAAAACTGTGTGCAATATAAATAATTGTCGGACTGTTAAAACTTCACATGGTTTATAAAGCAAGCTAGTGGGGAACTGATAGGGGCGGAAAGTAGAAACCTTAAGGATTGCTCTCTGGGCCCTTTCTAGGTTTAGTAATGTGGTTTTAGCCAAGCCACCCCATGAAGACCAATTATTTATTAAGATCAACATAATAACTTCCTATCTTAGCTTCGCAAAGAATTTTCTTTCTAGGTTAAGTACCTATTTAAAATAAAATCTACTCTTTGTCTAAGGGCATGGCACTGAGATAATCACTTAAAGACTAAACCCTTTTTGTTAAAGAGTCCCCAGTAAGCTCGGCCGAATTCCACCTTCCCATACAAACGTAGTTACGCTCTCATTTTAAAACTACGTGTTGGATTATAACGAAACTTTGCATGTACAATGATATGAAGTATATCTATGTCTCAAATTAGTTTATATGGCTCCAGTTTATAAAACAAACGAAATACAGCAAAAACAAGTTTTGTATGAAAAACTTAAATTCGCTGTATTTTTTTTACTATGGTGTTTGAAGCTACATAAACTAAATTCAGACATAGATATACCTCATGTCATTGTACATGCAAAGTTTCGTTACAATCTAACACGTAGTTTTAAAATGAGAGCGTAACTACGTTTGTATGGAGAATCGATGTTGCTGCGGACTCTTAAAAAAAAAAAAAATTTAATGAGATCGATATAATCAGTCATGTAGATGACAATACTCTCCAATGTTAAATGCTGCTTAATTAATATTAAGGTAAACAAACAAAAATAGTCACGACAACTTAACGTGAAAACTTAAACCCTTTTAACAACACGGGGTATTTTCAAATGTCCAATTTTCTCCCTTGAAGTAAGCATGGTCTTTTGGAAATTGGACCGTGGATGTACTTATATGTTCCTCGTCTGTACAGCTGTTTACTATAACATTTTTATTTATTGTTATAGGTGGCAAATATGCGTTTTTCTCCAATTCCGCATCATTATTTTCTACGAAACTAAGTACATGATGTGTCTGAATTGGCATTTTTGGTATCTTCTTTTTCTTCGCATCTGGAAAGGATAGTAAATTAAAACATTAGGTACTAAATAAGCAAGGATGTAAGTGATTGTTGAGTAAGTAAGTAAAGATTTGTGTGTGTCATGTAAGTAATTAAATTATACTCCATCAATAATATAATTCTGACATATAGGAATACCGTAGGCAGGTACATACAATTAAATAATTTTTTTGAGCTCCAAACTCGCATAAAAACAAAAAAATAACTTAATATAGTTCACTCTGTCTGTTAATGAATGACAATAATATTTTTTTTTCCTTAATATTTTGACGTAACGTACATACATCATAATACTTCGATGCAAATTGATGTAACGGTCAAAATCCATACGTCTTAAAATTTTGTTGTAAGGTACATATACCATTATGTTATTGTAGTGCAAATTGTCGTAATGGACCGATATCATTTTAAATATTTTTTTACTTCGATGCAAATTGTTGTAACGGTCAAAATCCATACGTTGCACGTCTTAAAAGTTTGTCGTAAGGTACATATACCATTATGTTATTGTAGTGCAACATGTCGTAAAGGACCGAAATCCTTGATTACTAGTAAAGACACAAACGTGTGAAGTCGAATTAAACTTATAATTTCTGAAAACTTCATGTATTTTTTGTTATTTATTTATTTTTTTATTTATTTATTTTGGTTCACCAACAATTGTTTACACTGAAGTTTACAGTAATCCAAGTATCATAACTACTTGCTAAGTGTAACAATCACTTAAAGGTAAACACCGCATGCATTATATAAAAAAAAAAACCTTAACATTAACTTATCAAAATTATACATATTTTTTGCTTAACTTATTATTGCGACGTAACTAAAGAATTTAAAACTTTTTTAACAACTTTCTGCGCGAGAAAATGGATGTCACCAACTTTATTATTATTGCAAAGCCAAGCAGTTACCAGACCTTATTTTAAATTTCACGACCGAGTCAAAGAAAACATCAGACATGTGACTGCAGCTGTTAATTGCTTTACACATCCTTGGGATAGGCGAGCTACTGCCGAGGACAGTCCTTCTGAGCGGTGGGCAGAATGGCGTGATAGGTTTGCGAGGAGTTCGGGAAGGAGCTCGAAAAGACAGAAGGGCTAATAGTTGCGGACAATCTATTTGATTGTTTACGAGCTTATATGAAAAAATTGCGTCCGCAACTTTCCTCCGTACTTCTAGTGATCTTAACCCGAACCTCTTAAGACTTTGTGTATAAGAATACGATTTTTTTTTAAATCTGCCAGCAGAGAAACTCAAGTGCCGGACAAACCTTTTCTGCACACGCTCTAGTCGTAGTGAGTGAGTGGCATAGTGCGGCCGCCAGACCACACTACAGTATTCCAGAATACTTCTTACTAGGCTATTGTATAACAACGTTTTTGTTACACTACTTTTGAATATTTTTACGTTCCGTAAAACAAAGCCCAACATCCTAGATGCTCTTTTAATTATATTTTCAATGTGAGGGAGAAATGTGAGCTTTTGATCTAAAACTACACCCAAGTCTCGAACTGTATTTACTTCTTGTATAGCTTCGTCACCAATGAAATACGTAGAATTTACAACTTTGTGTTTTCTAGATATCTTGATGTGTACACATTTTTTGGCATTCAAGACCATCTGGTTGTTTGTACACCAGTCAACAAGCCGTCTTAAATCGCTCTGTAATAAGTCAACATCGCTGACAGAATCAATGGTCCGAGTAAACTTTGTCATCAGCATACATAAGTATGCTCGAGTGTATAAAACAATCAGGAATGTCGTTTATGAAAATGTTAAATAGTATTGGGCCTAAATGAGAACCTTGGGGTACCCCGGATGATATGGTGTGTGACAGAGATTGATAACCATTAACTACTACAAAAAATGACCTGTGCTGCAAGTAGGACTCTAGCCAATTAAGTATGGATCCGAATCCATAAGCAGACAACTTTTGCAGCAAGATTTTATGACTTACTTTATCAAAGGCCTTGCTGAAATCTGTGTATATGACATCCATCTGCTTTCCTGCATCTACTGCATCAGAAAGAAGTTCAGTGAATGAAACTAGGTTTGTAGATGTTGATCTGGCCCTAACAAACCCATGCTGAAAGTCGCTTAGGTACATTCCAAAATGCCTATTGATATGTGGACAGACAACCGATTCAAAGATCTTGGCAAATGTACAAAGTAAGGATATGGGTCTGTAGTTAGACACTGTTTTGTCATCACCTGATTTGTAAATAGGTACTACCTTTGCTGTCTTCCACAGTGACGGAAATATTCCGGATGTTAAAGATTTGTTGTATATTATACTTAGCGGTTTAACTAGCTGTGAAGCACAGGAATTAATAAAAAACGGCGGAATTCCGTCGGGACCCGCGCCTTTCTTACGATCGAGGTTTTTCAATTTATTTAGCAAAGAGTCGTCATCAATAAAAGGGGTAACTAAGCTCTGACTATTAATCATTAATAATTGTAACGACTTGCTCAAGTTGAAATCGTTACCGATTTGATCTACTTTGGTGTAAACTGTCGAGAAATAGGAAGCAAACATTTCACATATTCCTGTACTGCTTGAGCTAGTGCCTGTCTCGTCCGTCATAGATAATGGATATGGACTAGTTCCGCCACGCTTAGCTTTGATAAATGACCAAAATAAGTTGGGATTTTCTTTGAGTTCAATTTCCGTTTTATGTATGTAGTCATTGTATCTAGAAATTGTTAATTTACTAAGACGTTTACTGATCAATTTTAGCTCTAAAGCGTCCAGAGGGTTTTTATATTTTATATAACGCTTTCTAATTTTATGTTTTTCATTTGACACTTTTTTTAATTTATGGTCGAACCAGGGTGGAAATTTATTATTTTTTAATCGAGTGACAGGTACATGTTTCTTTGTTATTTCATTAATTATATTATATAATACTCCAAGCATGTCATTTACGTCAAGATCATTGAATAGCTTCTCCCAGTCATGAGTCATGAGGTCTTCACGTATCAATTCGTAATTTGCTTTGTAATAGTTAGGCCTACATAATCCGTTGTTATACGGTAATCGACGTTCTTTACAAAATAATAAAGATATATCAAGCGGCGGGTGAAAATTGTCAATTCTGCTTAAACCGGTAGGACTTTCACAGACACTACATGTGGAAACCGTCGATAAAACTAGGTCAAGTGTACGACCAAGGGAGTTCGCTATGTAATTATGTTGTTTTAATTGGTTCATGTATATAAAATCTAGTAGAATCTCACTAATATTTGGTGGTATGTAATTGCTGCTCGAATTGTAAACAGATTTCCAGTCGATGTTTCCCATGTTAAAGTCTCCTAGCATACATACATTAGAATTAATCTCTTCGAGTACAGTATTATAGTGATTAAGTAACAAAACCAGATTCGAACGCAAAACGGGTGGAGGGAGGTAAACAGCACACAAAACCATTTGCTGACTATGCGAGCTGCCCGGAACTTGGATGATTACCCAGAGATCTTCAAAAGTACTTTCCCAAGTGGGGATGCGTTTAGATGTAATCGAATTATGCACTGCAATAAGCACCCCGCCCCCCTCCTTTCCATGCCGCGCTCCAGCCTGTTCTCTGTCCCTCCTATACACCACATATCTGTCATCAAATAGTTCGCTGCTCATCACAGAACTGTTCAGCCAGGTTTCAGTCAAAACGATGATATCCTAATTGTTCCAGACTGCATTGCAGTAGAAAAAATTAGTTTTTGTTCTTAAGCCACGGCAATTCTGATAGTATATTTTAAGATTGAATTTAATTATTTAAAGTTCTAGAGTTACATGCAAACATAAAACTAATCTACTTAAGGATAAGTTTTAATACAATTTTATTTTATTTAAACTGTCCATATTTCGCATATATATGTAATCTGAGTCGTCGGTTTTTCTAGCGTAGACCCTGCCGTCGCGCACCCACACATACTTGTAACCGCATTCCTTGGCCTTTTTCCTAGTGGCGGCATGTAGTGTTTTGTTAGCTGGGGACAAATGCTCGACGAGGTACACTGGCGTCTTCGTGCCGGGTAGCCCAAGATGCCCACTATTTAACTTGTCATGCGGGTTTACTTTGTTAAAAGTCATGGTCGCAGCTAAAAGCTCATTGCGCACTCTAGGAGAAGCTAGTTGCACCACAATAGACCTGGGACGAGGATTGTCGGCGTGCAGTTTCGCTACGCGAGTACAGTTTTGTATGTTAGACTCGATTAACGTAGATCCAACCGCAGACGCCAAGCTGCATACAATAGAAATAAGGTTTTCCTGCTTATTTTCTGGAACACAAGTTGGTTGCCCGCACCTGCTGTTCCAAGTTGTTGAGACGCTGGTTCAGTTCCATAATGTCGGTTCTCATTCTAGTATTATCTGCCTGCAGATCACTCGTTGCTTTCTTTGCGTCGGCCTGCTCGGATTCGATGTCCTCAAATCTGGAGTTCATAAATGCCATTGAATCCTGTATTTCTTGCATAGATTGTTTCAATGGTTCTAGTTGCTTAGTTACTAAGCTCATCATGCTTTTATTTAACTCTCTGATCATTGTGCTAAATTGTGATTGCACAACCTCTTCTACTATCGCGCGCATCTCTCCTGAGCTAATAGCCGACTCAGACGCTGGGGAGGTTAGCGCAGGCCGCTTGTTTACTCTGGTCACAAAGGATGTTCTATTAGGAGTGGATTCTTGTTTCGTCTGCTTACTGTGATGAGAATTAGTCATGCAGGCGGGACACTTCCAGTTAGACGGCAGGTTCGAGGTACTTTTCAGACCCGTGGCTGCCAGACATCCTAAATGATAAGTTAGGCTACAACTGCTACAGTCATGTTGTTCATCATCGAGATTCGCGTTTGAGCAGCACCCTAAAGATTGAAAAGTCGGTGGCATGATTTTAATTATGCAGTAAACTGCATACAATCGGCGAAACAGCCGATGAGTTGCACTTCAATGCAATTGGTACTTAGACGAAAATGAAATATAGTTATATGAACATAAGGTCCAGTTCGGCTCGCGCACAATGCTCGCTCAGTCTCAAAGTTTGTTTACAGCGCGCAGAGGGTTCGGGGCTCAAAAGATCGTAAACGCCAGCAATTTCCAAGCACTTCGGGCGTTTTATTACGAGCACTTTACACTGATGGCGGCTAGTGGTTAACCGTTAATGTTCACTTTATTTTTGGTCTAATATCGTTTATATTGACGATTGTTCTTAACACTTATTATACTGTCCCCTTCGGAGTGTCTTTCGCAACATGTTTACCGTAAATATAACTCGAAAACTCGAAATTTAACACTTGATTTGGATTATTTTTGACGAGCACTAATGTTATGATTTTTATCGCGCGGAGGTAGGCACATATTATTATAAACAATTAATTATTATCGTTATCATAATTATCGTGCCAAAAACACTACATTACCCGTCTGTGATACAGTTATTCACAAAAGGATCAAATAAAATAGATATAAAGATGTGGCGTGGACCGTGGACCCAAGTAAAAACCATCCTATATTTTAAACCAGGCTATAAACGACCTTCGTGCAAAATTTCATCCAAATCGGTTGAGCCGTTTAAGCGTGATTGAATAACAAACATCCAAACATCTAAACATAGATCCAAACTTTCGCATTTATAATATTAGTATGATTATTCTAAGAACTTACCTCAATAATTTATTACGATCTCGTAATAACTGGCTTCGTCTTGCAATAAGAGCTTGCAAATGAGCACTGTCGTTATTCATTGTTTTATTCACCAACTACACAATTATAGCAAACAATTACATCGATCGATCAATTACGTACATGCCCACAAGGTGACCAAATTTGCACTAAACATAAACAAGCGTAAACCTGTCTCACGGTCACGGCGCCTCGCCTGCGTCCGCGCACCGCACCGCACCCCCGCGCTCCTATTTTAGCAATGGTGTCGTCCCTTTCATTGTAATATGATGAGACTAGCGTAAGAGGAAGTAAACTCTATGATCAAAGTGCTAGTAAAAGTCCATGACAAATTAGCGTATCAGGCTTTGACTATTAGATAAAATAAAACTGTTTTGGCGTAACGGACAGTCCTGTGTGAATTCGGGGATGTAAAAGGGTGTATCGTACATAAAATGAGAGTTACGCTAAAATGCATCAATGATTATATATGTGCAAAATGCTGTAACGTACATCAAGTGGGAGTTACGCTAAAATGCATCAATGATTATATATGTGCAAAATGCTGTAACGTACATCAAGTGGGAGTTACGCCAAAATGCATCAATGATTGTATAAGTGCAAAATGCTGTAACGTAGGATCAAGTGAGCGTTACGACCAAATGCATTTATGATTGTATATGTGCAAAATGCTGTAACGTAGATAAAGTGAGAGTTACGTCAAAATGTGCCACAAATATTTTTTATTTTAGTTGATACAGCAAAATGTATTACAAAAACGGGTTCTATTGCACCTTTTTTCATTGTCGTAACGGACACTTTTTTAAAGCTATCGCGACGTTATATACACCAATCGATAGAGAAAAAAAAACTGAATATAACTGCATTCATAACTCATTTTCGCCAATTGGTCCCTTACGCCCTGTGAACCTACGGTACTTGATATACATTTGGTCCTGTATATAGGCAAAAGTCACTGTGAGATTGTTTTAGTCCATTTTGTGTCAGGAATTTATTTAATTTTTAATTCCAGCAGCGTGGTGCTTCTTTCAAACCATACAAAGCTTTTCTTAGTTTTAAAACTTTTCCCTTTTTCCTGTCCTGTAATCCTTCTGGGTACTTTATATATATGTTTGAGGTTAATTCTCCATTTAAGAAAGCTGTAGGTATATCAAGCTGTTTGATAGGTAAGTCTTCTTGAACGGCTTTATTTAAAAATAGTCTTACAGTTGTTATTCTTGCTACTGGTGCATATACATTATGTGTGGTTTCTTCCTGAAAACCTTTAGCAACTAACCTGGCTTTCCTTGTGTTGTCAGCCTTGGTCCGAAATACCCATCTGGTGTCAATGGCCTTGTGTCCTATTGGTAGATCACTTTCTTCCCATGTTCTTAACTTTTTTTGTGCATCTAGTTCCTTCTCAATAGCTTCAGACCATCCTCCTTGTTCAATAGCTTAATTAATGTCATAATCTACATATTTCTTTGGTAATTTCACTTGTCTCTTTTCGAGTTTTACTTCCTGATCTTCCAGTGTATCTTGTCTTTGTTCTTCCAATATTTCTTGTTCTTCTTCTAAATCTTTTTTCTGTGTCTGTCAAAGTTGGTGTGGTATCGTTACTTTTCTGAGATTCCTCAATCTCAATGTCTCAAGAAACTTGCTTGGACTGCCCAGTAGGAAAGACAGTGTACAATTATGTCAAAGTTATTTATGTGTGTGTCTATTTAGGTATACCTACATGCACCTTGCTGTACATTAAGTATAGGTAGGTCTTCTTTCTTTGGTAAAAGATCTGGAAAGAATATAAATTGCAGGTATAGATAAAAAGTCAGCTAGGTTATTTATACTAACATTATAAACAAGAAAAGTCTGTGGAATTGCAAGTTTGTATGTAGGGGGTAATCTCCAGAACTCCTCGTCCGATTTCAACAGTTCTTTCACCAGTATGTAGAATGGAGCTTCAGGATGGATATAGATTTTACCTTGCTATAGAAAATTCAATCAATTATTTTGTCACAAATTAGAAAACAGATAATGAGATCTTGGTTTACACTTTCCAGTACGAAAGCAGTCTAATTTTATATGGATACAGAGTGTAGGTACAGTCAACCAATTTGATTCCTAGGGGAACCATCACAGAACCTTGCCGTTGTAAATGCTATGTATGTATGTTGTAAAAGCATTTAAAATGACAGGGTTCTACGGTGGCCTTGGAATCTAGTTGGTTGATCGTACATAGGAACATGCACTGCAAACGTGCAATCTATTACAGTAAGCAGGTATCTTGATTTTCAAGATACCAATAAGAATTATAATATGAATAGTAGATCAGTATGTTACGGAATGTGCATTCCCCAGTTTCGAAGTAAGTAACTGAGTACTTACAATAAAATACTCACAGGCTACATTTGTTCAACAAACTTCAAAAAAAAGGAGGAGATTCTCAACTCGTCGGAGACTTTTTATGTATGTTCCCTTATTACTCGAAGATGTCTGAACCAATTGGACAAATCTATTTTTGTTAGAAAGGGTATCCTTCCCACGTGGAACCTGATGACGGGATCCTGGAGAAATCGAAGGAACTCTTCCAATTTTACAGGTACACTTGAAGCGATTTGTGTGCTGATTTGAAGTCGGTTAAAACTTCTATATAGTTTGTGACTTTAAATATCACTAGAACATCGAATATTCACTCGTAATTTTTGATGGGATATGTATGATACAACACAACCAACCAACATACACCGTGTTTTTTTTGATTTCCGTTAATCCTCAGGTTAAATGGAACTAATTTCTCTAAGAAACTAGTGTCTTAACTCTTACTATTTTTCAGATATTCAATAAATCAATTTAATGACCGAATCAGTGTGAAGGATCCTTTATTTTATTTACGTTTTAATTTTCGTTAAACGAAAAAGGGAATTATTGGGATTTGAACCTGGGACCCCTCACTCCATAAGCAAACTATTTACCACTGAGCCATGTGCTGACAAGTGCTGTCGTAGGTGAAAATTAACTTTGTGTTAATTGAGATTAAGTGTTAGAGCCCTCCCACACTGTAATATTGATTTAGTTTGTATGAAAAATGAAAAAAAAAATTTTTCGAATTTAACAAAAAGCAACATACCAGGTAGCTTATGTTAATAAACCGAACATCGTATATATGGCGGGATTTGTGCCATTCATTTGGATTTTTAAATACAAAATACGAGACAATCTGAATTTTGCGGATATATGTTGTCAATTCAAAACCCTTATTTTTATACGTTCTTTAATTTGAGATAGGTGTCGATCGGATCTATGGTAACTCTTGACGTAATAATACGTTATCACGCACAATTTTGCAAGTGAAATAGTAAACTACAGTCGCTACGGTATTCTTCGATACGAAATGTCAAATTTGGGTCTCACACTACCGATTGGTAGTACGAAGCGAACGTCAAATTACGCATCGAAAACTAAACGTTTAACGTTTTGCAGTTGGTTACGTAGTACAACGGCAATGTGAGTTACAAGTTTGACGGGTCGAATCGAAGAATACCGAAGCGAGATCGAAATCTATTCGAAGCGCGTTAATTCGATCTCGTAAGTAGTTACGTAACGTAAGGTTACGATTGTATCTCATGATAAGGGTACTGCTGCAAAATAAGCGACACAATATTTCGATTTACGTCAATATGGACATTTTTTATTATTCTTGTACCTTGATGTTTTTGGCGTGTCCAGTGCCTTTGACACCCTACAAATACGAAACACGTTGAAAAACAGTACTTGTAGCGATTTTAAAACGTCAATAATATATCTAAATCATATAAAAACCCAAAAAATCCTATCATTTAGCATTAAATTTACCACATTTTCTTGGTTTTTCTGGCTGCCGACCCTCGATTTTTGCCTGTCTACCTGCGGAAAGCCAACTTCAAGTTTCGATTCGAAGTATTAGGACTTGTATATTGTGCCTGTAAAATACATGTTTGTAATTTTTTTTTTAATATATATATATATAATGTCAGAGACTAACAAATAAACGATTTGTATTTGTCTTAACAGCAAAGATTTATAGGACTACTAGCTGTTGCCCGCGACTTCGTCCGCGTATAACATGTCATCGTCTAAAAGTTTGTTTAAGGAATAAATAAAAAAAAAAACATTTTGTGCCTAGTCTTTTAGTAAACAGTCTAAAACCGAAGTTACAAATCTCTTACTTTCAAAATGGCTTGCTCTTTATACACACTTGGAACCCCCTTTGAACCCTCATAATAAACAGGCTGAAACCTTAGTTACGAATTTCTTACTTTAAAAATGTCTTGCTCTATACTATACAAACTTCGAACCCCGTTTAAACCTTCTTAGGCGATGAATTAAAAAAACGCTGAAATAAGTTTTGTAGTATTTTAGCATGTTTGTTTTGTCTAAAACCGAAGTTACAAATCCCTTACTTTAAAAATGTCTTGCTCTCCATACAAACTTTGAATGCCCTTTGGGGGAAGAATTTCAAAAAACGCTGAAATAATTTTGGTAGTCTAAACAGGCTAAGATCGAAGTTACAAATCTCATATCTTTTATTTTTTTTTATATTTAATCTTTCTAAAAAGTTTTGAGATTCTAGCTTCAAAAAATCCCCTTTACCAACATTGTACCCCTTTTTCATCGCCTTAGGCGTGGAATTTTCCAAAACGCTAAAAATACTTTCTTTGTTTCGTATTATTTGTATCGTAATAAGTAATATTTCTAAAAACTTTTAACCCTGTGTAACTCATGATCTATTATTTTGGTACTTTTTACTGGTTTGTAATAATTAAGGAAAAATAAAATACACGTGTTTCAGGATTTTTTTTAATGACGTTATTTTTGAAAAAAAAATAAAAAATAGGGAGTGTTGCCTGGAAGCAACAATGCATAAATATTTCAAAAATTAAATTGGTGCACATGTTACGAGAGGTGGAAGTTTCTAAAGCAATTCTTGGTTTTTGTGTAACACAAGGCAACCCCGCATTTTTCACACACGTTGTGCGTAAATCCAGGACACTTCGGAAACTTGCATCTGATTTTTTTATCAGACAATTGCGGCCAGTGCCCAATTTGGTCTTGGCGGACAGCTTTTGGAGGCACGTGTTGAGCAGGTCCTTTGCGTTTTTAAGCCTGAATCTCGCTCTCTAACGATCGCCGATTTAGCAAATTTGGTTTTATACCCATTTGGCAAAGGCTCACAGTAACATCGAGACGAAAATCTGCTGATGCTAAAAGGCCGGATGCTGGAAGGTTTTTGTATTTGGCAACCCTTTTGTAAAGTAGCCATGCATTGGCGATTGTGAGGTTCAAGTAGTGATAAAAAAAGCGCATATGCCATCGCTTGCTTCGCAATCGTATCTTGTAGATGCCCATGATGCTGTCAAGGAGGTCGACGCCACCCATATGGCGATTGTACTCACCAACCACATTGGGTCGCTTTATGTTGACAACTACTTTATTTTATATATAACAATGTGTTTTTTTATTGAATACATCACTATACATTTTTTTGCATACCCGCTTGTTAAAACCAGAGTTCAAGAATAAAATCATGAATAGAATAAGAACAACGCGTGAATAAAATCACGTTGATTTTAGTCCCGTCAAAGTTATTCCAAACAAATTTCGTCGAGAATAATTCTTGTGAATGAAGATAACTTATTGTTATTCAAATAAAACTAATCCTAATTTTTTATTTTAAATAATATTCCATGAATACGAATGTAGTTCGGTTTGGATTCGGATACTCGGGGCCCTCGGGGGAGTCGGGGGTAAACACAGCGCATTTGGTATCGGTATAGAGGCACTAGTAGACTCTTGAATTTTGTCTAATTAACAGTATATTATAATTATGTATTCATTTGATAGCTTATTAAAGAGGCTTACTTTGGTGAAAAATCTGGAGGAGTAGCTGACGTGATAATACTTTATTTTTTTATAAACTATTCAAGTTCATTGTATAGTATCAAGTTTTTGTATAGCAATATGTCCTGAAATTAATATCATATAATTAATGGTTAAACGAACTTACCTGAAGTGAAGTTTGGCCATAATTATATTCGACGGTACATCCTCGGGATTTATAGATTTAAGTTTACTATGTAGATGTTTAGAGCTCTTTGTAGGAATAGGTGTGAACAATAAAGCAGTATAGGTACGCAAAGATCAATCATGTATTTATATTCATTTTAAACTTGATTTATGTAATTTCTTATGTAATATAATTTTCTTTATTACATGCACAATATACGTGACTCACGTCAAAATCGGCCGGCTAGAAAAAAAAGATTGAACAAAGATCAGATTTCGTTTTTTTTTTTAAACGATAAAGTTTGGGGAGCTAAAATTTTGCATACTCGATACTAATACAAAGACAAATCAATAAAAAAAATTACAAGCCAAATTTCGCTGGGGGCAGATTCACTTAGCTTACCCTGGCATGGCCTTTAGAAATTAACATTATTTGATTAAATGTACCTACCGTTACATGCAAAATGAACGCATTCTGCGACTCCACGATGCTGGATTTGTAAAGCTTCTTTTTTTGTCATTGTCTCTTAATGGCACATTCACAGTTGGTGGCATTTTGTCCCAATCGATCCGTAGTCACACCGACTTGCCACACTGGTGTGACTACGGTTCATTTTATTTATCCGTAGTCACACTAGGTTCATTTTATTTATCCGTAGTCACACTAGTATGACTATGGTTCATTTTACCCTACCCATAGTCACACCAATTTTATCTTGTAGCCTCGGCCAAATTTCATTGGAGTTGATATTTATAGGTATTTCTTTTTCCCTGGAATTTGTCTCAATTATGTTTGTTAACTATTTATAGAAATACTAGCTTTAGTCACACCACTAATAGCCCAACTCACCCTTGACAACAAAAGTGATAAAAGGCAGTACAAGTATAAATATTTTATTGAATATTAGCGTACAGTTTCCGTAAATTGTGCAATTGTAATTTCGCCAAGAATTAACTCAAGCTGTTTTTTTAATATAAAATTATCTTTTTCTACCTCTATCATGCGTCTTTTATTTGGGTTGTTTTCTTTTTCAATATTTATAGTTTTAATTAAATGTGTCTTTGCCTCTTCTTCCAGTACACTGAGTAATTTAAGGATGGTCGCGTAATTCTTGTTCACTTTTTTATTTAACTGCGAATGCCAATTTTCTAGAACGTTATTAGTACGGTGACGTTCGTTGTATACACACCATTCATTTATGAAGTCATCACTTTTTATCCATGTGTTTAGCATATGGTTTATTCTCAAAAAGTTGTCCACTTTTAGAAAATGATATGTGAAAATGTTTTTGAATATGCAACATGGAATTTTTTCGAAGCATCTCATGGCAAGGGGCTGGCAGATGGCGTTGGTGGGTCGATCTGTTGGCAACTCCAACAAAAGTTTTTAGATATAGTAACCATTTTGTATCTGTCACTCTCTCTCTTACCGGCGATCCCGGTACAAATACACGCAGTAACACGACTCGGCATTTTAATTTGTTTTCCACGGTTATCCAGCCCATCCAACTACAAAATACAGTTCAAAACGCTTCATGGTCCTTCGAGGAAGAGATTTCGTGGTTTACAACAATCAAATCAATCAAGAGTCGTCGTGTCAAATTACCGCAAGAAGGGAGCAAAAAAGAAAAAAGGTCGCCATCTTATTCAACATTTACCACGGACCCAACGTGTATCGGCGCGAGAAAACAATTCGTCGGGCACCTGTACTTGGCCGTGTAATATCTAGCGCACCTATTTCACTCAGCATCGCGTTCCCGAGTCGCCTGCGCAAGCCCACGTGTGAGGAGCACCATAACGCAGGTAACCCGCGAGTAGGAGCGAGACGCAAGAACGTGACCCTGTCAAGTGCAAAACAACAATTCTCCTCGCTTTATAAGCATTAGCCGGCGCAAAACACTCGTCGGTCGCAAGGGAGACAACTGCATCGGCGCGACCGCAAGACTGACAGGAGTGACAAGGACGAAACGGGAGCAGTGACGGGCGAGCAAAGGAGGCCATTTTGTTGGTTGAAAACGCGTCGCTTTCTGTGTTCGTTTACGAATTTCAATTATATTATAAGTAATCTTAAGTCTAGTACGTCTAACACCTAATATATATTATCTTTGCGTGCTGGTCAACTTTACGTTTTAAATAGATAGTGTTGTGTCCAAAATTTTAGGACTACAGTGGCTGTATCAAGCTGAGGGCGGCGTGGCAAATATGTCTGAATCGGAGGAAGACTTGGGAAGGAAGGTTAAGGCACGCGGATATTGTAAAACATCCATAACCAAGGCGGCATTGTTTGTCGAAAAACCATTGCAAGTGAATACGGTAGAATACCTCGAGAACAAGCGCAAAAAGCTGATCGATTCTTTCAATGAGTACGAGCAGCTTTGTAAAGAGATCATGTTTTTGGACGAGGAGGACAAAGAAGACCACGAGGCAATGGAGGAGAATTACCTCACCGCTCTGTCAGTGATTGATCAAGAATTGAACTCAAGAAGAATATTATCCATTGCGCCCGCGCCACCTAGCCATTTGACAGCCACTGCTAGCAATAATAATAGAAAATTACCACCTATTACTATCCAAACCTTTGATGGTAAGTTTACTGAGTACATGCCTTTTATCAATTTGTTTACGTCAATGATTGATAACGATAAATCCCTTGATTCTGTTCAGCGGTTATATTACTTGCGCTCATTTATTAAAGACGAACCATTAGATTTGATAAAAAAAAACCTTCCAATCACAGCAGAAAGTTACACTGAGGCTTTGAAGATTTTAAATGATCGCTATAGCAATAAATATAGAATCTCAGCGGAATATGTAGGGCAAATACTCGATTTAAAGCCAATAAATAAATCAACAGCGGAGAATCTTCGAAATTTTCTAGCATTAGTTAAACAAACACTGGCGGCAATTAAAATAATGAGCCCAATGTTATATACTGGGATCCTATCTTACTGTGTATTCTGTCTCGCAAATTAGATAAATTTACTGCACGCGCGTATCAGCTGGAGAGAGACTACGACACGAAGCCACTGCTAGTGGATTTCTTGAAGTTCATCGAAAAAAGGGCTCTCGCTATAGAAAACACCGAGCAGGGATACAGAGCACATCACCCTACGCAGTGGAGTGGCAGTAAGGTAGCAGCGCACGCCGTGTCAATGCCAGCATGCAGCTTGTCACGGAGTGACATTTTTATATTTAATATTCAAAGATTAATGATGTGATGATTTAAAAAGCAGAAAGGAAAAAACGGCATAGTGTAGTACTGTCTTAAAAAGTCAACACAGCATCTGAAAGGGAGTCTCAAATAGCTTTAATTGCGTTGTATTGAGCCTGTGGTCTGTGTTGTCAGCTTAGGGGAAAATCCTATTTTTAAGGATAAAACTGCGTTAATTCTACTTGGGTAGCAATCCAACATTTAATAGATATATAGGGGTTGTTGTTAAACTTAATGAATGAAATTTTGGAAATAGTGTCTAATTCTAAACCAAAGGATAATTACGAAGAATTGAAAATACTACAGTTAATTTCCTATAACTTAATGTTAGTAAGAGTCAATTAGTTGAGATAAAAATTAAAGGACAATATTCGGGGATGTAGAATTTATTCCACTGCAATACTAGAGATAAGGTCTGAGGCCCGGTGGCTTTCCTGGATGCGACCATTTTGAATTTGCTGTCGACAGAGTAGCAGCTTGGTGAAGGAAGTTTTTCTGACCCATTGGAGGTCATCATTTTGGGAGCTGATTCCGTACCGGTGTCCTGAAAGGGAGAAAAAACACAGGAATTCAGCGAGGTGGGAGCTTTCACAATATGAAGAGCTAAGAAAGTTATAGTTCACTATTGTGAGACGGGAAGATCCAGTTTGGATAAATTTAAAGACCAGATTCTTTGTTTGAAGAGTGCATGGTAGCTTGTCCACCTTTTCTCTTCACCTTTGGAACCGGCGAGTCGCCGCACGGTGTTTCTCCAGTGCGCGCCCGGTAATCCACAACTTCCTCGAGCTGAAGGTCGGTGAAACATTTGTTTTCATAGTAGGAGTCTGCCATTCTGCGGTTCCCTGGAAAGATAGGTTAAATAATATGAAAGACTGTTCCAATTTAAATACATATGAAAGTTAATTTCTGGTACTATAACTTAGGTACTAACACCTTTAGATAGGAAAGATAGTCTGGTTAATTCGTGATTTAGAATCCGTATACGACCCAAGCTTTAAGCTGAGCAAAACAAATACAGGAATTACCCAGATTACTAGAAATACAGACATAGTGTTGTATAAGAAAATACACCTAAAGAGAGGAAATAAAGTGTGCCATATATGTACTAACCTGTTTTCTTTTGAATCCCAAAAACTTCCCATGACTGGTGCAGCGTTTGTTTACATCTTTTTTAAACACATTTGTATAGTTTTCATTTTCTCACATATCCCTGGTGATTGCAGCTCGTTTTGAGCTTTAGCCGAGCATAAGCAAACCGGCCAGGTGATAGTTGGCGCCCACAGGTAGATTTGAGTAGTTTTTTATAGCAAATTTTGAGCACATTTTTTGTAAGCACTTAGTGGTGGGAAGTTAGCTCATAGTACCAGAAACAGTAAATTTTTGTCATATTTATAGACATTTAAGTAATTATTGTGATTTTTTTGTCCAGTTTTCCATATTGAAGAGGAAAATCTCTGAATTTACAATATTTGGTCATAACCAATAACTTATAAGGAATTTATTTATGCTGATCTGTCAAAATTTACACATGTACTTAGGATTGTCTGGTTGTAAGCTAGATTTACATTCAAATACTAGATTTTGAACACTAAACATTTACATTTGTATAAAATAGCAAAAGTGTGCTAAAACTAAGGACAAGGGAATAAGCCTTGTAATAAGCAAACCTTATTGGGTTTGCAGGAATAAAATACTAAATAGGATATAGGAAATTAAAATTTTCAAATAAAAAAAAAATAATCATTGCAGTGTAAGTTGAAAGGAAGAGATTTTTGTAGAATTTTCAGTGCATTTGATATCTGTAAATTTAAATTTTGGTTGAAAAGGAAACAACTAAAATGTACACATGAAATAGAGTTTAATTTAAGAACTAATAATATAGACAGTCACACATATAATAAGTTATATTACCAGACAGTTATAAAGGTTTTAGAAGAGAAATCAGACCAGTCACAAAGTCACAATAGAACATTAAAAATGGAACGCAGCATTCAATTTCATAGCTTATTAAAGGATGAATTAATTTACGAAGTACAGATTAGATCTGAAACACCAGCTAGCACGGTTGATGCCTTGAGAAAGCAACTCAGAGGTCTTTTAGTTGAAGCACCAAGTGAAGCAATTCTGGAAACAGAACTGCCAAATGAAGCAGAACTCAACACAGTCTCCGACAAAATAACTGACTTATCAACAAGCGTCGATAGGTATGTCAGACAGAGGGACAGGCATTCTTTAAGTCGAGCGAAGGCATTAGGAAACCATTTGTTTCACCGCTTGGTTAGGATCCATTCCGATTTAAATCCGGAGTTTCTTGTCATAAAGTCAGATTTGCAGGCTAGGCTGGAAGTTTTATTGTCAAGGATTGATTCTCCAAATCCAAGTCCAGGGGTGATTGGTGGTAACTCTGAAACAATTACAACAGGGGTAAGGGATTTACAGGTAACTTGTTCTGGTGATCAGAATATTTCAAAGTGGTCAACTAGATTTAATGGAACAACAGATCCACGTTCATTTTTAGAGCGTGTCGAGGAGTTGAAGGAGGCAAATGGAGTTACAGATGCTCGTTTATTCAGCGCAGCTCCTCATTTATTTGTGGATTCTGGTTTAGTTTGGTACCGCGGAATAAAAAACACAGTTGCATGCTGGAGCGAATTAAAAGCACTATTGTTGGAGGAATTTGATCCCTGTGATTATAATTACAGGCTAATGTCGGAAATTAGGTTGAGAACACAGGGTGAAAATGAACCAATACTTTATATTTTGCTGTCATGTCAGGAATGTTCGCTAGATTAAAGTCTGCTTTGCCGGAGGAGGCAAAGCTGGAAATCTTGTTGCACAACATACGCCCACAATTTGCACAGCAATTAGCATTGGTTCCTATTACTACTGTACAGGATCTCAAGAGCTACTGTCGAAAACTGGAAGCTGCAATGCAGCGGTCTAAAATGTTTACAGATCCGCCTAAGGTTTCAGCAAATACTCTTTGTAGTGACTTTGCTTTTAAGGGTAAACAAAGTCAAGTTAGTTCTGTATCTTTTAAACAGAACTCACCATTGAATTCAAGCATAAACAAAGCAGGTTCGTCTTCATCATATCAACAACGTCATTCACACCCGGTTGAGAAAAAGCAAACGAAGTTTTCGCAGCATTCGGGAAATGGTCCGGTTTGTTATAAGTGTGGCAAATCCTCACATAACTTTAGATTGTGTAACGCAAAGCCAGATAAGAGTTTAATTAGATGTTTTGGTTGCAATAAGCCAGGGGTCATTCGTCCTCATTGCCAGAACTGTCAAAGTACAGATTCAAAAATGAGCGTTCAAAAACAAACACAATCGAGTACAAAAAACTAGTAGACTCGAACCGTAGTGAAATTTGTGGCACAGATAAAAGTTTAATTATAGAATCAATTGAAAAATTTAACAAATATGATTCGATCGCTACGGTTCTTTTTGCCCCAAATAAGGATGACATCCGACCATATTTAAAATTTGTAGTAAATGATTTTGAGATTTATGGATTGCTGGACAGTGCTGCCAGCATCAGTATTTTTGGAAAAAACGCCTTTGAAGATTTTATTAAATTCGGGTTTACACTTCACGAAACTCAACAAAAAACGTGTAGTGTTGCAAATGGCGTTGAAGTCGACACCATAGGGTATATATTTGTCCCAGTAACATTCAAAAATATTACGCATGTAATTAAATTTTACGTAATACCAAGTATAGTCACAGATGTTATTTTGGGAGTAGATTTTTGGCAATCATTTCATTTAGCACCAGAAATATTTGGAAGTATTGACTATATAGCATCACCCAAGACCTTTTATAACTGCAGCGGGTTAAATGCAGGATTGGTGCACTCGATCACTGCATATGAACATTTAACAGCGGCGGAGAGGGAACTCGCGGATACCGTAGTAGGCAAGTTTAGGGACATTTCGTTCGAGGAGAGAGGTTTAGGTAGAACCAGCTTAATTGAGCACACAATAGAGACTGGCCAAGCCTTGCCAATTAAGACGAAACAATACCCGCTGTCACCGGAAAAACGCGCCATTTTAAGTTCCGAATTGGATCGTATGCTCAAATTGGACGTAGTTGCACCTTGTGAGAGTCCGTGGAATAACCCGGCTCTTTTAGTAAAGAAGTCTAACGGAGACTGGCGGTTTTGTTTGGACTGCAGGAAACTCAATGCGATCACTAAAGGAGATTCGTATTCCATCCCTTACATTCCCCAGATTTTGGATAGTTTAAAGGAAGCGAAATACCTGACATCCATCGACTTGAGTTCCTCTTTTTGGCAAATCCCGTTAGCTGAAGGTTCACAGGAAAAATGTAGTTTTAGCGTACCATCGCGCGGGGTTTTTAAATTTAAGGTAATGCCGTTTGGTTTGTGTGGCGCACCTGCGCGCCAGCAGCGTCTTATGGACATGCTCATTGATCACAATTTAACAAGCGATGTAGAGAATGGGTTAGTTTTTTGCTATATAGATGATATAGTAATTTGTTCGTCGGATTTTCAGACGCACTTGCTTTTATTGAACCGTGTGCTGGAGAAGTTAAGAATGGCAAACCTCACAATCAACTACACAAAGTCCAAGTTCTTCAAGCAGTCGCTGAAGTACCTCGGTTACGTTGTGGACGAGTTCGGGTTGCGTACAGATCCTGCTAAAGTGGCTGCCATTCTGAATTTCCCCACGCCCACGACTTCACGTGAGGTAAAAATATTCTTGGGAACGTGCTCTTGGTACCGTAGGTTTATACGAAATTTTTCTACAATAGCCGCTCCCCTAAATAAACTCACGTCGAAGGGCAAAAGTGCGCCGCCTTTGCAGTGGTCTGAAGACGCTGAAGAGGCATTTAAAACATTAAAGAATGCGCTGGTGTCGGCACCGATTTTAGCAGTGCCGGACTTTTCAAAGGTTTTTACAGTACATGCCGATGCGTCTTCATACGGCTTAGGAGGAATGCTTAGTCAGACCATTCACAATATCGAGCATCCGATCGCATATGTTAGTCGCTCTTTAAATAAAAGTGAGCGCAATTACAGTGCGACGGAGCGGGAAGCGCTTGCGGTCTTATTTGCGGTTGAAAAGTTTCAGGCGTACTTAGGTTCTCGTAAATTTAAAGTGGTCACTGACCATGCGTCACTGAAATGGTTCATGAACCTTGAAAACCCGTCAGGGAGATTAGCACGTTGGGGTTGCAGACTGTCTCAATTTGATTTTGAGATTGAGCACAGGAAGGGATCTCTTAACGTTGTACCTGACGCCCTATCAAGACTCATGCCAGTTGACGCAATAGCGTTGATAAATGACGAACCTGAGCCAGACGAATGGTATGAAAAGATTGCAAATGGGTGCAGAACTTTTCCCGCAAATTTTCCAAATTTTTGTTTTAAAGAGGGAAAGCTATTTAGGCATTGCAAGAACAAATACAATCTGTTGCGAGAGTTTGACTGGAAGGAAGTAGTGAGAGAGAATGACCGAAACAGAGTGATGCAGGAAAATCACTGTGAATCAACTGCAGCACATTTAGGTATATTTAAAACTCATCGCCGGTTATCGTTGACTTACTTTTGGCCCGGGATGTACAAGGATGTGGTTGAGTTCGTGAAGGCTTGCGACGTCTGTGCTGCTTACAAACACTCACAAAAACCAACTGCAGGCCTTATGGGACAACCAAAGGTATGCCATCGACCTTGGCAAGTAGTTAGTATTGATTTGGTAGGTCCTCTTCCGCGCTCTCGAGCAGGGTTTACTTTCTTGTTTGTGGTAACTTGTTGTTTTTCGAAGCACACGCTGCTATTTCCCCTTCGTCGCGCTACTAGTGCGTGGGTGGCGAAGCATTTCGAAAACCATGTCATTTTAGAACATGGCGTACCTGAAACCGTAATTGCAGATAATGGAGTGCAATTCACGGGATCAGAATTTAAGCAGCTGTTGAAACGATACAATGTACCTAACATTTTTTATAGCCCACGCTACACGCCTCAAGTAAATTTAGTAGAGCGATACAACAAAGTAATTATGACCGCCGTAGCGTCCTACGTAAAGGACAATCACCGTTCTTGGGACGAAGAACTGCACAAAATCAGATTTGCCATAAACAGTGCAGTCAACGAATCCACCGGGTTTTCTCCTTTCTTCCTAGTGCACGCTAGGGAACCGGTCATTAACGGTTCATTTTATAGGGACACTGATCAGAGGTACTCTGAGGTTATTCCCAGAGAAGAATATGCGGGCGAGTTTGGCTGTTTAGAAGAGATTTTTCAAAAGGTTAGGGTACACCTGTTACAAGCACATGCAACAAATGCCAAATATTACAATTTAAGACGCCGTTCCGCGAAATATTCAGTGGGGGACATCGTTTGGAAGCGTACGTATGTACAAAGTGATGCTTCAAATTTCAAAATGAAAAAACTTGCGCCCAATTACGAAAAGTGCAGGGTTAAGACGGTTTTGTCTCCGTTAGTTTATGAGTTAGAAAGGATGGACGGCCATCAAATCGGCTCGTGGCATGTTAAGGACTTTAAAAACTAGGTATAAGGTGTAGGTAGGGTTATGTTATCCATAGACGCACGGCCCCGTGTCTGTTTAGAGCGTCGCCGTGCCGCTATGGTTGACAAACCGCCTATTCCGAAAAAAAAAAAATACAAACTAGGGTTGTAATTCGTCAGTAGTGTTAAATATTACAGTAAATATTTAATCACGAATTTTGTTCGGAACGTGGTGAACAGGGATAACTGGTTCATTACAATTATTTTTGAAAGAGGATGGAATGTATGAGTCTGACAGAGCGTGACGTATGATAGGTGCGAGACAACCTGTGCTCAATCTTAAATTCAGAGCAGTCTTTAATAGGGTCCAAGGTAGCTACATTTTAAGGTTACAATACCCAGGAAACGGGTAAATTTACGTGCTGCAGCACATAACATATTTCTTAGGCATGCCTAATATTTTTTTTGTGTACATGCGATGTTGTGCAGCACATGTTTTCGTTTTGGTTTCTCCGGCAAGGTTGGCCGTGAGATGGTTTTTTTACAATGTGGAAATGTCACTGACCCCAAGAGGGTTGGAGCAGTATTTTTTGGTTGGGTTAGATTGATCACTTTGGTGATACTAGTAGCCAAATTACCTTTGACTATGAATTTTACTTTGCCCGGTCTAGAAGAGAATCTTGTTATGTATGCTGAACATCGGTCCTGGCAGTTGGCACTAGCCCTTTCAACACAACGTTGCCGTTGTGGTGGAAGGGTTAACGGATTTGGTTACTGGAAAGAAGGTTCACGGAAGGAGTTTTACATGCGTAGCGTTTGGCCGCATATTTTCTTCCGGCGGGTTGACGTGGGTTCGAGATTTCTTTAATTATACGTTCATCTTGAAACGAGTATCTCGAGGCAGCGTCAAGCTATTTTTTTTTTAAATGTAGTTTTTTTCCTATGGCATATCTTATTTGGTTCTCTTTATCTGTTAAGTTGTCTTGGGTGGGTGTGTAGAGTCGCTGAGGACAGCGATCGGTTCACCTGCGTTGAGCCTTTTCATCGGGGGGGAATGTATTGTCACGGAGTGACATTTTTATATTTAATATTCAAAGATTAATGATGTGATGATTTAAAAAGCAGAAAGGAAAAAACGGCATAGTGTAGTACTGTCTTAAAAAGTCAACACAGCATCTGAAAGGGAGTCTCAAATAGCTTTAATTGCGTTGTATTGAGCCTGTGGTCTGTGTTGTCAGCTTAGGGGAAAATCCTATTTTTAAGGATAAAACTGCGTTAATTCTACTTGGGTAGCAATCCAACATTTAATAGATATATAGGGGTTGTTGTTAAACTTAATGAATGAAATTTTGGAAATAGTGTCTAATTCTAAACCAAAGGATAATTACGAAGAATTAAAAATACTACAGTTAATTTCCTATAACTTAATGTTAGTAAGAGTCAATTAGTTGAGATAAAAATTAAAGGACAATATTCGGGGATGTAGAATTTATTCCACTGCAATACTAGAGATAAGGTCTGAGGCCCGGTGGCTTTCCTGGATGCGACCATTTTGAATTTGCTGTCGACAGAGTAGCAGCTTGGTGAAGGAAGTTTTTCTGACCCATTGGAGGTCATCATTTTGGGAGCTGATTCCGTACCGGTGTCCTGAAAGGGAGAAAAAACACAGGAATTCAGCGAGGTGGGAGCTTTCACAATATGAAGAGCTAAGAAAGTTATAGTTCACTATTGTGAGACGGGAAGATCCAGTTTGGATAAATTTAAAGACCAGATTCTTTGTTTGAAGAGTGCATGGTAGCTTGTCCACCTTTTCTCTTCACCTTTGGAACCGGCGAGTCGCCGCACGGTGTTTCTCCAGTGCGCGCCCGGTAATCCACAACTTCCTCGAGCTGAAGGTCGGTGAAACATTTGTTTTCATAGTAGGAGTCTGCCATTCTGCGGTTCCCTGGAAAGATAGGTTAAATAATATGAAAGACTGTTCCAATTTAAATACATATGAAAGTTAATTTCTGGTACTATAACTTAGGTACTAACACCTTTAGATAGGAAAGATAGTCTGGTTAATTCGTGATTTAGAATCCGTATACGACCCAAGCTTTAAGCTGAGCAAAACAAATACAGGAATTACCCAGATTACTAGAAATACAGACATAGTGTTGTATAAGAAAATACACCTAAAGAGAGGAAATAAAGTGTGCCATATATGTACTAACCTGTTTTCTTTTGAATCCCAAAAACTTCCCATGACTGGTGCAGCGTTTGTTTACATCTTTTTTAAACACATTTGTATAGTTTTCATTTTCTCACATATCCCTGGTGATTGCAGCTCGTTTTGAGCTTTAGCCGAGCATAAGCAAACCGGCCAGGTGATAAGCTACTGTAAGTATACAGATCATAAATTATTCAAGTGCAAAAAGTTTCAATCTCAGACAGCGAACGACAGATTAAAGTTTATAAAAAAAAAAAAGATGTGTGTAATATGTTTAGGCGGGCATTCAGGGAAATGCAGATACCATTTCCGGTGTGCAGAGTGCAAGGAGCAACATAACACTCTGTTACACTGCTATCCTGACCCATCTACTCAACCACCTCCTGTCGCTGTGACAGGCAATGCAGATAATAATGTGCTTCTTCCCACAGCTCGAGTTAAGATTGTAGGATCTGACAGCACCGAGTACGACATCAAAGCACTACTGGATAGTGGCTCGCAGGTGTCCTTTGTCACCTCGAAGGTAGTAAAATTGTTAGGAAAAATGCCCAAGCAGAGTAGCATAAATGTTATTGGCATAGGCAATTCAAAAAGCAGCATAAACGCATGCATCCCCTTAGAGTTACATTCATTAAACTCTGCATTTAAAACTACAATATCGTGTCACATTGTTGACCAAATAACTTGCAATTTGCCTCAAAGTAAATTTGATATCTCACAATTTAAGATGCCATCTGGCATTATATTAGCTGATAAGCAGTTCAATGTCCCAGGAGAAATAAATATGTTAATTGGCGCTGATGTATTTTTTCAGGCGCTCTTGCCAAGCGAATCAACACAGTTGGATCTGCTCCTGCCTGCGGCGAGCCATCAGCTGGCATCATTGCAGAGTGGGCAGCCACCGCTGCATAAGCTGTATGTAATAAACACAGTATTCGGCTGCATCATTGGAGGTAATTTACCCTCCCATATTGTTAAACCTACATGCAACAAAGTAGTTTTAAAATGTGAGTTAAATATTAATGAAACTATGGCACAATTCTGGGCCAATGAGAAGGTCCCAGAAATACTCAATGAAAAAACTTCAGAACAGGAACTTTACGAACAAATATTTCAAAAATCTGTCAAATTAGAAAATAACAAATTTACAGTAGATTTACCTTTAAAGTTGCCCTTATCAGAGGTTAATTATGCCCTTGGAGAATCTTTCCACTTCGCTATGAAGCGATTTATAAACCTTGAAAAGAAACTGCATGCAAATCCTGATTTATTCATGCTGTATCAAAATTTCATACACGAATATTTAACGCTCAATCACGGTCACTATGTTGACATTGAGCTGTATGAATTCAATAAGGAACCAACTTATTATCTTGCTCATTTTCCTGTAATGAATATTAATAGCAAAACAACAAAATTAAGATCGGTTTTTGATGGGTCTATGCTCACGAATAAAAAAAAATCCTTGAATGATTTACAGTTGAATGGCCCAGTGCTTCAACGAGAGCTGTTCGACATAGTTATGTTATTCCGTCTAGGGAAATATACATTTACAGCTGACATTAGGCGCATGTTTAGGAACATTCTCGTCAATCCCGCGTTTACTTCATTGCAAAATATATTATGGAGAGACAGCGTGGATGAACCAGTAAAATGTATAAGATTAGACACAGTGACATATAGGCTTAAGTCATCAAGCTACTTGGCGACACGCTGCCTACACGAGCTAGCAAACAAGTTTGAAAAAACACACCCTCTAGCCTCATAGATTATCAAAAATAATACATATGTCGATGACATTATTTACTCGAATGACAATTTGGACACCACTATCCAAGCGAGAGACCAACTATGCGAGGTACTCAAGTTAGGTAGTTTTGAAACTCACAAATGGGCATCAAATTGTCAGGAAGTATTAGTCAATATTCCATCAGAGCTTCAACACTTTGACAGCTTAGATTTGCAGAAAGATAATTTTAATATGAAAACATTAGGCTTGCAAATTAACACAAAAGATGATAATTTCATAATCTCAAGCCCGACACCGCATGAAACAGATAGGCTAACAAAACGAAGTATACTTAGCGATATTAGTAAAATTTATGATCCTATGGGGTATATTAGCCCTATCGTTGTAACAGCAAAGGCTATTGTGCAAAAGTTATGGTCAGCAAACACCAGGTGGGATCCCTCCTGTTAATGTAAAAACAGAATGGCTGCAATTTCTATCTGATTTAAAACGGATGCAACCCATCCTATTGCCGAGAAACATAGACATTTCAGATTCGCAGACAGCAGAGCTAATCGGTTTCGCAGACGCTTCCGGCACGACGGCCTACGGTTGCTGCATCTATCTGCGACTCACCGACGGTTCACAAATTCTGACACATATTTACTCTGTTCCAAGTCACGCATAAATCCAGTGCAAAAGAAAGGCATGACGGTCCCGAGGTTGGAATTAAATTCAGTTCTCTTACTTTCAAAGCTAGTTGCGAAAACTTACGACGTTTTAAAGCTCAAACTGGACATAAAGAATGTATATTTGTTCAGTGATTCACAAATAGTGCTTGCATGGCTCAAAACCGAAGTGACTAAACTTCAAGCATACGTTGGGAACAGAGTGAATGTGATTAGGCAGAACACGCATAGATGGAGCTGGCTGTACGTCAACACGAGCGAGAATCCTGCCGATTTAATCAGCAGAGGTGTCCTACCGAGTGAGCTGAGCAGCAACAGTCTATGGTGGAATGGTCCCCCATTTCTGCAAGACAGTAAGCATGATTTTAATTGCTGTGTTATTACTGTTGCAATATCAACAAACTTGTCCCGAAGACTGGCTGTTGCTCACGAGAAAAGTTTGCATATTACGAGTACATTGCGCGCGCTTCGGTGCGGCCGAATCAGCGCGCAAGTCGCGCCCGTACGAAGTCTGCGGCGGCGAGACAACAGCTGACGATGACGTCATAGTGCGCTGCAATATTTTCGCATGATTACGAACAAAATGAACGAATTCGTCGTAATTCGGAAATACAGTTGTACTACTGAGAGACATTTCGAATGCTTTGGACGTCTCTGTATCCATTTTGCGCAATGCTAAATGTACAAATATAAAATCGGCTAAATCTTTGATGTTTAGCTGACGTAGTGCTGACACTGACGTCGAGAATTGATCGATCAAACTGTCCAAGCTAGTCGCATTAGATTTACCTGTTAAAGGTTTTAAGTTTATTATGTTTTCTAAATATGAAATAGCAATCGCGCGGCTATCCTCATATTTTTGCACTAAGGCGTCATACAGAATTTTATAATTTTCCGAGTTAGGAGTAATACCTACACAAATGCTCTGAGCTTTGCCTTTTAACTTCGATATCAAATATTGAATGCGTTGAGCGTCACATAAGGCAGTGTTGTGATGAAAGAAAAAGAGTCGTTCGAAACGATTCTATAAACAGCGGAAATGCCTGTATGTCTCCATGAAAATCGGGGATTTGTATGTCTGGAAGTTTAAAGACCGGCTTGGTGGGTACTTGTACATTTGTTGAATCGCTCATTTTTTTGTAGGCGGTTTTTATTGCATAGTACATATCATCGAATGCCCATAACGTTTCGAAGTTTGGTTTAAAGTTCTCATCCAACTGTAAAGCAGTTGAATTTATTTCATCGAGCAGTGTAATAAATTCGTCGCGTAAACTCGTTACATTTTCGGCTTGCAGTAAAAACAAACTAATTTTGTCTCGTCTTGTCTTTGGAATGGATTCATAAATACTTTGAATGCGCCCGAAGTAAGAATCACGTTTAGATTCTAACAAAGTTAATTTCATTTAATCCTCCATTTTTATTGCGATATTCAAAATTGGAACACTTTATAACCACAGAAAATACAAAAGTTTGCTAATTTAATATTGGAACGACTTTGCACAGACTGAGAAGATTGGCCGTGACCACAAGTGTGAGCGAGACGAAGTATAGGTATTCTAGGCGAACCAAGCGCCACGTAAACTGGTCGTGTAATATAATCTACCGCACACAGAATTCAAATGTGCAGCGTTATAGGTTAACTTTATATGGCAAGTTGTTGAAAAATGCGGGGTTATTATTAAAATCTTATTAGAAACAGATAAAAATGCGGTGTAACCCAAGCCTCGATGGCTTATAGGTATGAAATTGCGATGAATTTAGGAGATGTGATGCGATAAATTACGTAAATATGGCGGAATGTTGGTGCACAACGTGACGAAAAAATATGATTTAAGGGAAATTTCTACCGAACACGCGGTTCGACAGGATCAAAATATGGTGGGGCTTTGATTTTGAGTGGACTTCCATAGGTTTCAAAAACGCGTTCGGTCGTCGTTTCCCTAAATCCTGATGCGAGCGGGCGGTGGTACGTATACCTTGAAAGCACTATTCACACTTAAAGAAAACCAAAAGCAACTCACCGAACTTCAGCGCCTCAGGAAATCCAAAAGCAAGCACGATACACAGCACAGAAGTCACCCGTGGCACCAACGGAAAGTTTTAGAGAAGGAAACGGCGCGAGCGTCGCGCAATTAGATGCAGCCGCAGCCGGCCATTTGTTCCAACTGATTTTGACAGCTAGTGTTGCACCAGCCGCAAACAGGAGCATTAGTGATCATCATGCATTCGAAAACGCATCAGTTTCAGCGAGAGTGTCTAGAATTCGATAAGTAATGAAAAATGCTTTCATCGGCCTAAACACCAGTTATAAACACTTTACAGTTTGCACTTTTGGAATTGGGGGATTTTTCTTCTAATAGGAAAAATAGGGGAGGGAAAGTTATTATAAAACCCGTATTAGTAGAGGAATCAGTTAGAAAATTCATCTGTTACAACTTTAGTAAGTAAAAGTTAGAAAACACAAAGATAAAGCGGGAATTGCGATAGAAAAGTTAGAGGAAGGATAATAACTCACCGGAAGAGACGTCACTGGGGAATATGACGGGGTTCGGGGAGATGGAGAGTCGGAGGTAGGTATAATCCTGCAAAGGATCTTGATGCCTAAAAGGCTTAAGATCATTAGGTCCGGCCCCGTCATTGTCGCCTTGTCGCGAAGCTCCTTATGGGGTAAAGAACTTAGGATTTGCACCATGATTGTTTTGCGATTAAATATTTCCTCAAAGTCGATACGGCGTGCCTAGAAATGAAAAAAAATGAGGAGGGATTAACAACAGAAAGTAGATCATTTTTAACTTGCAGGATTTGATTACAGACATATAGACACCAGGGCAAGTGAAACTTACAAAAACCTGAAAAAATTGGGTCTAAACTTTTATATTTGGTAAGTATTGTAACGATTCAACCTCATAAAATGGCTGTCTTTTAATATTTTCCTATTCTGAACTTAAATTAACCCCTAGCTGAAAGATGAAGCTCCTGAGAAGCTTCTAGTCGTCTGAAAATGGAATCCTACCTGAAGGAAAAGCTATTGAATAAAATTAAACAGATAGTAAGCGAGAAAATAAATCATTTATTTACTATAGAAATATCAAATTAATTTTGTTTGTTTTGAAGCTAAAGAACCTTTGATTAATTAATCCAGTAAAATCAAGACTCGATTGTACTAGATATCCACTTTGATCCTATAAATACTAACTCGTACCAAAGAGAATAGAAAAACCGAGTTAGTTCCGGCCGATCCTACTAGAAAGGTTGGGTTTTATTCTAGTCTAGGTAAATCTATCCTACAGCTACAGAATCTCTCGTTATTTATGTTAAAGTAATCGAGCTTGAGTACTTTAACAGACCAAATCATCTCCTAGGATATTGCCGGACGGAAAGAGATTCGGTCAAATAAAAAACCGTCCAACTCCAGGCCTACAATGCCGTAATCTAACCTAGAATTTATTATCTCTGGAACCTTACCTCGAAGACCTATTTAGACCTAAGCTATACGTGATTCGCTCTGGTGAAGTGGCTTGGCGTGTGATTGCGTCTAGTGGATGAGGCCCCGCGTCGTGTGAGCAGACCCAGGCCATTTTCGAGAAGTATGAAGTCTGTATTTCTATGGAGGGAAAAGGTTACACGTTAATTGCAATTGTACAATAAACCCCATTTTAGTAGAACCTATAACTTATGTAAGATAATTATACCAGTTCCTTTAGAATTAATTTATAAACCTGTAGTTTCATTAAGCGATGCACAACTATAAAGGCTAATGTAGGCATAATTTCCTCGATATACTAAGTCGTGGGAGGTAGTAAGTTCCGCCGTGTCGTAGGCAGTGCCCCTTTAAAATAGGCCCACAAAACAACAGTGGTCAACTTGTGTTAGCCATGATGGGATCTCTATTGATGATGATGTACGCGCGGGCATCGGACGACGGCAAAGGACGGGGCGTTTGAAGGGCAGATCGGGCGGCTGCGCTCGCGCACCGCCAGTCAGCGAGCCACCTCAGCGTCAAGCGCATGTCGCGCAGAGCTATTTTGTCAATAATTTCGTGCTTGTGAAATAAATAAATGTTTTAAGAAGAATATTACATTTTTATTGTCCTGCTTGGACAATAATGGCGACCGTTGGAAGAAACTGCAAATAACGTGCAAGTTCAAGCTGCATTTTAACCGTTAAAATAACGGAATTTTACCGGCTCGCTGACTCACCGACTCGGAAGAACAAAGGTTGCTGCTGTTTTTTTTGAAATACTGGGGCCTCAAGGATCTACGTGGTTGCCTGCAGGTCTAACCCGAGGGAAGTACGCCTATTTTACCATTCCTTTGTTCCGATCCCCTTTTATAATTTGGCTTCGATTTGTGTGACGGCTTTCTTGCATCTTAAGCGTTAGGTTCAATTCCTAATCTAGCTTGCCTAAAAGACAAGACTATTAGCTGCACGCAACGGCCTGTGCTTATTTCTATTTGGTAAATAAATTCTTCTTTTTTAAAGCGTCAGGATAGTATCCTGATCTAGCTTGCGAAGTGCTTATTTCGGCGAATATTATCGCCATATCCCCTTTTATAATTTGGCTTCGATTTGTGTGACGGCTTTCTTGCATCTTAAGCGTTAGGTTCAATTCCTAATCTAGCTTGCCTAAAAGACAAGACTATTAGCTGCACGCAACGGCCTGTGCTTATTTCTATTTGGTAAATAAATTCTTCTTTTTTAAAGCGTCAGGATAGTATCCTGATCTAGCTTGCGAAGTGCTTATTTCGGCGAATATTATCGCATTACTCGCATTTATACGCATGTTAAGTATTAAGCTGTATTATACAGGCATTACAGTGCTAATTTTAGTAAATCAGAAAGTTATTTACAAATCCGTTACGTAGTTAAATTTAAAATTTGTAGTAACGGTTCCTTTGTGTGCAATACGTGGCTATTCCATATTTTTGTACAAGAGTTGCCTTATTAAGCTGTATTATACAGGCATTACAGTGCTAATTTTAGTAAATCGGAAAGTTATTTACAAATCCGTTACGTAGTTAAATTTAAAATTTGTAGTAACGGTTCCTTTGTGTGCAATACGTGGCTATTCCATATTTTATACAAGTTTGCCTAATTAAGGCTATTACTTAGTGTTTTCCTTAATTATTAGAAATTTTGCTAAACAATAAACGGAGATAACCGTGCTAAATCCCTTCTTAACGAATTATTGTAGTTCAAATATCTTATAGCGATTTGCCGACTATTTCAGTGTTTGATCGGGACCGGCGCGCTTAAGGCGTTCTGTTTGCTGGGTGCAGCCCGGGTCCGTAGCAGCTCCGCGCGCACCTTGCTGGCTAGCTGTGTGCTCGGACGGAGTAATTTTCTATGTCGGGCGGTCGCGGCTGAGACTGGATTTAACTGGTTTGAGATTTAATTACTTACTTATTTCATTGTCGTTAGCGCCTTCGATATTTATTGTTTGAAGTTATGGCACCACCGGAAGGGGCAAAGTTGGATGTGCCGTCGAAGGTTGATGATTTGTCTAAGCTTATTAAGCAGCGCGGTAGTATCAAAGGCCGGCTAACTAAATTCAAACTTTAAAGGTGCAAACAATGAACTGGGTAAATTGATTAAATCTAGTCGTCAGTCTATAACTAATTTTGCTAATGATGAAGGAATTAAATTCATGTTTAGTCCAGCTTATTCTTCCCATTTCGGAGGGATCTGGGAAGCCGGGGTTAAGTCGGCTAAGTTCCATCTTCGACGTATTGCTGGGGGGGCTTCCCTGACGTTTGAAGAGCTAGCAACGCTATTTGCACAAGTCGAAGCTATTTTAAATTCTCGACCCCTAACGCCTCTTTCGTCGGACCCCACTGACCCAACTCCTTTGACTCCAGGGCACTTCCTTTGCGGGCGGCCTCTCACTTCGGTACCATCCCGACCTATTACTACAAAGTACCCCAACAGATACGAACGCATAAAGCAGTTGAGGCAGCACTTCTGGGACAGGTGGCGACGAGAATTCATAGCAGAGCTCCAACAGCGTACGAAGTGGAAGACGCGGCAGCGAGAGCTTCGAGTCGGGGACCTCGTAATTTTGAAGGAAGATCAACTACCTCCTCTTCAGTGGCGCCTAGCACGCATCAGCCATCTATACCCTGGGAAAGATGGCGTCAACCGTGTCGCTGATATCATCACCAATCGGGGCACAATAAGAAGAGCATGAGACGATCCGAGAGCTTCGCTCTCAGACTCAATAGTATCTAAGGGCGGAATTACTCTTTTAAATTGATAGATGTTAGCGTTGTGGGTTTCAGGTCCAAATATGAAGGGATTGAAGCTTTCATTCGTTATCATCCTGTTAATTATGTATGTAAATAAGTTAGATATAAATTGCGTTAGATGCTATTCTAGGCTAAAATCAAGACTACAAATAAAAGTGTAGAAAACTCGCGTTTCGTCCAAAATAATTGGTTTAAAACATACTTCAGCATACTAATTCAGTATTGTTGGATTAGTGTATCATTTAATGTGTGCTAGATCTAGATTTATAGATTCATAAATTAGAATAGTTAGGTTAGAATGGATCGCTGGCCAGCAAGAAAACGCGTGGACGGACGCGCGGCCTGCAGGAACACTCTACCCGCGAAGTCGAGAAAAGTGGACATCGATCGGCACGGTGGGGCGAGGAACGCTCCCTGGAAAACGGGCCTTATACCCTTTAGTTAAGGTATATTTTCAGATGAGGAGTCGGATTAGTGGCGTGATCGTGTTAGTATTGGCTATAAATACCCCGGCGGGCCGAGGAGCGTTTCACTTTTCTATGGGACGTCGAAGCGAGATCACGCTGCAGAAGGCAAAGGCGGCCAGGCTAGGCTGACCTCTGGGCGCGTACTACTTCGAGGCGGAACAAGGCTGGTCACCGCTGGGCTGCATTACGGCTGTTGCTGAGAGGAATTAGAGTTTGGTAAGGTCGCAAATGCCTTTGCGATCGTCTGGTGAGATTGAATATTTTATTTTAAAGTGTGACTAATCATAGTGAATTCTGGAATTTCTTAGGGAGTAATTATCTTGTGCGCACATTGTCTTGAATTGAGTGATTAATATTTAGGCAATATCTTTCTGCTCGTGAACTGATATGATCTTATATGATCACGTGTGTATTTTGAATATGTGGCGGTCTAATAGGTTTATCACCTAATAAATGCGCTTAAGACATCATCATATTAGAATTCCGTATACTCCCATGAAGTGAAGTGAACACGACTATTTATAGTACATGAATGTTCGCTAAGGAACGGTCCAATGGTAAATAATTCCTAATTGTATACCAGTATCTAGTGGTTAGTTGTAGGTACAAATGAGGGAAATCTTTATTAAAATATGTGTTAATATTATATTGTAATTTATTTATGGCGGAGGAGCTGGCTTGTTACGAGCGTCGAGGGAGATCAGAAGTGGCGGGAGCCCTGGGAACCAGAGAGGCGTTGGGTACGTGTCCCACTATTAAGAAATTAAAATCTGGTGAGTGACCTTTATAATCACTGTATTGAATGATTCTGAAACTTATTAATTTGTTTTTGGGCTATTATCTAACCATTTCAACGTTATCATACTTGTATTTGTGTATCGAAATCTAGTTCTACTGTATATAGTTTGGGGAATATGCTAGATAAAGTACGAGCGGTTTATGTATAGGTTATGAACGGATCTAGGTCATTGATTAAATAACTGACGATATTACAGGAATGTTGTTTTGTTCTACATATATATTACTAGTTGATTTGTCACTGCGATATGATTGGGTTCCGTGCGCCCCCACGAGATAAAGTGATCAATTATTATACGACAACCTAGCTATAGCAATTGACTCGGTCCGTGGTACGCGTTACACTATGAGGATAGATTGTTAAGATGCGGATAAGCGACAAATATTACCACAAGTTCATATTAATATCCGGTGGTTAGTATAGGTGCTGATGGGTGGTTAATTTACTAGATTAACGCAACTGAATAAAGTAGTTATATACACTCGTGGCTGTGTGCTCGGTGTCGAGACAACCATATCCACAGGGCACATTGAGGACCCTGGCCACACGAGAATTCTCCCGAAAGGGGCTTCTTAGTCAGCAGAGATGTGCCCGCACTAGAGCGCCAGTCATAGATGTGTAGACAGAGTGAGTGGCTGAGAGTCTTCAATCTTGCAAATTGAGGGACCTCACTGGTCGAGCTGCTGTCTTAGTTCTAACAACCCTCTTAACAAGGGTTACGGTTGTGTTGGTTTATGAAGTAATCAGATGTACTTATAGATATATTGTGTGGAATTCCTTGAATGAATGAATCTAGCGTAGTAAATTAGTTATGTACACCTGTGGCCGAGAGCTTAGCGTTGTGGACAACCATATCCAAAGAGCACATTGACGACCCTGACCAATACGAGAATTCGCCCGTTAAGGGGTTTCTTAGTCAGTAGAGATGATGATCGCGCTTAGGCCTCCGTCACGGATGTGTCAACGAAGGTAAGGTTGGTGAGACCTTTCAGTCTTGCAAACTGAAGAGTTTCGCTGGCCAAGCCGTCGTTTTGCTTTAACCAAAGCTTCTTACCGTGAAGCTAGCTATGTTGATTTTACAAGGGAATCCAACACTTTCGCTTTAGTAACGGCAATAATTAAGTAGGTATCTTGTTAGGTGGGGTCGTTATTATCGGGATCTCAACAAAAGTATCGCAGTGGGTTGGTAATTAATTATCATTCGTCAGTTCAACTGTGCATTGTCGTATATTTAACATTGTTCCGACTATAAAGTGCCTTTGAGTTGATTGGGTGAGATTGGTTGCTAAGACATTGTGTTACATCCATTGAGATATTTTGGGGGTGAATTGTATTATAAATAGCTTAGGAAAAGTCAGTACTAATTGGTATTAGATTTGATAGAAATAACGATAGGGTAGGCGGAAACAACAGATGAGGTGGGATTACTAGTGAGTACGAGCAGCCGCGAGCGAGCGAGAGGCGAGCGCTACAGTTCGCTAACAACTCTAAGATTCATCGTTAGGGAGAATCGATATTACACTAGACATTGCGTCATTCATGTACCTGGAAGTGAAACATGTACTAATATTCTATTTCAATAGACTATCATCGCATCATCATCAATATCTTGACTTACGATTATTTTCGTTATTATATAATCGCATCATCATCAATATCTTGACTTACGATTATTTTCATTATTATATCATCGCATCATCATCAATAGAGATCCCATCATGGCCAACACAAATTGACCACTATTGTATTGCGAGTCTGTTTAAAGGGCGTCACCTACCACATAGCGTAATTTATCACGTCCCACAACTTAGTATAACAAGGAATTTATGCCCACTTTAGCCTCCATAGTTGTGCATCACTTAATGAAACTACGGAATTGTAAATTAATTCTAAGGAACTGGTATAATTGTCTTACTTAAGTTATAGGTTCTACTAAAATGGGGTTAATGTACAACTTCAATTAACGTGTAACCTTTTCTCTTTATAGAAATACAAACTTCATACTTCTCGAAAAGGGCTGGGTCTACTCGCACAACGCGGGGCCTAACCACTAGACGAAATCACACGCCAAGCCACTTCACCAGCGCGAATCACGTATAGCTTAGGTCTAAATAGGTCTTCGAGGTTAGGTTCCAGAGAAAATAAATTCTAGGTTAGATTACGGCATTGTAGGCCTGGAGTCGGACGGTTTTTTATTTGACCGAATCTCTTTCCGTCCGGCAATATCCTAGGAGATGATTTGGTCTGTTAAAGTACTCAAGCTCGATTACTTTAACATAAATAACGAGATATTCTGTAGCTGTAGGATAGATTTACCTAGACTAGAATAAAACCCAACCTTTCTAGTAGGATCGGCCGGAACTAACTCGGTTTTTCTATTCGCTTTGGTACGAGTTAGTATTTATAGGATCAAAGTGGATATCTAGTACAATCGAGTCTTGATTTTACTGGATTAATTAATCAAAGGTTCTTTAGCTTCAAAACAAACAAAATTAATTTGATATTTCTATGGTAAATAAATGATTTATTTTCTCGCTTACTATCTGTTTAATTTTATTCAATAGCTTTTCCTTCAGGTAGGATTCCATTTTCAGACGACTAGAAGCTTCTCAGGAGCTTCAGTTTTCAGCTAGGGGTTAATTTAAGCTCAGAATACAAAAAACATAAAAAGACAGCCAATTTATGAGGTTGAATCGTTACAAGCAATCAACAAAATGTGTATTGTTCCTACTACAGACGTTGTCGAAGGGAAGAATGGTTTACCTACCCATTAAGGGCAACAAATCCTGAATTCTGTAGATAGGACTCATATGAAATCACACCTGAAGACATACAAGAAGAAGATACATGGGAACAAATCAACTACTTTACTCCATCGGGTGAACTTCACCGCAACGACTATATTGCAGGTTGTCGAAGGGTTGACTAGATCTATATCCTAGACCCGCGAAAGGCAACACAAAGAATCTCTGCAATTTATTGTTGAAAGCCAGTCTTTCAACGCCGGGACGATGTACGCGCGGGCATCGGACGACGGCAAAGGACGGGGCGTTTGAAGGGCAGATCGGGCGGCTGCGCTCGCGCACCGCCAGTCAGCGAGCCACCTCAGCGTCAAGCGCATGTCGCGCAGAGCTATTTTGTCATTAATTTCGTGCTTGTGAAATAAATAAATGTATTAAGAAGAGTATTACATTTTTATTGTCCTGCTTGGACAGATGATGCGATGATATAATAATGAAAAATAGTCGTGAACAAGCCCAGATATTGACGATGATGCTACAATAGTCTATTGAAACAAAATATTAGTACATGTTTTACCTACAGGTACATAAATGACGTAATGTCTAGCGCAATATCGATTCTCCCTAACGATGAATCTTAGAGTTGTTCGCGAACTGTAGCTCTCGCCTCTCGTTCGCTCGCGGCTGCTAGTACTCACTAGTAATCCCACCTCAACTGTTGGTTCCGCCTACCCCATCGTTGTTTCTAGCAAATCTAATACAAATTAGTACTGACATTTTCCTAAGCAATTTATAATGCAATTCATCCCCAAAATATCTCAATGGATGTAACACAGTGTCTTAGCAACCAATCTCACCCAATCAACTCAAAGGCACTTTATAGTCGAAACAATGTTGAATATACGACAATGCACAATTGAACTGACGAATGATAATTAATTACCAACCCACCGTGAGACCTTTGTTGAGATCCCAATAAAACGACCCCACCTAAGAAGAGACCTACTTAAATATTACTGATATAAAGAGTGAAAGTGTTGGATTCCCTCGCAAAATCAATATAACAAAGGCCTCTAGATAAAAGGCCTTTGACTAACCCAAATCGATAGCTCAGCTACTGAGAACTCCCAATTTGCAAGATTGGGAACTCTAAATACCTTTGCCTAATCGATGACACATCCATGACGGTGCTTAAGGTGCGGTCACATCTCACTTGACTAAGGAACCTCTTACGAGCGAATCCTCATTGGCCAAGGTCGTCAATGTGCCCTGAGAACAAGAGTCCTGACACCAAGCGACGCGATCACCGGCGTACATGAACTAAATTACCTTGCTACATTCATTCGGCTAAGGAATCCCACACGGTATACCTATAGGTATATTTGATTCCTCCATAGATTAACGCAACCGCACCCCTTATTAAGAGGTTTGTTAAGACTAAGACGGAAGCTTGACCGGGGAAGATCCCCAATTTGCAAGATTGAGGACCCTCAGCCACTAGCTCCGCCTACACATCCATGAAGAGCGCATAAAGTGCAGTCATACTTCTCTCGACACAGTCGAGGTCTTAAGTATGCCCAAGGGACGACAGTCCATCAACACCGGTGCGAGCACACCTCTTCTTGACGTAATCAAGGTCCACAATGCGCTCTGGGTGACAAGAGTCAGCGACACCGAGCACTCAATCATAGGTGTACATTATTAAATTACTCAGCTACGTTCACCTATTAAGGAATCCCTCAACCATATCTATAATTAACCACCGGGTCTAATATGTACTTGTTGTAACATTAGTCGCTTATCCGCACCTTAACAATTTATTCTCATATTACAACACGTACCACGGACCGAGTCAATTGCTATAGCTAGGTTGTCGTATAATAATTGATCACTTTATCTCGTGAGGGCGCACGGAACCCAATCACATCGTAGTGACAAAACAGCTAGTAATATATGTCCAAGCAGGACAATAAAAATGTAATATTCTTAATACATTTATTTATTTCACAAGCACGAAATTAATGACAAAATAGCTCTGCGCGACATGCGCTTGACGCTGAGGTGGCTCGCTGACTGGCGGTGCGCGAGCGCAGCCGCCCGATCTGCCCTTCAAACGCCCCGTCCTTTGCCGTCGTCCGATGCCCGCGCGTACATCGTCCCGGCGTTGAAAGACTGGCTTTCAACAATAAATTGCAGAGATTCTTTGTGTTGCCTTTCGCGGGTCTAGGATATAGGTCTAGTCAACCCTTCGACAACCTGCAATATAGTCGTTGCGGTGAAGTTCACCCGATGGAGTAAAGTAGTTGATTTGTTCCCATGTATCTTTTTCTTGTATGTCTTCAGGTGTGATTTGATATGAGTCCTATCTACAGAATTCAGGATTTGTTGCCCTTAATGGGTAGGTAAACCATTCTTCCCTTCGACAACGTCTGTAGTAGGAACAATACACATTTTGTTGATTGCTCTTCTTATTGTGCCCCGATTGGTGATGACATCAGCGACACGGTTGACGCCATCTTTCCCAGGGTATAGATGGCTGATGCGTGCTAGGCGCCACTGAAGAGGAGGTAGTTGATCTTCCTTCAAAATGACGAGGTCCCCGACTCGAAGCTCTCGCTGCCGCGTCTTCCACTTCGTACGCTGTTGGAGCTCTGCTATGAATTCTCGTCGCCACCTGTCCCAGAAGTGCTGCCTCAACTGCTCTATGCGTTCGTATCTGTTGGGGTACTTTGTAGTAATAGGTCGGGACGGTACCGAAGTGATAGGCCGCCCGCAAAGGAAGTGCCCTGGAGTCAAAGGAGTTGGGTCAGTGGGGTCCGACGAAAGAGGCGTTAGGGGTCGAGAATTTAAAATAGCTTCGACTTGTGCAAATAGCGTTGCTAGCTCTTCAAACGTCAGGGAAGCCCCCCCAGCAATACGTCGAAGATGGTACTTAGCCGACTTAACCCCGGCTTCCCAGATCCCTCCGAAATGGGGAGAATAAGCTGGACTAAACATGAATTTAATTCCTTCATCATTAGCAAAATTAGTTATAGACTGACGACTGGATTTAATCAATTTACCCAGTTCATTGTTTGCACCTTTAAAGTTTGAATTTAGTTAGCCGGCCTTTGATACTACCGCGCTGCTTAATAAGCTTAGACAAATCATCAACCTTCGACGGCACATCCAACTTTGCCCCTTCCGGTGGTGCCATAACTTCAAACAATAAATATCGAAGGCGCTAACGACAATGAAATAAGTAAGTAATTAAATCTCAAACCAGTTAAATCCAGTCTCAGCCGCGACCGCCCGACATAGAAAATTACTCCGTCCGAGCACACAGCTAGCCAGCAAGGTGCGCGCGGAGCTGCTACGGACCCGGGCTGCACCCAGCAAACAGAACGCCTTAAGCGCGCCGGTCCCGATCAAACACTGAAATAGTCGGCAAATCGCTATAAGATATTTGAACTACAATAATTCGTTAAGAAGGGATTTAGCACGGTTATCTCCGTTTATTGTTTAGCAAAATTTCTAATAATTAAGGAAAACACTAAGTAATAGCCTTAATTAGGCAAACTTGTATAAAATATGGAATAGCCACGTATTGCACACAAAGGAACCGTTACTACAAATTGTAAATTTAACTACGTAACGGATTTGTAAATAACTTTCCGATTTACTAAAATTAGCACTGTAATGCCTGTATAATACAGCTTAATAAGGCAACTCTTGTACAAAACTATGGAATAGCCACGTATTGCACACAAAGGAACCGTTACTACAAATTTTAAATTTAACTACGTAACGGATTTGTAAATAATTTTCTGATTTACTAAAATTAGCACTGTAATGCCTATATAATACAGCTTAATAAGGCAACTCTTGCACAAAAATATGGAATAGCCACGTATTGCACACAAAGGAACCGTTACTACAAATTTTAAATTTAACTACGTAACGGATTTGTAAATAACTTTCTGATTTACTAAAATTAGCACTGTAATGCCTATATAATACAGCTTAATAAGGCAACTCTTGTACAAAAATATGGAATAGCCACGTATTGCACACAAAGGAACCGTTACTACAAATTTTAAATTTAACTACGTAACGGATTTGTAAATAACTTTCTGATTTACTAAAATTAGCACTGTAATGCCTGTATAATACAGCTTAATACTTAACATGCGTATAAATGCGAGTAATGCGATAATATTTGCCGAAATAAGCACTTCGCAAGCTAGATCAGGATACTATCCTGACGCTTTAAAAAAGAAGTACCAAATAGAAATAAGCACTTCGCAAGCTAGATCAGGATACTATCCTGACGCTTTAAAAAAGAAGAATTTATTTAATAAGGCAACTCTTCGCCGAAATAAGCACTTCGCAAGCTAGATCAGGATACTATCCTGACGCTTTAAAAAAGAAGTACCAAATAGAAATAAGCACTTCGCAAGCTAGATCAGGATACTATCCTGACGCTTTAAAAAAGAAGAATTTATTTAATAAGGCAACTCTTCGCCGAAATAAGCACTCCGCAAGCTAGATCAGGATACCATCCTGACGCTTTAAAAAAGAAGAATTTATTTACCAAATAGAAATAAGCACTCCGCAAGCTAGATCAGGATACCATCCTGACGCTTTAAAAAAGAAGAATTTATTTACCAAATAGAAATAAGCACAGGCCGTTGCGTGCAGCTAATAGTCTTGTCTTTTAGGCAAGCTAGATTAGGAATTGAACCTAACGCTTAAGATGCAAGAAAGCCGTCACACAAATCGAAGCCAAATTATAAAAGGGGATCGGAACAAAGGAATGGTAAAATAGGCGTACTTCCCTCGGGTTAGACCTGCAGGCAACCACGTAGAACCTTGAGGCCCCAGTATTTCAAAAAAACAGCAGCATCCTTTGTTCTTCCGAGTCGGTGAGTCAGCGAGCCGGTAAAATTCCGTTATTTTAACGGTTAAAATGCAGCTTGAACTTGCACATTATTTGCAGTTTCTTCCAACGGTCGCCATTATTGTCCAAGCAGGACAATAAAAATGTAATATTCTTAATACATTTATTTATTTCACAAGCACGAAATTAATGACAAAATAGCTCTGCGCGACATGCGCTTGACGCTGAGGTGGCTCGCTGACTGGCGGTGCGCGAGCGCAGCCGCCCGATCTGCCCTTCAAACGCCCCGTCCTTTGCCGTCGTCCGATGCCCGCGCGTACATATATATATAGAACAAACAACATTCCTGTAATATCGTCAGTTATTTAACCAATGACCTAGATCCGTTCATAAGTTACACGTAAAACGCTCGTACTTTATCTGGCATATTCCCCAATCTATATACAGTAGAACTAGATTTCGACACACAAATATAAGTATGATAACGTTGAAATGGTTAGATAATAGTCCCCAAAAACAAGTTAATAAATTCCAGAATCATTCTATACAGTTATTATAAAGTTCACTCACCAGATTTTAATTTCTTAATAGTGGGACACGTACCCAGCGCCTCTCTGGTTCCCAGGGCTCCCGCCCCTTCTCGCCGCTCGTAACCGGTCAGCTCCGCCGCCATAAATAAATTACAATATAATATTAGCACATATTTTAATAAAGTTTTCCCTCATTTGTACCTAGAACTAACCACTAGTACTGGTATACAATTAAGAATTATTTACCATTGGACCGCTCCTTAGCAAACATTCATGTACTATAACAGCATACTACAGGCCGCGTCGATTGCAATGACTAGACTATAATAAGTGTTCACTTCATTTCATGGGAGTATACGGAATCCTAATATGGTGGTATCTTAAGCGCATTTATTAGGTGATAAACCTATTATACCGTCACATATTAAAAATACACACGTGATAATATAAGATCATATTAGTTCATGAGCAGAAAGATATTGCCTAAATATTAATCACTCAATTCAAGACAATGTGCGCACAAGATAATTACTCCCTAAGAAATTCTAGAATTCACTATGATTAGTCACACTTTAAAATAAAATATTCAATCTCACCAGACGATCGCAAAGGCATTTGCGACCTTACCAAACTCTAATTCCTCTCAGCAACAGCCGTAATGCAGCCCAGCGGTGACCAGCCTTGCTCCGCCTCGAAGTAGTACGCGCTCAGAGGTCAGCCTAGCCTGGCCGCCCTCGCATTCTGTAGCTGTGATCTCGCTTCGACGTCCCATAGAAAAGTGCCGCGCACCTCGGCCCGCCGAGGTATTCATAGCCAACACTAACACGATCACGCCACTAATCCGACTCCTCATCTGAAAATATACCTTAACAAAAGGGTATAAGGCCCATTTTCCAGGGAGCCTCCATCGCCTGTCCGCACCGATCGATAATCACTTTGCTCGACTTCGCGGGTAGAATGTCTCTGCAGCCCGCGCGTCCGTCCACGCGTTTTCTTGCTGGCCAGCGATCCATTCTTGTAATTAACCTAACTAGTCTAATTTATGAATCTATAAATCTAGATCTAGCACACATCAAATGATACACTAATCCAACAATACTGAATTAGTATGCTGAAGTATGTTTTAAACCAATTATTTTGGACGAAATGCGAGTTTTCTACACATCTAATTGTAGTCTTGATTTTAGCCTAGAATAGCATCTAACGCAATTTATATCTAACTTATTTACATACATAATTAACAGGATGATAACGAATGAAAGCTTCAATCCCTTCAAAATTGGACCTGAAACCCACAACGCTAACATCTATCAATTTAAAAGAGTAATTCCGCCCTTAGATACTATTGAGTCTGAGAGCGAAGCTCTCGGATCGTCTCAGTATCTTATAGGTACTTACTAGAATGTATCGTAATATGCAATTTGGTTTTAACGCAGGGTACTCCTAAAAGTATTGTGATATCAACAACTCTTTTGATAATTTTAAACGTTTTCTAGGTGTCTGGGTCCAATTTAGCAGAACTGTTGTCCAAGGTTCGGTTGAAATTTTAACTATTGAATGGTTTCAGAGACGTAGCCGCCTTCTTCGTCTAGGGTTTGGAATTCTTCAGGTAGGCGTATTAATGGTGAAGGCGGTAGCAATCCTGATGAAGATCTTGAAATTCGCCTTTGTTTCTCTATTAGTTTTTTTTTTAATTATGTATTTAATCTGGCAACTTTCCTGCCCATCTCGTAATCAGGCCACGAGTAGACTCGACAATTTTGCTGTGGAAATACACAGATAGCTTTTCGAAAGGAAATTCTCGTACTATTTCCCTAATCCAATTGGCATCAATTTCACTCCTAATCTATTTATCAGGAGTCTCGTAAGACAGACGGTTCATATAATGCGAACTAAACGTTAGCGCGCTGCATTGCCTGATGGGCTGTTTTTGCCCAATTTAAGAAGGCATTTTCCTTCTAAGCTGGTATTTTAAAGCATTTTTAAATCCTGAAAGAATCCTGAATGTAACAAAAAACCTAAGCAAAACTTGGTGTTGACGTGTAATTAATTACGAATTCGATGCTCTGCCATTCCGTAAGAGAAACATCGTGGTTTTAATGCAATAAAAGTCTAAACTAATTACTCATTACTTTATTAGATAGATTTCTTAACTAATCACGCCTGTTCATTCGCCTGAGATACTCGTTTTCGACGTGACGGCCATGCACATCAATGCAAGTGATGCAGCGACGGTAGATAAACTCTCTGACACTTCTCATTTTTGTGGCTCGTAGTCTGTCAAATACTTCTCTTATTTTATCTTTCAACTGCTCTACTGTTGTTCGTGGCTGTGAGTATACCTCGTTTTTCACAGCACCGCATAAAACAGTCCAATGGTGTCAAGTCAGGGGAGCGAGCAGGCCGGGGCGCTATGTCGGGTGACCTCCTCGAGTGTCTAGACTCTATCGATACCTCTTGATTCGGTTGATCCGCAGGAATGGGTAGTGTCTTGGCCGGTGCGCCCTGGACACAACGGCAAGTGATAACTTAGTGAACCCTAAGTTATCGCTTGCTGGTGCTACCAATAACCCGACACGGGGGGTTCCGCCCAGGGAATCGCAAGATTCTCCAGGTACGGCTTGAGGGAGAGGTCATTGCCGTTTGCCTCTATAATAAATAACGGACCCGTAACCCTGTCAAATCCTCTGCTATCAGAAGATTCATGTTAGGCGCGGGGGCTACAACCGTCAGGCCGGGGCCGAGTTGTGGCTGCGAGGGAGAAAACCTCTATAAAAAGTTACAAGGGGACCTGAGAGGGTGAATCCGAGGTCTATCACCCTCTCCCGGCGTAGAGGTCCTTTGGTCGGGTCGGGAAGCGTGTGGTGTCGCCCTGCACGCTTACGACGGGAGGGGGAGCTTTTGCCTCAGTAGTGAGGGCAGCAGCGGCCGTTGCCGAGGGACGTCGTGGTGAAATGTTCGCGATCCCATGACGCCCCTACTACACGGCAGAGAGGGCATACCTTGGTGGTTTTAGACGGTAGTCCGGGGGGTTCCCGGGAGCCCGTCATACCCACCTAGTTCCTCGGCTAGGTGGGATGCGTAAAGGCATTTCCCCAAGTAAAAAAAAAAAAAGGGGAGCGAGCAGGCCACCGACGAGGACCAAACCGACGTATCCACTGGTCACTAAACATTTTGTCCAGATCCATTCTCACTCGAAGCGATGAGTGTGCGGGATCTAGCTGCAACCAGGTGTTTATGCGTTCTTCAGCCGGTAAATTATTGACATAATCAGCCAGAGTAGTACCTGCTGTCAAAGATTGTGAGTACAAAATCTATTCTTGTAACGAATATCTTCGCCGATGTAACGAACATAAACTAGTAACTGCGCACAATTAACGATGTCGGTGAATTCATCGCATTTAAAGGCAAAAATGGCGATAATTTTACTTTGTTAATTATTTGTGACTTTATGTCTGCTGCAATGTCATCGATTCCACGCTTGACTGTGTTATTCGAAAGAGAAATAAGACTTAATTTTTTGCTCTGCATAATCTAACATTATCTGCGTGGCTTTTAGGACACATGATATGAGGTTTCTTTTGCTTTGCTATCATAAAAGCTATTTCAAATGAAGATGAGACGTTGCGATACACCTGTGATAACTTCCCGATTTATCCAATCTCATCCTCTTGAGTGATTCTGCTTTAGAAGTAAAAAACTCTTTCGTCTTCAAAACTAGAGTGGGATGCTGTTGCTTAAAATGCCTTAAGGCGATTGGGCCTCATGCTATAATTACTTAAAACTTTCATACAAATATCACACACTGATGCAATTGACAACATTTAATTTTTTCGTAGCAGTTCAAACTAAAGACCACTTAGAAATTTGGGTCAGCTAGCCCAAATAAATAAAAAAAATTACGGATTTTTGTATTCGCTAGTTCTTGTAGTGCATGTTGTTAGCGGAAAATACTTTACTTTCGGATACCGGCGCCATGTTTTAGTATATTGTTAGGCATGTCTCCTGGATTCCAAAACTGCCGGGTGACAATCTCTAAGGAGTCGATCTCCCCTGTAATGACGTCATCAAAAACGCCGCGGCCGCGCTTGGAAAAGTGTATTAAGTTAACCTAAAAACAACCTTAAGCCTTAACCTCAGGAAAACATGGCTTTCATCATCATCATTATCATCATATCAGCCGAAATACGTCCACTGCTGGACAAAGGCCTCCCCCAAAGAGTGCCACAATGGCCGGTCCTGCGCCACCCGCATCCAGCGGACTCCCGCAACCTTTACCAGGTCATCAGTCCACCTTGTGGGGGGCCTACCCACGCCGCGCCTTCCGGTACGTGGTCGCCACTCGAGAACCTTTCCGCCCAAACGGCCATCGGTTCTACGTGCAATGTGCCCCGCCCACTGCCACTTAAGTGTAGCATATGTCATCACTGGCAACACACACTGGTCAAAGACTCTCGTCTTGAGACACTGCGGAATATTGGACGAAAAGATGTGCCGTAGCTTCCCGAATGCTGTCCAGCCGAGTCAAATTCGACGATTGACCTCTTTCTCAAAGGTTTTAATCAGCATAAAACATTGCATAGGGAACACAGGATAATAATTGACAAGACAGCTATGACAATACATGTCATTCACACCCCCTTCTAGTGACTACAGCTCGTAGTCCTGCAGGTGGTGCGGCAGATGGCGACTCCGCCCGGATCTGCGCGGCGCTTCGGCGGCGGGCTCGGCCTCAGACTCCTGTGAGTCGACGGATGGTGTTGATTCGGAATCGAGCATCTCCAGCTCATCCTCATCAGATATCCTCCTGAACCCGGATTCAGGTGCTGGGAGAGGCGCTAGTTGTCTATTTGAGAGGATTACTTTGTAAAAGTTCCACTTCTTCAACATAGCGATCAGTTTTGTTACGTACATTTATTTTCATTAGAACTGGGCCTGGCACGAGCCACGATGGTAAAGATTCTCCGTTGGAAGATCGACGCGGGTGTAAGAATAATCTCTCATGTGACGAAGCATTAGTTGATGTACAGAGAAGCGATCGTATAGCGTGTAAAGACACTGTCAGCTCTTGCTCCCAATTTTTAGTAGGTAACTGTTTAGAACGCAAGCATAATTGGATGGTCTTCCATAAGGTGCCATTCAGGCGCTCTACTTGACCGTACCTTCCAGGTTATAGGGCGTAGTGCGACTACAGGCTACGCCTACAGATGATAAGAACTTTCGTAATTCTTCGGACATAAATGAGGTACCTATATCGCTGTGTACCTAAATAGAGTGGCGTGCCAAAAATATAAAATAAGTCTTTCAGACAATTGATTACGGTAGCGGAAGTCATGTCCTTAGAGGCAAAGGCGAAAGGAAATCGACTATATTCATCGATTATTGTTCAGATATATTTTCTGGGTAATGGTTAATGGGTACGAGATATAAGAACTCATCATATAACATTCATAATATATACGCTCACTTTGTATAAGCTTGTTGAGTATAACATTTACTGGATATAATGAACGAAATATATAATTTCAAAATATCTACTTTTGTAAAGTATAACGTAATTTAGATATAATACCAATTGATATAACGATTAAAGCGTATAATGTTCGTAACTCCTAAGATTGAAAACATATATTATACAATTAATCTAACATCAAAAAGCATAATGCTCGTATAGTATAAACGCTTACCTACTATTATTTAAATAGCAATCGCTTGAAAAGCTGAATATGCTGAATGTGAATTTCTTAGAGCAATAGCTTCAAATTTGTATTTGAAGAAAAGAAAACATTGAAGATATACATGTTATGTTGTTAAAAATTAAATATTTTTTGTGGTCTGCCTAATTTGAAATCAACCTTACCTTACTTATTAATCCTGAACATTTAGTAAAAGTAAATTGTCTCCTTGTAAACAAAATGTTCACGTTTTTTTAAAGAAACGCATGGCAATTATTTTAAACTTACCTAAACCTAACTCAACCGCCAGCGTGTCGACGTCACCCCGCTTCGCGGGGTGCCTATTTCTGCTCTAAGGGACACAAGCTAACCATAACCTAAACCTACCAAAAATACAATCGTTGATTTGTTTTTTACTACGGGGTAGACGTGCGCGCCGCCGCGGCGCGCCGCCGCCATAAGGAGGCAGCGCGCCGCCGCCGCCGCCGGTAGTTTAAAATTCGCGCCGAATCAAAAGGGGCGGGGGGCGAGCACAGCGAGCGCCGGCAAACTCGCGTCTAAGCTCAGAAGCTCGCCGTTCGTACGCCTGCCAAGGAGTAGTTTTAGCGTTCGTTGTTTGATTTATTTTAATGAATCTGTGTATGTAGTATTGAGTTGTTTGTACCGGTTAGTTACTGTGTTACAGCGAACATGACGTCAAAAGCTGATATTGAAAAAAATAAGTTAAATAGACTTTCGATAGCAATACATTTTACCTCAAAAACAAAAAGCTCGTGTTGGAAATATTTCGGGGATCTTGTGTAAGACAATTTAGTATTCTGTAACGTTTGCCTTACCACTAAGAAGGAGGAGTTTGGTGGAGATACTACATTTGGATCGTAAGTACCTTATCATATGTAATAATTTATTTGGCTGGGTTTGCGCCTGTGACTGACTTACCTACCTACTAACTTTATTTTATTATGCATTTTTGAATGAAATTTTCACTTGGGAACTTTGAATTAATAATAAATTCTACCTATTAATAACTTATTTTTATACCTACACGTAACAAATTTTATATTTTTTTGCGTTAGTGTGTAACTAAAAAACTTACTTATTTGCTTGACTTTATTCTTTTTCTACTTGTGTGCGTTTTTGAGTGGGTGACTTGGAATGGCTTTTACTTTTTCAGTATCAATGTAAAATCATACAATAAAACCGTTAGCACTGGAAATTTGATGCGACATCTTCGCGATGAGCATAAAATTCGATCTGATGAGGACGTGGCCAAGGCAAGAAGTAACATAAAACAATTCTTTAGCATCGATCGATTTTCCAAATCTGGTGGCGGGCCTGGTGCTGGAGCTGGAGCTAGCTGTAGTACGGGGGGCTATGTGTCTTTGTAGCTGCCCTAACCTAATTCCGCGGGCTCTGATTTATATCTCATGTCTCTTATATATTATAATCCTTATACTAAAAGATATTATGTATTATGATGGTTATACGTTTTGCATGTTATACCAACTGAAATTAGTAAATTAGAGTGTTATATAAAAAAAGTTATATAAAATGAATATTATGTCAATTGACCGTTATTCCTTATAATTCTATTGATCTTGTTATTATAGCTAACGTGCATTATATCTTGTAAACGTTATTAATATGAAATTATATATTATGTTGTTATATTTCCTGAGACGCACCCGTATTACTTGGTAAAGGTCCTTTAAAATCGATATTCAACCGCTCGAATGGTGAAGTTGCTTTTATTAATTGTCCTCTGGTCTTCATGTAACGCAGTTATATTACCGCACAAACCGGTGAGAGTATGAGCATACTCTCGAAAGAGCATCGGCGACAATGATTTCTCTCCATGGTCGGTAAACTATATCATATTTATAGCAGGACATTTCGAGGCGCCAGTGTTCTATTTTTTTAAAATAAAATAAATAAATATTTGCGGACAATCTTACACAAATAAACCTAGTCCCAAACTAAGCAAAGCTTGTACTTAGGGTACTAGGCGACAATATAGATACTTATATAGAGAAATACATACTTAAATACATAGAGAACATCCATGACAAATATTCGTGCTCATCACACAAATAAATGCACTTACCGGGATTCGAACCCAGGACCTCTTGCTTCGTAGGCAGGGTCACTACCAACTAGGCTAAAGCATTCGTCAAGAAGGGCGGTTTTATTTTGTTATTATGTTTTTGATTGAACATTTATACCACCGATTGCTGATCTGTAACAAGCAAAAAATGTTTACCGATAAGATAATGCCTCCATTTTCGTATACATTCCACGATGGCGCTGGTTTTTTTTTCAACTGATGACTGTTTACGCATTGGTGTTCCTAGTGTGTAACTTTTCGCTAGGATGCACCGTATAGAAGCTACGAGTGAGAAACCAAAAAAAGTCCCAAGGATTTGTGGCTGCCAAAAGTTGTCCCAAGATATCTCGTGTAACCATTTTTGATATTTGATCAGTTGTATTGACGTCAACAATATTAAAAAAATATGTTCTACACCACCACTTGCAACGTACTCCGGGGTGCTTTGAACCTCTACGGACTGGCCTATGGAGTAATCGTTCAAAACGTTTCCACGCTAAGCTAACCAATCTTTCTCACAGAGCAGACAAATAAATAGTTATTTGATATACAAGGGGGGAAAGTTGTAATTTACCTGCGAGTGTTAATTTGAAACACGAGCTAGCGAAAGGAGATTATGATTGACCACGAGCGAAGCGAGTGGTTCAAAAATAGAATCCTGAACGTAGCGAGTGTTTCAACACACGAGACGTAAAATAACTTTTTACCCGTGTATAACACAAAACTTTTCACCTCACTACAGCAAGGTAAATAAGAAAAAGGGTAAGAAAAAAAAATTCACATAAAATAAGTCAGGAAAATAAACTATCAGCTTTTAAGACAATACGGATTTTATTGAAATAACAAGGAAACTCAAGCTTAGGCTAGGGGCTAGGGCAACTTAAACGAGCCAAACATTTAGTACTTTTAACGTTCTACGTTTTGTTAGCTGTCACATGTCACTTAAGCTGCGTTCAAATGTCAAAACTCTTTCTTCACATGTGGATAAAAAGCGATTTTCTCAATAGGTATCAAACATACAAAAAGAGCTTTCATGAATAAATCTTTGGGTTAAGCACAATAAGAGGTAACAGGATAAGAGGTGCTGAAAAAGTATTGCCCACAGACAAGGTAAAAAAACCTCGCGGGAACTACGCACAGGTAGTTAGTGATCAAAAGCTAGCTATCGTAAAAAGGTGTGACAATAAGGTGGTGACTTTTGTTAGCTCTTCTACTGGCATTGAACCCGTTGAGAAGATAAAGCGTTATTGTAAAAACGCCAAACAAAAAGTTAACGTAGATTGCCCTCAAGTTGTAAAAGAGTATAATAAGCACATGGGCGGTGTAGACCTTGCCGACATGCTTATCTCTCTGTACAAAATACCGTTCAAGTGTCGCCGGTGGTATATGCCCATTTTTGTACAAATGCTTGATATTTGCATTAATAATGCGTGGATTTTAGGGCGCCACAAAAAAGCAACTTCAGGAGCCATTCCCTTGAAAAGTTTTCGACTTGAAATATATCACGGGCTTCTTAAAACTAACCGATCAGCAGAACGTGCGAAAAATTATGTCTGTGAAACTAAAAATCCGTCCAGACCAAGACCTGTTGATTCAGTCAGATACGATGAAGTTGGGCACTTCCCTTCAATAAAGACAGAGGGACGATGTTGTCTTTGCTCCAAAAATACAACCGTTTTTTGCATAAAATGCGACTTTCGCATGTGTTTCGTGACCGGAAAGAATCCCAGAAACTGTTTTTTAGCTTTCCACACTAAATAGTACCTAATTATTTGTACTCACTAGATCTTGTTTAATAAAATTGTTTTTTTATGTGTGTCTGTGTTTGGTATTATTTTAGTACTTTGGTTTCCACATAATTGGCAGTGTTCGTCAGAGTGAACGTCAATTTTCTGAAAAACTGTAGAAACAATTTTTTTTATTTTATTTTTCCGAGGGTTAATATGACCCTTTAAACCAATTTTTACAAAAAAAAAAAATTTTTTTTAAGTTACCAATGTCTGCCAAATAAAGGGTTAAATCAAAAATACGATTTCTCAGACATACATTCAGTTTCTTCTATTGACTCTAGTTTTTTTATCGCATACGGAACAACAAGATATGATAAATTGACGCAGAACAACAAAATATAGCTAATTTTGTTGTTCTGCGTCAATTTATCATATCTTGTTGTTCCGTTTTGGTCTCGTTGCTCCGTGTCTAAAAATACCCGGCCCATACCTACTCCTATTTTAATCACATAATAAAAAATTTCGTCTTTAAATTCTAACCATGTCCAGTCTCCGCTTTACCACTGGCAAGAAAGGCAAGGCGAACCTTGTTTATGATGGCTACGTTTTGGAGCAGAATGGCCAGTAAAATCCAGTGGTCAAACGAGCCTCTACTTCCGATGCGTCAATAGTTATTTGTGTCACAAGGGAGCAAAATAGTATATTTACGGCGAGGGCGGTGTATTGAATCCTGAACGTAACGAGGAATCCTACAATAGAATCCTGAGCGTAGCGAGGGATTCTAAAGTAGTATCCTGAGCGTAGTGAGGGATTCAAGTGTTAACGCCCAAGACGAAAATAATTTTGCTCCTGAGTGACGCATGTAACTTTTCACACCGACTATGAGGAAAACATTAAAAAAAAAACAAAAAAAAAAACAACAAAAAAGAACACAAAAAATAACAAAAAAAATAAAAAACAATAAAAAAAAACAAAAAAAAACCCAAAACAAACAAAACCAAAAAACAAACGAAACAAAAAAAAACAAAAATAAAAAAAGAACAAAAAGCAAACGAAAAAATAAAAGAAAATAATAAAAAAAACAAAAAAAATTACAAAAAAAAAACAAATAACAAAAATACAAAAAAAACGAAAGAAAAATAAACGAAACTTAAAAACAAAAAACTAAAAAAAATAAAAAATAAACAAAAAAACGGCAAAAAAAATCAAGCAAAAAAATTTAAATAAACGAAACAAAAAAAATAAAAACTAAAAAATAGTAACAAAAGAAACAAAAAAAAACATAATAACAAAAAAAAAAACAAATAAAAAAAAGAACAAACAAAATAAAAAAAAAACATCCTCATATATATATATATATATATATACGTACATTGCACGTAGAACCGATGGCCGTTGAGGCGGAAAGGTTCTCGAGTGGCGACCACGTACCGGAAGGCGCGGCGTGGGTAGGCCCACAAGGTGGACTGATGATCTGGTAAAGGTCGCGGGAGAACGCTGGATGCGGGTGACGCAGGACCGGTCATTTTGGCACTCTTTGGGGGAGGCCTTTGTCCAGCCAGTGGACGTCATTCGGCTGATATGATGATGATGATATATACGTTTGTCGATTACGATGAAATTACAATCGATTATTTCATCAAGATTCTATTGGCCCATTGCGTAAATGCTACAAGCCAATGAATAAATTAAAAAAGTAGCTTGAACAGAAAAGTAGCATTTTGCTCTCTCGTCGGGGACCAAAACTTACTTTTCTGAATAAAAAAAAAAAAAAAAAATTTAATTTGAACTGTTTATTTCAATTGATAGACGACAAAAAAAATATATTATTCAGGTACAACTTAACCCAATCTTAAATTTTTAAGATTATTAGCTAAGTTTAGTTAGTTATATATCATATCATTGACATTTTAATTTAAATTATTGTTAGTAAGTTTTTGTTAGTTATTGTTAGTTAAGTTAAGAATTAACATTATTTTTTACACTCAGTATGGCTTTCTTAATTACATATTTGGCTTTATGCGGTTTATCCCTTATACAATCCATTACATTATGGGTGGTACCAAAAATATGGGGTTTAAACCCCAATAAAAATTACAATAAATAGAATACTTAAAAATCACTCTATACCGAGTTTCATAAATATCGGTCAGATAGGTTGCTAATAAACTAAATTGTCCGTCCGGTAAAAAATAAAAATTAACTTCAATCCGGTCTAAAAAAAATGTTTATAAACTGAGATCAATAAAAAAAAACCACATGTAGAGTTGTATTAACTCAAACGATTTGTGATGTTTTTGGCTGTAAGAAATGAATACTTTTTTCATAAAAAAATAAAAAATATTTTTTTTGGGGGGGGGGGGGGGTTGAATAACAAAACAAAAATTCTATTGATAGAGCTTACGTAAAAACCCCTGTGCGCCAAGTTTCATCAAAATCCAAAGAGAGGTATACCTAATTATCCTAGTATACATACATTTTAAAAAAGAATATGTATTGGGGGTACCACCAAGGGTGGGGGTGGAACACACAAAAATAACTCAGTATATAGAGCGTACTTAAAAATCCCTCTGTGCTAAGTTTCATTAACATCTACCGAGAGGTATACCTAATAATCCTACTGTAGCTGATCCAATTTGCAAAAGTTTACCTAAGCGATCGCGACATTGAATTTTTATGAATTCTTTAAGTCTTCTTGCGCTCTATTTTCCTTCTCGTATATGAAAGTGTTGATATTCCGCACCGATTGCCTAACTATTACGTTCTGTTTTGGTTCTATCCCCCTGCAAAATACACGCATATTCCAATTTAACCCTTAATTTGACAATGTTCGGCGTGACGAACATACTTTTTGAAAAAATTTAATGTGCATAGTTTTGTATTTTTCTATAATATTTTGAACAAAAATGGTAGTTTTGTTTTCTGTAATACGGTAGAAATCAAAGTTATTACTGTGGCAACACTAATCTGACAGTAGTGTACGCAAGATGGCGTCGAAGCGGCAATCACGAGCGATCACTAATTTTTATATTGCGTGGTAAATGGAGGCAACTGTGGGCATGAGCTTTAATTACCGGAATGTAAGATGACTTATTGTGTGAGGAATGTATGTGCATAGCTTTAGTTTTATCAGCGTTTAGTATGAGACCAACATCATGTGACCATCTACATAGGGTGTCGAATATATCCTGTATTTTTCGTTCGACAGTCTTTATGTCCCTATCCGCTACCACTATGCAGGTGTCGTCGGCAAACTGATATACATATTCTTCTCCAACTGTATTAATAAAATAAAAATAAAATAAAAATATTTTATTTCAGACCATTGATCCATATGTGATTAGATTAGCGAGACTTAAAAACTATGTTAGAATTACAAACTAAGAATCGGGGGCAATTACAGACATGGTTTTGGCAAGCTATTGGCAGTACCAAACAGAGCGAACATTATCTCTACTTGGCCCTGCCAATAGTCACCTCCATCCAATATTTGGTGAGGGGACAGTTGAGGCGCTCGGCCAACACCCTTAGGAGGCCATTGCTGCTGTCGCGCACACGCCTTAGCAGTGATCCGATTCTTTTGCGCCTGATGGCAAAAAAGTCATCAGTACTCGCCTGTGCGAACATACCGGATGCACTGCAGTGCCTTGGCAGCCTCAACAGCATCCTAAGGATGTTATTGTATTGTACGCGTAATGCGTTATAGGCCCTCTGCGTGAATTTTGCCCACAGACTGCACGTGTAGAACGTCTGACAGTAAGCTTTGAAAAGCGTCAGTTTGACTTCGTTACTACAACGTGCAAATCTGCGGGCAAGCATGTTGCCCCTCACCGCCATCGCTCTTCTTTCCCTTTCTAGGTCTAGGTCATCGCTCAGGTCTGCCGTTAGCATATGACCTAGATACTTTACTTTGTTTACCACATTTAAGGGTACACCACACAGCATGATCTCAGGAACAGTTTTCGGGTTATATTTGGGTGCTTTGAACACGACAAGCTCACTTTTAACCGCGTTATATCTGAGACCATGCTGCTCAGCATACCCCTCACACTTCTTCAGAAGCTGCTTTATTGAGTTGACTGACGGCCCCAGCAGCACCATATCGTCTGCGTAGCTTATGTTGTTGAAGCTGACACCTCCTATATGGCAACCAACACGCGTGCTGCTGAGCCCCTCAATCAACTCGTTTACATATAGGTTAAACAGGATAGGCGAAATCAATTTTATGAAAGTGTTGATATTCCGCACCGATTGCCTAACTATTACGTTCTGTTTTGGTTCTATCCCCCTGCAAAATACACGCATATTCCAATTTAAATAAAAAAGTACGATTTCTTAGACATACATTCAGTTTTTTCTATTGACTCTCTAGTTTTTTATCGCATACTAAGCTATATTTTGTTGTTCTGCGTCATACCCGGCCCATAGGCCCCGGCGCTTTAGGGTCGCAGTCCTGCCTAACACTTCTCCTTGCTTCGCTCATCGTCTTTCCTAACGGAGGCCTTTGACGATCCAGGGGACCGATTTTTGACGTTCGAGTGCTCGACTCTTTCACTCGAAAATTGTCAAAAACGATGAAATGCAAATTTATAAAATACGAGCGATAGAAAATTGAAAAACGAGAGGTATTGACCACTCGTATTCAATTCTATCGGTAGAAAGTAAGTGCCTACACTGCATTGTATTTAATTTTGGACTGACAATTAACTTAGAAGAGATACATAATTATACCTACTGATTCAATGCTAAGTGATGGGCTGGTGTACGATCAATATATTTTATTTTATTTTTCAGCCGATTTTTGTGGCTGAAAACAAAGATCGCTGTCGTTACGCGGGATTTTTTTAAGGTTAATAATTTAACTTGTATGTCTCTCTCTCTCTTTGTACATGTTAAAAAGAGACTGGGATATTAGTGATAAGTAAAGGAGCAATGATTCACAACAACTTACTATACCTACTTAGAATGAAAAGTACGTATTGCTTTCTCATTCTAACTATAGAAAGTTGGTGTGAGAAATTGTATAATTTGTATTGCGTAGGTATATATCGGCGGGAAACTAAACGTTTCGTTTACTATTATTTACTACGCTCTTAGTTTTTTTCTGTTCCGCTAAACGAAAATTTGCACGCAGATGATCGAATGGAATATGTAAGTATAAATAGGTTAGGTTAGATTCGTCTTATATGCCAAAAAATCACAAATTCCTTCTGATGTTCCGCTGGTTTTCAAAAATAGGTACTAAATTCGGAAAAAATATGCTTTCTGACAAATGACTCTTTGGAATAATGTAAGTAGTTACTACCCGTATCTACGGACTAAGTTGTCAAAATTAAATATGCTATCGCTCCCTCAACAGATAAAAGCTGTGTCCGCAAACCGTTTTATTTTATAATAAAAATTCAATTATTTCAGGCATCTAAGGCCACAAAAAACTTAAAGACTAACATACAATACAATACAATATTTAATGAGTAATATTCGCGGAAACCAAAGACAATATTAGAAATTGTTTTCTTGAATGATTATAAATAATAACATTTTGAACCTTCTTACATAAACAGTAAAATCCACTTAGACACTAAGGGAAGGGCTGTGTGTGGCCCAGGCCTTTAAATAGCGCTATTTTCGTATAGCGCTATCGTTTATAACGTTATAATTCCAAAATAGCGCTATACTCATAACGATATATGACGCCCTGTACAGCGCTATCCATTATATCGTTATAAATCTAAAGCAATATATAAAAGCGATATAATTACTTTATAACGTTATAGGCTACCCTTTTCTCGCATTCAGTTTCGCCTGCTCATGCGATGTCAGCGATGTGATACTCGTACGTAGGTTGTTTTTTAGAGTGTTAAATACTGAATTATTCGATTTGCTCGGCTTGTAGGCGCTACAGCTACAGCCTGATACTCGGTTGATGTATAGAACATAACACTTGGTGACGATGGTCTGATGATGGAGTCAGGAGGTAGATAGTGGAACACCTCAATGGCTACTTGTATACCCCTCGAGTTTGGGTTCGTTTGGTTTGTAGCCATTAAGGAGTTCCACTACCCAACTCCTGACTCCATCATCAGACCATCGTCATTAAGTTAAATGTATAGAACTCATCAAAACAAACCAAATGAGCCCACACTCGAGGGTATACAAGTAGCCGTTGAGGAGTTCCACTATCCACCTCCTGACTCCATCATCAGACCATCGTCACCAAGTATAATGTATAGAACTCGTCAAAACAAACCAAATGAACCCAAACTCGAGGGGTATTCAAGTAGCCATTGAGGAGTTCCACTACCTACCTCCTGACTCCATCATCAGATCATCGTCACCAAGTATAATGTATAGAACTCATCAAAACAAACCAAATGAGCCCACACTCGAGGGTATCAAATACTCATAGTTACATTACATGTCAGGTCACATTAGTCAACAATGTATGAAATAATAAAAGGAGAACAAATATTTCATACAGTTTATTTCACACTTATTTTCAAATCACAGTATATTTACAAAAATTCACCAATCTGTACACATATCTTTGCGGGTCGCAAAAAATTCTTATCGAACTAAGAAACCTGGCGCTTGTAGGTTTTATCCAAGTACCAACCGTTGTTTATCATAAGTAAATCAATATTGGCGCTTGATATTTCGTTATCAATACTTACGTGTTTTTCAAATCTGACAAGTTTTGACAAGTGACAAGTTTTCTATCTGTGCTATTGCTATGGCGGACTCATGCTACCTATCTCCTACTTCCATGTACTTGTCATGGTGACTTTAGCCGGTTACCATGGATATTATAACTTCACGAGAAAACATGTGTGTGTCAAACAAACAATCCTTTTGACGAAATATAATTAATAATTAAAAAATTTCCACATTTCCTTTCCATATATTACATGAACTGCTTTCCGAGAGCAAATGCGTTGATTATTACAGAAAAAACTACGGAATGATTTTTGAGATAAAATCTATCTTATGTCCTTCCCCGGAACTCAGACTATCTCTTTACCAAATTTCATCAAAGTAGGTTTCATCCAAATTTTCACCCTCTGGGGGATGACTTCCGGGATAAATTCTACGGAACTCATGCTATCTCTATACCAAATTTCATTTAAATGGGTTCAATCTTAATTTTCACCCCCATTTCCGGGTTAAAAACAATCCTATGTCCTTCCCCGGGACTCAAGCTATCTCTATACAAAATGTAATCTCAATGGGTTCCATCCAAATTTTCACCTTATGGGATGATTTCCGGGATAAAAACAACCCTATGTCCTTTCCCGGGACTCAACCTATCTCTGTACCAAATCTCATCTGAATGGGTTCCATCCTAATTTTCACCCCCGTAGGGGTTGATTTCCGAGTTAAACACAATCCTTTGTCCTTCCTCGGGACTCAACCTATCTCTGTACCAAATGTCATCTGAATGGGTTTCATCCTCATTTTCACCTTCTTAGGGGTTGATTTCCGAGTTAAACACAATCCTTTGTCCTTCCCCGGGACTCGAGCTATCTCTATACCAAATTTCATCTCAATGGGTTCCATCCTAATTTTCACCCCTCATGTCCCCCCCCCCCCCTTAGGGGATGATTTCCGGGTTAAAAACAACCCTATGTCCTTCCTCGGGACTCAAACTATCTCTGTACCAAATTTCATCTGAATGGGTTCAATCCAAATTTTTACCCCCATGTCACCCCCTAAGGGGATGATTTCCGAGTTTAAAACCATCCTTTGTCCTTCCCCGGGACTTAAGCTATCTCAATACCAAATCTCATCTGAATGGGTACCATCCAAATTTTCACCCCCATTTCACCGTGGGGATAAAATATATCCGTAGTCCTTCCCCGAGACTCAAACTATCTCTATACCAAATTTCATCGAAATCGGTGCAGCGGTTTAAGTAGCTCCATACAAATGTTTACCCCCATTTCAGGATTTCCAGGTTTTCGTGATTAAAATTTTTCGTGATAAAGTCTACTCGTGATAAAGTTTTCGTGATAAAGTCTATTTGTGGTAAAGTTTTTCGTGATAAAGTTTTCGTGATAAAGTATATTCGTGATAAAGTCTTTTCGTGATAAAGATTTCGTGATTAAGATTTTTCGTGATATAGTATTTTCGTGATAAAGTCTTTTCGTGGGTTAGTTTATTCGTGATAAAGTTTTCGTGATAAAGTCTTTAGTGGTAAAGTTTTCGTGAAAAAGTTTTTCGTGATAAAGTCTATTCGTGGTAAAGTTTTTCGTGATAAAGTTTTCGTGATAAAGTCGTTCGTGATATAGTTTTTCGTGATAAAGTACTAGCGCCAAAATTTTCTTGCAATATCGGTTCATATCCCTAACACCTACGTCTGGTTACAATTTGAGGCAATATTAAAAATACACGCTGTATACTGCTCTATGTGTGATAGGTATACATCTGAAACTGAAGAAATGCAATATTGACAATCATCTGAAAAGCAACCGCCACAATAACCGTTCGGGACTACCAAATACGAAACATCAATATTATTTCGATTAAATTATTTTTCTAATTTCATGCAACATACCATGGACTACAATCAACAACAATAACTTTCGTCATTTTTATTTGGTGACGTTTTTTCTTCTACTACACAGTTATCGATATCGATAAAATAATGTTTCTATCACTGGCTAGATTACGATAGTGTTTTGTTTTGCCGCGGAAAATCCGGGCTCTGGTTATAAGTATCCAAAGTTTTAAGAGGGGGTATGTTCTGTCCCTTTTCCACAATACGCACCTTCATATGAAACGATTGTCATTTACTTTCTTTTGAAGTTATAATAAATTTTGAGTCTATACCCCTATTTAATACATTATTTTTCGTTACTTTATAAACTATCAATGACGGATCGTCAAATTGTGAATTGAATCAAATTGTTATGATTTGGAAAGCACCATGTGCGCTGATTGGTTGAACGAATTAGATATTCCTCTTGTATCAGCTTCATCATCAAGGTCATGAAATATGAATCAATTTTAGTATGCATCATTATTCCAAATGAAGAAAAAACTCATTTCCACAAATTATATTAGGACAGTTACAAAACTGAACGCCGCAATTACAAAATAAAAAATTTAAAGACAAATTCACAAATACGAACACTCAAAAAACCTTGTTTAAACTTTAATTATAATAATAAGGTTTGTTACGTGCACAAATTATTTATTTCTAATCACTTTCAAAACATCTATCACATATATAGTCTATACTGTGTATTTTTCCGGTGCAAGCTCGACATGCACTTTTTTTACAGCTAATACATTGCGTCATGTTATTTTTGAAAAAACGTCGGCGGAGATTAAACAACCGGCAAATAAAATTACGTGTAACCACAGTTTTTAACGACCGAGAAGAGTTTCGGTTTTCTTTCTGTTCTGGTAATAGGACTTTCTTTCTTTTCTGTTTTGGTGTCATGAGATTAAGCTGCATGTCTATTCTTTTAGAAACTTGGCCTTTCGAAGTAGGTATTCGTTTTACATAAAGGTACGTGGCGTTTTGGTGAATCAATTGCTGACAAAGGCGATATTTTTATAACTTCGTCTTCACTTAAACCGGGTGCAACAGCATCATCTCCATTTCGTGGTACATTATCTTCGATCCAGTCTGAAATCAAACAACAAATGTTTTAAAAAGTTTCATATAAATCAGTCTATGTCAGTCATTGAAAATGTATCTTACTACTTACCTGAGAGCACAACATCGTACATATTGAAATTAAAATCTCCGCTAAAAATATTGTCAACAGACAAATCTACGAGTAAGTCAGTTTGCGCTTCAACGTCAAGAGAAACGCCGTTTTGATCATCATCACGAATCTCTGGAACAAAGTTGATATTTAATAATCCAGTCTGAATTTGGTGAAAAATCTTTAATCATGTATTACAATCAATGTGCAGGCCGGTACCTGGAAAAGTATTAGTTGGCTGGGCGGGTTAGTTGCGATGTTGGGATTTATTTCTTTCAATGGTCGGTTTGGGTCCTAACTTTGCAGTAGACGTAGCCACCTCTTCATGGACTGTATTATTAACAGTGCTTAGTTTTAATCGATCTGAAATACAGAGAAAAATATAGAATGGTTCAAGGTAATTAGAGGATTTGAAGTTTCGGATACAACTTACTTGTCTGAAGAGCCGGACTGGGTGTTAACAAATGTTTTTTTGGATTATAACAGGAACACGTCGCGGGGTTGGTTCCGCAAAAGCAGCTCAAAACTCTGTAGATAATGATATTCTTTTCTGGTGTTGTTATTACTTGGTGTACACTATTTGTTCTTTGTATGGGTTTAAAATTATTAGGAACATTTTTTTTCATATTGTCACTTCGTTTGGCACAATTAAAAAGCATTTCACAGACTGCATAACTTTATTTATGCTGATATAGGCGTCTTCAGCATTCTTTATGTCCCGGCCATACGTTACCTGGCGATCTAAATTTCGTTTGACAGATCCATCAATACCGTCTGCTACTCCTTTGCCATGTCTGCTTTCGGTATATGACCAAGTAATGTAATCGAAATTAAGTTTGGCTGCAAACACACTCTGGAGATAAAAGTTCTTCTTTTGGCGATATTGGCTCGATGGGCCGTCGGAGTAAAAGTGTATCACCTTTATATCTGAACCAAGGTTTTTGACATAAACAATAACTAGCAACAGATGTGCCCATATTGCGGCAGTTTCGTGACATAAGTCATCAGACACGCTACATAATGATTGGCTTCTATCGTTGAAGTATACCTCGCCACAGTGAAGTGTGATTTGCTGTCTGGATGCACCAAAATGCAAAGCTTGAATTTCGTCACTCAGTTTGCATCCATAATTTTCCGAGAAATCACAAATAATCAGAATCTCGTGAGGTCCTAATTGACACATACATTCTTGGTACTGATTTTGTTGAATTTTCATGTTATAATAGTGTCTTTTAAATTCAGTCATATGTTTGTTAAACTGTTGGATTATTTCAGATGCTTCATTATTATTTTTAATTCCTTTTTTATTATTTAAGCATTTTGAGCATTGGTTGTACATACATTCATGCGTGTTAATATTGCAAACAATTTGTGTCAAAATATCTTTAAAAGCCAAACCACGATCTATCATATCGTTCGACTTTAAGGCTTTAAGCAAACAGCCCACATTGCTGTGCTTAATGCACATGCATGTTTGTATACTTTGTAAGGTGGGCGACAGTACGTAGAACGGTTTGTACTGAAAAAATGTTACATACAGAGGGAACTTGGAGTTGTTTGTGAATGTCTATGTTCGTCACGTACCAGGGGGCATTGGCGGCTCTGCGGAGGAATTTGTTTTGTAAGCGTTGTAGTGTCTTCAACTTAGGTTTGGACGCGTGTGCGTAAACGGAGCTTGCATAAGTAAAGACTGGCCTTATGCATGCCTTGTAAAGTAACAGCTTATTCCTAGTCGATAGTGTTGAGGATTTTGAGATGATCATCTTCAGTCGGGCTGTGAAGTTTTATATGTTTGTGCAAGTTCAGACGACGGTCTAAGTGTACTCCGAGGTACTTAACTGATGAGACCCAGGGAATGGGGGTGTTAAAAAGGTGTATGGGTGGATGTCTGGCTACTATTTGGGGGTATCCAAGACGCCGGGTGAAGATTATGGCCTGACTCTTATCCGGGTTAACCTCTATCCTCCAGCGACGGCACCAGTCCCCGAGGGCACTAATGGCGGTCTGGAGGATTTTGCTCAACCTGGACGGGTGCGGCGACGTCGCATAAATAGCGGTGTCGTCCGCAAACGGGGCATAATTTACACCCGGAGTCTTGGGGATATCATTTATGAAGATGGAGAAGAGACAGGGGGCGAGTACTAAACCTTGTGGAACACCCGCTCCGACTGGCTTGAGGCTGGACCCTCGACTCTATAGCGAAAGCCTCGACAATCGATGGTATGGACTATCTGGCGTGGCACTCCGATCGTGTAAAGCTTATACAATAAACCGTTGTGCCACACCTTGTCGAAAAGGCTTTCGCTATGTCAAGAAAGATGGCTGCGGTGGGAATGAGCCTCTTCCATCCATTCATCCAGTTGAACGCATGTTCCACAATGCGGTGAATTTGCTGAGGGCAGTAGTGACCAGCACGAAAGCCAAACTGCTCGTCAATGATGACGTCATTCTGGCTTACGTGCTGTTTTAACCTCTTGAGTAAAATGCGCTCGTACAACTTGCCCATTGTACTCAAGAGGCTAATGAGACGGTAACTGGAGGGGATATTTGAGGGCTTTCCGGGCTTGTGAATGCCGATGACCGTCGCTGACTTCCATGAGTCTGGGAAGTAGGAGTTGGCTAGAGCCGTGTTGAAAATTATGACTAAGAAAGCGATTATCGTGTCGGGGAGGAGCTTGAGCATCCGGTTCGGGAGTCCGTCATCTCCGGGGGACTTTCTAATTTTAAGGTTCTTGATGAGTGGCTTTACCTCTATGGCGGTAACTGTATCGGCTAGTTCTTTGTCGTCTGGAGGTATCACAGACTGGCGTGCTAACTCGTCGTCAATGAGTTTTATGTGGTCTGCGTCCATGAAGGTTGTACTGGGGGAGCATTGTTTTCTTAGGCTGACGGCAAGGCATTCGGCCTTTTCGAGATCTGTGAAGGCGGGAGAAGCAGCATCCGGAACGACAAGTGGCGGCATTGATACAACAGTATCTTTATTCAGAGATCTCGCCAAATTCCAGTAAGCTTGGGTTTGGCGTTATCTCCGACAGAAAACCGTTCCACTTGTCGTTTCGGAATTTGCTAATCTCGCGCTTCACACACTTTTGAAGCTTGTAAACTATGTTTTTTGTGACCTCACATGGTAGTATCTGCACAAGTAGTGTCTCCAAATGCGTCTGCGGAACAATTATTTACCCTTTAACAACTTTATTTGATCAGACGAAATATAGAACTCGGATACAATTTCTTACAGTTTTTCTTACAGTTTTTCAGTAGTTCAGATACTGAATATTAACTCGGAAGAATTTGCGTTCCGAGCAAGTAGCTAAATCTTCTTTTGGTACTACGTTTTTCACGAATCTCCGAAGCTATTTTTAATTTAATTTTGTACGCTGTTTCTGATATCAATGCCTGAACCCTTACCTGACTTTTCGTTGATTTCTTCGATTTGAGATTGAACATTTAAATCTATTGGTGCTGTTGCTGCCAGTTTCAATTTTTTTACACTGAGAACGGATAAAAAAGGTTACATTTAAAAAGGTTTTATTACATATAAATTTATAAACATTCAAGGAACTAGACTCTAGAGATTTCATATTATTGTCACTGCTGTGGTTCTAAATGGTATGCAAATCAAAGTCCTGGGCCATACCTACACGAATAACTAGATACTTAATGATATTATTTACAAACGATATTAAGTACAATATTATATACAAGTTAGTTTTGTACATATTTTATTTACAAATTAATTTAAAACATATTTGAATTTTTCTACTTCTTTGCCCCTAATATTTTGATTCGAAATTGATAATTACAATTTGCTCAAGGTTTTTAGGGGTCATACTGCATCGCCGGTTTGTAAAAATCCATTTTCATATTGAAAAGGACCTTTCAACTTCTACAGATGTAATATACTTAAAATAAGGCCATAAATCTATATTATCATTGCTTCCATCAAAAATAACTTCCTTATTGTCGTTGAAGTCAGCCATTATTTGCATAGTTGGTAATTCCTTGTTTTTGTGTAAGACTGTTTTATGCTTTTTATAAATACATTTTCCTTTTTCATGCAGACTAACCCTTGATAATTTGCCTGTCACAGTTTTAACTACTTATAGCGACTCACTCAATGTCAGCGTAGAACTCTCCATTTGCTTAGTAGATTTTACTAAAACTGTGCAGCTTTTAGTTATGAATTTTAAATGATTTTTCAGATGAGGTTTCCCAATTTCTTACACAGCCTATATATTTACGACGGGCTATACTTTTCCGGATATGTGTGGCTGGCAACTATGGGCATCTTGTTCTAGCATGGAATTAAGAGCAAGACGCCCATAGTTGCCGGCCACACATTTCCGTAATAGTACAAGCCCCACAATGTACAAGCCCCATAATGTACCAGCAACCCGCCCCGGCTTCGCACGGGTGTGCGAATACATATAAACCTACAAATACATACATGAAAATGACGGAACGGTGAAGGAACGGTCTAGTGGGTATGGCATACTTTTCCATACAAGTATTTTTTTTTTGCCGGTTACGTTCCTAGCACAGACAGACAGGGACAGACAGACAGACGGCGGGAAGCGACTTTGTTTTATACCATGTAATTGCATCATATTGCAGCATATTTAATTGGTATTTAAATTTAGAATTCTTACTGGTACGACTTTACAATTTATTCGTTATTTAACAGGAAATTAATAGAAATTTAAAAGACGTACCTAAGGTAAACGTCCGAGTGCTCGACGTGTCAAAAGAAAATATTTATTTGATTCGGGATATTAGAAAGAAAGAAAGAAAGAAAACATTTATTCGTGGACAAAACAATGGGTGTAAAAAACAAAACACAGAACGTTAAAAATACATGGTCCACGAAAAGGCCATATATTATGTTCATTTACACATCTACACAAAACATATTCATGCCTTTATGGAGATGTGACCTTTAATTTTGTTAGTTGAAATTTGTCTTATGTGGTGATCATACCGTCTCAAAATGAAATAAAGTATTAGTCAATCGGATTGTACGAATATATGGCACGTGCTTTTGCTGGCAGTCCCATGCTAGATGTCATCTGAGTATAATTTAGGAGAAACACCGAAAAACATTTCATTTACTATAAGTTCAAAATATTTAGTGCGTGTAGGATCATATACTTTATATTTTCTGAGTAAAATGACTGTGACTACGGAAAGACAGGCAGATATATGGGGTGTGGCCTGTAATAGGACGCTTCCTTAGAGGATTTTCAGTAACCCCTTGTGTTCCATTCATTTTATATTTTTTTGGGTTCGGAGAAATTTTGATCGAAAGTTATGACCTCCAAGTAATGTATCTTGGCACCACGACATCATCATCATCGAGCGCCTCGACTTAAGGTCTAACATAAAATATGTATTGTGAGAGACGAAAAAAAAACTAACCAGACAGTCCAGCAAGTAAAGCGTCACAGGCAACACTTAGCGGAAGTACGCCTTCTACGTAAAACCAAGAGAAGTCTATGACATGAGGCGAGGCGAGGGGGGCCGGCACTTTTGCTAATGGCGGCGCACGGAACGGAATAGGAATCGTTTTGTTTTGCTCTGAAAATTGATATTTGTGTGGAATACTCGTTATTGTGTCGGGTCATTGTTAGTTAAAGTCAATTGTTAGTGATTACAGTTTGTATTTTCTTAGTAATTCGGTTTTTGATTTCTCATCTCGTATAAAATCAGAAACGGGATACGTAGGTCGCTTGAGCGACTCCATTATTCACGCGTCAAAAGGCCGCTTCGATATTTCTTTAACTTGTTTCTTATTCTTTTGTCGAATATAACTTGGGCGATAGTGCTTTAACTTATAAGAATAACAGTAAAATCTAGGGTTAAGTTTTACGATTACACCACGCTTAGGATTGATTAGCGCGGAAATATAACGGGTGGTGTATTCTATCGCGTCATTGTTTGGAATTATCATATGCCTAAGGTGGATGATGAAATTAAAGATAAAAAATGTAAACAAATGTGTTGCCACTGCAATAAAATCAATCCCAAGAAGTGGAAACTAAAAATTCGTTAAATACGCGAGATAAAAAATAATGCGACTAATTTATACGTAAACCAATGCCTGGAAAATATTCGTAAATATTGAAATAAGCAAAATGAAAACGTAATTATTTTATATTCATAAATATGTGCAGTTTATATTTACGCCACTGGCAATGGTTAGGAATTGTAAACCTTTGGTTCGTAATGATTAATATACTTGGATATTCCTATTCCTTATTCTTAATTTTTTAGTAAAACCGAAAAATTAATTCAAGTTCCATTTATATTGAATCGACTTGTCTGATTGTGCGTGGACCGCTTTAATATCTTTGCCCCGAGCTGAGGCGGCCATTTTCTGAAAACTGAATCGCATTCGTTTTCTGACGTTTGTCGTGATCGAATGTTTTCCTTTCCGCTTATGCACTCTGTTGTTGAATTTTTGTTTGTTGTTACGTTTTTGTTTTATTATATTGTTAAGTTTGTGTTTGTGTGGACTCATACGACCGAAAGCACCATGGAGCCTCAGCCAGGCCCTTCGGCCAAGAAGGATCTGTCGCCGCAAAAAAAAAGACCTCGCAGTCATTTGAGTCCCAATGAAAAACTCATGGTCATAAATGCATACAAGTAATACAAAACATGGCCTCGTGATAAATACTGGTCGTTAACTGATTGTGCAAAAAAAACTGCTTTAACTCTTGGAATTTCTGTGGTTACGGTTCACAGAATAGTGAAGGAAAATAAAACTATCAACGAGTTCAAACCACCCAGAAAACCTGGACCCACTAAAAACATTTTGGACAAACTGGATGAGTTTACTTATTCAGCAATACGGCGCAAAGTACACGAGTTTTTCTATAGAAATGAGGCTCCAACTCTTAAGAAGATTGTTGCAGCTGTGAATGCCGACACTGATTTACCTGACTTCTCTACTTATACAATGAGATTAGTCCTCAAGCGATTGAAGTTCAAATATGTAACTAGGACTCGACGCAGCTGCTTAATAGACAGACAAGATATAATCCTGTGGAGAAAGCGATACCTTATGAAAATAAAGGATTATCGAAGAGAAGGCAGGCCGATTTACTATCAAGATGAAACTTGGATTAATGAAGGGCATGCACCAAACAAAACATGGGTTGACGAGAGGATTGAAACCCCAAGGCAAGCCTTTCTCGAGTGGCTTACTACTGGCCTCAAAGCTCCAACCGGGAAAGGAAAGCGGCTCATCATATCCCACATAGGAAGTGATGAAGGATTTGTTGAAGGGGGTCTTTTGATATTCGAGTCAAAAAAGAATACTGATGATTATCATCAAGAGATGAATGCCACTCATTTTGAGGAGTGGTTAAGGGGTATTTTGCCCAAATTAAAACCAAATTCTGTGCTGGTTTTGGATAATGCCCCTTACCACTCCCGAAAGGTGGAAAAGACCCCCACAACTGCTTGGAGGAAAGCAAAGATTATTGAGTGGCTCAAAGACAAAAATATAAATTGTGAAGAAAGTATGATTAAGGCACAATTATTGGAAATAGTCAAAAGAAATAGGTCGAGGTATAACAATTTAGCTGTAGACGAGTTGGCTGCTCAACAAGGCGTCACCATCCTGCGACTGCCCCCTTACCATTGTGAATTAAACCCTATCGAATTAGTTTGGGCACAGGTAAAGGGGCATGTCGCCAGGAATAATAAAACATTTAAAATGCATGAAGTGAAGACATTGTTCGAAGAAGGTTTAAAATTGGTGACGCCTCAAAGATGGAGTGATTGTGTGGCTCATGTAATAAAACTAGAGGATAAAATGTGCCAACTCGACCACCTAATAGACAATGTAACAGATACATTAATAATAAATGTAACTGGATTCGACGTCTTCCTCAGAAAGCGAGAGTGGAAGTGAATAAATAAAAATTTAAAAATCTAGTGTTATTTTTCTTTGTGTTTTCCTGCCCTAGTCATATAATAATGGCACATCTTGCTTTGATCGCTTGGTGTGGTTCTAGTGGCTGCAGGCAATAGGCTTTTGCTGTATATCGTACCCGGACTATCGTCAACTACTAAGTACCTATTGATACCAACCTACGACATTAAAGTGATCGAAGTAAAATACAGGGTGACTGGTAATTCGACCTATTCCTTGAAAGGGCTAATTTGCAACAATTTATGTCCAGTCAACCAGTGGTCGAAACTCGCTGGTTTCCGAGATATTCGAGTTTTTAATTTGTATGAAAAAAATTCTCCTTGCAGCCTTAAGCTGGTGATTGTGACAAAAGTAATTCCGAATACTTCCTGATTCGCCGGATTCTTGTTTCGCCAGATTCTTGTTTTGTCGGATTCTTGATTCGCCACATTTTTTATAATAAGAAATACTAAAGAAATATCGCGGCTTTACTTATCTATTAAATAAAAGGCAGACACTTCGTTTCATTAATAAAAATATTTATTTGTTATTAATTTAATTAAATGTTACCTAATTAGGTAACATTTAATTAAGATAATTGGCATAACCTGTTTAAACATTCTATGACTGTTATTCTTCCTTCGACGTAGTCATTGACTATGTCCCTTTCTTGTCGATATCTTGACGTGTTAATTCGACGCAACTGTGTAACATCGGGGCAATGTAGCTGCATTTTTCTTATAACAACATCTTGCTGCTGTGCTTCGGCTCTGAGTAATTGTATAAATTGAAAGAGGGATGTTTTTTTTGGGATCCTATGGTTTATTCTGTTATTCCATCCCTCAACGGCGTTATTGGTTCGGAATTCTTCCTCACTAACGCAAAACAATGAGCTCGTAACTTTACGCATCCAGAAGTTCAGGAAGTAATTATGGAACTGGACTATTGCATTCCAGTTTGATAACGATTCCGAAATCTCCATATAAGCTGCTGGAATATCTTCCTTTGGCAATAATGCCAGGCGTGTGCATAATTTGGTATACACTCTTCCTTCTTCAGTCTCTACCAGACCTAATTCCTTCGCCCTTCTCCACAGAGCTTTCTTGAAGTGAAAATAACATCCACTCACCATAACACCTGGATGTTCTGCTTGCAAGCCATTTATTGTGGCAATTTCAAAATCGCATTAATATTTTTTTACATCGAGGGCAAATCTGTGCTTTAATATGGAAAATAATCTCTTATATGTTCTTTCTTCTTTATTGGGAAGGAGTGCATATATTAATGGCACAAAACACGTTTTTTTCCGATGACTTGTTTAATTTTGCTAGTAATATATATAACTGCAAAAACGGAGGTGGTGCGACTTTAAAAGTACCATCTCCAAAATACTCCGTTTCTTTAGATGTAACATCTAGACCAGCTGGCGAAGCAAATATCAATATTTTGTCACTGCTACCGTCATTGCAAATTAAAAAGCTCTCAGATAGCACATCCGGAACGACCACTTCCTCTAAAGTTTTAAATGTACATTTTCCGACTCCAAGTGACTTATTGCGTGCATTATATAAGCATGTTTTATGTTTTTTCCAGCAAAAATCGAATTCAGCATCACACTCTTCCACCAAATCTTGAAGAGTATTTTCATATATTGGCTTTACTGGACCCAAATTCTCGCATACCTTCCGCTTTAACACGTTTATGTGAACCTCGACCTCTCTTTTCATGAATTCTGGCTGACAACTATGGTTTGATTCTCTAATTACTTTGTCGTTTTTATTTAACGTAATTGAAGTTGAGCACAAAAGCCTGTTCGAACACCGAAAATTTCTTGAACCACTTTTATTCTCTTTTTCAAAATTGTATTTAAATCCTCCCCTTAGTAAGATACTCTTAGGACGCCTTTTACTGTCGATAAAGACTATCTTGTTAGTTTCGTCAATTTCCATTTTCAATCAACACTTGTATTGAATGCTTATAAATTTATTAAACGTATTTTACTTCACCAAGACTTTGAAAAGAAATGACATGAAAATAAATGAATATGAATCTTAGATAACGAGGTAAGTATTTAAATAGTGTCCAAGTGGCCAGTACGTTAGGTGGCAGTGGCGTTAGGTTGTTCTTAGAATGATAAGAACCTCTTTAGAATATTTTGATCGTAGTTGCTGACTACACTATAGTAGTACACTACAGTATAGTAGGCACACTACATACGTATATTCAAGTAATGAGTACGTGCATATTAAAAAGAGATCAATAGCAATTCATACAATAAGAAAATATAACCACATGTTTCCTGTACCTGGGTGATTTCATTGTATATTAATATTTCCGACGAAACAATAATCCGACTAAACAAGAATCCGGCGAAACAAGAATCCGGCGAAACAGGAATCCGGCGAATCGGGAAGTATTCGTAATTCCATTTGGATGGTAAAAAAACATTTTTGTCACAATCAGCACTTTAATGCTGCAAGGCGATTTTTTTTCAAACAAACTAAAAACTCGAAAAATTAAAAAAAATCGTGTTTTGACTCCTGGTTGACTGGACATAAATTGTTGCAAATTAGCTCTAGTATAACCCTTTTAAGGAATAAGGTCGAATTACCAGTCACTCTGTATAAGATTGTTTTAAAAATAGTGACGATATATTCATTAGTTAAAACCAAAACCTGGTTGATTACCCCTGAGATGTCACTTTGACGTTGACAGTTCTTTGTTTACATTTTTTATCTTTATTTTCATTATCCACTTTAGAGGTTTAAAGCTAGGAACAATAGAAGCCTGATTGAGTTTTGTTTTATATTTTGCTAAGATAATACAGTGGTTGTAGTGATTTACAATGAGGCACAGTCGTAGATCACAAAGTAGGTCTCGCGAAAGGGCTGATGATCGACAACGAAATGTTAGTAGCAGAAGTCGCTCGTACAGTCGGGATAGGCCGAACGATACGTCGATTAGTCGACACCTAAAGAATATCTTACTACGCCTTAGCGAATTAGAAAATCAACGATCCGTTCCGTCGCGTCCGCCCTTATTATCGTCCACAGGTCAAATAGGCGGACCCGGAGTGACTGACGTTGCTACATCAGTCACGGAGCAGCAGGCATCTGTTCCGGCCGAGGCTGAGGCTAGCCCACCGTGCCCGCCTTTGCTGCCCGGAGATCAAACTATATGCCGACCCAGAGCGATCGATGTTACGACAGTCACTGGGGAGCGGGCATCTGTTCCGGCCGAGCCTGAGGACGTCCCTCCGTACTCACCCGTGCTGCCCACGGGTCAAGTACGCAAGCCAAGAATGATAGACACCGCTACTGTGGACCGAGCTCATGCTTCGATCAAGACTAGAACCGTTCCACCATGCACGTCAACACCATCACAGCATCTTCGGCCTGCGAATACAGCCAGCCCAATCACCTTGCCAGTTTCCAGTGCCACCGGTCAGGCGCATCTAGAAGAGGAAAACACCCTGACAGCACAACAATCGTCGACGGAGGCTATAGTGAGCGCGATCCGCTCAATCAACAATACGGTGAGATCAAACCAAACTTATTACATTTCCAATTTCGGCCCAAATTTACATGACTTTGATACGTGGTGCAACGAAGTAGATCACGCTAAGACTGTAAACTACTGGAGTGACAATGAGTGCCTGTCGCGTGTAGGAAATTGCTTTAGAGGGGACGCTCGAGTGTGGCTCAGTGAATGGATTACAACTGATCGAAGTTGGAGTAACTTTAAAAGAGAATTTAAATCGTTATGTCCAAAACAACTAGACATTGCAAACATTTTATTCGAAGTGATGCAAACCGATTCGAATGGTTACACGACTTTTGCTGAATATGCACGACGGTCTCTGCTCCGTCTAGGCATAGTACCCGGGCTTAGTGATGAGCTGATCACTGCCATCGTCATACGCGGAATCTCTGATCCACATGTTCGTGCGGCCGCTACTAATGCTCGGTTGACGTCAAGCGATCTAGTTGGATTCTTATCCGTTTACGTTAAACCAAAGTTTAATAAGACAAATAGTCGCACCGCTACAAGTGTTATGCCTTTATCGCGAAACAACCGCAACTACTCTAGCTCTAGGCGCGAGATGGATCAAACTAGGAAACGACGTTACGATAACAATCAATGCTTGTCGTGTGGTAAAAAGTGGGCACGTACAAGCCGCTTGTTATAAAAAACGTAGACTTGAGAATATACCCCCCTCCGTACCGCAGACGCCGAATGTCGCACATAACACGGTAAAGTCTAAACCCGTAGTATGCTCCTTTTGCAAAAAGCAAGGCCACCAGGTGGATACATGTTTCGCTAGAATTAAGACCGAATCTAGAAATAAGGACAACGTAAACTTCTGCAGTGAACTTAAGGCGACGGTGTGCCGACGAGGCACATTCTAAATTAGCGATTAGATATTGTACAATACGTGTTAGGATAAGCCGTAGATTAAGTACGTGCGAGATGTGCGAATGATTATACATGTAGCTACTCGTATATATACCGTGTGAGTTAATGAATAAACTACTATTGTATAGACAGTACTTCAGAGTCTCTCTCTGAGTGTGGACTGCCATAAACCCCTCTGGGGTGAAGTCCACACTCACCCTGTCTACTCCCCCATCAACATTCTAATTATTGCCAGGCAGTGGACACTATCATCAACCAACCAACCACTGTCTGGCAAAGTGGTGACCCCGAGTAAAGAAACACGCTGAACCCGAATCGCGACTGAAAAACGCATCGCCCCCGACTGAAACAAGAAGAACACGCATCGCTGAAGCCCGACTGAAGTGAAACGCGCGCCCCGACGACTAAATACGCAACGATCTGGCAAAGAAGTAGAACAAAATCAAAACGCCTGCTTCCGACGACTGAACGCGCAATCATCTAGTAAAGTGGGGACAAAATACGCCGCACCCGCCTGAAGAAATACGCGGCACCCACCTGAAGAAATACGCCGCGCCACATTGAAGAAACACGCCGCGCCCGCCTGAAGAAATACGCCGCGCCACATTGAAGAAACACGCCGCACCCGCCTGAAGAAATACGCCGCGCCGCATTGAAGAAACACGATGCACCCGCCTGAAAAAATACGCCGCGCCACATTGAAGCAACACGCCGCGCCCGCCTGAATAAATACGCCGCGCCGCATTGAAGAAACACGATGCACCCGCCTGAAGAAATACGCTGCGCCCGCTTGCATTAGGTACATATATGGACACTGCCTAAAACAAAAGTTCAATGAAGAAACGCGCCGCTCCCGACGAGAAGGATCCGCTCCCCACGAGAAGGATCCGCTTCCGAACAGAACAACGCACTCCCGACTGGAACTACGCCCTTGTTGATGAAGAGACCAGATTGAAAACGCATTCTCATGTTTCTCTCCAGGACCCCATTCGAACGCCTTCTCATCGAGTATGATATTCCGACAAGGAAGACATAACTGAGAAGCAGCGTCAATATGTTAATTCATATTACAGCGCACACGACAAGCCAAGAAGCCTAAAACAGCAAATTGTGCATTTTGTCACGCGCCTTCGTGCCACACTAATCGTGGCCGACATTTCGCCGTCCATCGAGCAGCGTCCATGGTGCGACGCCTGCTGCGTCACGGCCCGGGGACATACTGGATGAAGAATTTGCAGCCGTTTAAGCCTGCCTCCAATATTTCGCGAAGAAGAAGTGTAAGGTCGAAGACGTCATTCATTGCAAGGATAGCGTCGCAACGCAACACAGTTGGCGAAAATGCAACTCGTCATAATTATACAGAGCAGAAGCAATTCGCAGCACGCGTAATAAAGTGTCGACGCAGCGCTGAGCGTTGGATAGTTTTTTGTCAAGATCAAGGTCGCGGAGTCGCGTCGTCAGCATATTTTTATAAACGCGCATCACGGTTTCCATTTTTCAAGGTAATTTACTTAAGATGCTATTTTTAATTGTTTTTAGATAACTATCATATTTATTTTTTTCTATTATTGTGCTGTATGTAACATTGCCCTGGAAGACGAATGCCCAGGATGAGATAAGCTGCTGCTCTGAGCCTTTATGCCTCTATTTATTTTTATTGTGCTAAGCCCAAATTGTAATTGACCGAAAAGGTAATTCAAGCCTGGATTGTATGTATATCTGTTTTATAAATTTTGTGGTCTTATACACACAGCAAGTTTCTCAGGCATCCGAAAACGAGCTTAGAAATGCGTGTGCCTATTATATTAAGTATTTTGTTTTTTTATTGATTGTTATTGTGTAAATACCTACTTCTTATATATATGTGACCAGTAATTTAGCAGGAAATGGGATTTCATCCCATTTTTGTTGTAAGGGGGGAGATATGTGCCGACGAGGCACATTCTAAATTAGCGATTAGATATTGTACAATACGTGTTAGGATAAGCCGTAGATTAAGTACGTGCGAGATGTGCGAATGATTATACATGTAGCTACTCGTATATATACCGTGTGAGTTAATGAATAAACTACTATTGTATAGACAGTACTTCAGAGTCTCTCTCTGAGTGTGGACTGCCATAAACCCCTCTGGGGTGAAGTCCACACTCACCCTGTCTACTCCCCCATCAACATTCTAATTATTGCCAGGCAGTGGACACTATCATCAACCAACCAACCACTGTCTGGCAAAGACGGTATCCAATAATGACATTGTAGTAGCGGTAGTAAATGGAGTACCAGTAGACGTACTGATCGACAGTGGGTCGACCATATCTCTTGTCTCCACAACATTAATCAAACGGTTCAGTTGTTCACAGAAGCCCGCATTCAGGGTTTTAAAGGGACTCGGGGGACAAGAGATAGAGTCGACGCATTATGTCACCTTACCCATCGAGTTTGACGAATTGACGTTAGAGGTTGACTTATTTGTAGTAGCGTCAGCATGCATGACTGCACCCATACTGCTAGGCACAGACGTACTTAACCGCCCATGCATAACTTACGTCCGCTCTCGTGAGTGACAAAGTATCATTCGTGCTATCCCGCAGCCTGATCCAGTGATGACGATTGAGACTGATGAAAAAAAATTAGTAAATACACCACTCGTCGGGGAACATCGGCGACAATTGCAAGCGATAATTAACGAGTTCTCGGATCATTTCATTACCGGCACGGCGACGTCGACCGTAAATACCGGAAGCATGTCCATCAAGCTTAATACCGCTTAGTACCGGTAAATTATAGACCTTACCGTCTTTCACAAGCCGAAACTGTACGCGTGCGTGATATCATTAAGGACCTGAAAGATAAGGGCATCATCCGTGAATCTAACTCCGAATTCGCCAGTCCGATTCTGCTAGTGAAAAAAAAGACGGTTCAGATAGACTGTGTGTTGACTTCCGCATAGTCAATGAGATCACCATTAAGGATCGGTTTCCCCTTCCCTTAATCGATGACCAGATCGATCGACTAGGTAGACATAAATATTTTAGTAGCTTGGACATGGCAACAGGATTTCACCAGATTCCAATGGAGGAAGGTTCCATTCCATACACTGGGTTCATCACCCCCGAGGGCCACTATGAGTACCTGAAAATGCCCTATAGATTAGCGAACTTGCCGGTGGTGTATCAGCGCATCATCTCGAACACCTTGCGCGAGTACATTGACTCTGGTAAAATCTTGGTGTACATAGACGACGTCGATGAAGACAGTCGATGTCAGAAAACGAAGACATTCAGATGAAAGAAAGCGAAGCCGCACCAGGAAGCCTAGAACAACCAGGAGGATCTTCGAAGCCTTTAGCCATTTCAGATACGACATCACGGAAGAGAAATATGACGGTAGACCCGGACGACACGGAGACGGAGGTAGCAGCTGACAAGAGACCACGGATTGAAGTAGATGATCCCCGGAAGAGGAAATGTCTATTGGCTGTCATAAAAGCCTACGAGGGAGTAATACTAAGAGTAGTAGAGCCCGCTGACCAAAGCCGTGCCTTTGCAGACATAAACTTCTCGTGTGATGTGCTTAGTTATTTTGCATCCTTACACAATGCTAAAAGACAGCAAGTAAGACTGGCCACAGCTGCAATTATCACAAAGAGAGTGCAGAATGATGCCCAATTTCATGGATTAGATGGCCTATATTCAGAGTCCCATGATAACTTGGAAAAAATTTGGATGGCAGCTCTTGCAAAAGAAGGATTGGTGTACAAGAAGTTCAGCGAAAACGATTCAGAAGACTGGTATGGAACAATGGGACCATTCCTCAATTTTATGGGTGGCTTCAAGCTAAGGTTAGCGGAGTTGCGAATGGGACACAGCAAGATACCCATCTCTAAAAGTGAAGAAGGATACAAGAGTTTCAAAGCAGAGGCATATGGACTAAACGCATCTCATCATATCCTACTTGAGGGGTGCACATTCCCACCTGAAAGGAAGTCTTCAATGATCCAGAGTGTCGGACCTATGACAATCTATTTGTCCATGATAAGGTCAGAAGGAAAATATCGAGCAAAATTCGAAGATGCATTCATGCGGACGTTCAAGCATTTTCCATACCCAGCATCCATCGTGAAGATTACGAAGACCCTCAAGAGAGCGTCTGATGTGGCGACTCTAACACGTCTGATTGCGAACAATGCTCTGATTGCTACAACTCGTCAAGCAACCCGGATGTTCCTGCCCTTATGCATGGTCCGACAGGCATACGCCGTTCATGCCTCTGCAGGAGACAGAGAAAAGTTTCTCAAGAGATTCAATACTACCAACCATGGGGGGTTCTATGCATATGGGCTAGTGTCAAAGATAAAATGGTACTATTCTACTCAACTAACAAGTGAGAAGGCATCTCAGGCAATCTATCATGCCATTTTTGGAACATTTAAGGAGGACCTTGGGCTATTAGCTTCCATAACTAGCCAAAAGACATGGAACACAAGGGAAGAATATGGAAAAGGCTTTCAGAAAGGGATTGAAGAAGGAAAGAGCAAGGAGATAGCGCTTCCAGTCCAAATTCACTACTCAAAGATGGCCTGCGCTAACCAAAGTGGTATGAATACTGGAGTGTATGGACAAGTGACCACAAGGTCATGCTTCAGTGGGATGCACACTCAGTCTTACAGTGCTGAGTTCTTTGACAGCATGTCAAATGAAGGGACTGCTGACACTGCGGGTAAGAGTTTAAATGAAATAATTGCGGCCCTTGTCGAGATGCGTGATACTAACCTCAAGAAGATTAGGCAAGAGGGAAACAAGTGGCAAATGGGAACAACTACATGGCGCAAAATGAAGACATTGACACTGGACACGGTCGATGAAGGGTTAGTGACCCTACGTCAAGTGTTAACCACACTGACAAAGGCCGGTTTTTCAATAAATGTAAGGAAATGTTCATTTCTCGCGACAAAAATTTAATATTTAGGCCGAATGATCAGTGAAGGTCAAGTACAACCGAGCGACAATAAAGTCAAGGCACTACGCGAGTCACCAGTGCCTAAAACAGTGAAACAGGTACGCCAATTCCTGGGATTAGCCGGGTACTTTCGAAAGTACATTGACGGGTAACGCTAGAAAAGGGATTATTGACTACCTAACGAATGAGCAAAACTATCAAAAGGTGCTGTTCAAGCAAATTGGACAGGTTTAGTTAAAAATCTAAAATTCAGTATCAAATAATCAAAAGACGGTTTGATACCGCATAAGGGTAAATTCTAGTACTCATATTCAATAGTATGACCACTAGCGCCATTGCGTCGGGCAGGGAAAGCTGTAACTTAAGAAAAATCACATTCATCGAGTCTCAAGGTGACTCGTTCATTACGATCCGGTCAAGAGATGTAGTCGCATGGTTTGAGGTTAGAATATTCATTTTCAGGGCTGAAGGCCCAGACTCGTGGGAGTCAGTGTATTTATCATGTAATCAAGTGTGTGCAATAATACAAAAAGTGGTCAGTTAATATAGTTTCATTTCTTCAATCTCAAATCATCATAATCATCTTCATTGTGCTTCATTTTTGGTGGTCCACGAGGGGATCAATCTATTCCCCATTTTGTGCTCCATTTTTGTTGGACCCATGATGGGAACGAATCAGCACGATCTCTAGTACGATCTCACGGCCAGATCACGTTCATTTCATCAGAACCCAGGACGGGACAGGAAGATCTGCACTAGTTGTCATACCCAGGAAGGGAAGCAACTAGCAAGGGAAAGCGCAGTTCGCTGCATCAAACCCGGGAAGGGACGCAGTTTGTTCGATCGACGTGACAACGCGGGGTGCGGAGGTCATCGAAGGTCGACAGCGGGACGCAGCGGGTGCGACAGGCCATCGCAGGCTGTGTGTTTTGTTGCATTTATCAGTGTAAACTCAGTGCGCGAAAAGGCAAATATCGTAGCATTTACAGTGATAAGTGAACGGACAATTGTTGCATCAGAATACCACGTCATTGGTATACCGCAACACGTCATCGTTAGAACGCGAGCGAGCACATTTCATTCACCGGGAACCAGTCAACATTCCATTCGTCGGGCACGTTCAGTCGCCGGTCTTCGGGCATCATCGGGCCGGGACGAACATTCACGAACATCAAACGGTCATATGTTCAGTCGACGGCCCTCGGGTGACATCGGGTCGAATCGGAACGCGACTGACAGCTAATGAACTGTCAACTCAAGTGTCAACGTCAAGTCATTGGTCAGCATATCACATTCAATGATTCAACGTCGTGCAATGTTTATTACAGACAATGATAGGATTAAACGAACTTACCTGAAGTGAAATTCTATCCTGATTATATGAAGTACTTAGTCCGATATAACTGTGTAGTAACGTCCTTTCTTGCTCATCATACGCGAAGTTTATAGACACTATTTAAAAAAGAAAAACCCCTTCCTGGCAACACTATAGCTGTCAATCATATCGTTTAGAGTCCTAATTAACAGATGATATACAAAGGGTGTAACCTTGGTTACTTGAGGAGGGTGGGACCTTCCTTATCTCGGACTAAGTACTTCATATAATCAGGATAGAACTTCACTTCAGGTAAGTTCGTTTAATCCTATCATTATATTCGTACTTAGTCCGAGATAACTGTGTAGATGTTTAGAGGTTTAAAATATAAAGCATGTAAGAGAACTGAACATTATCTTTCTCAGAAATCAACCAAAACGTTAACACTTCTAAAATCAAAAGCTTACATAAAAAGAATGTAATGTACTAGGTAATAAGGTATATTCTGATGCAGTGAGAAAACTGCTTTTACCTACTAGGTAACACTTATCCTGCTAAGTATAAACATTAGAGGCTTACATAGGTATAGGTACTTATACCCAATATTTTATAAAATTGTGTAACGAGATAAACCGTGTTTGATGGTATGCGTAGACGGCTATCACTTACCTATGTGTGTAACAGCAACCTGACGAACTCGAAGAGTCGTCCACACTTGATTTTATGCACCGCGCTAGTCAGTCAGATAGATTTCTCACAGAGGTGGGTATGCTTTGGGTTCACGGTCATAGGAGCAATTAGTGCTTTCTAAAGAGGGCGCCATGCATTTCAATTTATACTCTAAAATGCAAAAGAGTTGTATGCAGGAGACCTATTTAGTAGCTAGCCACATAGAAATATGAACAAAGATTCAATTACAGAAAGCAAGTTTATTACAGTTCTCACAATCGTTTTAAATATTTACTAAACCTTAACTCTACTGTAGGGATAGCGGCGTGGCTCTCTCAGATGAGATTAAAATATAGGTCCCTGACCGAGGACGAAGTTTGACTCTAAAGTTAAATCTTTATATATAAGTAGGCTTTATTATTACGCTTAGGTCTGTGTGAGGCTCGTTTGCATTATTAAATTACAACATTAATATCTCATGGCAGATTCCATGAATGACACCAAAAAAAATGGAGGGAGGTCACCTCTAGAAACCCGCTACACGTGCGTCACGTCCCGCTGCGGTCCACTGCGTCTACCCAGGCTCCCAGATGAGAAACTGCTCGTGTCGGCATCCGCATGTGAAGTACAAAAGGGGCGTATCACCGCACGCGAATTCCTGCGCCCGCTCAATTGCCTGTCCGCAACTGGAGCCCCCGCAAGGCAGCCAGCACGTTGTCGCTGTAAATCACAATCAACATTTAAGACTTGAACGAACAAACAACTATCACTTTCTCTCCGACCACATTTCGACAGAAATTACTAGAACTAGCTTTACCTGGCAAGAGTTCAAAGCTAAGCGTTGGTGATTTTCCGCCTCCCAGATATCTTCTTTAAGAAGTAGTGTGTTACATCTGAAACAAAGCAATGTCCCTCCTCTAAAAAACCGCCGCTTGAACACGATAAATATTTCTTCCGCTAGATCGGCGACAATTTCATTTCACTCACCGACATTTCCAAAGCGTCAAAGCATCTCTGTGTCACTGGATGTATGCTGCTACATTTAAGTTAAACAAATGGCCTCCCGGCCGAAGCGAGCACTTCTCAAAAATTGCGACCTTTTCGCTCAACGCATTTTCGAAGAAGAACTTCTCATTGCTTTTGACAGCCGAGAAAAAAAAAAGAAGCTACCATAGACAATCCCCATATTCTGTTCAAATACCATAGAGGTATAGACCTGTAGTTATGCCTTGGATGCATGACGACAAATTATTTATCAAAAATCAAATATGATCATATTTTCTAATAGCTTGTTAAAAGTTAAGGACCATTCCTAGCGCTTTGACAACACACAAAAAAAGACTTATATCGTTGCCTTGAACGAGATGATAAACGCTCTGGCGCAGTTCCTCCGTTGGTCAACAGATGTCGGAATCGTCGCTTGCGCCGTTCTGCAATAGATGGCGCTATGAGTCTGAAAGTTAATGTGTCGATGCCGAAATTACACCGTAACATTACCGCTTCAGTTAGATAAAAAAAATTTTTTTTTTTCAAAAAAAAAATTTTTTTTTTTTTTTTTTTTTTTTTTTTCAAAATTCTATGTCAATATAAACCTGTAGAGAGAGAGGATATACATAACTCCTTGTCCAACCATCCCACTAAGAAAGCGCACTGCCTTCACTATACATCATACGCAGCTCAGCCTATAGTACGACCATGCCGCATATGAAAGGTCATCGACCCCTGACCTACACAAGAGTTCCTCCTTCAGGAGCAAAAAAAATCCAAAGATGTACGTGGCGATATGACAGGTGTCATAGCGTCTCGTTAGAAGCTAAAACTAGCTTTCAAAAGTTTGAAAAGTTCAAAACGATAAAATGCCGCTGACTGCTCGTGAAGCTTCCAACTTGCTGCCCATAACGTTCTGAAATATTTCAATTACCATAACAAAGCAACACTAACGTAAAGTTTTAGGAAGTACTGTCTATGATTAAAACCAGCGCTTGCATATGTTGATAAGACATATACCCGTGATATATACCTACTCACTTTAATGCACCAAGTAGAAATCGTAACAGACTAAAAAATAACAACCCCTTTTTCACACAGAAATCTTTAAGTAGTAGATCTTAAAAGTTATACTAGATATGTCCATATGACAGAAGCAGTGATAAGAAGACTTATTGTCCTTTTAGAGAAGTACCGAATTATTTCGTTCAGCAGTAGAATAATATCAAGTGGATACAGAAGTTCCAAGTAGCTTAAGCCTAACGTCGACAGTTATTTACCTAAACTAACACGCGCGTTCCTATCATGCGACTTATGCCATACGTATGCGTATGCGTATGCCTATGCTATGCTATGCTATGCTATGCTATGCTATGCTATGCTATGCGGGCGTCCCCACTTCTATGAACTTAACTACAAACCTAGCTATCTATACGATGCGCTAGTTCTACGCTACGTTACTTACCTATTTATTTACCTAACAAACCACACTTAAAGCATGCACTAGTGTGTTTGATATTTATCGTATATTGTTACCTAACACAATCGATGGCCAACTCGAAGGTGTATCCTAATATCGAGGTCAACTGTACATTCCGGGAATTTCGATTTGAGTGCATAATAATTACCTACAGGCATTTACCTAGGAAATACTACGTTCCTATATCTGACTCAACGAATAAGGGTTACTCAAACTGTAAAAAAAAATCCATGTCTGGTTTCACATTGACAGACGTAATGTGCTACTTACGGTTCGTTTATTACCTAATATACCTACATGAATTCTTCACCAATCAGTGGTTATCCAAAATAAGCTTGAAAATAAAACATGAGTCTACCTAACAAATAGGTCAAGGTCATTATCATTAACCTCATAGTAACTCTAATGATTTATTCGAATAGTATTCTGTCTGACTGTGTCAGTCTGGTTGTGACTTCTGAGTGAAATTGTAAAGTCAAATCCGATTAAATGAATTGTGATAGCATACAGTTCAGATACTTATAGTTATTAGGTTTCCATAAAAGTTTTCCAACTCTTTCCTATTTTGTGTCTATATGTATGCGAACATACATACCATGGAACTAAATTCCATTAAAGCGACCCCAAAGAAAAGAAACCACCATAACGTCAACAGAATGATTCACATCTAGTACTATCCAAAAGATGTCGCTAGCTTCAACGAGACAACATCCATCTGTACAACTATAACATAGAATGCCCTTCATGTGGTACTGTAGAATACTACTCTCAGAGGAGAAATAGACTCCCACCCAATATTTAAGAAAATACGGATTAAATGCCAGTTACCCCAAACAAGAGAATCCTACGACAATTATATGAAAGATAAAATGTCTAACCTCAAACACTAGTGAACACCTTGAAAAGGTAGCCAGTCATACCCAACGACCGCTGCAACACGAAGCTGAGAAGCGATCAACCCGCAGTAACAGTTGTTGACCTTAAGATGACATGAGCCAGCTTCGACAAACATCTCCTTCGCAGACCTGAAATTCGTCATCAATGGACAAGCCTGAGATAAAAGAATTCGCTTTTATGGTATAAAGCGCAGTTAGCAGATTTAAATTGTTGTTTGAGCTCATCCACAGTGCTAATAGGATCTACCTCTAAGCCTTTCGCTTGCAATACAAATAAAACAGTTCGTCTTTGGTCATGTTATCTAACCCTGAGTAATTATAATAATAAGTTACACAAGATAACATTCAGCTTTTCTGAACAAAGAAAGAGAATACTCCTTTGAGTATTAAAGTGATAAAAAGAAGAGTATTTCTTTAACCATTAATTAAGCTTAAATCCTATAAATATATTGACCCAGTAATATTGTATAGTAACATACAAAATAAAACCACCATCTTGCATTGTGGCTATTTCAGTTTTAAAAGAGCAGAGTAGAAGTAGCAAGCTATTATTAACATAAAAGTAAAATTCTTACTTGAACCTTCATACCTACTTAAAGTTATGAGTGAGATATACTTCTTTCCACTCCAAGAATAAATAATGACATATACATATATATGTAATAAGGTTATGGCCTAATGCCATTTAATTAATTAATTAATTTAACAAATAAGTAGTACTTATTATCAAGCATTTTAATGATTGGCTTATTGCCTTAAGTATTTTGAGAAGTGTTACATGAATTTACCATTCCATAGAATACAAATAAACATGGTAAAACCATTTATATATAAGTATTCTATGTGCCAGTAACTGTATATTGCAGTGCATAGTTTTGCTTTCACACAAAGCAGTAAAAAAATATTCCAAGTTTAGTTCAGGAGAATTGAAATGTCAAGTTTGACAGTTAATTTATAATAGTTACAAACAGTACCTTATATTGTGTCCAGTTGGAACACCAAAATTTATATTTCACTCTACAGAGTGATGAGAAAAAAAATTACACCCGTTGACACAAATAGTAAAATGTTTTGACACATGAACAGTAGATATAGATATTTGATAAAGACTATGTAACTCAACAAAATATAAGCCTCACACAACCCTACTCAGACCGCATCTAATACAGGTAATTCCTACTATCAAAAAAAAAAAAAAACACCATGCACCGATAACCGTTGAAACCTCAACCCCAAAGCATCACGTTGGGCCGACAAAATGTAACGAGATAAACCGTGTTTGATGGTATGCGTAGACGGCTATCACTTACCTATGTGTGTAACAGCAACCTGACGAACTCGAAGAGTCGTCCACACTTGATTTTATGCACCGCGCTAGTCAGTCAGATAGATTTCTCACAGAGGTGGGTATGCTTTGGGTTCACGGTCATAGGAGCAATTAGTGCTTTCTAAAGAGGGCGCCATGCATTTCAATTTATACTCTAAAATGCAAAAGAGTTGTATGCAGGAGACCTATTTAGTAGCTAGCCACATAGAAATATGAACAAAGATTCAATTACAGAAAGCAAGTTTATTACAGTTCTCACAATCGTTTTAAATATTTACTAAACCTTAACTCTACTGTAGGGATAGCGGCGTGGCTCTCTCAGATGAGATTAAAATATAGGTCCCTGACCGAGGACGAAGTTTGACTCTAAAGTTAAATCTTTATATATAAGTAGGCTTTATTATTACGCTTAGGTCTGTGTGAGGCTCGTTTGCATTATTAAATTACAACATTAATATCTCATGGCAGATTCCATGAATGACACCAAAAAAAATGGAGGGAGGTCACCTCTAGAAACCCGCTACACGTGCGTCACGTCCCGCTGCGGTCCACTGCGTCTACCCAGGCTCCCAGATGAGAAACTGCTCGTGTCGGCATCCGCATGTGAAGTACAAAAGGGGCGTATCACCGCACGCGAATTCCTGCGCCCGCTCAATTGCCTGTCCGCAACTGGAGCCCCCGCAAGGCAGCCAGCACGTTGTCGCTGTAAATCACAATCAACATTTAAGACTTGAACGAACAAACAACTATCACTTTCTCTCCGACCACATTTCGACAGAAATTACTAGAACTAGCTTTACCTGGCAAGAGTTCAAAGCTAAGCGTTGGTGATTTTCCGCCTCCCAGATATCTTCTTTAAGAAGTAGTGTGTTACATCTGAAACAAAGCAATGTCCCTCCTCTAAAAAAACCGCCGCTTGAACACGATAAATATTTCTTCCGCTAGATCGGCGACAATTTCATTTCACTCACCGACATTTCCAAAGCGTCAAAGCATCTCTGTGTCACTGGATGTATGCTGCTACATTTAAGTTAAACAAATGGCCTCCCGGCCGAAGCGAGCACTTCTCAAAAATTGCGACCTTTTCGCTCAACGCATTTTCGAAGAAGAACTTCTCATTGCTTTTGACAGCCGAGAAAAAAAAAAGAAGCTACCATAGACAATCCCCATATTCTGTTCAAATACCATAGAGGTATAGACCTGTAGTTATGCCTTGGATGCATGACGACAAATTATTTATCAAAAATCAAATATGATCATATTTTCTAATAGCTTGTTAAAAGTTAAGGACCATTCCTAGCGCTTTGACAACACACAAAAAAAGACTTATATCGTTGCCTTGAACGAGATGATAAACGCTCTGGCGCAGTTCCTCCGTTGGTCAACAGATGTCGGAATCGTCGCTTGCGCCGTTCTGCAATAGATGGCGCTATGAGTCTGAAAGTTAATGTGTCGATGCCGAAATTACACCGTAACAATTGTCTTATTTTAATCAGACTTTGACAATAACATTTTAATCAGACTTTTCTAATCATTATATAAGACACAGACAATAATGTTCTAATAAGACATTGTCAATAATATTCTAATCAGACTTATAATACTAATTTAGGTATTTTCAGAATTACAGACCGCCTGGGCAAATTCAGTTTGCTCATTGATTGAGAGAGGCCTGTTATAATATCTGGCAAAAGTGAGAGACCTATTAGACCATCCCACAGCCTTTAAAATGCTATCTACGGTGAGACCCGCTCGATAGGCCCTTGAGGATGAGGCATGGCGGGTCGAATGTGAAGATAAAATTGACACATTGATACCACTCTCTTTCATTACTAACTTCAACCATCGGCTTATAGACTGCGTAGTAGCCGGCTTATATGGCTTTCTAAAAGTGAGAAACAAGTGTAAATCAGAATTATTTTTCCTATGACCCTTGGTCACTTCTAGGTAGTATAAGAGAGAGTTTACGGGGCAAACCTCGGGGTCGTTCTTTAAACTAGGCAGTGTTAATTTAGACATAAAGCTACTAGGAGTGGAGGTCTTCTGTATATCTGTTAAGGCAATCTCAACACCCTCTTCAGTTGTTTTTATATTGTGTGTCTTAATCGAGTGCAAAGTCTGTATCCTTTGACCGGTGGTCAAGGCTAACAGCATGGCCGTCCTAAGAGTCAACCTTCTCAAGTCTAATGTATCTAATGGATACCAGTGTCTAATATAGGATAGAACTGTGGCAGGATCCCAAGTGCTAGTGTATTTAGGCACATTTGGTCGCAACTTAAAAACACCCTTGAACCAGCTTTTATCCTATCATCCGTACCTATGCTATTTCCTATCACTAGAGACAAAGCTGACCTGTGACAATTTAAAGTTTGATAAGAAGCCCCTCTATCAAAAATAGTCATTAAATATGTTAATATCTTTGGTACCGAGGAGGATAGAAAGTCCTCCTTTGAGGCTGTACAAAATTGCCACCACTGGCGTAGACAAGTGTCATATTGCCTAATACTATTCTTAGACAAAGAAGCTATCATAACCTCAATGGCATTATTCGGTAACATTCTTCTCTTCATCGCCTCCCTGACAATATGCAAGCCCCCAGGGTAAGATGCTGGTGCAAGGGATGCGCGGATCTGGAAGGAGATATTAATAAATCCTTATTTGGGCCCAATATAATAATTTCTGACACTATCAATGATTTTAATAAAGGGTACCAATTTTGGGTAGGCCAAACCGGAAACACCACTATACCGGTTGCCTTGTCCGTTATGATTTTCCGTAACACTTTAAGTATTAATGAAAAGGGGGGGAATGCATAGAAGAACTCTGACCATCTTATAGTAAAGGCATCAATATTCCACGCAAAGGGATCTCTGTGCCATGAGACATATTTAGCACATTTGTGATTGAGGCGTGAGGCAAATAAATCAATCATTGGGAATCCTAAAGAGTTTTGAATACTACAAAACACAGATGGAGATAATTCCCATTCCGTGTCATCATTTGAACTACGGGACTGAAAGTCAGCCTCTACGTTATCTTTAGATCTTATATATGAAGGAAATATCCAGAGTTCTCTGGCTTCACACCATTGCCAGATCTGTTTAGCAAGGCTATTTAATTTTGGAAATTGTATAGACCCCATTCTGTTTATATATGAAATTGCTGTTGTATTGTCAATTCTTAATAATACTTCACACTTACTGAAATGAGAAGCAAAACATTTTAATGCAAAAAAAGCAGCTAACAGTTCGAGATAGTTGATATGACTCTCTTTTTCCTCAGCTGACCAACTACCCTTAGCCAACTCTCCATTGCACATACTTCCCCAACCACATAGTGAAGCATCGCTATATATTTCTAAAGAAAAATTATATTGTTTAATATGGCAGTGACCTTTACTTATGTTGTTTTGCCACCATTTGAGATCCATCCTAGCATCTTCACTAATAGTCATCTCACCGTCGTAATCACCCCCCAATCGTTCCAAAGCCCTAAATTTATCCCTTTCCAGGTTTTTGGTATAGACAAAACCATAGGATATTGCCATACATATTGCATCTTAGCAAATTCCCTAATTGTACACACTTGCAACTTTAAAAACTTATTGACCAGTAACAATAACTTCTCACGTTTCAAATCTGTGGGACTGAGAGTCATACTATTCGAATTTATCTTGAAACCTAAAAAATCTGTGATCATAGTTGGAATAAGACTGCTCTTTTCATAATTTATGACAAAGCCGAGGCATGTCAGGAGATTCTTTACTATCTTAGCATTATTACTGCACTCATTATATGAAGATCCAAAACAGATCAAATCATCTAAATATATTACTAGTCTAATACCTCTTTCCCTTAGAAATCCTACTACTGGCTTTAGAAGCTTGGTAAATACATAAGGCGCCGAACTTAACCCGAAGGCTAAAGAGTTATATTCATATAGAATGTCATTAAATTTGAATCTTAAATACTTCTTGTATTCTGCATCAATGGGGCACATATAGTATGCATGTTTGAGATCTATTGTACACATGAAATCATCCTTGGATAGCAATTTACACACTGTCCTGATATCCTCCAATTTGAAATGGTGACTGACTACGAATTTGTTAGATTCAGAATTAATCTGTAAGAGCCATCTCTTATCAAAATAGTAAACACACTAGATAGAAATTGGTTCGAATCATCTTTACATTTAGATATTACTCCAAGATCTAATAAGTCCTGAATCTCCTTTGAGATAATTTGTTTATCTCTTTGATTAAGATTCATATTTAAGGGAATATTGTTTTGAAAGGGAGGGCTCGAAAAAGTAATTTAATACCCTACTATCCACGATAGTATAGTAGGATCTTGGGTTATATCTAACCAACATGACTTATAATAATAAAGTCTACCTGCAAAAGGTACCTTTAGGGATATCTGGCACGTCCTCTCTGTCCCATCATGTGTGGCTTGATTTCCTGCTGGGGCCGGTAGGGTAGGCGAGGAGAATTGTAGCGGTGAGCCCCTCGGTAGGATCCTCTGGCTGGATGAACTGGGTTGGGTGGGTATGGGCGCCGGAGGGGCTGCTGAAAGTTTTTTGCATTCGGTAGATGCTGCTTTGCTGCCTGTGGTCTGGTCTTAATGGTATTTGCAGCCCTCTTTATTGCTGAATAAGACTTGACAGAGCTGTCCAAATTAGAGTATAAAAACTCCTCCCGTTTATTTTCCTTGAGGGATTCCACTAAATTTCTGTCTAAGAATGAGTTCACCAGCTTCCTCCGTATCTCGGTGTACTGGAAGTGCAGGTGGCAAAGGATTCTTGAAACATTTGTTAGCTGTTTTATTATATTAAATTTATCTATTTCCTTTTTTGAAAGGGAATTGAGGATGTTTGAAATCCCCCCAATGGCCAGGCCCAGCTCCTGCTGCCTGTCCTCCAGCAACTTGTCTCTGCTTCGTGATGGGGCATTTAATATTGTTGTCAATTCTGAATTGAGCTTAGGTGCGTCTAGCAATTTGCAATTACTGGGAATCAGTACGGCCTCTAGCAAGTCTTGCTTATTCTGCTTGGCTAGACCCTCCAGAAGGATCTTGGATTGGGTATTGTAGATCTCATTGTGGACCTCCGGACCATAGAGTCTGGCCCCGCTGGTGGACTCACCTAAAGCTGATAGAAAATCTCCATCCAGAGCCTCAGGGTCTTGGCCCTCTGTATGCTCCTCAGCCTCACTTGGCTCTTGGGCCACGCCCATTACGGATTGCACCGGTGTGAGAGCCCGCGGCTCGACATTCTCAATTTCCTCGCATTCCTCTTCTAAAGAGTGATCCACGACCACATCGTCCACTTCGGGGTCTAGTTCCTCTTGAGCTAAAAGCATACACAGATAGTTTAAATAACAATTTAAACACCTCTCATCTCTATCCCACGGATAAAGTGCAATACTGAGACGATCCGAGAGCTTCGCTCTCAGACTCAATAGTATCTAAGGGCGGAATTACTCTTTTAAATTGATAGATGTTAGCGTTGTGGGTTTCAGGTCCAAATATGAAGGGATTGAAGCTTTCATTCGTTATCATCCTGTTAATTATGTATGTAAATAAGTTAGATATAAATTGCGTTAGATACTATTCTAGGCTAAAATCAAGACTACAATTAAAAGTGTAGAAAACTCGCGTTTCGTCCAAAATAATTGGTTTAAAACATACTTCAGCATACTAATTCAGTATTGTTGGATTAGTGTATCATTTAATGTGTGCTAGATCTAGATTTATGGATTCATAAATTAGACTACTTAGGTTAATTGCAGGAATGGATCGCTGGCCAGCAAGAAAACGCGTGGACGGACGCGCGAGCTGCAGAGACATTCTACCCGCGAAGTCGAGAAAAGTGCTTATCGATCGGCACTGTGGGGCGAGGAACGCTCCCTGGAAAATGGACCTTATACCCTTTTGTTAAGGTATATTTTCAGATGAGGAGTCGGATTAGTGGCGTGATCGTGTTAGTATTGGCTATAAATACCCCGGCGGGCCGAGGAGCGTTTCACTTTTCTATGGGACGTCGAAGCGAGATCACGCTGCAGAAGGCAAAGGCTGCCAGGCTAGGCTGACCTCTGGGCGCGTACTACTTCGAGGCGGAACAAGGCTGGTCACCGCTGGGCTGCATTACGGCTGTTGCTGAGAGGAATTAGAGTTTGGTAAGGTCGCAAATGCCTTTGCGATCGTCTGGTGAGATTGAATATTTTATTTTAAAGTGTGACTAATCGTAGTGAATTCTAGAATTTCTTAGGGAGTAATTATCTGGTGCGCGCATTGTCTTGAATTGAGTGATTAATATTTAGGCAATATCTTTCTGTTCACGAACTAATATGATCTTATATTATCACGTGTGTATTTTTAATATGTGACGGAATAATAGGTTTATCACCTAATAAATGCGCTTAAGACATCACCATATTAGGATTCCGTATACTCCCATGAAGTGAAGTGAACACTTATTTTAGTCTAGTCATTGCAATCGACGACTATTTATAGTACATGAATGTTCGCTAAGGAACGGTCCAATGGTAAATAATTCCTAATTGTATAGCAGTATCTAGTGGTTAGTTGTAGGTACAAATGAGGGAAATCTTTATTAAAATATGTGCTAATATTATATTGTAATTTATTTATGGCGGAGGAGCTGGCTTGTTACGAGCGTCGAGGGAGATCAGAAGGGCAGGAGCCCTGGGAACCAGAGAGGCGTTGGGTACGTGTCCCACTATTAAGAAATTAAAATCTGGTGAGTGACCTTTATAATCACTGTATTGAATGATTCTGAAACTTATTAATTTGTTTTTGGGCTATTATCTAACCATTTCAACGTTATCATACTTGTATTTGTGTATCGAAATCTAGTTCTACTGTATATAGTTTGGGGAATATGCTAGATAAAGTACGAGCGGTTTATGTATAGGTTATGAACGGATCTAGGTCATTGGTCAAATAACTGACGATATTACAGAAATGTTGTTTTGTTCTACATATATATTACTAGTTGTTTTGTCACTGCGATATGATTGGGTTCTGTGCGCCCTTACGAGATAAAGTGATCAATTATTATACGACAACCTAGCTATAGCAATTGACTCGGTCCGTGGTACGTGTTGTAATATGAGAATAAATTGTTAAGGCGCGGATAAGCGACTAATGTAACTACAAGTACATCTTAGACCCGGTGGTTAATTATCGATATGGTTGAGGGATTCCTTAATAGGTGAACGTAGCTGAGTAATTTAATAATGTACACCTATGATTGAGTGCTCGGTGTCGCTGACTCTTGTCACCCAGAGCACATTGAGGACCTTGATTACGTCAAGAAGAGGTGTGCTCGCACCGGTGTTGATGGACTATCGTCCCTTGGACATACTTAAGACCTCGACTGTGTCGAGAGAAGTATGACTGCACTTTATGCGCTCTTCATGGATGTGTAGGCGGAGCGAGTGGCTGAGGGTCCTCAATCTTGCAAATTGGGGATCTTCCCCGGTCAAGCTTCCGTCTTAGTCTTAACAAACCTCTTAATAAGGGGTGCGGTTGCGTTAATCTATGAAGGAATCAAATATACCTATAGGTATACCGTGTGGGATTCCTTAGCCGAATGAATGTAGCAAGGTAATTTAGTTCATGTACGCCGGTGATCGCGTCGCTTGGTGTCAGGACTCTTGTTCTCAGGGCACATTGACGACCTTGGCCAATGAGGATTCGCTCGTAAGAGGTTCCTTAGTCAAGTGAGATGTGACCGCACCTTAAGCACCGTCATGGATGTGTCATCGATTAAGCAAAGGTATTTAGAGTTCCCAATCTTGCAAATTGGGAGTTCTCAGTAGCTGAGCTATCGATTTGGTTTAGTCAAAGGCCTCTTATCTAGAGGCCTTTGTTATATTGATTTTGCGAGGGAATCCAACACTTTCACTCTTAATATCAGTAATATTTAAGTAGGTCTCTTCTTAGGTGGGGCCGTTTTATTGGGATCTCAACAAAGGTCTCACGGTGGGTTGGTAATTAATTATCATTCGTCAGTTCAATTGTGCATTGTCGTATATTTAACATTGTTCCGACTATAAAGTGCCTTTGAGTTGATTGGGTGAGATTGGTTGCTAAGACACCGTGTTACATCCATTGAGATATTTTGGGGGTGAATTGTATTATAAATAGCTTAGGAAAAGTCAGTACTAATTGGTATTAGATTTGATAGAAATAACGATAGGGTAGGCGGAATCAACAGATGAGGTGGGATTACTAGCGAGTACGAGCAGCCGCGAGCGAGCGAGAGGCGAGCGCTACAGTTCGCTAACAACTCTAAGATTCATCGTTAGGGAGAATCGATATTACACTAGACATTGCGTCATTCATGTACCTGGAAGTGAAACATGTACTAATATTCTATTTCAATAGAATATCATCGCATCATCATCAATATCTTGACTTACGATTATTTTCGTTATTATATCATCGCATCATCATCAATATCTTGACTTCTTCATGATTATTTTCATTATTATATCATCGCATCATCATCAATAGAGATCCCATCATGGCCAACACAAGTTGACCACTATTGTATTGCGAGTCTGTTTAAAGGGCGTCACCTACCACATAGCGTAATTTATCACTTCCCACAACTTAGTATAATAAGGAATTTATGCCCACTTTAGCCTCCATAATTGTGCATCACTTAATGAGACTACTGAATTGTAAATTAATTCTAAGGAACTAGTATAATTGTCTTACTTAAGTTATAGGTTCTACTAAAATGGGGTTAATGTACAACTTCAATTAACGTGTAACTTTTTCCCTTTATAGAAATACAAACTTCATACTTCTCGAAAAGGGCCTGGGTCTATTCGCACAACGCAGAGCCTCACCCACTAGACGAAATCACACGCCAAGCCACTTCACCAGCGCGAATCACGTATAGCTTAGGTCTAAATAGGTCTTCGAGGTTAGGTTCCAGAGATAATAAATTCCAGGTTAGATTACGGCATTGTAGGTCTGGAGTCGGACGGTTTTTTATTTGACCGAATCTCTTTCCGTCCGGCAATATCCTAGGAGATGATTTGGTCTGTTAAAGTACTCAAGCTCGAATACTTTAACATAAATAACGAAAGATCTTGTAGCTGTAGGATAGATTTACCTAGACTAGAATAAAACTCAACCTTTCTAATAGGATCGGCCGGAACTAACTCGGTTTTTCTATTCGCTTTGGTACGAGTTAGTATTTATAGGAACAAAGTGGATATCTAGTACAATCGAGTCTTGATTTTACTAGATTAATTAATCAAAGGTTCTTTAGCTTCAAAACAAACAAAATTAATTTGATATTTCTATGGTAAATAAATGATTTATTTTCTCGCTTACTATCTGTTTAATTTTATTCAATAGCTTTTCCTTCAGGTAGGATTCCATTTTCAGACGACTAGAAGCTTCTCAGGAGCTTCAGCTTTCAGATAGGGGTTAATTTAAGTTCAGAATAGGAAAACATAAAAAGACAGCCAATTTATGAGGTTGAATCGTTACATTTTGGTGAGGCCGTGATCAGGATGAAAATAAGGTTTAAATTCACTTTTAAGTATCCAAGGTTACTACAGAATAGAGTATTTTCAATTTAAAAAAAAATATATATAAAAAAAAATAATTATAATAAAAGGAAAAATATTTTTTTATTACGTGATTCGCTTGGTGAAAGGGCTAATTCAATTTATTTACAGATTTTTCTGTGTGTGGGTTATACAAATAACCCACATTTTGTTGCCGTGGAGTAGATAGAGAGATGGAGTTTGTATTTTTTTTATGTTGTGTTGTGTATTATTTTCAGGATTTTCTTTCTACTTTTTAATTTCAAAGGGATTTTCACGCGCGGTACGTAGGTGAATTACTAATCAATAAGTTTATATCACACTAAACTATGAAAAATATGCATAGAAATAATGTTATTGTAGACGGAGGGCTAATATTATTTTGACAGAAATTCATTTGGGGGTACACATTTTTATTCCCGACTGTACTTTTCTACATATGTTTACCAACTGCTCATTGAGACGATTCTAACGAGCCCAAACTCGATGGGTTTGTGTCATTGTATCACGAAGTTCCTAGGCCCATCTTCCAACCCCAGCATCAGATTAGTTCCTTGTCATCATAACTTTAAATTGTCATGTGATTTATACATATGTGCGAAATTTTAGGCCGAACGGAAGTCGGAAAGTGAGTCTAATCTAAGAATTAAGTAAAAACGTAACAGTACCTAAACACTCTTTTCATCGGACAGTCGTGTCAAAGTAGTGCCTACGCGTAATTTGTATAAAAGGGGGGCAGGAATGTTATGCGGAATGGCCTTACAATCTGCCAATGCCATAGCACAATTAAGTAGGTTCCATATACATCAAGCGGTTGCGGTAGTAGTTATAATAAAGTTTAGGTATAATGCTTTTATTCCAAAATAAAATAAAAATAAAGTAAAACGGATCTAGATAACCTCAAGATAGTATTTTGTTAAATAAGCATCTTATGTATTTAGCTACGATTATTTCATCCTTCATATTCAATTGTTGCATTTAAGTTCGCAAGAATAGTGTTGAGGTCATTGACATCTGTCCCGCGGTTGGGCAATTATTCGTTAAATAGTGGTTAGGAAAGTACCGGTGGATGATTATAGTACCAAGGACTTAGGAACATACTTAAGAACTCATCACATAATAGGGGTTAGAGTTATAGGTAACTTTCGTAAGCTAGGGGAGAAAAGTAGGTACGCGTTATACCTAGTTAGTTGACCTAGTCAAATTGAATCCAATTCTCGGCGTTTACGTTAAATCGATCGCTACTAAGTATTGTCCGAAATCTTAAGTACCTATAACCTTGCGGATATTTTCTACGTAATCGTCTTTGTAAAGAAAGTAATTGTAAGAATAGATAAGTAGGTAATTCGCGCGAGTTATATTCATTAACCAGTTAAAATGATAGGAAACTGGAGCGGTTATCTGTTACAAGAAAATGCGCATTCGAATCGGATTAGTTCCGGCTAGAAATTCAAATACCTAAGATCAAAGGTACACTATAATGGACTTTGTTGTTAGGTCATTAAGGTCAAAAGGTAAGCTGTGTGTAGGTATTTAAATGGTTGTCATCGTGAGTCAGTGAACCGGTTGTATGTACGCGTGAGATTTCAATTTTTAATTACGTAGGTACATAAAACCACTTTGGCAGGGTTAAAATAGTGACAGGTTTGAAGATAAGCAACAAGTAAAGGGCATCTAAATACCTGCCTAGCTCCATAGAGGTACATTCCTGACATGGTAGGACTCACACATTTCCACATAAATACGCGGCCACTCTATCACATTCACTTTATAATGTGCACCAGTTCAATTATCACTACATTGATTTATGTTTGAATACACACTAAACCACAGTAAAACACTTTAAACTGATTAAATAATAGGCCTAAATATGCGAGAATTCGGCTCGTTGAAGCCCGCGCGCAAACTAAAAACAATTTTAAACATCGAACTTAGGTTCGGGCAGCCATTTTGGAATCTAGCGACGTCGCGGCGCCGGTAATCATAAAGATTTTTGGCGGGAAATTGTTGTTTAATTTGATGATAAAGGAGTACCTAATATTAATTTACTATATGTCGCGTTCGCTTATAATTTGGTGGAATGGGTGAACAGTTTTAGGATCATAGGATAAATATTTATGTAATGCATTAAGGTCGGTCTTAAATAAAGCGCGTCGCACGTAAAATATTTTGACACGGAAAATAATGTAGCCAGTTAGATGCGTTAATATTGATAGTAACTTTATGATAATGGCATAGTGTAAATTATTTCTAATAACTAGGTAATAATATAGTTGCTTTACTCTTGAGGTGGTTTTTCTCACGGGCCGGAATTGATATCGGCGAATTAAATATATAGGAATTAGTATGCGACAAAATTAGCTTTGTGTGGAGGTTGCAAGCTAAATATAAGAACTAATTAGAGCCTACATATTTTATATTGGTCAACTCTAATAGGTATGTTAAGTACCTTTAAGCGTCACGCGGGTTTACGTGGGTACAATGTAATGAAACAGATAATAGATAGATTGCGCCTTACAAAACTTAGCGAAATAAAGTTTTAGACCCATCACACACTGTAGGTATAGCGAATTTCATTGTAATCAGTAGCTTAATTAACGCTAACGTACTTACGAACGTTCGAATTAGAAAATAAGTAAGTAAGTAATAATAGATATATATATAGATATAAGATTAAGGCGCTATTGTATTAGGTCAACCTGTAAAAATAGTTGCGGTACTGAAATAAATAAATAAAATAAATAAAAAAATAAAATAAAAAAGGTAACACGTGTTGGCAAGCGAATGAAATAAAACGAATTCATTGAATAAGGATATTCCGAAATCCGTCTGTCTGGTTTAGTTACTTCATGAGTCATAATTATAGAGCGGGGTTTGTGAAGTTTCAGAATAATTTAAATAATTAATTATAATTCCAGTCAAGTTAGGTTTTCATATATATATGCAAAACCAAGCACGCGTGATCTACGGTACGACATTATTAGTTAGCGAATAACTTTGATACTCAGGTTCTGAGGCGAAAGACTTCGCTGATAGGGATTTCCGAATCTCACGGGAGATTCAGCTCTAAGAAAGGGGGGCAGAAGGCTTAGAATCGTAAGACAATGTGTGTAGGGCATGAAATTGATTAACCGCAACGCACTTAATTATTAATAAGGTAGTGTTAAAGTCATGGGTTCTATCAATAGGGTTGAATGCAATTTAAATGTAGGTAGGTATAGTAAGTAAATATAGTACGGATCAATTCATTGATAGTTACGTTGATAGTAAAATTTATTACTTACGTATTTTAAACAATGGTTTCAGAATTTGTCAAGTATAAGATGGATAGTTGTCCCAGTCTGATACCGAAAGATTAGAGCTTGTCAGACAAATACCATATATGTACCGGTTCACGTCAGGTTACGAAAGATATTCGCCATGTTTACATTATATGGTAACAGGGCAATTCGGAGAAATTATATTAGTAATACCAAGTTGTGCACGTGTTATTATTATTATGTACTTTAAGGCAGGAGTCGTATATATCGCATGGCACTTTAATTGGTTACCATAGTATGTGATACTGGAGTATGTAAACTAACTGTTCCACCTCTCTAGTCATTGTTGAGGTAATGTGAATTTCGAAATGGGTCGTTAATTTCGCAAGTTATCTTAACAGCGCACTGGACGATTGGTGTGTCCGGCGGGCTATGAATCGCGAGCGTCCGGGTTCGATCCCCGGTACGGAAAAATCTTTTTGTGTTTTTTTTATTTTTGGTGGGCTACTACTTTTTAAACCTTTGGTTATTAAATTGAACGAATTTTACAATGTTTGGAGTAAGTTAAGGGTAATTGGGGATACTTATATATTTAGGCGTTTATAGTTTTAACATTATGCGATTTAGGTATTCATCAAATTGTGTATTTGTCTACGACATAGGGTCCGTCTATTTTTTTTCCATGAAGTACCTATGACAAAAATGACTTATCAGTTAATGTAAGAGGTTGTAATTAGGTATTATTTAAGGGTCTGCGGTATAATTTTACGGATGCATAAAATTATCATCGAGGCACTCGCGTAGGTTTATTGAACAGAACGTATGGTTGTTTATAAACGATATTCGTATTAGGGCATATTTCCAAGTTCGGTTACAAAACTAGCGCAAAATAGGTCAGATATTGGTCACGTAGGAAAATTAATCCGACCCGTGGCGGGGATATTTTGATACTAGCGACGAACGCAAGTGATATTTCTCTCATCCATGTAAGAAATAAGTAGTCGGCCGATGGATTAACTGTCGCATGAGTAAGATCGCGGTTGCTTTCCGTTCTTTCGTAACCGTTTAAAAGAGTTTAGTACCTTTACTGAATTCAGTGCTGGATTAAAATAGGCCTTATGGTTTAAAATGGGAAGATTTTAAAGGAAGAAGGTATAAATTACTTATGGTTGATTGACATGACACCCACTAGTCACCTTAAAACTAACTAAGTATACATTCTAATGCACAACACTGAATAATGCTCGTATTATGATACGTTGGAAAAGGCCAAAATAGGAGGCAAAACACTCGTTGTTGCACTATACCAGTCAGGCGTAACTGGAGCAATTTATTCCTTCAAATAATAGCAATCTAGACACTAGTTATTAAATTAATTGATTAATTACGACGAATGTTGTTTACAAAATTTGTCTAGCGAGGCCGCGGGAATTTGACATTTGCTGATTTGGGTTAAGATCTGTGGTGAGGCTTTAATGTACGGCCAAGTGGCGTGTTTAAACGGTTGTTACGGTTTAGGAAAAATTAGGAGTTGTGAATATATAAAGCCTGAGCTTACTTAGAGGTGGTAATTTAATTCTAATGGGGTTTTGTCATGTGGAATACGGTGGCGGAATGAAGGGGTTAATTCGGTTTCGAGTCAAATCATTTACGCGTTACAAGAGCATCTTACATTTATAAACTGTGTATCAGGCAAGTGAGGTATTGGGAATTATGTTAAATTTTTTTGACAAGAGAGTTCATATTTACTTAGACGGATTTTCCTTGCCTACTAACATTAAACTAGGACCTTTTATTAGATAGACCTTGCCAGTACGTTGTGTCTAGTTGATAAATCTAATGATTAATTTCCCTGCGCTTAAAGTTATTAAACTATAAATGTGATTAACAGGTCCTACCAATGTCAGAATTCGCGTCGATTTATAAGGGGCCTTTTGTAATTGGGGTTAGCATTGTGATTATAAAATACTCTGATACTACATTATATCCAAATGAGAAATCCTAGTAAGTGTTTGTATTCATACCAAAATTTGTAGACATCCCATTGAAATTGAGTCGCGCATTATGTTGGGTGTACATTATCGTTTGTAGGGCCATTATCGCTTGTATCGCGGGAGGGTTAGCGTAGTCGGTTGTCTTTAATCCATTCGGTATGATAGCTTTTGCGAGGGTACTACCACAATTTTATTTAGCATTTTAGACGATAAATATCAAAAAAATAATGATAAGTAGAATAAGAAAAGTTATAGTCTGTGTTAAGAATAGTTACGCGATCCACTCACCGCTGGTTCAAATCGCGCGAATGAAACCGTAAGTACTTCGCGTTGTTCGTTTCACACTAGATATAAAAAAAAAGGGGAAATTTAGTACTTTATGCTTGATTCCGTGCTTAAAACTAGAATAGAATAGGCAACTTGTAAGTTTGTAAATAAGATATTATGTGGTCGAGATCGTAAGGCGTATCTATAGTGTGCGCTCACGGGAGGTCGTGCGTCGATAAGGTTAACCGACTTTCAAAAAGGGGAGGGCTCTCAGATGGGTTGTATTTTACTTCTTTAAATCAGGTTGGACGTTAATTAAAGGCGCCTATATAGGTTGTTCAACGACAAATTAGGTACTTGTTATAAAATATTAACAAAATGGTTGGTTGTAGTATGGGAATTTAGGTATTTTTAATGCGTAACATTTATCGTCAGAAATATTTCTAAGTCAATAAATTGTCCAATATGTAGTTCACGATAGATTATACCGGTAGCTATTAAGGTAGATTCGAGATCGCTGCGTTGGGCGTGGCAAAATTAGCACTGACCCCTGGTCTTATATTGATATTGAGAGGTTAGAGATCAGGTTATACTGGCTGTAAGAAATAAATCGATTTGAGTCGAGTCGTTCTGCATTGGCGAATATCAAGGTTGGCGCAATGACCGCGGGATTGTCTCGCTATCAGCTGGGCTGTTATTCTGGGCGTACTAGGGAAGCACCTCACCTCACCTCACCTTTCACCACTAGCGAAAGTAGATCTATACCCGCAGCGCTGAGTCATCGTTACCATCGTCATCATATTAGCCGGTAGACAGCTACTGTTAGACAGGACTCCCCCAAAGAGTACTAGCGGTTATATCCCGATATTTAGTTGTTACGAATTGCGGAGTCTAGAGATATTTGTACGTGACCTTTTAGGATGACGTAAAATAAGTTACAGGATAACGGGACAGGAATGACTGATAAATTAAGTACTAGATGGTATACATTTATAATTCTTTTTTTTGAGTTGGCGGGAAATTTTAATTTTGTTCTTGTCATCCCTTCCTTTCGGAGAAAGTAGGTATACGGCGGATTGACGTCTCATAGGTATAAAGGGGGAATCAGATAACCTGTTGTCGTGCGTGTCAAATTTTAGATACTTAAGTTGAAATTTTAGATCGCGGCTCATCTTGGTTTTAAGGGATTCCTGACGGGTATCATTTTCAAGTTATACGGGAATGCAGGTTCTAGATTTAAGATAAGTTTGGAATCCAGGATGGCTGATAAAATTTTTGAAAGAAAAAATCGGCGCGAGTATCATTTTCGAGTAATGCACGGATGCAGATTTCGAATTTTGGGGCTAAATTTGGAGTTCAATAGGGCAGGGTCGGCTTTGGAGAAGAAGAGGTCGCGGCTACCGTATTCGATTAGCTTGTGATTGTATATTTTGAATTACGATACAGATGTGGGGTAAAGGCGACGGTGTTATGACAGCGTGACGGCAGTTGCAGTTGCGGGAGCGGAATTTCAAGCATCGATTGAATACTAATTATTGAAACTTACAGGTATCTTATGAGAACGAAGAGATGGAGTTCATAATAAAGGGAAGGATATGGGGCCGTGATCGTCTAGTGGTTAGGACCTTACGCAGTTATAATTATTCCGGCTTAAATTTATCTCGAGCATGGAATATGGTTATATATTTTGTCCACATGTTATGCGCTAGGTAGTGCATAAACAACGTTAAATATTTACGTGAAATAATCCATTTATTACAGGTATATCTTAAGATGTATGATGCGTTTGTCAATACAATATTGACATCAGGCGTTAAATTTATGTGGGTCCTAATAGGGCGTGGGTGTAATCTTCATTTAGTAACCGGCGAATCTTACGTTTGCACAATATATGGTATTGGCGTAAGACTAATTTAAAACTTATGAATTATGTATTGCGATTTATCTGGTATTTACTACATAAATTATAGTATTACGAAAATTTGAGATCCAACTATAAAATTATTTAAGTTGTGAGAATGGGGGGCAGTTATTTAATTAATGACTGATAGATAAATGGTAAAAGGGATATGGCTTAAAATTTAGATATTTACGGGATACTCTAGGAGGGTTAATTAAGTTTGACTTGCTGTCTTTTATAATCTTCAAACATATGAAGGGCAGGTTAGTTGGCTGTGTGCGAATAGGGCTGTGCGGATCAATTAAAGCAGTAAAATTTTGTTTGCAAAATAAGTAAAGTAGTAATATTATATTATCACTTTGTTCTACTCTTCATATCATAATTTTCTCATCTTGTAAAGTAAATGTAAATTCTCATAGCATATAACTTGGGAAGAACATTATATATCATTAATGTGGTTGTACTGTCGGATTCCGTTTAGTTGATCTAAGTCGTGTTTAGGGCAAGGGGATTAACTAGGTTGGGTGGGTAAATAGTGTGTTCGTTGAGTTAAGAGATGTATGAGTCCACGTGAGAGGTAGTGCTGAAAGTGTGATTGTATGATAACAATGGGCTTTTACCGACTGGTCGGAGTTCGCAGTGCAACCTAGGTTTGTTGGTACTGATTGATCTCTCCAAACCATTTTACACCGGTGTTTCCGCAGTTATAGTTTGGTTAGGTTAAAGTCATAAAATGACAAGGTCCTTGTGTGACTAACTGTGGCGACACTATACTCTACAGAAGCTAAGCTGAAAGGCTAAGCTAGTCTTATCTTCGTCCTACACATCTCTTCGTGGCAAGGATACTTCCGACACCATATTCTTCGGGATGATTTGTCAACGAACATTCATTCTGAAACTTAAGTAATTATATTTTAACTTCCATTACTGGGAATTTATCAGGAATTTCCTATTATATGTTAAGTAATTTGCAATGTCAAGATTACAATCTTGCAAGGGTTCAATGAACATGGTTTGTTGAAATTAAATTTAGTAAGGCTGTTATTCTTACACGATGGTGAAGTGTTGCATTTTGTATTTGAGTAATGCAAACGTATTTTATAGTAGTTACATTTCTACAGTAAAGCTGGGTGGGGCTTGGACGCATGTAGTCGGATTCTCTATAGGATGTCAAGGCACTTCCTAGAGACCCCACGGGGTTGATGAATGTTACTGTGTGCGACTGGGTCACGTTCGGTATAGAGATAGAGTATCATCGCGAACGACGATTAAAGTTAAAGTTTGTTTGATGTTTTGTCAGTATTATCACTATCGTTAATGGTTTGATGGTGCTGTCAGAACATTGAAGGGATTAATGCAAAATTAACCCAGTAGTTTATGAACAGTTTGCCTCTAGTGTGGAATACAGTCTGAAGTCGGATATCCTAGTCAAGAAGAAACATTCTCCACTGGGTTTGCTTGGTGGTTATCTGTGTACTCAGTGTTCTGCTGTTCGCATGGGGAGTTATTGTAATAACATAAACCGAGATATGTGGTCGAACCTGGATCCTTGGTAGCCAGAAGGTATCTGAGGGTTCGGGGTGTTAGTGCAACATCGTGATCATTAGGATCTATTGGGCTCACAACCTAGTACTTTGTGCGAATGGGAGTATTCTGGGGAAGTTTTCTAGCGGCGCCGACCGAGATATGTGGTCTAACTTGAGTTTGTAGTGGCCAGGGGGCATCTGTGGGCTCAAGGTGAAGCTAGAAGATAATTATATTGTGTCATCGGCCGAGATATGTGGCCTAACTTGTACTGACGGAAGCCAGAAGGCAACTGGAGGTGCAAGGTGATGCAGTATAGGGGTTTGTATTGCCAGCCGAGATATGTGGCTAAATTTGAGTTTGTGGTGGCCAGGGGGCATCTGTGGACTCAAGGTGGTACCGTAGGGATGGGTATGTGTGTCATCAGCCGAGATATGTGGCTAAACTTGTGCTGACGGAAGCCAGAAGGTGACTGGAGGCACAAGGTGATACAGGGGCTATTCTTCAACGTCCATCACCAAGCAAACGTAGTGGTTAAACATTCACACATCTAAAATACACTTGTTGGAGAGATCGATATATCAACGAATTGAAACTTCCCGAGTTATGGGGTTGGCATTTTTTTGCAAAATTATAATCATAGATTATTGGTCAGAATTAATTGGGAGATTGATGTAAATAGACACAGCTAACAAATCTAGCCTTCAGTTAGAGTAATATTATATTTAAATTTGGTATAAAGACAGTAGGTTAACGGAATTATCTACTCAAAGTTATTTAAAAATTCACCATTAATAGGTCGCAATTCCTTGTTTATTGCTTAGGTATGTTTAAGATTGTGATAATGCTTCGCTCAAAATCGTAGATTTCTCGCTGTGCATGATCATGGGGCAGATTGAGACGATCCGAGAGCTTCGCTCTCAGACTCAATAGTATCTAAGGGCGGAATTACTCTTTTAAATTGATAGATGTTAGCGTTGTGGGTTTCAGGTCCAAATATGAAGGGATTGAAGCTTTCATTCGTTATCATCCTGTTAATTATGTATGTAAATAAGTTAGATATAAATTGCGTTAGATGCTATTCTAGGCTAAAATCAAGACTACAATTAAAAGTGTAGAAAACTCGCGTTTCGTCCAAAATAATTGGTTTAAAACATACTTCAGCATACTAATTCAGTATTGTTGGATTAGTGTATCATTTAATGTGTGCTAGATCTAGATTTATGGATTCATAAATTAGACTACTTAGGTTAATTGCAGGAATGGATCGCTGGCCAGCAAGAAAACGCGTGGACGGACGCGCGAGCTGCAGAGACATTCTACCCGCGAAGTCGAGAAAAGTGCTTATCGATCGGCACTGTGGGGCGAGGAACGCTCCCTGGAAAATGGACCTTATACCCTTTTGTTAAGGTATATTTTCAGATGAGGAGTCGGATTAGTGGCGTGATCGTGTTAGTATTGGCTATAAATACCCCGGCGGGCCGAGGAGCGTTTCACTTTTCTATGGGACGTCGAAGCGAGATCACGCTGCAGAAGGCAAAGGCTGCCAGGCTAGGCTGACCTCTGGGCGCGTACTACTTCGAGGCGGAACAAGGCTGGTCACCGCTGGGCTGCATTACGGCTGTTGCTGAGAGGAATTAGAGTTTGGTAAGGTCGCAAATGCCTTTGCGATCGTCTGGTGAGATTGAATATTTTATTTTAAAGTGTGACTAATCGTAGTGAATTCTAGAATTTCTTAGGGAGTAATTATCTGGTGCGCGCATTGTCTTGAATTGAGTGATTAATATTTAGGCAATATCTTTCTGTTCACGAACTAATATGATCTTATATTATCACGTGTGTATTTTTAATATGTGACGGAATAATAGGTTTATCACCTAATAAATGCGCTTAAGACATCACCATATTAGGATTCCGTATACTCCCATGAAGTGAAGTGAACACTTATTTTAGTCTAGTCATTGCAATCGACGACTATTTATAGTACATGAATGTTCGCTAAGGAACGGTCCAATGGTAAATAATTCCTAATTGTATACCAGTATCTAGTGGTTAGTTGTAGGTACAAATGAGGGAAATCTTTATTAAAATATGTGCTAATATTATATTGTAATTTATTTATGGCGGAGGAGCTGGCTTGTTACGAGCGTCGAGGGAGATCAGAAGGGCAGGAGCCCTGGGAACCAGAGAGGCGTTGGGTACGTGTCCCACTATTAAGAAATTAAAATCTGGTGAGTGACCTTTATAATCACTGTATTGAATGATTCTGAAACTTATTAATTTGTTTTTGGGCTATTATCTAACCATTTCAACGTTATCATACTTGTATTTGTGTATCGAAATCTAGTTCTACTGTATATAGTTTGGGGAATATGCTAGATAAAGTACGAGCGGTTTATGTATAGGTTATGAACGGATCTAGGTCATTGGTCAAATAACTGACGATATTACAGAAATGTTGTTTTGTTCTACATATATATTACTAGTTGTTTTGTCACTGCGATATGATTGGGTTCTGTGCGCCCTTACGAGATAAAGTGATCAATTATTATACGACAACCTAGCTATAGCAATTGACTCGGTCCGTGGTACGTGTTGTAATATGAGAATAAATTGTTAAGGCGCGGATAAGCGACTAATGTAACTACAAGTACATCTTAGACCCGGTGGTTAATTATCGATATGGTTGAGGGATTCCTTAATAGGTGAACGTAGCTGAGTAATTTAATAATGTACACCTATGATTGAGTGCTCGGTGTCGCTGACTCTTGTCACCCAGAGCACATTGAGGACCTTGATTACGTCAAGAAGAGGTGTGCTCGCACCGGTGTTGATGGACTATCGTCCCTTGGACATACTTAAGACCTCGACTGTGTCGAGAGAAGTATGACTGCACTTTATGCGCTCTTCATGGATGTGTAGGCGGAGCGAGTGGCTGAGGGTCCTCAATCTTGCAAATTGGGGATCTTCCCCGGTCAAGCTTCCGTCTTAGTCTTAACAAACCTCTTAATAAGGGGTGCGGTTGCGTTAATCTATGAAGGAATCAAATATACCTATAGGTATACCGTGTGGGATTCCTTAGCCGAATGAATGTAGCAAGGTAATTTAGTTCATGTACGCCGGTGATCGCGTCGCTTGGTGTCAGGACTCTTGTTCTCAGGGCACATTGACGACCTTGGCCAATGAGGATTCGCTCGTAAGAGGTTCCTTAGTCAAGTGAGATGTGACCGCACCTTAAGCACCGTCATGGATGTGTCATCGATTAAGCAAAGGTATTTAGAGTTCCCAATCTTGCAAATTGGGAGTTCTCAGTAGCTGAGCTATCGATTTGGTTTAGTCAAAGGCCTCTTATCTAGAGGCCTTTGTTATATTGATTTTGCGAGGGAATCCAACACTTTCACTCTTAATATCAGTAATATTTAAGTAGGTCTCTTCTTAGGTGGGGCCGTTTTATTGGGATCTCAACAAAGGTCTCACGGTGGGTTGGTAATTAATTATCATTCGTCAGTTCAATTGTGCATTGTCGTATATTTAACATTGTTCCGACTATAAAGTGCCTTTGAGTTGATTGGGTGAGATTGGTTGCTAAGACACCGTGTTACATCCATTGAGATATTTTGGGGGTGAATTGTATTATAAATAGCTTAGGAAAAGTCAGTACTAATTGGTATTAGATTTGATAGAAATAACGATAGGGTAGGCGGAATCAACAGATGAGGTGGGATTACTAGCGAGTACGAGCAGCCGCGAGCGAGCGAGAGGCGAGCGCTACAGTTCGCTAACAACTCTAAGATTCATCGTTAGGGAGAATCGATATTACACTAGACATTGCGTCATTCATGTACCTGGAAGTGAAACATGTACTAATATTCTATTTCAATAGAATATCATCGCATCATCATCAATATCTTGACTTACGATTATTTTCGTTATTATATCATCGCATCATCATCAATATCTTGACTTCTTCATGATTATTTTCATTATTATATCATCGCATCATCATCAATAGAGATCCCATCATGGCCAACACAAGTTGACCACTATTGTATTGCGAGTCTGTTTAAAGGGCGTCACCTACCACATAGCGTAATTTATCACTTCCCACAACTTAGTATAATAAGGAATTTATGCCCACTTTAGCCTCCATAATTGTGCATCACTTAATGAGACTACTGAATTGTAAATTAATTCTAAGGAACTAGTATAATTGTCTTACTTAAGTTATAGGTTCTACTAAAATGGGGTTAATGTACAACTTCAATTAACGTGTAACTTTTTCCCTTTATAGAAATACAAACTTCATACTTCTCGAAAAGGGCCTGGGTCTATTCGCACAACGCAGAGCCTCACCCACTAGACGAAATCACACGCCAAGCCACTTCACCAGCGCGAATCACGTATAGCTTAGGTCTAAATAGGTCTTCGAGGTTAGGTTCCAGAGATAATAAATTCCAGGTTAGATTACGGCATTGTAGGTCTGGAGTCGGACGGTTTTTTATTTGACCGAATCTCTTTCCGTCCGGCAATATCCTAGGAGATGATTTGGTCTGTTAAAGTACTCAAGCTCGAATACTTTAACATAAATAACGAAAGATCTTGTAGCTGTAGGATAGATTTACCTAGACTAGAATAAAACTCAACCTTTCTAATAGGATCGGCCGGAACTAACTCGGTTTTTCTATTCGCTTTGGTACGAGTTAGTATTTATAGGAACAAAGTGGATATCTAGTACAATCGAGTCTTGATTTTACTAGATTAATTAATCAAAGGTTCTTTAGCTTCAAAACAAACAAAATTAATTTGATATTTCTATGGTAAATAAATGATTTATTTTCTCGCTTACTATCTGTTTAATTTTATTCAATAGCTTTTCCTTCAGGTAGGATTCCATTTTCAGACGACTAGAAGCTTCTCAGGAGCTTCAGCTTTCAGATAGGGGTTAATTTAAGTTCAGAATAGGAAAACATAAAAAGACAGCCAATTTATGAGGTTGAATCGTTACAATACGCGTCACACGAGTATGCGTAAATTGAGGTTATCTTGAGGACTGACCCTTATATATGGTGCTGCTGAGTCCGTCTATCAGCGCTCTTAGAAAACTGCTGACAGTTTGTGAGGCATATGCTGAGGTGCATGGATTGAAGTACAACCCTAAGAAGAGTGAGGTGCTATTGTTTAGGGCTGGAAGGTTTATGCCGACCTCAATACCACCTCTCGTGCTACATGGAGCCACACTTTCGGTTGTAGACAAAGTTAAATATCTAGGTCACATCATTACACAAGACCTAAGTGATGACCTAGATATAGAACGCGAGCGTAAGGCATTGGCAGTAAGGTCAAACATGCTTGCCCGTGACAGAAATGTAAATAAAAGCGAATTATAGTAATTATAATATCAACATATTATTTGTAATATTTATTACCACGTGTATGGATTGAGAATAAAAAGCTGAAACATTGTAGTATTTACTTACTAACCCCTTTATTCGTGTACCCTGTACCCGATTTCGACAATTCGTTACTACTATGTTGATAAGGCAAGGGAAATATAAAGTATTTGTTATAATAAAAATCATAGAATTATTGTAACAACTCTTTTATTGGCCAAAATACCAGTAAAAACCTTCAAACCATAAGTATTCATTTATTTATCATTAAATTATCCATAAGTTAATTAATTCACTGATAACGTGACTAATAATCAAAGCATCAATAATAATTCAAGCATATAATGCAGTTGAAATACACAGCAATATCACAAAGTACATAATTAATACCAAGGGTTACTTAACTGACTGGACTTCCCAGGAGATGTTCACCATGGAACAGCAGTGACAATAATGAATTAGAATCGGCCGGTCGAACCCTTTTATTCCTGATTCTAGGTGTTCGACCACGCCACCTCTGTTCGATAAACACGTGACGTCATGGATAGCTTAGTCAGTCATTTCAATCACTTGATCAATAAATTCTTACTAGTATTCATTTAAAATATACACAAACATATTAAAACCATTATAAATAGGCACCATGAAAATTACATACTGATATTAATTTTAATTTTAGCATTGGCAATATTATTAGTAAGTCAACGATTATACACTTACCCGACATATTTTCATTGAAGTGTCAAATCAGTATCCAATAGTCTGGTGACACAGAAAAGTGACAAACTAATCAATAAAGAAGGTTAATTCGCGACTTAATTTAAATTACTGGTAAGCTTATGTGCTATATTACATAATAATCTAACACCCGCTGGTTTGCTCGATGCTCTGTTGAAGTTAAAATAACTCTGTTTAAAGCCTTCACTCAGTCATTTTACTCGAGCAGCCTGTGGGTGAAGTACACGAAAAGAGCCTATAATGCCCTACGAGTACAGTATAATAACGCACTCAGAATGTTGTTGGGGTTGCCCACATGGTGTAGTGCATCTCGTATGTTCGCCGAGGCCCATACGGACGATTTTTACGTCATTAAAGGGAAAAAAATCGTCTCGATGATGGGTTGACTTAGGGGCAGCTCCAACAGCATTCTGGGGGTGATTGCGGGCCGATATGATAGTCCAATTTTGGCTCATTGGATAGGGAATACAAAGAGCTTTCTATCATATAGGAAATAAGTTAGATTTATTTAGTATTATTATTTACTAACACTAGTCGTAAGTCTTCATTAACAAAATATGGATTATATCTGAAATAAAGATTAAAATTAAATTTAAATTAAATTAAAACAAGTGACATCTTTCCCACGGAAATGATGCACCCTTATTCCTCGTCTTAGCATTTAGTACGCTTAATTTGAGGCAAAATATCAACGATCTCTGAATGCCTCACTTTTCACTACAAACCTAAACATAATCAATACAGGTTCATCTCCAACGTTTGTCAACAGACGAAGCAAAACAATCATTGATTTGACACAAGCAACCAAAGAAGCATCGAAGCACATCTCAAACTGGCATGTATCGAGTGAACTCTCATGCTCAGACCATAGATGGATTCGATTCGACATTCAGGTAAATACACTTGCGGCAACACCCAGGAGGAACCCCAGGAAAACGAACCGGGCCCAGTACGCACAGCGAATAGGGCAGGCACTCATACGTACCGAGGTTCCTCCTAAACTAACAGGCACCGTAGAAATAGACAAACAGGTAGGTGTCCTTACAGATACCATCATAGACTGTTACCACCAGACATGTCCTCTAACAACCCCGCCGACAGGCAATGGTAACAAAGCCAACTGGTGGGGACCTGAGCTTGAGAGACTCAGGAAGAAAATGAGGAAACAACTAAACAGTGCAATGAACGCCGGTGCAGACCAGGACTGGGATGATTATAAAATCACCAAGTCTAGGTACAAAAAACGGCTCAGATACAGGAGCACAAGCTCATGGCGTAACTTCTGTACCAACATTGAGTCCACTACGCAGGCCAACAGGGTAAGGAAGGTTCTCTCCAACAACACAGCCTTAACTCTAGGATCCCTGCGTAAACCTGACGACACCCTCACCAACTCATCGGAGGAAACAGAGTGCGTCCTGGTTCAGACGCCCTTTCCGGACTGCGAGATAGCGAGTCCAACGGTACGGTTGGATGAGGAAACCGCCCCGACAGAGGAAGGGTGGCGACTGGCCAGCGAGGTAATAACCCCTCAAAGAACTCAATGGGCCATTGACAGCTTTGACTCCTACAAATCCCCAGGACCAGATGGAATTTTTCCCCGCCCTACTGAAATGGGGCGGGAGGGCGCTAACACACAGGCTCACCATCATCCTGAGTGCCTGCTTGGCACACACGTTTGTGCCTAGGCAGTGGAGAGAAGTCAAGGTTATCTTCATACCAAAACCAGGTAAAGGAGATTACACGGACCCCAAATCCTTTAGACCAATAAGCCTAACCTCCTTCTTGCTGAAGACGTTGGAAAAGCTGTGTGACAGACATCTGAGAGAGAGGGCGCTAGTGCGGATGCCCCTGCATCAGAATCAACATGCCTACAGTTCAGGTAAATCAACAGAATCCGCGCTTCACGCAGTGGTTACCAAGGCCGAAGTCGCGATCAAAAACAAGACTATGTGTTTAGATTAAGGTCAGAACGGGTCAATGATTTTATTGGGTTCAAATCATATGTCAGGGAGGTTATCAGTACCTCATTATCTCTCACATCTGTCACTATGGAATAATACCTTATTACCTTGCAAGCACGTAATAACTGGTAGGTATATTATTCGTTGGCTATGGGGTTAAGTTATTTAGTTAATTCAATTCAATTGGTATTTCACTGTTTAATGAGATAAAGGTAATCAGATCGGTCAGAATAAATACTCAAAATGGAGAGCTTATTCAATCAGTAGTTAATTTGTGTAAATTAACTAGGAATTCAATCTGATTCATATTAGACTTAAGGTGTATAAAATGTCATTATCATTTCTCATGTCATATATGTTAAGTCACATATAATTACTTCAAAATGTCAATATCATTTCTCATGTCATGTGTCATGGATATTACTTCATTATGTCAGTACAGGATTAGGTCAATATCCTTACCTACTCATGTACTTATGTATGTAGTCTATATAGTCATACTACTACATAATGTGGAAAGTATGCTACGAGTGTATAGGTATCAATATTATTGCTTCATGTTATTCATAAGGATGTATTCTTGGTATAAGATGCTACTTCATGATTCAAATAGGTTTATATGAACAATGTTATTTCAAACATGTGTGTCTGTAATCACAAGTTATACTAAGTCATAGGGTCATTATAATTTCAATGTCATATTTCATAATGGCTTGCAGGTATTCAGCTTATCTTTTCCCGGCGGGCGGAGGAAATGTTCAAGCAAATTGGACAGGTTTCGTTAAAAATCTAAAATTCAGTATCAAATAATCAAAAGACGGTTTGATACCGCATAAGGGTCAATTCTAGTACTCATATTCAATAGTATGACCACTAGCGCCATTGCGTCGGGCAGAAAAAGCTGTAACTTAAGAAAAATCACATTCATCGAGTCTCAAGGTGACTCGTTCATTACGATCCGGTCAAGAGATGTAGTCGCATGTGTAAACCACGCTGGTTCAACACTCAGGTTAGAACTTTGGATGCAAAGAAATACAGAGATGGTCGACAAACACTATTTATTGTAAGACTTAATTTATAGCACCAAATACAAAAATTAGCACAACTGTCAATTACAACTGCTGAGGAACGAATACCCAAGTTCAAACGTAAAATATATACCTCAACAGAATAGTACTCGCCTGTGATTGGTCGTTGTCGACAGCCGTCGACAACGGACTATCTTGGCCGATCGATACACCTTCTTTTAAGATAAATTTAATAATGAAAGGTAAATACATGGCTCTGTAAATTATATTAAGGTTATTCAAATAGTTATGACACATGGTTTGAGGTTAGAATATTCATTTTCAGGGCTGAAGGCCCAGACTCGTGGGAGTCAGTGTATTTATCATGTAATCAAGTGTGTGCAATAATACAAAAAGTGGTCAGTTAATATAGTTTCATTTCTTCAATCTCAAATCATCTTCAATAACTTCATTCCGAGTGACGCGGTGATGGGACGCACCGTGCTCACGAGGTGGTGGCCCAAACCTTCATAGACCCCAGCCAGGACGGCTGGGGAGGGGACTGGCTGACGGCGGGGGCGGTTCCATGGCGGAGCTCTCGACGGCGGCAGCCGAGGTAAGGCGTCCAGGACGGAGCCTTACTTGGTCAAGTATCACCCCCATTATTCAATCATTTAGGTAGCCCATGAGCGGGACCTATTCTCTTCATTATTAGTGGCACCAAGAGGGGATTATTGGTGGCCCATGACGGGACCCCATTTAACGTTCATCAGTGTTGGTGTACCCATGACGGGATACCATCTACAACCACCCTATTTATCGTTCAGGTGCAAAAAGACCAGTAGTGGTTAAGAGTCTGGATACAACCCATACAGACATAGAAAATAGTGATGTGATAGTTAAAAAGTAAAAATATAGTAAAAAGCCCATAGGCTCGGAAAATTCAAAGCCCAAACACTCAGACAAAAATAATAATTCGAATAAGTCTAAACCAAAACCCTCTTTAAAAGTAAGTATTCCCAAGCCCAATGAAATAAGTTCTAAACCAAAACCCGCCTTAAGGCGACGTGAGCTCCAAAAATTGATTTTTAAGAAATGTAGCTCTTGTGTGGATTATAATACAGCTGCCCTAAATTTATTTAACAATCTTAAGGCCTTTCTCGAGGGAAATCAGCTATTCGAATCCTGAGTGTTTGACTTTCACTCGATAGAAAAAAATCACGAACATAGGTCTAAAATACACTAAAAAAAATCATAACAAATTATGCACAACAGCTAAACATATTAAAATTGGTTCTAAAAATCGGCAATGTTATGTTTGAGAGAAATCAGCTATTACTTTTTTATTTATTAAAACGCACCAAAAATTTAATTTAAAAAACATGATATTCGCGCTTCCAAACACGCACTTCCATCTCGCTCACGCTTATGCTCAGTGAGAGGGAGAGAAGACCACGAACCTACGTCCCCTTAAAAGTAAGTATTCCAAAGCCAACACTAAAAACTATTAAAGTCAGTTCTAAACCAAAAACGACTACTATCCAACTACCAAAAACTATAAAACCAAGAGCCATTCCAAAAACAATTTCAAAGCGTAAATTTTTAATGGCGGATTTTAATGAGCTTAACAAAGACAATGTTGAAATGGTGTATAACCCATGCACCGCAAATGAAAACATATCTGTGTTAGAGGGTAAACGCAAAATTGACCATGTGTCAATACTAGCCCACAATGACGCTAAAACTGACGAGTTTCTAAGTACCCTTGCACCAGAATCGACGGAACTTTTTCATTTAATTGATAGCTTATACGATGAAATAGAAAATCAAACGAACTTACCTGTAAGTGAAGTTCGATGACTATTAAACGATGTGATTCGCCCGAGTGATTACATTATACTTCACTTGTAGTAGCACGCGAGTGTGCTGCCATCGTACACAATTTTAGAGCAACTTTCTATAAATTAAAAAATATCCTGCTCAATTTGAGGGTACTTCATACACGTTGACCTATGTAAAAAAGGCCATTAAAGTGCGCTATTTCGTGTCCTAATTGGGTAAAAACCTGGAGCTATCGTCCGGTTAGGGTTGGGAGGGTTGTAATCACTCGGGCGAATCACATCGTTTAATAGTCATCGAACTTCACTTACAGGTAAGTTCGTTTGATTTTCTATTAAACTTCTGTGATTCGCCCTTCGTGATTACATTATACTTCACTTGTAGATGTTTAGAGTGACACGAAATAGCAGAAAAATAAATGAGAAAAGAGCTATATCTCAAACATGAAATAAATACAAGAGAACTCTGAAGCATAGAAAGCTGTAATCAACCAACCATAACAACAACAAATTATAAGTTTGAAGTTTAGTAAGTACGTACATACTTATACTAATTATGGCTAAGTACCTTGTAAAATATTACGACCTTATATCTGAATATCTCTAACGAGTCCGCAACCACTTCTCTGTTATAAAATTTAACGAAGGTAATGGAATTTGCTGAACAACATGCTGTTTTTTTTTTTTTTTTTTTTAGTTTACGCCGAGACGATTAGCAGCTGATGTGGTTGCATGTCTCGTACTATGAAATCTAAAAATTTACTTGTCAATTCCACTGGCTAGCAAGGTAGCCTTAATCCATTGACTCGACTTAATTACTGTGACCCAAACTTCTAAGGTTTCTTAAAACGAATTAAAAGAAAATCACAATTGTTAGAACGCTTCGTTGATGACGATTTAAATAGCATTCTAAAGCTCTCGCTAGGCCTTTTATCAAAATAAGACAAAATCAACCTTGGCTGTGTGTGATTCGTCGCCGATGTCTTAATGTTATTTGTTATGTTTACATATAATAAGATTTCCATTGAATTTATGAATATTGGCCAGTCTAATCACCGACAGAGTTTGCACTCGATGTGCTGTAACTAAGGCTAGGATAGTTGTAAGTTTCTTTGACAATAAACCAAAGGAAATACTTTCATTAGGATACAAGTTACATAATTAAGACCAACCGATGGGTCCCAAGTGCAAAGATCCGTAGCCTGTATAAAGCGTTTTATAGAGGCATTGTTCACAATTTTTGAATCTACTATTAATGATAATGCGGCTTTCGCGGTATTAATAGTTCCATATCGATTCCCTTGGTTAAAAAATAACATAAAAAGCTCTAGTACAAACTTCAAAAATATTACAGCAAATACTATTGCAATTAATATACCATTTTCTAAAATAACAAACATATTGCTTCATGTACATAGTACTATTTGTTAGTGATGCTAACATGACGTCCGTGGCGTCAGGCGGAGATCCGCGTTTCACGAACGCCGCCCTGACAATACTGTGGCAACCAGGGTACGGCTCCTGTGCATCTTGTACTCGGCATTGTAAGGGGAGAACAATAAGTTTGACTTAGGTGGAAATTCGATGCGCTCTGAAATCGTCAAGTTCTCATAGAGAGGAAAGCAGGATTGCGTGGGCCATAGCGGCACTACGACAACACCCTCCGCTCTGTCAGCTGTTGTTTTTTTTTTTTTTTTTTTTTTTTTGTAATACTCTGAATATTAATGCCCCCCATGCGACAAATATACGCAATCGCAGTGGAATTGTCAATTCTTAATAAAACCCCACAGTCTCTGTAATTTTTCGCGAATATCAATAGACCAAAAAAGGCGGCATGTAATTCTAAGCTATTTATGTGCTGGGTGACTTCCTGTTCGGACCACTGACCACAAGCTTTCTTGTCAGAACAGCAACTTCCCCAACCATCAGAGAGAGACGCATCGGAAAATATTTCTAATTGATATTTGCCCGTTCGTATTCGATTATTACATTCGCCTATGTTACGAAGCCACCAATCCAAGTCTTCGCGTATACTTTCTTGAATATTGATAAATTAATCATAATCTTAGTTCTTTCATGGTTTTTGGTGTACATCCAGCCGTACGGCATCGCGGCGGGACAAATAGATAACAATAGTCGTATTAAATGTGCAAAGCTACGAAGTTTACATCTTTTAATAGAGTAAAAGTGTAATAGCTCCATTTTAACCTTTTGTCTCTTGTAACCTGGAATGCCAATATATTCTACAGAATTGAGACTATAGTACCAAGGAAATTAGCCATTTGGTTTGGTATATCTACCTACTGATTTATCATAATTAATTCTGAAGCGGTGAAGCCTTATATATAATGATACCAAGCATTCCTTCGTTAGGTGAAAATTACGAGAGCAAGCAGAGAACGAGTCACCAAAAAGAAACATGCCGTCTAAATAAATCACCGACATCAGACCTTGTTTACGCAGATACTGTACGACATGAGACGCATCAATTTTGTAAATACATATGTACCTATTGCGCTATAAGTATTTACTTAATCCGAACGCTAATACTTGAAACTCGTATAGCTTTCCCAGCGAAAGAAAACGTTAGTATTTCCTATATTCTGTATCTATACTTATAGAAAAATAAGCGTCTCGTAAGTCTAGGATATGAATGCGTTTCTTGCCAAGAGCCTCATAGCTGTCCTTTATATAATACTCGAGTTTGAAGTGAGGTGCAGATAAATTAAATGATTTTATATTCAAAATAAATCTGTTTTTTCCATTGCTTTTCTTTATAAAGAAAAATGCTAGATAAGAATTGACCTTCACAAGGTTCACATTCTACTATTGGCACACCTGATTAGCCTATTGATTTCCTCATTCATACTCGATTCATACAAAGCGGACTCGGGTTTATAAATAGGAAAGCTCGACTGCGATACATGATTTAACACCGGAATGCGCAAACCACGGACCCAAGACAAAATAGTGGGATCACTTGTTATCTCCAACCATTTGTTATAGAAGAAGCCTGTGGCTCCGCATCAGTTCCTGGATCTAGTAGCGTCGCGAGCTCCGGTGTGCGCATACCGTGCTCGGCGGTCGCTCGCGCGGCGCGGTGGTGGCAGTGGCCTCCGCCCACCACGTGCTGAGCTCGTCTTCGCTGGTGTCTGTCGAGGCGGTGGCCACCCCGCCTGCGGCAGCTGCCCCCTCCAGTTTAGAGCCTTGGATGTAGACGGCCCTGCTTGCTGGCTCCTAGGTGTCCACTTAGGTTTAGCGGCAGTACCTATGCTTCAATTCCGACCCGGTATTTGTAATCGCTTTAATTGAAGAAAGAAAGAATGAAAGTTACGCCTAGTTTGAGTCTCAGAATAAAATAAGTGACATAAAAGTCTACCCGTATCGCTGAGAAACTATAAAATGTATTTTGTTTTTTTTTAAACTTTATATTTAGCATCTGTTGTCAATAAGGTTGACACTGTTGACATCAGTGTATTAGCTATGCCTATTATGACAGACGCCCGGAGTTTTTTGTTTCACAACAAGAATGCTGTCGCGCTTGAGGACATGTTCACTACATGCGGCTTTGGCCTCAGGGTTCATTAGCGGAGATTGTGCTAATCTTAAAATATCTGGAGTGTCAAAACGTTTCACAACGTCATTTTTAGTCTACTCTTTCATTCCATTTATTGGAATATCCGACAATCTAGGGGCATATCTTCTTTAATGGGCTCGTCTCCGAGTAAAGATAATATACCCGCGTCTAAAATGATACCTGACGGTGGCGCTTCGATTGTTTCGCTTATTCCGCTAACTACTTAAGTGCAGGCGCAAGCGGCGGCGCGGAAGCGGACGTGCGCGCGGGACAGCAGGCGACTCGGCCGGCTGTGGCGCCAAGCTGGCGGCGCGGACTACCACCAAGCGCGGTCCGCCGGCGCGGTGTCCACCGCTGAGTTGCCGGTGCCGTCATCGACTAAATCGACGATGCCGTTGTTACCGAAATTTTATTCTGTTACATCAGGACAATAGTGATTAGCAGTAGCTAATGCACAACATGTAGATGATGTTGATTATCTCCGCAATCCGCATGTAACAGGGTCGCAAGCACCATATAGTAAACGTATGTCTGCAAACAGGCCGTACACCTGTGTATTAATCAATATACTTAATCATCGACGTATGTATACGTCTAGAGGTAGAAACGCTACAGTTATACATGTCTATGTATACATCATTATTAGGTACTAAGTACAAGATGATACGAGTATGTAAGTACATAATATATAAGTAAGTTTCTACTTGTACAAATACTCGTACTGGCAAAATTGCCATGATACAGTCTCACGGACTGTACTCTAGACAAAGCCTTAATAATCAAGTTTCTACTTGTACAAATACTCGTACTGGAAAAATTGCCATGATACAGTCTCACGGACTGTACTCTAGACAAAGCCTTAATAAGTAAGTTTCTACTTGTACAAATACTCGTACTGGCAAAATTGCCATGATACAGTCTCACGGACTGTACTCTAGACAAAGCCTTAATAAGTAAGTTTCTACTTGTACAAATACTCGTACTGGCAAAATTGCCATGATACAGTCTCACGGACTGTACTCTAGACAAAGCCTTAATAAGTAAGTTTCTACTTGTACAAATACTCGTACTGGAAAAATTGCCATGATACAGTCTCACGGACTGTACTCTAGACAAAGCCTTACATGTATACAAATATAAATTATAATATCATACACGGCATAGTCTCACGGGCTATGCTCGATGAATATCCGTGCTGCCCACATATACACCACCGTTCAACCTCACGGATTGAACTGAAGTATATAAACCAGGGCTGGTAATAGTCTCGCGGAATAATCGCACGGCATATTGTACATAACGTACAAACACAGGCCATATATGTATAAGTCTTGCAGACCAAAAAGTAGGTCAAGTGCGGTTGCATTTCATATCGCCAAAATCTGTAAGGGTTTTCTCCTTACCTTGCGAATCCTCTTGCAAAGAGTCTGGGTCTTCCACCTCACACTCCTCATGCTCATGGTCTGTATTTAATGACGATGCACTGGAACTTGGAGTATAACTACGGTTTTTCCCCCTCGGGACTTCGTATTTTCCGGTCCAAGTAATCTTCTTTATCTTCCTCGTAATACTTGCGTTTGCCCATGTTAAAAACACTACTGAAAACTTATAAAAACTAATATTAACTTTTATTTAACACAGACAGTGAAAACTACGTGCACGATGGCCGCCACACAAAACGTGTATGTAGTACCCTCAAATTGAGCAGGATATTTTTTAATTTATAGAAGGTTGCTCTAAAATTGTGTACGATGGCAGCACACTCGTGTGCTACTACAAGTGAAGTATAATGTAATCACGAAGGGCGAATCACAGAAGTTTAATATATGATTTAACCGAGGAAGGGTACAATAAACTAGCAGATATTAAAAAAAACATTTCAAGGAACAGAGTTAAAATGGAGGCAAACAAAATTAGATAAGGCAAAGTTAAAAGTAATAAGGAAAAAAATTACGAAATTATTAAGAATCATTTAAACCTTATAATATCAGAAAAGAGGGCATTTCTAGAATTTGAAGCAGACAAAAATAATGAAATAGCACACTTGACCAATACTATGGATGAAATGGCAGTACTACAAATTATGACGTCAGCAATGAAGGAATCGAATGATATTATGAAGAAGGCAAAAATAAAACTTAGAATTAAAGAACTTAGAGTAGAAATATCAATTAAGAAAAAGGAGCATAGGCAGGCCTTAAAAAAACTGACAAGGGAAAAGACCTTAAGGCGTAAACTTAGTAAAAATCGTGTAAAACATCCTAGCCAATTAAAAATTTACAAAACGAAAACATACGCTGATTATGCATTAAAGATTAATGATATGTTTACCTCGGGATACGAAGAGTCAAGCAGTGTAAAGGAAGAGATGGTTAATAATGTAATTAATATTAGAAACACATTAAATTTGCTGTCTGAGTATTCTGGGAAAACAAAGTTGTATATAACGGATGTTTGTGACATTAAAATTATTAGATTTATTACATTGTTAGCTTAAGAATATGTACAACTGATAAATTATAAGTTGTTGAATCAAAACTTAGCAGTAGACAACAAATGCATTTCACAATAATCTATAAGTGCTGCAATAAGATCGGGAGCAATTATAAAGGAGTATTTTAAACAAAATAAGTTATTGTCACTAACAAATATAATATCGAATTTGAGAGTTACAAGAATCATTAATAAACTCCTGTTTGACTTGAGTGGAGTAAAGAGTTTAAATCAAGCTAGGTCCGATTTGGTTAGCAATAAATATTTAAAATTAATATATGGTACAAAATATTCCAAAGATTATATAGATACTTTGAAATTATTATACATTAGGTTTATAATAATAACTGTGTACTTTGTGGTGGAGTTAAATAAATACTTTTTTCAACACACCTGCTCGTAAAGTAGGTCTTATTACAGCGTATTTACACTGATAATGCAGAATATTACCCATGCCGTGCCTTTTACATTACATTATCGCACTAGTGCCTTTTCATTACATATCTTTTTAAATATTAGCAAAATAATGTAGAATATTACCCATACCGTGACTTTTACATTACATTATCGCACTAGTGCCTTTTCATTACATATCTTTTAACATTTTCATTTTTTTTTTTTTTTCCTCGGAAATGTGTTGAAAAACGTCGTATGAAACACGTGAGCATTGGTCATTACACTTCTCGTCTCCATTAAGCCTTCGCCTTCGGCTCAGGCTTAAAAACCGACTCGAGTGTAATGACCAACTTAGCACACTTGTATCATAATGTACTATTATTATTATTATATTATTATTATAACTTGGGACCTGATCAATGCCGACCGAGTTCAGGGAGACAAGTATGATGAAAATGCAATTTATGATGTAATCCAGAGAAATAGAGCCAAGTTCGGCATGGAAGATCGTATTGGCAATAGGAATATGATAGTGCAGGTAATAGAGACCAACGAATTAGAAAAAAACAAGGAATCAAAGTCTGGCCAAGATCCAGTCCTCTGACTCTGAGTCAAACACGGATTCTGATTCGGACTAGTTGCATTAGTCGTAAGTGTAATGTCATAAGTGTATGTATAATGATTTATTCTTTTATTCATCATTTTAAGTATAATAATAAGTATATTAATCATCAAAAATAAAGTAATAATCCCCAATTTATTCGTTTGTATTCCTCCAGCACACACCACAGGACACTGATCACTGTTCCAACCTCTGGCACTGACATTTTACAGGCACCGAGTAATGTTTCAGCTCTGGTTAATCAGGCACATGTCAGATCTAAATTGACACAGTCTAATAGGTAGAGGTCGGGACGAGGTTCCATTTTAGTAATAGACCTAAGATTTCCAAGTTGTCAATATTATTGAAATGGATTTCACAAACCATACAGTAAGTTTTTTCAGAATCAATGACTATTACTGATGACGGATTAAATGAAAGATTTGTGTCTTTAATTATTGCATAGTAAACATAGCCAAACTCACACTTGTAGCATGTTAAATTAACAGAATACACGGCATCTGAATATTACTTCATAATACCAATTTCTATAATTTTCTGAGGGACTAGTCTAAGAAAGGCTACCTCACCAATAACAATCAATGGATACAAAGCAGACGCTTTGATAGATACTGGAAGCTCTGTCAGTTTCATAAATAGAAGTCTGGCCGAGATACTAAAACTAAAGATAAGGCCTAGCCGTCAAACCATCACATTGGCTTCTCTCAGCCATGTACATATCTTATGTCCAGGGTGTCTGTTATGTAAATATTCAACTTGACAAACATTGTTACAAATACCAACCTCTCCTGATTGTCAACAATCTATGCGCAGATGCCATTATCGGTCACGATATTCTCAAAAACCATTCTTCGTTGGAGCTGGAGTTTGGAGGAGCCCAGGAACCAATACGAATCTGTAATGTCATGGAAGCATCGGTACCGCCAGCATCCTTGTTTACCAACCTCTCACCGAACATAAAACCAATCGCGGTCCGATCCAGGCGACATACCACCGAAGATGAACGCTTCATAACCACGGAAGTTTCTAAGCTGCTTGAAGCCGGAATCATTGAACCCAGTATCTCGCCCTGGCGAGCGCAAGTTCTTATCGCCGGTGGAGGACTACACAAGAAGAGGATGGTAATAGATTACTCTCAAACTATAAATAAATACACTGAATTGGATGCTTTTCCATTACCGAGGATAGAATCCATTGTAGCGAAAGCAGCCAAATACAACTATTTCAGCCAAATCGATTTAAAAAGTGCGTATCATCAAGTACCTATTCTACAAAAAGAACGCATTTTTACTGCTTTTGAAGCCAACGGATAGCTATATCAGTTTACAAGAGTCCCGTTTGGAGTCACCAACGGCGTCGCGGCATTTCAGCGTACCCTGAACTACATTATAGAAGAAGAGCACTTAATCGGTACGTTTGCCTGTCTAGATGACGTCACTGTATGCGGCAAAACCAAAGAGGAACATGACATACATTTATCTAAGTTCAAAGAGGCTGCCGCTAAGTACAATCTGACATTAAATGAAAACTAATGTGTGTTCAATAAAGAAACTATCGACCTTCTTGGTTATACAATACAAAATAATACAATCCGGCCTGACGAGAACGGGCTGAAACCACTCCTCGATTTCTCGGAAAGAATCAAACCATTACTTTCTATTTGTACTTTCCCTCTCTCCAAAATCGCAATCACTATTATTATTAATTAAAAGGCGAAATTGCAAAAGCGTCCCTATCTGCTATCAACGAAAATGTAATGTTTACTGTCGAAACTGACGCTTCCGAAAATGCCCTCGCCGCTTCTCTTTCCCAGAACGGACAGCCCGTAGCTTTTTTCTCACGATCCTTGAATGAATCGGAAAGGCGACAATCTTCAATTGAAAAAGAAGCTGCTGCGATTGTGGAATCACTACGCAAATGGCGCCACTATCTGGTCGGCATGTACTTCCTATTAATAACAGACCAACAATCGGTAGCTTTTATGTTTAACCAAGCCCATTCTAGCAAAATAAAGAATGAGAAGATTGAACGATGGCGATTAGAGTTATCCTGTTTTAAGTACGATATAATTTATCGTCCCGGCAAAGAAAACGTAGTCGCTGACGCGCTAACTAGAGTATGTGCGCATATGGACATAAATAATCTAAAAACTTTACATGACAATCTGTGTCACCCAGGAATCGTCCGTATGAATCATTGGGTACGATCGAAAAACCTTCCGTATTCAATCAATGACATTCGACAGATGACTGCCAATTGTAAGGTATGCGCCGAAATTAAACCCCGATATGCTAATACAAGCGATTTGTTCCCGATTCGTCGTATTCCTGATTGGTCGGATTCCTGATTCGTCGTATTCCTGATTCGTCGTAATCCCGTTTTGTCGGAATTATTTATATAAAATCATTACAAATATTAGACCATTATTTATTTGCCTTCCCGAAGAGCTGTTATACAGTCAGCAGCAAAAGTAGCTAAGCTGGTGAGGTGTTCACAATGAAGTCAACACGCTTTTATTGTCTAGAGAATAAAAACGCGTGTAGATCATTGTAAACACCTCAACCGCTTAGCCACTTTAGAGTTTTGTACATATTTAAACTTTCTTGCAAATAAAAATATGCAATTAGCGGACTTAATGCTTCAAGGCATTCTCTACCAGTCAACCACTGGGCCAAAAAGAGATGATTATTTGGTGCAGGCTTAAAGAAAGAGAATGGTAAAACAAAACCATAGTTCACCAAATACTTGTTAATATGCAAATTAGTACGTATCTATTACTGGCCACTTGTACGACGTCCACTTGAACAGCAACTTTTCATTTGTTTCTTTTCTGTCACACCATTGTTAATGAATATTAAGATTGTGAAAATATTGTCAATATCAGTTTTATTTCGCGATTTTCCTAAAAATGGATACTGACGAAACTAATAAAATGGTATTTATCGATAGTAAAAGAGCTAGCGGGAAGATCTTATTGCGGGGAGGCTATAGATACAACTTCGATAAGAAAAACAAAGGTGGTTCGACGAACTGGAGGTGCTGTAATAGATCTGTCTGCTCGACATCCATTACTTTAAATAAAGATGACAAGGTAATAAGAGAGTCGAAACACATGTGCAAGCCAGAATTTATGAAGCGGGAAGTCGAGGGTCACGTTAATGATTTGAAACGCAAGGTGTGTGGCAGCATGGAGCCAGTCCCAAAAATTTTTGAACAATCTGTGCAAGATTTTGTTGAAAATTGTGATGGAGAATTTAATTTTACGCTCATCCCGGAGTGGAAGAAACTGAAAACGACTTTGTATAATGCACGAAACAAGTCACTAGGCGTCGAAAAGTGCACATTTCAACATTTAAGTGAAGTTGTCATTCCATTGAAGCTATCAGACGATTTCCTGATTTGCAACGACGGCGATGTTGATAAGATATTGATATTTGCTTCCCCCTCTGCTGTAGATATATTGGCGAAATGCACTGAATATTTCGGAGACGGTACCTTTAAGGCGGCACCGCCTCCGTTTTTACAAATATATACGATGCAAGTTAATTTGACCAACAATGCAGATAGCTCATGTTTTGTACCCGTAGTGTATGCCCTTCTACCTAACAAGGAAGAAAATACTTATAAGCGGTTATTTTCATTATTAAAGCATGAATTCTCTCAAAAAATCGCAAAGTTCAAATGCGATTTTGAAATTGCCGCCATTAATGGGTTGAAAGCAGTACACCAGGACGTTGTGGTAACAGGATGTTATTTTCATTATCAAAAAGCTCTGTGGAAGAAATCGAAGGAGTTAGGTTTAATTGACGACGAAGAAGGCAGGATCTATACAAAGATATGTACGCGGCTCGCGTTATTACCAAAGGAAGATATACCAGCCGCATATTTGGAAATATCTGAATGCATCCCTGACCGTTCCGTGATAACTCCATTCCACAATTACTTTTTAAATTTCTGGATGCGAAAAATTACCGGATCAATGTTTTCGGTCAGTGAAGAAGAATTCAGAACGAACAATGCGGTTGAGGGATGGAATAACCGGTTGAATCATAGAATCCCTAAGAAACCTTCCCTTTTTAGATTTATCGAACTACTGCGAGTCGAAGCACAACATCAAGACATCAAGATTAGAAAAATGCAGTTACACTGTCCGAGTGTAATAAAATCTCGTCGAGCAAAAGATGTTCAAAAATATCACCAAGAACGGGAAATAGTCAATGATTTTATTGATAAAAAAATCACAGTCATTGAATGTTTAAATAGGCTTTGTTTAGTAATATAACTAATAAAATACCAATATAGGTTTAATACACGCTTTTATTGAAAAAAAATCCTTTTTATTTATAAAACGTAAGTAAAGCCGTGGTAAATGAATAGTTTCATTCTATAATAAAAATGCGACGAATGAGGAATACGACAAATCAGGAATCCGACCAATCAGGAATACGACGAATCGGGAACAAATCATACAAGCGGACAGCTTATCAAAGCAACGGCACGGCACCCTTGGAGCGCCTTAATATTGATTTTAAGGGGCCAATTCCATCAAAGTCGCGAAATAAATATATACTGACTGTCATTGACGAGTACAGTCGTTTTCCTTTTGCTTTCGCATGCAAAGACATGACGTCAAGCACCGTCATAAACTGCTTAAACGAAATATTTTATACATTTGGCACGCCAATTTACATTCACTCGGACAGAGGAACATCGTTCATGTCTCAAGAACTCACCCAGTACCTCGTCTCTCTCGGAATAGCTTGTAGCCGCACCACTCCGTACAACCCACAAGGAAACGGACAAGTTGAACGCCTGAATTTTACCTTGTGGCGAGCGATTCAATTAAGTTTGAAATCTAAGGGCCTCGAAATAGCAGACTGGGAGAAAGTTCTGCCTAGAAGCTTGCATTCGTTACGGTCATTACTGTGCACAGCTACTAATGCTACTCCTCACGAAAGAATATTCAGTCACCCTCGAAGGAGTCCTAACGGGGTATCATTGCCTGCTTGGCTGACTACTCCGGGACCCATTCTAATAAAAAGGAGCGTGCGTCATTCTAAATATGATCCTATTGTGGAAGAAGGACATCTCCTACAAAGCAACCCAAATTATTCACACATAAGATATCCTGACGGAAGAGAAGGCACTATATCGAACAGGCATCTGGCACCAATTCCCTCGGATGATGAATATATCTCCATATCCTCTGATGATGACGACGATGAGGCACCTGAGGCTGTATCTGAAGAACCGTCTGCGCCTGCGAACGATGTAGAGCCAACAGCAGCAGAGGAACCGAGGCCCACGGGCAGTAATCAACCCGATGTTTGGCGCTCGACGCGCACCAGGCGTCGACCTGCCTACCTGGAGGACTACCAGACATCTTAGGAGGGATGAATGTGGTGTATCTCTATGGCCTGTTGCCACTGTCTGTCAATCAATGTCTTATGAATAGATGTCATGTTTTTTAGCTGAATAAAGCCAAGTTTTCTCGTGGTTTATCTCTTAGTACTCTCGTACGTATCAGCCACTCTCGTACGTATCAGCCAGTAAAGGTGTCCTCGTGGAAATGTATATAACAAATCCGGCTGTATTTTGTAGGAATCCATTTTCTACGACCAGTTGCTTCAATCCATTTATTTTTAACATCAGGATCATTCGGAAAACTGAAATAAAATTGCAATATAGAATTAACCATAACTGTTTGTTAATAATATTTGCTTTTCACTACATACATTATATAGCTGCATTAATAATATAAAAAAGTAATTATCATTTCCTCTGTTTTTAAAATCGATTTTAACCGAGTAAGAAAATCGCAGTGCACAGCACTGTGGTACAGCACTGTTCTTGCTTTTGACAGAAAAACTGAGAAATCGACCTTGAACGTGACTCGACAGTTATGCACGCCAAGTCTGGCTCATCAAATAAAAGCCGCAATGGAAAACTAGCGTTGGCACACAATCGCCCGCTACTGTTTTGTTGAAAATTATAAAACAAATAGTTTTTTAATTAATAGCAGATATTACGGGACAAATAGTACTTACCGAAAAAAGGAAATACCTCGATTAACACCTCCACCTTTTTTGGTAGTGTTTGAGCAATTAATTATTGCGCAACAAACCATTATGTTTTTACAACCTGACGTCGCATGCAGACTGCAGACCGCGGACGTGAGCAGACTGAAGTTCGCGGCGAGCAAAGCAGTCCTCGGGACGTCGGTTCGCCACGCGAAGTACATACGCTTGTTACTTCTATCTCGATATATTTCTGTGGTCCGGACAAGCCAGCATGATTCAATATTATAACATTACAAGTATGATATAACATGTATCATAAATAAAATGCTATTATACATAGGCTATACTGTACGAAAGATGAAATAATGAAGCTGTTAAGAGCCCGTTCACAAGGTACTTAAATACAAAATACAGTGTGTATCTATCATTAAATTTAAATCATCTCAATCATTTACAAGTGGCGCTAGTGAGCACGTGAACGGGCTCTTAATGGAGCCCGCCTAAAAGTAGTAAGACTGCAGGCACTGCAGCTAAGTCTTTTCGAAGCACAGGTCCTTACGGCCTGCAGGTAGGCACTCGTACCAGCGAAGCTGTATTTATACACGAATTCCGCTGATGTCAAGCAATTTTAAGCGATTGCAGTTTCCTGTGCGCGTCTTCTGCTTCTCTATGACATATTAGTCGCAGAGCTGTCGTCGCTAGTTTTTGAAAATATGAACGAAGATTTTCTTCTTGAAAGTCTTTTAGATACATTTATGCGAAATGCTTTACTTATACTCCTATTTGTTGCAACTTTGTAACCACGCGAAGAGGAATACATTTTAGACACTGTGTTTGGTAATTTCACCAGTGAAGCTGGACTAAAATATACATATGTAGACTATGCGGGGTTCAGTAAGGAAGAAAACCATGTAGTTTCTGGAAGACTAGTTGTATTTTGGAAAAGGCACAATAAAATACTATAGTAAAGGAAATGTCACAGTAGGTCGTGTGATTAGGCTCGCGGTTAGCAGCGGACTGCCTTCCCTTGCCTAGTAACGGGTTGCATTACATATGACCGTTTCGATTATGCACCTTAAGACTATATACTTAAGACTGAATTAGGATTACACCTTATTAAAATAACAAATTAAAATATACATATAATGAGCGCATCGCTAACACTCCCCACCCCAGTGCTGTCTCAGCACTCAACACTTACGGGAATAGGAGCGATGCGAGCCGCGGAGCGCCGCCACGTCCCGGTCGCCGTGCGCACCTCCACCAGCCGGACACGGCCGTCTCTGCCGGGAATCACCTGAGTGATCAGGCCTCTAGGCCAGATATTCCGGGGAGAGTTGGGGTCCACAATCAACACGAGGTATCCGATTTGTAGCGGTTTGCGCTCCTCGTGCCACTTTGTCCTGGGTAAGAGGTCAGGTAAAATTTCTCGGACCCACCTCTGCCAATACATGTCTGCAAGTCTCTGTGCCTTGCGCCACTGCTTGCGTAGGTTCAAATCCGAGTCATTGAATTCTCCTATGATAGGAAGTTTCGATGATGATCCTAGGAGAAAGTGATTCGGGGTCAAGGATTCACCATCACCTGGATCCACTGAAACGTGCATCAAAGGACGACTATTGACCATATTTTCAATTTCAGCCATCAACGTGATCAACACCTCGTCCCTCGGTGCGCGTTCTTTCAGAACAACCTTGAGAGCCGACTTCACTGAGCGGATCAAGCGTTCCCACGCCCCACCCCAATGGGGACTAGCGGGGGGAATAAACGTCCAGTCCATATTATTGTTAACCCCCTCAGCTTTCAACACATCGGTATCCAGTGTCTGCATCGACCGTTGCAGCTCTGTATCGGCACCCCGTAGATTAGTTCCGTTGTCTGAATACAGGTGGCGCGGCCAACCTCGCCGTGCCGCCATACGCCGCAACGCCATGATGAGTGAATCGGTCGTCAGCGAGTTAACCAGTTCGATATGAATTGCTCGAACTGTTAGACATGTAAATAATACACCATACCTCTTTTCTCTTCGTCGACCCACCGCGACCTCCATGGGTCCGAATAGGTCTAGTCCGCAGTGAAAATATGGTCGTTGATGGTGGTGCGCCAATCTAGCTTGTGGCAAGTCGCCCATACGTGGTACCTGAGGCTTACATTTCAATATTCTGCATAACATGCATCGTGACGCCACGCGTTTGACAGTAGGTCTAAGTCTGAGTACCCAATACCTCTGCTTGATCTCGTTCACGACGGTCTCTTGACTTCCGTGGGCTGCCTTGACGTGGAAATGCCGGATGATAATCTGAGTCACCGGATGTCGGCCGTCCAAGATCACAGGTCTCTTGACGTCCGGGGCCACGTCCACTGCGGCGTCGATGCGCCCTCCTACGCGGAGAAGTCCATGTTCATCTAAAATTGGGGATAATTTTATTAACCTACTGCTGCGGTGCAAGGCCATTTGCCTTTGGATCCTTCCTAAGTCCTCCCCGAATGACTCAAGTTGAGCATGTTTTAACAACAACATCTCGGCACGCTCCATCATAGTGCAGTCAATCTCGGCCGCTTGACCTTTGCACCTAGCGATGAATTTTAACACTGAGGCTGCGGCGCGGGACAAGCGAAGCCAGGAAGAAAAGCGCTGAGGGTCCGGCACAGGCAAGCGCGCAGGCTCGTCGTGCTCCTGCACGATAGCTACGCAATCCACTGGGTCATCTTCGGCACCTGTTGAGATGACATCTTTAGGCCATAAACTTTCGTCATTGTATAAAAATGACGGTCCTTTAAACCACTCATCTTGCAGGCTCAGATCGAAAGATTCCCGTGTAGCTAAATCGGCAACATTAAGCTTTGTTGAAATGTACCGCCACTCGTCTACACGGGTGAGCTCGTCAATCTCGCCCAAGCGGTTCGCCTCGAACGTCTTATACTCACGGTTTTTGTTGCGAATCCAATGAATGACTGTTGTCGAGTCGCACCAAAAGAAACGCCGCAGAGGAATGAGTTTATGTTCGCCTATAATTGTGTTAGCCAGTCTTGCGGCTAAGACCCCAGCTTGTAATTCGGCCTTTGGAATTGTCAATGGCTTAACCGGCATGACTCTGCACTTACTGGCGATAAAGGAAACATAAACGATTCCTTTATTATTCCAGCGCCAATAGCCTACAGCTGACATTGCTTGGCAAGATGAGTCACTAAATAAATGTAATTGTAAATTATCATATACCAGACAGGTCGTAGCACAGGTAGTTGCCGCTACGCCGTCGTAGCCTTTCGTAGCGCGATTCGTAGCCGCAACGGGCGCCGACGATGATGCGTGTGGCGGTGGGGGCCTGTCTACGGATAACTTGCTGTTGCTAGTGTTGCTACCCGGGCGTTCTTGCGTCTTGCTCGCGCACGTAGCCTCCGCTGGGCTATCCCTCTCTCCATTGCGCGCGGCTGAGCTGTAGCACCTAGGTATGCGAATGTTATTAATTACCTTTAAAAGATCAATCCATTTTCGCCACTTATTATAAATATGATCTGGTATGTAATCATCCCAGCCGATTGATAACCGCCAAGTGTCGCGCAGCATAATACGACCTTGGATGGTGAATGGAGCTAAAAATCCTAGGACATCGAAAATGGACATAATTACCCTAAGCATAAGGCGTTTCGTAGGGCGCTCGTCTCCATTAATTATATTCTCGGGAATCCGCTTTAATGATACATCGAAAGCCAACATATCATCTATTATATATATCATCGCCTAGTACCTACAACACAAGCCTTACTGAGCTTACCGTGGGCCTAGGTTGATTTGTGTAAGATTGTCCCGTAATATTATTATTATTTATTATTATTTATTTATCATCGGCGGGATACCATATTAGCCCGAGAGTACGCTCACCTTCGTGCTGCTGGTCGACTTTAAACCTTACGGCTGCTGTGCCTAAGGTTTCTTTTGGCACGCTGTTTAGAACTGCAAGGCTGTTGCTAGTCCAATTCCTTATCTCGAAACCGCCGGCACTGTGTATTGAACTTATATTTCTTACCATTTTTATGGCCGCGGCTTCGTCAGGAAAACTGTCTATGTAGTCGTCTACATAATGCGAGTTTTGAACAGCTTCAACAGCTTCCGGCATAGTCGATTCAAAACGACGCGCGTTTAAGTTTTTTACAAACTGAGCGACGAATGGAGAACAATTACCACCAAAAATTAAAGATGACATTAAATACGTTTTTAGGTCATCAGTAGGGTTGTCCCTCCATAAAAATCTCAGGGCGTATTGATCTTCGGCGCGAATCTTAACCCGTAGAAACATATCTCTGATGTCACCTGTTACTCCAATTTTGTTTTCCCTGAAACGTAACATAATACCAAACAACTTTGACAGCAAGTCGGGTCCTGTAAGTAGATAATCGTTTAGGCAATAACCATTCACCTTATTCGCCGAGTCGAATACCAATCTAAGACGTTGTTTATTAGGGTTGTCTACCCCAAAGTGAGCAAGATAAAATGTTTTAGGTCTCACCTGAGTGTCTGAAAGTTCCTCTGCATAGTCATTTTGAAGTAAATGACGGACGCGCTCCCGATATCTTTCAGCAAAACCGGAGTCTTTAGCCATCCTCCTTTCTATGCCTTTCATCCTATTAAGAGCACTAGGATAAGAGTCGGGCATAGTGCAGTGTTCGTCTCTCCATGGCAGGCCGACATGCCAGCGGCCGTCGATGAGCTCGGCGGAGCGCTCCAGTTGCGCGACCGCGCGAACCTCATCGGCGTTTTGGCGCGCGTGCGCAGTCACTCCTATGGAATCTAAAAGAAACGAACGCCTGACATCCTCGTGGATTTCCCTCAATTGGCACTCGTCCGAAGTGTTGTGCTCCATCGTGCTATCTGCAATGAAGAGGTTAGTATGGACATTTCCAAACGGACGGCGTCCGGACGGACGGACAGTCCGCGGCACGCACACTTTCCCATGAACGCTCCAGCCTAGTGGGGAGAGAGTAGCGAATGGCTCATTTGACTTTCCTACTTTCAACTGTATAGGTAACAAAAGATGGTGATTATCCTGACCTATTAACAACTCAGGTTTTGAATCGGTAGTACACAAATTATGTTTTATATCTGTCAGGTAAGGATAATCCACCAATTTTAATACAGACAATGTTTGCAATGGTAAACTTAGTTCGTTGACACAACGCATTTTAACATTATAAACCTTACTGTCCATACCCTTAAGGTCCACTTTTACTATTGTCGATTTGCACACAAGTTCGTTATCACCAAAGGCGCCGCGCCGCGTACGCGCAATGTCTCTGAGTGACCATGTAAACCAACGCGCTGCGCGAGATTCGCACTTATTAATGATACCGAAGAACCATCATCGAGTAGCGCTGTACTATTCACCGTACCGTTAGGTCCCTGCACACATACTGGTACTACTTTTAACAACACCTTTTTATCACTCGCGTTAATATGCGTCAAAGTCTCAGGAACGCTGTCAGGCTCAAGGTCATGCTGCACTAACGCATTCGTAGCTGAACAACTGGGATAACTCGAAGAGCCCGATGACGATGACGGAAGCGGTACTTCGGTTTTGTTTACCGTGTAGTGCAGAAGTCGGTGATGCGCTTCGCCGCAACCATCCTTATCACATGCAGGCGCGCGGCATGATTCTCGCTCGTGTTTAGATAATAGGCATTTATAACATAAGCCATTTTTTCTAACGAATTGCCACCGTACTTTGCGCAGCGCTCATTTAAACTGTTTACAATCAGTTAACTTGTGTATCGATGTATGACAGAATAGACACTTTTTATCGCTTCCCTCGGAATGCACTAATATTGTATGGGTACGTGCATTGTTAGTGTCTATGGTTTTGTGTTTGTATCCTACATATCTTGCAGCAGTATATATACTTGCAGTGGTAGAAATCTTAACGGCCTCGTCGTTAAGGAAATCAGACATAATTACTTATCTTGGTTTTTTGCCCTCTTTAATTAAATTAAAGCTATAATCTGACCACTTGGAGATTAGTACTGTTGGGAGCTTGGATAAAATTATGGATACAATATTTACCCCCCGTAGATGCTCCTCTTGGCCAACTGCTCGTACTGCTTCTACGTAATTTTGCACTTTCAATGCAAACGTGATAATATCCTTGTAGTAGTCGTGCTGCAGCGGCTGTAGCTTTTTAATGTCGTACAAAATACGGGAAATGATGCAGTCAGGATTACCATAACGTAGTTCCAACGCCGACATGACTTTCTCGGGCGACGTGGCACTTATGAACAAAGCGTTGACAGCATCCTTAGCGGCCCCGCGTAGGCATTTTCTCAGCCTCCATAGGTTTTCTTTGTCCGTGAATTGACATAATTCGGTCGACTCATAATATGCTTGTTTAAATTGCAACCATTCTAAATAATCTCCAGAAAACTCTGGTAAATCTTTTGGGGTACTGAGTCGACTAAGCAAACTGGTGTTCGGTGCACTATTGAGATTGGCAGTGGAGATATGCTTTACCGCTTCAGCTAAAACATGAATTGCACCGTTGAGTGCAGTGACGGTTGCATCCGGCGGCGGCAGCGGGGCAGCCGGCACGGGCGCCGGGACGGGCGCGGGCGTGGCGGCGTGTGGCGCTGGGCCGGGCACGGGCGTCAACTGTGGCACATGCGGGGGCAACTCACCCATCTTGAAGCCATTGTCCAAGATTTAGTGCTGATTATCTTGCGGTTCCATGTGGGTACTCTGATGCTCCACCCATTCTGCCACTTCGCGTTGAGGAAAATCCCTTCGATCCATTTGTGAACTGTATTCCTGATCCTCCTCGTCGCTAAGCGCTGCTAGGTCGGCATCGAGAGTTTTTTCGATGATCTCCATCTGAATAGCGGACTTTTTCTTTGCAGCCTCTAATACAAGCTGTTTTTTTCTGGCTTCCTTAGATGCTGAAGACATTTTTGAGCTCCTGCTGCTAGAAGCTCTGGTGGCACTCAAAACAGGAGGCATTTTCTTCTGGACTCCGTGCGCTAACGGTTCCGACTTAATGCTACCCTCATCTTTATTTGTGTTGGCTAGGAATTTATTCTCACTTTCTAGCGGGTTTTGCATAATGTTTTCCAACTTTGTTGTGGAATCTTGACCATTAGGTGCCTTACTCTTCTCACCGTTATTGGACATCCTTTGTTTGTCTTCTAGAAGCTTCCTTTCACGTGCTTCACGAAGCGTTTTCGTTCTACGCGTTTCGTGCTTGGTCGGCGTGTGATACATGAATCCGGTTCGAAGACCACGTTGTAGACTATGCGGGGTTCAGTAAGGAAGAAAACCATGTAGTTTCTGGAAGACTAGTTGTATTTTGGAAAAGGCACAATAAAATACTATAGTAAAGGAAATGTCACAGTAGGTCGTGTGATTAGGCTCGCGGTTAGCAGCGGACTGCCTTCCCTTGCCTAGTAAAGTAACGGGTTGCATTACATATGACCGTTTCGATTATGCACCTTAAGACTATATACTTAAGACTGAATTAGGATTACACCTTATTAAAATAACAAATTAAAATATACATATAATGAGCGCATCGCTAACAACATACTTATTCCTCTTTGTTTAGCTATCACATACCTATTTGGGTACGCTTTTAAACTGTAGACGTGCGATTTGAATGTAGCCAGAATCTGAAGATACAGGTAGGCTGACCTACTGTGCAGCGGAATTAGGGTGGGTTGCATCAAAAGCGCATGTTCGGTAAAATCTGAATGTATTGAAAATTCGGCATATTTAAGGTTGATCGCTCTGTTATTGTAAGGGGGTGCAACCCGCCCTTACTGATTACATGATGACGCTAGCAAATTCCTTATTATTTATTTTATTTATATACAATCGTACATTATTATATACAAATAATGTACGATTGTACATGTTTGTTCGATGATATACGGGTGTAAGCGAATGAATAAGACAACAATATTTTATTATCCAAGACGTTCACAGTTTGGAGAGAACCACTAGTCTTACTTAATATAGGTTGTAGTGTAGGTACATAGTTAGTATTAGTTAGTAGTAGGCACGGAACACTTCGTTGTGCGTGGTCCGACACGCACTTGGCCGCTTTTTTCACAGCTTTTTTTGGTTGGGTCTTCTTGCTGTAATTTCGAAAAGTTTAAATTACTTCCAGCTTTTCTAGATAAGCAATAAAAACTGATTACGGCAACAAATTCACTGATATAACTTCTTCATTTCATACTTAAAATCAATTAACCAAGGTTTCTTTTAAACTGAGGAAATGTATTTAAAATATAAATTAGGTACCTTTTAGCGGCATGTTCTTCCATACATTCGTTATCACTCTCCAGCATCCAGCCTGCGTCGCGTTTCGGAAGGTTAGAAGAGCTTTTCCTTTTAGCTGTTTTCTTTTGAACCCTATAATAAATAATGATTATCTTTTAGCACAATCTCATAATTTATTTCGAATTAAATAAAAACTACAGATTTAATGAAATACATACTTTAAAGGTTCAGATTCATCCTCGAACTGAAACACGTTGTACTCAATGTCAGACCTGAAAATAAAAAATTAAAACTAACTAAGCTTTCTCCCTTCGATCCTGAGATAATTAGTGAAAAGTAAAATTTTTCACTTTATTTAATCGTACAACAAGGCAATTAATAAAAACAACAATATAAAACTTAACCTAAAGGTAAAAAAATTGGCCTAAGTCGCCGTCAATAGGCAAGGTGCCCAGAAGGCTGGCCGTATTTCCTCGCTGTATAAATAAATAAATAAATAAATAAATATTTGCGGACATTCTTACACAAATCGACCTAGTCCCAAACTAAGCAAAGCTTGTACTATGGGTACTAGACGAAGATAAACATACGTATATAGATAAATAAATACTTAAATACATAGAAAACATCCATGACTCAGGAACAAATATTCGTGCTCATCACACAAATAAATGCCCTTACCGGGATTCGAACCCGGAATTTGTATAGCGATACTAATACGCTGTGCGAAATAGTGGCCAGCCCTCTGGTCACCCGATGCCTCTATTAGGCGCGTCGCCAAATCCTTGTACAGTCGACGTGCACTTGGCCCCCATGGCCCCAAGGTTTCAACGCCAAACGCCGCAAACATGTAGCTATTTCCTAGGATGGCATATTTGCGGCGCCTGAGGCTTTCGGCCGAGGATGCCGCAGCGCCAGCGGTGGCACTGGTGCTTGGAACATGGGACGGTGCCAGGGATACGCAAGTAGCATCCCAAACTAGCGGCCGACCCATGCTCCAAGGCACCAGCGTCATTCCGTCAGGCCTCTTGCCGTCGTCCCTGGCCAGCCCACTGGGCTCGAGGACTGCCGGAACTCTCGCACTGACAAGGGCCCGACGGATGACATCGTTAATACTGGCGTGGCGGGAGATCCTACCAGCGCTCCGGACACATGAGAGGCCATGGTGGCCCAGTATGTCAACCATGGCTCCGCATTGACAGCGGTGTGGCTGATTTGTTGATTCCCCCAAACGCAAGCTAGCTGCCAGGCGGAAGGTGGTGTTATCTAGGAAAGTACGAGGGTAGCGCTTGCAGCCACATACCCGACTCCCACTCTGCAGTCGCAAGAAGGCGAGCACGGTCTGCCGAGCTAGTTAACGTATCTAAAAGGTTTTTCCGTACTAGCTGACAGAGCGGCTCGTCCCATTGCCTCTGCGAGCAGGGATTGGCAGGTGGGTCTGAATCGGGGCAGGTTATGGACCAAACGTTCCTGGCCTCGGAGCAGTGCGCGGCCTCCGTAGATCCAATGGAAGGATCTAATATTTTTTCTATAAGGCTTTGAGCGCCATGCACCGAGGACAAGAAAGCAGGTAGAGCAACACAAGAAATTTTGCGGATACCCAGGCCGCCGAATCGAATGGGTAGGCTAGCCTGGGACCAAGATCTATCGTCAAAAGGAATATTGAAGATCGATGTGAGTGTTTCTACGACTAATGTATCTAATTTTGAAATCAAAGTGGGGTATTTCCAAAAATGGGTTTCACGAAGTATATATGTAAATTTTGGGACGAAAAGACAATGCTTAATGATAGAATAGGCTAAATGAAGATTTATTTTGGCCAAACGGTGTGATGTTTCTTTGAAATACTGAATTTTTGAGTCGACGAAGTTTTCAAAAGATTGATCTAAGACGGGACAACCAAGGAGGTGAAGCGATTCTTTGTTTATAATTTTGATACCCGGGGCAAGTTGACTAAAAAGGTCGATTGTATTTTCTTTGTTCGGACAGGAATCGGTGATAAATAGTTCGCACTTGGAGAAATTAAGCAAAAGGCCAATTTTTTCCATGTCTGTGTTAATTTTTTTTAAATCTTCGAGGACGGAAATCGCTTCTCCGCCGAGGGTTCCGTCATCTAAATACCATACGTTTAATTTTGAATTTAGCTCCTTAATGATGGGATGTATAGCAAGGCTAAAAATTGCTGCTAAACCGAAATTCTGCAATGTTCAGTTTCATAATAGAGAGACAGTCATTATGGGCATGGGTTATTTAAAGTTTAAGTTAGTAACTTCTCAGTGGTAGATTAAATCCTTAATCATTGCTCAATTCAAAATAGGACATTATAATTAAATAATTAATAATTAAGCCTTTTATTTCCAATAGATAAATTCATGCATTGCGATTAAGTTCATAATTTATAATAAGAAATTCACATTTACAGTAGTATCATTAAATAATAATTTTATAGTAACATTAACATTTATAATTAATCAGTTTTATATTTTATTCCTACGTCTATTGGGCTGTCCATTTTTGGACATAGGCCTCCTCCCTCCTATTCCACTCGTTCCTATCTGTAGCTACTCGCGTCCATGTGATACCAGCCTCCGCTACGATGTCGTCTCGCCAGCGTCGGCGCGGCCGGCCTCGCGGTCGCGCGCATTCTCGTGGGTACCAATGTAGCATTCTCTCGCTCCATCGTCCGTCTGTGGTGCGAGCCGTGTGACCGGCCCATCGCCATTTTAGGCGGCATGCCATCTCTGCTGCGTCGACGATTTTTGTACGACGACGGATTTCGGTATTTCGCACTTTATCCATTAGTTTTAATCCTAGCATGCTTCTTTCAGCTGATCTCTGGAATACTTTGATTTTAGTCAGGACTTCTTTAGTTAAAGGCCATGTTTGGCATCCATACAACAAGGTCGGTGTTATCACGGTATCCATTGCTTTTTTCTTTAATTTGATATTCATTGTTGACTTAAATATATGTTTTAAGGACCAGTATGCACTCCATGCTTTTTTAATTGGTCTTTCGACTTCTTGAACAGGAAAGCGATCTTGAAAAGATATGTTTTGACCTAGGTATAGGTATTCATTAACATATTCGATATTTTCAGATCCTATCGTTATCGGTTTAGCGTCGCCGTTGGTCATAACGCACGTCTTTTCTGGGTTCATATCCAAGCCGCATTTCCTGCTTTCATTCTGTAGTGTTTTAAGCATGTACGTGAGCTCACGTAAATAGGACATTATAGCTAAATAAAATATAATATAACTTACGAACATTATTTCAAGGTCAATTTCTCCGAGGTTGTAAAACGTTCACTGCGTCACGTGCACTCACTAAAATATTACAAGAAATGAAAAATGAATAAACCTAGGGTTTTATCCACGCAGTAATACTAACGTAAGTCATGAGTTGACAACCTAAAAGAAATAATATTGCATATAAACTAACACCATTTCATACAATACGTTGTGTATTAAAAAGGTTGAAGCTCGCAGTAAGTCAATATTCGAGTCAGCTAATTACTTGAAAAATAAAGGCGTCATGTTTAAAACTAAATCGGAAACAAGGTACAACCAACCTTCTTGGTCGGCGTTATGGAGTCGTTCGCCAGGATGCAAGCGGAGACAAACCGGGCCCTGATGGAAACCCTGCGATCTCTCCCCTTCAACAACGGCCCCTGGATCCTGCAGCCGGCGACGCCGCCGCTCAAGGTTCAAGCCCCGTCCGCGGTCGCCGGAGGTAACTTCTCCAAGTGCACCGCGAGGTTCGACGGGAGGTCGCACGACGCGGAGGTTATGGAAGCGTTGCTCGACGCCGTGCAAGTAAACAAGGAGTGCGCAGGCGTCAGCGACGAGCACGCGCTGCGCGGCCTACCGCTGCTGCTGGAGGGCGACGCCGCCGTGTAGTGGAACGGCGCGCGCGCCTCTGCCCTCACCTGGGCCGACGCCGTGACGCGCCTGCGCGGCATGTATGGAGTACAGCAACCAGCTCATAAGGTTTTACGGGAAATCTATGCTTCGGAACAAAGAGACTCCGAAAGAGCTGAAGTGTTTGTGTGTAAAGTGCGGTCTTTCATAGTAGTACAGTCATTATAGATTTTGACCCGCGAATAATTAGTTCTTGAATTTTTTTTGTAGGCCCCTGGGGGGGGTCACTGGGAGTGTAAATTCAAAAAGTAGACCGAATCAGGCTCCTGCGTATATTCGAAAAATGGTACATTTAAAAAAAAACAGATTTTCTTGAATAACTCGGTCATTTTTGATTTTACAGTAAAACCGTGAGTACAAAAACTGTAGGAAATTTGATTTTCTACAAGTTTGGTCCTAACAATTTTTCTTCTAGGATCGATATTTTGGAAATTAAATTTGAAATATCGACAAATTCAAAATATTTTCATCATCTCATTTATTTTCAACTTTACGGCATAAACTAAGAGGACTAAACTTGTAGAGAATCAAATTTTGAACAATTTTGGTTCCTACCTTTTTTCCCCCAAAATCGATATTTTGGAAATTAAACCTGAAAAACGCGACAAATTCAAAATTTTATCATTATCCACGTTTTACGGCATAAATGAAGAGGAACAAAGTTGTAGAGAATCAAACTCTGAACAATTTTGGTTCCCACCTTTTTCCCCCCAAAATCGATATTTTGGAAATTAAACTTAATTACCCATTTCAGGTAGTGTGACTTGTTTCACCAGTGTGCCCCAGACGCTGGCTGCACTGGGTATAGGCAGCTATGCGAACAAAAGGAGTGCCGGTCATAGCGTCCTTTATATATACTACTCAAAAGAAAATAAGGGCCACTTACATATTTCTGTTTTTGAGTAAATTTTTAGATGTAAACTAATTAATAAGTGACTAATGATGTCCGGCCTCCTTCAGTAACCAACCTCTTTAATGCTGGTGTTTAAGTCTTACAGCTGGCCAGAAATTGAAGCAAATAAAAAAAAACGAGTTTCAGGTCAAATTCTTTTCAGATGAAATCACAATTTTAGTCTGTTAAAAAACTATTTCTGTCCATCTTTTGCTTCTTTTAACATCTTTTGTTAATAATGCCACGTCAACGAAGGCATATGGATACCATTACTGCCACCAGAGCCGTTACATCGATTGCTGAAGGTCATTCACAGCGGTCTGTAGCTTTTTCGTTGGGTTTCTCTCGCCGAGCCATCCAAAATGTGTGGGATCGGTTCCAAGAGACTGGCAGTGTTGCAAGAAGGCCTGGATCGGGCAGGGTGCGAGCGACTACGGCACAAGAGGATCGCTACATCCGATTGAGTGCCCGTCGAGAGCGCTCTGTGACGGCACGTAAGTTACAAAATCGCCTACGGTTGACAACGGGGACTCGTGTTAGTGACCAAACGATACGTAATCGACTGCATGAAGACCAGCAAAGTTCCAGACGCCGAGTAGTACGAATTCCTTTATCTAGGGTTCAACGTGGAAATCGTTTAAGTTTTTGCCGCGAACATTCAGATTGGAGCATGAATCAATGGGGTATGGTGCTCTTCACAGATGAGTGTAAAGTGAAGCTTTGTAGTGATGATCGGCGGATTAGAGTATGGAGACGACAGGGTGAGAGATTTTCCGATGTCTGCATCAAGGAAATTGACCGCTTTGGAGGTCCTAGTGTGATGGTTTGGGCTGGGATTAGCTTACAAGGCAAAACTGAGCTGGTTTTCTTAAATCAAGGCACAGTAACTGCACAACGGTACATCGATGAAGTCATCAGGCCTCATGTGATTCTATTCTCACAGAGAGTGGGGCCAGGGTTCTAGTTAATGCATGACAATGCCCGCCCACACACAGCTCGGGCCACTCAGACTGTACTGGATGACTCCCATATTCGTGTCCTACCATGGCCAGCGTATAGTCCGGATTTAAATCCAATAGAGCATATGTGGGACCAATTAAAACGAAGGGTTAGGGAGCATGAGCAAGAGGTTCACAACCAGCAACAGCTTATGGATGCTCTGAAACGTGCGTGGGAAGAGATACCTGATGAAAACATCAGAAACTTAATCGAGAGTATGCATTCAAGGCTCCAGGAGTGTGAAAACAGAAGAGGAGGACACACCCGTTACTAAACCATTAAAAAAAACAGCTTGTGTCAGTTTTTGTTTTGTTTTGCAAAGAGTTTCTGTTTAGTTTTTGCTGTTGACAATGGACTAATTTCATGTTAATTGAAATAAGTGAAACAATTGACTACACAATTAAATGGTTATTAGCATAAGTTAAAACAAAAGCCTTGTTACATGTAATTTTAATAAATATACATTACTGTTTACCATATTTTTCACGTAGCAATCAAAATACTTAGTGGCCCCTATTTTCTTTTGAGTAAGTATACCTAACCTGAAACGCAGTTCATTCAGTTTGTGCAGGATGGTAGGCAGGTGTTCGGTTTAAGTAATTCATTGTAATAGTTTAATATATAGGTATTTAATGATTACCATCAATACTCGTAACTGTAAATTATTCCGTATTTATGCTTGTTTATACATAAGGAGATGGGATGGAAAAAAATACCGGTATGTGAATGTTATGTGTAAGTCGTATTCTATAAGCGACTGGGACTTATTGTTATTATTATTTCATTACAATTTGCATGCTATGGCGTCGTATAGTCGTTATTACTATAAATTGTGTTCATTATTAACCATTTATAATGTCAGTTAAATCCTTTAGTGGATATTACCAAAACGCTAGGGGCTTACGAACTAAGTCTCATATCTTTTTATCGCATGTAGCTCAATCCGACTATGATTTTATTGGCATATCGGAAAGCTGGCTTACAGCTGATTTTTATGACCGAGAATATTTCGATAATAGGTGCAGTGTATATCGTTGCGATCGGTCAACAATACACAGCGGAGCTACCCGGGGCGGTGGAGTAGTTTTAGCCTTGCGAGCCGAGTACCGGCCGGTGCGCCGTGACTGGTCCGTACCTTCCCCGGCTGGCTGCGAATGTGTGTGGGTATCTATTCCTTTGACGACTCAGCAGGGTACTAATAATAATTTAGCGCCGGATACATCCATAAAAACCTGTTACTTAAATATTGCATGTGTTTACATACCAAGCGGACCGTGTTATAGGGAATCATTGACATCTTTCTTTAACATATTATGTCAATTGACAATAGACCATATTAATGACACTTTTTTGATATTGGGTAATTTTAATATATCTCAAGCTAAATGGGCTCCTACCTCGTAGGGCGAAATGGATTTGCTGTCGGGCAATAGTTATATGTATATCGTCTCTTACGGCAGATTTTTTAAATTTTACTAATCTAAAACAATATAACCGTATTTTTAACTCATGTAACAATTTACTTGACTTAATATTTTGCAACAGGTACTGTCAGGTTTCCCTATGTGATGTACCATTGGTTGCCGAGGACTCATTATATCATAGATCATTGCTCATTGACCTAGAACTTAACTGTATGCCTCAGTTAGCGCCCTCTACAAACATTGTTTACAACTTTCACTTAGCAAATTACGAGCATATCAATAACGAAATTTCTGATACAAATTGGTGTACATATTTTAGCAATCTTAATTGTGAAGCTTCAGTTGAAAAGTTTTATTACTTTTTACGTCATATTATTGATAAGTACGTTCCCCGGCGTAAACTTTCCTCGTCGTCGAAACTACCAGCTTGGTATAGTAAATCACAAAAAAAATCCTGAATGAAAAACGTAAATTTCACAAGCTATGGAAGTTATACGGAAACCCCCTTGATTATGACAGTTTCAGAATTCTTCGAAAACGTGCCGAAAAAGTTGAACACGAATGCTATCGTAATTTCATATCGTTGTCAGAAAAAAACATTAAGAGTAACCCGAAATTCTTCTGGACTTATATTAAATCGATTTTTTCAAATAATGGTCTGCCGCAAACTATGAAGTACAAAGACACCGTTACGTCAGATGGGGAACAAATATGTAACTTATTTAATAACCATTTCCACTCTGTTTTTGAAGTATATGGTAATAACTATTCAGGTATTGACAATTTGGCTGCACCAAATTAATCCTTTGATAGATATTCATTCGATAGAAATTAATGTAAACATTATAAAAAAATATTTGAAGTCTGTTAATATTCACAAAGGTGCAGGGCCCGATGGAGTACATCCAATATTTATTAAAAATTGTTATTTATCCCTTGCTACTCCAATTACAATACTTTTAAAAAAATCTATGAATGAAGGTTGTGTTCCTACGATTTGGAAGCAAGCCTGGATAACTCCTGTACCGAAGGGTGTTACTAGTCGCGATATTGAAAACTATCGACCTATATCCAAATTATGCCAACTTAGCAAACTTCTTGAAAAAATAGTTACTGATCAAATAGCTAATGTTGTGCGACACCATATCGTGCCCAATCAACACGGTTTCTACAAAGGTCGTTCAGTTGAAACTAATTTGTTAACATTTACCAGTGTTATATTGAAGGCCTTGGATGATGGTTTCTCTGTAGATGCCGTGTATACCGATTTTGCCAAAGCATTCGATAAAATTTGTCATTATACGTTATTATGTAAGCTTTGGCAACTCGGTATACATGGTGACTTGTTTCGCTGGATCAAATCATATCCATTTCTAAAATTCAAAAATTCAACGAATCCATTTCTAAACGATCGTCCAGGAAACACGTGGTTTCGTTCTTTTTTAAGACGACATCCTGATGTAGTGGAAAGAAAATCAGAAGGTGTAACAAATGCAAGTGCTTGCGTGACTGAACAAAACATTAAGAAATGGTTTGAGAATATAAAACAATACATATTCGAAGAAAATTTAACTCAGGTGATTGAAGATCCAAGCAGAATATTTAATGCCGATGAGACGGGATTTAATGTGTGTCCAAAAACTGGAAAAGTGTTAGCACAGAGAGGTAGTAAAAATGTTTACCAGATTGAGAAAGCACCTGCAAAGGAAACTATTACTGTAATGTTTTCTTTTTCTGCTAATGGTTCTCAGGGAAATCCCTTAATAATATATCCCTATAAAAAAATCCCTAGCAAAATTGCTGAAAGTGTTCCAACAGGTTGGGGTATAGGTAAAAGCGACAACGGTTGGATGACCGCTTGCACGTTTTATGAATATATAGCAAATGTCTTTTACCCACAACTGGTACAAGAAAAAGTAACATTTCCGGTTGTACTTTTTGTTGATGGACACAAGTCTCATCTTACTCTTGAAGTGGCTAAATTATGTAGAGTTGCAAATACATTTAATTGCCCTTTACCCTAATGCAACTAGGATTTTACAGCCTGCCGATGTAGCAGCATTTCGGCCCATTAAAAACGCGTGGCAGAGGGGTCTACGAGAATGGTATGCCAAACATAAGGTTTACTATTGAGAGGCATAAAATCATTAATACTAATATGGTTACACATAATTACTTTACGCCGAAAATAAGATATGCATAAGTCACATTTCGCATATTTTTTTATGCATAACATTAAAAAGAATAAATACAGAAAGCATAACCCTCATTAAAACTAATAACAAAAAGCATAAACATGAATACCCATAATAATCAATTGACATCATATCAAAATGCATAATGATATTTATCATATTAAAAGGGGTAGGTACGTATCACAATGTCTAAAATTAAAAAAAAACTAACGTTAAATAACCTACGTTCAAAATACCTAAAATCTAAAAATTAAGATTTTAGTGATTTTAGCCTATGGTTTACTTAGTAGTAAATTGCCTAATTGTCATTAGTAGTAGTACGTATGTCAGCGGCTGCGCCGCGCGCCTCTGTATACCGAAGGGTTAGATAATAAATCAGTGTGCAACTAACCACCGTGCGTTTCACTTGCGTCCCCCAAGACATACTAATTGACGGCGATGGCTGGGACTTTCGGTTTAATTTCGGGTTTTAATCACGAAATACAGGACTGGAATACCTACAGGAACAGGCTATCACAGTGGTTCATAGCCAATGATATTAATGATGAGTCGGACAAAGCTGGAGTGAAACGTCGAGCCATCTTGCTAAGCGCACTCGCCGAGTCTACCTACCAGCTAGCAAGTAATTTAGCGTTACCTGATACGCTGGAAACTAAAGGTTTTTCAGATGTCGTGAAGATTTTGGACGACCATTTTACACCAAAACGCTGTGGCTACGTGGAGCGGTTCCATTTTTATTCGGCCACCCAGCATGCGGGCGAAGGAAACGCACAGTGGGCTGCGCGATTGAAGGGCCTCGCCGCGCATTGTCAATTTAAAAATATGGACGACACTATTCTGGACAGGTTTTTGATGGGAATGCTTCCCGGTCCAGAGCGTGAAAAGCTGTTCGCGCAAAGTGTCGGCGAGCTCACGTTGTCTAAGGCGATAGACTTGGCGGAGAGCATCAGAGTAGCTCGCGCTGGCGGCGCCGCCGCCGGCCCTGCTGGAACGCCGGTTCCGATGGCTGGAGAAGCCAGCGGGCTGTTCCAGATTGAAAAAGCCTCTGGGCGCGTATCCGTATCTTCGTCTAATGTACAGTGTTCGGTATGCGGTAGATACAAGCATAGTGCTACCAAGTGTCGTTTTAGAAATTATAAGTGCAACAAGTGCCATACGAAAGGGCATTTAAGTAATATGTGCAAAGTAGTTAAGTACATCGACGCGGCAGAAGTGAGCGAGGACGATGACGGTGAGTTTTTTAACATTCGCTCAAAAGATGGGGCACCAATGGTCGAAACTATAAAGGTAAATAACGTTTCTATAAAGTTCCAAATAGACAGTGGCTCGTCGGTAACGGCCATCTCGGAAGAAACATATCTAACTTTTTTTAGTAACGTGCCATTGCTACCCTCAAAGAAAAAGTTAATCGGTTACACCGGAACGATAATAAATAGCTTGGGCGTAGTTAATTTACCGTTATGCTATGAAGACCGCGTAAACACAATGGATGTTTACGTTATTCGAAATGGTGGGCCTCCGCTTCTAGGTCGAGATTTCATCTCAAAATTCGGTCTCGAGTTGACACCGATAAATTTTTGTACAGACTTGAATACGGTAGAAAAAATACTCTCCGACTATAAAGATATTTTCGTTGAGTCTCTGGGCTGTTTTAATAAATACAAAATAACTTTAAGTCTAAAAGACGACGCAAAACCCGTATTTATCAAAGCGCGCCCAGTCGCATTTGCGCTCAAAGAAAAAGTCGAGAATGAAATCGATAGGTTGGTAGAATTAGGTATTTTGGACCCAATCGAGTACTCGGAGTTTGCTTCACCTATTGTACCCGTGTTGAAACGGGATGGCTCGGTGCGAATCTGCGCAGACTACTCGCGCACTATCAACAAACAGCTGATCGACGAGACATACCCGCTTCCGACCGTTGATGAGTTATTTTCTAAACTGCACGGCGGTGTTCAATTTTCGAAGTTAGACATGTCTATGGCTTACAACCAGTTCCCGATCAACGATCCTAATGGCATCACGTGTATCAACACTAGCCGCGGCTTATTTAAGTACAATCGGCTAATTTTTGGCTTAAAAAGTTCGCCAGCTTGCTTTCAGCGTGCTTTAAATACGTTGCTAGCAGGGTTAGACGGGGTGTTATGTTTTTTGGACGATGTGCTTATAACCGGACGCGATAAAACTGAACATATGCAAAGATTGAATGCCGTACTAGGACGGTTCAAGGACGCCGGTTTAACACTGCATCGGGACAAATGCGAATTTTTCAAAGATAACATATCTTACTTAGGCCATGTCATAAATAAAAACGGTATCTCGAAGTCATCACAAAAGGTGGATGCGATTACAAAGGCACCGCGCCCTGAGAACGTTACACAATTACAATCATTTTTAGGGTTAGTTAACTATTATCGGACCTTCGTTCCCAACGCGTCTAGCATTCTAAGCCCGTTATATGATTTAGTTAGAAAAAATGTGAAATGGTCTTGGACGTCAGTACATCAAAACGCTTTCGATGCGATTAAGCAGCAATTGGCCTCGGAACAAGTTTTAGCGCACTTTGACCCTTCCGCAAAGATAATAGTTACCGTAGATGCGTCACCAGACGGCCTGGGAGCTATCTTATCGTTAGTAGGTCCTGATGGAGTAGAAAGACCGGTTTCTTACGCATCGCGAGTTCTACGGGACGCGGAAAAAAACTACGCGCAAATTCAAAAGGAAGCCACGGCCATTGTATTTGGAATCAGGCGGTTTCATCAATACCTATACGGAAGATCACAGCCGTTTGTACTCCGTACCGACCATAAACCGTTACTTTCTATCTTTAGTCCAGAAAAAGGCATTCCAGAGGTTACGGCAAATCGGCTGCAAAGGTACGCGATATTCTTATCGGCGTACAATTATGTAATTGAATATGTTCGGAGCGGAAATAACAGCGCAGACTATCTATCTCGCGCGCCACTTGCATGTAGCAACTTGCGGACGGCAATTCGTGACGTCACCGAACCCGGTGCATTCAATGACCGCGCTGCTTACATTAACTTTGTAATAGACGGATGTTTACCGTTAACTATTGATGATTTGCGCCGCGAAACGTTAAACGACTCTGAACTTCGAAAAGTATGTGATTTCGTTAAGAGCGGTTGGCCCAAAAAAATTAGTGATATTAGGCTTAAACCGTTTCATCTGTGCCGAAATGAATTATCCTTAGAAAATGGTTGTTTAATGAGGGGGCACAAAATAATTATACCGCGGGCACTTAGAGAACAGGTATTGCAAGAAGTTCATAGTACTCACCTAGGAATAGTCAAATGCAAGGCGGAAGTTCGGTCTAAATTTTGGTTTCCTGGGGTGGACCAAGCCATTGAGAGGATCGTGGCCACTTGTAATATTTGCGTTCAACTACGGCCTTCGCCCCCGCGGGTGACTATAGTGCCATGGCCCTATCCGGAATACGCATTTCAAAGGCTACATATCGACTTTCTTGGTCCAATAAACAATCACTCTTATTTAGTGGTAGTAGACGCTTTTAGTAAATGGGTTGAGTGCTTCGATATGAAGACAAATACTGCCACGTTTAACGTAATTGAGAAGCTTTGCGAAATCATGTCCCGATTCGGTACCCCACAATGTATAGTGAGTGACAATGGCACGTCTTTTACGTCGGATGAATTTAAACAATTTTGTTTGCTTAACAAAATAAAACACTTGACTAGCGCGCCTTATCATCCGGCCAGTAATGGCCAAGCAGAATCTTACGTTAAAGTCATTAAGAAAGGTATAAAAACGGTACTTATGTCAAATACCAGTAATATTAAAATAAACTGCAAATTATTTAAATATTTATTTGACTACAGGAATTCCATCCATTCGACCACTGGTACTTCACCAGCACAGTTAGTATTTGGCAAAAAGTTAAGGTCAAGGTTAGATTTACTAACAGAGACCAACTCACCGCCATCCTCGCTCACTGAAGGCGGCTCGTTAGTGAAAGATAAACAGTCCTTGCAGGTTAGTTACCACGGCGGTTCAGCAAGATCCGACTTCAAAATAAGTGATCGAGTCCTATATAAAAAGTATACCAACAAAAATAAGTTTCATTGGTTAAGAGGAAAAATAATACATTCATTAGGAAAGCGCCTATATTTAATAGAAGATGAACTAACAGGCAGCTTCATAAAGAAACACATCAATCAAATAATTGCTGACAGAGGGCCAGAAACGTGTACGTCATCTGCTCCAGAGCCGGCGGTGCCTTCTGCTAAAGCTGCGTCAGCTACACCGGCGGCCACCGTGTTCCTGCCCGTACCTACCTCTGGGCCGGACCAATCCACGAGCGTCGGCCAGTCAACTTTTGGGCCAGCTTTGCCAACGGCTCCGGAGGAATCGGAAACTTCATTTCACCCGGCAGAGGGGGAAGAAGGTGGTAGTACCTCCCCAGAGAGACAGTGTCCACAGCAAGACGATAATCACAATGATGATATCTCCATGGAAGGGCAAGGCACTCTGCCACCCGGCAACTTAACGCCGCAAAACCCTGATAATCCGAGACCGTTACGGCAAGCTAGACTTAATATAGATTTTAAGAAATACTTTTGAGTTGTATAGTAAAATAAAGGTGGAGGGAATAGTACGTATGTCAGCGGCTGCGCCGCGCGCCTCTGTATACCGAAGGGTTAGATAATAAATCAGTGTGCAACTAACCACCGTGCGTTTCACTTGCGTCCCCCAAGACATACTAAGTAGTAAGTTTTAATAAAAGGTTTTTCCGTTCTTTTATAAAAAAAATAACCTCGAAGACGAAAGCATTCCGTCTTCTAACCTATCCGCGATCCGAGTCGGTTTTGCCAAAAAAATATTTGATGCCCACCCAGCTTTGCTCCCGCTTTCGTCTTCGAGATCTTTTTTTTTTTAAATAGCGGAAAAACTAATAATATAATTTTAGGTATTTTGACCAGCTTCATTCATTTAGACAACTGAAATTATGGAAAATTACAGATATACCAACTAATTATTAGCCCAAACAATAGTATGCCTAATGTATATTCGGCCAATACACATTAGTCTAGCTAAAATTATGCTAATAGCGTAGTATGCCAGAAAAACAGTAGGCCAAAATATTACTATGCGAAAGTACTATTATGCCACAAATAATTATGCCAAACCAATTATGCGAAACTGCATTAGTCTAAAAACCATTATGCGATCCAAGGGGATACCCAAACATAATTACCAAAAGAGCCTAAACAAACTGACTTTTGCCCCATTGCTAAAAACAGTATTAGAGAGCACTTTACAACCGGAGTCCTTGATAAATGGATTTCGTGTCTGTGGATTATTCCCGTTTGATGATACTAATGTTGATTATTCGAAGTGTTTGCCCCGTAATAAGGAAGAACTTGAATATACATCAACACCTGTGATAAATGATGACTATAAAATGAGTAACAAAGATTTTTGTAATGTAGTAGGGAAAGAAGTAATAAGTAAATGTTATTCATTTGAGGGAGATGGTAATGAAGATTTGTTTTTAGTATATAAACTATGGGAAAAGTTTCAGACCACTAATAATTCAGTAGTTGAGCCTGAATCTGGACAAAATTTAACGGAAATAAAAAAAACATGTGAAAAAGCCAATGGAAATAAAGAACTCGAACTGATACTTGATGAAACTATAGGAAATCTATTGGATGTGAATAATGAAGTGTCTAATATTATACTTGACGAAACTACAGGAAATCTAGTGGATGTAAATAATAAAGAGTCTAATATTATACTTTATGAAACTACAGGAAATCTAGTGGATGTGAATAATGAAGAGTCTAATATTATTCTTGATGAAACTACAGGAAATCTATTGGATGTGAATAATAAAGAGTCTAATATTATACTTGATGATGATGAAACTACAGGAAATATATTGTATGTAAACAATAATGAGTAAAAATGTGTGCCAGAAAAAACTATTGGAGATGTAAATACGGATGCTGTAGAGGAAGAAAAGAAAAGTCAATCTGGATCACAGCACAAGGCAAGTTCCTTAACATACCTCTCGGCAATTGAAAGAAATGTGCACATAGTATCTAATAATACATTAATTGATTATCTGTCAATAAGAAAATGGCCAGGAAATATAGAACGGACAGGGAAAAGACAAGTTGAACGACAACCATATGATATAACCTCCAATGCTTTCCTCAATATAATGTCCGAGAAAAAGCGAAAGATAAAAGAAAAAGAAAAGGAAAAAGAAAATAGAAAAAGGGCACGAGAAATAAAAAAGATAACTAAAGAAAATGAAACGATGTCTAAAAAACGAAAAGTAAAACCAAATAAAAACCTGAAACAAGAACCAGAAGTAAATGCAGACATCCTAAGTACTATAATCAAAGCCGAATCTCGAAAGTAAATGCAAAAAAAAAACAAAGACAAAACCCAAAAGTAAATAAAGATGTCCTAAGTAAAGCAATCGAAACCAAACCTAAACAAGTGAAAATAAAAAAGAAAAACAGAGTTGCAGATGAAAATAAAAGTATTAAAAAAGAAGACATTACTGATAACTTGATGCACCCAATATTAGATGTTAATCAACCATCAGTGTCTTCAGAAGTTGTGCACAAAAGACAAATGTGAAACTTGTGAACTTAATATTGTCGGCAATGTCAATGAGCTGCTTTGTTTAAGATGTAGTAAATACTTCCATGAAGAATGTGTTCCCCTGTTTCATGAAAACAAAATAATTTATGTCATATTTGTTATTATCTTCACCGGGCAAGTTCCTCATCGGATAAGGAGGATTGAGGATTAATTCCTCAAGAGTTTATTGTTTATTTTATGTTAAGAAGCTTTTATTTATTATGTTAATATTTTATTTGGCCAAGTATTGAAAAAAAATGGCTAGTATTGAAAATACTGGCTAATAACTAGGTTAAACGTACTGTCCAATAAAACAATTAAATATTTTAAGAAATAAATAATATCGCCCTAGCTAGTAAACACATGTTCATTATTGTCAACATTCACTACGTCCCCTAAAACAATAATATGGTCGATATCTCTTTACAGGTGATCACAATAAACATTCTAAGCAAGCAAGGTAGTAAAGTGGCCAGTTACTAACGATTTACCCTATTTCAGGTTGTAACACTCTGTGAGGCGACGCCTCAGGGGAGGGCTATACTAAAAGCCTGCCAGAGTATAAGCCAGGCCGGGCCTCTGGAGACCAAGTTTCGAAACCAGCTGTGTGCGTATTTAATTACGCAGCAAACGCCAGCTGACGAAAACATTAAGCTGCCGGAAAACCACCATCAACTGCAGATGAGCCAGGATATGCGCTGCCTACATGATACAGAAAGTGCGACACTTTACTACCTACTGCCCATCAAATCATTGTCAAATTAGTGATTAAATTTAATAGAGCGTTGAGCGTGTTAAATTAGGCTACTCTTTTTTACTTATTTTCGTATAAGTTCTAACGGTTTTTTTTATATTAGCCTGTTGTAGTGTCTAAAGTTTAAACAAATAAATGCTAGTATAATATTTTTTTTTAATTTCTTACCTTATATTATATCCTTTGTGTGTGCATATTGTGATGACATTGTATGCTTAATTTTTCAGCTAATGCTGTAGGTATAGTTTCAGGCTTGCAATTTCCAAGGCAAATAGGTGTACAGCCAAGCAATTTGATTCCTAGGCCATCATATACCTAACCTTGCCGTTGTAAATGCTATGTCAATACGGGTTACTAGGATTATTGCGTCACTATGTAGCAGTTAAAATGCCAGGGTTCTACGGTGGCTTAGGAATCAAATTGGTTGACCGTAAGTACATCTTGAAGCAATGTGATGTGCCACTGTCTCGTTTAGTTTTTTTGAAAATTTTACAATATATAGTACGTCGCATTGCTTTAAGCTGTATATACTGTATGTGTATATACCTATTCAAAAAGCTTTGCATATCGCAACACTAGAATTATACAAGATTCAGTGGCGGACTAACAGGGGGGCGGAAAGGGCGGCCCGCCCCGGGCCTCCGGTCATGGGGGGGCCCCATTTGCGTCCGCGTTGCTCTATTCAAATCCTAAACAAGACTTTAAAAATGTGCTTAGTACCTAAAAAATTTCATCAAGATCAAAACACTACAGCCATCTATACTTTTTACGCGGTACTAATATTCTTTTAACTTTGCTAAACGCGTGCAGTACGTTGGGGGAATTCCCTTCTTTGTAGCGGGTACTTCCCCAGCAGGAATCCCTGAATGAATGAAGTGCAAATAATTCACTCTTGTACTTGTACGCCTACATTTACATTCTATTTACGTCGGAAACTAAACATTGGCCTCATTTAAAATATATTAAATTTCATAACGTTGATATTTACTTAATCGTTTATTAGTGTTCTGATATTTTCGCGAACGGATAAGCCTTTTTTGAAATTGTAAAGTAATAAACGCGATCTTATCCGTTGAAAGTAATTTCATTAAAAAGTGTAATAAGTGTTTTTGATTTTTGTTGCGGTATAAAAGTTAATGAGTTCAGAATTGAGTTAGTGCATTTTCGAGTATTTGTCAAAAGTAAGTAAATCTTCGTATAATTTAGCCTAGAAATTATAATCTGTAGTTTCTAGTCAATATGTATCTACGAGTACCTACATTGCTTTAGTTTTTGCATATCGCGAGTGGTCCTTATTTTATTTGTAGTGCACGTTTATTAGGGACGTAGGTATGTACTTGTTCTCATCGTGAGAGATCATTGACGTGGTTAATAATTTAGTAAGTATGTCATGAGACTCTCATGACCAGTGTTCGGATTAGTTAGGTTTGACTATCTACATAAGTCTTCTCCCAGAGTCGAGTACTTAGTACTATCACCTTTAAAAATATTGGTACCTGCCTAATTTGTTAGCACCTTATATTTGCCAGGATTTCAAGGAACATAGACAAAAATTGGAGACATTCTTAAGCGTGTAGCAAAATCGACTCTAATCGGTACTCCGATTAGAGTCGATTATTTTTAATTTAGGTACTTAAATTATGTCTCAAAATGTTTGTTTTTGTGTAATAAGAATGGCGGCGATGAGGTTCGCAACCCATCACGTCACGTTTTCCATTGATGCGAAAAGTGGACCACGGAAGTGGTCTCTGCCTACCCCTCTGGGAAATAGCTATTCCCGGAAAAAGGCGTGATTTTATGTATGTATGTATGTTTTAGCCGTGTGATTCCCGGCGAAAAGATAGTCACCACAAATCTTTCCGTGGGTGTCGTCAAGGTGACTAAAGAATTGTTCCAGTGGTAGGGCAGCAGCATCCACTGTGATTGTTGAACACCTTTACTTTACTGCGATCACCAATCCGTTCGCCAAGCGTGGTGATTATGGCAATATCCTCAGTTTTTTTAAAGACCCGTACCCAGCAGTCTGACGTGTATGGGTTGGGTTGGGTTGATGATGATAATGATGTCTCAAAATCCCGGACGTTGACACAAAATAAAATATTGAAGTAAGGATGTTTCCAATTTATGTCTGTTTCTAGAAGTTTAGCTAAATAGTCTCACTATTTCGATCGCTGCTTATGATATCGTTAATTTACTGCACTAATAATAAGATAAGGCGCATATGTAATATTCAAGAGCTGCATATGGCGGTTGTAAGTTGTAACGTTTGTAAAAAAAAATTTGGAAATTTAAAGATATGTTCTTTTAACCAACACATAAAATATTGTTTTTTTTATGCAAATAACATTTTTTTGTCTATTTAATTAAGCTATCTTTTATAAAAGTTTCTTATTTATTTCATAATTTTTAGTGAAAAGGATTCAACCATCTGGCTCTCAGAAAAGGAAGCTAAAAAAACGAAGACTGAAGAGGTAAAATCGCTTGCTGGATCTTTATCCAAATACCTTTCGAATTCTGAAGAGAAGAAAAGTGGCGTTGCCGAAGAAATTAATCAAACTGTTGAATCGGGATCTAATATACAAATCATTGATATTGAGACAGCAAACATAGGTGAAAAGTCTACTAAATGTGATATTAATAAAAACTCCGACGAGTCCGACGTGTCTGACAACTCTGACACTGAAATACAGGATTATAAAACTTATAAACTAAAGAAAAATACTGAGAAAGCCGAAGAATACGTCGCTTCTAAATTAGAGTTCTTATCATCCAATGATGCTGCACATTGGCCAATACCTGTGCCAGAGCATATCAGAATTTCGATTATCGAAAAAGGCAGTGAAATATTTCAAAACAAGGACGGAACTTTTGAATCTGTAGAAAGACCAGGTGAAAACACTAAGGGAACACATCGTTGTTTAACTTTGCCGTGGTTTTACTCACATTTAAACGAGACCAAATATTTAAGAAAATGGATGCTATACTCACCATCAACAAAGAAATTATATTGTTACTGCTGCCGGTTATTTGCATCTGAGGGTGACAATCACACTAATCAATTTGTCTCTGGTTTTTGTCAGTGGTGGAAATTAAATCCAAGAATATCACAGCATGAATCGTCTCATGAACATCTATCAAACTTGGAAAAATGGAAAACGTTGACAATGGGGTTAAAACTTAATAAAACTATTGATAAAGACAACTTGAAGATTATTAACGAAGAAACTAAGAAATGGAGAAACATTTTACAGCGCCTTTTAGATATAACGCTATTCTTAGCCCAACAAAATCTTGCCTTCCGAGGCCACCGTGAAGATATTTCTTCGGAAAACAGGGGAAATTTTCTAGAATTAGTACAACTGTTTGCGAAATATGATACGGTGTTGAAAGAGCATTGCTTAAAACTAGAAGAGGCTGCTGGTGGGTCAAAGAGAGTACATCTTATTTGTCAAAAGGAATACAAAATGAATTTATTCAATGTTTGGGTGATCATGTAAGGCAAAAAATTATTGCAGATATTAAAAATGCTAAGTATTACGGAATCATTTTTGACAGCACTCCTGACGGAAGTAAAATAGACCAAATGAGTCAAATCATTAGATTCGTTCATATAGAGAATGACATTGTGGAAGTACGAGAATCTTTCTTGGGTTTTTTTTTAATGTCTGGAAAAACTGCTGAGGATATGTCAAAAGACATTCAGCAACAGCTGGAAAAAGATGGACTGGATATTGCTTTGTGCAGGGCTCAAGGTTATGACAATGCCGCGTCAATGTCAGGTGTCCATGGAGGGGTACAACGAAAAATCCGAGAAGTAAATCCAAAGGCACTGTTCAGTCCTTGTTCTAATCATTCCCTGAATCTCTGTGGAGTTCATGCATTTGCATGCGTTACTTCCAGCGTCACGTGTTTTGGAACAGTAGAGAAATTATATTCGTTCTTTTCGTCATCTACACAGAGATGGCAATTGCTGAAAGAGAAAACTGGAAAAAATTTAAAACGTTTATCGGATACTCGCTGGAGCGCTCATTACGAGTCAGTAAAAGTTGTAAAAGAAAACATAGAGACAATTGTGAGTAGTTTGGAACATTTTCAAGATCCAACAAAAGCAAATCTAGATACAAGATCAGGAGCAAGCCTGCTCCTGCCGGCTGTTTGTGATTTTACCTTTCTAACCTATATACAATTCTGGCTTTCTATACTGGAGGAAGTAAATTTAGTTCAACAATATTTGCAGTCTCCAAAAATGACTCTGGATACAGGAATTACCAAACTAAACGCCTTGAATGAGTATTTAGTGACCGAACGAACCACGATTGTAGACAATGCTGTAACTTTTGGCATAAAAAAATGCAATGACATGGACATCAACATCGAGAAACGAGGAAGAAGAAAGGTAAAAAGGAGGATGCCGGGTGAATCAGCTCATGATGCTGGATTATCAATTCAAGAAGAAATACGTCGGTCAATGTATGAATGCATAGACCGCTTTATACAAGAATTGTCGACGCGATACGGGGCCATGAAAAAAATCAATAATACTTTCCAAATGATTGAAACAAAGTTTATGCTAGAAGCTACAGATGACGCTCTGGCTGTAGCAGTTGACAATCTGATACAAATTTATGATGAATTTGACAAGGAGCAAGTTTGCCAAGAAATAAAAAGGTACCGCAGGCATCTAAAAGCCACCGATACGAGTATGAACGTTGCTGCCAAATGGAGAGGCCAAGAAATCCTTCAATTTATAATAAAATGGGACTTCAGTGAATCGTTACCCTGTATATCGCTTATACTTCAATACTTCTTGACCATTTGCATCTCGGTTGCATCATGCGAGAGGAGTTTTTCGAAACTTAAACTAATTAAAAATTATCTTCGATCTACAATGGGTCAAGAGCGACTGGTTATCTAGCCATGCTTTCAATAGAAAGAAAAATTTCAAAAGAAATCGATTTTACAGAAGTTATTGAGGAGTTCAGTAAATTGAAGGCACGAAAACACATATAACACGTTACACGCTACAAAAAATAAAAAAACAATTTTTTTTTGTCGATCGGTTGGTATTTTATTTTCCTCACCTATATATCCATTCCATATTGTAGGTATGTATTTAGCCTAAATAATTTTAAGTTGAATTTAAATTACACTTGCCAGATTTTAACGAAATAAACATATACACTTATTTATACAATGTGAACTGTGAAAAAGCTTGTAAAACTACTTTTTTTTTTAAGCTAGGGGGCCTCATTTAGCTTTGCCGCCCCGGGCCTCTGACGGGCTTAGTCCGCCACTGACAAGATTACATTAAAACAGTGAACGAAAATTCATAGGATGTTTCTACTGCTCATACCTTACAACTTTCCCCGAGGGACCTATATCGAAATCTCAAATAAAAAAATAACCCATACAAACTCCAATCAGCTGATCGAAACTTACCTTGTACGAAAGGGGGATCTTCCTTTTTGAGATTTCGATGCAGTGCCCCTGGGAAAAGTAGTTGGGAATGAGCACTAGAAACACCCTGTGACCTTTCGTTCACTATTTTGAGGTAACCTTGTATAAATGTTGATGCCAATCCTGTTTTTTTTTTATGCTATCACGATAATTAATAGTGCAGAAAATAGTGCTCAAGCACGTAAAGGGTCAATGCCGAGGTAGAAAAGCACTAAAACATTTAGTGCACTTGCATGTAAAAACATGGTTCCAAAGAATCAAATAATATCATGGGCAGGCACGAAATATTACGGGGCACGACTTGATAGGCACTAATTAATAAAATGCAAACGCACATAATAGTATAATGTTACGGAACCATAAGTTATCGCAATGCATTATAATATAACCTCGTAAGTCCCCGCGTACTTATGCAAGTACAAATTAATGATAGCAGTTCAGACCTGACATTTTAACTATATAGATAGAGTAACTACCTAACGTTAAGTACGTTAGGTAGTTACTGATGATGTGTTTATTCCTGAACCCGACCAAGAATCAAATAGCGACTCGACGACCTGTTAAACGGCCCGTAGGTAGATCAGGAATAGTGCCTATACCGTCAAAAATGCGACGCTTACATGGCAATATTGAATTGTTTTAGGACCTTTCATCTTCAAGGGAATTAACAATATGAAATAAAAACAATTTCTTCTCGAGTTCAGTTGATAAAAATGTTGATAATTTCTTATACTAGTTATACTTGACTGTGGTTTAACTCTAAAATGTCAATTAACTAGTATGTAAGGAAGATTTTTCGCAATAGTTTGTGCTCTATTTTGATAAGTAGGTACAGCGATACCGTTATTCTTTGATTTATCAACGTTGATTATGCTTTGAGACTGGATTTTATAATTATTTCTACAATAAAAAGATTGTTTATGTTGTAATAATGTAAAATGTTCACTTAAGTGATGTTTAGAAGAACTATATGATTTATTTTTGATACTTAATAAAACCTTTAACTTTTTTTATATTGTTTTTGATACACTGCGTAAAAACCTAATGTACTTACACAAGTACAAAATATTTTAAATGTTTTCCTTCTTAAGGAGGTGCAGGAGTGCAACAGTAATTCACTTCCAAAATTGCCAAAAACCGACATCTCTTTGTCTCGGTCTGAAGCACTATTCTTGATTCGTACTTGGTATAGTACAGCCGGCAGATGTGACTACTGATGTTAAAAAAACACAGGACTTACGACGATAAAGTGCCTCTATAATAAGTATTTTGAAGTAGTGCACTATAAGTTTTCTTGCGTAGGACGATACGTTATGATTCCTGGAACTATATTTTATAGTGTGAGCTGCGCATGAGCTTGTGACGTCACTAGATTGATGACGTCACGGTGGAATCATATTTTTTCGCGCACAGCCGGCAGCGTAACTTTATGTGCTTGCACGATTGGTCAAAAAGATGTGCAATCACATTAGTTTATAGTGCCACATTTTTCTCAGTGTATAGATAATGGTACGGAACCCTTCGTGCGCGAGTCCAACTCGCACTTGGCCGGTTTTTTTATAATTTGACGTAACGCGCGGCGGGATAGTAATGGCCTTGCCGTGTCACCTTTTGCTCACAAGCGCCGGTTATAATGGTACACTGAAAAAAATCTTTACTGTTTTAAAACAGTAAGAAACTTTACAGTTGAAATAACGTAAATTACATTTACAATTACATAATTCAGCCAGTACGTGTTACTGTTTCAAAACAGTTACATGTAAAACGGTAATTTTAATTCATTATGCAGTAGTTTTTACGTATTGAAACAGTAACTCTAACGGTATACCGCAAAACAGTAAATTTTAATAATTACAATAGTAATTTTCACTCACCGAAACAATAGGTTTTACTGACTGACTCAGTATTTCTAACGGCTTACCGCAATTAAAAGCCAAACAGTATAATTTAATGATGAGAATAGTTATTTGGACTCACAAAAAAAATAGGTTTTACTGACTGACTCAGTATTTCTAACGGTATACCGCAATCAAAAGCCAAACAGTAAAACTTAATGATTAGATTGATTAGAATAGTTGTTTGCACGTCCCAAAAAAATTGGTTTTACTGACTGACTCAGTATTTCTAACGGTTTACCGCAATCAAAAGCCAAACAGTAATATTTAATGATTAGAATAGTTATTTGCACTCACCGAAAAATTAGGTTTCACTGACTGAATCAGTATTTCTAACGGTGTATCTTAATCAATAGCAACCCAATAAAATTTAATGATTAGAATAGTTATTTTTCCTCACTGAAACATTATGTTGAACTAACTGAGTCAGTAGTCCCAGCGGTTTAGCGATATCAATAGCAAAACAGTTAAATTGAATGATTGGAATAGTTATTTTCATTCACCGAAACATTCGATTTTACTCACCGACTCAGTATTTCTAACGGTTTACCGCAATCAAAACCTAAATAATAAAATTTAATGATTACAATAGTTATTTTCATTTACCGAAAAATTAGGTTTTACTGACTGAATCAGTATTTCTAACCGTTCGTCTTAATCAATACTAAACCAGTAAAATTTAATGATACGAACATTTATTTTTAATTACCGAAACATTAAGTTTGTACTGACTGACTCAGTATTTATAACGGCTTACTAAACAGTGAATTTAAATATTTAACTACAATAATTATTTTCACTCACCAAAACATTCGTGTCTACTGACTGACTCTGTATTTCTAACGGTTTACCGTAATCGATAGCAACAAGGTAAAATTCAATGTTTAGAAATAGTTATTTTCACTCGGATTCATAGGTATTAAGAGGCCCCGCAAACCCTAGATTTCGATTTTGAACAAAATCGGAGTGTCATTAAAGAATCTCAAGATGGCGGCAACTTTTTTACAATCCAAGCTCGGATTCATATTATGAGGCCCCGCGGACCCTCAGATATCGATTTTGAACAAAATCGGAGTGTAATTAAAGAATTTCAAGATGGCGGCAACTTTTTTACAATCCAAGCTCGGATTCATATTAAGAGGCCCCGCGGACCCCCAGATATCGATTTTGAACAAAATCGGAGTGTAATTAAAGAATTTCAAGATGACGGCAACTTTTTTACAATTTTTTTTTCTGATAAATTTAAGCAGAAAAAATCATGGTTTTTTTTTTCCGTAAAAATCCAAAAAAACTTGTTAGTTGTAACTTGTATTTGTAACTACTTAGCCAGGATCATGGTAGTTTTTAATTAAAAGAAGTTTATTTGTTGTTTATTCGGCAAAAATGTTTAATACTTACACCAAACTAAAAATAAAAAATAAATCGTTTACTTCAGACTTAGTCCATATCGGTACAATTCATTGCTACATTATTAATAGAAAATACAAATAAGTATCTTAAGTCTAAGGCTAAAAAAGGGAAATAGGTACAAAACAAAGACACAAAGTGTACCTTGGTCCGTGTAGAAAGTTGTTTACAGGAAAATTTCATACTACAACGGTGTAGGTACTTATTTACATTTGAAATGTACCGTAAAGAAAGCATGTCATTGAAAGCAATCGAAGTTTTTATTTATTAAAATATAATTTTGTAATGCCTGGCGAAGAGACATCACTAAAATAGTAGTGTTAATAACTTATTACTTACTTAATATAGGCATTATAATAATATTAAACCAATTTAGTCCTCCGCATAATTATAAAAGCGTTCAGCTTCGTTCGTTAGTCTTTGTATGTCTATCTCTGTCGCACTTCAATTTTCGTGGTAGCGCCGCAGCAGTCTTGACTGTCCGAAACATTGTTTTGTACTGTATGACTCGGTAAGTTTAACGTTTTGATCAGAAACAGTGATTTTCAGTCACCGAAACATTAACGTCGTTGACGAATTGGCGAGGCCAAGGCATACGTCGCAAACCTTTTCAGTTTAATTCCTTCTTAATCTTCTTATACAATGCTCTCAAACTGTAATGTAGTTAAATTAAAATACATAATTCGCCACTATTTCGCTATCTACTGTTTGGTTTGGACAAATGGCGAATTTTATGATCAAGTCATGTCACAAAAGTAGAAGACAAGTTTTATAACAAAATCGAAGTCTTGAAGTCATGATTGATTGATGAACGGACACAATTGACAGTTTTGTTGTGTTTGCCAAAAAATATCTTATCTTATTCGCATTTTAATAATAATATACGCTTTTGAGTTGATCTTCCTTTCCTACATTTGCACTAAAGATTATAAGACAAACGGTCAAATCTCCAGTCAGTAGAGCCAGATAAAAAAAAGTAACACTTATTTTTTAATGACTTTTTTAAACATGAACACAAACACTTTTTTGGATATTTGAATGCTGTGAAAGATCTTTCATACCTATACGAAATCTACATATTTGGGTTCCTCTTCAACGCCTCTAAAAACTGAGGAGATATTTTAGTTAGGAACTAACTTACGCAAAAGTTATGCCCAGGAAACCAGTTTTAGGCGTCTTTCACACTGACGCCGTGCGTCCGGAGAACGAGACCGCACTATACACGCGCAGAGCGCTATCTCCCTCACGCGCCGATGCCGCATGCTACATAACTAAAGGATTCAGATTAAAGGTCAAGGTACCAGGGAGTCACTTAGTCACAATATTTATTAGAATCAGACAGAATTAAGAAATTTAGAGTCATGAAAAAATAAAGCGTGAAAGGATTTCGAATCTATATACCTACACATTATTTTCTACCGCTTGGTTTTGAAATTAATGTAATTGAACCATCGAAAATCAAAAATCGGTTATAAGTTCGATTTTCCAATCCATTTGAAAAATAACATTTTCTCAAACATGCAATGAAATATTCTCTTTACGTTACTTATAATAGACTCGGAATTATCCTTTTTTGGACGCAGCATCTCGAGGCGGCCTGAAATGGGATTTCATACAACTTTTCAAGCCCTTTTCATACAGCTTTTCATTCCACTATTTGTGGCACAGCATCACGGCATTCAGCCATGAAAATTAGTTTGATTTGAGGATTTTTATTTATTTATTTCATTGCATGTTTGAGAAAAGCACTATACATGCCTCGGCGTGAAAACGGATTCCCGGCCTCGTATCTCTATATATTATACCTACTTGGCCGGAAATCCGTGTTTTCCCGGCCTCTGATATAATCTACTATTTATTAACAACAACCATAGGCTTATATTTAACGAAATACATTTTCCCTCAATAAGATTAACCCTTTTCTAGTGATCACTTTTTTTGCCAATCAAATAAAAATGTTCGTAACCTCTGTTTCCCCACTCTGACCCTGACCGATTGTTGCGCCATTTTGTTTCTGGTTCTGTGTATCAGTGCAACAGGTGCGTGCGTGCTTTTTTTGTCGTGAATTAAAAGTGTTTGTGTTAACTAAACTTGACTAAGAACGATGAGGTAAGTAATTAAATAGGAACTTGCCGAGGAATTGTCGTTTGTGACGGTTTTAGGCATAGGCATTATGTCGGCATTCTTTGATTTCTGCAAGCGTTCTTTGATTTCTTTGCTGTCTGGTTAAAATTATAATGTTGATAGTGATTTATGCTGTAAATAATAACTTTAGAAGTGAATACTGCTGCATTATCAGATATTTTTCAGCGAGCCAGGTCGTTTCGTAAAAAGCGCACTAGATATCGGCAGAATTGTGCTCTGAAGGTAGTAGATATTAACAAAAGCGAAGAAGGAATAATTTTATGGAGGATTTCTATTGTTTGCAGCTCATTTAACGATGTAAGTGAACTTTTGAAAACATGGGGCTTCGACAAATATGCTGAGACATTTCTTGGTAAGTTGGATATAATAATTCATGTCACGCTATTTATGAGTTTTTCCAACATTTCTATACCTACTTAATTTATAACCCCCGTTGCAAAAATAGGGGTTGTTGGAAATGTATGTGTGCAGTAAAATGGCCGAGTTATCGGACTCGGAAAGTCTCTAGAAAATTTTGGTATCGTAAAATTTATGTCAACATAACACCTCATTTTTATTAATGTGTCCTATATAACATGCTAAAATAAGCATAACATGATACATAAACTTTTCTCTGCGACCATCATACCCAAATACATAAGGGTCGCAAAGTTGGAAGGGCCTAAGGTCAAAAACTTTCAATCTTTGGAGCGCCCAGCCTCAGCCATTTTTGATTTTAAAGAAAAGTTGTTCCAGTAAAATATGCTTATTTCTACGTATTTTATACGTTACAATACTTACAATCATTTAAAATAGGTGTCATAATGATACCACTTTCAACGAAAATATTTCTAAGTGTTAAAAACGTTCAATCTTTGGAGCGACCTTAGCAATTTTTGATTTTAGAGAAAAGTATTTCCTACAAAACATGCTTATTTAAGCGTACGATAGCATCTCTACGATAACATGAAGACAAAATGGGTATCATAATAACATCACTCTTGATGATTTTTTTTTCTAAGTGTTTGTGCCCCCTTTGCTTTGTCCATCCCCGACGAAAGACCTCAAAAAATCTCAGTGTAACGATATGTTGAAACTTATTTTATAACCAAGTTTCTAAAACCTGTGTGTTAGTCCAACAAAATACCATTTTATTCATGCAATCAAATTTATTTCAGAGAAATATGCACCTGTAACTGCATAGTCTAATAATTACCAATTTAAGCGGATCTACATATTATTAACATATGGCACAGTTAATCATGGTAAAATTTATATTAAGTGAATGTTGTAATGTGTGATCTGTGTTTGTGGTATGGCGTGGCTTTTCTTGTTTAAACTTTAACATAAAATTTAAAAAATATATATATCTCTTTGGTATGTAACAAAATAACAAGCCATCAATTTTCAAGACTACTGTAATAGAAACTGCCAGGCTGTTTTGCTTTTTACAAGCTTTTTATTAACTTGCAATGTATGTACCTAACTATGTAGGTATGAGTATGCATGTAACTATGTTTGTTCGGGTGGAAATTGGTGGAATCTTGCAACTCAATTTTGAAGCAAATATCTTTAACCAATAGAGCTGAAATTTTTGATAAAGGTATAGTTTGGATGACAATTCAATAATATGGTACCATGGAGCTGATCTTAAGATGGTTACAGAAGATAGCCATGGGAATTCAGTACTTAACCGATATAACCCCGTTGAGTTTGGGCTTATTAGAACCGTCTCAATGAGTAGTTAATGATGGTATACAGAAAAGTACAGTCGGCCATAAAAACTTGAACAAAAAATCTAATTTTTGACAGAAACTTAGTAACTATTCTTTGAATTTTGTAATATTAACATAAATTAGGTGTTTTAGGTACATTTTAAATATTTATTTATTGTTTATTCGCAAATAAGAGAGATGAACCATAAAAGTGTTGGCCAAAATATCAATTTATACCCTTGTTGTACTACCAATATTACTCTGCCTTCAATTGCTCAAGCCTCGACAGTTATGTACAGTGACCAGCATAAATATCTGACAGGCTGTTTACTTGTGCTGGTGACTGTACTATTTAAAGACTGTTTCTAGTTAAGTACTTGCATAGAAATTTAAAAATGTTAAATTATGATTTTCATATTCTTGTTAAATACCTACTTTTGGGACTGAAAAAACTGAATCTGATTAATTTTTATGTTATGTTGCCTGCTGTTAACCTTTTAACTGGGTATTTGTATACTAATTTTCTTATATTCATAGGTTACGTTAGCTAGCCATCATTGCATTCTTTTTTCGATTATTTTAGAAAACGAAGTGGACGTAACGGCCCTGGCTTTATTGGACGATGACCAAATTAAACAATTGGTCCCTCCAATTGGCCCACAGGCCAAATTTAAAAAATGTCTGTCTGATTGGAAATCTACTACAAGTTCCCAGGTATCTAAAAAAATTATTGTCTGTATTCATCGACTAAACATTACTCTTATTTTACTACATTTTTTGTCAGAATCATATATATTAATTAAAGTCTCGAACCTATCACGCTCTCCACCCTGCTAGATAAAAATTTACACAGCAGGTATTATAAATTGTGTACTCATAGATGATCTTTCAGATTGATAGTGGTATAGAAAAAATAATAGAAGTATACGGAGAAGATGTCAACGGGCTCACGCCAAGCTTAACTTCACCAATCAACTCCGCAGTATCTTCACCAAGTTCAACAATTTCAAGCTCGCAAGAATTGAACGTAAGTGTACCTTTTCTACAAAAAAGCACATACACCTAGACATTAAACCTGAGGGCTGAGTTCCTTCTCTGCATCGGTTGCAATATCATCGTTTCTACTAATATTGTTAATTTCTTCAGCCACATTGCTACTTAATAATAAATATCACATTATTACTTTCCAGAACAAATACCAGGACCTAATTTCACTACTCAATAGTACACAAGAGGGCAAACTGCTTCTTAAACAGCGTCTAAACCCGTTGGGGGATCAACTACGAAGAACATTAACCAGAGAGATTGCGACAGAAATAGTAAAACATGATCCGAAGGCACCTATAACAAATTACATATACGTGCAATGGATTCGAGAAATTGGTAAGTTTTAAAATTTATCATTCTAAATGGCATCACCCTGTGTCTCATTGATAAAGTACACTTAACTATCCATGGTAAATATTATAAATAATATAAATGTGGATCTGTCTGTCAGTGTGTCAGTCGGTCTGACTAACTGACTGTCTATCTGTCTGTATGTAGGTTACGTTTTCACTCCTAAATTGCTAAACCGATTTAGATGAAAGAATAGTGAGCAATAATGGCCAAATTCTACTACTCGATAAGGTAGGTTTGTCAACGGCTTACTCTTAATCTATTACAAAACAAAAAAAGTTTCAATGGGTCGCATTGTTTTTTCTCTAATATATCATAGTTTAATTATTTGTCTTTACACAACAATTGATCTGTTACAGAACGAGTATTCCCGGCAGAAAATAGCTCCATTTATTACACTAGAGGACCTGAAGTGTTTGGGCGAGCCCATGGTCGGCTGTTTGACGCAGTAACTAATCTGAAGGCCAAGTATCGCCGAAATAAAATATACCAGCCAAGAGCGCGTCGTTCCTTAGAAAAAACGACAAAAGCATCAGTGCAGTACGCTACCACTAACAAAAGGACAGCACCAGATAGAGAGGACCCTGAGATCACATCTGAGAGTGAAGCGGACCTAGATTCAAAGAACACTGAAATAGAAGAATGCTTCGAGTGGCTCCGTTCGTCTGCAGACAATTATACACTTTGTGATGAAAAGTGGGCCACAACAAGGAAACGGCGCCAGCAGTCTGTCTTGTCAGACGAAGCATATCCATACCTCCAGGAATATCCGTGCTTAAAACGATCGTGGGGATATTCTCTGGTAAGTTTACCAAAATAATTTATTTATTTATCGTATGGCAGTTTATAAAACAATAATAGAATAATTTTCTGATTCTTGCATGCACAACTTTCTCGACCTGCTGCAATGCATTTTATCGTGTTGTCATGAGACGTAGGTGTATTGGGAGTGGGCTTACGGACTATTTCGTATGAGCCTGACTCTAGGTAGTAGGGTAAAATACCGGAACCCTGATTATACTGAAAGTTTTGGCAGTGTCTCCCTATCGGCTGGTAGGGTTGTCTAATGTTTGCCCGATGGTCATATTCTATAATACTCATTTGCCCAAACTTCGTCTGCCCGAATTTCATTTGCCCGAATGTTTCGTTTTCCATAATATTCATTTGACATACTGTTATTTTCCATAATGTTGTAAGCCCGAATCATTCATATCCCATAAACTTTCATATTCCCGAATTTAATATTCCTTAACGTTTCATTCTCCATAATATTCATTTGCCATAAAAAACTACATTTCTGCGAGCCATTCGAATGTTGCGAATGTTCGGTTCTGGCGCTTCGCCGGCAGCTACCGCGGCACGCTCGCTTCGCTCGCTCGGCTCGCGCGCTGTAAGGTCGCCGTTCTACCTTACACTCCTCATCGCTTCGCTCGTCGTCGTACCTACACAGACTTGCCTTAGATTTGAGTTGGACTGAAGGCAGTGAGAATATGATAGATGAAATACCTAATAATCACCTATATGTAGCCATAACATAGCTGTATCATTTATTTGATGCCCATCCTTTGAACAGGGACTTAGTGGCAAAACCGACTCGGATCGCGGATAGGTTCGAGGTTATTTTTTTAAATTTTAGACTGTATTACGTACCCACGATGGCAAATGACATTATGGCATGTGATAGTTATGGATTACAAGATTATGGTAAATGAGATTATTGATATTACGGAAAACAAATAATCTGGCTTATCTGGCATATAATTAATATGGTAAACAATGAGTAATACGAATTTATTGAAAACAACATTATGGCAGTTGAATATTACGGCAAATAAAATTTGGGCAAATGAAATTCTGGCAAGCAAGAGTATACCGGCTGGTAGTCCTTATTTTTTCAAATATTAATACATTAATAAAATAGAGAAATAACATGTAAAAAAACTTGCTTAATACAAATAGATCTACTGTTCAATGATGTGACAACACTGAGAACTTATTATATATTTTATTTTTCAGCTGATTGCGGACTTTCACGAATGGTATAATGGAAATGAACATGCTTTCGAAAACAAATTTCCGTTACTGAAACTTAAGGTAATATCATTATTTGAAAAAGTTTCAAACAAAAGTAAATTTGTGAAGGAACTTAAGGAGCTTGCAAAAAGTGAGTATTTTTGAATCTCAAATTATGAGTAGGGCACAGTAGTGCTCCTGCCAAGTCGAGCAAAACAAACAAGAAAAGCACGACCGTACTATAATTTTCCCGAGGCCTTTCAGGCCATTTTCGAACCCCCTCCCTCCTGTAAATCTGTTGTGGATAAATGAATCCCATAAAAACATTCCATGTAAAAAATAGGCCAAGTCTCGGAATTGTACCACAATAAAAAGTGGTGAGATATTTCGTAGAGCCAAGTCAGGCATTCTTATTAATCTTTATTTGCTTGCTAAATAAAATTCTGCAATTTGGGAATCGCACAACTTTACTACATTTACTATTTTTTGCATACCTTAAACTATGTAAGATTGATTGACCTATTTTTTGCATGGAATGTTTCTATGGGATCTCATTTCTTTTTGTAGGTGTGTTATCAACTTTGTATGGAAATATTATTTTACCAACCGCAAATAACGTTTGTATAGTTTTGAGGGAAGCAACTGCAAAAGTAACTTTGTAATCGCATGTATTTGTAAGGATTTCAAACTTACTTATGCAGTTTATATATCTCAGAATCGTGGCGGAAACTGCAATATTTTTAGAATTTTTATGAATGGATAGGCTAATTACTAATTTTTTTCAAAATGTGGAGCTTGTGGGTCTGCTAGAAGTACCTTAGAATTACGATAATCATAAGTGAGTCACATGTCAGTGACAAAACTAAGGAACTTTGACTGGCAATAGTTCTTAAACTAAAAGTTTAAATTGAATGTTATTCAGAATATATGTAAGTCATATTAATTATATTATGCCCTATATGTTACTGAAAATTCAGGGTTCTGGCTTTAGCCAGCACAAAATTACAGGATGTTGAAAAACGCCTGAAAGGCTTCGAGAAAAGGATGGTACGGCCGGGCCTCTTTGTTTTGCTCGACTTGGCGGGGGCACTGCCGTGCTCCCAGATTAATGAATGATTTATTTGCTTAAACATAGTGATGACCGAAATGGAACCGCATAGCTACCATACACTTACTGCAGTCTGTGGGATGCATGTCTTATGCGGGCCACAGACCATCAGTTTTATCTGCACAGTTTTAACTGTACAGTCGAACTGTTCAGTTAAAACGTACGTGTGTAGGCAAATCTTTGAACTGTGCAGTTGAACTGACGATCTAACCGAAATTTCATTAGATAAAACTGTACAGTTAAAACTGTTCAGTTAAAACTGATGGTCTGTGGCAAAAAACTGTTTTGTTGTCAGTTTTGACGGAACATCATTGCAGTGAGCACGTTTTCTACGGTCTTAAGTCTTTGCAACATCAACATGCCTAATCAACGTGAATGGTTAGAAGAATTTATAGAAATATATCGTTCTGAACCTTCCTTGTGGAAAGTTAAAGCTAAAGAGTACCACGACCGTGACAAAAAAGAGGCAGCCTACAGGAGGTTATTGGTTAAACTTCGAGAGGTTGAACCTACTAGTGACAAAGCAGCGGTAGTTAAAAAAATCAATAATTTACGTTGTACTTATAATAAAGAACACAAAAAGGTGAATGCTTCAAATAAATCAGGTGCAGGCACAGAAGAAATATATGAGCCAAAACTATGGTATTACCCTCTTTTGAAATTCTTGGATGATCAACATGTACCACGACCTTCACGCTCGAATTTGGATGATGAGGTAATAAAACTAATATTACTTATATAAACATTATTTTATTTACTTAAATAAAATTATTTTGCCAGGGAACTTGACCTTCATTATTAAAATAATTCATAAATTCTTGTCTAATCATTTTGGGTGTTCGGGCCGTGTTTCCTATATTCCTTTGTTGTAAAGGTTCCATGGTAGAATGATTTGTATCGTAACCTGGTGTGACATGTCCAATATCAGTCTGTTCGCGATCAAAACACTCTGGACTGATATAAGAATTTGGTAACATTTTAATTAAAAAATTGTGTAAGGCACAACATGCCATTACAATTGATTCAATTCTACTTGGATGTACATTAATATCTGTATGAAATATTCGAAATCGTGTAGCTAAAATACCAAAACAATTTTCAACAATTCGTCTTGCTCGCGAAACACGGTAGTTATAATTTTTTTTTTCTCTTGTATCCAACTCAGCCTGTCTAAAAGGTTTCATCATATCAGTCCTTAGTGGAAAAGCGTCATCAGCAACAAAGACATACGGTAACGATTTTGAGCTATTCGTTACGATTTCTTCGGCCGGAATATTCAAGTCATTCTCTTGAAGTTTTTGAAAGAATGTTGTATTTTGTAAAACTCCACCGTCTGATATTCGTCCGTTGGTTCCAAAATCACATAAAATGAACTGATATTGAGCGTCAACTATAGCCATTAAGACCATACTGTGTTTTTTCTTATAATTGAAATATGTCGACCCACTTCCTCGTGGTGGATTTATTGTTACATGCTTCCCGTCCATCGCCCCAAGCAGATGCGGAAAATTCCATCTTTGTTCAAATAGTGCAGCTATTCTTTTCCATTCTTCTTGTGATCGAGGAAACTGAAACAAATACAATATTACAGGTTAATTCACCAGAGTCAGCTCCATTGTCAGTTGAAGAATCAGTAAAGGAAGCACAAGACTTTGAAGACTCAAGTGTTGTAGGTGTTCAGCAAACACCTACAACAGAGTCTACAACGTCCTCCTCCTCAACCTCAAGGAAACGAAAATCTGAAGCGGACCTCACAAAAGACGTTTTGATATCTGTCAGAGATCATTTCAAAGTTCCGGCTCCATCTCCACCACCACCGAAGCAACCCGACGACCGTTATGATATTTTTGGCAAATCTGTTGCATTTAAACTAAGAGATCTAAATAAAAGTCAACGAATCCTCGCAGAAAAAATTATTAATGAGACTCTCACAGAAGCTGAATTGGGTCTGTTAACAACATCACATACAGTAATGGCCCCTTTTCCTAATTCTCCCTTTCATCAAAGATCATATTCCACTTCATCCAGCCAATTCAATCACAGTACTTCACCTTACTCAAATCAACCAAGTCCTCAAAGTCAGCGCTCAATTTATGAACAAACACTCGAGTCACAGGCTCAACCTCAACTTGTTTATTTGTCTATACCTGAGAGTCCGGGATCATCGGGTAATAATAATGTTGCACCAACTCAACAGCATGCAACTCAACAACAAATGATTCAGTCGCAACCAAGTTCTACTTCAACAGTTGCCGACTTTTTATCTAACTATGATGCTTATTAACTTCTTTTATTTCTAGCTATGTTCAGTCTGATTTTTTTAAATACTTATAAGTTACATATAATTATTAAAATACTCTAAAAATAAAATGCACTTTATTTCTTACCTACCTTTAAGTAATCCTTGTGTAAAACACTATATATCGCTTCACACGTTTCTGGTATAATACTGGAAAGTGACTGGGGGGATATTATTGTTGAAAATTTAAGGTCTTCGTAGCTTCTACCTGTTGCTAAAAATCGAAGCGTTGCTGTTAATCTTTCATGTGGTGAAATAGCACTTCTCATCACTGTATCTTGTTTCATTATTCTTGGTGTAACTAAATCGAGCAAAAGCAAATAAGTTTCTTCATCCATTCTTAAATAGTTACGATAATCTTTCGGAGTAATTCTGATCTCCTTTAGTAAATTGTTATGCGTATATTGCTTTCTCTGTAATAACCAATGTTTACACCACATTCTTTTCCTTCTTTGTCTTTTTTTTTGTAAAATACACAATAATCCAATAATTGCCACAGCGTCATCCATGATTCCGTCGAACGTCTTTACTTCAAGCGAAAAGGATAAATAATAAAAAAACTTTCAGTGTGTAGTCACAAGGGATATCAGTTTTAACTGAACAGTTCGACTGTACAGTTAAAACTGTGCAGATAAAACTGATGGTCTGTGGCCCGCATTATAATGTTTTTTATTTATTTGTTATAGATCCCGATCAAGAAACAAGCAATCTAGCTGCACTTCTTATGATCCCACATCTTCTAGGACCAGTTCAAATCAGGAAGACGAAATGTTCTACGGCTGAAGTACGTGAAAGTTTCATTCAACATATTGACGAAGAAAGACTGCTGAAAGAAGAACGACAGAAACGACACGATAAGAATAAATCCCGCGGTATCACTGTCCAGCCATACGTCGTAGTCGCAGGACCACTTCAAAATATCACCGCAAGGTACATTATTGTGGATGACATAGTGTATGACCTGCCTACCATTGGTTGTGCAGTGGATACTTGCTTTAAAATTATATGGGCTCTATACTTAGAATATCCTTGTGAATGTTTGCGGGTATGGCAATTCCTACAGAGAGCTGTTTATAACATTGATACCAAAGCAGTTAACTTAAATGAAAATATTTCTACATCAGTTCTTAGCCTACTGAGTGATTGCAATATCAATAAGGAATAAATAATGGTTGTCTGTTTTTTGTGTGCAGCTCAAGTCATAGATTTAAGAGCTCTCCGGGTTCATTTCCAATTTTTTCATAAGAATCATTACTTTGAACAATATAGGTGTTCCGAAAGCGGCTGTTCCAGATCCTACCATCTTTTTAATTCATATCGGCGGCATTATCTTAAAATTCATTCAAATGAGGAGTTACCCAGAAACGAAGAAAACGATGGATCTGTTGCTACAAATACTGAAATACCCATCGAACCTGTTAGTTCATCATCTGTAGTGCCACCATCATCTACCAGTGATGATTTATTAGAAATTGTAGCACCAGATGCTGATATCTCTTTGCGTAATGTTTCACTTGAGTCAGCTTTAGCATTATTTATAGCGATGTTGTATGGAGCTGCGAATCTACCAAGAAATATTGCTAAAATTATTATTGAAAATTTCCAAAACATCATATCACATTCTGTAATACCTTTAATGCATGAGTTGCTGCAGAAAACGATTAATAATGGGGGGATCTCTTCTTCTAATCAATCACAAGTAGTACAAATGATACGTACAGAAGTAAACTCGGTGTTCAGCACATTTTCGTCAGAACATCGTATATTTTCTTTCTTTAAGCTCAATCAAACGTATATACCGCCCCAAGCAATTGTAGTAGGCGAGAGCCGTGAATCAAATACTCGTGGCGGCAACCAAGTAGTTAATCGTACTATCCAATTTATTCCATTAAGGGAAGTCTTGCGTGCTTTTTTCTCTCTCGAATCAATCTTGGTTGATACACTACAATATATGGCAAACATTTATAGTGATATCACAAATATACACAACTTTATTCAAGGATATTACTGGCAATCCAAAAGAACCGTTCACGCTGGTAGGAATGTTGTGCCCTTATTTTTATTTTTTGATGATTATGAGACGGGTAACGCTTTGGGAAGCCACTCGGGCATTCATAAACTAGGAGCCGTATATGTCTCAATACCTTGCTTACCACCGTGGCGTTGCTCTATTCTTTCTAATATCTTCTTAACTTTGTTGTTTCACTCTTCTGATAGAGTGCAATTCGGTAACGATATAATATTCCAACCTGTAATTGAAGAACTTAATTTTCTCCGTACTGTTGGTATACCATTTGATATTCCCAATTTTAATGGAGTAATATACTTTGAATTGGCACTTATTCTAGGGGATAATTTGGGCATTCATTCCTTAACTGGTTTCGTGGAAAGTTTTTCAGCTAATTATTCTTGTAGAACTTGTAGAGTGGCAAAAGAAGTAATGAAAGTTCAGTGCTATGAAGATAATACAATCTTAAGATGTAGTGATGATTATGAGGCCGACCTTTTGGAAGGTATTCCTGGAAACTCCGGTGTTAAGGAAAGATGTGTTTGGCTGAAAGTAGGTGGCTTCGATTTGTTCAAGCAAGTAGGCGTGGATATTATGCATGACATTTTTGAAGGAGTTGGCAAGTATGTCATGGGACTGGTGGTAATGAAATATATTATTCGTTTCAAATATTTCTCTTTATCTTTGCTGAACGATAGGCTACGTAGTTTTGAATACGGACCAGATAACCGCAACAAGCCTATTGAATTAAGCATGGCTCACATCAATCAATGTAATGTTCGTCTTAGCGCGTCAGAAATGCTTACTTTCATAAGATACTTTTCAGTTTTAGTAGGTGATAAGGTTCCTGGAGGTGACATCTATTGGACACTTTATTTGAAATTACGCGAAGTTGTAGAACTTGCAATGGCTACTTTTGTTTGGGACGGTATTGATGCTGTAATGCAGGACTGTGTCACTCAACTTAATGAATTGTATTTGCTCTTGTCAAATGGATCTCTAAAACCCAAGTTTCACCACCTCACACATTATCATAATGCCATAAAGAACTTTGGTCCACTTTCATTAATTTCATCTATGAGGTACGAAGCAAAACACAAACTGGCCAAGACATCTGCAAGGGCTTCATGTAATCGAAGGAACATTACGCTCAGCTTATCTATAAAACACCAGCTCAAATTAAACGAAATATTTGCTAAAGGTTCATTGGATCCAATATTATCTTGGGGACCTAAGAAGCTAAAACTGACACAATCTGATTTAGAAATCATTCAATCCTATCTCCATCTAGATGAAACCAGGTCTTTGTTCGGTGTCGCTTGGTTTGCCATGTCCTCTGTTCGATATAGTAAAGGTTCTATACTTGTTTGTAGTTCTAAACCTATCTGCGATCGTAACGAAGTTACGTTTTTAATGGTTAGTGGAGTGTGCATTTGTGATAATGAGGTTGTTTTAATAGGGACTCTGTTGCAAACAATTTTTTTTGATAGTCATTATTATGCGTATGAAGTTAAACAGCAAGTGAAGAAAATAGCTATTTGGTACAAAACCCTTCATTTTCAGACTCCCCATACTTTAAATACAGTATTTTCGCCCTTGAAGAGGTCGTTGGTTACATTACGAAGTCCCATTTAAAAGTTGCTTGCGCTTTTATCGCAGCAGAACAACAGTCATAGGCACAAACGATACTAACAGTGGTGCGCAATATTGGTATCGTCAAATCTATGAGATTTTCTTGTTATTCGGTTTTATTGTTGATTGTTTTGCCTTTATTGGTTCGCCATCTTAATTTGTCGAAGGTTGCAAGCATGTAGACCTTTTCAAATATGGATATTTACTTATTTTTGGACACATTTATTTTCAAAGCTTTTATTCATTACTATTATATAGCATGCTGCAGATCAAGCTGGTGAACCAATGAAGGCAAAACAACGAATGATAAATCGCCTATAATAAAACAAATTAACCTAAACTTGTGATTCTTATGTTATGTTATCTGCTCTTAACCATTTTAACAGGGTATTTGTTTGTTTATTTTTTTATATTGGATTCATAATTTGACTTAGCTAGCCATCATTGCATTATTTTATCGATTTTTCTAGAAAACGAAGTGGACGTAACTGCATTGCTTTTATTGGACGATGACCAAATCATACAATTGGTCCCTCCTATTGGCCCGCAGGCCATATTAAAAAAATGCCTCTCTGATTGGATATCTACTACTAGTGGACTTATGAAGCTCGTCGGAGCTTTCAATTCTTCTCTACTTGCCAAGTGCAATCGTAAATCCATATTTAGCTAACTGCATACCTACCTATGGCGTTACCCATCCTTCTTGTTTACTTATTGGTTTTCTTTCCCCAGAGCTCAGTTGCTGGTGGCTGGTGGCACATATAATGATTTAAGATTTTATGATTTGTATCGTATTCTCTGCATAAAACTAAGGGCCCATTAACGTGCTCATTAACGCTATCGTTAATGAGCACTAGCCTATTTTTTTAATATCTATATATTAAAAAAGTAGGCCACTATCTACTGTATTTTGTATTTAAGTACCTTGTGAATACCTCAAATTAGTTTTTATGTAGCAACATATCATTCATTGATCTATTAACTCAAAAGCAAAACGGATGTTTTAACTTTGGACGCAAATTTTGACGGAGCCAGCATAGTAAAAACTATTATGAAATGATTATATCGAAACGAATAATCAACTATTATATCGAGATTTTGTAATTCAATTCATAACATTAATTTTTAATTCTTATCTAGTTGCCAATAGATAAATACTTTACTAAAATATTGATGAGAAAGTGCAATCATACAGTCACCGGCATCATCAATGTATGATGAATTAAAGGCCGCAAAAATATCTGACACGCTCTTACGGCTCTAGGAATAGAGTTGTCATCAGATATTTTTACTGCCTTTGTTTCATTCATCATATATTTATGCAGGTGATTTTATCGATATTTAGCTAACTAACTGCATAACCTACCTATGGCGTTACCCATCGCTCTTGTTTAGTTATTGGTTTCTTTCCCCAGAGTTCAGTTGTTGGTGGCTGGTGGCACATATTCAATTCAATTTGTTTATTGCAGGCTAAGCCCATGAAAGTGTTAGTAGGTTACAAAAAAATAAAAAATATTATTAAAATAAATTGAATTGAATAAAACCAAAAGCCCATCAACGTGCTAACTAGCGCCACTGGTAAATAATTGTGATTATTTGATTTTAAAAAATAGGCCACTAATACGTCATAATGATTTTTACGATGGTGGATTCGTCAATCTATGCGTCCAAAGTTAAAAAGGCTTACTTTTTTTAAATATCTATCGTTAAATTTAAATAATCCCAATGAATATCCAGTGGCGCTAGTGAGCACGTTAATGGGCTCTTAAGTTTCTCTGAAGTTAGGTATGCCTGTGCACACAACTTTATACCGACCTAGACACTGCCGTCCTGTTGCACCCATTTTCGACAACTGCACGACGATATAATGTGCAAAGTAAGCAAATCACAAAGGGAACTAAAAGTTTTAAGCTGAGTTTTACGTGTAAGTAAGGATTAGGGGTGTAATAAAAAACAATAATACTCAATTATATAGGTATCTTTATATAATTCTGTATTGAGTCTTTGACAGGGCTTTGAATGTCTAGAGCATTTAGCATTGCATTGTTGTAAGTTATTATTTATTTTTCAGGGGGCCAATTCTCGGGTTCGAGTGAGATAATCTCTATTCGAGATTCCATATTATAACCTCACGTAAGAGATGCATCTCGCTCGTACTAAGAATTGGTCACCTGAATTGAATTGATTAACATTTTAACGTAAAAAAATGTTACACATGATAAAAAATATATGAGTGTTACCTACCGACTTAATGATTGACATTACAAATAAATGTTTGAAATAAAAAAAAGAAAATTATAATAATAAGATATGTTATACTATTTAGGTTAGGTCAAGGTCCCAGACATTGGCAGCATTAAATACATTGCAATGTCTGCTAGCAAGGTATTAAAAAGATATTACTGCATCGCAATTGGGCATCCGACTAAAAAAATATTTTTATTAAGTACCCTTGCTAGCAGGCGGAATAGTGATTGCAATGGATTTAGTTGAGGTATTACATCACTATTTAAAAAAAAAATGTAACACTCGTGTTTATTTTGATTGGATTTAGTGACATATCTGAATGAATAACGTTTACTTTGTAACATTCGTGTTTATTTCTATTTGATTGACGTGGATTCAGTTCCATCAATAAATAATGTTTACTTTGTAACAATTGTGTTTATTTCTTCACAGTTCCTCAACAATAGCTGCAGTTGCTGCTACTGTTGGGCAACAGTACCAGCTACTGTTCGGTATGTAGTTGCTACTATTCCACTACAGTAGGAGCTACTCTAGTGGAATAGTAGCAACTACATACATAACAGTAGTTGCTACTGTTCCCGAACAGTAGTAGCCAATGTAGCTACTCAGTAAGATCTAATGTTGTGGAACAGTAGCAACTACATACCTAACAGTAGTCGCTACTGTTTCCGAACAGTAGTAGCCACTGTAGCTAATCAGTAAGATCAAATGCTGTGGAACAGTAGCAGCTACATACCTAATAGTAGTTGCTACTGTTCCCGAACAGTAGTAGCCAATGTAGCTACTCAGTAAGATCTAATGTTGTGGAACAGTAGCAACTACATACCTAACAGTAGTCGCTACTGTTTCCGAACAGTAGTAGCCACTGTAGCTAATCAGTAAGATCAAATGCTGTGGAACAGTAGCAACTACATACCTAACAGTAGTCGCTACTGTTTCCGAACAGTAGTAGCCACTGTAGCTAATCAGTAAGATCAAATGCTGTGGAACAGTAGCAGCTACATACCTAATAGTAGTTGCTACTGTTCCCGAACAGTAGTAGCCACTGTAGCTAATCAGTAAGATCAAATGCTGTGGAACAGTAGCAGCTACATACCTAATAGTAGTTGCTACTGTTCCCGAACAGTAGTAGCCAATGTAGCTACTCAGTAAGATCTAATGTTGTGGAACAGTAGCAACTACATACCTAACAGTAGTCGCTACTGTTTCCGAACAGTAGTAGCCACTGTAGCTAATCAGTAAGCTATAATGTTGTGGAACAGTAGCAACTACATACCTAACAGTAGTCGCCACTGTTCCCGAACAGTTGTAGCAACTGTAGGTCATCATTAAGATCTACTGTTGTGGAACAGTCACAATTAATGTTTCTGTTAACTGTTTTCTTTAACTGTTTGCCTTAACTGTTTTCCTTAATTTATTTATTTAGTTAGATTCACTGTCATAAGTTACTGTTTCCAGTTACTGTTTTCTTTAACTGTTTTCCTCAACTGTTTAATATTTTACTGTTTTCCCTAACGGACTTATTCAGTACAAGTTACTGTTATACCCTTACTGTTTTAGTACAGTTTAAGTTACTGATTTTCACAGTTGGCTCCATTTTAACTGATTTTTTCAGTTAAGTTTAATGATATTTCATTAGGATTCACTGATTATTTTTTTCAGTGTAATAGGTAAATTCATATAGGAGACGGCTAAGCGTCGAAAATATTTATGTTTAGGTGTGGGGACACAGATTGCTGAGTGGGCTTTTCGCCGTAGCGCGCCCGACTAGCAATGTGCCGGTCCCACGCCAGTCATATCCCAGGACGCACACTGTAAGCACTGATCAGTAATAAAGAACATATTAACTATTTTTCCGCCGTTTCGCTGACCTCGACACGTCGCGATAACCCCACATTGGTGAACCCGACGTTTGTCAGCGAAATGGACGGTAAATATGTCGACATACTGGCCGCGGAGCTCTCGCGCACGATGTCGGACGTCGCCAAGCTGCAGCGCAGGGTCTCGACCCTGGACCGGCGAGCGGAGCAGCAGGTACCGCAGGCCGACGCAGTGCAGCGATACGCCCCTACCGCAGCGCGCACTGTGGTGTTCGGGCCACCAGCCATGGTACGCTGGCAGAGGCCTTCGCGCGAACAGCAGCGCGAGGCCGGCCACGGTAGGCAGTCGGCGGGGCCCGCGTCAAGGAGCGCGGGGCCTGCAACAACAGCAGGAGCCCAGATCGAGCAGCCACAGGTGAAGGACTGTTTCTTTCACCACACGCACGGGGCAAGGGCACGCAAATGCCGGGAGCCGTGCCGCTGGCAAAGTTTGGCAGCAGCCCGCTGGCCGTCGAAGCAGTAAGCAGCGACAGCAGCAGCGGTGACGCCACTCCGACGCGCCGTTAAAATTTAAGTGTACAGTGCGTTACAGTGCAGTGTTATGTAGTTGTGTTTAGTTTTAGGTTCAAGTGATTTCGGAATGGCTAAGGAAGGTGCAGATACCCGAATTACCGCATGTTGGGCGTACTCGTAGTCGCCAAGCGACACTTTACGGCCTAACCGTACGTAATTAATTAACGCAGGGCCACCTCGAGCGTTCCGAAAATTACTTTCGATAATATAAGCGTATAAGTATGGCCACAGTGAAATTATGTGCATATATAAAAAAGAAAGGAACCCAATCTACCTACGTCGTAAAGACGAAAATAGATCGCGTTCCGCTCATTAATTACTTCGTGCGTGAATTATTGAGATAGGAATATTCACGAAATTGTTGAAACGATCGTCTCTACGCCGCATTAGTGATTGTTGGTTATGTGGAGTGTAGTGGAATGGAAGGATAATAATGTCGTAAATATGTTGCATTACTGCTGTTGTGTCATACGGTATGGCCAATCCGAGATACAATGTCAGTAATCAAAAGGTAATAGAGTGGAATAGATTAGCCACCGATGCTGAAAGATTACCAGCACCGGTTTGCTAATCCATGGTCAACAGACCAACCCACTTAGGGGGTGCTTTCCATTCAGCTTCCGCCACCAACCAACGACAACAATGTAGGTACGCAACAATGTATTCTTTGGTCCCACAAGAGAGACCCTTGTATTTAATGTTTAAGTCATTCAAATATTTTCTTTGTTCATTTAGCCAAGCTCGTACTTGTAGGTATCGCTTACACAGGCACAGGAAGCGCGCACTGGTTCGTGGAACATAGCGGCTCGGAGTATTTGCTGAGCGCGCATAAGCGCAGCCTGGGAAGCGGTCGTAGGTAACAACGAGCCATGTTGTTCTACGATCCGCTCACACGCTGACGCCGCGATTGCCGAGGTCGTAAGCGAGCCTGCGTCTCAGCTAGTTTGTAATGTTGTAATATGGAGTCAGATAGGAATATAAGTTTTTTTTCACTTCTCATGCTCTAAAAGTTCGTCTTTATGTCGTGCGTAGGCGACATAAAGTCGCTTTTTATGCTCTAGAGCATAAAGTAAAATCTTCGTCGAAGACCAAGGCAATCGCTGCAACAGCCACACGAACATCTTTAACTTCATACAACAACCTCTTTATTTTATTTCGTTTCGTTCGTATTCTAAGACCAAGGCAAAGATACCAACAGCCAAAGTACACAATAAAACTTCATGAAATAAACTTATAATTTGTATTTCGTCTCATTTATTATTTTTTATATTTGTTTATTTTTCAATTTAGTAGATCAGTATAGTATTTAAGCCATAACAACAACAATTAAATTAACATTTACTATATTTACGTGTTGCTGTTTCATTTCCTCGCAATCGAAGTGAAAAGTAGAGTGTACAACTCGTCCATAAAACCCATTTTACACTCGACTTTATATCTATCCTCGCTCGCAAGCTCGCTCGGATGGATAAACGTCTCGAGTAAAATGGTGCGTTTTATGCACTTGTTGTACAATCTACTATTTGTTGTTTAAAAATTGTGTAACAAATTTTTCCCAAAAAGCGGGGGATTGCTGTGGGGACACAGATTGCTGAGTGGGCTTTTCGCCGTAGCGCGCCCGACTAGCAATGTGCCGGTCCCACGCCAGTCATATTCCGGGACGCACACTGTAAGCACTGATCAGTTATAAAGAACAAATTAACTATTTTTCCGCCGTTTCGCTGACCTCGACACGTCGCGATAACCCCACATAGGCGATAATTATATTTTCGTCCTGTTTGCGGTCGAGACGCTAGGCCCTTGGGGACCAGAGGCTCACTCGTTTAGCGTTAGCCTAATAAGAAAAAAGCTCATCCGTAATTCCTGTGATCCCAGAGCTGGCGCATTTTTCGGTCAAAGACTTATTCTCAGACTGTGCAGCGTGGAAACGCCGCCAGCATCTTGGGGTCTTTTCCACCAATGCGCGACCTTGTGGACGCGGGTGTCTAGTACCTACCTACTTTTATTTTTATGATTTTATTTTTTTAGTTAAATTGATTTACTTATTTTTGTGTATAGGTTAAGTTAGTTTTAGTCATTTTAGTTCATAGTTTCATGTACATATTTGTCTGATTTTGAAATATATTCTTCATATAGGTATTATACGACTATACACGTAAAGTAATTCAGTATCGTTACATCTCCTAGTCGTAGTTTATGGCTATAATCCTAAAGGAATCCTTGAAGTTTTGAAGTAAAGTATGTTAACCTATAGGTATAGGTACCTATATATTTATGCAGCATCGCCAGTCGTATATCAAACGATATAGGAATCGATAATTTTTTCGAGCATTATTACACCGCGGCACAGCTTTTGCTGTACAAGAAGCACACAAAAGCCAACTACTGTAAATTAAGAAATGACGCTACCGGCACCCTCATTAAAAAAAAATCGCACAGAGGACCATAAAAGCGGGTAGGGTGACTGCTATAGTTATTGGCCACTCCATAGTAATTGGGCCACTCTTGGCGAGACAGAAAGAAACTAGGTAATAGAAGCGTGCACTCGGATGAATGAGACAAAAATATTACCTGTGTTTCTCCTGCTTTCGTTTCAGTTCATAAGATTTTGTGTAGATGGCGTTGTAACGTAGTAGGCGGCCAGTTACCAAAACATTTGAGACACGTGGGTGGTTTCTTATGAAAAAATTAAGTTAAGAGTTTTAGAAGAACTAAATCGCGTCAGTAGGTGAGTCACCGCCGACCGGGAGTGGCGGGTCGAGCGCGTCGGCGCAGCCGGCCGGTAGACCTGTTATTTCACCGCTTACGAACTCACTTTTTATCAGCGAGGTAACTGAACAGGAAATTCTCACAATAATGCGTCAAATGAAAAATAAAAAGAGTTTTGGCATAGACGAGATACCTCCAATACTAATAAAATTGTGTGCAGTGGAATTGGTCACACCGTTGCACATACTTATCAACCAATCGTTAAATGAAGGTGTATTTCCGGACCGGTTAAAAATCGCCAAAATTAAGCCCCTTTTAAAAGCAGGAGGTGACAGCAAAGACCCAAACCATTATAGACCTATCGCTCTTTTACCGGCCGCCTCAAAAATCTTTGAAAAAGTAATGATAAATAGAGTATATAGTTTCTTTGAAAAATTTAACGTATTGGACAAAAATCAATTTGGCTTCAGAAAACGCCACTCAACTACACTTGCGGTCTACAATTACGTCCAAGAAATACTTGATAGTATAGACCAGAAGCAGTATGGCGTAGGTTTACTGCTTGATATGACAAAGGCTTACGATCGAGTTTCCCATAAAATCCTGTTGTCAAAGTTAAACGGCATGGGTATTCGCGGGAACGCATATCTATGGTTTAGGTCGTACCTTGAAAACCGCAGCCAATACGTACAAATTAACCACTTTTACAAAGACTCTAGGGAAATTAAGGACATAGTATCAGAAACGCGATACACTTCGTGCTCAATACCACAAGGAAGTGTGGCCGGATGTATATTGTTCTTAGCATATGTGAATGATTTGCCTAAAATATTAGACACAACATGTATAATGTTTGCGGATGACGTTTCTTTATTATTTAATTGTACGAGTAATGAATATTGCAGTAAACAATTACAAGAAATATTTACAAAAACTCAAAGATGGCTCGATGACCATAATCTCGAAATAAATATGAAGAAAACTAAAATTATCCAGTTCAAACCGGTACAGAAGCAATCCCTCCAAATGACACTAAAAATTGAAGATACGTCAATAGAGGAAGTAACGGAATTTAACTTATTAGGAATAAATATAGACTCAAATCTAAATTGGAAATCCCATGTCAAAAAAATAAACACAAAGCTATCCCGATTTATATACGCTCTTAGCGTGCTTAAAATAAATACAAACTTTAAAACGGCTTTGTCAGCATATTACGCGTATGCGAATTCCTGGCTTAAATACGGTATAATACTATGGGGTGACAGCACAGAGGTACACCAACTTTTTGTCCTACAGAAAAAATGTATACGCATCCTTACAAACACGAGAATACCTAATAGTTGCCGTCCTCACTTTAAAAAGCATAAAATTCTAACGTTAGCATGTATGTATATTATGGAAGCGGCGATGTTTGTCAGAAATAACACAAACTTATTCCCCTTACAAAAAATTACCTCAAATAGACGGAACAAAATTCAGTTCCAGTTACCAATTTCAAAACTAGCTATACACAGAAACGGCCCCTATTGTAAATGCGTTAAAATAGCTAACAAGCTACCCCAACAACTTTTACGTGAAACGAACGACAAAGTATTTAAAAGAAATTTAAATAACCTACTTAAAGAGAAAGTATACTATACTATCGAAGAATATTTAAATGACGACGCTTTGCCAAATTGGTATCAATAGAACATTTAAATTGTGATTTCATTTTGTTATTGTTTATTGATTATTTCGCTTTTTAATGATGAATTGAATGTAAAATGCCACATAAATCCCATATAATTAAGATTTATATTATTTATTTATTATAATTATTCTGCAAAGTATTTCTCAAATTATTTTAGATCACATTTAATATTATTTGTAATTTGAATTTAGTTAATTTGTATTTAGTTTGTTACTTTGTAGTTTAAGATTGTTGCCATGCCCTAACAGGGTACCATGTACCTACTTAATGTTTTAATACCATCCTATGTAAAAATGAACATGGACGCAATAAAGAATATGAATATGAATATGAATATGAATAAATTTTACATAAAAATTACGTGGCTAATTCTTGCATGTGGTACTATTCTGTTGCCGTATTAAGTATGTCGCAATTCTTTGTTATTTAAAACTTCGCAAATAAACAATAACCTCTTAATATTTCACCGGCCAATAGCTGAATCTGAATTTGTGTGAATTTTAGTTATTAGCCATAGGCGGCCAATTACTCATTTTCCATTATAAGTGTTGTCAAAGCAGTTTCGACTTTAAAACAGTGTGATAAAAGGTGTAAAAAAATCTAGAGCTATAAGTACAGCGGATCAGTTATTAGCCGGGGGTGGCCAACAACTGAACATTAGTGGTGGCCAATTACGCACTGTTATTGGCCATAGTGATTTTTAGCTATTAGCCACAGACGTACCCATAAAAACTTTCCTGTTTATAATTATTTTAAATATCTTTCAGACTAATTTATCATGCCAAAAATACCGCAATATACTAACGAACAAGTGGACAAAGCTCTAGAAGAGATAGGTCAAGCAAGGTGCATCAGTTCGGATGGCTGTCAAAAAGTATGGGATACCTAGAGCAACCTTACAATTCAAACTAAAACACCCAACCAGTAAAAATGAGTTTGGACCAGAGCCCTACTTGACAAGAGAAGAAGAAACACATTTAGAACAATGGTAGTGTGAAATGGGAAAAAGAGGATTTCCTAAAGATATTTTAGATTCCGTTCAAAACCTTATAAATAAAAACCCAAGAGACCCGTTCTAGGTAAAGGATGGTTAAAAGGCTTCCTCAAACGTCATACTAGGATAATTCAAAGAACAGGTGAAGCTGTTACGCATGAGAGTGCATGTGTGTCGGAATCAGACAAACCAGAAAACCAGAGATTATTTAAGCAACTCTGATCTAATGCATGTTTTAGATGACCCATCAATAATATTTAATGCTGATGAAAGCGAGTTCCAAACCTGCCCATCTCCTGGCAAAGGTTTTGCTGAAAAGGGAGAGAAAAATGTTTACGTTGTTGATAAAGGATGAGCTAAAGAACTATACCCCCAGAACCAACTCGAAAAGGAAAACGCAATATTGAGAGACTGCCTTACCACATATCTGGACAACTACCAAAAAAATCTAAAAAATAAATCTAATGAAAAATGAAGATTAGAAGAAGATAAGCAGGCAGAAATAATTGAAAGGGAATAGAAGAAAGAAGAAAGGAAGAGAAAGCTAGAAGAAATTAAAACAAACAAATTAGAAAAGAAAAAAAAATGAATGAAACTAGGCTGCTTACTTGCTGTGGCGTATCTAAACGGGTGATGATAGAGAATATCAAAATTAAATGTGGTGATTGCCAAAAAGTTTTCCACAAGACATGCATTCCAAAGGCTCACCATGTACATAATACCACAAGAAAAAGGTGACGGTTTTTTAATGCCACAACTGTTTTTGTATGGAAAATGATGACAGTAGTAATTCTAGAAGAGAAAGTGAGGAGAGTGACGAAGAAAATGAGGATTTTTTAAATACAATATGGCAGGACAAATATAATTAGGTCTAAACTATGCCAACATATAGTTTTATATCAAAAATAATGAACAATTTCATGACAGTTCTTGTTTTAATTGTTTGGCTAATTACTGTGTCTTTTGAGGCTAATTACTGTGATTTAACGGCCACTTACTAATTTCATAGAAGTTTGAATTTATTATTTATTTTTTTGAATAAATGTTTGATTTTATTAATAATCTGTATTATTTCCTATTACCTCATTAAATTGGCTTTTAATCAATACCCCAGATATGTACGTATCATTATTAACTATTTTTTAATGGATGTTATTAGATACATTTCTGCTTAAGTGGCCAATAACTATAGTAGTCACCCTACATGTTTTTGTACGAGGGTGTCCTCACCTCGGTAAGAAGGAGCGGCCCCCCTCAACATATCCCGGTAGTACAAATGTTGTCGGAAAAACACGATACGAATTCCATCATGTACTGGGTCAACGAATGGCGTAGGGCTGGCATACCCGTGGCAAATGAAGTTGTCGTAGACAATTCGGCAGCGCTCAAAAGCGCAGTGGCATAATCATGAGGATTCCGGAATGGACCTCAATCAAATAGAAAATTGGCGAGGTTTGGGTGTTTCCAAGCACTCGGAGTACCTGACAGCCTTCCCTGGAGCGGAGATTGCAGTGGCTTCGACGAATTTTAAGTCCCACGGTGTTTTAAGGAACGGGTCCGGGAAGGCTGTGGTTACCTCTGATGGGGCTGTGCTCATTATTCACAACACATGCCCATTTGACGCTCTTTGTCATCTGGTCATTATAAACGCCTATTTGCCTTACGAATCATATCGTGACCAAATGGCGACTAGCGTCAACCAATTTATTGTAACGCCAAGACATTGGCACGGGAGGGGACCAAAAACGAAACCCATTCGAAACGCACCGAGACGCTGGCCTAAGTGCTAGACCCGAAATGTGCACTCCAAATGCCTACAATGCGACGGAGGTCTTTAGCGCTGGAGTATGTAATATATAAACCCGTATGCTGGGTTTATTATCGTTTTAAACCTTCCAAAGTTATTTGTCAAGTTGGCTAACTGTTCTTTTCGTGTAATATTCTGTCAGGAAGGAACCCCTGTTGTATTGGATAGCTTATCTGTGGACTCCAGTGTTGCCAGAGTTCGCGCCCGCTGACCAGCGACAAGGAGAAAAAAGGAATATCGCGTTGAACATTTACGAATCAATGATTAGATGTTTTGTTCGTCACGGGTTTCCATTTCATAATTCATAATCCACATAATTTATTGCATTTCTACTGTAGCGGATGACTAGATGTTTTCTTGTTTACAAATCAACACGACAGATTGTTGCAACAAGTTGGCGCGTCTACTTGAACTTCGGGGACCGGGTTTGAGAGAGCTGGCAATGTCGAAGTGTCAGATAGCGCACTTCCTATTTCATTTTCGTGTGCCAGAACACGTTTTCTGGGCGATTGCAGTATTTTCCTCGTAAGTATTGTTTAGAAGCCGTGTTAACTTCTTGGAAAAGCAGTAATTGCATAGACATGTTGTCAATTTTCAGTTTGCCGGTGTAATCAAGCCTTACAGGCAAGTTGAGGCCGTGGTGCTCTCCCACGCGACTTGACCTGGCTGAATACCACCGTGTTGCGGTTAAATCGGCGAGCCACGGGAAGCAGGGCCAGGGCCATTGGTGGCGGAGTTGACATTTGTCAATACCCATCGACGTGGGACAATTTTCCTCCGACAGGTTAGTTTTGTACTGTACCATGGACCGTTTTATTCCCTTGATTATTGATTGCCGGCCCACAGACTACTCTTGAGCCCCGGCACGCTATCTAGCCCCGTGCCCGCCCCGTTTGTACTTGCTATTCTTGGCTAACCGTCTCATCGCTTGATGGAAATTCCAGGAGGTGTTTGGTAGGGGCCTGATCGTGCCCGAAGCCACCCGCGCCAGCCGAGCCAGTACTCCCGTTGTCGGGAACGCTCCGTAGCACCGCCTGCGATGGAGATGCAGCTAAGCTCATAGCCTATTATTTTAACATTACCAAATGGTTCTAGCGCAATCGACCAAAGCGTCATCAAAATCCTACCCTTAACATTTGTTTTTATACCTAGTTAGCTTTTAGTGAGGACCTAGAACGAAATAAAAGCTTTGGGTTACCTTCAGACCTTCTTTCATTTGCCCTAGCACAAAGGAAACTAATTACATGGCGCCCCGAACAGGTTGATGACGCTTAAACTCATTTCCCTCCTTACAACTCCATTTACTGTGAAGGTCTGAGTCTGGTCGCTTGCGCTATACCTAAGTATCTGAATGCAGACTTTCCGCCATAATAGTGTTAATGTCACACTTTAGTACATTGAATAGTTTGGACATTGACCTACATTACTTATAGTTACTTACCTACAACATACGGTCAATTATAGCACTTGGTTTGGCAAGTGATTACCTAAGTACTACCTATAGTTAAGCTTTATAAATTACAAATAACCTTTTAACAGTATTCATAAAAGAAATTACTACTATAAGCATTGTTTACCATTGTGTTGAACTGGCAAAGAGTAAAATATTGCATACCATAATCCACATCCTTTGGATTTTTTATATTTTTACATTTTTACATTTATGTTTTACACAAAATATTTACTTTGTTGTTATTTGAACTCAGTGACCCCTGTGACTGTGAACACAGGACTATAGGAATTACTGTGAGTTTAATATACAGGACAGTTGTTACACATCCAGTAGTATTGTTTAAATATTTAATATACCTACAATTGCCTTAAGCGCTAACGACGATGTATTAATAAACTCAGTGACTAACTAGGAGACCATAATACAATTGCAATTGCTGCAGTGTCATAGTAACACGAAATACAAACGCTTTTATGTGATTGGTCGATCGCGCTTTAATCATAAGCATCGATTAGCTCTTAAAGGACATTGAACCCGGTGGCTTAGAGCTCATACTTACTGTCCTACTCTTACTGAACATTTAGACTTCTGCCACACAGGCATAGTGTGCTCGGGCTGATTAGTGGTAATTACCGGGCTGATATTTTTATCGAAATATTACAACGATTAAACATACGTGTACGTGACAATGTCGTCAACAACCGGATTAGAGGAGCGCCCAATAGCCTTCAATCTCCTTAAGAAGGATGAGCTCCAGTACGAGGTCAGGGTGCGCCAGGCGGCGCCACTACCTACAGTGATGGAACTTAGGAGCCAGCTGCGGAAGCTGAACCAGGACATACCTACAGATGAGGTCGCGGACTACGAGGGAGATGTCGCCGCCGAGCTGGGCATAATCTCGTCAAAAATGGACGACCTGCGCAAGCTGCTGCAAGGGTCAACACAACCTCGCACCTCGTTAAAGGTACTCAATCGTGTTCAAGCTGCTGCACACCACCTGTATCACCGACTGACTCGACTCTCACCTTCAGGGTCGGAGATGAGCAGCCACAGCGAGCTCAGCGACCAGCTAGATGGGGTACTGGTGCGGTTAGATACAATATTGCTCACATTTACAAGTTCGTTGACAAAGAAGCAAGACACTACCGTCGCTGCACCTACCTGCGCAGCGCCACATAACAATAATGCAGTGCAAAAATTGAACTTAAAATACTCCGGTAAGACCTGCGTAAAGGCCTACCTACACAAACTAGAGCAGGTGCGTGTCTCCCGGGAGATCCCTGACTCAACACTGTTCCGCTCGGCATGTGAGCTCTTCACTGACGAGGCATCCTCATGGTTCGATGGCGTTTGTGATCAGGTACACTGCTGGACGGACCTCAAGAGTATGATGCTCCGCGATTACTTGCCGGTAGATTACAACGAGCGCCTACTATGCGAAATAAGGGCGAGGACGCAAGGATTTGACGAATCAATAGTGAATTATGTCAGTGTAATGCTTAATTACTACTCACGCTTAGAGTCCCCACTACACGAAGCGGAAAAGTTGAGTATTTTAATGCAAAACATTAGACCGTTTTTTTCAAAACAATTAGCTTTGTTTACTATCGACTCCATCAATGACCTTAAAGACCGCTGTCGCCAGCTGGAGGCTGCAACTCAACGTGCAAAACGCTTCGCGGAGCCAAATAGAGACTTGTCCAAGTCTCTTGCTCAAGACTTGGTGTATAAACCTATGACTACAAAACCGGTATCGGCGGTACAAACCCCTATTGATTTTTGCGTTCGGTGTCGAGTAGAGGGACATTCGTTGAAGGCATGTAAGGCGGCACCCAAACTGGTCTGTTACCGCTGTGGCGAGAATAACGTAACGGCACGAAATTGTCCCAACTGCACCCCTGTACCAAGTACTTCAAAAAACGAGTGATACCGAATCAGGGTATGGCTGATCCGGTTTCAATCAAAACCAATAAAGTATATAACAGAAGAATATTCATACCAACTCCTAAAAATAAAAAACAAAAACTTACAATATATCAAAACCATACATCCCTGACACACAACAACAACGAAATTAGTAAACCAATTAACATACCTAATACCCTGCATCCTATCCCCGTCCTAACTAACAAAGATAACACCCTCTCTTCCCCGCTTATTAACGCTTTATTCCACACTACTAACAAGTACAACACCCCTCCCCTGCCTGCTTGCTCCCGCCCCACCTCCCTGACCCATACTAACACAATCACTAATGTGTATAATAACCGAACATACCCAAATAACGAATTTTACCCAAATAACCGGTTCACCGAAAATTACCAAAACGTGTATTCTTGTCCGGAACCAACTACAATACCTTCCACTACTATTACTTACCCAATTAACGAATTTTACCCAAATAACCGGTTCACCGAAAATCACCAAAACGTGTATTCTCGTCCGGAACCAACTACAACACCTACCGCGACTACTGCATACCCAATTAACGCAGATTACTCAAATAACCGGTTTACCGAAAATCACCAAAACGTGTATTCTTGTCCGGCACCAACTACAATACCTTCCACAACTGTTACTTACCCAATTAACGAATTTTACCCAAATAACCGGTTCACCGAAAATTACCAAAACGTGTATTCTTGTCCGGAACCAACTACAATACCTTCCACTACTATTACTTACCCAATTAACGAATTTTACCCAAATAACCGGTTCACCGAAAATCACCAAAACGTGTATTCTTGTCCGGAACCAACTACAATACCTTCCACTACTATTACTTACCCAATTAACGAATTTTACCCAAATAACCGGTTCACCGAAAATCACCAAAACGTGTATTTTCGTCCGGAACCAACTACAATGCCTACCGCGACTACTGTATGCCCAATTAACGCAGTTTACCCAAATAACCGGTTCACCGAAAATTACCAAAACGTGTATTCTCGTCCGGAACCAACTACAATACCTTCCACAACTGTTACTTACCCAATTAACGAATTTTACCCAAATAACCGGTTCACCGAAAATTACCAAAACGTGTATTCTTGTCCGGAACCAACTACAATACCTTCCACTACTATTACTTACCCAATTAACGAATTTTACCCAAATAACCGGTTCACCGAAAATTACCAAAACGTGTATTCTTGTCCGGAACCAACTACAATACCTTCCACTACTATTACTTACCCAATTAACGAATTTTACCCAAATAACCGGTTCACCGAAAATCAACAAAACGTGTATTCTTGTCCGGAACCAACTACAATACCTTCCACTACTATTACTTACCCAATTAACGAATTTTACCCAAATAACCGGTTCACCGAAAATCACCAAAACGTGTATTTTCGTCCGGAACCAACTACAATGCCTACCGCGACTACTGTATGCCCAATTAACGCAGTTTACCCAAATAACCGGTTCACCGAAAATTACCAAAACGTGTATTCTCGTCCGGAACCAACTACAATACCTTCCACAACTGTTACTTACCCAATTAACGAATTTTACCCAAATAACCGGTTCACCGAAAATTACCAAAACGTGTATTCTTGTCCGGAACCAACTACAATACCTTCCACTACTATTACTTACCCGATTAACGAAGTTTACCCAAATAACCGGTTCACCGAAAACCACCAAAACGTGTATCCTGGTTCGGAACCAACTGCAATACCTTCCACTACTATTACTTACCCAATTAACGAATTTTACCCAAATAACCGGTTCACCGAAAATCACCAAAACGTGTATTCTCGTCCGGAACCAACTACAATACCTTCCACTACTATTACTTACCCAATTAACGAATTTTACCCAAATAACCGGTTCACCGAAAATCACCAAAACGTGTATTCTCGTCCGGAACCAACTACAACACCTACCGAGACTACTGCATACCCAATTAACGCAGTTTACTCAAATAACCGGTTTACCGAAAATCACCAAAACGTGTATTCTTGTCCGGCACCAACTACAATACCTTCCACAACTGTTACTTACCCAATTAACGAATTTTACCCAAATAACCGGTTCACCGAAAATTACCAAAACGTGTATTCTTGTCCGGAACCAACTACAATACCTTCCACTACTATTACTTACCCAATTAACGAATTTTACCCAAATAACCGGTTCACCGAAAATCACCAAAACGTGTATTTTCGTCCGGAACCAACTACAATGCCTACCGCGACTACTGTATGCCCAGTTAACGCAGTTTACCCAAATAACCGGTTCACCGAAAATTACCAAAACGTGTATTCTCGTCCGGAACCAACTACAATACCTTCCACAACTGTTACTTACCCAATTAACGAATTTTACCCAAATAACCGGTTCACCGAAAATTACCAAAACGTGTATTCTTGTCCGGAACCAACTACAATACCTTCCACTACTATTACTTACCCGATTAACGAAGTTTACCCAAATAACCGGTTCACCGAAAACCACCAAAACGTGTATCCTGGTTCGGACCCAACTACAATACCTTCCCCTACTACTATTTACCCGATTGACGCCGTTTACCCGAACGACCCAGTTAGCCCAACACACGCGATTCCGGTAACCACCAACGATGCTGCTGCCTTACTCGTTATCAACGACCCAGTAACTGAAAACAAAGCACCCATCTCAATTGATTGCCCTAATGAGTTACAAGTCCCAGTTAAATTACATAGTACTGGGAGCAGGCGGAAGACATGCCAACGTGGTGCGGCAGACCAATTACCATCAAATTTTGACGGGGAAGAGTGGCGGTCCTGGCTGGCGACGATTGGCGCGTTTTTCGAATGCGGCCGAACTGCTAAAAAATTAAACAGTTACATAGACGGGTCGGACTTGCGTCCTTACCTTACGATACAAATTTACAGTCTGTCTTATACGGGCCTTTTGGATTCCGGTTCGGAGTTATCTATTATTGGTGGCGATACTTGGAAACATTTTGAAGACCAGGTTACCCTTCATAAATCACACGACTTGAGTCGGATAGTAACGGCAAACGGCTCCTCTTCCCCTATCATGGGCCATATATTCTTGCCAGTCACAGTCGACGGTAAGACTGCGATAATCAAATTCTACGTAATACCAGAGGTACCAACTAAGCTATTATTTGGTATTAATTTTTGGAAGGCATTTAATATTGGCCCGGATGTGCTGTCTTTATTACCAAACGACTGTTCCTTGTCGGATGAAGAACATATCAATACCGTTGCGTCGGAAGTTAGGTTTATACAAGGCTTTGAGTCTCTGTCATCGGAGGAACAGCGCCAAGCGGAAAATATATTAAAGGAATTCGAAACCATATCCTCAGAGCGGAAGGGTTTAGGACGAACTCGTCTACTCACTCACGCTATCGATACTGGTGATGCGAGACCAATTAAGCAACACCATTATATGTTATCTCCCTCGAAGCTCGCCGAGCTAAACAGGCAGTTAGACGAAATGCTCGAGCTGGATGTGGTGGAACCAAGTAGCAGCCCATGGAACAACCCCGTAACCATGGCACCGAAATCAGACGGAACCCTCCGATTCTGCCTGGACAGCAGGAAGCTAAACGAGATTTCAAAACACGATGCTTATCCACTGCCACTAATTAACCAGATTTTAGATCAGCTCGGGAACGCCAAATTCTTGTCGTCTTTAGATTTAAAATCAGCCTTCTGGCAAATTGGACTAGACTCACAGGCGTCTAGGGAGAAGACTGCTTTTACGGTGCCAGGCCGTGGTTTGTTCCATTTTAAGGTAATGTGTTTCGGTCTAACGTCGGCTCCAGCGACGCAACAACGTCTGATGGACGTCCTGTTTGGCCCAGAGCACAACGGACGTATTTTTATCTACCTGGATGATATTATTGTTGTCTCAGAATCGTTTACTGAGCATTTGGCCCTACTACGTACGGTGTTTGAGCGACTACGTCACGCTGACTTGACTATTAACTTATCTAAATGTAAATTCTTCCGCAGACAACTCAAGTACTTGGGTTTTGTTGTGGATGAATACGGTTTACGTACAGACCCAGACAAGGTCAAGGCAATTATTGATTTCCCAACTCCGACGTGTCGGAAGGACGTCAAACGCTTTCTCGGCACGGCGTCATATTACCGCCGATTCATCAAGAATTTTAGCAACATAGCAGGACCTCTTAACCAGTTAACATCTACCCGAAGGGGTGCTCCACCCTTTCGCTGGTCCCCGGAGGTGGATACAGCTTTCGGAGAGCTCAAGGTTGCCCTAACTACGGCACCGGTCCTAGCCTGTCCCGACTTTACCAAACCATTCGCGGTGCATTGCGATGCCTCAGATTTTGGGATTGGTGGAACCCTAACCCAAACGTTCGAGGGGGAAGAACACCCCTTAGCGTACTACAGTCGTTCCCTCACGCCCCAGGAGAGGAACTACTCGGCCACAGAGCGGGAGGCATTAGCTGTGGTAAATGTTGTTGAGCATTTTAGACCGTATTTGGAAGGTGATCGCCAATTTCAAATTATAACAGATCACTCCAGCTTGAAATGGTTCCTCAACCTTAAGAACCCAACAGGCCGCCTCGAGAGATGGGGTTGCCGACTGTCGCCTTACAACTTTGTGGTCGAGAACCGTCGAGGCTCGGAAAATATCGTGCCGGACGCCTTGTCCAGAGCCGTCCCAGTATACTTGATCGATACTAACGCGATTAATGATAATTGGTACTTACAATTATATAAGAGGTGTGAGTCTAGACCAGGCTCCGTTCCCAATTTACAGTTAATGAACGGTCGCTTGTACCGCTACACTAAACCAAAAAACGCGTTGTCGTCGGATTTTGAATGGAAGGAAGTTATACCTCAAGACTTCCGATTAGAGATCATGAAGGATAACCATTCGGTTCCGACCGCTGCGCATTTGGGCACAGCAAAAACGTATAATAGACTAAAATTGCGCTACTTTTGGCCGGGTATGTATCAGGACGTCGTCCGGTACGTTGCACATTGCTCTGCGTGTGCGGCACATAAGCATAGCCAGCTTCCCACCCCGGGCTTCATGGGAAGCGCGAAGGTTTGTTGCCGCCCATTCCAATGTCTGAGCTTGGACCTCGTTGGTCCTTTACCCCCTTCGCGGAAGTTAAACACTTATATATTGGTGGTTGTGTGCTGTTTCACCAAGTATTGTATGCTGTTTCCCATGCGACGCGCCACCGGGGCAGTCATTTCCCAAAGGTTGGAGGACCACGTATTCATGATCCACGGAATACCTCAAACCATTATTGCAGATAACGCTTCCTATTTCACTGGCGGCGACGTTCAAAGGTTGTTCACGAAGTATAACATACCACAGCTGCATTACACGCCTGTGTATTGCCCACAGGTCAACACAGTAGAGCGATACAACAAGACCCTCGTTATAGCCATTTCCACGTTCATCGAATCAGACCACCGCATGTGGGATGTTAACATTTCGCGTATTCAGTTTGCGATGAATACCTCAGTGAACGATTCTACATCATATACCCCGTTCTTACTAGTACATGGACGGGAGGCAGTTCCCGATGGTACAATCTATGGTGAACCAGAGGAGGTTGACGAGATTGTTTTTTCATCTAGACGAAATTACCTGGATAAAATCAATACCTTAAGAGATGTCTATTCCACCGTGAGAGAGCTGTTACAGAAATCTCACGATCGCAACATCAAGTACTACAATGATAAACGCCGCGACATTGAATTCGAGGTTGGAGATGAAATATGGAAACGCACCTTTAAACAAAGTAAGGCCAGCAAGTATTTTGCGGCCAAACTAGCACCCAAGTATGAAAAATGCCGCGTCATACGGAAAGTATCACGTTTAGTTTACGAACTGGAAGACGAAAACGGCAAGCGCTTAGGAAAGTGGCATGTAAAAGAATGCAAGCCAGTGTCCCCAAATGCCATTTGAATGATTACGTTTATTTTCTTAATGTGCCTAATTTGGCACCTTTTGCTATATCTTAGGTAAGATTCCTATTTTCTTTTCTGTAGTACCGCAGGCCATTACGCGATCGTTTCCAGCGCCGGCCACGCGGATTCTATTGATGCCAAGGTGCTGCAGGACTTGTGATTCTGGGCCGAGAATCCCTGTCTTAGTTTAGTTTTCTCTTTCAGGAATGGAGATCATGTCTAATTTAAGTTGCAGCTCGAGGGCGAGCTGGAATTTTACTCCCTCAACTCTTTTCCCTCGAAAAATTCTCCTAGGTGAGGGGGTGTAATATATAAACCCGTATGCTGGGTTTATTATCGTTTTAAACCTTCCAAAGTTATTTGTCAAGTTGGCTAACTGTTCTTTTCGTGTAATATTCTGTCAGGAAGGAACCCCTGTTGTATTGGATAGCTTATCTGTGGACTCCAGTGTTGCCAGAGTTCGCGCCCGCTGACCAGCGACAAGGAGAAAAAAGGAATATCGCGTTGAACATTTACGAATCAATGATTAGATGTTTTGTTCGTCACGGGTTTCCATTTCATAATTCATAATCCACATAATTTATTGCATTTCTACTGTAGCGGATGACTAGATGTTTTCTTGTTTACAAATCAACACGACAGATTGTTGCAACAAGTTGGCGCGTCTACTTGAACTTCGGGGACCGGGTTTGAGAGAGCTGGCAATGTCGAAGTGTCAGATAGCGCACTTCCTATTTCATTTTCGTGTGCCAGAACACGTTTTCTGGGCGATGGCAGTATTTTCCTCGTAAGTATTGTTTAGAAGCCGTGTTAACTTCTTGGAAAAGCAGTAATTGCATAGACATGTTGTCAATTTTCAGTTTGCCGGTGTAATCAAGCCTTACAGGCAAGTTGAGGCCGTGGTGCTCTCCCACGCGACTTGACCTGGCTGAATACCACCGTGTTGCGGTTAAATCGGCGAGCCACGGGAAGCAGGGCCAGGGCCATTGGTGGCGGAGTTGACATTTGTCAATACCCATCGACGTGGGACAATTTTCCTCCGACAGGTTAGTTTTGTACTGTACCATGGACCGTTTTATTCCCTTGATTATTGATTGCCGGCCCACAGACTACTCTTGAGCCCCGGCACGCTATCTAGCCCCGTGCCCGCCCCGTTTGTACTTGCTATTCTTGGCTAACCGTCTCATCGCTTGATGGAAATTCCAGGAGGTGTTTGGTAGGGGCCTGATCGTGCCCGAAGCCACCCGCGCCAGCCGAGCCAGTACTCCCGTTGTCGGGAACGCTCCGTAGCACCGCCTGCGATGGAGATGCAGCTAAGCTCATAGCCTATTATTTTAACATTACCAAATGGTTCTAGCGCAATCGACCAAAGCGTCATCAAAATCCTACCCTTAACATTTGTTTTTATACCTAGTTAGCTTTTAGTGAGGACCTAGAACGAAATAAAAGCTTTGGGTTACCTTCAGACCTTCTTTCATTTGCCCTAGCACAAAGGAAACTAATTACAAGTACGAGTTTGGAAACGTTACAAACCTCTTAAAGAAGATGATTCCGCCTTACACATCACAAGAGGTGTGTGTGTGTGAGGTAGAAAACCACCAAGCACAAAAGTATGTTCTGGATCCGAACTACCGAACATTACCTAGGCTAACAAGGCCTAGAAAAAAGCTTTTCCGCTTGTCGTCATCAACGCGGTCAGTGCTTTGTCCGGTACGGGGGCCATATTTTTGTGGACGTGGAGCTTGTTTCGGATACGTCATTCCCAAGGGACAGTCGCACTACTGCACGTTTGTACAGCTTAAGTTAAGTGCCACAATAATTGTCCCTTGGGAACGACACTTACTACCTATCCGGTGTGATGTCGAACGCCAACAACCACTATATAGCCTACTGTCTTAACACGAGATGGCGCAAATACGATGACTTGGCACCGAAGGAACACATAGTAAGAGGATGATACAAAAATATGGCCCTCTGTTCTTATGCATGTCAAATCCACCAACAGTATATCCACCCCATAGGTAGACAGTCATGACAGATACTCTATGTAATGTGCGTAGAGCTACGCCGCATGTGTTAAGAATAGTATAGTCACTACCGCTACATCTAGTAGAGCAGCTAGTGTTGTCTGTGTTTTCCGACAATGTGTGGTACCTGCGCATAGATTTTATAGATAACTAACTTCTGCCCGCGCGACTCTGTCCGCGTGGAACTAGTTTATATCGTAGCTCCATACAAACTTTCCCCCCCATTTGACTCCCTTAGGGGGTGATTTCCGGTGTTTACCCTATGTCCTTCCCCGGGAATCAAACTATCTCTTAGTAATACCAAATATTACATAAATCGGTCGGTTTTACTCTAATTGACGACTAACATTTTTCTTTTGATTTTTTTTCTGACTAAACGTGTTAGAGCGCTTGCAAGTTACCTATCTAGATCGATTCGGTGGTGTCTTAGGACGTTTGTTCAGGCAGTCAAATCGTTAGGACCCGATTCCAACTTGCCTTTAGACTCCACTGACTTAGATACTCCAATTGACGAACTACATTTTTCTTTAGATTTTTTTCTGACTTAATCGGCGCCAGCCGGTAATTCCGTATTGCGCTCGTGATTCAGCACACACGAAAGAACGATAGTTCACAGTTTCTCTTGTAATTTGGAAGTAACTTGTAGGTTTTATATGCACAATTGTAGGATTTCGAGCTTTTTAATAGTTTTTGAGTGAGAGTTAGCGCGCGCGCGACAGGTATTTTTAGTGCACTGTGGTTTGGGGTGGGGGTAGGTATTGCGTGTAATCCCCCCCGACGTGTGGTGGTGGGGGGGCTTGCGTGTCCCTATGATCCCCGAGGCTATACCGGACAGGGCTACCCATACCGGGAAGGCGAGGGGGGAGGGGCCAGACCAAGAGCGGCACAAGAGGAGGGCGCCCAGTTGCGCAAAAAGAAGGAGTCGCTCAAGTTTCTTTCTGTATTAATAGAGGATACTCCAGAGGCGACTAATGATAGGACCCCGTCTAGGGGCGGACGAGGCAGGAAGGGTAGCTTTGACAAAACTACCAATAGGGGAGTCTACGCCAGCTCCCCTTGAATCCCGGAACACGCATCACTTTCCCAACGACCCCCATCAGTGGCGGTATGGGGTACGGGAGATGCCAGCTTTCTGCGCGCAGACCGGAGGGCTTGCCTTAATTGGCCGGCCCGCGGGAAGGAAAACCCTTTAACACCTGACAGCGAAGTCGTAAAAACCTGTAGACACCGGGTGACCTCTACAGTATTTAGCCACACCTCCGGAATGGGCGTCACCCGGAGGTGTAGACGCATCGACCCTACTCGTGGGAACAAAAATAGAATGGAAAAATACTTAAAAAACAAAACGGTTATGGACTTATCTGACGACACAGGCGACAACTTGGTATCTGATAATAAAGCGGTGGAGGTGGTCACTCCGATAGTGAGCACCAAAACTAACGAAGAGGCAGCTACGGATTTGAGAGCTCGTAGTAAAAGAGGGCACGTGGACCAGCCGGATGACCCGATGCCGGATAATGGACCTAAAGTAACTACGGCTCGCAGAGGGAGGGCCGCAGGACGAGCACGCGGAACTAAAGGAGGACGATGGGCAGAAAAAGGGAACAGCCTGCGTACAATGCTCGAGGCGAGAGAAAAGAGACCGGCAGAGGAAGGGCGTTCTTCGCCAACTTTAGCGCCTAGTGATTCCATAATTGATGATATTTGCAAAGAGACTCAAGTCATCATAGAAGAGGCTCGGAAGTCGGGGAACCTTAATGGCAAGGTACACGGCCGCATTAACCGAGCATGCCAGGGAATCCTGCTTGGTACGGAGAACCTACGGTCACGCGAGGAAAACGATGAGATGCGTGTTCTGAAAGCAGATAATAAGAGAATGAGGGAGCAGTTGGCCCTACTGAAAGAGGAAACGAAGGCCCTGAGGACTGCCTTCTCGGAAAGGGCCAGTCAACCCAGAGCAGTCACTGATCCTGTGCAACTCCCGGAGTCGATGTCAGCTGCGCTCGGGGCATTCAAGGAAGATCTAAAAAGGGACCTTTTCATAACCCTAGATGAAATGATCAACGATCGCCTAGGGGAGGTGAAGGAGCTGTTACCCCCGGCACCAATTCTTCGCCCGGGGCTGGCATCGGACCGACGAACTGGCCAGCCTGAGGCCTGTGAGTCTCAAGGCTCTCCTTCCACTTCGGCAGCGGGCTCTGCCGCAAAGCCTGCTCCTAACGCGATATCTAAGGCGAGTCAACAGGCCACCACGGGGGCAAACTTGATGCCAGCGGCTAGACCTGGCCCTTCTACCTCAGCCCCAAAAAAAAACAAGAAGGCTAAGGCAAAGGCAAAGGCCTCGATGACTGTTGAGCCCCAGCCGGGGTCCCCGGGAGAGGAGCAAGTGGTAGCACCACCAGCTAAAGAATTGTGGACAGACGTAGTAGGAAAAAAAAGGAAAGAAAAATAAAGCCTCAACTCCTGCGGCTGCCAAGACTGCTATAAAGCCGGCTATAAAATCGAGACAGTTACCTGTCCCGAATACTGCTGCAGTTGTAGTGGCCATTAAACCAGGAACGGACGTTACGTACGCGGCAATCATGGCCAAGGCCACTACATCGCTCCGCCTTGCAGACATAGGGCTGGAGCACGTTAAGGTGCGGAAAACTGCTGACGGAGCCCGAATCATAGAGGTACCTAATACGGATAATGGCAGAGCGGCCGATACCCTTCGAGAAAAGAAGGAGGATCTTGTCGGAGATGTAGCCAAGGTTTATCGGCCGGTTAAAATGGCTAAACTCAAGATCTCAGGTCTTGATGAAGCGTCAACCCCGGAAGCTGTGCAGGCGGCGGTAGCCAAAAAAGGAGAGTGCCCACATTATCAAGTGAAAACAGGTGCAAAAACACTTTTTTAGTGGTTATAATGGAACTGGTTCAACACTAGTACAGTGCCCGGTTACGGCGGAAAATAAAGTGGTCGCTGCCGGCCGCTTGCTTGTAGGATGGTCGGCCGCCGAAGTCCAGGCACTTAATACAACACCTATGCGCTGCTACAGGTGCATGGGTACTGGTCACACGAGTGCGCTGTGCCCGTCACATGTTGAGAGGGGCAATCTGTGCTTCCGGTGCAGTAAGCCGGGGCACAAAATGACGGCGTGTAGTGAAACTCCGTTCTGTTCAGTTTGTCATCACGCAAAGTGCTCGTCGGGACATGTGATGGGGGGGCTGGCGTGCAACCCTCCTACCATCAGAGGTAAGGAAAACACCGCTCGGGCCCCAACGGTGAATACCACAATAGAAGCGCAAAATAATGGAGAGAGACAACAAATGGACTCATAATGCCAGCACAATCTCAGCAACTAAAAGAGGTCCTTCAGGCCAATATAAACCACTGCGCCCGGGCTCAAGATCTGCTGATGCAGGTCATGGCGGAGTGGAACATTAGTGTAGCAGTGGTGGTGGAGCCATACTTTATTCATCCGCAGCCCAACTGGGCTGGGGCAACGGATGAAAGGGTTGCGCTGGTGGTGCAAGCGACAGGTGGCTTGCCCTTGTCAGTCTTAGAGAGAGGACCCGGCTACGCAGCGGCCAAATGTGGAGAAGTCATATTTGTCTTACCTTTGATTGTTTTTCCTTGGACACGGACTGCACAACCTTGTAATGGTTGATGGTGTTTCAACAATTCCATCTATAGACACATTAATAAAAAAAAATTGCCAAATCTCTACGATTTCGCGCTCCTGAACTTGAAAAAGAGGCTGAAAAGGAACAAAAAAAAAATTCTCATTTCACTTCAGGACCCAAATATCTCCAGTGAAATGGAAGACTCCGAAAGTGATAGTGAGACTGAAGATGATGATGCAGATAACATTTTACCATGCTTTTCTGCAGCGAGGCCAGCCATTACCTCTGCCGCTCCAACTATTAAAACTGCATGTAAAACCCGTTGGCACAGCGTGCTGACAATGTTGGAAAGTCTATCACATCCTAATAACAAAGCACCGATAAATAACCTTCTGGGCAGAATTTCAAAATATAAATTGAAAGTGACCGATGCTGAATGGCATACAATTCAACAATTGATACAAGTTTTAGGAAAAATTCGCACAGCCGTTGAAATACTAAGTTCCGATTCAAATTGCACTATAAATGTAGCACTGGTATTAAGAAATGAAATTGAAAATATACTAAAGTGCTCTGAAGATAATGAATTAATTGCCATAACCGCTTTCAAAAACAAAATGTTGGACCGACTGGATCACATATTTCCAATCACTGAAGTTTTAATAGTGGCATCTTTGCTTGACCCACGCTTTCAAAAGCTAAAAACCGTTGATAACTATTTAGAATGCCAAAATTTATCCAAGCCTGAGTTTATTTCACGTTATGTAACATATCAACTTCAATTAAGGAACATTGATGTCAGCCCTACTTCTTATCAAGTGGAATATCCCTCAGAACAGACGTCTCACGGAATGCAGTCCGATTTGCTCTTAAATTTAGCAGCGAAGTACAGTGAAGATAGTTCGACTTTCACATCACCCATTGATTCAGAGGCATGGAAGTATTTCTGTAGCGCATCAGCAAATTATGTGACGAATGGAATTCTACAATATTGGTAAGATCGCAAAAACGTTTACCCGTGGCTCTACGCAACCAGCTCAAGCTATAATGTCAATTCCTGCAACAAGTACACCCAGCGAGCTTGTGTTTTCAGTAGCAGGATTGACAATAATTGCAAAAAGATCTCGCCTACACCAATCTCGTGTGAATAAGATTATATTTATACATGACAATTATTCGCATATAAACAAATTATAATTCTATTGTAGACTAATGAGACGTGTATTACTCTATTATTTGTTGTTACGTTGTAATAATTGGTGCTTGTTTAAATTATATAGGAGAAGTGAAACATTTAACATAGAAGTAAAACCAAAGACTGATTATTTCTATTCCATAAATCTTGTAAACCAAAGTTGTATTGCAATTTGATCTGTGACTGTTGTGTATTTTTTTTATGATTGCGAAGATTATTTATAGGTATATTTTAAATAAATGCATCCTTATATAAACGCTTAATTAAAACTAATGGTTTTTTGATTAATCTGTGATTTATAAGACTTTTTTGTTGAGATTATAATTTGAGATATAAATTGTTGAGATAAGCAAATTTTTAATAAAAAATATGCATGGAAAACTAACGCTCTATTGATATGTAATTATTTTTATTATATCTTTGAGTGAATATAATCTGTGATTTTTAATTATAATATTTTTGTGATTGTTGAGATTATTTACATGAATATTTTACGACTAAATATTTATATTATTGTTTCTTTTTTCAAATGGCGTATCTTTTACGAAATAGATCTATAGTTACTTTAGTTACTTATGCATCTTCTACCACGGTACTTATGTATCTTACATTAATCATAATCAAGATTTCTTAAGACTGTTTGATGCTTCTGTATAATTTTTGGTGAATTACATTAAAGCAAAATACAAACGAGAAATAAATGACCATTTATGCAATCTTTTAGTAGTTTTTTATTATACACCGAAAAAAAACTACCACGCCGATTTCACGCCGATCGCGCCGCCGCCGCCGATAGTTTTGCCATCGGACGCCGCCGCCGATGATTTTGCCATCGGCGCACACCTCTAGTCCCAGCTAAGCGTGACGGTGCTGTTATATGAGTGAAGGGGGGGTTAAAAATTTAAGAATTTTGCGTTACGTAATTTGTGGACGCCCCCTTATTTTAACGGCTTTCCAGCTCAGAAACTTAATTTCAAGCACTGTTCGGGCATTGTAATCTTTTAATATGGGGTAAACTGCTAAACGGCGACACGGAGGGTAGACCCACATTACCTCCGCCACAGATAGCCCGGCTTGCTCGGAGTAATCGCACGCGCGTCTCACTATTAAATTACGGAAATTGATTCGGTGCAACAAATCGGACAGTATTGTTTTCGGTGGTTTTACTTGACACTTCAAGGTGTAGCTGGCCAGCAGAAGACACTCAGGACGAAGGAGTATCCCAGAGTCGGAGCCTGCCAGTACAAGGTCAGTGGTTTGCCATATATTTGAGGATCTCAATGCCCGTTCAGGTTAACGTCAGGGAATCTAGGGCCAGTGCGTGAGCTATCGAAGGGTTCTACGCGAACATAAAATTTGGTCCATTTCGAATCGGATTCGGTTTCCATTACAAGGCGTTATACTTAGGCAGCCATTTTGTAACGGTTCGGTTCTTTGTTAAAACTTAAGCTTAGATTTAGTTATTTTCATTCGGTTCGGTTTTAATAAATCTCTTAGAATTTAATATCGGTTATAATGGCTAAGCTTCTTGAAAGTAAGTTTAAAGTCAAATATGATTGGTTTAAAAACACTTTGCAAATTATAGGTGGCATAGGTTACACTTCGAGTGTAATATCGGCGCGGTTACGTAAGTTAGAGGAGTACTTTAATGTGTTGACGGAAGTGTATGAAAATCTATTATGTGCGGATTTGTCGGCGGAGATCGTTGCTAGTTACGATGAAAAGTATAAGGAGGCTACAGATGCCTATAACCAGCTCGATGCGGTGGCGGCGGCCTATCCCAGCTTGGATGGAACCCACATGCCTACGGAGAGTGTCGCGTCATCACGGTTGCCACGAATTAATTTAATGTCCTTTGACGGTGACGTATTTTCGTGGACGAGTTTCATTAGCCTGTTTACGTCGCTAGTGTTATCGCGGAAAGATATTTCTAAAACGGAAAAATTCCATTACCTGATTTCCAACCTCGAAAAGGAGCCGCAGGCGCTAGTAAGGCACAGGTGCCTTACTAGCGCCTGCGGCTCCTTCTTTGACGGTGACGTATTTTCGTGGACGAGTTTCATTAGCCTGTTTACGTCGCTAGTGTTATCACGGAAAGATATTTCTAAAACGGAAAAATTCCATTACCTGATTTCCAACCTCGAAAAGGAGCCGCAGCCGCTAGTAAGGCACCTGCCCATGGTAGATAGTTCATTAGATACTGCTATGGACATTTTGAAGGGTCGATATGAAAATAAACGTTTACAAGCGGATTCGTACATTTCTCGGATTTTACATTTACCGGCACTTAATAAAAGTGTGGGTCTTAGGGCTACAATTTTGAATCCATTGTTAGAATCACCACGGGCGTTAAACAATCTTGGCCTCCCGGTGGACCAATGGAGTTATATGTTATTACATATAAGTCTAACAAAATTACCTCTGGATATTAAAACACGGTTTGAACAAATGTACGGCGGTAATAACTTACAATTGCCCACCTTTGATCAGTTAACGGAGTTTTTGCAAAACGAATGTAGATTCATAGACACGGCGGCGGCGGGACCCGTATTGTCTTACGCGGATCACACGCGCAAACCCGCGCGCGCGGTACATGCTGTGACGGAGCGCGGCGGTAATAATAATAATCAGTACCATACGTCGGAATGGTCCAATACGCGCAACAATAATAGAACGGAGAAAACTACAACCTGCGTTTATTGTCAATTATCGGGTCACAACTTAACCAGTTGTTTTAAGTTGGCTAATTTGTCAAATTACAATAGAAAAGATTGGATTCGCAGCAACGGTTTGTGTTTCCGATGCTTTGGCAATCACGCAGCATCTGCATGTGCGAGGCAAGTACCATGCAATCGGTGCGGTAACAATGGTCATAATAAGTTGATTTGTACGATGTCGACTCCCCGCTCAGTTTCGCCCGCAGATAATGGACAGCGTTCACGGCACGCAATGGTTGCTTCACAACGGAACGATTACGGTGGCGGTCGGCATTCACCGAATACGCGAGGTACTGGTGGTGACCGAATGCATCAAATTTCTTCATTTTCGGATAATGGCGGTGTCGGTGGTCGCATGCGCGAACTAATGCATAGTTATGAATGCGAAAGTACCTCTCGTAACGGAATGGAACGTAACGATCGGCGACAATCTGACTTAGGAAATAGGGACTCGGGACCGTCATGTTCTAGGGAAGCGCGGAGCCCGGTGAGTCATCGTAACTCGCGCGCCCAACAATAGCAATTACAGCGTAGTAATGTTGCCTCAATACCACAGTTAGCTACAAATTTTATCTTACCTACGGTTGTTATAGATGTGAAATCGGTCAATGGTAATTTCGTGCAGTGCTTGGCTCTTTTAGATTTGGGTAGCCAAGTTTCAATAATACGAAGTGATCTCGTAGCATGTTTGGGATTGAAGCGACATTACAATAAAACACCTTTAGTAGGTATCGGCGGATTGCATAACAATGACGGCACTCACATAGTTGAGTTTTGTTTTAAATCGGATAAATCTAACTGTTTGTTGTCAGTTACGGCGGTCATATTAAAAAAGCCTACCTCTTATTTATCACAACGGTTACCGTTAATTGCGGATAAAATTAATTATTCGGGCGGAAATCATAACTTGAAACAAGTCGACGTCATTTTCGGGTGTGACATTTTAGGACAGATCCTAAACGGAGAAAAGGTTGAGTCGAATCGTAAATGTCCGCCGACCGAGCCGGACATTTACGATTCGACTCAGAGTAAGAACGTCGGAATTACACTTCTCGAAACGGTTGAAAAGTTCTGGCGGGCGGAGGAACCACCGTTATCAGTTATCATGAATCCGGAGGATTTAGAATGTGAAAATTTGTTTACGTCAACTACGCTTCGGGGTGAAGATGGTAAATATGTTGTTCGTTTACCGCTGATACCGAGTCATCCGCGACTGGGCGATTCTATGGAAATTGCACTACGACGTTTCTTGGCTATAGAACGTCGAATGAAACGGCAACCGGAATATCGGGCTAAATATGTGTTATATGGCAACACCTGTCACATTTTATATGGTAACACCTGTCACATATACAACTAGCAACACTGTACTTCCGTCTATAATAATGTCTATACACATGTCGTCTTAATTAAAGTCTTTTAATAATAAATCGTCTTATTTAATAAACCTGATTACCACTACATGGTGTCAGAAGTAAAAAGATGCCGCCGAAACAGGACCCCGATACGTCTAACAGCGACAAAAGAAAACCTTCTATGGGCATGGGTTGCGCCGCCATGAACACGTGTGGAAATATGGCTGAAAATTGGAAAAAGTGGATACAGGCGTTCAAATTGTATCTACGGGCGTCTTCGCTAGATGGGGAATCAGATGCACGAAAGGTAGCATTGTTTTTGCACATGATCGGAGAACGTGGCATAGAAATTTTCAACTCGTTTGAAAAAGATGAAGAAAAAATCACATACGCCGAGTTACTAAAACTCTTTAATGACTATTTCATTCCCAAGACAAACTTAACCTATGAGTGTCACAACTTTTTCACATATAAACAAGAAGAAAGTGAAACGTTGGAAGAGTTCATCACTAATCTAAGGGCTAAAAGTCAATCATGTAAATTTGGGAGCCTGCAAGAACGACTGATCAAATCCATGTTGATATGCAACATGCACCCCAGATTCAATTACATAAGGGAGAGGCTGTTGCTACAAGATGATTTAACACTAGAGGGAGCAATAGAACTGTCCAAGAGTATAATATGTGCAAGAAACCAAAGTATGTTAATACAAGGTGAAAGTCAGAGCGGAACTGTCATGTATACAAACACGTCAGGGCGACAGTCACGTCCACATGAGCAGTCCAGACACAAGTCTCAATCCCGGTCACAAAAAGGTCACCAGTCTTACTCAGCACATCGGCCACAGTCCAGACAGCAACAATGTGGCAGATGTGGTCAAATTCATAGGTTCAAGTGTCCAGCAGCTAATGGAAAGTGTCATAAGTGTCATAAAATAGGCCATTTTCAAAAAATGTGCAGAAATAGGCAAGTGAATTTTGTCCAGGAAACATCGGTGGAATCAGAGGTCCGTACAAATGACTTTGTCGTAGGACACATCAAGTCGAGTCAAACATGCAAGTCTGATTGGTCTGTTAACATAAACATTAATGAAATAGATGTCAATTGCATTTTAGACACGGGGAGTGATGCAAATGTCATGTCTGTAAATGTATATGACAGTCTAGGACTGAATAATGCCTTAACAAAATGTCATGCTAAGATAAAATCATATAGTGGTGATGCTATTCAAGTTGTGGGTGAAAAGACCCTACAATGCAAATTGTCAGTAAATAATAAAAGCATTAAAAAAGGAATAACATTTATTATAGCTAACGTTGAATCACCTACTGTGTTAGGGAAGGATACATGTGCAGAATTAGGTCTTGTGAAGAGAGTGTTCAGTATTGAGCCAGAGCAGAGTTGCAGTGTATCTTTGCCTAAACAGAGTCACATTGTATCAGAGTCAAGTCAGTCTAATGAAACAAAATTGTCAATGTCAGAGTCAAGTCAGTCTAATGAAACAAAATTGTCAATGTCAGAGTCAAGTCAGTCTAATGAAACAAAATTGTCAGAGTTATATACGCAGTCACAGTCCAATATGTCAATGTCACAGTTCCAAAGTAAAAGCAATATGTCAAATCAGTTCAATTGTAATTTAATGTCACAATCTGAAATGTCAAATGATGGTTATGTGCAAGCCAAGCCTTACTTAAAAAATATGACAATGTTTTTGTTGGTTTAGGATGCCTGCCTGGTGAATGCCACATTACAGTCAATACATATATACCACCAAAAATAGATGCTCCGAGGAAGGTGCCATTTGCTCTCTATCCCAGACTGCAGCAGGAGCTGGATAAGATGGAGCGCATGGGTGTCATTACGAAGGTCACAGAACCAACAGAATGGGTAAGTTCTTTGATTCTTGTTGAGAAGAAGAATGGTCAATTAAGGGTGTGTCTAGACCCTAGAAACTTGAATCAAGCCATCTGTCGTAGTCATTATCCCATACCAACTGTAGACATAGTGCGATCCAAGGTGGCCGAGACAAATATTACTCCACTTTGGATGCTAGCAGTGGGTTTTGGATGCACTGTCTTGACGAAAAAAGCTCTTATCTGACAACGTTCAACAGTCCTTATGGCAGGTACAGATTTAAACGCTTGGCTTATGGAATTAGTTGTGCGCCAGAGTATTTTCACAGAATCATGCCAGAAACCTTTGGTGATATACCCGGTGTCACAGTGTATAGCGACGACTTATTAGTGTCAGGCTCAACAATGAAAGAACATAATGAACGTCTAGCAATGGTCTTAGAGAAAGTACAAAAGCTTAATGTCAAGTTTAATAGAACCAAGTGTTCATTTGCAGTCACACATGTCAAATATTTAGGTCATGTTTTCTCAGCACAGGGAGTTACACCTGTAGCTCTAGTATAAATTTTATCGGTATACATACGTTTTCGAACGCGTTTGCGTTTAGTTTCAATTTGTATGGCTACGCGTAGTTCCTAATAGTTACCACCAGAGGCGCTGTTTGCGTTGCCATACAAATTGAGACTAAACGCAAACGCGTTCGAAAACGTATTGTATAGATAAAACTTATACTAGAGCCTCTGACACTGAAAAAATCAGAGCAATCACAGAAATGCCGTCACCTACATGCACTAAGGACTTACAAAGGTTCTTAGGCATGATTAATTATTTAGGTCCATTTATTAATAATTTGGCAAATGAAGTAGGCCCACTTAGAGAGCTGCTAAAAAAAGAGTCTGTCTTCACATGGAATGAAAATTATGAGAGAATTTTTAACCGTCTTAAAAGTCTTATTTGTGATGCCCCGGTACTGGCACATTTTGATGTGAAGGCTCCTATTGTCATGTCAGTGGATGCAAGTAGTACAGCTGTTGGTGGAGTTTTACTTCAAAATAATCATCCTATATATTATGCATCTAAGACTTTAACTGCTTCTCAGCAAAAGATGGCTCAAATTGAAAAAGAATTATATGCCATTGTTTTTGCATGTGTCAGGTTTCACCAATTTATCTATGGTCAAAGGATGATGCTAAAAATACAAGCTTACAGTCTAAATGTCATTTACAAGAGGGGTACACTCATGTTTATTGCTGACACTTTGTCAAGAGCAGCTTTGTCTGAAACTAGTGTGGATGAACTTGATGATGATATTGTGGTCCATGTCAACTCACTAATAAAGTCATTACCAGTGTCACCTGAGCGTCTACAGTGGTTGAAAGATGCTACCAATGCTGATGAAGGCATACAAATAAAAGTGTATGGGTGCCAGGAGAAGTAAATGAAGTCTGCTCAGAGCCAAGGTCTTATGTTGTTGGTAGTCCAGATGGGTTTGCTGGTAGGAGAAATAGACAACATATCCTGCGACCAAGTACAAGGTTAGTATCACCTAAACAGGATCCTCCGTCTACACCTTCTACGCAGCCAGGAGACAGTCAGCCTGCAGCAGACACTTCGCAGATAAGTCAAGGTACAGCTATACCGACTCGTGCACCGGTATATACCAGGTCAGGTAGACTAGTTAAACCTCCCATAAGGCTGTATGAGTAATTTATTACTTGACTTTGCAACTAATTGTTTATTGTTATTGTATACTACTTATCTAATTGTACTATGTTACTAATTGTACTACGTATCTGATTGTACTATGTAACTAATTGTAAGTACCTACTACGTATCTAGTTGTACTGTGTAACTTAAAAAATAAAAATAATATTTATGTTGGTAAGGGGAATGTTATATGGCAACACCTGTCACATTTTATATGGTAACACCTGTCACATATACAACTAGCAACACTGTACTTCCGTCTATAATAATGTCTATAAACATGTCGTCTTAATTAAAGTTTTTTAATAATAAATCGTCTTATTTAATAAACCTGATTACCACTACAATATGTTGCATTTATGTCGGAATATTTACAACTCGGTCATATGGCGGTGTTTAATTACGATATAGAATCGAACCAAGAATATTTCTTTTTAGCTCATCACGGTGTTTTCGGGAGACATAGAAAAAAATTCGAATTGTTTTTGATGGTAGCGTCCATACTACTATCGGGGTGTCGTTGAATGATTGTTTGTATTCGGGACCACGGTTACAAAACGACATTACTCAAATATTAATTCACTTTCGATAGCCACGGTTCATTTTCACTACGGATGTAAAAATGATGTTTAGGCAAACATGGATACATGCGGATGATCGGAAATACCAACTTATATTTTGGCGAGCGTCACCTGACGAACCTTTAGGTATTTATGAACTAAAGACCAATATTTATGGATTAAAGTCGTCTCCGTATATTGCAATTCGGTGTCTGCATCAGTTAGCCAACGACGAGGGAAGTAGGTACCCTCGCGCATCGAAGTTATTACGACTATTACGTCATAATAGCTACGTTGATGACCTCAACGGCGGAGCGGATACTTTGGAGGATGCGTTGTCTTTAAGGGACGAGCTGATAGCGCTCATGAACACGGCCGGGTACGGACTCAGGAAATGAGCGTCCAATGATGCAAGACTGTTAAACGGTGTACCTGTAGATCATCTCGAGACTCCTCGGTCGTTTGACCCTGATACGGACGGTTCTGGTTTTATTAAAGTCTTGGGTATTCAGTGGGACCCGAAATATGATATTTTTACTTATCGGCTGTAGCATAGTCTACATACATTTAAGAACAAAAAAATAGTCGTGTATTTTGAAGTTTGTTTTATCACAAACTAACATGATCTGGTGATCAAAGACAATAGGAAAGGATCACTCACCTTCGAAATACATGGTTTGATGTCTTTTAAGTAGCCAATACGATCCACGGTAGCCTTTGCAGCACTAAATATAGCGACACATGTTGACAGACTTTGTACACTCTTTTCAAGGGTCTTCCAGCTCAGAAAATTAACTCCAAACACATCAAAATCCTCGTCGCGATGAAACGAATAAGTTTTCGATAATAGTTTTATTAATAATCGTGAGTTTGGAGAACTACGCTAATAAAATAAATAAAAGAGGCATCCGCAAGTTACCACATAAAGGGGACAATGACAGCTATCACTGGAGGATGCGTTCCGTTTGTGTTGTTGTTTTAAAGTAGTTTAATAATAACAATTAATAAGTATTAAAATACTTATTATTTAACGTAGTTCATGCTTTATATAAAATAATAATTATTGAATTGGTAATGATTTGCGATGTTAATTATTCAATATCACCACTTCGTACCGAGAGAGTTTTGGAACGCACCGTTTAGATGGAATATAGGCTGACGTGGACGAACAAAACAGATGACTTCCTACGCGCATGAGGCGCGGTTGCATCGGGGCTTTTGGGGTTTTTCTGGGGATTGACTGGTCCGCCATTTTGTGAGGGCGACCTCATGGTCGGAAGAGAGGCCCGACATGTGGAGATTTATCAAGTAAGGTGTGGAGAGTAGTCTAAGCAGTGCAATTGTGCGCTGTATTTGCGCGCGCCGCGGAATGGCGCCTCTGGACCACGCCGTTTTATCCTCCACCGTAGGATACGAGCTCTATTGAGCCTGCGGGCTCGTGACTCATCTGCGCGCTTGTCCTGGAAGGCGACGCAGCCAATGCGCCCTCAGGGCGACCGGCGCAGGTGACCATTCCGAGGTGCATCACGCAGGCTCCTGCATTCGTCGGACGTCGCATCGCATCACGACCATCCGTCTCCCGTCAGCTCAGGCGAGCTGATGTGTGAGGACACCGCCAGCGAATCAGTTTACGTATCCGGACTTTCCGCCGTAAGATATCTGATGTAATGATCAACATACCTCACTTGTATCATAATGTACTATAACACTTCAGACTGAGTTAAAGAAGGAGGTACCACTCCCATTCCACATTATAACCCATTACACGGCTTAACTTACCGGAAGATGGCATAATTACTCGGCGGAAAATTTTGTCTTTAGCGGCACGGCTTTATGATCCTTTGGGATGGGTGTGTCCGGTTGTATTTAGAATTAAACTATTACTGCAAACTCTTCTCGGCATTTTTAACGATTCACGGAAGGTAGAATGGGATGCTCCGGCGCCGGATGAGAGGAGATATTATCGGATTTACCTCATTTGCGTCGAGTATCAATTCCTAGGTGTCTCAAATTAGATCAAAATGCAAAACTTTCGGTTCACGGTTTTTGTGATGGATCATCACTCGGTTTTTCTGCGGCAGTTTATTTACGGTCGGTTAGCGTAGACGGTACGGTTCTCGTGCGGTTATTGATAGGGAAATCCCGTTTAGCCCCATTGAGAACAAAACATACCATTCCCAAAATGGAGTTGAATGGCGCAGTTTTACTTACCACCCTCATTAACCATACCACCTCCTCGTTAGAGCGTGATATAAGGTTAGATGAGGTAGTCGCTTGGTGTGACAGCACTATTGTCTTGGCATGGTTAAAAACTCCGCCGTATAAACTACAGGTATATGAAGGGAACCGAGTTTCACAAATCATCTCTTCCAATATGAGTATCACTTGGCGTCATGTCCCTAGTGAATGGAATTGCGCGGATGTCGCGTCTCGCGGCGCAACGGCTAGCGAGTTACTACGTCACCCACTGTGGTGGGAGCCGCAGTGGTTGGGGGATACACCTGACCATTGGCCTGGCGAGTGTTCGGACTTTCCGTCGGACATGTTACCCGGTCTGCGAGCTACCACGGTTAATGTTACAACTTTAGATTCAGACTTTGACTTGATTGACCGGTTTAGTTCGTTTGAGAAATTAATAAACGTTACAGCTTATTTATTACGGTTCATTCGGTATTGCAATCGTAAGGATAAATACGATAGTCATCATATCCCGGTATAGGAGCGTCGCAACGCCACCACATGTTTAATACAACTGGTTGAAGCTCGGCATTATGCAGCAGAAATATCATTAATCCGGGAAAATAAACCTATAAAAAAATCATTACGGCGGTTAAATCTGTTCTTAGATATAAATAACCCAAGCAGCAAAATTTGCTCCTGTAAATAACCTAAGACCATGAAATTTTCAGTCCTATAGAACTCCCAAAAACGTTTATAAAACCACAATTGGGCGCTTTTTATAGGATTAAATAAACCTAAAGTCGTTTTATTACAGTCTTATAAAGTGCAATTCAGTTCTAATATCGTCATATTAAATGCTCTTGCAGGATAAATTGCTCCTATAAGTGTCTAGTAAACGCAACTAACAAGCACAATTAGTCTTATAACGGTCTGGCGCATGCTGGTACTGGAGCAATCATTCCTATAGTGGCCAGTGGCTTATCTTAAAAGGAGCTTTTTTTATCGTTTTACCAGTGAAGCCTCCCGTGGTGATGTGTAACGTGTGTTGTGCTCTAATAAAATAAAACTAAACTGGAAAAGGGTAAGTTAAATGTGCTTATTGTATCATAATTATAGTATATAAAAGGAATTGTTTTTTAACAGTGATTGAGAAGTGAATTAGAAAAAAATAACTTGCAAAATAAATTTTATTGATAAAGTAATAATCATAGAGACACATATTTTAACGCCCCCTTTTAAAAATACATAATAAAGATCTGCTTATTAATTATTTACTGGTTAAGTAGTACAAAGTGCTGACACTTGCCATTGCCATTGTGGATTTTCAGATCGCCTCCTTTAACAGTTAGTATCAGAACGTTAATAATACCATTCATACTAAGCCAGTGCTGTTATAAGACAAAAATTCCTGCCATTTTTATTTTTTAGGGTTCCTTTAAATCATATTTTTTATTTTATTTTTAGTGTGTAAAATTCAATTGAAGATGGTTGTCCCTAAGGATTATCTCGATGTCAATTGTTTTTTGACAAGGATGGACTTCTTTAAGCTCGAGAAATATCAGTGGCCCTGGAAAATAACACACTTCATGCTATTAAAAAAGTGTTACGGCTGCGGTAACAATACTTCAACTGGCCTAAGCAACAAACCTTTGCATTTTACTGTATCTCAAGACAAGTTGAGACTATTACTTAATTATAGCATTTTTAGGTGTCAAAGATGCAAGCTATATGCGATATATGATCACTATCCTACCGACGAATGCCAAAATTTATTGTGCATAAGATTAATAAGAATAGTTTTAAAAATGCTACACTTTCTCGTTATAGGTTCGTAGGTTCGTTTGTTTATTTTCATCTTCTAACATTTTCATATTATAACTGTGTACTAACTTACATAATTATATTCTATATTAAAGGTGAAGTGTAATGCAACACTAGCGCCACTTATGTTTTCTAAATCAGATCAATCTCCAGTAATTGTAAATCATCATGTTCTAAGAAAACACCTTTAGTATTTATTAAATCACTGCATAATATAGTTACCCATCAAAAACATTACATGTAAAAAGATGCAAGTCTCGCAACGCAATACTTCTACTACAAAAAAGTTTTGAGATGTAATGTGAAACCAAGTCGGTTATTTTAGTCAGTGCCAGGGGTTGTTAAAACCGTATCAATATTAGATATCTTTAATTTTTAATACGTATAATGACTTGGCCATCTTATATTTTTTTATCTATTTAATGATGTCCGTAATTTTTTCAGAATCATCGTCATGCCATTCAAAATAATACAAACAAAAGAAGGAAGAAAAACGGTATTAACTGTGATACCTAACGGTTGGGAAAGTATGGGAAAGTTATATTGGCCAACTAAAAACGAAAAAAACGTAAAATTTACTACTGGTATCACTGTCACTACTATTTTCATTTTTATCACTATCATAAAAATAGTCATCTTTATTTTCAACATGTACAGAACCTTCACCTAATTGAACAGCTTCACTCTTACCCAAAGAAGAAAATGATTCGCATTTTGAATTAGTGCCTGCTTTCATTTCTTGATACGGTTTGCTACCTTTCTGCGATAAGCACCGCTACTTTTAAAACGTTTCCACTTATTTAAATCCATTTTTTGTTTGATGAAGCGTGGACAAAGATAATAAATGGCCACTTGTTTCAATCACTCTTATAATGACAAGCAAAAAACCCTTATAAGCCCCAAATTACGTATAATTATCAAACTTAATGCTAGTTTCATGCTAGTGATCTATTAGAAGTAACCATCAAGTTAGATCAGTCATGTAATTTTTTTGACCTATAACGAGTAAAATCAATAGCCTTTATAGGATTAATTGTCCCATTACAGATATATATAAAACCTTAATAGGAGTAGCGTTTCTTATAAATGCTTTTATAGGATTAAAATATGCGTACTTATAACAGCTATATAAAATGTATTTATAAGACTATTTGTGTTTGTAAGGGTCATATAAATTTATCCTATAAACGCTTTTAAGACTAAATTATAGGATCAATTCGTCTGAGGATCAAATCGTCTTGTATGATGTTGTTATAAGATTATTGGTCAAAAACGTGACTATTATAAGACTTCTATGAGAGCTCCGAGCCGGTAGGTCGTGTCAAAAACGTTTATAAAACTACTATAAGAGGTATTAGTCTTATAATTTTTTCTAATAGGAGAATTTTGCTACTTGGGAATCTACTTCGGATCGGCGGTAGAATTGATGCGTCTGAATTGTCCTATAAAGCGCGGCATCCAATTGTATTGCCTAATAAGGATCGGTTTACGGAACTATTGGTGACATATTATCCTAAGGTATATTGCCACGTCAGAGCAAATACATTTGAATCTATTTTATCATGGACTTACTGGATAGTCGCTGCTCGGAAAATTACGCGACATGTAACGTTTAAATGCGTACCGTGTTACAAGACACGGCCGCGACCGGTACAACCTTTCATGGCGGACTTACCCCCAGATCGGGTTAAATGCGCACGGGCGTTTCTCGGTACGGCGACGGATTTTGGGGGTCCCTTTTACATAAAGTCTAGCAATCTTCGGAACGCTAGAATACTGAAATGTTACCTCTGTATCTTCGTGTGTTTAGCTACCAAGGCGGTTCACCTAGAAGTGGTATCCCAATTATCGGTTGAAGCTTTCGTAGCGGCGCTTACACGTTTTGTGTCTCGGCGGGGCCTTCCCAATGTATTGCGGTCGGATTGTGGTACAAATTATACGGGTACCAATAAATATTTAAATGATCTATATTCATTTCTACGAAATAATCACACGGTCATTGATTGGGAATGTGTAAAGCGTGAAATAAAATGGCTTTTTAATGCGCCATCAAGTCCAAATCACGGGGGCTTATTTGAGGCCGCGATTAAGTCCGCAAAGACCCATGCTAGGCGTGTGCTAGGTGAAACTCGGCTCACGTTTGAAGAGCTCCCTTAGTTCGGTACCCTCTTAGGTCGGATCCGGTCGACCTTAACGTGTTAACACCAGCGCATCTTTTAATCGGGCCTTTGGTAGCACTTCCAGAATATCCATATACGGAAGTTAAGGAATCACGTTTATCTCGGTTTCAACGAATACAAAAGATGACGCAACATTTCTGGAATCGGTGGAAAAATGAATATCTTCATACACTTCAGCAACGCTATAAATGGACCTCTCATACTGAATCACCTAAGTTAGACGATTTGGTTTTGATTAAGGAAGATAATTTGGTTACACTTAACTGGAAGCGCGGACGGATTGTTAAACTTTTACCGGGTAAAGACGAAGTGACTCGCGTTGCGGAAGTCAAAACTCAAAATGGAGTCATATTGAGACCCATTTCCAAACTTTGTAGGCTACCTTTAGGAGATTTGGAACCAAGGGGCCCTTGGTTAGGCGGGGGGATGTTCGGGCATTGTAATCTTTTAATATAGGGTAAACTGCTAAACGGCGACACGGAGGGTAGACCCACATTACCTCCGCCACAGATAGCCCGGCTTGCACGGAGTAATCGCACGCGCGTCTCACTATTAAAATTACGGAAATTGATTCGGTGCAACAAATCGGACAGTATTGTTTTCGGTGGTTTTACTTGACATTTCAAGGTGTGGTGCTGTGGTGTAGCTGGCCAGCAGAAGACACTCAGGACGAAGGAGTATCCCAGAGTCGGAGCCTGCCAGTACAAGGTCAGTGGTTTGCCATATATTTGAGGATCTCAATGCCCGTTCAGGTTAACGTCAGGGAATCTAGGGCCAGTGCGTGAGCTATTGAAGGGTTCTACGCGAACAAGCACATCAAAATCCTCGTCGCGATGATCCGAATAAGATTTCGATAATAGTTTTATTAATAATCGCGAGTTTGGAGAAATACGTTAGTACAATGAATAAAAGGATATCGTCAATTTGAACAATAAACAAAACGTCGACAGCTGTCACTGGTCGCTGCGTTCCGTTTCGTGTTTTGTTTTAAAATAGTTAATGTCATCGTATCAAACGTAATAATAACAATTAATAAGTATTAAAATACTTATTATTTAAAATAGTTTATACTTTATATAAAATAGTTAGTTAAATTAGTAACAGTTTGCGACATTAAGAAGATATTATCAACACTTCGTTTCGAAGGAGTTTCGGAACGCAGGATTTAGATCTGGACAGAATGACGTGTACACTCACGACAGATAGAGGACAGACAGAGGGCTTTCTGAGCGCACGACGTGTGGTTGTGTGCGGTTTTTTTGTTTTTTGGATGGTCCGCCATTTTGGGAAGGCGACCTCATGGTCGGAGACGATGTCCGACATGCTGCTGATTTGAGAGTAAGATGTTAGAGGTGGTGCACGCAGTGCTGTGCGCCGTATTTGTGCGCGTCACTTGGTTGGCGTCTTAGGACCACACCGGTCTACCATGCCGCCGTAGGCTTTGAGTTTCGCTTCGAGGCTCGCCTGCGCTCTCGTCTTGGGTGAGCGACGCAGCTACCACGCCCTAAAGGCGACCTGCGCAGGTCAGCAATGCCAAGGCGCTTCACACAGGCTCCATCATCCATTCGCACCACGAGACAACGTGGACTACGGGTCGTCGCATCTCGTCACGACCACCTGTCTTCCGTCAGCTCCGCAGGACACCGCCAGCGAGCCAGTTTCCGTCTCCGGACTTTTCGTCGTAAGTGACATTTTCATTTTAAACTCTTGGCCAGGTCAGTGTTGCGTTGCGTAGTGTTGCGTTGCGTAGTGTTGCGTCGTTTACTCAGAGGGATCCCCGCGTTCGGTTCGATATAAGTCGCGTTTGCCCGAGCAAATTCCGCTTAGATTTAGAGTAGAGACACTTTGCGAGTGCGATAAGCATTACACAGAAATAAGTAAGGTGTTAAAGAATATGGCATTTTGACTAATCACCCGGTAGGCTCACCAGCCCAAGATATACCACAAGAGGACCCTTGACAGAAAAGGTTCAAGGACTTGGTCCGACTGAAATCCGAGCAATTATAGGTAAGTGTAGCGGGTTAATTTATTTAATACCTCAGTACTATTATTTGTCATCTCTGACACAGTTTAAAAGTTCATTTTTTTTATAACCCGCGACAAAACTTTACGTTCAAGCTTACTTTTCGTTTACTTGCACCTATTGCTACATAAATATATATCTTTACAGATTGAAACAAACCACCGTTCTTATTTTAAATTATGACAATAGGGAAGATACAGCTTTAATATTTACCCTTCCGGGTCATGGCTGTTCGTATGTCTGAATGTCCAAATGGTTCGAATACCTATGTGCTAAATAATACGAGTGTCAAAATGCACAACAGACATATTATACGATTGTTTGAAAGAAAGATTGTTATATACATTAATAGTCATAAAGCTAATTTGTCAGAACGAGTCAGTGTCTAATATACTAATTGTTTCAAAGTGCAAGTGTTAGAACGATCGAGTGTCAGAATGTATAAAATCATAATAACATCTTTGATATGCCGAATGAGAGTCAAAATGTACAGTTTGTATCAGTGTCATAATGACTAATACTTATGATGTATTTTTTGTTATCATGGAGTTAGTTATCCGTAAATAGTCATTAAAAACTCTTTCGAGTACCTACTGCTAACAATTTACTTTATGCCTATATGATTCCTACCTCTGGAAAATAAATGATAAAAAAATAAAATACTGGCATTTGGTTGTCAGATAAGTTCTCTTCATCCTTTCCGGACTTAGCTGTGTAGATGAAGAATTATCTGTTATATTAAAATGGAAATACAACAAAAAAAAACAGTTATTTTTTAGTACAAATCAAAAAGGCAACCTGACATTACTCTACGATATGCACAGATATAATTTGGGAGTGACAAATAAAAGTGGTACTACTCTTTGGAAGTGTATTAATCGGCTTTCCTGTGCGGCGTCAATGACAATGGACATCACCAAAACTAAAATATTACGTAGAACTGAGCATACATGTAATCCATTACATCAAAAGATAAGATTCACGTTGCCACTCAACTTTGTAAAAGAAAAGTGTGTGAAAATTATCAATCGGTTCAAGAAATATTCGAAGAATGTTTTATTTCTCAAAATGAGGAATCTGATTCTGCTGATTCGATAACAATGCCAGTATTTGAAAGAAAAAAACGGACGCTACATCGAGCATGAAAAAACTTTCTGGAAGTTACGAAAACGTCATTTACTTTAGAAGAAGTGGAATTACCGAAAATTTTAAAGGATGACTTTTTACTGTGGGAAGATGGGACGAGTGAATTTTTTTTTATTATTTGGCACAAAGGGTTTAGCAGGCTAAGGAAGGACGTGTGGCCCCTGTCAGGAATATTCGAATTGGTAAATGTCAATTGTTGGTGGCCTCATAACTAGTAATCACTCCAACTTTCAGCCCTCTATCTTGAACTGTCACAGAGATAATGTCAAAAATGTATTTTTATCCCATTTTTTTTCAAAGTCATGTATCTTCTAATCCATACCAGCTAGAGCATTGAAACAAAATCACAGCTATGTAAGTTTAGTGGGAGTATACCCTATAATTTTATTAATATTTTATACGTGAGAAATAAAAGAAATAAATGTCAATTTATTTTTTGACAGCTCCTATCAAGAAGATTTTTGAAAGTACAACTATAAAAAAAATCATATGTATTGCTTCTAGTATTAGCTACTAACATACGTAAAATCAGTTCATTATATTTGGTGGAACATACTCAAAAAAAATAACGAAAGTATTCAAGTAATATAAGGAGTCTTTTCTTTTGAATTTTTATCATATTCCCGTGTACCTAAAACAATAAACCTCCACGATAGACACCTATACTTACAACTAAGGAGTTTATATAGTTTATTAGTATATTTATGATAAACAATCGACGTTCATCTTTGATCGCAAGATGTCAGCCTGTCAGTCCTCATTGTAATAATGTGTGACAAATGCAAGATTTGTAATGTATTTCATCGTAAAGTGCAAGGAAATAAAAAAAATATACGTGATGCTGACGAAGCCGCATTTTTTACCGGTGCTACAAATAACATTATTTTAGTAAGCGATGTTATATGCGAAAAATGTCGGGCGAAAGCATATACAAGTAGTGCAATGCAATCTCGGGTATCCGACGCTACAGCAGCGGCACCTGGACTTTCAGAGGTAACAGAAGAACAATCAACTGATTCTAGTACAGATGATGACTTGGATGATTCTTGGCAACCGTTGGCAGAAAAAAAAAAAGTACGTTTTGAAGTCCAAATGCAGAGAGTCATTGCTACACACAGATACTGTTTTTTTTGTCACTCAAAAACAGACCTTCAAAGAGTCTCCTTGGAAACACGTTGCCTTGTTTACAAGAGAACCAACATTTACATTCCTGAAGGAAACCGATGTTGTAGATCTCATTTTATAGGCAATTACTTGTTTGACGATGTTTTATCTCAATTACGTGTAGTTTCTTCTACAAGTAACGTTACTGATAAAGAACTCAGTTCATTTCTGAGGTCACTATCTAGTCAAGTCAACACATCTTTGTTTGATAATATCAAAGGGTCAAGATTGTGTGATACTCAATTACTTGTATTTACCGGCTTAACGTTCGATAACATCAATGAACTTACAGTTTTACTTACTTCTATGAGAAATACCTCCGCTCGAAGTATCAAACAGGCATTAATTATATCACTCTTCAAGCTCAGAACTGGAAATTCAAACAAATTGATCGCTAGTATATTTGGCATAAAACATGAACAGCAAGTAAGTAATATGTGGAGGGATATTTTACGCAGCTTTGAAAACGACATCGAATTCGGTTAAACTTCAACTACCCGTGAAGAACTTCTAGCTAACACAACGCACACAGCTCGCCGGTTGCTGGGCCTCTTAGATGATCAATTAGCGTTGATTTTTGATGGAACGTATATTCGTCATCAAAAAAGTCAGAACAATGAATATCAACGGAAATCTTATTCCGGCCAAAAAAAAGTACCGTTGTGCAAACCCTTTACTATTTGCACAACAAACGGATTCGTTGTTAACTTTGCTGGACCATATTATGGTACCCAAAATGATGCCACCATAATGAAACTGGTAATGGAAGAGTCTGATTTCCAATCTCTTCTACGACCAAACGATGTTTTCATAGTTGACCGTGGATTCCGTGATGTATGTTCATACCTAACTGAAAAGGGGTACGTTGTACATATGCCTGGCTTGAAGGGTAAAAGGGCTCAACTTCCCACAATTGAAGCAAATGAGTCCAGGCGAGTAACTAAACTACGTTGGGTAGTAGAAGCCGTTCATGGAGCCATTAGCCAGAAATATCGGTTATTACACCACAATCTCGATAACAAAATACTACCAAAGGTGAAAACCCTATGCAAAATAGTGGGATTATTGCATAACAAATATGGAAAAAGAATAGATTCTGGTAGCGATATTGATGATGAAATTATAGAACAAATGGAAAAAAATATGCATGTGCCAAATACGTTGAGTAGTGAAGCGGAAAGCAAAAGGTGGAGTCGACGCAAAACGCTTTTAAAAGCGTTATCGTCTTCAGAAGTTTTAGATTTCCCAAGATTGACTGAGTACCAGCTAAAGATATTGTTTACTGGTACTTACCAGTTATCACAAGCTGTGTCGTACTTAGCCGAATTACTGGATAATCAAAATGAGCTGTGCATTCACTATATTAAAGAGGCGGCAAATATTATACAAATCAAAGTGAGATCTCGTCATAGAAACTCTAAAGCGTACCTAGTTTACATCGATTACATACCCAATAGTACCGAAATCGAGGGGGTACGACGATATTGTTGTGACTGTCCGAACGGTATCAGAACAATTGGATGTTGCTCACATGTAGCCAGCATTGTATATTACTTAAGTCATGCCAGATTTCTCTCTAAAATATTGCGACCATCCGAAGTCTCATCAAAAATATTTTCTACGGACAATACAGTGGTTGTCATAAACGAAAATAGCGATGACGATGACTAAATAGTTGCTTTAACGATGCTAAATAGTTGTATAGGTATACATTAGGAGCTTCGGGACTCTTTAGTTTGATAAGATGATAACATTGCATGTTAACCTTTTTGTTTTTTTTTACTTTTTCGTTGTGTTTTGTTTTTTTTTGTTATCGTGACATATGTAAAGTATCAGAAGTAGGTATCTTAGTATTGTCTAATTAAAAGATATTAGTATTGTTTGATATAATACTTAAATGATGTCTTGTGTTACTCGGAAGTCTCGGAACCGACAAACGCTTAGTTTGTACGCTAACACATTTAAAGTAATAGTGGAGCGTTTGAGGGTATATATAGAAAGCTATGTAGAAGAGGAATCCAATTCTTCCATAATAGCAAAAGTAAGTTTTAATTGTAAATAAAATTGAATGTAGGTATATGTATTTTAGTAGCGTTTTTGTGTACCTACATGTATTCATCTTTTTGTGTATCTCTTTCAGATGAAAGTCATAAAATGTAAAGTGTTTGGGCTCGGCTTGCCATCGTCAATAACCAAGCAACTGTTTTTACAGTCTATACCAGAGGTTGAAATATCGCTCGATGACGAAAATATAACTTTAAAAGGATATTGCGATGAATGTAGGGTAACATTGTCCTACACCTGGGACGACGAATATTACGACAGTCAATATCTATATGACTTATATTGTAATGTGTGCTCAAATGAGCTATTTATTTCAACATAATTGATGGCGATAAAATGAAAGCAATTGATTTTCATTATTACAATAAACATGTAACACATCCGTCGTTTCGTTAATTTAGTAGTTACTAAAATTAGTTTGTAATAGTAACACAGCAGTAGTTTAGCGACATGACAGCTATACGTTCAAGATAATACACCCTTAGTTGCTAAGCAACAAACAAAATCTTAAAACGAATTTTCAAAAGACTTGACTACTTCGTTATTTTTTTTGAGTATGTTTTACCAAATATAATGAACTGATTTTACGTATGTTAGTAGCTAATACTAGAAGCAATACATATGTTTTTTTTTATAGTTGTACTTTCAAAAATCTTCTTGATAGGAGCTGTCAAAAAATAAATTGACATTTATTTCTTTTATTTCTCACGTATAAAATATTAATAAAATTATAGGGTATACTCCCACTAAACTTACATAGCTGTGATTTTGTTTCAATGCTCTAACTGGTATGGATTAGAAGATACATGACTTTGAAAAAAAATGGGATAAAAATACATTTTTGACATTATCTCTGTGACAGTTCAAGATAGAGGGCTGAAAGTTGGAGTGATTACTAGTTATGAGGCCACCAACAATTGACATTTACCAATTCGAATATTCCTGACAGGGGCCACACGTCCTTCCTTAGCCTGCTAAACCCTTTATATTAAAATATGTATATTGTAAAGATGATGCTAAAATTTGGTTTGGAGACGGTACATTCGAAGCAGCTCCGGTACCTTGGGAACAATTGTTTACGATTCACTTGGATATCAACAGCACGGAAGAGAAAACCAATATTGTACCATTGCTGTATGCTTTAATGCCAAACAAAAAAACTGAAACTTACATACGTTTATTTTCATACATGAAAAATGAACTGAAAGTTGTCATCAAAAATTATAAATCCGATTTTGAAAAGGCACAAATGAAAGTTTACCCAGAGTCTGACTTAAGTGGATGTTTCTACCACTATAATAAAGCCATATGGCGAAAAGCAGATATGTTAAAACTTCAACAGACTAAAGATGGACGGAAACTTGCAGAGTTAGCATCATATTTACCACTATTGCCCAAACACTTGTTACGTGTTGGATGGACAGAAATTTCGAATAGTATTTCAGAGAAAACTGACGTAATAGAAAAATTTTAAACATACTTTGTCAAGCAATGGCTGTCAAAAAATAATATTGATCAAATTAGCTGTGCTTATCAACGCCACCGAACCAATAATAGTTTAGAAGGGTGGCACAGTCGGCTTATAAAGAGGCTGCGATGCAATCCAAACTTATTTACATTTGTGAATTTATTACGCAAGGAAGCAAACTATCAGGAAACAAAGATTAAAAACGCACTATTCGAGAACATCAAACGTAGGAAGTGTGATATTGTTTTTGATCGGAAGATGAAAGATCTGTTAAAACAACTGGCGAATCAAGAAATCAGTCCGCATAATTATGTAAAATGCATTGCAAAGCTTAAACGCGATGAAAAGCAATACAACAATTAACCGATGAAAAATTCTTATCGGTTTAAGGGTTAAGTATTATCCAACGCTAAGAAGAGTAACAACAGTTGTTAGTTACTAACAAGTGATGTTTTTTTATGGAGAATAATGTATTTCGTTATTTAAAAAGGAGAGTAGGTACAATATTTTGTTTATTCTAAGACAATTCTGTTTTAAAATTTTGCGTTTTATTTATTTCCTTATACGTCGTACGGTCAGTTGGCTGCTAGTTACTATATGATGCTGACTGTACCTAAAATATACAGAGCAATGGCCAGCAATGCATCATTCCTGATCACGTTGCTGGCCATTACTCTGTACCTATATACAATTGGAATGTTTAATAGATGCCTGGTTTCAAAAAAATCTAATCACAGGTAGGTAGACACAAATCAGGTTATGTAATCGAAGTAGTCCGTTTTGTCCTATGATTTATTCCTACGCGTAGGACAAAACGGACAAAAAAATCCGTTTTGTCCTACGCGTAGGTATAACTAAATGTCAGGACGACTTCGTCCACGACCCTATTTCGTCACCTTCTTAACTGGTCCTCAACGTCATATGGTCCATTGTTCTAATTTGTCAACATTCTTATTTATGGCGTCACTCTCCTGTTTTGTCCACTTTCCTATATGGTGGTCCACATTGCTAACTCTTCTTCATTCCTATTTCGACCACAGTGCTAACTCATCCACATTCAAATTTTGGTACAGATTTATTTGATACAAGTAACTAAAATCCGTAAGACACATTTTATAAAATGTGGACGAGTTGATACTGTGGACCATATTGGGATGTAGACAAAAGGGGATATTGACTATGTCACTAAAAAATCAGGCTTCTTATGTGTGTAGGTAATAAAACAAAGCATAAACAGTTTATTTTTATAATGGCTTAAATATAGTTGATACAGTTAAATCCACCATTTGTAGAACTTGCCGGAATAAACTTATAATATTATTCGAAAATCCTTCACTCAATCTTGTAACCTCTTTTTTATGGGGTCACCACCGGCCGCCACAGTCGGTTGGCATAAGACTCTAATTTAAATTAAATAAAACCTCAGGGCGCCTTGCTACTGGTTACTATTCAAAGGAAACACACATTAGGCAATATAACAAATCATTTATTACACTTCACATGGGAAAGTTAAATGTTCACTCAAAGAGATAAGTACATAAGTTTTAGGTAGGTACACTAACCTTGTCCAACAGTTTTACACAAAACACTATACCACCGTTTCTTCAGCTGCAGCAAGGAAGCCGATGTACTCGTGGAAGCATCAGTCAGACATCAAGAAGCTTCACCTCAAACCACCCATGCCACGTATGCTCTGGATGTGGGCAACTTGCTTTTCTCCACCGAAGACCAGGAATATAGTGTATGCGCCGGAAGTAACGTAAATTAAGGACCCCTAATAACAAAATTACGGCCAGATTAAACGTGGTTCTGAGATTAGGTCTCACCAGACTGCTAAGTACGAACAAAAGCGATACTCACATTATCGGGATTTTCTTTAATTCATTTTATGTTGTTATACTGCCATTTTTATTTATAGTGATTTAAAATTAATTCGGCATGTGCGCCTTACTGCGACTTATTTAATTATATTAAATATGGCCGACTTCGCCATCTTTCCTGCAGCTTCTCGGAGCTTGTTAAATTAAAAATGGATGCGCCCGTATGCTTTGGGAGCCACGGAAGAAAAGACACCTCAGCGCACTTGATATCGCCTCGGTGGTGTCCAAATTCCGAACTAATGTGAAATACGTGACGTATATCGTGCTTGATGAGCGAGTTTTATTAACTATCGGAGTAGCTTATAATGAGGCAACGAGTTGCGCGAGTCAAATGTTAGATGGCGTTAGTATGTACTTATTGATTTATAATTATAATCACGCAGGATATTCAAAATACAAAAAAAAAGTTGTTACACATTTCCTTTCCTTGGGTTAAAAAGTTCTTCATACCGAAGACACTTTTTCAAACCTAATGCTCAAAGAAACAATAACAATAATAAATATGAGTACACACTTATAAGTGCCAACAGAAGACAATTCTACAAAAAAAACCTATAATCTATAAAAGGACTCAAACAGTGACAACAGATAATCCCAGGCATCATAATTCCGATTTCAAGTAATGTTAAGTTTTAAGTAATTGTTATCCTGGAAAAGATGATCTGTCACTGACAATCAGTAGTAGGTATCTATGCATGATAACTACTTGGAGTAACCTAATTAGCTAACAAGCGTAAGTAATAAATACGAATGTAATATACAACTATCAACTAACATCTTAATGTAATGATTGTACAATCGCCTACCTACATACCTACTTATATCGTTCATGACATGAATTAAACGTTTTCTATAACTAAGGTAAGTACTAAGTACTATACCGAAAATTCACTTATTATCTACTCGCCGTGATCAGAATGTGCACGGTAAAAAAAATGAACAATCAGTACGACCGTTAATCTATTGCGTAAATACCATAACTATAGGTATCATTCTAAAGATTGGTTAAATATGTTTATTACGATGACAAAAACTAAAGAAAGGACTTTTACAAATATTCACTAATTCGTGATTGACTATTTACCGACTAACTACCTACTAGCTAACTAAGCATAACATTATGTAGGTACTACATTTCTAATTACATACATGCATAGGCTACGGTGATGGCTTACCAACAGGCGGACCGTATGCATATGGGATACCTATTAGATATCTAAATGTAAAGTGCGTATTAAGCCTGCACTATTAGGCATAGCAATATTTTAAAATGATAAACTACTGGTGGGTATCATTCAACAAATATCAAGCATTATTAAGTTTTTAAGTTACGATTTTATTTAGTAGTGGCCTCTACTAATTAAAAACATTTAAGTAGGTAAGATAATTAAGAAATAATCACATAACTTTCTATGGGATGCTTCCAGTTCAAGTTTAAGTAGGTACTCGATCAACTAATGCGATACCAAAACGAATCTACTCTCCACTAGCTAAGGTCGTTTATTCCTTGAAGAGTTAATCCGCACGGAATTGTAAACAAGTCTATTATTTTATGCGCCCAGGTGTTCGCATTCAAACTGGTTGAAGTTATAGGTACTCGTCGCTTGCATTCATCACCACTCACGTACATAGCTTATTTATACCAAAAAGAACACTTGTGCACAAATTTTAAAACATTATACTAACGACATACATACATTCATCTTACATACTTCATCTAATACATACACGAATATCCATTACTCACTCTGTTTGAGGATGTCTTTTATGTGAAAGTTACCTAATACTTTGCCATCCATGCTGGTCAAGGTATATACTAAAGGTGATAACTTCGCTGTAATAACACATTTCTGAAATTTCGGGGCTAACTTCGAAGTAAATCTTTTTGATGCATTTGATAAATAGTGAGTACGTTTGTATACTATTTGTCCTACTTTAAACTCAACGTCTCTTTTTCTTAAGTTATAGTACTTCACGTTCCTATCGTGAGCACTTTTTATGTGCTTCTGCACTTTCTTAAATATTGTATTAAGTTCAAGTATCTTGTTGCTATATGTTTGAGGATCACTGATCGTCACTTGCGATCTTTGAACTGGCTGATCCGAATTTAAGTTATGTAACATTCCATCTATTATAAATTCACGGCCGTGTACAAGGAAAAAGGGGCTATATTTTGTAGTTTCATTTACGGACGAATTAAGTGCACATTGTAATTTTATGATGTTCTCGTCCCATCGTTTGTGTTCTGTGCCTACATAGCAAGATATACCAATAACAACGTTACGTATTGCTCGCTCAGCGGCGTTCACTTGTGCATGGTAACGTGGATTATAATAGATATTTGGAACGTTATATTTATGCATAAGTTGCTTGAATTGATTACTTATGTACTGAGCGCCATTATCAATATATATAGTCTTACAGACTCCGTGAACTAGGAATATTTTTTCTTCAAGAAATTTAACTACCGCTGCGCCTGTTGCAATCCGTATAGGATGCAACACGACGTACTTGCTAAAGTAGTCAGTACATACTATTAAATATACATTCCTATTTCTCGAAACTGGGAACGGTCCTAATAGATCGCAACAAATCGATGCCCACGGCTTAGTGACCTCCTTAGGGTTGCCCATTAGGCCGGGTCTGGCCACATTAACCGGTTTATATTGCTTGCATATTTCACACTGTTTAATATATTTAGTTACGTCATTATACATGTTCGGCCAAAAATAATGAAGACTAATTCGCTTGTGCGTTTTATATATACCTAAATGGGCACTGGTAGGTTCATCGTGACACTTTTTTAATATACTTAACTGATCTTCTGAGGGTACCACCAGTTTCCAATCGAACTCGCTTGTTAATTGATATTTGTTGCGTGAGTACCTAAACAGTTTTCCGTCTTTAATTGCGTAGTTAGGGTAACGGCGTGGGTTGGAAATGCAACTATCGTAAATCTTTTTATACCAAGGGTCATTAGTGGTTATTGCGGATATGGCGTTAATTTGTATGCGACTAAGAGCATCAGGTATGACATTACTCTTACCTTTACGGTGCTCAATTTCGAAATCAAATTGACTTAATCTCATACTCCAACGGGCTAACCGTCCTGAGGGATTGTTAAGTTTGTAAAACCATTGTAGTGACGCATGATCTGTGACAATCTTACACCTTTGACCTTCAACATACGCTCTAAACTGTTCAAGGGCGTAAATAATAGCAATTAATTCACGTTCCGTGGTAGAATAATTCACTTCACACTTATTTAGCGTACGGCTACTGTACGCGATTGGATGTTCGACACCGTCGTACATTTGAGTCAACACTACACCTACCGCGACCGAGGATGAGTCACAATGAAGAGTGAACTGCCGGTGAAAATCGGGACATTTAAGAATAGGTGCTGAGACTAAGGCAGTTTTTAAGTGGTTAAAGGCATCCTCCGTCTCTTGGGTCCATATGAAGTTAACTTTCTTACTAGTTAATTTGCACAATGGTTTGCTAAGTGTTGAGAAATCTCGTACAAATTTCCTATACCAACCACACATACCTAAAAATCTTTTAACTTCTTTTGCAGTTGTAGGAGTTGGATAGTTAAGAATGGTTTCGACCTTTCCAGGGTCTGTCCTAAGTCCGTGCTTGTCTACTAGGTAGCCTAAGTATTTAAGTTCTTTACGGCAAAATACTGACTTTTCCATGTTAATTGTTAAGTTTGCACCATGCAACTTGTCGTACACTTTGCGTAGTAGTTTAACATGTTCGTCAAAGGTACTTGAAATTATTATAATGTCATCTTGGAAACAAAATACTTTATTATCAAATTCCGCACCAAATAATTTGTCCATTAATCTTTGCATGGTAGCGGAAGCTCCTACCAATCCAAAACACATTACGTTAAAGTGAAATAGTCCCCTTTTATTCACGGTGAAAGCACTTTTTTCCGCTGATTCTACACTATCAAATGGAATTTGCCAATACGCAGCTGATAAATCAATTGATGATAGGTATTTCGCGTCGCGGAGCTGGTCTAAAATGTTGCTAATGTAAGGAAGAGGATACGCATCCGGTTTAGAGACTGAGTTTAATTTTCTTGAGTCTAAACATAATCTTAGGTCTCCATTAGGTTTCTGTACCATAACAACCGGTGAGCTCCAGGCAGATTGAGACGGTGAAACTACCCCTAAACTAAGCATTCTATCTAACTCTTTTTCGAGTGCCTGTTGTTTAATTGGTGATAAAGGATAATATCTTTGTTTAATAGGTTTACTATCCCCGGTATTTATAGTATGGCTCGCCACGTTTGTTCTACCTAAACCTACCTCTGACGTGTTAATCGAGTCATACTGGTGAATTACGTCATTGATGACTAATTTTTGATCAGCTGATAAAGCTTCATAGTCTTCTATACCTCCACTAGGAATATTAACTGGTTGAATGTATCCTATAGATGACACATTTTTGGGCAGCTTCGAACAAGTATTGGAAATAAGTCCATTGTCTAGATTAAATTGTTGCCAAAAATCAACACCTAAAATGACAGGTGTAGTTATTTGGGGCACAACTCGAAAAGTTAAAACCTTAAGAGTATTATTGAAATCTATTGGTAAATTAATGTAACCCACACAACGCAAAGATGTACCATCTGCTGACGTTACGTAATTATGGGTGCTATATTCATTGAGTTTAAAGCCGTGACTGAGAAAAGTTAAATGAGCATTTCGGCCAAGAATACAGCAACATGCACCAGTATCAAGCAGTCCGAACGCCTCCAAGTCCAGTACTTTAATTTTCAAATGCGGCCGAATGTCATTAATATTCTTTTTAAACAGAACTACCCCCTTTACGGAAGGAGACTTATTTATATGCGATGTTTGGGATAGTTCTGGGCTCTCTAGTTTTTTGAATCGTTACAGTTGGTACAGTCAGAACGCTTAACCCCTTTCATGCCACATTTAAAGCACACTAACTCCCTCGACTTACACTGGTTAGTAAAATGAGTGTCTGTATTGCACCTAAAGCATTTCCTATCCATCAGTCTCGAAGAGCTAGGTTCATTTACTGCCAAAATTTGTTTACCTACTGATTTTGACGTTGATTTGTGGTGAAAATCAGAGGTAATTTTAAAGTTGTTGAAAGCGGGTTCAACAAATTGGTCAGCGCGTGAGCGCGCAAGTTCAAGTTGTTTACAAAAGAATTTAAGTCTATCAATTGTATTTATATCGTGAAGCGCTAATTCCTTCATGTACTCTGGCCTAATGTTGTGCATTAAAATTTCTAACTGCTCCCTTTCCGTTAATGAATAGGTGAGACGTGAAAACATACCTTGCATCGTGGATAAATACACAACAATGGTTTCATTTTTGGCTTGGGTACGTTGTCTTATCTCGCCTAGTAGTTAATAATCCAAGTCCGGAATATCAAAGTCATTTTTCAAGTTTTTCAGTAACTGTTTATATGAAAAAATACTGCTTTTGTTGGATCGAAACCAATGCAAAGCAGAACTTTCCAACAAGTCGGAAAAAGCTGAGAGTATGTGCTCTTCGGAAATGTTACGCGCTTGCTTAAGCTCCTCTAGACGCTCAATAAAGACGCGAACACATGTGGTTCCATCGAATTTCAAATTTAAGGAGTTTAAGTTGACAGGTTTGTCTTTAATGAAAATCACTTTACTCTCTTCTTTTTCCACAGATCGTGGTGCCTGGGACTCCTCGTATTCACTATTTGAGTCACTTTCGCCCTTATCTATCTCACTCAAAATCCTAACCAAACGACTACGCAGGTCTGACAGTTGAGCATTAGACTCAGAAACACGAGCAAGCCTATCAATCACATAATTGGCACGTCGAGTAAGTTTACGCACAAGGTTAAGGTCATTTACGTTACCCGAGCGCAGCTGGTTTTCAAGAAGTTCAACCTTCGAGGTGCAAATCTCAATTTCTGTGGCAGTCACGGGTGATTTAAGGGTGTCACACTTGATGCTTCCACGGCGCATTAATTTGAAGACTTGGCGAATCTGCTTCCTTACTGCATCCGTGGTGTCATTCACATCTGTGGATATACCAAGTAAATCAAGTTCATAAATGATTTCATCCTTATGCATACAGTCTACATATTTTTGGATCGACATTTTGGAAATTTATATTTTAGGTTTAAGTTTAAGCACAATAAATTTCACTAAACGATATTTAAGCTAATTAAGTGTAAAAACTAAACAAATACACCTTAAATTCCATCAAAGGTACATACGAACATGTGCTTTCTAGAAAAATACCGCTAGCGGTCCACGAGTTCTTTGTTCAATGTTCATCTTAAATCTACCCTCTTTATACAAAGATGCGAAAGTAAACTATTTTAACAATTAAGATTAATGTTTTAAACGTTAAATTAAATGTGTATCATTTGAAATAGACCAGCAGCTAAAGGCCAAACGTTGGGAGACACTTTGTAACCTCTTTTTTATGGGGTCACCACCGGCCGCCACAGTCGGTTGGCATAAGACTCTAATTTAAATTAAATAAAACCTCAGGGCGCCTTGCTACTGGTTACTATTCAAAGGAAACACACATTAGGCAATATAACAAATCATTTATTACACTTCACATGGGAAAGTTAAATGTTCACTCAAAGAGATAAGTACATAAGTTTTAGGTAGGTACACTAACCTTGTCCAACAGTTTTACACAAAACACTATACCACCGTTTCTTCAGCTGCAGCAAGGAAGCCGATGTACTCGTGGAAGCATCAGTCAGACATCAAGAAGCTTCACCTCAAACCACCCATGCCACGTATGCTCTGGATGTGGGCAACTTGCTTTTCTCCACCGAAGACCAGGAATATAGTGTATGCGCCGGAAGTAACGTAAATTAAGGACCCCTAATAACAAAATTACGGCCAGATTAAACGTGGTTCTGAGATTAGGTCTCACCAGACTGCTAAGTACGAACAAAAGCGATACTCACATTATCGGGATTTTCTTTAATTCATTTTATGTTGTTATACTGCCATTTTTATTTATAGTGATTTAAAATTAATTCGGCATGTGCGCCTTACTGCGACTTATTTAATTATATTAAATATGGCCGACTTCGCCATCTTTCCTGCAGCTTCTCGGAGCTTGTTAAATTAAAAATGGATGCGCCCGTATGCTTTGGGAGCCACGGAAGAAAAGACACCTCAGCGCACTTGATATCGCCTCGGTGGTGTCCAAATTCCGAACTAATGTGAAATACGTGACGTATATCGTGCTTGATGAGCGAGTTTTATTAACTATCGGAGTAGCTTATAATGAGGCAACGAGTTGCGCGAGACAAATGTTAGATGGCGTTAGTATGTACTTATTGATTTATAATTATAATCACGCAGGATATTCAAAATACAAAAAAAAAGTTGTTACAATCTTCGTACGAGTATATTTTCTGGAGCATTGATTACCTCTAGCCAGTTTCCATGCCGATGGTCCGGGCATACACGGTTACTTGGAGGTATGTAAAAGTTATGGTTACACAGGAAATTAACCTTCAATAAAGCTGGTATTTCCATTGATGGTGTATTGCTGCAACCACTAAAAATGCAATCACTTTTAACAGGAGCTCGCTTGAGAACAGGTCGATCGCGAGATGCCGTCACTTCACCCATGTTTTTTTCGCCTAATTTCCAATTAGGATTGTTCATTTTTTTTCTTAAGTGCTAATTCGAAAACCATTTCGAGATATGAGGTATTCAAACAGTTTCCGACATTTACTTCACCAAAATAATGGATGATTAAAGATATTTCAGCATATATCCGTGTGACCTTTGTTTGACCTTCCGTGGACCTCCCTGTTGGCTGAATCAGAAAAGACTTCGGTCATTAAAAAAGAAACACTTATCGAACCTGTGGTATTTATCCGTCACCGTCAAGCTTCTGTCAAGCAAGTCACTATAAAATAAACTGTGAGACGAGAGACGATATTTAAATATCTTTAATTTAATGGACGACATGGAAAATTACATGAAATGTTATTTTCCAACGTGTAAAAACGACTCCAGAAATAGCTCCAAAACGATAGTTCGCATCCGGGAAGACTTGCGTGAAAGGTGGTGTCGTGAAGCCAATGTGGCGTATTATCAGTGTTATACACAATACTGCTGCGAGGATCACTTCGACGTAAGTACAAAAAACCACATGCATTCAATTCATTCAGTTTTAAAAATATAAATTTTATAAATACAGAAAGGATATCAGACTAAAAGCTAGCTTTATGGGAAGGTTCAGTAACAGAGTACATACATACACGCCTGTGTTATGTATGTGCCCTCAAAAGGGGTAGGCAGAGCATGTGACAGTATTTACACATATGTTTAAGATTTTCCTAATATATTTTGTTTCTTAGCTTATTTACATAACTTTTCATATTGCAGCCTGAACAAGCTTTGACAAATATCAACTTTAAAGCTGAAAAAAAACAACCGAAATTGAAACCTACAGCAAAGCTAAGAAATGTTGGAGCTGCTTTACAGGAAGAGGTATTATTCATGCAAATTTCCATAAAATTGTATTGTTATGTTGCATTGTTTGCTAGGCAGAAAGACGGCAGGGTTCAGAGTGGCAACCGCATACTGGAAGACACAGCATGGGCAGGCCTCCAACAAGGAGGACCGACAATCTGGTTAAGATTGCAGTGAACCGTGGATGCGAGTGGCACACTATCCTATATTGTTGAAATCCTTGGGGGAGGCCTTTGTCCAGCAGTGGACATCTTTTGGCTGAAATGATGATGACGATTGTATTGTTTGTATTATCAAAATAAAACATTTCAGGTGTCTAGTGGATTACAACCGGATGAATCTGAATTAGCAAAATTGTTATTACTCTCTGAACCGGAACCTAAGAAAAGGAAATGTGACCAATTAAATAGTCCCAGTGTGTCAGGTGTAATTTCTTCCCATCCGTTTAAGGTAAGGTACTAAGATAATACATAAACTCTGGTACTCTGTCACAGACTTTTGGAATAACTTATGCCAACTTTCAATTTAACATGTATGAGTAGGTATTATAACACACACAGTTTTATGGGCTCAGCCTGAGAATAAATGATTTATTATTATTATTTAATTTTAACCTATGCTAAGTAGGAGTACATTTATGGTACAGAGTCTTTCCTGGTATCAATATCTAAGAGATGAGGGAGCATAGAAGTTTTATTTTTATTTAACTGGTTAGTAGTAGACGAAGAGCCATGTGTGAGTCAAAAGAAAATTTATAGATTTGAAGCAGTTTAATGTTATTTTCTGCATGATATATTATGTATGTGTATGTATTGTTCAGTATATTTATAAAAAAAAAAAAAAAATTCAGGTACAAGTTGCAGTTCAAGCTGTTGTTACCATGGTGGACATGTCAACAAACACAAAATTTAAGACCAGCAACCTTGGGTCTATGGCAGCTGACAAAGTACAATCTTCACAACAGAGTTCTTCAACACCAGTGTCAGATTCTCCATCATTGTTTGGTTTTACGTCAGAATCAGAAGGACTGGAATCATTTGCCAGAAAAAAACATGACGCAAGGAAAATGAACTTAGAAAAAATTTTCAACAGACCAAAAATGTATTTAGGGTTACCAAAACAATTCAGTCGGTGGCTGATTGATCTCGTAGTTGAAAAATCACCATCAAAAATAGACTCATTGTGCATTATAGCTACTTTGTTAAAAATGAAACAAAATGATACTATTGTGAGAATAAGTGACGAACTTGAGATATCCCGCACAAAATTATCAACAATGATTCTAAATGGTATTGAATCACTTGGTTCTTTTTTTCAAAATTTTATTCTCTCACCACAGGCAATGACAATAAAGAGAAACCTTCCTTTAGTATTTAAAATCAGATACTCCAATGTTACGATTATTATAGATTGTTTTGAAATACAGATTTCCAAACCTTCACATACACTAAGACAGCCTCAGTCTTGGTCTCAATATAAAGGTTGTAATACTGTTAAATATCTTATTGGATGTACCCCTGATGGGTTAATAAGTTTCATTTCAAAAGGTGTAGGTGGGAGAATTTCGGACAAGGCTTTTGTAGAGAAAAGTAATTTACTAGAGACTTTGCCACCTAATGCTGTAGTTTTAGCTGATAGGGGTTTTAAAGAAATTGAATGTTTATTGAATGCTCGCGGAATGAAATTGCTTAGGCCTCCAAGTGTGTTTAGTGGAGTAAAGCAGACTGCAGAAGAAACTTTGAAGAGTAAAGTAATAGCCAGTTTAAGAATACATGTCGAACGAGCAATCAGACGTGTGAGGGAATTCGCAATTTTAAAACCACATTCTGTAGTTCACTACAAATATGTACCCTATTTAGATGAAATCGTCCTTATTGCTTGCGGTCTAATAAACTTGCAAGATGAGATAATAAAGAGTAGTTAAATAAAACATGTTTATATTTTTGTTAATAATGAATGTAGAATGTACTTACTTAATTTTATTTTAATACGCGAGTAAAAGCTCAGCTATATTTTTGACTATATTAAATCAAAAATGTAACTGAGTTGATTCTGATACCAACATTATCTCTCATAGAAGTTTATATGGACAAGGTTTCTGGCTAACTGTACCTACATTTCACTAAAATTCTGCCAATGCTGAGAGTCTGCATTTTAAAAACCTATCCTAAGATAAGCAACGAATAAAGAGAATGTTGAAAATAAAACATGTTATTTAATTCAGAGCACTTTTTATTAATTTTGTAAAAATATATGTTTCCCAAAACTGTTCTGCATGTTTAATAATGGTATTTATGTAGCATGCATCAAACGTTTCCCATACCAAGTTAACATTCCTTGTTACTTCGAAACATGGGTCAGCAACACAAAACAGAGCCTTTTTCTTACCACATGCAAGCATTTGGCATTGTAGTTGGGTTTTAAATTTATTTTGAATTTTCCCATCCTTAATGTATGTAGAAACTGCTTTTTTAGTCGTTGGGCATTTTACTTCCACAACAAAAGCTTCAGCAACACCATCAGGAGAAGCTCCCAATAATCCGTTGATTAATACAAAACCTGATTTTCTAATATTTGTACACAACTTATCTTCAACTACTTTCAACACTTCTGCTTCTAGTTTTCTGCCACGCTGAATTTGCTTTGTCTCCGGGACTTTGTATCCACCCAGTATTTGTTGCACTAATGAACCATCAGTTTGACAGTGAGCAGCTTCATGCAGCTTGGATGCTGTTTTTACAGTCATTTTGACCTTCAGTCTTCTCGTTTATACTTTTTATGACATTACCATCAATAGTTTCATCTAAAAACGTTTTAAAATTCGTAAAGTCATGTGTTACTTTTTTTTCAACAAATGTCAGGATTAAATCAAACATGTTCATATTTTGGTCTCTAGGCATTTCTGTGTTGTACTTTATTATTAATGAATTTTTGATATCTCTCTTCTGACATTCTTCATAGAATGCTGCCAAAATGGAAGGATCTTTTGGAGCCAGTTTTGGTTTTTTGGCTTTCGGGAAAATATCTTAGCTCGAGACATGTTCTGTACGAGCAGTTGACAGCGTTGGCTTCTTCCAATAACATTCAGTTGATGTTGATGCCGGTTCGGAACTCTTTTTGACCAGCCAGAAGAGAAGTAACAGAGAGTGTTTACAACCACCTGAACACAAAATTTATTTAAAAGTAGATATAAAAGTTCACTGGGTTCTTCCAGTATCCTACAAACACATAAGTAGGTAAGGTCAACCAGGGTAAATGCATTGTGTATGAAACACAATGCATTTACCCTGTAAAAGGGTCAAGTAGAGTTTTTTTACAATTTTATCTGGAACAAGTCAAACATTCTGTCCATTTAGCTAACTCTAATATGTGTGATCTATTCCAGCTGAAATTGTTAAATAATAAAGTAAGTTTCTGTCAAAAATTTCATTTTTGGTACAAGCTTTTATGGGCGACTGTACTTTTCTGTATGCCATCATCATCTACTCATGTAGACGATTCTAACGAGCCCAAACTCAGCGGGGTTACATCGGTTAAATACTGAATTCCCATGGCCACCTTCTGTCTCCATCATCAGATCAGCTCGATGATGCCATAATATTGAATTGTCATCCAAACTATACTAATACCCAAAATTTCATCTCAATCGGATAACGGCAAGTGACTGAAAAATTGATTTCAAATTTTGACGGACAACTTACATACTTATATACTTACATACGAACAGAGGGCCTACCGCGAAACAAATTTCGTTTTCGTTCGTGTATCTCCGTCTCTGTCGCTCGAACTAGCAAGTGCAACAGAGACGGAGATACACGAACGAAAACGAATATCGTTTCGCGGTAGGCCCTCAGGTCAAGTTAATATAAAGCTTGTAAAAACCGGCCAAGTGCGAGTTGGACTCGCACACGAAGGGTTCCTTACTACTTATTGCCGGGATTGATAAGACACTGAATTAAAGAATTTGTTCAAACAAACATTTTAGAAAAATAATGTACTAGGTACCTGCTGCAGCGGCACAGTCTTCGCAAGTTGAGTCTAAAACAACATCATCAGTTTCATTTATTTTGCAAATCACAGTATAAGGTTTGTTGTTAACTCTGTGCTCAGGTACTACTCGGGCCTTAACTTGGCATTCGCTACCTTTTCTACAAACTTGCACGTACCCCACAGCAGTATCTAAATAGGAATCACGTGATGACCTGAAATAATAAAAACAGATAATACCTAGCCTGTAATTTGTAGGTATTAGGGCATGGCGATTTTGACACTGTCCGCGTAGTATCCGTTGAATGACATTGCTGCGTTGAAGCTTGCGTGACGTGTGAATGGCTCAAACAAACTATGTACAGTCAGCAGCAGAAGTAGCTAAGCGGGCCGGGTGTCCAAAATAACCTACACAAGCTCTTAATTTCTTAAGAATAAAGTCGTGTGCAGGTCATTTTGAACACCCGGCCCGCTTAGCTACTTCTGCTGCTGGCTGTACCTACTTCGATTCCACACATAAATCCGGCACTGACATCACAAGCTTCCACGAACCTAAGTACGCTAGCCAAATCAAACAACCCGTACATACACTGGCGGAGGCATGCAGAAATTTGGCCACATCTAAGCACCACCACCACATCATGTTACTTACATTAATATTTTTGCTCCTCTGATTTCAGCTAAATTATGGTTGGAGTTTGACGCAACATACTCCATTAAAGCCCCGTTATCCAATTTAGGAAGATTTCTCGAATCGGCTTTAACAAATTCGTTGTTCATTCTTGAAAATATTTGTTTTCAAAAAATTCAAAATTGACCGAAATTGCAAAAATGAGAAATGAACACTGTAGAATGACAATGATGACATTGACAGATGTCTACTAACCATCGATTGACATTTAATACTTTTTTTTCTATACATATTGGGTGTGTGCTATACATAGATTCAGCCACTACATGTAATTTACGAGAAGTCGTATCTCATATTTTCAAAAAATTATAAAAAATAAACGAAGCGATGAATTGCTAAAATATTGAAATTAGTTTCTTGAATTACTCTATATTTTCGAAAAATAAAATAAAAATGGGGGGTTAAAAAAAATGAACAATCCTAATTTACAATAGACTACTTACTTGAAATTAAATTTCAAGAAATTGTTGACAAACTGATTGACATAAAAATAAACAAGAGAATTTCGCCGCGTGCACCAAAGAGTATTCTATAATTACAGTATTTATTATTTATAGTATATCCCAATTATTCATAGGTAGGTAGATATATAGGTACGGTCAAAGAATTTAATTTCCTACCCACTTTGGACTTTGTCAAAGTGACGTAATCAATCAAAACGTAAGAGACTTCTTATGATTTTATTTACAGTGTCACTTTGAAATTGTCCTAAATGGGTAGGAAATTAAATTCTTTGACTGTACATAGATTTTTGCCATTATAAGAATCAGTGATTTAGTCAATTACATGATTAGTCATTAAAACGTTGTAACATTTATATATTTTATCTCTGACATAATTTGACGTAAACACATTGTAAAATGTTAACATTCTGACACATGCAAGATGTAACATAAATACAATGTGAACTTTTGCCATTTTGTCACCGCAACATTTCAACCAATAAACTTTGTACATTTTGACACCTATACATTCGAACCATTTGGACATTCAGACATACGAACAGCCATGACCCGGAAGGGTTTTTACTAATTTCAAACAATAATCACGATTTGAAGTAATGTGAAACGGAATGTGTTTTTATCCACCCGATCAGCGGCTGACGTCACTCCTGTTATGACAACTAATGAAAGGTTATAATTGTTAAGGGAAAGATTGGTTCATAAAAAAAATTAAGTACCCTTTATTAAAGCAGTCTCTAGAAACCGTCCAAAAGTTAAGTGTCGACATGGTCGTAAATTATGGCGAGTGACAAACACGAGTGACGTCACAGGAATTGTAGATCCGATTAAGCGCCAAAGTTTAAATTGTCAGTTAGTAACCGAAATGTTTGACTTTAAATTATAGTATTTTCATTTTTAATACACTCGTGGTTCTACATGAAATTGTTTCAAATGAAAGCAAAAATGAAAATATTGCATCTTGCCTATCACCGAAAACAGTAACATACTGTCAAATAATCTATCTCTTTCATTTTGGGCGTCACGTCAATGATGCAATTGTTTGTTGGGTGAATCAACTTTTAAGGTACTCATTTCGTGTACCCTAAAACAAAATTTGATATCTTCACATGCATGCCAGATTGCATTACTTTTATTATACAGGGTGGGCCCTGTAACACGAGCAAATATTCAAAAGGAGGCTTCCTTAGAGCATTTGCAGTAACCCCTTGTGTATCATTCACTTTCAAAATTTTTGGTTACGGAGAAATTTTGATCTAAAGTTATGACCTCCAAGTAATGTATCTTGGCTCCAAGAGATCATATCACGGCAGTCAATGCAGATTTTGAGGTAACATCATGTAATGAGTCATAATAGTTTTTGCATTTTTGTGTTCAACAGATAGTTATGTGCTTTTTTCATTTTTTTTGTGTTTTTAAAATAAAAAGTTACTCAAAGCTCTCTAGAAGAGTAAAAAAATACAAGTAAACTTATTTTAAAGATTTTTTTTTTCAAAAAATATAATACTTGTCCCTAAAGATGCGTCAAAAGTTGAGTCTCCCGCGTTACTATACAAAGTTGTTCATAATTCCGGAGAGATGGCGTAAGTCGTTGCTCACGAGCAAGCGAAATGTGCCTAAATTTCTAAGAACCGAGCCCATCAAGGTCGGGCGCCCGGCGGGGGGACGTCAGTCAGCGACGAGTCGCGGAAGGAGGTGCGTGGCTTAATTGTGATTCTGCTGCGTTACGGTACATATTTCGGTAAGTTTTTGCACAAAATCGTTCGAACCATTGAAACTGTGTGTATTTATTGTCTAATATTGGTGTGATACATAGATGTATGTAGTTTTAATAATAACCAATGTAGAAACTTACAGTTTGTGTTAAAATGTCTCCCGCGTTACTAACAACGCTAGAGACATCGTCTCTCGCGTTGTTAGTAACGGAGGAACGTTACCACAAAAATAAAAGACTCGTGAAAAATTTAACCCCCAAAGAAAAGTACAACGCCAATGTGTTTTGGCGTTTACGGAAAAAGGAACAGCGGAGAAAAAAACTAAATGTCGAAAGATTATTGCAAAACACACCACCAAGCTCGCCACTCTCAGAATTTGATCCGTTAGATATACAGGAAGAGCTTTTGCGACCAACTCCTTCACCAGCAACACTTCCGCCAGTGTCTCCTTCACCAGCAACACTTCCGCCAGTGTCTCCTCCGCCAGTGTCCCCTCCGCCAGTGACATCTCCACCAGTGACACCTCCGCCAGTGACACCTCCGCCAGTGACACCTCCAGCAGTGACACCTTCGCCAGTGACACCTTCGATGCCTACTATTCTTCATCGTGGATTTGAACCTGAAACTCCTTTAGCGCTCAGAAAATCAGCAAATCCCAGCAGAATCGCCAGCAGTTGTGAATTTAAAACCCCAGCAGCTAACATAAACGCCGGGGAAGAAAAAGAGTAAAAAGAGATAGGTCACATTTATATGGAAAAAATGATCAGTTACAAAAAGAAAATGAAAATTTGAAAAGAAAGTTCAAGAAATATAAGAGGAGATATCTAAGACAGCAACATCAATATATATATTTTGGTTTAAATCAAATCAAGCAAATCGTATAAATTTTTACCTCTGGAAAGAGTCTTAAGGACGCTGTTGCTAAATTCACAAATCACTGTGAGCAAAAATATAAAACCTGCCACTACAATTGGCCATATTTCGAAAAAAGATATACTAACTGGCTAAACAAAGATGTCAGGAATGATTTACCACCAGAAATCTTTCAGATTGAAACACCGTCTAACCCAGCAGACACGCACTATGAAAGTTTATGTGAAAGACAACAGAGAAGGGTTAGGAAACAGTTTTGTGAATTGATAAGTGACGAACCACAAAAAAAAGTTTTGAAAACAGTCTCAGAATGTCTATTGACATCTTCAGGTGAAAAGCTAACAAAGAGTGCTGCTAAAGATTTAGAGTTTGTTTTAACTTCATGTTTACAAAGTCCCAAAAAATCAAAAAAAACAGCAACACAGATTCGTAACTCTGGTCCTCGTGCCTACACACCAGAAGAGGCTTTATGCATGTTCATTGATCGGAAATTTACCGTAGATACATATAGCATCCTTCAACAGGATTTGAAATCGAGAGGTTTCTCTGCTTTTCCAGGGTAACTTGTCAAAGAATGCACTGAGACGTGTGCGGCCCATTTACCGCAACGCGAAGCGCAAACTTCTTGTTCGGCGTGTAATCTCTAGTACGTTAGTACACTATACCTCAATGATTTTGTGACCATTCTTGATTTTCTGTGAACAATTCAACAGTGAGTTTGCCGTCGCCTAGCACGTCCAAGCCTGAGGAAACGAAACCGGCTGCATCACCAGGCAGTAAAAAGTTGTGGACTCCAAAGGGGGCTCACCCTGGAGTCCCTGTGCCCAAGAAACGCACAAGATGTGAGTCATGTGTCTATTTTGTAATGGTGAAGTGAAAATACCAATCTTGTGCATTGAGGTATATATAATGTACTAACATACTAGAGAAGACAACACAAACATTATTTGTGCGCGGGCCGACAACGCGGGGCGCATGCGGGGGGAGGGTAACTTGTCAAAGAATGCACTGAGACGGTGCGGCCCATTTACCGCAACGCGAAGCGCAAACTTCTTGTTCGGCGTGTAATCTCTAGTATGTTAGTATACTATACCTCAATGATCTTGTGACCATTCTTGATTTTCTGTGAACAATTCAACAGTGAGTTTGCTGTCGCCTAGCACGTCCAAGCTCAGGCTTGGACGTGCAGGCTTGGAAACGAAACCGGCTGCATCACCAGGCAGTAAAAAGTTGTGGACTCCAAAGGGGGCTCACCCTGGAGTACCTTATTCACAGGTCCACGAAGCAAAAAAAAACTGTTATCCAGAAGAGGCAGTTTTTGGGACTGACCGTGAAGCTTCAGTGTCAATGCAAAGTCTGCTTTCACACACATTTAGCAGAATCATTGAATTATGCTCTGAAAGAATTGACCAATACTGTGATCAAAAACAAATTAAGACTTTATTTTGTATTTTCGAAGGTTCCTATGGATTTGATGGCAGTTCCGGCCAATCTTTATACAAACAACAATTCAGTGATCCTTCTGATAGTTCCGATGAGAGTAGTATTTTTGTTACTACATTCATACCTCTTAAAATCACAACTGAAAGTGGACAAATCATATGGACTAATCCATCTCCACAGTCTTACAGATTTTGTCGCCCTGTCCGAATCCAGTATCGCAAAGAGAACAATGAAAATATCAGAAAATTTTCGGATGGACAGTCAAATCCAATCTCTTGAACCTCTAAGTTATACAACATCTCACGGCTATCAAATAACTGCTCGCTGTAAACTATACCTTACCATAATCGATGGTAAAGTACTCAATATTATTACTGGAACCGCATCACAAATGAGGTGTCCGTTTTGTGGTGCTACCTCAAGCCAATTTAATAAGTTAGACGTAGTCTACAGCCTAAATACTACGCCTGAGGTTCCAAAGTACGGTTTAAGTCCGTTGCACGCATGGATTCGAGTGTTAGAATTCCTTCTACACTTAAGCTACAAAAATGATCCACGAGTACAATTATGGAGAGTATCGAAAAATTCCCCTCAAGGTGTAATAGTAGAAGAGAAAAAGAAAAAAGTACAATCAGAAATACGAGAAAAAATGGGGTTGTTAGTAGATGTTGTTCGACCAAATGCTGGTACAACAAATGACGGGAACACGGCCCGAGCTGCACTTTCAGACAAATACAGAACTCTTTTCGGTGAAATATTAGGCCTTGAACAGTGGCTACTTGATGATGGGTTATTTGTAATATTAGTAGCGTTAACATGTGGATTACCGGTTGATTCTGAAAAATTTGGCACATTTTATAAGTCGTTGGCCGAAAAATATGTCCAGACTTACTGTTGGCACCCTATGACTGTCACAATTCATAAGATATTATTACACGGTGAAGAAATTATAAAGAAATCAGCTTTGCCCGTAGGTCTTTTATCTGAACAAGCTGGTGAAGCCAGGAATAAGTTTTGGCGATACGATCGTGAACACCACATCAGAAAAATGGATCGTGAAAAAACTATGCTAGATTTATTTCACCGTGCACTAGAGTCTTCTGATCCGTATATTTCAAGTGTTAATCTGCATCAACGTCAACGCAATTCAAGTCGCCTTCCTCTGCCCGCTACGGTTTTATGCCTTCTCAAACCTCTGGAGCCTTGTAATGATTTAGATGATCAGGAAACAGAAAAACCGACTTTAGAACAGGAATTAGAGGGTATCGATGACGATAATTTGCACTTCCGTATCACAGAAGAAGAGTTATATTACGTGTCGATTTTCCCTTACAGGAATAAGTTCGCCTTTGTACCGATTATACCCATTTTTTACTGTATTTTGTAACTGTCATGTGTACAATAAAGTATTGTGATAAATACATACATACATTTTCAATTACAAGTATCTAAAGGAGCACTATTTGAAATTTTACTAAATGATAGTTATAACAATCGGGTCGGGTTTACTTCCACCTTCTTAGAGTTCTAATAGTTATTATATATATTATGAAAGAGCCTTATATTTCATTGTAATTTGCTATTCACACAATTTTAAATAATGCGAGTCATGTGCCAACCCTAGGTAACAAAATAACCAGAATTATCAGAAAAAACTTTAGACTTCAATTACTCTCAAGACGTGACATAACTTCAAGTAATGCCTAATTATTTTGTGACAAAATCAAATCCAAATAGCAATAGATTTTCATTTAAAAAAATAAAACGAAAAAACCACAAAATAATGAATTTACAAAGTTCTATCTAATCAACAAATATATATTTAGATTCCAAAAATGTATCTTACATCGGGTAATGGTATATCAATGTTTCGTGGAGTAGAACCCAATAGTTTTGGAAATATTTTGGTTTTTAAATATTATTCCTATCAAAACTCAGCTTTTTCAAAAAAATATTTCTCAAAAAGTAGGTCGATTTGGCACGCTGGAATGGTCGTAAATGGTTTATATTAGTAAATACTATACGATTCTTCAATAAAAAGACGATAACACTGTGCCACGGACCCAACGTGTATCGGCGCGAGAAAACAATTCGTCGGGCACCTGTACTTGGCCGTGTAATATCCAGTGCACCTATTTCACTCAGCATCTCGTTCCCGAGTCGCCTGCGCAAGCCCACGTATGAGGAGCACCATAACGCAGGTAACCCGCGAGTAGGAGCGGGAAGCAAGAACGTGACCCTGTCAAGTGCATAATAACACTTTTCCACGCTATAAAAGCATTAGCCGGCGGCGCAAAACACTCGTCGGCCGCAAGGGAGACAACTGCATCGGCGCGACCGCAAGATCATAGAGATAGAATAGATAGAGGGAGTCACCCACACATACACACATGAGTGACAAAGACGTATGCATAGACAAGACCCAAAGAATGCACTGAGACGTGTGCGGCCCATTTACCGCAACGCGAAGCGCAAACTTCTTGTTCGGCGTGTAATCTCTAGTACGTTAGTACACTATACCTCAATGATTTTGTGACCATTCTTGATTTTCTGTGAACAATTCAACAGTGAGTTTGCCGTCGCCTAGCACGTCCAAGCCTGAGGAAACGAAACCGGCTGCATCACCAGGCAGTAAAAAGTTGTGGACTCCAAAGGGGGCTCACCCTGGAGTCCCTGTGCCCAAGAAACGCACAAGATGTGAGTCATGTGTCTATTTTGTAATGGTGAAGTGAAAATACCAATCTTGTGCATTGAGGTATATATAATGTACTAACATACTAGAGAAGACAACACAAACATTATTTGTGCGCGGGCCGACAACGCGGGGCGCATGCGGGGGGAGGGTAACTTGTCAAAGAATGCACTGAGACGGTGCGGCCCATTTACCGCAACGCGAAGCGCAAACTTCTTGTTCGGCGTGTAATCTCTAGTATGTTAGTATACTATACCTCAATGATCTTGTGACCATTCTTGATTTTCTGTGAAAAATTCAACAGTGAGTTTGCTGTCGCCTAGCACGTCCAAGCTCAGGCTTGGACGTGCAGGCTTGGAAACGAAACCGGCTGCATCACCAGGCAGTAAAAAGTTGTGGACTCCAAAGGGGGCTCACCCTGGAGTACCTTATTCACAGGTCCACGAAGCAAAAAAAAACTGTTATCCAGAAGAGGCAGTTTTTGGGACTGACCGTGAAGCTTCAGTGTCAATGCAAAGTCTGCTTTCACACACATTTAGCAGAATCATTGAATTATGCTCTGAAAGAATTGACCAATACTGTGATCAAAAACAAATTAAGACTTTATTTTGTATTTTCGAAGGTTCCTATGGATTTGATGGCAGTTCCGGCCAATCTTTATACAAACAACAATTCAGTGATCCTTCTGATAGTTCCGATGAGAGTAGTATTTTTGTTACTACATTCATACCTCTTAAAATCACAACTGAAAGTGGACAAATCATATGGACTAATCCATCTCCACAGTCTTACAGATTTTGTCGCCCTGTCCGAATCCAGTATCGCAAAGAGAACAATGAAAATATCAGAAAATTTTCGGATGGACAGTCAAATCCAATCTCTTGAACCTCTAAGTTATACAACATCTCACGGCTATCAAATAACTGCTCGCTGTAAACTATACCTTACCATAATCGATGGTAAAGTACTCAATATTATTACTGGAACCGCATCACAAATGAGGTGTCCGTTTTGTGGTGCTACCTCAAGCCAATTTAATAAGTTAGACGTAGTCTACAGCCTAAATACTACGCCTGAGGTTCCAAAGTACGGTTTAAGTCCGTTGCACGCATGGATTCGAGTGTTAGAATTCCTTCTACACTTAAGCTACAAAAATGATCCACGAGTACAATTATGGAGAGTATCGAAAAATTCCCCTCAAGGTGTAATAGTAGAAGAGAAAAAGAAAAAAGTACAATCAGAAATACGAGAAAAAATGGGGTTGTTAGTAGATGTTGTTCGACCAAATGCTGGTACAACAAATGACGGGAACACGGCCCGAGCTGCACTTTCAGACAAATACAGAACTCTTTTCGGTGAAATATTAGGCCTTGAACAGTGGCTACTTGATGATGGGTTATTTGTAATATTAGTAGCGTTAACATGTGGATTACCGGTTGATTCTGAAAAATTTGGCACATTTTATAAGTCGTTGGCCGAAAAATATGTCCAGACTTACTGTTGGCACCCTATGACTGTCACAATTCATAAGATATTATTACACGGTGAAGAAATTATAAAGAAATCAGCTTTGCCCGTAGGTCTTTTATCTGAACAAGCTGGTGAAGCCAGGAATAAGTTTTGGCGATACGATCGTGAACACCACATCAGAAAAATGGATCGTGAAAAAACTATGCTAGATTTATTTCACCGTGCACTAGAGTCTTCTGATCCGTATATTTCAAGTGTTAATCTGCATCAACGTCAACGCAATTCAAGTCGCCTTCCTCTGCCCGCTACGGTTTTATGCCTTCTCAAACCTCTGGAGCCTTGTAATGATTTAGATGATCAGGAAACAGAAAAACCGACTTTAGAACAGGAATTAGAGGGTATCGATGACGATAATTTGCACTTCCGTATCACAGAAGAAGAGTTATATTACGTGTCGATTTTCCCTTACAGGAATAAGTTCGCCTTTGTACCGATTATACCCATTTTTTACTGTATTTTGTAACTGTCATGTGTACAATAAAGTATTGTGATAAATACATACATACATTTTCAATTACAAGTATCTAAAGGAGCACTATTTGAAATTTTACTAAATGATAGTTATAACAATCGGGTCGGGTTTACTTCCACCTTCTTAGAGTTCTAATAGTTATTATATATATTATGAAAGAGCCTTATATTTCATTGTAATTTGCTATTCACACAATTTTAAATAATGCGAGTCATGTGCCAACCCTAGGTAACAAAATAACCAGAATTATCAGAAAAAACTTTAGACTTCAATTACTCTCAAGACGTGACATAACTTCAAGTAATGCCTAATTATTTTGTGACAAAATCAAATCCAAATAGCAATAGATTTTCATTTAAAAAAATAAAACGAAAAAACCACAAAATAATGAATTTACAAAGTTCTATCTAATCAACAAATATATATTTAGATTCCAAAAATGTATCTTACATCGGGTAATGGTATATCAATGTTTCGTGGAGTAGAACCCAATAGTTTTGGAAATATTTTGGTTTTTAAATATTATTCCTATCAAAACTCAGCTTTTTCAAAAAAATATTTCTCAAAAAGTAGGTCGATTTGGCACGCTGGAATGGTCGTAAATGGTTTATATTAGTAAATACTATACGATTCTTCAATAAAAAGACGATAACACTGTGCCACGGACCCAACGTGTATCGGCGCGAGAAAACAATTCGTCGGGCACCTGTACTTGGCCGTGTAATATCCAGTGCACCTATTTCACTCAGCATCTCGTTCCCGAGTCGCCTGCGCAAGCCCACGTATGAGGAGCACCATAACGCAGGTAACCCGCGAGTAGGAGCGGGAAGCAAGAACGTGACCCTGTCAAGTGCATAATAACACTTTTCCACGCTATAAAAGCATTAGCCGGCGGCGCAAAACACTCGTCGGCCGCAAGGGAGACAACTGCATCGGCGCGACCGCAAGATCATAGAGATAGAATAGATAGAGGGAGTCACCCACACATACACACATGAGTGACAAAGACGTATGCATAGACAAGACCCCAAGTGGGAACAAGATACAGTGTCATATTTCCATCGCGTATACGGATTTTTTGTTTGCCACCAGCTTGTTTGCCACCACACCTGTCAAAATTTGTACTGAAACTGACACCACCATGACGTCACCGATATAATACGACTAAATTATAAATGACATTAGACGTCAAGAGTGTATTAGCTTCTGATACTTCTTAATTTAGTATGGTTAATTTACCATCGTCCCTTTTGGGTATACGCTATGACGCCATCTACACTCGCGAGCAAAAAAATCGACTCACGCCACATTTTTTGGTTTAGGGCAAATTTTTCGCAACTGGGAAATGTTACAGGAAAAATTAGTATACCACGTTGTTATAAATTTATTCAGCTTTAAAAATCGCAACAATCATGAAAATCAGACGCATAACTTTCAGGATATGCTCGTTTGAACGGGAATTGAAATTTAAGACCACGTTACCCGAAATCGACCTATTTTACATTCAATAATAAACAGTGAAATACTGAAATTTTTTGATAAAATATTGAGATATGTTATAGTTTAATAACCGCCCTTGATACTTTTACGAACAAAAACACAATATTTTAAACTTTGCTCGATCATATCATGCCACGAAAAATGGGAAATGCTGATCTTATTTCGAGTTGTACATAAAGTAGGCGCAAAATTTACTCAAGTGAACAATTACAAAATATAGGCAATGATGTAAAATAGATCTTTTTACGAACACTTTCTTTAAAAATGGCATTATATTTATTTATACACAATTTATCTGGGAAACTGACCTGCGCGTCTTATTTTCGTAGGCAGATGGCCATGTGGCCTCGAGCTGGACGGACGTCTGTAGCGATTTTTGTCATTTTGACAACTGTATAATTCGCAAGTTTAATACCAGCAACCAGATAATAATATGTTGTTAGGGAAAAAATAAAAAATGTGATGTGGTTGGATAAGCACTGAAACTAGATTTTATGGTATTTTTACAATACGCACTAATATAAAAGTTCAAAAAACACACCATTCGAAGGCCTTACTAAAGCGATCGAAAAAACATTTTCAATGTTAAAAATTCTTTGTTAGAAAGCTTATACTTCCAGATTGGTCCCGTTGTCACCAAAATTCAGTTCTGATGATGGGGTCCTGGAGAATTCTAGGGAACTCTTCAAAATTTATATGCAAACTTGAAGCGATTTGGCAACTGATTTGAAGTCGGTTAAAACTTTGTTTTGGAAAGTAAATTATTTGTGTATAAGATATTATGTTAATTTTCATATTAGTTTAACGCATGGTTATTACCACCTATTATTTGTTGTGTTTTATTACGTACTGCTTAGACAATTGTATGTTGATACATTACACTGTTGCCTGTAAATATTGAATTCAAAAAAATCTAAATTCATTTATTACTAACAAAGTTCTTACAACAACTTTTCGATAAATTACTGGACAACGATTCTGGTGTTACTCGCTAGTTTTAAATTCACATTTGTAATTTATAGGCATACAGTGCCTAAAAATTATAAAATTTATTATCTAGTTTAGTTTTATTTATTTTAGGGGCTCTCACTGAAAACCAGCGTCACGGCCCCGTGATAATGACAACTTGCTGAGTGCCGGCTCCTACGTAGCACATTATAGTCTGGCAAACGAAAGCGTAACCTGGACTTTTTTTTAAAATTTAAGGTTATTTTATTTTATTAATCTGTCAAGGGCACGTCAAAGTCTTTGGTTAGAGTTGTCAATATTTTGTGAACTCAATAATTTTTCATTTATATTAGTATGGCGCGGAAGTAGGCGCTGACCCCAAACAGCAACGGCAAGCGGAACCGTACCGCCGCTCAGCTCGCGCTCTCCGCTGAGAGGAACCGGTAACTGAACAATAAAAAGTATTGTGCGAAAGCTGCTACATTCTATGACCAGTAAGTTCAAGCAAAAACAATAGGAGAAAGAAGTTGGTTTCCAAGAGAAACAACAATGTTTAGATGCAATGTAGGATTTTTTAGGTTAGTATGACTTTGTAATCTTAATCCTTGTCGGCTGATTATTTGATATAATAATATTGACGATAATGATGATACCGTTACTTATGTCTACAGATAATCTTGAAGATATTCAAAGAATCTGTGAAATGAAAAAGAAGCGGGTTGTGTCTGAGATACAACCGTTAATTAAGTTTAAGTGGATACTTCTTTGTTGGCTATGGAACCCTAATATATCTGAAATAATTCACTAAAATCTGTTTAAGTACTCGTACAGATAAATCGGTATATATGGCAACATTGACTGACGTAGCTCATTTGACTCGCGAAACATTGAAGCATTATTTTCATGTCCGCCACATAAACTAAATAACATTTTGTGATTAACAACTAATGGCAAATAAAGAAGGATTAAAACATGTAACAAACAATTATTTGAAATCAGATTAGGCTTCTCTACAAAAAGTTAATCCGGAAGTAAAGTGATACATTTTGAACTGTACCCCTAAACAAGAACGCGAGCAAAGAAGTATACACTTCAAAACATTGTTGAGAGGTTAAGAAATTTGGAAAAAAATCTATAATAGAAACTCAGACTAAGTTCTTAGAACAAATATCTTTACCAACTGGTTACCTGCATCAATTTAGAATATTTTTACGTGTTTGCTCCATTTCACAAATTTGTGTTATTTTTAACCGACTTCAAAAAATGTGGTTCTCTGTTTGACCCGTAAAAATTAAAAATTACCCAACTTCAAAAGGCTTACTTTTTTCCCATTTTCTATTCCGTTTTTCTATTTTCCTTTTTTTATGACATCAAACTGTTTACGTACTTAAACATGCATTTTATACTTTGTTTTGCAGAGATTGGCGTCACGATACTAAAAAAAAATTTAAAGGAAGGGTCTGGGAACAAACGATTATTGTCGAACGTTATGATATTGCTGCTTGGAGACATCGGTAATTACGTGAAATTGCAGCAAAACGAGCGGAAGGCAAACCAATCGTCTATTTAGATGAAACGTATGTACATTAAACTTATAAGCCTAAAATTAAAATGTCATCCTTGCCACGACTCCAACAATAAGTGGTACCCCGCAATCAAGCCCACTGGAAAATATATCTTCAGGGAATAGATACATTATAGTTCATGCCGGCACTGAAACAGGTTTGTGCCAAATGCATTGTTAGTTTTTAGTACAAAATCAAGGTTAGCGGACTATCACCATGACATAAATGCTGAAAACTTTAATAAATGGTTAAAAGAATTTTATTGTGACGGATAATGCGAGCTACCACAAATTATGAAGATTACCTAACAAAAGCAGAATTGTTATGTTTGGTTAACAAACATAAACCCGAACCCCTAAACGTAGCTGCCGAGCTTCTGAAACAATACGGCCATGAGGTACTGACCCACCGCGATCTCAACCCGATCGAGCTAATATGGAGCTCAGCTAAGCGTATGGAGGCAAAAAAAAACATTCATCTGCCAGCAAAAGAAACAGAAGCACTGATAAAAACCTCGTTTGGCCGAATAACTGCAGAAGATTGGAAAACAATGACGGACCATGTAATAAATGTGGAAAATAAATACAAAGAAAGAGATCAAATAACAGTAGAAGTATTTGAACCATTCATAATAAAATGCGAGTTTCACGTTCAAGACAGTCATGAAAATCAATACTTGTTTGTAAATCTGTCAATGGGCTTCTTAGTGTTGGAATTTCTTTTTTAAGTTTCTCATTCTCATCTTACATTTGCCAGGCTCTAATTATCATCAGCCTGTACCTAGATGAAACATATTGATGATTAAAGTAATGTTAAGTAGGTAAATATTATGTACATTGTAATAAATAAATCAACTCCCTCTTTTTTTTTACTCACATCTATGACAGTCAAGGTTTCGTCACACCTTAGGTCACACCAAACGGAGCCTTTTAAAACAAATGACTTTTTGAAGTGTGTTTTTAGACCGTATTTGGGACACTATGGAGGCCATCGGCACCGGCCAGTTTGACAGCGTCAACACCGCAGAAAGCTGATCCTAGAGGATAAGCTTCATCATCATCATCATCATATCAGCCGAAAGACGTCCACTGCTGGACATAGGCCTCCCTTAAAGAGTGCCACAATGGCCGGTCCTGGGCCACCCGCATCCAGCGGACTCCCGCGACCTTTACCAGGAGGATAAGCTTGCCTACGCTCAAAGAACGACACCTGGCATACCAGACGACTTACCAACTCGGAAGACGAAAGGCTAAAAAAGAATTACGCGACCTTAATCAAACTTGCCTCTTCTAAGACTCTTCAGAGATGGAGTCCAAGTTCAAGGTGCAGTGCAGGAAATAGCGCATTGGCGGCTTACTGGTAATGGGAGATTCAATCTATTAGTAGGAAGAAGTGGTGACGGGTCTAGAAACATTGCTGTCTACAACGAAAATTATATACATTGTGAATTGTGAGGATGGATGCAGAAGAAATCCGTATAAATGTGCTACGGAAGGGGAGTAACACGACACACTTCACTTCGCACCAAGGTGCTGTGAGCGTCTCGTTGTCTTACGGGACGCACGCAATGAAAAACAAGTACCAGATGGAGTCAGAAAATTGTCTTTGGAATGGAGTCGTATCGTAAGATGTCCACCGACTGCAATTTACTAAAGATATCATTCTTGAAATTATTTGCCAACAGTAATACCTACTAGTAACAAATCAGCCATTATGACGGAACATCGTTGCAGTGTTCATTAGTTCACAAGCAAAAAAAAGCAATCCTATATATAAGCGAAAAAAAATTTAAAATGTATGCAGTTTTAAGATAATGTTTACAACGTAATGCCAACCATCAAATACTACATGAAGCTCTAGAAGGATAGATAACCAATACTGGAAAGTTTCAGTATGCTACCCAAAATATTATTTCATGAATTTGGCCATAATATATCCTAAGAATATAAACTAAGACAAACTTACTGGGAAATTGCAACTATTACCAAATGCAAACTTTTTTATTTACAGTCATAATACAGTCTTTCTTAATTATCAAAAGTGTCATGACCTACAGTCCCAATCCCAATATAATTTAACCAACGATAATACACACACATATGACACCATCTTCTGGGAATGGTAGCGCCTTTTTAGATAAAACAAAGGATGGGGATACAATTCAAGACATGAAGGTTATCTGCAAACTGGTCCGATACCCGTTACTCGATTACAAGTGGTGATGGGTACGGAAACATGGCTGTCTACAACGTGAATATACATTGTGAGGATGGATGCAGAAGAAATCCGCATAAATGTGCTACGGAAGGGGAGTAACACGACACACTTCGCCTAGCGCCAAGGTGCTGTGAGCGTATCGTTCTCTTACGGGATGCATGCAATGCAAGACAAGTACCGGATGGAGTCTGAAAATCGTCTTTGGAATGGCGTCGTATCGTAAGATTTCCACCGACTGCAATTTACTAAAGATATCATTCTTTAAATTATTTGCCAATAGTAATACTAGTAACAAATCTGCCATTGTAACCGAACATCGTTGCAGTAGTCATTAGTTATCATGCCATTAAAAAAAGGACATCTTCAGTTATGGATAAAAAAATTATATTAGAAGATAGTGTTTACAACATAATGCAATGGGAAGAATAAAGGAAAGAACAAAGGTCAGAAGAAGGGTGGTAGACGTTTTGTTGTCGAAGGTTCGGAACAAAAGGTCTCAGTGTTAGCAGATAGAATGAAGCAGCAGACAGTCTTAGCTAGCACTCCCACTCATATTGCAAATGTAAGTAACAACCTGCCCTTTGTTCCCACTACTGGTGCATTCCCAGAAATGGTTTTCAATTGGGTCACTGCTCCTGTTGATGATGATGGAAAATCGAATCTAACGGAGCTAGCCACTCAGATCATGAGAGTGATGCATCTTGGGGATATGGAGCTGCATATTGACACTGTGCTCCAGCTTTACCTCAATTTGATTATTTGAGTGTTCCCCCAGCTGAAAGAGCCACTAAAACAGATCTTAACAAAGTACAACTTCCAACACCGTGAAATGGAATGGGATGATTACGCGGATGATCTTGAGATCCAAGATGATGATCTTAACCTGGAAGACTTTGACCCGCCTAAGCAAACAGTCATCTTTGCAACAGTAGGAATCTATCTATATAACGGCCTCCGTACACTGAAAAAAATCTTTACTGTTTTAAAACAGTAAGAAACTTTACAGTTGAAATAACGTATATTACATTTACAATTACATAATTCAGCCAGTACGTGTTACTGTTTCAAAACAGTTACATGTAAAACGGTAATTTTAATTCATTATGCAGTAGTTTTTACGTATTGAAACAGTAACTCTAACGGTATACCGCAAAACAGTAAATTTTAATAATTACAATAATAATTTTCACTCACCGAAACAATAGGTTTTACTGACTGACTCAGTATTTCTAACGGCTTACCGCAATTAAAAGCCAAACAGTATAATTTAATGATGAGAATAGTTATTTGGACTCACAAAAAAAATAGGTTTTACTGACTGACTCAGTATTTCTAACGGTATACCGCAATCAAAAGCCAAACAGTAAAACTTAATGATTAGAATAGTTGTTTGCACTTCCCAAAAAAATTGGTTTTACTGACTGACTTAGTATTTCTAACGGTTTACCGCAATCAAAAGCCAAACAGTAATATTTAATGATTAGAATAGTTATTTGCACTCACCGAAAAATTAGGTTTCACTGTTTCTAACGGTGTATCTTAATCAATAGCAAACCAATAAAATTTAATGATTAGAATAGTTATTTTTACTCACTGAAACATTATGTTGTACTAACTGAGTCAGTAGTCCCAGCGGTTTAGCGATATCAATAGCAAAACAGTTAAATTGAATGATTGGAATAGTTATTTTAATTCACCGAAACATTCGATTTTACTCACCGACTCAGTATTTCTAACGGTTTACCGCAATCAAAACCTAAACAATAAAATTTAATGATTACAATAGTTATTTTCATTTACCGAAAAATTAAGTTTTACTGACTGAATCAGTATTTCTAACCGTTTGTCTTAATCAATACCAAACCAGTAAAATTTAATGATACGAACAGTTATTTTTAATTACCGAAACATTAAGTTTGTACTGACTGACTCAGTATTTCTAACGGCTTACTAAACAGTGAATTTAAATATTTTACTACAATAATTATTTTCACTCACCAAAACATTCGTGTCTACTGACTGACTCTGTATTTCTAACGGTTTACCGTAATCGATAGCAACAAGGTAAAATTCAATGTTTAGAAATAGTTATTTTCACTCGGATTCATAGGTATTAAGAGGCCCCCGGTGTATCTTAATCAATAGCAAACCAATAAAATGTAATGATTAGAATAGTTATTTTTACTCACTGAAACATTATGTTGTACTAACTGAGTCAGTAGTCCCAGCGGTTTAGCGATATCAATAGCAAAACAGTTAAATTGAATGATTGGAATAGTTATTTTCATTCACCGAAACATTCGATTTTACTCACCGACTCAGTATTTCTAACGGTTTACCGCAATCAAAACCTAAACAATAAAATTTAATGATTACAATAGTTATTTTCATTTACCGAAAAATTAAGTTTTACTGACTGAATCAGTATTTCTAACCGTTTGTCTTAATCAATACCAAACCAGTAAAATTTAATGATACGAACAGTTATTTTTAATTACCGAAACATTAAGTTTGTACTGACTGACTCAGTATTTCTAACGGCTTACTAAACAGTGAATTTAAATATTTTACTACAATAATTATTTTCACTCACCAAAACATTCGTGTCTACTGACTGACTCTGTATTTCTAACGGTTTACCGTAATCGATAGCAACAAGGTAAAATTCAATGTTTAGAAATAGTTATTTTCACTCGGATTCATAGGTATTAAGAGGCCCCGCAAACCCTAGATTTCGATTTTGAACAAAATCGGAGTGTAATTAAAGAATTTCAAGATGGCGGCACTTTATTTATAATCCAAGCTCGGATTTATATTAAGAGGACTCGCGGACCCCCAGATATCGATTTTGAACAAAATCGGAGTGTCATTAAAGAATCTCAAGATGGCGGCAACTTTTTTACAATCCAAGCTCGAATTCATATTATGAGGCCCCGCGGACCCCCAGATATCGGTTTTGAACAAAATCGGAGTGTAATTAAAGAATTTCAAGATGGCGGCAACTTTTTTACAATCCAAGTTCGGATTCATATTAAGAGGCCCCGCGGACCCCCAGATATCGATTTTGAACAAAATCGGAGTGTAATTAAAGAATTTCAAGATGACGGCAACTTTTTTACAATTTTTTTTTCTGATAAATTTAAGCAGAAAAAATCATGGTTTTTTTTTCCGTATAAATCCAAAAAAACTTGTTAGTTGTAACTTGTATTTTATTTTGTAACTACTTAGCCAGGATCATGGTAGTTTTTAATTAAAAGAAGTTTATTTGTTGTTTATTCGGCAAAAATGTTTAATACACCAAACTAAAAATAAAAAATAAATCGTTTACTTCAGACTTAGTCCATATAGGTACAATTCATTGCTACATTATTAATAGAAAATACAAATAAGTATCTTAAGTCTAAGGCTAAAAACATTTGAAATGTACCGTAAAGAAAGCATGTCATTGAAAGCAATCGAAGTTTTTATTTATTAAAATATAATTTTGTAATGCCTGGCGAAGAGACATCACTAAAATAGTAGTGTTAATAACTTATCCGTAGCCCAGTGGGTAGTGACTCTGCCTACGAAGCTGGAGGTCCCGGGTTCGAATCCCGGTCAGGGCATTTATTTGTGTGTTTATCACGAATATTTGTTCCTGAGTTATGGATGTTATATATGTATATAAGTATCTATATGTATTTATCTATTATATATATCATCGCCTAGTACCCACAACACAAGCCTTACTGAGCTTACCGTGGGCCTAGGTTGATTTGTGTAAGATTGTCCCATAATATTTATTTATTTATTTATTATTTATTTATTACTTACTTAATATAGGCATTATAATAATATTAAACCAATTTAGTCCTCCGCATAATTATAAAAGCGTTCAGCTTCGTTCGTTAGTCCTTGTATGTCTATCTCTGTCGCACTTCAATTTTCGTGGTAGCGCCGCAGCAGTCTTGACTGTCCGAAACATTGTTTTGTACTGTATGACTCGGTAAGTTTAACGTTTTGATCAGTAACAGTGATTTTTAGTCACCGAAACATTAACGTCGTTAGGAGTGTATGCGTGTGTGCGTAAATGTAAACAACCGTAATCACGAGCTCGAGCGTTAATATTTATTTAAACTGAGCATAAATACAAGATTCATACCGGAATTGGTGCCAAAAGTTCGACGAAGTCACGGAACAATGGAAAATCTGTGTTCCAAACACTGGTGAGCCACATTTTCACTATATATCAATGAATAAAAATTGGACATAACGTTATATTGCCACACACACATTGAAACAATTTGAATTAACTGCATTTATAATAAATTAAACAAAATAAAAAGCGGTATTCAAACAGCTGATTGTCTGAGTCTGACAGATGACATTTGACACTTGACGTGCACTTGGTCACGAAAAAGGAGCGTTCTGAAATTGAATCAACGCGTTTACAAAGACAGCTGTCTAAAGGAAACATAAGAAGGCATTTAAAAATACATAAATAAACACAAACCGCTACAATGACTGCCTAGCGTGTATGAGTCGTATCGAAAGGGGAGATCTAATAGCATGTACGCAGTGTAAGGGAATTTACCACTACAAATGCATTAACTTAACATCGGCAATCATGAGAGAGCACGGTACAAAAATCAGACTTAATTGGAACTGCCCGGCTTGCGAAAATAGATCACCAAAGCAACGCAACGATAATACTCCTGCATCTCCTGGAAGCTTGTCTACATTAATTAAAAAAAATTCACTTGTGGAGACAGTGGATGGTTCAAATATCTCATGCGAAGAGATCGAGACTCACGATGAAATAGAAGAAGAAAACAGAGTAGTCGTAACGCCATCCTCGACATCCACTAATTGTTCTGTAGCTATAAAAAGCACTCCTCCTGCATCGGCGGTGAAAACCACTCATAAACAAGATGTTTTATTATTGGATAATATAAGTAAATTATTAGATGCGAAACTCAAGGACAATCAATCGTCACTTCTAATAAATATTAAAAGCACGATAAAACAATAAATTAATAGCGCAATCAGCAAACTAAAACGTGAACTAACACAAAATATTAACACCATCTCATTAGAACAAGAAAAAATTAAGACAGATATTGAAACTACAATAAAAAAAATTACAAGCTTGGAAGAAGAAAATAACAAACTAAAATTAGAGCTCAAAAAAATTGTAAGCAGCATTAGTGAAGAAAAAGTACTTAACGAAAACAACTACAAAAAAAATGTTATATACGGACTGGAAGAATTTCGCCGCGAAGATAACTACGAACTGTACGACAGGGTGACAAACATATTCTACGAGTTTCTGGGTGTTAATGTGAACAGCTATATCGAAGACATAACAAGGATTGGAAGAGGTTTCAGACGCCCATTGGTCATTGAATTTATCTTTACACCAGACATATAGAAGTCATTCCTCACCAAGTCAATTGGTCACCGTTTTCCACTGCCTTTGAAAGCTCTCTATTCCATTATGGACGCTGTCATAGGGAATCATGTCCCAGTGTTCATAACAACCTCTTTTGGATAGCCTTGAAAGGAGAAACTCGTATGTGTACAGCAGTCAAAGAAGGAAAGGGATTGTTGATCTTAGATGAGTACAACTCATATGCTAATGCACTAATAGAGGCAGATCATTTTCCAGCATTGCCTATCTCAGGGTCATGTCGAGGGTTCTCTTATTGTGGAGTAGAAGGTTTCGTTTTACAGAATGGATCTCTATTCCTACCAAACAGTCGCCTGAGCTCTCGTTTATTCACTGAATTACTTAATCTCCCACTTTGTGCAAATAATGTCATTATAAAAGAAGTAACAGCTCAGAGTTTAAATTTAGTAAGAAATTATAATGAGATATTATCTACACATTACTTAAGATGCATGCAAGTTGTCGAGTCTTATGAAAAGACAGGAATTTTGCAGACGGCTGATCTAACTTACTTGCAACCACTTAAGTCGGGACTAGGCAAAGGGTACAAGATCTCGAATAATACAATATTAGAGACTCAAGTTCAGTATGAAAGGATCCATAAAATGTCGATAGAGTGCCCAGAGCTAAATAGATGTAAGATTCAATTCTCTAAACCTAATGAAGGAATATATGCACTGAACACATCATTATGTCAGATCTCCCCAGTTAAAATAGGCTCAGATCCCATCATATGTCTTTGGTTCAACGGGATAGGTTTCACAAAGGACAAGATGTATTACCCTCATCAGGAGTACCTATCAGCTGAAGACCAGTATTACTTAGATGCTTTGAACTCCGGAACCCCCATACACAGGAGACCGGCTCCAGAAGAAGATGATGATGAGGAGGAGGGAGGTGCCGAGGACGAGACCAGGACCACTGACTCCAGCTTTTTCGGAGATTGGTTCTGGTGGACTAAATATGTAGTGTATTTTGTGCTGTTTCTGTGTGGAGTGTTAACTCTTATAGTCCTAAATAAATACTGCAATTTGTGTAGACTGTGTATTAAGTCCAACTCACCTAGAGTTCAAATAGAATTGACTGAACTCAGAAGTTCGGAAAGCGAAACAGTCACCAAATCCAACAAGGCAAAGAAAGCCACAAAAATGCATCCGCACATTGACTTTGTTTAAAATTTTGAAAAAACTAAACTTCAACTCCCCTACCGGAGACTCCCATCATGAATTGCTATCTTCTACTCCTATAAGGCATTTTAAGCCTTACCCATTCTTACCAAGACTATGAGAAACCCATTCAATCTAAGTCAGGATCTAATTTGAGATATCTTCCCATTCCTGTCAGTACACTCGGAATTCATTCTAAATATGCCCCACAAAATCTTGATTGCGACATCTCCCATCATTGACCGAGCCAAATGGTAAAAAGCTTCCGAGGGTTATTTCCGTCTCAAGAATCCTTAACTCGATCGGGATATTTTTGCTCGAAATCTATCAGGACATTGAATTGTACAGGTTGGTCCGGTTCATACTCGTTTTCAATAAAAATTGTTACTTGGCAGTAAGGCCACGTGTTACAAAATGTATCCTTTTGTAATGTATCTGTTTTTCTTGTGGTGCAATAAAGAAAATTTATTGATTGAAGGTTCGAGATTCAAGTCGCTCAGGGGCTGGAGCAGGAGAAATATATAAGCCCGTCTGGTTTGCTTATGCATATATGGATTCTTTCCTCGGTGAAGGGTTGGAAGTAAGAAAAACCACTGACACAATAAATCAAGTAAGTTTATTTATTTTTAGTAATATAGTTACATTAATATTTACGAAGAAGATGTCTATATACATATGTGTAGGTTGGAGACCTATATACCTACATTGGGAGTAAAATATTTAGTGAATTCTTCTCTTATTTCATTTGCAGTCAAACTTGGTCTACGCGGTATCTGAGGCAAATCGCGTATAGCACATGTATCTTGAATTTCTGATCTCCAAGAACCATCCTGTATACAAATACCATCATCGTTATAGACGTCAATCGTACCTGGTGGTGTGTAAATCGGGCCAGATGTGTTACTTTTCCTTAAAAAATTGTGAAGTAGCACACAAGTCATCGTAATGAGACTTACTTTGTCAGGGCATACCATCAATGGTTTTCTAAAGACTCTAAATTTTGAAGCCAATATGCCGAAAGTGTTTTCTACCACCACTCGTGCACCAGAAAATTTTCTATTAAATTCACGTTTTGGAGTGCCTAAATCATGATTTCCCGGATAAGGCTTCATTACCGATGTGCTGAGTGCAAAAGCACCATCAGCCAAAAATACGTAAGGCACGGGTTTATTAGATCCTGGTAGTGGACGCGGAGGTGGTAGAATTAGGGTATCCGATGTAATCCTTCGCCATAGTTCACAGTTTCGAAATATTCCACCGTCACTTATTTTACCCTGACCGCCTATATTGACATAAACGAAATTATAGTTGCTGTCTACTAGTGCCATAAGTACGATACTAAAACTTTTCTTATAGTTGTAGTAGGTTGATCCTGAGTGAAAGGGTGACTGCATAACGATATGTTTCCCATCTAAAGATCCAAGACAACGAGGAAATTTATTGCTGAATCCATTTACAATTTCCAACCATTCTTCTACACAGTCTGGAATCTGAAACAAAAAATATATTTTTGTTAACACATATTTCGTTTTTAGGAAAACAATGTTCAAGATTTCCAAGAAAACAACCAGGAAACAGAAAACATCGACCATGTGCCATCGCGAGTGATGAAAATCCTACAACAACAAAACGACGCCGTAAGAATCCGCCCGAGCTACAACAAGCCGAAGGCTTCATTAAAGAAAGTCTCGCTAACCTGAACCAAACATTGCGCCGGAATAATCCTCAAGAAAAAGAAGATGATTGCGATCGTTATGGAAAAATGTTTGCAAATAAGCTAGGACAATTGCCAGAAGACGAAAGATTAATTTTTATGCACCAAATCGATGGCATGTTTATACAACGGCGACTTAGTTTAAATCAGAATCGTCTTTCATCACCGATATTTGCTTCGTCTCCTTCACCTTCTCCCAATATCTTGCAATCTCATCAACAAAATACGAGTAGGCCCGGGTCTTCTTTTACTTCCTATTCTGAACCTATATCATTACATAGGACATATTATGATTCAAACCATGATTCCAAAATGGCTCAATCTGAATCAATAATTAACAAGAGAACTGACATCACGCAATATCCCGTCCTACACCTACCTGAGCAATCCAATGCGAACACAACTAGAATCAGAATTTTGTCTAATGAAGTTGTTTCGCCCCCTCACCCTACTCAAACTGAATCCATTTCCCAATCTCAATACGAGTACAATTTAATTGCCAATGCATATGAGAGTGCTTGATTTTTATTGAAGTGTTTAAAAATATTTTTAATATTAAACTATAATTAATTTAATTACCTAAGCCCATTAATAGAAAAATATAAAGCTATTTAATGCGTTTTTACTTACCTTGATTTCATTCCTTAGTATATGATCTAGGGCTTTACATACTTCAGGTACAATTTCTGATATAAGCTGTGGTGAAACTTTAAACAAGAAGTGCAGGCTCTCATAGCTGTCTCCTGAAGCTAGAAACCGTAGTGTTATGGCTAAACGAATCCTTGCTGGTATTGCTAGTCTAAATTGGGTATCTGTTTTAGAAATTATTGGAGAAACTTTCTGAAGCAAATATTCGAAGTCCACTGTTGACATACGAGTAAATTTCTTAAATTCACCACTGGGTTCAGAATGTAACTCTGATAACTGCTTCTCCATAGAAAGTCTGAAATGATTTTTATATAATGAATAAAGACAGTTCTAATCATATCATAAGTCAATTCAAAAATTCACTACACCAGCAAACATACCTTGATCGGTTACGATGTATTTCAGTCATCCACCATCTTCTATTTTTCCAACGCTTTCTACTACCTTTCTTGTTTAACACGTTTAAATGGGTAAGTAATACGAGATATAAGAACACATCATATAACATTCATAATACATACGCTCACTTTGTATAAGCTTGTTGAGTATAACATTCACTGGATATAATGAACGAAATATATAATTTCAAAATATCTACTTTTGTAAAGTATAACGTTATTAAGATATAATACCAATTGATATAACGATTAAAGTGTATAATTTTCATAACTCCTAAGATTGAAAACATATATTATACAATTAATCTAACATCAAAAAGCATAATGCTCGTATAGTATAAACGCATACAATTACTCTTGAAATCGCTTGAAAAGCTGAATATACTGAATGTGAATTTCTTAGAGCGATTTTGTGTTTGAAGAAAAGTAAACATTGAAGATATACATGTTGTTGGTTAAAATTAAATATTTTTTTATGTGTTATGTGGTCTTCCTAATTTAAAATCAACCTTACCTAACTTATTAAGGAAGGGCTGTAGAATATCTGGCATGGCCAAAATGCACCATTTTTTTTTGAGGGCAGAGGAGGGTGTCTATAGTGTATTTTTGAAATCCAAAATCTGCGGAAATCCATGGTTTTTGAGAAAAAAAAATTTTTTTTTTCATATGAAATTAACATTTTCATCAATATTATGGCATGTTTTCGTATAAAGTCGGTTCTGGCGCTTCGCCGGCCGCTACCGCGGCACGCTCGCTTCGCTCGCTCGGCTCGCGCGCTGTAGGGTCGCGGTACACCTAACACTCCTCCTCGCTCCGCTCGTCGTCGTACCTACACCGACCTGCCTTAGAGTAAAATATGCAAATGATAAACAAAAGGATTGGATAAGTACGCTATTAGGAACATATCAATGACAACACGTGCAAAGAAACAGAAAAATATGCGTCATGGCGGTCATAAAATCGAGACTTTGTTGAAATTTTTAATATTTTTTTTCTCGCAAACCAAGCGTTTCCGCAACTTGAAATTTGGCGAGGAGTTGTCTTATGGTGAGTACAATCTATAAAAAAAATATGAACCCTGTACTCCATGCCAGATATTCTACAGTTGAGCCCTTATTAATCCTGAACATTTAGTTAAAGTAAATTGTCTCCTTGTAACCTAACCTAATAGAACTTATTTTTTTTTTAAAACGCATGGCAATTATTTTAACCTAACCTAACCTAACCTAACCGCCAGCGTTTCGACGTCACCCCGCTTCGCGGGGTGCCTATTTCCGCTCTAAGGGACGCAAGATAACCATAACCTAAACCTACCAAAAATACAATTGTTGATTTGTTTTTTACTACGCCCCCCGAGCCCCCCTTTTTCTAGCTGCCTTAACCTTATTCTTCGGGCTCTGATTTATATCTCATGTCTCTTATATCTTATAATGCTTATACTAAAAGATATTATGTATTATGATCGTTATACGTTTTGCATGTTATACCAACTGAAATTAGTAAATTTGAGTGTTATGTAAAATGAATATTATGGCAACTGACCGTTATTCCTTATAATTTTATTGATTTTGTTATTATAGCTAACGTTCATTATATCTTGTCAACGTTATTAATATGAAATTATATATTATGTTGTTATATTTCGTGAGACGCACCCCGTTTAAATAGTGATATGTTGCCACAGCAAACAAAGTTATTGCAGCAGCAGCTTCTACGTCCATTTCGCGGCGGGTTTCACAAACGATTGTGAGCATCCCGTGAATGTGGAGGGCACGACTTGGCCGTGAATTCATGCCGTGAATTCGCGCCGTGAATTCACGGCACTAATGTGGAGCCGCCATTATAATCTCACCATATCTAGATAAGGACACATTAAAGGCAAGAAAGGATCTTCGTGCAAATCTTATAGCAGCACGCAAAGCTAGTAAGCATGCAATAATAAAAAATAATAAATTAATAATTAATGGGCGGGAACATATCCCACTGTCAGAAAATGAACCACGGACTTTAACGACGCATCTGAGAAATACGACAGTTGAAAAACCGGAGGAGACCAAAACTCATGTTAATATGGACAGAGGGGACCAATTAGCAGATGGCATAGATAACGACCACGAAAAAAGCACGACCTTTTCTTTTGGTGATGATACTTTTCGTGAGTAAAGACCGCACTTTCAATATATATCATCAGAATATTCAAAGTATAAGATCTAAAATAAGTCAGATAGAGTTACTAGCTAATTCAACCGAAATACATGTATTCTGTTTCACAGAAACATTTTTAAAAAATAATGAAGTGCCAATATTACAAATTGAAGGTTATAAAGCAGTATCATATTTTTGTAGAACTCGTAAGACGAGAGGTGGTGTATGCATCTACATTAAGAATAATTTAAATTGTATAAACCTTCAATGGATATCAGATATGTCAATCGAAATGCACTTTGAACTGTGTGGTATACTTCTCCCAGATCTTAATTTCATTGTAATTGCTATATATAGAGTTCCTGGTAGTGATTTTAAAATGTTCATTAAAAAAATTGAATGTCTGTTAAGTAAATTAAGTCAAGGGCTCGAAACTTAAAGCAAAAAATATTTATTGCCGGTGATTTTAATATTAATTTATTGAGTGACGAATCATCATCAATAGAATTTACTACAACATTAAATAAATTTAGCATGATTCCGACCATACACGAGCCTACCAGAATTACTCATCATAGTCAAACCTGTATAGACAATATCTTAACTAATCACCGTAAATGTTCCACGAAGGTTATGAATATGGGACTATCTGATCATACTGGTCAAATCATTATGATACCAACTAGTGTCAGTTTTCAGGAAAAGTTTTGGTATACGCATATCAGAAAAATTGACGCTAATTTAGAAATTTTCATAAAATATATGTCGCAAATTAATTTTACTCCAGTATACGAAGAAACAGATGTCAATTCTGCATATGAAATTTTCATAGACTTATTTCAACTTGTATTCAATCTTTGCATACCACTGGAACAAGTAAAAAATACATACAAAAAGAAACCTAATTGGAAAACACCAGGAATAGTAAAATCAAGTAAGGTGAAACGCCTAATACATTTACAAAATCAAAATAACAAACATACAAGAGATGGATATACACAGAAATACAAGAAATATTGCAAAGTTCTTAAAAATGCTATTAGAACATCAAAAATTATAGCAAATGATAAGTCAATTAAAAATAGCACAAATAAAACTAAAGCTATGTGGGGGCTCATAAGACAGCACACATCGTCCACAAATGCAATTACTAATTCAATCGAGAAACTGAATGTTGACGGCGACATTATTACGGAACCAGTACTTTTAGCAAAAGCATTTAACAACTTTTTCACAAACCAACACACAAATAACACGTCTAGTCACACGGACTATAAATTAACTGCAGATAAAGTGTGTAACAGTATGTTCCTAGTACCGGTAGACGCACAAGAAATAAACAAAATAGTAAGAACATTGAAAAATAAAAAGAGTTCAGGATATGACGGCATCCCGATGCATCTAATCAAAGCTAGCATTGACTATATCACTGAACCCCTAATGCATATTATTAATCTTATGTTAAGTACGGGAATATTTCCAAATGCTCTAAAAAAGCGCTCATAAAGCCGCTTCATAAAAAAGGTACCTCGGTAGATTTACATAATTATAGGCCTATAGCACTTTTGCCTAGTTTTTTAAAAATATTAGAAAAAGTACTTTATGTCCGATTAAACAAGTTTTTAAGTTCAAAAAAAATCCTGAGTCCTAACCAATTTGGCTTCCAGAAACAGAAATCAACTTCTTTGGCTATTTTCAAAATGTTTAAAGACATATGGGATAAAGTCAACGATAAACAGCTTTGTGTATCTCTGCTGCTAGACATGTCGAAAGCCTTTGACTGTGTTAAGCACGACATACTTTTGAAACAACTAGACAATATTGGAATTAGAGGACATGTTCATAAATTGTTTGAATCTTACCTGAACAACAGACAGCAAGCTACGGTGATCGTAAATTACAATAAAAAACTTAAAACAGTAGACAATACTCTGTCACCTTTTGAAGTAACCAATATAGGGGTACCTCAGGGCAGCGTCCTAGGACCCCTTTTATTTTTAGTTTATATTAATGAACTTCCTAAGATTGTTGGTACGTTGTGCGTGATGTTTGCGGACGATGCCACTATACTTTTTTCAGGAGACAAATCCAATATATCTTTAATGGAGCAAAACATGAACACAACACTTAAAAAAGTGTTAAATTGGCTTGAAACGATAAATCTTAGAGTAAATTTAGATAAAACCAAATACATCCAGTTCAGGAACTATAAAAGTACTCCTATTAAGTTACATGTAACGGAAGCAGGAACAACAATTCAAGAAGTAGAGAATATAAGGTTTTTAGGTGTTACTATTGACACTTTCTTGAATTGGAAGGAACATATTGCTCAAATCAATAGAAAGCTATCAAGTCAGTGTTATGCCCTAGCCATTTTATCGGGAACCTGCTCGGAAAGCGTTGTCAGAAACTCGTACTTTGGGAACGTGTTTTCTCTATTAAATTACGGGATCATTTTTTGGGGGAACTCCGTTGATGTGCAGAGTACATTTATTCTGCAAAAAAGGTGCTTGCGAATAGTATACCGTATGAGTGCTGAACAATCACTTCGGAATGTATTTAAAGAAAAACGATTACTTACTATTACAGGAATATACATTCTCGAATTATGCGTCTTTGTTAAGAATAATATGGACTACTTTGTAAGTAAGTCTTCACAAAAAGACAATCTTCGTGAGAAATATAAGTACAACTTGTCGCTATCTAAGACCAGTAATTTCCTATACTTTAAAAGCGCGTTCATTACTGCGATACGTGTATTTAATGTCTTACCTAATAGTATTAAGATGTTAGATGGTAATAAATTCAAATCTACGTTGAAAAATTTTCTCATGGACAATGTATTTTACAATTTAAATGAATATTTTGAGTATCAGAAGCGCATAAATTAGAATAGGTATATATCCAGTCAGTGCACATTATTTTTAAACTTTAATTTTAAGGGTGAATATTGTACGCTCGGAATGAGCAACTGTTGTTACTTTTATATATATTTTAACATCTGTACATACACACAGTTTACAATCAATAAATACTTTACTTTACTTTACGAATTGGCGAGGCCAAGGCATACGTCGCAAACCTTTTCAGTTTAATTCCTTCTTAATCTTCTTATACAATGCTCTCAAACTGTAATGTAGTTAAATTAAAATACATAATTCGCCACTATTTCGCTATCTACTGTTTGGTTTGGACAAATGGCGAATTTTATGATCAAGTCATGTCACAAAAGTAGAAGACAAGTTTTATAACAAAATCGAAGTCTTGAAGTCATGATTGATTGATGAACGGACACAATTGACAGTTTTGTTGTGTTTGCCAAAAAATACCTTATCTTATTCGCATTTTAATAATAATATACGCTTTTGAAGGGGCTCCACTGGACACGTTTTCATTGATTTGTGACACGTTTTGAGTTGATCTTCCTTTCCTACATTTGCACTAAAGATTATAAGACAAACGGTCAAATCTCCAGTCAGTAGAGCCAGATAAAAAAAGTAACACTTATTTTTTAATGACTTTTTTAAACATGAACACAAACACTTTTTTGGATATTTGAATGCTGTGAAAGATCTTTCATACCTATACGAAATCTACATATTTGGGTTCCTCTTCAACGCCTCTAAAAACTGAGGAGATATTTTAGTTAAGAACTAACTTACGCAAAAGTTATGCCCAGAAAACCAGTTTTAGGCGTCTTTCACACTGACGCCGTGCGTCCGGAGAACGAGACCGCACTATACACGCGCAGAGCGCTATCTCCCTCACGCGCCGATGCCGCATGCTACAAAACTAAAGGATTCAGATTAAAGGTCAAGGTACCAGGGAGTCACTTAGTCACAATATTTATTAGAATCAGACAGAATTAAGAAATTTAGTCATGAAAAAATAAATCGTGAAAGGATTTCGAATCTATATACCTACACATTATTTTCTACCGCTTGGTTTTGAAATTGTTGTAATTGAACCATCGAAAATCAAGAATCGGTTATAAGTTCGATTTTCCAATCCATTTGAAAAATAACGTTTTCTCAAACATGCAATGAAATATTCTCTTTACGTTCCTTATAATAATAGACTCTGAATTATCCTTTTTTGGACGCAGCATCTCGAGGCGGCCTGAAATGGGATTTCATACAACTTTTCAGGCCCTTTTCATACAGCTTTTCATTCCACTATTTGTGGCACAGCATCACGGCATTCAGCCATGAAAATTAGTTTGATTTGAGGATTTTTATTTATTTATTTCATTGCATGTTTGAGAAAAGCACTATACATGCCTCGGCGTGAAAACGGATTCCCGGCCTCGTATCTCTATATATTATACCTACTTGGCCGGAAATCCGTGTTTTCCCGGCCTCTGATATAATCTACTATTTATTAACAACAACCATAGGCTTATATTTAACGAAATACATTTTCCCTCAATAAGATTAACCCTTTTCTAGTGATCACTTTTTTTGCCAATCAAATAAAAATGTTCGTAACCTCTGTTTCCCCATTCTGACCCTGACCGATTGTTGCGCCATTTTGTTTCTGGTTCTGTGTATCAGTGCAACAGGTGCGTGCGTGCTTTTTTTGTCGTGAATTAAAAGTGTTTGTGTTAACTAAACTTGACTAAGAACGATGAGGTAAGTAATTAAATAGGAACCTGCCGAGGAATTGTCGTTTGTGACGGTTTTAGGCATAGGCATTATGTCGGCATTCTTTGATTTCTGCAAGCGTTCTTTGATTTCTTTGCTGTCTGGTTAAAATTATAATGTATTTATGCTGTAAATAATAACTTTAGAAGTGAATACTGCTGCATTATCAGATATTTTTCAGCGAGCCAGGTCGTTTCGTAAAAAGCGCACTAGATATCGGCAGAATTGTGCTCTGAAGGTAGTAGATATTAACAAAATCGAAGAAGGAATAATTTTATGGAGGATTTCTATTGTTTGCAGCTCATTTAACGATGTAAGTGAACTTTTGAAAACATGGGGCTTCGACAAATATGCTGAGACACTTCTTGGTAAGTTGGATATAATAATTCATGTCACGCTATTTATGAGTTTTTCCAACACTTCTATACCTACTTAATTTATAACCCCCGTTGCAAAAATAGGGGTTGTTGGAAATGCATGTGTGCAGTAAAATGGCCGAGTTATCGGACTCGGAGTCTCTAGAAAATTTTGGTATCGTGAAATTTATGTCAACATAACACCTCATTTTTATTAATGTGTCCTATATAACATGCTAAAATAAGCATAAAATGATACATAAACTTTTCGCTGCGACCATCATACCCAAATACATAAGGGTCGCAAAGTTGGAAGGGCCTAAGGTCAAAAACTTTCAATCTTTGGAGCGCCCAGCCTCAGCCATTTTTGAATTTAAAGAAAAGTTGTTCCAGTAAAATATGCTTATTTCTACGTATTTTATACGTTACAATCATTTAAAATAGGTGTCATAATGATACCACTTTCAACGAAAATATTTCTAAGTGTTAAAAACTTTCAATCTTTGGAGCGACCTTAGCAATTTTTGATTTTAGAGAAAAGTATTTCCTACAAAACATGCTTATTTTAGCGTACGATAGCATCTCTACGATAACATGAAGACAAAATAGGTATCATAATAACATCACTCTTGATGATTTTTTTTTCCTAAGTGTTTGTGCCCCCTTTGCTTTGTCCATCCCCGACGAAAGACCTCAAAAAATCTCAGTGTGACGATATGTTGAAACTTATTTTATAACCAAGTTTCTAAAACCTGTGTGTTAGTCCAACAAAATACCATTTTATTCATGCAATCAAATTTATTTCAGAGAAATATGCACCTGTAACTGCATAGTCTAATAATTACCAATTTAAGCGGATCTACATATTATTAACATATGGCACAGTTAATCATGGTAAAATTTATATTAAGTGAATGTTGTAATGTGTGATCTGTGTTTGTGGTATGGTGTGGCTTTTCTTGTTTAAACTTTAACATAAAATTTAAAAAATATATATATCTCTTTGGTATGTAACAAAATAACAAGCCATCAATTTTCAAGACTACTGTAATAGAAACTGCCAGGCTGTTTTGCTTTTTACAAGCTTTTTATTAACTTGCAATGTATGTACCTAACTATGTAGGTATGAGTATGCATGTAACTATGTTTGTTCGGGTGGAAATTGGTGGAATCTTGCAACTCAATTTTGAAGCAAATATCTTTAACCAATAGAGCTGAAATTTTTGATAAAGGTATAGTTTGGATGACAATTCAATAATATGGTACCATGGAGCTGATCTTAAGATGGTTACAGAAGATAGCCATGGGAATTCAGTACTTAACCGATATAACCCCGTTGAGTTTGGGCTTATTAGAACCGTCTCAATGAGTAGTTAATGACGGTATACAGAAAAGTACAGTCGGCCATAAAAACTTGAACAAAAAATCTAATTTTTGACAGAAACTTAGTAACTATTCTTTGAATTTTGTAATATTAACATAAATTAGGTGTTTTAGGTACATTTTAAATATTTATTTATTGTTTATTCGCAAATAAGAGAGATGAACCATAAAAGTGTTGGCCAAAATATCAATTAATACCCTTGTTTAGTAAAAAAGGGCTCGGCTTAGCCTTGTACTACCAATATTACTCTGCCTTCAATTGCTCAAGCCTCGACAGTTATGTACAGTGACCAGCATACATATCTGACAGGCTGTTTACTTGTGCTGGTGACTGTACTATTTAAAGACTGTTTCTAGTTAAGTACTTGCATAGAAATTTAAAAATGTTAAATTATGATTTTCATATTCTTGTTAAATACCTACTTTTGGGACTGAAAAAACTGAATCTGATTAATTTTTATGTTATGTTGCCTGCTGTTAACCTTTTAACTGGGTATTTGTATACTAATTTTCTTATATTCATAGGTTACGTTAGCTAGCCATCATTGCATTCTTTTTTCGATTATTTTAGAAAACGAAGTGGACGTAACGGCCCTGGCTTTATTGGACGATGACCAAATTAAACAATTGGTCCCTCCAATTGGCCCACAGGCCAAATTTAAAAAATGTCTGTCTGATTGGAAATCTACTACAAGTTCCCAGGTATCTAAAAAAATTATTGTCTGTATTCATCGACTAAACATTACTCTTATTTTACTACATTTTTTGTCAGAATCATATATATTAATTAAAGTCTCGAACCTATCACGCTCTCTACCCTGCTAGATAAAAATTTACACAGCAGGTATTATAAATTGTGTACTCATAGATGATCTTTCAGATTGATAGTGGTATAGAAAAAATAATAGAAGTATACGGAGAAGATGTCAACGGGCTCACGCCAAGCTTAACTTCACCAATCAACTCTGCAGTATCTTCACCAAGTTCAACAATTTCAAGCTCGCAAGAATTGAACGTAAGTGTACCTTTTCTACAAAAAAGCACATACACCTAGACATTAAACCTGAGGGCTGAGTTCCTTCTCTGCAGCGGTTGCAATATCATCGTTTCTACTAATATTGTTAATTTCTTCTGCCACATTGCTACTTAATAATAAATATCACGTTATTACTTTCCAGAACAAATACCAGGACCTAATTTCACTACTCAATAGTACACAAGAGGGCAAACTGGTTCTTAAACAGCGTCTAAACCCGTTGGGGGATCAACTACGAAGAACATTAACCAGAGAGATTGCGACAGAAATAGTAAAACATGATCCGAAGGCACCTATAACAAATTACATATACGTGCAATGGATTCGAGAAATTGGTAAGTTTTAAAATTTATCATTTTAAATGGCATCACCCTGTGTCCCATTGATAAAGTACACTTAACTATCCATGGTAAATATTATAAATAATATAAATGTGGATCTGTCTGTCAGTGTGTCAGTCGGTCTGACTAACTGACTGTCTATCTGTCTGTATGTAGGTTACGTTTTCACTCCTAAATTGCTAAACCGATTTAGATGAAAGGATAGTGAGCAATAATGGCCAAATTCTACTACTCGATAATGTAGGTTTGTCAACGGCTTACTCTTAATCTATTACAAAACAAAAAAAGTTTCAATGGGTCGCATTGTTTTTCCTCTAATATATCATAGTTTAATTATTTGTCTTTACACAACAATTGATCTGTTACAGAACGAGTATTCCCGGCAGAAAATAGCTCCATTTATTACACTAGAGGACCTGAAGTGTTTGGGCGAGCCCATGGTCGGCTGTTTGACGCAGTAACTAATCTGAAGGCCAAGTATCGCCGAAATAAAATATACCAGCCAAGAGCGCGTCGTTCCTTAGAAAAAACGACAAAAGCATCAGTGCAGTACGCTACCACTAACAAAAGGACAGCACCAGATAGAGAGGACCCTGAGATCACATCTGAGAGTGAAGCGGACCTAGATTCAAAGAACACTGAAATAGAAGAATGCTTCGAGTGGCTCCGTTCGTCTGCAGACAATTATACACTTTGTGATGAAAAGTGGGCCACAACAAGGAAACGGCGCCAGCAGTCTGTCTTGTCAGACGAAGCATATCCATACCTCCAGGAATATCCGTGCTTAAAACGATCGTGGGGATATTCTTTGGTAAGTTTACCAAAATAATTTATTTATTTATCGTATGGCAGTTTATAAAACAATAATAGAATAATTTTCTGATTCTTGCATGCACAACTTTCTCGACCTGCTGCAATGCATTTTATCGTGTTGTCATGAGACGTAGGTGTATTGGGAGTGGGCTTACGGACTATTTCGTATGAGCCTGACTCTAGGTAGTAGGGTAAAAGACCGGAACCCTGATTATACTGAAAGTTTTGGCAGTGTCTTCCTATCGGCTGGTTGGGTTGTCTAATGTTTGCCCGACGGTCATATTCTATAATACTCATTTGCCCGAACTTCGTCTGCCCGAATTTCATTTGCCCGAATTTCATTTGCCCGAATTTAATTTGCCCGAATGTTTCGTTTTCCATAATACTCATTTGACATACTGTTATTTTCCATAATGTTGTAAGCCCGAATCATTCATATCCCATAAACTTTCATGTTCCCGAATTTAATATTCCTTAACGTTTCATTCTCCATAATATTCATTTGCCATAAAAAACTACATTTCTGCGAGCCATTCGAATGTTGCGAATGTTCGGTTCTGGCGCTTCGCCAGCCGCTACCGCGGCACGCTCGCTTCGCTCGCTCGGCTCGCGCGCTGTAAGGTCGCCGTTCTACCTTACACTCCTCATCGCTTCGCTCATCGTCGTACCTACACAGACTTGCCTTAGATTTGAGTTGGACTGAAGGCAGTGAGAATATGATAGATGAAATACCTAATAATCACCTATATGTAGCCATAACATAGCTGTATCATTTATTTGATGCCCATCCTTTGAACAGGGACTTAGTGGCAAAACCGACTCGGATCGCGGATAGGTTCGAGGTTATTTTTTTAAATTTTAGACTGTATTACGTACCCACGATGGCAAATGACATTATGGCATGTGATAGTTATGGATTACAAGATTATGGTAAATGAGATTATTGATATTACGGAAAACAAATAATCTGGCATATAATTAATATGGTAAACAATGAGTAATACGAAATTATTGAAAACAACATTATGGCAGTTGAATATTACGGCAAATAAAATTCGGGCAAATGAAATTCTGGCAAGCAAGAGTATACCGGCTGGTAGTCCTTATTTTTTCAAATATTAATACATTAATAGAATAGAGAAATAACATGTAAAAAAACTTGCTTAATACAAATAGATCTACTGTTAAATGATGTGACAACACTGAAAACTTATTATATATTTTATTTTTCAGCTGATTGCGGACTTTCACGAATGGTATAATGGAAATGAACATGCTTTCGAAAACAAATTTCCGTTACTGAAACTTAAGATAATATCATTATTTGAAAAAGTTTCAAACAAAAGTAAATTTGTGAAGGAACTTGAGGAGCTTGCAAAAAGTGAGTATTTTTGAATCTCAAATTATGAGTAGGGCACAGTAGTGCTCCTGCCAAGTCGAGCAAAACAAACAACAAAAGCACGACCGTACTATAATTTTCCCGAGGCCTTTCAGGCCATTTTCGAACCCCCTCCCTCCTGTAAATCTGTTGTGGATAAATGAATCCCATAAAAACATTCCATGTAAAAAATTGGCCAAGTCTCGGAACTGTACCACAATAAAAAGTGGTGAGATATTTCGTAGAGCCAAGTCAGGCATTCTTATTAATCTTTATTTGCTTGCTAAATAAAATTCTGCAATTTGGGAATCGCACAACTTTACTGCATTTACTATTTTTTGCATACCTTAAACTATGTAAGATTGATTGACCTATTTTTTGCATGGAATGTTTCTATGGGATCTCATTTCTTTTTGTAGGTGTGTTATCAACTTTGTATGGAAATATTATTTTACCAACCGCAAATAACGTTTGTATAGTTTTGAGGGAAGCAACTGCAAAAGTAACTTTGTAATCGCATGTATTTGTAAGGATTACAAACTTACTTATGCAGTTTATATATCTCAGAATCGTGGCGGAAACTGCAATATTTTTAGAATTTTTATGAATGGATAGGCTAATAACTAATTATTTTCAAAATTTGGAGCTTGTGGGTCTGCTAGAAGTACCTTAGAATTACGATAATCATAAGTGAGTCATATGTCAGTGACAAAACTAAGGAACTTTGACTGGCAATAGTTCTTAAACTAAAAGTTTAAATTGAATGTTATTCAGAATATATGTAAGTCATATTAATTATATTATGCCCTATATGTTACTGAAAATTCAGGGTTCTGGCTTTAGCCAGCACAAAATTACAGGATGTTGAAAAACGCCTGAAAGGCTTCGAGAAAAGGATGGTACGGCCGGGCCTCTTTGTTTTGCTCGACTTGGCGGGGGCACTGCCGTGCTCCCAGATTAATGAATGATTTATTTGCTTAAACATAGTGATGACCGAAATGGAACCGGATAGCTACCATACACTTACTGCAGTCTGTGGGATGCATGTCTTATAATGTTTTTTATTTATTTGTTATAGATCCCGATCAAGAAACAAGCAATCTAGCTGCACTTCTTATGATCCCACATCTTCTAGGACCAGTTCAAATCAGGAAGACGAAATGTTCTACGGCTGAAGTACGTGAAAGTTTCATTAAACATATTGACGAAGAAAGACTGCTGAACGAAGAACGACAGAAACGACACGATAAGAATAAATCCCGCGGTATCACTGTCCAGCCATATGTCGTAGTCGCAGGACCACTTCAAAATATCACCGCAAGGTACATTATTGTGGATGACATAGTGTATGACCTGCCTACCATTGGTTGTGCAGTGGATACTTGCTTTAAAATTATATGGGCTCTATACTTAGAATATCCTTGTGAATGTTTGCGGGTTTGGCAATTCCTACAGAGAGCTGTTTATAACATTGATATGAACTTAAATGAAAATATTTCTACATCAGTTCTTAGCCTACTGAGTGATTGCAATATCAATAAGGAATAGAAAAGATGGAAAAGAAAAAGGTGGTAATGAAATATATTATTCGTTTCAAATATTTCTCTTTATCTTTGCTGAACGATAGGCTACGTAGTTTTGAATACGGACCAGATAACCGCAACAAGCCTATTGAATTAAGCATGGCTCACATCAATCAATGTAATGTTCGTCTTAGCGCGTCAGAAATGCTTACTTTCATAAGATACTTTTCAGTTTTAGTAGGTGATAAGGTTCCTGGAGGTGACATCTATTGGACACTTTATTTGAAATTACGCGAAGTTGTAGAACTTGCAATGGCTACTTTTGTTTGGGACGGTATTGATGCTGTAATGCAGGACTGTGTCACTCAACTTAATGAATTGTATTTGCTCTTGTCAAATGGATCTCTAAAACCCAAGTTTCACCACCTCACATTATCATAATGCCATGAAGAACTTTGGTCCACTTTCATTAATTTCATCTATGAGGTACGAAGCAAAACACAAACTGGCCAAGACATCTGCAAGGGCTTCATGTAATCGAAGGAACATTACGCTCAGCTTATCTATAAAACACCAGCTCAAATTAAACGAAATATTTGCTAAAGGTTCATTGGATCCAATATTATCTTGGGGACCTAAGAAGCTAAAACTGACACAATCTGATTTAGAAATCATTCAATCCTATCTCCATCTAGATGAAACCAGGTCTTTGCTCGGTGTCGCTTGGTTTGCCATGTCTTCTGTTCGATATAGTAAAGGTTCTATACTTGTTTGTAGTTCTAAACCTATCTGCGATCGTAACGAAGTTACGTTTTTAATGGTTAGTGGGGTGTGCATTTGTGATAATGAGGTTGTTTTAATAGGGACTCTGTTGCAAACAATTTTTTTTGATAGTCATTATTATGCGTATGAAATTAAACAGCAAGTGAAGAAAATAGCTATTTGGTACAAAACCCTTCATTTTCAGACTCCCCATACTTTAAATACAGTATTTTCGCCCTTGAAGAGGTCGTTGGTTACATTACGAAGTCCCATTTAAAAGTTGCTTGCGCTTTTATCGCAGCAGAACAACAGTCATAGGCACAAACGATACTAACAGTGGTGCGCAATATTGGTATCGTCAAATCTATAAGATTTTCTTGTTATTCGGTTTTATTGTTGATTGTTTTGCCTTTATTGGTTCGCCATCTTAATTTGTCGAAGGTTGCATGCATGTAAGCAAGCATGTAGACCTTTTCAAATATGGATATTTACTTATTTTTGGACACATTTATTTTCAAAGCTTTTATTCATTACTATTATATAGCATGCTGCAGATCAAGCTGGTGAACCAATGAAGGCAAAACAACGAATGATAAATCGCCTATAATAAAACAAATTAACCTAAACTTGTGATTCTTATGTTATGTTATCTGCTCTTAACCATTTTAACAGGGTATTTGTTTGTTTATTTTTTTATATTGGATTCATAATTTGACTTAGCTAGCCATCATTGCATTATTTTATCGATTTTTCTAGAAAACGAAGTGGACGTAACTGCATTGCTTTTATTGGACGATGACCAAATCATACAATTGGTCCCTCCTATTGGCCCGCAGGCCATATTAAAAAAATGCCTCTCTGATTGGAAATCTACTACTAGTGGACTTATGAAGCTCGTCGGAGCTTTCAATTCTTCTCTACTTGCCAAGTGCAATCGTAAATCCATATTTAGCTTACTGCATACCTACCTATGGCGTTACCCATCCTTCTTGTTTACTTATTGGTTTTCTTTCCCCAGAGCTCAGTTGTTGGTGGCTGGTGGCACATATAATGATTTAAGATTTTATGATTTGTATCGTATTCTCTGCATAAAACTAAGGGCCCATTAACGTCTATCTATATATTAAAAAAAGTAGAAGTAAGAATCTACTGTATTTTGTATTTAAGTACCTTGTGAATACCTCAAATTAGTTTTTATATATAACATCATTCATTGATCTATTAACTCAAAAGCAAAACGGATGTTTTAACTTTGGACGCAAATTTAATAGTAAGTAAATAGTAAAAACTATTATGAAATGATTATATCGAAACGAATAATCAACTATTATATCGAGATTTTGTAATTCAATTCATAACATTAATTTTTAATTCTTATCTAGTTGCCAATAGATAAATACTTTACTAAAATATTGATGAGAAAGTGCAATCGTACAGTCACCGGCATCATCAATGTATGATGAATTAAAAGCCGCAAAAATATCTGACACGCTGTTACGGCTCTAGGAATAGAGTTGTCATCAGATATTTTTACTGCCTTTGTTTCATTCATCATATATTTATGCAGGTGATTTTATCGATATTTACCTACCTAACTGCATAACCTACCTATGGCGTTACCCATCCCTCTTGTTTAGTTATTGGTTTCTTTCCCCAGAGTTCAGTTGTTGGTGGCTGGTGGCACATATTCAATTCAATTTGTTTATTGCAGGCTAAGCCCATGAAAGTGTTAGTAGGTTACAAAAAAATAAAAAATATTATTAAAATAAATTGAATTGAATAAAACCAAAAGCCCATCAACGTGCTAACTAGCGCCACTGGTAAATAATTGTGATTATTTGATTTTAAAAAATAGGCCACTAATACGTCATAATGATTTTTACGATGGTGGATTCATCAATATATGCGTCCAAAGTTAAAAAGGCTTACTTTTTTTAAATATCTATCGTTAAATTTAAATAATCCCAATGAATATCCAGTGGCGCTAGTGAGCACGTTAATGGGCTCTTAAGTTTCTCTGAAGTTAGGTATGCCTGTGCACACAACTTTAAACCTACCTAGACACTGCCGTCCTGTTGCACCCATTTTCGACAACTGCACGACGATATAATGTGCAAAGTAAGCAAATCACAAAGGGAACTAAAAGTTTTAAGCTGAGTTTTACGTGTAAGTAAGGAATAGGGGTGTAATAAAAAACAATAATACTCAATTATATAGGTATCTTTATATAATTCTGTATTGAGTCTTTGACAGGGCTTTGAATGTCTACAGCATTTAGCATTGCATTGTTGTAAGTTATTATTTATTTTTCAGGGGGCCAATTCTCGGGTTCGACTGAGATAATCTCTATTCGAGATTCCATATTATAACCTCACGTAAGAGATGCATCTCGCTCGGACTAAGAATTGGTCCCCTGAATTGAATTGATTAACATTTTAACGTAAAAAAATGTTACACATGATAAAAAATATATGAGTGTTACCTACCGACTTAATGATTGACATTACAAATAAATGTTTGAAAAAAAAAAGAAAATTATAATAATAAGATATGTTATACTATTTAGGTTAGGTCAAGGTCCCAGACATTGGCAGCATTAAATACATTGCAATGTCTGCTAGCAAGGTATTAAAAAGATATTACTGCATCGCAATTGGGCATCCGACTAAAAAAATATTTTTATTAAGTACCCTTGCTAGCAGGCGGAATAGTGATTGCAATGGATTTAGTTGAGGTATTATATCACTATTATAAAAAAAATGTAACACTCGTGTTTATTTTGATTGGATTTAGAGACATATCTGAATGAATAACGTTTACTTTGTAACATTCGTGTTTAATTTGATTGACGTGGATTCAGTTCCATCAATAAATAATGTTTACTTTGTAACAATTGTGTTTATTTCTTCACAGTTCCTCAACAATAGCTGCAGTTGCTGCTACTGTTGGGCAACAGTACCAGCAACTGTTCGGTATGTAGTTGCTACTATTCCACTACAGTAGGAGCTACACTAGTGGAATAGTAGCAACTACATACATAACAGTAGTTGCTACTGTTCCCGAACAGTAGTAGCCACTGTAGCTAATCAGTAAGATCTACTGTTGTGGAACAGTAGCCACTACATACCTAACAGTAGTTGATACTGTTCCCGAACAGTAGTAGCCACTGTAGCTACTCAGTAAGATCTAATGTTGTGGAACAGTAGAAACTACATACCTAACAGTAGTTGCTACTGTTCCCGAACAGTTGTAGCCACTGTAGCTAATCAGTAATATCTAATGTTGTGGAACAGTAGCAGCTACATACCTAATAGTAGTTGCTACTGTTCCCGAATAGAAGTAGCCAATGTAGCTACTCAGTAAGATCTAATGTTGTGGAACAGTAGCAACTACATACCTAACAGTAGTCGCTACTGTTTCCGAACAGTAGTAGCCACTGTAGCTAATCAGTAAGATCAAATGCTGTGGAACAGTAGCAACTACATACCTAACAGTAGTCGCTACTGTTTCCGAACAGTAGTAGCCACTGTAGCTAATCAGTAAGCTATAATGTTGTGGAACAGTAGCAACTACATACCTAACAGTAGTCGCTACTGTTTCCGAACGGTAGTAGCCACTGTAGCTAATCAGTAAGATCTAATGTTGTGGAACAGTAGCAACTACATACCTAACAGTAGTTGCTACTGTTCCCGAACAGTAGTAGCCACTGTAGCTAATCAGTAAGATCTACTGTTGTGGAACAGTAGCCACTACATACCTAACAGTAGTTGCTACTGTTCCCGAACAGTTGTAGCAACTGTAGGTCATCATTAAGATCTACTGTTGTGGAACAGTCACAATTAATGTTTCTGTTAACTGTTTTCTTTAACTGTTTGCCTTAACCGTTTTCCTTAATTTATTTATTTAGTTAGATTCACTGTCTTAAGTTACTGTTTCCAGTTACTGTTTTCTTTAACTGTTTTCCTCAACTGTTTAATATTTTACTGTTTTCCCTAACGGACTTATTCAGTACAAGTTACTGTTATACCCTTACTGTTTTAGTACAGTTTAAGTTACTGATTTTCACCGTTGGCTCCATTTTAACTGATTTTTTTGATTTGATTGGAAAACAGCTAAGCTCCTAAACTACAATAACTGGATGAAAAGCAGAATACGAAGCTTTGCATCTTCTTATGCTGTGGAACCCAGCAATGAATTGATCCCAGAGCTAATCCCATCCACAAACAGTAGTGTGGCCATCTATTCTTCAATCTCGGCTCGATGGGAGATAAAAAGGGATATCTTCCTTTATATACGAGCATCCGTCAGTGCTACTGGAACACAGGCCACTATGGCCAGATGTTGTTTGGTTTTATTGAATGGTGCAGAGCTGGAAAACTTCACTTTGACCAACAAGTATATAATAGGAACTGGCTAAACACGCACCGGTTTTGATTGCAGCTATCGACATGTACCAATCTTTGGGGGAGGATGCTCCGTATTGCAAGCTATTGTACCCTCCCCAAGAACTCCAGGAGTTCACTCAATATGGATTAAAGGTATTTGCAGCGATTGCCAGACAGATCGCAGTACAAGAAGGCATGGAATCCTTAAAAAATTACGCGGGAGCAGAGACTAATTCCAGCCTTTCTATACTGATAAATAGGGCTTTGTACTTAGTTAAGGCAGCGGGTGGAGCTAATACCTTCACAACATCAGGGGTACGAGAGTCCTACCTTGTTAAGAGCGAGTAAAATAAAAATCTTCTTGATGATCTCGGGTTAGGAGCTCACGTAACAAAACGAGGAGATTCCGAATCCGATGAATCATCATCTAATGAGGAACAGAATGTAGGTGGATGATCAACTCTCGCTAAAAACATAATATATCTAAGATGACAAGTACATACCTATCTAATTCTTCTAATGCATGAAATCCTCGGATACTACATAGTAACGGCTCCAGAAGGATGGATAACCAACCCTGGAAAGTTTCAGTACGATACCCAAGATATTATTTAATGAACTTGACATGTAATTGGATATTATATTATCAATATAACTTAACATTAATATAAACCAAGACCCACTGGAAAATTGCAACTAAGTATAATACAGTCTTCCGTAAGTCTCAAAAGACTTTTGACTTACAGTCCCGATATAATTAAACCAAAGATAACGCTGTCACCTTCTGGTAATGGTAGCGCCTTATTAGGGCAAACAAAAAATAGGGACTTCAAAACAAAAGAGCGTAACTGGTATTAGACTGATCAAAGATAAAAATAAGGTTTTTTGAAGATAAATACCCTAAATCTTCCTACTATATCGGAATTGAAAAAGCTGTAGTAGGCATAGCAAGTAGGTATCGACAGATACCTAATCATAACATTAAAGATATCATATTAAAGTATCAGATCCGATATAATTTTGTTGCATAAGAAAGGAGATCCTGCTAATATATCCAACTACAGGCCCATTAGCCTACAACCGAATCTATACAAAATATTCGCATCCTGCCTTGAAGAACGTCTGGCGCAGTTCACCGAAAAACACCAACCACCTGAGCAAGCGGGTTTCCGAAAAAGCTTCTCGCCAATAGATCACATCCACACGCTAGAAATAGCAATAGAGAAGTATGAAGAACACCAAGGATCACTATATCTGGCTTTTATTGATTATGCCAAGACGTTCGACTCTATATCACATAATAGTATGTGGAAGGCTCTATACGAGTGCGACGTTCCAACAGAGATTGTAGAGCTTATTAAAGACATATATAGTAAGAGCGTGTCTCGTGTTAGAATGGAAACAAAAGGCTCGGAAATAAAGATCTGTAGAGGAGTCAGGCAGGGTGACCCCCTCTCGCCTAGGATTTTTATCACTGTACTCGAATCCATCATGAAAAATCTAAACTGGAAAAAGAAAGGAATAAACATAAAAGGCGAATATCTAAGCAATCTCCGGTTCGCCGATGATATAATTCTTTTTTCAGAATCCGCAGATCTGCTACAATCAATGATTTGTGAGCTAAATACAGTTAGCAGAAAAATCGGCTTGGAATTAAACACTGCTAAAACAAAGGTCATGACTAATGCTTCAAAAACTCCCATTTATGTGAACAATACTGAACTAGAATATGTGCAAGAATACATTTATTTAGGCAAACAGATAGCCTTTACTAAAACAAGACATAAAGACGAAATAAATAGAAGAATAAATTTAACATGGAATAAATTCTGGAGTTATAAAGAAATACTTAAATCAAATCTCCCTGTCAAACTCAAGAAAAAAGTTCTAGATTCCTGTATACTACCATGTCTCTCATACGGCAGCCAAACATGGATATATAGCAACTACATAACAAGTAAAATACAAACATGTCAAAGAGCCATGGAACGAAGTATTTTAAAAATAAAACGGAGTGACCGGAAACGTAATACCGATATAAGAAACTAATGTAATAGACGCGGTACAACACTGTAAAAAACTTAAATGGAAATGGGCGGGCCATGTGGCACGTATGAGCAAAGAAAAATGGACAACTAAAGTAACCACGTGGAAAGGACCAGTTGGAAAACGAAGTAGGGGAAGACCAAAAGAAAGGTGGACAGACGAGCTAGATAGAGCAGCTGGAAAGGATTGGCTAACAAAGGCAAAATATAGAGACACATGGAAGGATATGGACGAGGCCTTTACTCGTAGAGAGGTCCTTAGTAAATAATAAATACAAATAATTTAATGTTTGCTTACTTAACTATAAATAATTAAATAATGTAAATGTGAAATAAAATAAATAATATGTGAAATAATAATGCATGCATAAAATGAAATTATATGTAATTGTAAATTGTATTTATTAAGGAATAAATAGGCTATATTATTATATATTATTATTATTAAAGTATCAGGTTAATAATTGGAAACCATACCATATAGGGAGGAATTTAACCATTGTCTACCATATAAGGATTAGCGTGTAAGATGACACTAGACTATATAAGGACTGGAGCAACAGTTAAAATCATGTGAAACCACCTGTAGACCCCGTAACCTAACCATGTGTAAACTAGTATCTAAGCCTTGCGCTAATTAACAAAACAGAGAGTTATTATCCGACCGTCTTGAAAAATATCGGAGCCCACCGGTACTGTTGTATGTGCTGACTAGGGCTTCCAATCCCGGGATCCCGGTATTCTTAAAAATTAGCAAGATATGCTAAATAAGCTTAATATACAGGGTTGGGCAGATTAAGTGTCCTAGTTTTTATCTCTTGACCTTTCATTTATAATATGCCGACTCTTTAGTTGACATTATGTGTTTAAGATGAGTTTGTATTTAGTGTATATGCATGTCGGGTCACAGCTTCGTATCTTATGTTTTATGTATTTTGCAACAATGAAAGCAAAACGCAAACTCGTAGTGAAATTACATCCACAAAATTTCAAACCGTGTGAGATATTAAAGAAGCTGAAACACTTAAGTATCAATATGAAATTCATATCGTGGCCCATGAAACGATGCAAAGAAACAGGAACGTCGAGAATCAGGCCCAAACCTGGTCGGAAACCATCAATTCGTGTCGAAAAGATGATAAAGTGTGTTCGTGAGCGAATTCGACGAAATCCGCCTCAGTGTACTTGCAAACTCGCAAAAGATATGAAAATATCTAGGCGATCCATGAGCCGCATCTTCCGTGACGATCTTGGGTTCAAAACCTACAAATAACAAAAAATGCATCGACTGACAGCCGCTCTAAAAAAAGCAAGAGTGAAAAAATGCAGGGAGTGTGCGTGTAGCTAAGCTAGTAGGCTTGGCACGCAGGTGATAACATAATTTTTTCCGACTAAAAAATATTCTTATTACAAGATAGTCACAATCAACAGAATGATCGCATGTATGGCGTTTAATTGAGGGATCTTCCTGTTGATAAATTAGCTGTACAAAGTTTCCAAAGTGCATCGGCGGCCATGGTATGGGCTGCGATATCTCCAAGAGGGATGTAACCGCTACTTTTTTTAGACGGAGGGGCGAGGAGGAATTAAAATACTCGATCATAGTAAAGCAACCACTACGATCGCTTAATTGATTATTATCTGCAAATAAAAACATCAAGTTTTACAAAAAACAATGCCGTCGACAACCATGTTGACGCTTCTAATTGCCACGTGCCTAGTCTCGACTGGCGCACGAGCAGAGGAAAACCCGAATGACCACATCATGAACGAGTCGATCCTGTCGGAAGATGAGAGATCTTGCGACACACAGAGTTGCCCAAACTCTGTTGTTAAAAAGCTAGAGAGTATTACCCTCAGATTGAAGTCTGGGACTATAAACACCTATGAAATGCATGATGAGTTCTTCAACATCATGGACGAACAACAATCTCATAGCACATACTATAGTGTGGGGTTGGAACTGGGAACCCTTAGCGGACTTGTTATGGGTACTCAGTCCAATTATCGCTTTAAAAATGAATTTAGGATACCATTCACAATCCCCATTGTGAAGTCGTATGTGATTCCGGACAAGGCGTATCGCAGACCACTGCTAATTGAAAGCACTGGAGACGATAAGTTCGATGACGTCCCCAACCTACCCACAGGTGTCAGTGCCATGTATGGGAGTTATGGAACAAGAAAACAACTCCAGCTGTTTAAGCATGAGGGATCAAATAAAAAGTGTGACAGCATAATGAATGATGCCACTATTAGGAATTTTGAGAAGTGGGAGAACTCCGCCTTGATAATTCCAAAAAAATTGTTTTGTTCTGTGCTGAAATCAAAGTTTGATATGGCTAAGACAAAGCTAAACAAAAGGACTATCAATGTGGGAGGGTTGGCCCGTGAAACCTGGATAATGCGCGATGCCTCGACGGAGGATTTTTAGAGGAGGGGGAGCCGGAACTCACAAGACACGACCACATATCGATGTTGATCGATTACTTGTTTGAGGGTTGGGTTCCCCCTATTCTTGACGTCTTCACCGTGAAGGCGTTTTCCATATACCTTCCTGGATATACCGGGTGGATATTGGACAACGGTCTCGGCCGATGGATGGAAGCCATATTGTTGGCTTTTTATTTCGTCTTGATAATGACTGTCGTTTACGTGTGCACCGCTAGCATAAACCAGTATGCAACTGTGCTGGCCTTGGTCACTTGGATTGGATTCGCTGTGCGATCAAGTTCGTTTTTTCAGTGTGGCCTGCTGATGTTGACCGTGGTCGTTTTCACGATCAGGGTGTGCACCAGCAGGTCCAGTGGGAAGATCCACATGCCGGAGTTGTTCTACAAGAGCAACGAGAGAGGTCTCGGTCTAGATCCACTAGTCCCCGTAGTCCTCGGTTGCTTCGTAGTCGGAGCATTCCTCGCCCCGCCAGAAAGAAGAGCTAATATGGATCATACCTTCATGGTTTTGGGAATGTTGCTAGTAATGTACATGTTCTTTAAGACCATGGGAGGGGTTGGCCAACATGCCAACCTATTCAGCATAATACCCTATATCATCATGGGTGTGTTTTGTCTGGCTATGCTCCCGGCTTGTGGCGCCTTGCTAAACGGAATGATTAGAGCCAGTAGGTTCGTGCCCGAGATATATGTGCCTAGTGCTTACGAGGAGATGTCGCCTTTGAGCTACATTGGTGGACTCGCGGACACCATGGTGTGGTTCGAGGGATCTCATTCCAAATTGGCCTTCATAAGGTTACTAATATCATACAGTCTGATGGCCTGCATAACCGTCGATGAGGTTGGGGGACCCACCGCAAAGTTTAAGGCCACTATCAAACACCTCGTTATGAGTGACACTATAGTGGAGGGCTTGGCTGGGAATTTCAACTCCCCCTGGCTCTACGCTATAATGGCTGAACTGTGTATGTCTCTAGTAGGCAACACTTTTTATCGCATGATTGCCGTTATAAGCGGCCTGATACTCGGATGGTTCTTGCAATCTCAGATAATGGCTCCAGTATGGAAGGGTCGTGGAGCTCAACACTGCATGACCAGAATGCGGAAAAACATGGCTTATTGTCTCGGTGATGGATATCAGGGTATGAGAAGACTACTGATGAGAGCTGGGGCCCTGCTACTGTGCTGCACCTATTTTTTGAGTGCGGACTTTGACAGGTTTCTCATGTTCGCAGTGGCGACTATATTCTGTGTAAGCAGTGATAGGTTTATCGTGGCTCTCGTCGGTTTCTTTGGTGGAAACTGGGGTATGATGCTGATCGGTATACTGCAAGCAGATCCCCTGAACTCTACGGCTGAGGACAATTCTCAGATGAATGATGAGGACGCACCTCCAGTTGGAGTGCACTCGGGGGAGAAGAAAGTCCTTAGTGACATGAGCGGCCTTGACATTAGGGATGTAGGGATGTTGAATAAGGGAAAGTCTTACATATGCACAGACAACCTGGAAATCACTGAGGACATAGTGAGGGAAATCGGTGACGTTGAGTTATACTTCTTGTATGACCATGTGACCAATAAGGCAAAGATAAAAGAGGAAGTGTCTGAAGGAGAGTATGGAAAGGTAGTGAGATTTTTCTCATCACCTTAACGGACATTGCCTGCATAATGGAACGCCGACATTGTTTAATTGTTAGGAAAGTATAAATGAAATAAAGATATGAATGTGAAACAGTAGCGTAGTCCTGTTCATCATTCATCAATATTACTACATTGAGAACGTTCTGCAGAATCATTTGCTGGAGAATGCACGAAACTTGTATGGGGACGATTAGTATTGCTTCCAGCAAGATAGTGCTCCGTCCTACAAAGCTCGACGCACTCAGGGCCGGTGCTAAACAAATTTAACCGATTTTATAACTTTGAATGAATGGCCTGCAGCTTCACCAGATTTGAACCCATTGGATCTCCATATGGAGTGATGTTAAACAAGATCGGGAGTACCCATGGCCTGAATTGAGATGCGTTCAAGCATCAGTTGCTTAAGATATCGAACGAAATACCTGAAGAAGTAGTGCGTGCCGCGTGCACATAATTTTTGGAAAAATGCGTAAAGTTATACAAGCAAAAGGAGAGCGATTCAAACTTCAGAATTAATTTAGTATCTACAAATTATAATTAATCGAAAAATGTATTTCGTTTTAAAACTTTCTTATTGGTTTCCAACTTGTATAGCCCTTTCAAACTAGGACACTTAATGTGCCCAACCCTGTATCATCCATCAAAACGACTAATTTTGGCTGCGTCACGGAGTTAAAAGTCACTTGTGCACGTGTTTAGAATATCTAGATTAGACTTTACCTTTTTGTGTATAAGTCAGCAATTGTCTCTGTTAGTCAACACCTAGTCGTGCTTTCTAAAGTACGGCAGATGTAACCAGCAAGCAGAAAAACGGTCAACAAAACCATAATTGAATTCAATTTTGAGTGATTCTTAATGTTTTAGATATTGTTTAATCTCAACTACCTACATAATAAGGTGCAACATTTGATATTTCTAAACTACGTCATGTAAAAAAAGCCCATGAAGTAATTGAATTGAATTTTTAATTTGAATCTCGACCGTTGATTGGAAAAATTGGTGCCAAACGGAACCAGTGTTACTTTTTTCAACAAAAAACATGTCATCGATTAACATCGATTACGAAAACCCTTATGACGGCACTATGTATTTGGTTAAAAGTACATACGATGAAACATAGTTATCGACACAGATCTTTAATACAACTATTTGTTAAATATATGTTTTTTTCGTATTCTTGCAAACTCAAGTAATGCCTAAGTTGCCTAACTAACAGCACAAAACGTAGGATCGAGGTAGGCGGGCATATCTCGACGAGTATATTTACTTGGGCCAGCTAGTCTATTTCAGCAACAGGTAAGACAAGGCAGTTGAGAGCCGAGTTGAGAACGCCTGGAAGAGCTACTGGTCCATGAAGGAGCTAATAAAGGGCAACCTTCCTGTGTCACTGAAGCGGAAATGGCGACATGTTTATTTTGCCTGTCCTAACCTACGATGCGCAAACATGGTCGCTCAGTCAGAAGTCCAAATTGAAGGTTTGCCAACGCGCGATGGAGCGCGGTATTTTAGGTGTTAAAAGGATGGATCAGTTTGGTTCTAAAACTGACCCCCTGCCGACGCCGGGCGCCCCGTTCGGGCGATCAAGTCCCTTGGCTATTACAGCGATTACGTTGTAGAAACGACGTCCATAGGCGTCGATGAAGGCCGGCCCGTCGACGAAGGGCGACGCGTCGGCGGAGGCTAAGGCGGAGCTTGTGCGCCTTCAGCATTATGTAACTAATATATCCACGTCGAGGACGACAACGTGGCCCTTGCTGAGGGCGTTGATACGGAAGCGTGCCGCACGGGAAGAGAGAACACAAAATTTGGGAAGGCTGGAAACGCTTTTGACAATCCCGGAGCAGAATGTAACTGAGCACGATATGGACGAAGTAGACGTCCTGCTAGCTGAGTTGTCGCTGCATCATTAATCGCCAGGTCGATCACGTAACGCATGGTAAAGTGAGAAACTGAGAGCCTACTTACCTCCTGAAAGGAATCACTCCATTACACACACCCACACGCACAATACACACACAAATACACTATGCGCTACAATGAGCACTTATTTTAATCTTAATTTGGATAATTAGATACTAAATAATATTTTAATTTGCTAGTTGGTTTGTAATTTAATACTTGTATAATTTATAATCTGGATAATCCGCGTCATATTCGGTAAATTTTAGTAACTAGGCTGTAATCTGGTTTCCTACGGGACAGGCCTTGCCTAGTGTAGGAACCAAGCAAACCCTTGTGAATGGCACACACCAAATCTTGAAGATTCTGCTTATAACCGTTTAACTAGAATAATCTTTATGTAAACCTGGCTCAGAATTTGTCAAGATAAATAAATAAATGTTTTATGTTCTTTTTTTTTTTACACTGGACTCCAAAACTTACATAACTGACGTGGGTGCAAAAACTGCCAGGCTCAAGTGGGACTGGGCCAACCACGTCTGCCGGATGCATCCATACAAGTGGGCTAATATAGCTACCAATTGGGTATATCGGGTGACGCAGACGTGCCCGACCTAGACAAAGACGGCGGTACGGTCTGGAGGCATTCCTCACCGATTGGGCAGAAAAGCACATAGTAAAGACTCATGGAAATCACGGTAAGAACCTTTGTACAGCAGTGGGACACTGAATATGCACAGAAAAAAAACTTGCATACATTTTCATTTGTCAAATTGGGGTACAGCGACATCACTAATCCTGTTATAATCGTTTTGATGAATAGATTGTCAACTAAATGTGCAAAGAAACTAAAAGACTTGTTTGAAAACGAAATTTTGAATGAAACTTTTTTATTGTACCATCCAATCCCGGGATCCCGGGATTGATGAAGACCAATCCCGTTTCAATACCGGGATCACGAAAGGTCCGGTATTTGGAAGCCCTAGTGCTGACCTGCTGACATTACATGGCATACGTGCCATTTGTAATAAGGTGCCTCGAACTACGTGTAGTTAAACCTCTATTCAGGGATTTGAAATTGTTAACTGTACCATCGCTTTATATCTTGGAGGCTTGCAAGTTCGTAAAGTTACATCCACAACTATTTACAAAACTGGGAAAAACATGTAAGTTCAATACAAGATACCCAAATAGACTTGTGCCACCAATGTTATATAACACAACATTGTGTAACCGAAACTGTTATCTAATGTCAATTAAAATATACAATAAACTACCTTGCAACATTCGAGAGTTACCCTTCAACTTATTTTTGAGAAAGCTCCAGCAATGGCTAATACAAAATTGCTTCTATTCAATTAAAGAATATTTTGACATAAAAGAGAATTAAACGTAATTATATTGATACTACCTATATTTAAATTTATTTATTATGTAACTGAACGGCAGCTTAATTAGTGTAATTTTTTAGGATAGGTAATTTAATTTGCATTGACATTAATTTTACGTTGTAATTTTAGTGTTTAGTGTGTAATTGTTAAATCGATGTACCTATTTAATTATTTAATGAATGAATTTGCATGCGTAGTTCAAGTAACTTCAATAATTTTGCATGTCGACATTGTTGGCGAGATATTATGAGCCGTTATTATTGTCAAATTATTCTACTACCTTATGTAACCATATATATCTCTAGCGAAATGAACGAATTCATTTAATTTCATTTCATTTCATTTCAAACACTTCTAGAAAAAATCTACTGTTTCAGCAGGTCAATAGCTGTGTCCTCCAGGCTTCCCATTATACAAACAAAGTCATGGATGCTGTAGATTTCGTCATGTCAAGTATCAGTGTCGTTCGAACCCTAAGTGTGCTCGATGCGCACAAAATCATGAAGCCTCTGAATGCTCTGTCCCTGACACTGAAGTATCATGCCTATACTGTTCTGATCCACATGCTGCATGGCTCTTGCCTTACACGGATTGACAGAGACAATAATATTAAATTATAGTGACGTAGATACATTAATAGATGTTTAAAAAATATTTATAAAGGCTCCTAACAGGGTTAATCTGATAAAAGAAATGTACCCAAATTTACCCATACCGCCAAAGCCCGTAATAACTAGAAGCTGCATCCTATTATTCTAAACATTTAGAAAAAATATCTAATGTGGTTTCAATGTTGCGTGTAACGAAGCTGTTTCTATTAAATAAGCTAAGAAAGCTTTAGCCAATCATACAAATTGCTATAACAAAATTGCAAAGTAGGGATTTGTCTATAATTCAATCATTCGAAATATTCGATGAAGTAAGGAATGCCTTGGAATGGACGGCAAATAACAAATTCATAAATAAACTCAACCAACTCATGGACAGAAATCCCGATTTTGATGTGCTCCGAGAAATGTGTGAGCAAATGAATATTGGAGCTCTGTGGTCGACTCACTCATGACAGCATCAGCTGGTCCGTGTTTACATGTTTAATATTTGATTTGACGCAAAAATGGACCCATAGAACTGTTAACTCAATGCAAGACTTTCGGAAGAAATGGTGAAATTGTTCGTGAACAAAGACTCTTTGCTATAACTGGGAAAAGTTTAAAATAAAATGTGCCGACTAACCGTTGACTCAGTGCTTCAAATAAGACAGTGATACGTACGTATAAACTTAAGTACGTGTAATACCTACTTAGTGCTATTCTAATTATTTATGTTCATATTTAGCCCAATTTAAGTTTACAGTATAAATTTAAATAAAATTATAGTGATATCATACGAAACACGTACTTTTGTATAACAACGCCATCTAGTGACAATGAAGCGCAATTCCCATCGACAAAGTGAGATAGCTAATTAATCTCAAGGTGCGTGCGCAATTAAAGTGCAAGGTGCAAGCGAGATAACCGTCGATCTACAAATCTAGCTGCATTTTTCACCACAAACAAGCTCCGCCCATCGGTAATGCAACTTGCCGACGGAAAGTAAAGAACAATAGAAAATAGGCCTACTTTGCCCTCGACATTACAATATTGTTGTTTTCTTCTATTAATCGACGTTTTAAACAATGTCACTATACGAAAATGTCACGGTACGAAGACACAGGACTAGGCTAAATTACTCGGAAGACATTATTATGCTCGCAAAGCAAATTAAATTTTACTCAGAACAGCTTACCTAATGTGTCCACCTTAGATTCTTCGATAGTTACAGACCTAAACAAACAAGTAGAAGGTCTCCACACCAAATTAGAGAGTGCAAACGACGAGATTGCAAAACTGTCGTTAGTAATATCAGACCTTAGGCAAATCAACGACGAATATAAAAAGAAAATTGCATTATACAAATCTGTAACAACTTCGGACATTATCAAAATAATCAACATGCCTCGAAGGCACTGACAAGAATGTCATCTACTCCTATGTTCCGGAAAATTAACCAGATGTGTGCAATAAAAACGTCAAGCACACAGCGTTCCAATTTTGTATGTCGTATGTTGGAAACTCTCCGGACTCCTGTAGTACCCAAAGAAAATGTGATTACTACACCACCGTCGGAAGTCAACGACATTGTGAACGAGACAATCACATTAAATATGAATACGAAAACTTCTGCGAGTGCGTCTACTCCAAAAAAACAATGTAGCAGTCGGATACCCGATTTCAGTCAACAAACAGACCAAAAAGGAAACACCATAACAAACAATAAAAGTAATGCGCCAGAGAAAAGAAAGATGTTCATATTTTTATGTATTTGAAGGGTCTGTCTGTCACCACCTCTTTTCAGAAGGACTAATTTTTCAAATGCTTCGTGAAATTGATAAGAAAGTACAGAATTTTAGCAAGGAGGATATTTGTATTATTCTCCTAGGCCATAACGATTTCAGAAGAACTCATAACTATCAAGAAATTGTATCTATTATTAGAAATAAGCTGAGTAGTATAAGTCATACAAATGTCGTCCTTTGTGCTCCAACTTACAAAATGAGCGTAAACAGTAACCTGTTTAATAGAAGAATACAAATGTTTAACGATATTTTGTGTAAAGATGTATTGCAACATGAATATGTGTATCTACTAGATTCTAATAAAAACTTAGAATATTCGAAAAAAATGTTTCGGACACAATCCGGTCAAATTAACAATGTCGGTTTAGCTAGAGTTTTCAGCGACATAAAAACCTACCTACCGGAAATACACCGTATAAATGGTGTCGGGACGCAGTCAGAAATTGAAAAAAATTACATAGTCATAGATACGCCAACAGAAATTAGCGACATTTTTTTAGGCATGATTCAAAGCCCGAAAACACCGTAGGGCAGGGTCAGGTTGCGCTGGGTATTTATTATAGTAACGATAACGATACGATGTCTGAGCAGTCCAACAACGTAGCCCTTCGTCTGCTACAAGCCCATGTTACTAGAACACACATCGATATGAAATATGAACGGGTAAATCCAATCGAAGTAGAATTCATAGTTAAGTCTTTAAAGCCAAAAACTTCATGCGGTTATGACGAGATTCCTATTAGAGATAAACTACGATAACATGTCCCGCCCCTCCAAATTACTATTTGAATGTGTTTAGTCACATCTGTACGAAAGGGTGTGTGTGTAGTTGTAAACCTTCATCGTCAGTAGCAGCCCGGCAGCGGTCTGAGACAGTCAAGCTATTGGTTCCACGTCGCTCAGAGACACGAAAGTACTGATTGCAAATAAGTTGGTTATGGACATGGAAAATTCAAGTAAAAAGAAAAAAGTGATGCGGAGTCAGGTAATCGTTTTATTCTTTAGTTTTGTGTTTCGTCGTATACTTACTGTAAATAGGCCGCATTTGTATTGACTTATATTTCTATTAATGTTAACTCTTTTCATATCTTAGGCACGAGAAGTGATAGCCACAGTATACCACCATATGAAGTATGAGGCGACAAATGGAGTGAAGCGCTTGACAGACGCTAGATGGAGAACTTCAAGAGCTGTGAGAGTTAGTGAAAAGACTGTATCAAGGATTCTCAAAGAAAAAGCGGAATGTGATGCAACTGGCACACACATGAGATCACCGCATAAAAACAAAAATCCTCGCAAACGTTTCAAGCGTGACATCGATGAATTTGACAAGGGGGTAACAAGGCGTATTATCAGTAACTTTCATAGAGAGTATAAACAATTCCCAACGTTAAAAGCTTTAAAAAGGGTGCTTACTGAAAAAATACAGTTTAACGGGTGTTTGGAGACATTACGGCGTATACTTTTAGATTTAGGATATGAGTGGAAAAATACCGAAGACAACCGTAGAGCGCTTGTTGAAAAACATGACGTGAAAATGCTCCGCTATAAATTTTTAAAACAATTGAAAAAATACCGAGACGAAGGAAGAAATATTATTTATACCGATGAAAGCTACATTCACACCACACACGTGCAAAATAAATCATGGGGAAACGAAGAAGGTACAGTAGCAAATAAAAAAAAATCTTAAGGGTTACGTATCATAATTGTTCATGCTGATGGAAGAAATGGTTTTGTCCCCAATGCTTGTTTGATTTACAAGGCAAGTTTAAAGACAGGTGACTACCACGACAACATGAACCACTACAATTATAAGAAGTGGTTCACAACGCAACTACTGCCTAACGTACCAGAAAAATTCGTTATTGTTATGGATAACGCCTCCTACCAAACACATTTACAGAAAAAGTTCCCACCTCCAACAGCAACAAAGCAGCCATGAAAGATTGGCTGAGGAATAAAAACATCGACTTTGAGGAAAATATGAAGAATATCGAACTCTACGATATCATTTTAAAAAATAAAGATAATTCTAGAAATTACGCCATTGATGGGGAAGCAAAAAAATATAAGTGCGATATTTTAAGACTTCCTCCCTATCACCCAGACTTAAACCCGATTGAAAAAATTTGGGGAGTGTTAAAAAACTATGTAGCAAACAAAAATGTGGACCAAAACTACACATCCATCATGAAATTACTTCATGAGCGTCTAGAAATGATCGATTGCACGATGTGGACCAACACTTGCAGACATGTCGAGGAGGCGGAATCCAAATACTGGAAAGACTACGATGACGAGCAAGAATTTATTATTCACGTAGGAGAATCCGATTCTGAAAATGATACGTCGAGCAATGACAGTGATGAAGAAAATTTTAAATCCAGTGCCAATAGGGCTCATTAAGAATATTATTCATTTATACTTTTTATTTTAATTAGGTAGGTAGTCGAACAACTAATCCAAGTATTTGTTTTAGTTTGACGGCTGTCTCAGCACGCACACATGCGTTGGGAGTATTGGTGGTGCTTTATAAATACTTTCACAGATACATTGAAGCGTTTTGAATTTTGGAGGGGCGGGACATGTTATCGTAGTTTATCTCTACCGTCATTAAGGAAAATATCGACGTATTAGCGGAACCACTGAATTATTTATTTAATGAATGTTTTGATCTACAGTGCTGGACAAAAAGAATCATACACTTACACGAAAAGTATATTTTCCTTTACAACTTTTTTGTGAACTTCACCACGTGATGTTTGTATAGAAAACTTTTAGGACATTTAATGAGCTCTATTATTAATATAACAATATTAGCGATCTTCTCAAAATATTGTTTTCTAGTGCTTGATTACTTTTACCGCGTCATTTTACTCTGGACAAAATAGATAATACGGACGCTTTACTAGAAATAAAATTGTACCACGTAATTGCCTGGCTAGAAACAAAATAAAAATAGGTCATTGTGTCAGTCTTGACCATTTGAAGTAATGTAGTGGGGATATAGCCTTCGATTCCTATCTTGATGGTTTACGCACGAGTAATCACATCATCGTTAAACTAAACCCATTATCGTAAATGCACTATTGTTGCGTTCCCACCACGCAGCCTTACAGAGAGTGTATATAAGCCAGCGTTCACCTAAATAAAGAACTCATTCTATTCCTGAAGCTTGTCTATCATTTACCTAGAACCTTAGTTCAGTTCATGGCGACCTTTAGCCAGGGCTAGTCGCCTCGCGGCGGACTAGCCAGTCGGGCTGCAAGCAGCCTCGACTCCAGCCTGTACCAACGCAGCGCCTCGAGCAAATCTTCATGGGGGTCATCAGAAGCAGCGAACTACTCAATCCACGACACGCGACGCGCCACACGAAATAAGAAAAATGGGCAGCCAGTGCGAAAAAACTCAGCAAAAACAAGAAGAGGTCATCATCGCACAGAACGGAGCCGGAAACAGCGCGCAGCCAGCACAAACCGACTTCGTGGCCAGCAACTCAACGGCCAACTACTTAACCACCACGGTTATGATACTAGTAGCAATCGGGTGCAGCTACATCATATGGAAGAAGGTACATAAATGCCTCACTAAGAAAATCGAGCGCCAAGCAGTAGCGGCAGTAATGCGTCAGCCAAACGCCGTATAAAGAAGCCAAAGAAAATCAAGCAGCAGTGATGCGCCAGCCGAACGCCGAATAAAGAAGATCATCGCAGGTCAGCAACAACATAAACCAGGGTACTATTTACATTTAACTATATATATTATTTTCTAAAGTGTTTAAAATGAATTATGTCCGAAATTCAAAAAATATTTGATCAATTAAGTAAATTAAATGAAGATATAAGAAAACTAGGACCACAACGTAGAACAGAAAAACTCGGTCTAGAAAAATTTGCTAAAGTAAATGCTTTGTATGAACAATACGAAAAATATATCGAAATAAATAGCGAAAAAATACAAAAGTCACAGATATCCTTACAGGACAGTCAAATAATACAAGCATATTATCAAAAAATAGAAGAAATATATAGCAAAATAATTAAATATTACAGCACGAACGAAGAACCCCAAACCAAAATGTCTACCCACGATAATTTCGACCTAAAGACCGCGGTATCATTATTACCAACAATGGACGGCTCGGAGACCGTCACTAACCAATTAATAGACTCAATCGAATTATATGACACAATGGTAAAAGAAGCCGAAAAAAAAATGTTAATCAACTTCGTATTAAAAACGCGACTAACACAAAGTGCTAAACTTAGACTATCAAATACATATAACACAATAAAAGATTTAGTAGATGACATGAAAACGCATTTATTAACAAAAAAATCAGCAACGGCAATTCAAACTAAAATGATGTATTCAAGACAAGGAAGTAGGTCAATCGAGCATTATGGCCAAGAATTAGAAGACCTATTAGTCAACTTAACAATAAGTCAAGCGAATAATAATTCCGAGGCTTACAAAATTTTAAAGCCTATAAATGAAAAAACCGCGATACATAAGTTTGCCGACGGATTACGCAACGAAAGGTTAAGTACAATTATCGCCGCCCACGGTTACAACTCGTTAAAAGACGCGATACAGGGAGCAAAGGATCAGGAAGTCACCATGACTTCCGCCTCAACAAGTCAAGGACAAGTCCTACATATGCGACGGGGCATGTATCCAAATAAAAGACCCTACAGGGGCAACTACCAAGAACGCTATTCACAGCGTCCACACCAAAATACGTATACAAAAAACAAAACAAATGGACCGCGTTATAATACGCGTGGTACGTATAAAACGAGGTACTCAAACTTCGGTCGAGGTAGTCGACCAGGCTATACAAAAAAAAGTCGACACCAAATAAATGTAGTAGAACAAGAACCTTTAAATGACACCGCAATGCAGTTTTTTCGAGACTAAAAATCATATTTTTACCTATAACAATTTAAATTCAGTGCAATTAGAAATAAAAGGCAAAACATATAATTGGTTAATTGATACAGGTGCGTCCTTGTTCGCAGTAAAGCACGATATTGCAATTTCAACCGGAAAAATTATTACCCGGAAAAATACATGTATAAATGGAATAGGAGGACGAATAATGTCATACGGAACAATTGATTTAAATTTAAAAAATATAACAAAACAAACATTCGAACATACATTCCATGTTTTCGAAAATTTACCATTACAAGTCGATGGAATAATAGGACAAGACTTTTTAATAAAATATAAATGCCGCATAGACTTCGAAAAAGAAATTATAATTTTAAATTTAAATAACCAACTATATGACATACCATTAAATATAAAAAACAAAAATATTCAAAGCATAAATTCAAATCAAATAACATTGCCAGCACGAACAGAATCAATAATAAAAGTCTCAACAAATTATTTAAATGACTGCGTAATTTTATCAAGTGAAATCGGTGACGGAATTTTTGTCGCAAATACATTAACAAAAAGTGTAAATGGTAAAATAACCGTTAGGGTGTTAAACACACGTAGCGAAGACGTAACATTAAATGGTTTCACACCACAAATAAGACCATCACACGAATACAAATGTTTCTCATTTGAAAAATATCAAAATAATGCAGAACGAGTAAAATTATTATTTTCATTATTAAACATGGAAAAATTACATAAAGAAGAAAACGATTCCATTGCAAGCATTTGCGCAAAATTTGCCGACATTTTTCATTTGCCAGGTGACTCATTAAATACCACGAATTTATATGAACAAAAAATACGTTTAAAACCAAATTCATCGCCGGTATACAGTAAACCATATCGGTTACCTCACTCGCAACGACCGGAAATAAATAAACAAATAAAGCAGATGCTCGAAAATGATATTATAGAGGAATCACAGTCAGAATGGGCAAGTCCAATACTCCTTGTTCCTAAAAAATCGGATTCAAGTGGAGAAAAGAAATGGAGACTAGTGATAGACTACAGGAAGGTAAACGAAGTCATTGAAAACGATAAATTTCCATTGCCAAATATTACCGAAATACTAGATTCATTAACGGGAGCAATGTACTTCACCACTCTAGATTTAAATCAAGGATATTATCAAATAAAACTCGATCCACAAAGTAGAAAATATACAGCATTTATCGCCGATAAACATTATCAAATGAAAAGATTAGCAATGGGTCTCAAGACCTCACCAAATGCGTTTAGCAGAGCAATGACTATAGCTATGTCGGGTCTAAATTATATAAAATGTATAGTTTATTTAGATGACATTATTGTCATGGGCAGGAACTTACAACAACACAATAAAAACCTCATAGACGTATTTACAAGACTACGTAAAGTGAATTTCAAATTAAATCCATTAAAATGAAACTTCTTACGAAAGGAAATATTGTATTTAGGACATGTAGTAACTCCGGAAGGAATAAAACCAGATCCAGAAAAAATAAATGTAGTGCAAAATTATCCAATACCAAACAACGCTGACGAAGTAAGGCGTTTTGTAGCTTTCATAAATTATTATAGAAAATTTATACCCCATTTTGCAGAAATTACACATCCATTAAATAATTTATTAAAGAAAAATATAGAATTTAATTGGACTAAACAATGCCAAACGGCATTCGAAACATTAAGAACAGCAATAACTTGCCCACCAATTTTACAATACCCGGACTTCTCGAGTGATAACGAGTTCGTGATACACACGGACGCCTCGGGCATAGCTGTAGGAAGTTTATTATCAAATAAAAACGGATTACCAGTAGCATACGCAAGCAGACCTTTAAATAAGGCAGAAAAAAATTATCCTACCACAGATAAAGAATTATTGGCTGTGGTATGGGCGGTAAAGTATTTTAGACCATATTTATATGGCCGTAGGTTCAGAATAATAACGGACCATCGCCCACTAATATATTTATTTGGCATGAATAATCCATCCAGCAGGCTCACTAAGTTTCGTTTGTGTTTAGAGGAATACGATTTTACAGTAGAATATTTGAAAGGAAAAGATAATGTAGCGGCCGACGCATTGTCTAGGATCGAAATAACTAGCGAAGAACTAAAAAGCATGACAAAGCAAGTAATATCAGTAATGACAAGAGCACAAAAGAAACGAATAGAAGCAAAAAAAAAGGCAAACGCCTCCACAACTAAAGTTTCTAACCATGACGGGAGTGCACACCCAACAATGGTGGAAATCTTAAAAAAACCTAATAACATGCCAGAATTAAGTTTTAATGAAAAAGATTACTATAACACACTAAAACAATCAGATTGTGAAACCAGTAAAGATAATGAGATAGTTTACTCGCCATCCTTACAGACTTTGTGTCCCAAAACCTATGTTCAACCGCGATCGAAACGAGCTTTTCCCGCGGCGGCATTAGGTACATTTTGCAAGACACAAGGAATAAAAGAGGTATGCATACTATATAATAATGACACCGCACAAATAATTAAACAGCTAGCACAATACATGCATACCAATAATACAGGGTCCGGACCCCGAATATGTATAATAAAAGGTGTCACGAAAATAAATGATAAGGATGACAGGCGAGTAATATTAAATGATTTCCATATATTGCCCACAAGTGGGCATGCCGGCATTCGAAGAATGACCAATCAACTCAAACGTTACTATTATTGGCCAGGAATGGATAACGATATCCATCAATTTGTCAAAAGATGTGATAAGTGTCAGAAACAAAAATATCACACGAACACAAAACAGCCACTATGTATAACTAGTACGGCAACAACAGCTTTTGACAAGTTATTTTTAGATCTAGTGGGACCTCTGCCAAAAGATGCAAACGGATATTGTTATATATTAACATTGCAATGCGAACTAACAAAATACGTCGAGGCCTACCCACTACTAAATAAGGAGACAACCACGGTCGCGCGATCATTTGTAGAAAATTTCATACTGCGATATGGAATTCCCCGAGAAATCGGTACGGATAGAGGAACGGAATTCATTTCGTCAACTATGCGCGAGGTTTGTCAACTTTTGAAAATCAATCAATTGCAATCGACCGCTTACCACCATGAAAGCCTAGGATCATTAGAAAATTCACATAAATCATTAGGAGCTTATCTTAGGATACAAACTAACAATCAGGCACAACAGTGGTCCGATTGGTTGCAATATTGGTGTTTTTCATATAATACAGCAGTACATACTTCAACGAAGTACACACCATACGAATTGGTGTTCGGTAAACTATGTCGTTTACCAGGAAATATTGTAAGTCAAATAGACCCAATATATAATTTTAATTCATATCCAATAGAGCTTAGGTATAGATTACAAAAATCCCAAGAGGATGCTAGAAATAATTTAATAAAAACAAAGCAAAATAGAAAATTACAGTACGATAAAAACATTAATCCCACAAATTATAACATAGGAGATTTAATATTAATAAAAAAGGAAGATCGCGATAAAATGACCACCGTATATACGGGGCCATACACAGTAATTCAAGACCTAAATGAAAATGTAAAAATACTAGTGTCAGGAAAAGAGAACATTGTTCACAAAAACAGAACAAAACTCTATTATTCATAAAACATTAACATTATATATAAAAAAAAATATATATATATATATATATATATATAATAAAATAAAATAAAAAAAAAATAATAATAAAAAAAAAAAAAAAAAACTTACCTTTCGCTCCATTAACACTCACTAAGTATTAAAAACACTAACACAAAAAAAAAAAAAAAGGGCTAAACATAGAAAAAAAAAAAAAAAGAAACACTACACTAAACCCCCCCCCCCCCCTGAATTTTTTTTTTTTTTACTCAAAATCTGCCAAAGCATCCCACTCCACGCGACGCCAGGTAATAATCCAAAACAGTTGGTTATCAGATAGTCTGTAGTCCACATACAACAATTCCCCATCGGGAAGCGTCACGGCCAACCACACACATACCGCCGGGAAAAAGTCTGTACTAGTGTTAATAGGACACATAAGCGGGTGCCCTACTGGAGCCGCGAACAAGGCAAAGAACACCTCACTACGCCAAGCGCAATAAAAAAATTCAACTTCGAACATTGCACTAAATGAAGTGCACCGCGAGTAAATAGAACTTAACACGGGATGGATCGACATGTTCATCTGAGATATTACAAAGAACTGAATAAAACTAAAGAAACATCATCATAACTTACAGACCACCCAGGGCAAAAATTGCAACAGTAAACCACTGATATTAAATACATCCCAAACCATATAGGGGACCACTCCCTTCCTAGCTCTAAGAAATATCGTATTTAAGCACTACTTAGACATAATCAATGTCAGCAATAGCCATAAAAATTATGTTAACAATAACACATTTCAAACTGTACACTAAGTTACATAGATATAACTTACATAGATATAACTTGCATAGATATAAGGTACATACATTATATAAGTTATTTTTAAGCCAAAAATATGTCTACACATTTTTGTCTCAAAAAAAAATGGAAGGACGTGTATTGGGGATATAGCCTTCGATTCCTATCTTGATGGTTTACGCACTAGTAATCACATCATCGTTAAACTAAACCCATTATCGTAAATGCACTATTGTTGCGTTCCCACCACGCAGCCTTACAGAGAGTGTATATAAGCCAGCGTTCACCTAAATAAAGAACTCATTCTATTCCTGAAGCTTGTCTATCATTTACCTAGAACCTTAGTTCAGTTCAGTAACTTTCATGTATTATTTCAATTTTGAAGATGTCAGGAAAACAGATTTCCATAGATGTTCGTAATCTGGTTATACGTGATAGGAAAAAACAAATTTCGTTTCGGAAAATTGCCGAAAAATATTCCATCTCTGTGGGAGCTGTACAGCACATTTGGAAGAAACATGAAAACCAAGGAACTGTGGCGAACTTCCCTGGAGTCGGTCGCAAGCGATCAACAACTCTGCGCGATGATGCTAGAATTGTTCGATGTGCGAAGCTAAATCCAAAAATATCATCGAGAGCTATTACGGAAACGATGGATCTTAGGGTCAGTTCTCGAACTGTACGTCGCAGGCTCAGAGAAAATGGTTTAAAAAACTGTTTAGCATCTAAGCGTCCATTTATAAGCAGTAAAAACAAAACAAAGCGTCTTGCATTTGCGAAGAAACATATTGGAAAGCCCTTGGAGTACTGGAAGTCAATCTTATGGACTGATGAAAGTAAATTCGAGCTGTTTGGACAAAAAAGCCGGTTCAGAGTGTGGCGTAAGCCTTGCGAAGCGTTGGCAGAACGCAACATACAAAAAACTGTGAAGCATGGTGGAGGTAATGTTATGGTGTGGGGCTCATTTGCTTGGTCTGGAGTTGGCAGCTTAGCTCGAATTAATGGAATAATGACCGCTGTAGATTATATTAACATATTACAAGAAAATTTAGAGATTTCTTTGCTTAAATGTGGCTTGGAGGGCCGATATTTATTTCAGCAAGATAATGACCCGAAGCACACAGCTAAAATATCCGCTGCATTCTTCAAGGCAAATAGGATCAAACAGCTTGAATGGCCGCCACAATCGCCCGACCTCAACCCGATTGAGAATTTATGGTCTTATTTGGATAGCAAAATTAATAAAACAAATGTGACTAACAAGGATTCCTACTTCGGTGCACTGGAAGAAGCTTGGGACAATATCGACCCTGAATACCTAAAGTCATTGGTGGAAAGCGTGCCTAGAAGATTAGCAGCGGTTTTGAAAGCAAAATGAGGCCACACAAAATATTAGATTAAGTTTAATTGAGTTTGTGTTTAATGTATGATTTAATTTGTCCAGAGCAAAATGAAGTGCTATTGATAAATACCCATGTAAATAAATAAATTTGTTGAATCTTGAAATTTTAATATCTATATATAATAAGCCATGGAATGTGCTACAAGTTTGCCTAAGATATAATATATGTAATCGAATTCATAAAGTAGTTCAGAAAGAAACTCTCATTTCCGTGTAAGTGTATGATTCTTTTTGTCCAGCACTGTATGTACCTTTCCGGACCAGCTTAAAATTGCTAGTCATACCAATCCACAAAAAGAGCTCTAAATCAGATCCTAAAAATTACAGGCCTATCTCTCTTACCAACTATGTCCAAACTTCTCGAGACACTGATGAAAGACAGACTTGTGAAACATCTACGTCAATGCAATCTATTAAGTGCGAGGCAGTTTGGCTACCAAAAGAACAAGGGCACAAATGAGACCATCACTACACTTATCGCTGACATAGTCCATCAACTGAACTACAAAAGAAAAGTAGCAGGCTTGTTCCTTATCTTATCTTATCTAGGTGAGGGCCCTTTCGGATGCACTTCGACCCAGTGGGATCTTTTGTGCATTTGCTCTCTCCTTTATACCTGCTCCCAGGCTTGCTCCATCATTTCCACAAAGCGGATGATGCAGTTCGCCGGGAGCACCTTGAATTCCTTTGGTTGCGGGTAACCGTTACCAAAGTAGTTCATTCTTTGTCTGGCAAGGGCATGACATTCACACAATAAGTGTTCCATAGTCTCATCCTCCTCGCCACACATTCTACAGTCTAAACTATCAGATAGTCCCATCTTGGCCAAGAGATCCTTGACCCCGAAGTGACCAGTGAACACCCCAGATATGATTCTGAGTTGCTTCCTACTGGATTTCCAGAGTTTTCTGGTCCAGCCCGAGTCCACTCCTTCTATGAAGAGCTTAGAGTGCCTTAAGCCAGCCTCATTCCTCCACTCGTGTTGGTGTTTGGTTTTGGCGTAGGCTTTAAAGGCCGATATTATGGTCCCCTGCGAGAGTCCCACAAATGGTTCTGGACCTACAAAGTGATTTGTAGAGCCCCCTCTTGCAAGCTCATCTGCTCTTTCGTTGCCGATGAAGCCCTTGTGCCCTGGTATCCAAACTAGTTGCACCTTATTGTGCCTTCCAAGTCTGTTTAGTGCTTGGACGCCATTATAAATTAGTCTAGAGTCCACTTTCGGCGCCGTAAGCGCTTTAAGGGCCGCTTGACTGTCACTGAGTATATAGATAGTCCGCCCTTTGGTTCGCCTGTCTATATTCTCCTGTACACAAGCAATTATGGCGTATGTCTCCGCTTGGAAGACAGTTGCCAAACTACCCATGCTTACACTACTACTGTAGTCATTTGCATAAATGCCTGCTCCCGTACCGGATCCCATTTTTGATCCGTCCGTGTACCATATACTGTCTTCGATACCAGACTTTGGTGGTTCTAGACCTTCGGCCCACTCAGCCCTGGTTGGAACTTTTGTTGTGTAGTTCCTGTGGAATACATACTTGGGTAGCATTTTGTCGCTTCCCATGTTTGTTATTCTGTCTAAGAAACCATCAGTCTCCATGTTTGTGTGCTTAGTTTTCGGCTTGCTATCGCTCCACAGTCCAAGAGTTCTTAATCTGTAGAGCGATTTGCGCGCCTCTGACTTAATCACCATGTGAAGTGGCGGTAGGTCCAGTAGGACTTCTAGCGCCGCTGTAGGCGTGGTACGAAACGCCCCTGTTATAGCCATGCATGCCGTTCTCTGCACCTTTCTCAGGGCCTCTCTGCATGTGCTCATTAAAGTCCTTGGCCACCATACCAGGCTACCGTACAGTATTATGGGTCTCACCATCATGGTATAGATCCACTTCAGTACCTTGGGGTTCAGTCCCCATGTTTTGCCATACGCTGATCTACACATTCCAAATACCCTCAGGGCCTTTGTAATGGTGAGATCTGTATGCTTCTTCCAGTTCAGTTCCTTATCCAGTGTGACACCTAGATATTTCACGTCATTGGACATTTCTAGTACCCTTCCGTACAGCTTTAACTGCTGTATTCCGCGAAGGGTCCTTTTCCTAGTAAAGGGTATTACTACAGTTTTGCCTGGATTAATGGATAATTGGTGACAGTCGCACCATTTCTCCACTTCCCTCAGTGCCTTGTTCATGATTTCTGATACCGTACTTGGGAATTTCCCATTAACCAGTATCACTAAATCATCAGCATATCCTACCGTGTGGATGGGACCTTTATTGAGTTCTATCAAGAGTGAGTTCACCACCAAACTCCATAGAGTTGGTGAAAGTACCCCACCTTGTGGACATCCCTTTGTGGCCGTGGCCATTATCTCATCCCCTAAAAGAGATGACTTTATCAGTCTGCCATTTAGCATGTTGCCTATCCATTTACATATGGTCGGCTCTATACCATGTTTTGCAGCTGCTTCGCTAATAGCATTATACGTGGTACGATCAAACGCTCCCTCCACGTCTAAGAAAGCCGCCAGACATAGTTCTTTATTCTCTATAGCCTGTTCAGCCTTGGTTGTTACCAGATGAAGTGCCGTTTCCGTTGACTTTCCTGGCTGATATGCACATTGCAGTTCGTGCAGCGGATGTCTCCTTAGTGGGCCATCCCTTATGTGTCTATCTACCAACTTCTCCGGCTTGTTCCTTGATTTGAGCTCAGCGTTCGTCTAATATGGTTGATCACAATACGTTACTCACAAAATTGGAGCATTATGGGATCAGGGGAAAAATGTTATCTCTTTTCCAGTCCTATTTAAGAAACCGGAAACAATTTGTAGAGATAAAATCGACTACAAAAACAATGAAATCGTAAGTAGTTCTAGGATGGCTGCGTTAACAAGAGGGGTTCCTCAGGGATCCATACAAGATCCTATATTTTTTATAATCTTTATGAATGATTTAATACCTTATATAAGTAATAGCCTTTCAAATACGCAGCTAGTGGTGTTGGAGACTCCAACAGTACTTAAGTTGGTACTACCTATTTTATATAAATGTTAAACATAGTCTTAACCTATTTTTACTACTTTTTCTGGTTATATGTGGCATGATGGCCCTTTGTTCTTCTTGTGCTAACCTCCATGGTCGCAATACATAGTTTTCCACAAAATAATCTTTTACTGTCGCTGCCTATCCCACAACTCATCTAGAATCAACATCAACACCTAGACAGTCTGCGTTACATGGTCCTTCGAAAGGCAAGAGCAGTGGGATCAAACGCGGCGCGGCGAAGTTGGAAACCGACCGGCAACGTGAGTCGAAATTATATTATCTCACATTTCACAAGAAGCACAGCAAATAGCGGCGCGAAAATCTTCGTCGCAGCGAGCTCAATTTTATTATTGAAATCATCATACCTACTCCAATTCATCATGCTCGATCAAAGATCCAGTTAACCTCGGACATCGAATATCTACATGAGTTATCTATGCATTATTTGCTTCTCTTCAATATTAATCTCAAGAAAAGCAACGAGAGCGGCGCGAAATCTTCGTCGCAATCGCAACAATTTCAAATTATGGTACGTCTCCACATTATAAAGCCGAAGACGCAAGATTTATAATACTTTAGTGCATAATAATATGCCTACGATAAGTACGATACCCTATTCATCAAGATTCATCTTCGACAAGAAGCGAAGCAAGTGAAACAACGACGCAAAATTTCGTCGAAACTTAATTAAATAATTAACGTGTTTGTTCAATTCATCATCGGTTTCAACAAAGTTCATCTTCATAATCGACGAGTCATCTTCACTTCAACGAGTGGCAGAGCAGGACAGCAGATCTAGTGTTCGCGTCTCCCTCACGCTCGAAGACTTGCGCCGGCGATGCGGGAGTGCGCAGAACACGACGGCGATAATAAGCACAGCCCAAGCTCAGACACAGCCGGGCCCTCGGGGAACAAAATGAAGGTACAAAAGAAGAGACTCCTGAGGCAGGAGACATACACAGTGACAGCAAACAGCCATCTGCAGCAGAGTCTCTTAGCCGCCGATAAGGCAGCCGAGGGCCTTCGTGAAGAAATAGCAAGTGTCCTCAAGCAGCTCGCTGTTGATGAGGGCATAGAAGACTCGTTCCTGAAGCGGTGCCCCCCGGCGTCGTCTGCACAACGTGCGCAAGCGTCGACCGACGCGTCGACTGCGCAAACAAGGGCGTCGACGATTGGACAGGCATCGCACACATTGAAGGCCCGGCGGTCCATTTCAAGCCCCAATCTCTCCGGCCTGGGCAAAGACACGGCAAAGAGGAAGTCGAGCGGATCGATCACCGTACTCCAGCGCCACATCACGAGCGATAAATTAAAGCCACCAAGTGCCTTGAAGGCAAAGCCTAGCAACTCGCCAAATAATTTTTAAGAAAAATAAAATATGCCATGAAACTGTCTGTGCTCAAATCAGATGAAAGTTCTAAATGAATCGCCTTTGTTACAAAGCATACAAAAATACATATGTATCCTTTAGTTTGTAGTGCTCGCCTGACACGAGAGTTTTTCACAGGGATAGGGCCCGCGAAATCGCAGCCTACCTTTTGATTAGCACGGCAGGCTGTTACTCTTTCAGGTGGCAAGGAACCCATCAGCTGCTTTGCGCACTGCGCCTTCATTCTGAAACAAATCAAGCATTTGTTAACAAACTTTTTAATGTGGTTGAGACCGTCAGTAAGCCAGTACCTTTGATTCAAGCTAGACTCAAGTCAAATTCATTCAAGACTCAATCGAAAGAACCGCTAGAAGATGATTACCGAAAGCATTTACAACGGAAGACGATCTGTCAAGAAGCTAAAGATGCTGACAAGACTCGTGCTAATATGGATGACACGTTTATGTCAATAACTATGGATTTACAGGCAGTGTTACAGATACCTAGTAGTGGCGAAAGTGTATTATACTACATGAGAAAATTAGTTCTCTTCAGTTTCACCATTTATGAAGCCAGTCTTCCAAATAATGCTTATTGTCTTTGCTGGAGTGAAATAAATGGTAAAAAAGGCAGTTGTGAAATTGGCACATGCCTTTTCTACTACTTATCTCAATTGCCAAAACCTGTGACAGAATTAAGCATTTTTTCGGATACATGCAGTGGCCAGAACCGGAATCAATATATTTCCGCTCTCTTACTTTGGACAGTACAGAAGATAGACCATCTGCAAATAATAGAGCAAACATTTCTCGAAAGTGGGCAAAGCCACATGGAAGTCGATTCAATGCATGCAGCTATTGAACACGCTTCAAAAAATATTTCAGTCAATAGCGTTTCTGACTGGAAGAATGTCTTTAAACTGGCTAGAATTAAAAAAACTAAATCCATTAACACAGCCGAAGGAAAGAAAAAAATTGAGATAGATAGCTATAAAGTGAAAGAGTTCAAATATAATGAAATGCTGGACTTGAAAAAGCTAAGTGCTTCTATAATGAACAATAAAAATAAAGATACCACGAATGAGGCCGTGAACTGGCTGAAAATCAAAAGAATTCGGTACATAAAAGGAGATTTGAAAATTTACTTTAACTACGACATGTCAGAGGATTTTCGTCAGTTAGATGTTTCCAATACAAAGCCAAACACACCAAGAACCAGAGCTAAGAGACATTCAAACCCACCATCAGTTGCAGTGTTATGGCCAGAAGAGTTAGAGCACAGGTACTGTAGTCAGTTACCTATAAGTATTGCTAAAAAAAGGATTTAGAAACGATGTGCAAGAAACAAATTATCCCTGAGGAATATCACGGTTGGATACAGAGCTTAAAAACATTTGCTTTTGAGAATTGAATTTTGAGATTCCGTGCCTCAATGCCAAGCGTCTTAGACTCGTGGTTGGGTCCGCGTACAAGTCTCTGAGAACTGCTTCTTCTATGGCAACATCAATTATGTTTCCTGGCTCTCGGCGATCTCGGCCACCGTATCCCAGGCCAATATTGCACAACCGGCGATGAACTTCTTGAAAGTGGCGAGCAGCAGGTCTTGGAACGTCATTAGGATACTGCTCCAAATAGGCGATACACGCAGCTCTTGCAGATCCATGGCACAATCTATAATAATAGTGCATGTTGGCTATTTGTAACGGCGAAAACTCTCGTAAGCGGGGCATGATGATTCAAACTGAACAAGTACTGGAGTAATCAAAGAAGTGGCGAGCAAAGACAAGCAATTGCGATTTGCGAGCGACTGAATAGTTGACCTATTGCCCAATGCCTTTATACCCCTCATGTTATCTCCACCTTCAACCCAAAAACACCCTTCAACTACCTGGGAACAAGCGGTCATTAAGGATTTTAAGAGGATTAAAATTAATAAAATTATGGTTTGATTTACGTACCCATTAGCGTGGTATTTTTCAAAGTCTGAGACAGTTTAAAAACGGTTTTAGAATCGGCATTAAGTGAGGTTTAATACTAAGCAAAAAAAATGGTAACTAAATCTGCGTTTTTTTTCAGAAAATTGTGTTTTTCTTTTAAAATTCGTAATTTTTGTAGCCATTTTTCAAAAACAATAATTTTTTTTGCGGATTTTCTCTTCTAGTTGGTTTTTTATTGTTATTAAGAATTATTAACCTGTCCCTTGGTAATACTCTGCATTTTTTATTTTCATTTTAGGACCATTGGATCAAAAGTTATACCGTCTGAATTAGGTGTATTACCCGAGTTTTTACAAAAATTTTCAAAATTCTGTAAAAAAAAAACTAATGACTAGAAAAAAAAAAAAACACCGTTTCACCGATGAAATTGGCTGAAATTTTTCTCCTTTTATTTTGTACAGTTTATGAAATTCCACCCTGTATATCTCTAGCGAAAAGAACGAATTCATTTAATTTAATTTCATTTCATTTCAAACACTTCTAGAAAAAATCTACTGTTTCAGCAGGTCAATGTCCTCCAGGCTTCCCATTATACAAACAAAGTCACAGATGCTGTAGATTTCGTCATGTCAAGTATCAGTGTCGTTCGAACCCTAAGTGTGCTCGATGCGCACAAAATCATGAAGCCTCTGAATGCTCTGTCCCTGACACTGAAGTATCATGCCTATACTGTTCTGATCCACATGCTGCATGGCTCTTGCCTTACACGGATTGACAGAGACAATAATATTAAATTATAGTGACGTAGATACATTAATAGATGTTTAAAAAATATTTATAAAGGCTCCTAACAGGGTTAATCTGTTAAAAGAAATGTACCCAAATTTACCCATACCGCCAAAGCCCGTAATAACTAGAAGCTGCATCCTATTATTCTAAACATTTAGAAAAAATATCTAATGTGGTTTCAATGTGGCGTGTAACGAAACTGTTTCTATTAAATAAGCTAAGAAAGCTTTAGCCAATCATACAAATTGCTATAACAAAATTGCAAAGTAGGGATTTGTCTATAATTCAATCATTCGAAATATTCGATGAAGTAAGGAATGCCTTGGAATGGACGGCAAATAACAAATTCATAAATAAACTCAACCAACTCATGGACAGAAATCCCGATTTTGATGTGCTCCGAGAAATGTGTGAGCAAATGAATATTGGAGCTCTGTGGTCGACTCACTCATGACAGCATCAGCTGGTCCGTGTTTACATGTTTAATATTTGATTTGACGCAAAAATGGACCCATAGAACTGTTAACTCAATGCAAGACTTTCGGAAGAAATGGTGAAATTGTTCGTGAACAAAGACTCTTTGCTATAACTGGGAAAAGTTTAAAATAAAATGTGCCGACTAACCGTTGACTCAGTGCTTCAAATAAGACAGTGATACGTACGTATAAACTTAAGTACGTGTAATACCTACTTAGTGCTATTCTAATTATTTATGTTCATATTTAGCCCAATTTAAGTTTACAGTATAAATTTAAATAAAATTATAGTGATATCATACGAAACACGTACTTTTGTATAACAACGCCATCTAGTGACAATGAAGCGCAATTCCCATCGACAAAGTGAGATAGCTAATTAATCTCAAGGTGCGTGCGCAATTAAAGTGCAAGGTGCAAGCGAGATAACCGTCGATCTACAAATCTAGCTGCATTTTTCACCACAAACAAGCTCCGCCCATCGGTAATGCAACTTGCCGACGGAAAGTAAAGAACAATAGAAAATAGGCCTACTTTGCCCTCGACATTACAATATTGTTGTTTTCTTCTATTAATCGACGTTTTAAACAATGTCACTATACGAAAATGTCACGGTACGAAGACACAGGACTAGGCTAAATTACTCGGAAGACATTATTATGCTCGCAAAGCAAATTAAATTTTACTCAGAACAGCTTACCTAATGTGTCCACCTTAGATTCTTCGATAGTTACAGACCTAAACAAACAAGTAGAAGGTCTCCACACCAAATTAGAGAGTGCAAACGACGAGATTGCAAAACTGTCGTTAGTAATATCAGACCTTAGGCAAATCAACGACGAATATAAAAAGAAAATTGCATTATACAAATCTGTAACAACTTCGGACATTATCAAAATAATCAACATGCCTCGAAGGCACTGACAAGAATGTCATCTACTCCTATGTTCCGGAAAATTAACCAGATGTGTGCAATAAAAACGTCAAGCACACAGCGTTCCAATTTTGTATGTCGTATGTTGGAAACTCTCCGGACTCCTGTAGTACCCAAAGAAAATGTGATTACTACACCACCGTCGGAAGTCAACGACATTGTGAACGAGACAATCACATTAAATATGAATACGAAAACTTCTGCGAGTGCGTCTACTCCAAAAAAACAATGTAGCAGTCGGATACCCGATTTCAGTCAACAAACAGACCAAAAAGGAAACACCATAACAAACAATAAAAGTAATGCGCCAGAGAAAAGAAAGATGTTCATATTTTTATGTATTTGAAGGGTCTGTCTGTCACCACCTCTTTTCAGAAGGACTAATTTTTCAAATGCTTCGTGAAATTGATAAGAAAGTACAGAATTTTAGCAAGGAGGATATTTGTATTATTCTCCTAGGCCATAACGATTTCAGAAGAACTCATAACTATCAAGAAATTGTATCTATTATTAGAAATAAGCTGAGTAGTATAAGTCATACAAATGTCGTCCTTTGTGCTCCAACTTACAAAATGAGCGTAAACAGTAACCTGTTTAATAGAAGAATACAAATGTTTAACGATATTTTGTGTAAAGATGTATTGCAACATGAATATGTGTATCTACTAGATTCTAATAAAAACTTAGAATATTCGAAAAAAATGTTTCGGACACAATCCGGTCAAATTAACAATGTCGGTTTAGCTAGAGTTTTCAGCGACATAAAAACCTACCTACCGGAAATACACCGTATAAATGGTGTCGGGACGCAGTCAGAAATTGAAAAAAATTACATAGTCATAGATACGCCAACAGAAATTAGCGACATTTTTTTAGGCATGATTCAAAGCCCGAAAACACCGTAGGGCAGGGTCAGGTTGCGCTGGGTATTTATTATAGTAACGATAACGATACGATGTCTGAGCAGTCCAACAACGTAGCCCTTCGTCTGCTACAAGCCCATGTTACTAGAACACACATCGATATGAAATATGAACGGGTAAATCCAATCGAAGTAGAATTCATAGTTAAGTCTTTAAAGCCAAAAACTTCATGCGGTTATGACGAGATTCCTATTAGAGATAAACTACGATAACATGTCCCGCCCCTCCAAATTACTATTTGAATGTGTTTAGTCACATCAGTACGAAAGGGTGTGTGTGTAGTTGTAAACCTTCATCGTCAGTAGCAGCCCGGCAGCGGTCTGAGACAGTCAAGCTATTGGTTCCACGTCGCTCAGAGACACGAAAGTACTGATTGCAAATAAGTTGGTTATGGACATGGAAAATTCAAGTAAAAAGAAAAAAGTGATGCGGAGTCAGGTAATCGTTTTATTCTTTAGTTTTGTGTTTCGTCGTATACTTACTGTAAATAGGCCGCATTTGTATTGACTTATATTTCTATTAATGTTAACTCTTTTCATATCTTAGGCACGAGAAGTGATAGCCACAGTATACCACCATATGAAGTATGAGGCGACAAATGGAGTGAAGCGCTTGACAGACGCTAGATGGAGAACTTCAAGAGCTGTGAGAGTTAGTGAAAAGACTGTATCAAGGATTCTCAAAGAAAAAGCGGAATGTGATGCAACTGGCACACACATGAGATCACCGCATAAAAACAAAAATCCTCGCAAACGTTTCAAGCGTGACATCGATGAATTTGACAAGGGGGTAACAAGGCGTATTATCAGTAACTTTCATAGAGAGTATAAACAATTCCCAACGTTAAAAGCTTTAAAAAGGGTGCTTACTGAAAAAATACAGTTTAACGGGTGTTTGGAGACATTACGGCGTATACTTTTAGATTTAGGATATGAGTGGAAAAATACCGAAGACAACCGTAGAGCGCTTGTTGAAAAACATGACGTGAAAATGCTCCGCTATAAATTTTTAAAACAATTGAAAAAATACCGAGACGAAGGAAGAAATATTATTTATACCGATGAAAGCTACATTCACACCACACACGTGCAAAATAAATCATGGGGAAACGAAGAAGGTACAGTAGCAAATAAAAAAAAATCTTAAGGGTTACGTATCATAATTGTTCATGCTGATGGAAGAAATGGTTTTGTCCCCAATGCTTGTTTGATTTACAAGGCAAGTTTAAAGACAGGTGACTACCACGACAACATGAACCACTACAATTATAAGAAGTGGTTCACAACGCAACTACTGCCTAACGTACCAGAAAAATTCGTTATTGTTATGGATAACGCCTCCTACCAAACACATTTACAGAAAAAGTTCCCACCTCCAACAGCAACAAAGCAGCCATGAAAGATTGGCTGAGGAATAAAAACATCGACTTTGAGGAAAATATGAAGAATATCGAACTCTACGATATAATTTTAAAAAATAAAGATAATTCTAGAAATTACGCCATTGATGGGGAAGCAAAAAAATATAAGTGCGATATTTTAAGACTTCCTCCCTATCACCCAGACTTAAACCCGATTGAAAAAATTTGGGGAGTGTTAAAAAACTATGTAGCAAACAAAAATGTGGACCAAAACTACACATCCATCATGAAATTACTTCATGAGCGTCTAGAAATGATCGATTGCACGATGTGGACCAACACTTGCAGACATGTCGAGGAGGCGGAATCCAAATACTGGAAAGACTACGATGACGAGCAAGAATTTATTATTCACGTAGGAGAATCCGATTCTGAAAATGATACGTCGAGCAATGACAGTGATGAAGAAAATTTTAAATCCAGTGCCAATAGGGCTCATTAAGAATATTATTCATTTATACTTTTTATTTTAATTAGGTAGGTAGTCGAACAACTAATCCAAGTATTTGTTTTAGTTTGACGGCTGTCTCAGCACGCACACATGCGTTGGGAGTATTGGTGGTGCTTTATAAATACTTTCACAGATACATTGAAGCGTTTTGAATTTTGGAGGGGCGGGACATGTTATCGTAGTTTATCTCTACCGTCATTAAGGAAAATATCGACGTATTAGCGGAACCACTGAATTATTTATTTAATGAATGTTTTGATCTACAGTGCTGGACAAAAAGAATCATACACTTACACGAAAAGTATATTTTCCTTTACAACTTTTTTGTGAACTTCACCACGTGATGTTTGTATAGAAAACTTTTAGGACATTTAATGAGCTCTATTATTAATATAACAATATTAGCGATCTTCTCAAAATATTGTTTTCTAGTGCTTGATTACTTTTACCGCGTCATTTTACTCTGGACAAAATAGATAATACGGACGCTTTACTAGAAATAAAATTGTACCACGTAATTGCCTGGCTAGAAACAAAATAAAAATAGGTCATTGTGTCAGTCTTGACCATTTGAAGTAATGTAGTGGGGATATAGCCTTCGATTCCTATCTTGATGGTTTACGCACGAGTAATCACATCATCGTTAAACTAAACCCATTATCGTAAATGCACTATTGTTGCGTTCCCACCACGCAGCCTTACAGAGAGTGTATATAAGCCAGCGTTCACCTAAATAAAGAACTCATTCTATTCCTGAAGCTTGTCTATCATTTACCTAGAACCTTAGTTCAGTTCATGGCGACCTTTAGCCAGGGCTAGTCGCCTCGCGGCGGACTAGCCAGTCGGGCTGCAAGCAGCCTCGACTCCAGCCTGTACCAACGCAGCGCCTCGAGCAAATCTTCATGGGGGTCATCAGAAGCAGCGAACTACTCAATCCACGACACGCGACGCGCCACACGAAATAAGAAAAATGGGCAGCCAGTGCGAAAAAACTCAGCAAAAACAAGAAGAGGTCATCATCGCACAGAACGGAGCCGGAAACAGCGCGCAGCCAGCACAAACCGACTTCGTGGCCAGCAACTCAACGGCCAACTACTTAACCACCACGGTTATGATACTAGTAGCAATCGGGTGCAGCTACATCATATGGAAGAAGGTACATAAATGCCTCACTAAGAAAATCGAGCGCCAAGCAGTAGCGGCAGTAATGCGTCAGCCAAACGCCGTATAAAGAAGCCAAAGAAAATCAAGCAGCAGTGATGCGCCAGCCGAACGCCGAATAAAGAAGATCATCGCAGGTCAGCAACAACATAAACCAGGGTACTATTTACATTTAACTATATATATTATTTTCTAAAGTGTTTAAAATGAATTATGTCCGAAATTCAAAAAATATTTGATCAATTAAGTAAATTAAATGAAGATATAAGAAAACTAGGACCACAACGTAGAACAGAAAAACTCGGTCTAGAAAAATTTGCTAAAGTAAATGCTTTGTATGAACAATACGAAAAATATATCGAAATAAATAGCGAAAAAATACAAAAGTCACAGATATCCTTACAGGACAGTCAAATAATACAAGCATATTATCAAAAAATAGAAGAAATATATAGCAAAATAATTAAATATTACAGCACGAACGAAGAACCCCAAACCAAAATGTCTACCCACGATAATTTCGACCTAAAGACCGCGGTATCATTATTACCAACAATGGACGGCTCGGAGACCGTCACTAACCAATTAATAGACTCAATCGAATTATATGACACAATGGTAAAAGAAGCCGAAAAAAAAATGTTAATCAACTTCGTATTAAAAACGCGACTAACACAAAGTGCTAAACTTAGACTATCAAATACATATAACACAATAAAAGATTTAGTAGATGACATGAAAACGCATTTATTAACAAAAAAATCAGCAACGGCAATTCAAACTAAAATGATGTATTCAAGACAAGGAAGTAGGTCAATCGAGCATTATGGCCAAGAATTAGAAGACCTATTAGTCAACTTAACAATAAGTCAAGCGAATAATAATTCCGAGGCTTACAAAATTTTAAAGCCTATAAATGAAAAAACCGCGATACATAAGTTTGCCGACGGATTACGCAACGAAAGGTTAAGTACAATTATCGCCGCCCACGGTTACAACTCGTTAAAAGACGCGATACAGGGAGCAAAGGATCAGGAAGTCACCATGACTTCCGCCTCAACAAGTCAAGGACAAGTCCTACATATGCGACGGGGCATGTATCCAAATAAAAGACCCTACAGGGGCAACTACCAAGAACGCTATTCACAGCGTCCACACCAAAATACGTATACAAAAAACAAAACAAATGGACCGCGTTATAATACGCGTGGTACGTATAAAACGAGGTACTCAAACTTCGGTCGAGGTAGTCGACCAGGCTATACAAAAAAAAGTCGACACCAAATAAATGTAGTAGAACAAGAACCTTTAAATGACACCGCAATGCAGTTTTTTCGAGACTAAAAATCATATTTTTACCTATAACAATTTAAATTCAGTGCAATTAGAAATAAAAGGCAAAACATATAATTGGTTAATTGATACAGGTGCGTCCTTGTTCGCAGTAAAGCACGATATTGCAATTTCAACCGGAAAAATTATTACCCGGAAAAATACATGTATAAATGGAATAGGAGGACGAATAATGTCATACGGAACAATTGATTTAAATTTAAAAAATATAACAAAACAAACATTCGAACATACATTCCATGTTTTCGAAAATTTACCATTACAAGTCGATGGAATAATAGGACAAGACTTTTTAATAAAATATAAATGCCGCATAGACTTCGAAAAAGAAATTATAATTTTAAATTTAAATAACCAACTATATGACATACCATTAAATATAAAAAACAAAAATATTCAAAGCATAAATTCAAATCAAATAACATTGCCAGCACGAACAGAATCAATAATAAAAGTCTCAACAAATTATTTAAATGACTGCGTAATTTTATCAAGTGAAATCGGTGACGGAATTTTTGTCGCAAATACATTAACAAAAAGTGTAAATGGTAAAATAACCGTTAGGGTGTTAAACACACGTAGCGAAGACGTAACATTAAATGGTTTCACACCACAAATAAGACCATCACACGAATACAAATGTTTCTCATTTGAAAAATATCAAAATAATGCAGAACGAGTAAAATTATTATTTTCATTATTAAACATGGAAAAATTACATAAAGAAGAAAACGATTCCATTGCAAGCATTTGCGCAAAATTTGCCGACATTTTTCATTTGCCAGGTGACTCATTAAATACCACGAATTTATATGAACAAAAAATACGTTTAAAACCAAATTCATCGCCGGTATACAGTAAACCATATCGGTTACCTCACTCGCAACGACCGGAAATAAATAAACAAATAAAGCAGATGCTCGAAAATGATATTATAGAGGAATCACAGTCAGAATGGGCAAGTCCAATACTCCTTGTTCCTAAAAAATCGGATTCAAGTGGAGAAAAGAAATGGAGACTAGTGATAGACTACAGGAAGGTAAACGAAGTCATTGAAAACGATAAATTTCCATTGCCAAATATTACCGAAATACTAGATTCATTAACGGGAGCAATGTACTTCACCACTCTAGATTTAAATCAAGGATATTATCAAATAAAACTCGATCCACAAAGTAGAAAATATACAGCATTTATCGCCGATAAACATTATCAAATGAAAAGATTAGCAATGGGTCTCAAGACCTCACCAAATGCGTTTAGCAGAGCAATGACTATAGCTATGTCGGGTCTAAATTATATAAAATGTATAGTTTATTTAGATGACATTATTGTCATGGGCAGGAACTTACAACAACACAATAAAAACCTCATAGACGTATTTACAAGACTACGTAAAGTGAATTTCAAATTAAATCCATTAAAATGAAACTTCTTACGAAAGGAAATATTGTATTTAGGACATGTAGTAACTCCGGAAGGAATAAAACCAGATCCAGAAAAAATAAATGTAGTGCAAAATTATCCAATACCAAACAACGCTGACGAAGTAAGGCGTTTTGTAGCTTTCATAAATTATTATAGAAAATTTATACCCCATTTTGCAGAAATTACACATCCATTAAATAATTTATTAAAGAAAAATATAGAATTTAATTGGACTAAACAATGCCAAACGGCATTCGAAACATTAAGAACAGCAATAACTTGCCCACCAATTTTACAATACCCGGACTTCTCGAGTGATAACGAGTTCGTGATACACACGGACGCCTCGGGCATAGCTGTAGGAAGTTTATTATCAAATAAAAACGGATTACCAGTAGCATACGCAAGCAGACCTTTAAATAAGGCAGAAAAAAATTATCCTACCACAGATAAAGAATTATTGGCTGTGGTATGGGCGGTAAAGTATTTTAGACCATATTTATATGGCCGTAGGTTCAGAATAATAACGGACCATCGCCCACTAATATATTTATTTGGCATGAATAATCCATCCAGCAGGCTCACTAAGTTTCGTTTGTGTTTAGAGGAATACGATTTTACAGTAGAATATTTGAAAGGAAAAGATAATGTAGCGGCCGACGCATTGTCTAGGATCGAAATAACTAGCGAAGAACTAAAAAGCATGACAAAGCAAGTAATATCAGTAATGACAAGAGCACAAAAGAAACGAATAGAAGCAAAAAAAAAGGCAAACGCCTCCACAACTAAAGTTTCTAACCATGACGGGAGTGCACACCCAACAATGGTGGAAATCTTAAAAAAACCTAATAACATGCCAGAATTAAGTTTTAATGAAAAAGATTACTATAACACACTAAAACAATCAGATTGTGAAACCAGTAAAGATAATGAGATAGTTTACTCGCCATCCTTACAGACTTTGTGTCCCAAAACCTATGTTCAACCGCGATCGAAACGAGCTTTTCCCGCGGCGGCATTAGGTACATTTTGCAAGACACAAGGAATAAAAGAGGTATGCATACTATATAATAATGACACCGCACAAATAATTAAACAGCTAGCACAATACATGCATACCAATAATACAGGGTCCGGACCCCGAATATGTATAATAAAAGGTGTCACGAAAATAAATGATAAGGATGACAGGCGAGTAATATTAAATGATTTCCATATATTGCCCACAAGTGGGCATGCCGGCATTCGAAGAATGACCAATCAACTCAAACGTTACTATTATTGGCCAGGAATGGATAACGATATCCATCAATTTGTCAAAAGATGTGATAAGTGTCAGAAACAAAAATATCACACGAACACAAAACAGCCACTATGTATAACTAGTACGGCAACAACAGCTTTTGACAAGTTATTTTTAGATCTAGTGGGACCTCTGCCAAAAGATGCAAACGGATATTGTTATATATTAACATTGCAATGCGAACTAACAAAATACGTCGAGGCCTACCCACTACTAAATAAGGAGACAACCACGGTCGCGCGATCATTTGTAGAAAATTTCATACTGCGATATGGAATTCCCCGAGAAATCGGTACGGATAGAGGAACGGAATTCATTTCGTCAACTATGCGCGAGGTTTGTCAACTTTTGAAAATCAATCAATTGCAATCGACCGCTTACCACCATGAAAGCCTAGGATCATTAGAAAATTCACATAAATCATTAGGAGCTTATCTTAGGATACAAACTAACAATCAGGCACAACAGTGGTCCGATTGGTTGCAATATTGGTGTTTTTCATATAATACAGCAGTACATACTTCAACGAAGTACACACCATACGAATTGGTGTTCGGTAAACTATGTCGTTTACCAGGAAATATTGTAAGTCAAATAGACCCAATATATAATTTTAATTCATATCCAATAGAGCTTAGGTATAGATTACAAAAATCCCAAGAGGATGCTAGAAATAATTTAATAAAAACAAAGCAAAATAGAAAATTACAGTACGATAAAAACATTAATCCCACAAATTATAACATAGGAGATTTAATATTAATAAAAAAGGAAGATCGCGATAAAATGACCACCGTATATACGGGGCCATACACAGTAATTCAAGACCTAAATGAAAATGTAAAAATACTAGTGTCAGGAAAAGAGAACATTGTTCACAAAAACAGAACAAAACTCTATTATTCATAAAACATTAACATTATATATAAAAAAAAAAAAAAATATATATATATATATATATAATAAAATAAAATAATAAAAAAAAAATAATAAAAAAAAAAAAAAAAAACTTACCTTTCGCTCCATTAACACTCACTAAGTATTAAAAACACTAACACAAAAAAAAAAAAAAAGGGCTAAACATAGAAAAAAAAAAAAAAAGAAACACTACACTAAACCCCCCCCCCCCCCCTGAATTTTTTTTTTTTTTACTCAAAATCTGCCAAAGCATCCCACTCCACGCGACGCCAGGTAATAATCCAAAACAGTTGGTTATCAGATAGTCTGTAGTCCACATACAACAATTCCCCATCGGGAAGCGTCACGGCCAACCACACACATACCGCCGGGAAAAAGTCTGTACTAGTGTTAATAGGACACATAAGCGGGTGCCCTACTGGAGCCGCGAACAAGGCAAAGAACACCTCACTACGCCAAGCGCAATAAAAAAATTCAACTTCGAACATTGCACTAAATGAAGTGCACCGCGAGTAAATAGAACTTAACACGGGATGGATCGACATGTTCATCTGAGATATTACAAAGAACTGAATAAAACTAAAGAAACATCATCATAACTTACAGACCACCCAGGGCAAAAATTGCAACAGTAAACCACTGATATTAAATACATCCCAAACCATATAGGGGACCACTCCCTTCCTAGCTCTAAGAAATATCGTATTTAAGCACTACTTAGACATAATCAATGTCAGCAATAGCCATAAAAATTATGTTAACAATAACACATTTCAAACTGTACACTAAGTTACATAGATATAACTTACATAGATATAACTTGCATAGATATAAGGTACATACATTATATAAGTTATTTTTAAGCCAAAAATATGTCTACACATTTTTGTCTCAAAAAAAAATGGAAGGACGTGTATTGGGGATATAGCCTTCGATTCCTATCTTGATGGTTTACGCACTAGTAATCACATCATCGTTAAACTAAACCCATTATCGTAAATGCACTATTGTTGCGTTCCCACCACGCAGCCTTACAGAGAGTGTATATAAGCCAGCGTTCACCTAAATAAAGAACTCATTCTATTCCTGAAGCTTGTCTATCATTTACCTAGAACCTTAGTTCAGTTCAGTAACTTTCATGTATTATTTCAATTTTGAAGATGTCAGGAAAACAGATTTCCATAGATGTTCGTAATCTGGTTATACGTGATAGGAAAAAACAAATTTCGTTTCGGAAAATTGCCGAAAAATATTCCATCTCTGTGGGAGCTGTACAGCACATTTGGAAGAAACATGAAAACCAAGGAACTGTGGCGAACTTCCCTGGAGTCGGTCGCAAGCGATCAACAACTCTGCGCGATGATGCTAGAATTGTTCGATGTGCGAAGCTAAATCCAAAAATATCATCGAGAGCTATTACGGAAACGATGGATCTTAGGGTCAGTTCTCGAACTGTACGTCGCAGGCTCAGAGAAAATGGTTTAAAAAACTGTTTAGCATCTAAGCGTCCATTTATAAGCAGTAAAAACAAAACAAAGCGTCTTGCATTTGCGAAGAAACATATTGGAAAGCCCTTGGAGTACTGGAAGTCAATCTTATGGACTGATGAAAGTAAATTCGAGCTGTTTGGACAAAAAAGCCGGTTCAGAGTGTGGCGTAAGCCTTGCGAAGCGTTGGCAGAACGCAACATACAAAAAACTGTGAAGCATGGTGGAGGTAATGTTATGGTGTGGGGCTCATTTGCTTGGTCTGGAGTTGGCAGCTTAGCTCGAATTAATGGAATAATGACCGCTGTAGATTATATTAACATATTACAAGAAAATTTAGAGATTTCTTTGCTTAAATGTGGCTTGGAGGGCCGATATTTATTTCAGCAAGATAATGACCCGAAGCACACAGCTAAAATATCCGCTGCATTCTTCAAGGCAAATAGGATCAAACAGCTTGAATGGCCGCCACAATCGCCCGACCTCAACCCGATTGAGAATTTATGGTCTTATTTGGATAGCAAAATTAATAAAACAAATGTGACTAACAAGGATTCCTACTTCGGTGCACTGGAAGAAGCTTGGGACAATATCGACCCTGAATACCTAAAGTCATTGGTGGAAAGCGTGCCTAGAAGATTAGCAGCGGTTTTGAAAGCAAAATGAGGCCACACAAAATATTAGATTAAGTTTAATTGAGTTTGTGTTTAATGTATGATTTAATTTGTCCAGAGCAAAATGAAGTGCTATTGATAAATACCCATGTAAATAAATAAATTTGTTGAATCTTGAAATTTTAATATCTATATATAATAAGCCATGGAATGTGCTACAAGTTTGCCTAAGATATAATATATGTAATCGAATTCATAAAGTAGTTCAGAAAGAAACTCTCATTTCCGTGTAAGTGTATGATTCTTTTTGTCCAGCACTGTATGTACCTTTCCGGACCAGCTTAAAATTGCTAGTCATACCAATCCACAAAAAGAGCTCTAAATCAGATCCTAAAAATTACAGGCCTATCTCTCTTACCAACTATGTCCAAACTTCTCGAGACACTGATGAAAGACAGACTTGTGAAACATCTACGTCAATGCAATCTATTAAGTGCGAGGCAGTTTGGCTACCAAAAGAACAAGGGCACAAATGAGGCCATCACTACACTTATCGCTGACATAGTCCATCAACTGAACTACAAAAGAAAAGTAGCAGGCTTGTTCCTTATCTTATCTTATCTAGGTGAGGGCCCTTTCGGATGCACTTCGACCCAGTGGGATCTTTTGTGCATTTGCTCTCTCCTTTATACCTGCTCCCAGGCTTGCTCCATCATTTCCACAAAGCGGATGATGCAGTTCGCCGGGAGCACCTTGAATTCCTTTGGTTGCGGGTAACCGTTACCAAAGTAGTTCATTCTTTGTCTGGCAAGGGCATGACATTCACACAATAAGTGTTCCATAGTCTCATCCTCCTCGCCACACATTCTACAGTCTAAACTATCAGATAGTCCCATCTTGGCCAAGAGATCCTTGACCCCGAAGTGACCAGTGAACACCCCAGATATGATTCTGAGTTGCTTCCTACTGGATTTCCAGAGTTTTCTGGTCCAGCCCGAGTCCACTCCTTCTATGAAGAGCTTAGAGTGCCTTAAGCCAGCCTCATTCCTCCACTCGTGTTGGTGTTTGGTTTTGGCGTAGGCTTTAAAGGCCGATATTATGGTCCCCTGCGAGAGTCCCACAAATGGTTCTGGACCTACAAAGTGATTTGTAGAGCCCCCTCTTGCAAGCTCATCTGCTCTTTCGTTGCCGATGAAGCCCTTGTGCCCTGGTATCCAAACTAGTTGCACCTTATTGTGCCTTCCAAGTCTGTTTAGTGCTTGGACGCCATTATAAATTAGTCTAGAGTCCACTTTCGGCGCCGTAAGCGCTTTAAGGGCCGCTTGACTGTCACTGAGTATATAGATAGTCCGCCCTTTGGTTCGCCTGTCTATATTCTCCTGTACACAAGCAATTATGGCGTATGTCTCCGCTTGGAAGACAGTTGCCAAACTACCCATGCTTACACTACTACTGTAGTCATTTGCATAAATGCCTGCTCCCGTACCGGATCCCATTTTTGATCCGTCCGTGTACCATATACTGTCTTCGATACCAGACTTTGGTGGTTCTAGACCTTCGGCCCACTCAGCCCTGGTTGGAACTTTTGTTGTGTAGTTCCTGTGGAATACATACTTGGGTAGCATTTTGTCGCTTCCCATGTTTGTTATTCTGTCTAAGAAACCATCAGTCTCCATGTTTGTGTGCTTAGTTTTCGGCTTGCTATCGCTCCACAGTCCAAGAGTTCTTAATCTGTAGAGCGATTTGCGCGCCTCTGACTTAATCACCATGTGAAGTGGCGGTAGGTCCAGTAGGACTTCTAGCGCCGCTGTAGGCGTGGTACGAAACGCCCCTGTTATAGCCATGCATGCCGTTCTCTGCACCTTTCTCAGGGCCTCTCTGCATGTGCTCATTAAAGTCCTTGGCCACCATACCAGGCTACCGTACAGTATTATGGGTCTCACCATCATGGTATAGATCCACTTCAGTACCTTGGGGTTCAGTCCCCATGTTTTGCCATACGCTGATCTACACATTCCAAATACCCTCAGGGCCTTTGTAATGGTGAGATCTGTATGCTTCTTCCAGTTCAGTTCCTTATCCAGTGTGACACCTAGATATTTCACGTCATTGGACATTTCTAGTACCCTTCCGTACAGCTTTAACTGCTGTATTCCGCGAAGGGTCCTTTTCCTAGTAAAGGGTATTACTACAGTTTTGCCTGGATTAATGGATAATTGGTGACAGTCGCACCATTTCTCCACTTCCCTCAGTGCCTTGTTCATGATTTCTGATACCGTACTTGGGAATTTCCCATTAACCAGTATCACTAAATCATCAGCATATCCTACCGTGTGGATGGGACCTTTATTGAGTTCTATCAAGAGTGAGTTCACCACCAAACTCCATAGAGTTGGTGAAAGTACCCCACCTTGTGGACTAAAGTAGTTCAGAAAGAAACTCTCATTTCCGTGTAAGTGTATGATTCTTTTTGTCCAGCACTGTATGTACCTTTCCGGACCAGCTTAAAATTGCTAGTCATACCAATCCACAAAAAGAGCTCTAAATCAGATCCTAAAAATTACAGGCCTATCTCTCTTACCAACTATGTCCAAACTTCTCGAGACACTGATGAAAGACAGACTTGTGAAACATCTACGTCAATGCAATCTATTAAGTGCGAGGCAGTTTGGCTACCAAAAGAACAAGGGCACAAATGAGGCCATCACTACACTTATCGCTGACATAGTCCATCAACTGAACTACAAAAGAAAAGTAGCAGGCTTGTTCCTTGATTTGAGCTCAGCGTTCGTCTAATATGGTTGATCACAATACGTTACTCACAAAATTGGAGCATTATGGGATCAGGGGAAAAATGTTATCTCTTTTCCAGTCCTATTTAAGAAACCGGAAACAATTTGTAGAGATAAAATCGACTACAAAAACAATGAAATCGTAAGTAGTTCTAGGATGGCTGCGTTAACAAGAGGGGTTCCTCAGGGATCCATACAAGATCCTATATTTTTTATAATCTTTATGAATGATTTAATACCTTATATAAGTAATAGCCTTTCAAATACGCAGCTAGTGGTGTTGGAGACTCCAACAGTACTTAAGTTGGTACTACCTATTTTATATAAATGTTAAACATAGTCTTAACCTATTTTTACTACTTTTTCTGGTTATATGTGGCATGATGGCCCTTTGTTCTTCTTGTGCTAACCTCCATGGTCGCAATACATAGTTTACCACAAAATAATCTTTTACTGTCGCTGCCTATCCCACAACTCATCTAGAATCAACATCAACACCTAGACAGTCTGCGTTACATGGTCCTTCGAAAGGCAAGAGCAGTGGGATCAAACGCGGCGCGGCGAAGTTGGAAACCGACCGGCAACGTGAGTCGAAATTATATTATCTCACATTTCACAAGAAGCACAGCAAATAGCGGCGCGAAAATCTTCGTCGCAGCGAGCTCAATTTTATTATTGAAATCATCATACCTACTCCAATTCATCATGCTCGATCAAAGATCCAGTTAACCTCGGACATCGAATATCTACATGAGTTATCTATGCATTATTTGCTTCTCTTCAATATTAATCTCAAGAAAAGCAACGAGAGCGGCGCGAAATCTTCGTCGCAATCGCAACAATTTCAAATTATGGTACGTCTCCACATTATAAAGCCGAAGACGCAAGATTTATAATACTTTAGTGCATAATAATATGCCTACGATAAGTACGATACCCTATTCATCAAGATTCATCTTCGACAAGAAGCGAAGCAAGTGAAACAACGACGCAAAATTTCGTCGAAACTTAATTAAATAATTAACGTGTTTGTTCAATTCATCATCGGTTTCAACAAAGTTCATCTTCATAATCGACGAGTCATCTTCACTTCAACGAGTGGCAGAGCAGGACAGCAGATCTAGTGTTCGCGTCTCCCTCACGCTCGAAGACTTGCGCCGGCGATGCGGGAGTGCGCAGAACACGACGGCGATAATAAGCACAGCCCAAGCTCAGACACAGCCGGGCCCTCGGGGAACAAAATGAAGGTACAAAAGAAGAGACTCCTGAGGCAGGAGACATACACAGTGACAGCAAACAGCCATCTGCAGCAGAGTCTCTTAGCCGCCGATAAGGCAGCCGAGGGCCTTCGTGAAGAAATAGCAAGTGTCCTCAAGCAGCTCGCTGTTGATGAGGGCATAGAAGACTCGTTCCTGAAGCGGTGCCCCCCGGCGTCGTCTGCACAACGTGCGCAAGCGTCGACCGACGCGTCGACTGCGCAAACAAGGGCGTCGACGATTGGACAGGCATCGCACACATTGAAGGCCCGGCGGTCCATTTCAAGCCCCAATCTCTCCGGCCTGGGCAAAGACACGGCAAAGAGGAAGTCGAGCGGATCGATCACCGTACTCCAGCGCCACATCACGAGCGATAAATTAAAGCCACCAAGTGCCTTGAAGGCAAAGCCTAGCAACTCGCCAAATAATTTTTAAGAAAAATAAAATATGCCATGAAACTGTCTGTGCTCAAATCAGATGAAAGTTCTAAATGAATCGCCTTTGTTACAAAGCACACAAAAATACATATGTATCCTTTAGTTTGTAGTGCTCGCCTGACACGAGAGTTTTTCACAGGGATAGGGCCCGCGAAATCGCAGCCTACCTTTTGATTAGCACGGCAGGCTGTTACTCTTTCAGGTGGCAAGGAACCCATCAGCTGCTTTGCGCACTGCGCCTTCATTCTGAAACAAATCAAGCATTTGTTAACAAACTTTTTAATGTGGTTGAGACCGTCAGTAAGCCAGTACCTTTGATTCAAGCTAGACTCAAGTCAAATTCATTCAAGACTCAATCGAAAGAACCGCTAGAAGATGATTACCGAAAGCATTTACAACGGAAGACGATCTGTCAAGAAGCTAAAGATGCTGACAAGACTCGTGCTAATATGGATGACACGTTTATGTCAATAACTATGGATTTACAGGCAGTGTTACAGATACCTAGTAGTGGCGAAAGTGTATTATACTACATGAGAAAATTAGTTCTCTTCAGTTTCACCATTTATGAAGCCAGTCTTCCAAATAATGCTTATTGTCTTTGCTGGAGTGAAATAAATGGTAAAAAAGGCAGTTGTGAAATTGGCACATGCCTTTTCTACTACTTATCTCAATTGCCAAAACCTGTGACAGAATTAAGCATTTTTTCGGATACATGCAGTGGCCAGAACCGGAATCAATATATTTCCGCTCTCTTACTTTGGACAGTACAGAAGATAGACCATCTGCAAATAATAGAGCAAACATTTCTCGAAAGTGGGCAAAGCCACATGGAAGTCGATTCAATGCATGCAGCTATTGAACACGCTTCAAAAAATATTTCAGTCAATAGCGTTTCTGACTGGAAGAATGTCTTTAAACTGGCTAGAATTAAAAAAACTAAATCCATTAACACAGCCGAAGGAAAGAAAAAAATTGAGATAGATAGCTATAAAGTGAAAGAGTTCAAATATAATGAAATGCTGGACTTGAAAAAGCTAAGTGCTTCTATAATGAACAATAAAAATAAAGATACCACGAATGAGGCCGTGAACTGGCTGAAAATCAAAAGAATTCGGTACATAAAAGGAGATTTGAAAATTTACTTTAACTACGACATGTCAGAGGATTTTCGTCAGTTAGATGTTTCCAATACAAAGCCAAACACACCAAGAACCAGAGCTAAGAGACATTCAAACCCACCATCAGTTGCAGTGTTATGGCCAGAAGAGTTAGAGCACAGGTACTGTAGTCAGTTACCTATAAGTATTGCTAAAAAAAAGGATTTAGAAACGATGTGCAAGAAACAAATTATCCCTGAGGAATATCACGGTTGGATACAGAGCTTAAAAACATTTGCTTTTGAGAATTGAATTTTGAGATTCCGTGCCTCAATGCCAAGCGTCTTAGACTCGTGGTTGGGTCCGCGTACAAGTCTCTGAGAACTGCTTCTTCTATGGCAACATCAATTATGTTTCCTGGCTCTCGGCGATCTCGGCCACCGTATCCCAGGCCAATATTGCACAACCGGCGATGAACTTCTTGAAAGTGGCGAGCAGCAGGTCTTGGAACGTCATTAGGATACTGCTCCAAATAGGCGATACACGCAGCTCTTGCAGATCCATGGCACAATCTATAATAATAGTGCATGTTGGCTATTTGTAACGGCGAAAACTCTCGTAAGCGGGGCATGATGATTCAAACTGAACAAGTACTGGAGTAATCAAAGAAGTGGCGAGCAAAGACAAGCAATTGCGATTTGCGAGCGACTGAATAGTTGACCTATTGCCCAATGCCTTTATACCCCTCATGTTATCTCCACCTTCAACCCAAAAACACCCTTCAACTACCTGGGAACAAGCGGTCATTAAGGATTTTAAGAGGATTAAAATTAATAAAATTATGGTTTGATTTACGTACCCATTAGCGTGGTATTTTTCAAAGTCTGAGACAGTTTAAAAACGGTTTTAGAATCGGCATTAAGTGAGGTTTAATACTAAGCAAAAAAAATGGTAACTAAATCTGCGTTTTTTTCAGAAAATTGTGTTTTTCTTTTAAAATTCGTAATTTTTGTAGCCATTTTTCAAAAACAATAATTTTTTTTGCGGATTTTCTCTTCTAGTTGGTTTTTTATTGTTATTAAGAATTATTAACCTGTCCCTTGGTAATACTCTGCATTTTTTATTTTCATTTTAGGACCATTGGATCAAAAGTTATACCGTCTGAATTAGGTGTATTACCCGAGTTTTTACAAAAAATTTCAAAATTCTGTAAAAAAAAACTAATGACTAGAAAAAAAAAAAAACACCGTTTCACCGATGAAATTGGCTGAAATTTTTCTCCTTTTATTTTGTACAGTTTATGAAATTCCACCCTGTATATCTCTAGCGAAAAGAACGAATTCATTTAATTTAATTTCATTTCATTTCAAACACTTCTAGAAAAAATCTACTGTTTCAGCAGGTCAATAGCTGTGTCCTCCAGGCTTCCCATTATACAAACAAAGTCACAGATGCTGTAGATTTCGTCATGTCAAGTATCAGTGTCGTTCGAACCCTAAGTGTGCTCGATGCGCACAAAATCATGAAGCCTCTGAATGCTCTGTCCCTGACACTGAAGTATCATGCCTATACTGTTCTGATCCACATGCTGCATGGCTCTTGCCTTACACGGATTGACAGAGACAATAATATTAAATTATAGTGACGTAGATACATTAATAGATGTTTAAAAAATATTTATAAAGGCTCCTAACAGGGTTAATCTGTTAAAAGAAATGTACCCAAATTTACCCATACCGCCAAAGCCCGTAATAACTAGAAGCTGCATCCTATTATTCTAAACATTTAGAAAAAATATCTAATGTGGTTTCAATGTGGCGTGTAACGAAACTGTTTCTATTAAATAAGCTAAGAAAGCTTTAGCCAATCATACAAATTGCTATAACAAAATTGCAAAGTAGGGATTTGTCTATAATTCAATCATTCGAAATATTCGATGAAGTAAGGAATGCCTTGGAATGGACGGCAAATAACAAATTCATAAATAAACTCAACCAACTCATGGACAGAAATCCCGATTTTGATGTGCTCCGAGAAATGTGTGAGCAAATGAATATTGGAGCTCTGTGGTCGACTCACTCATGACAGCATCAGCTGGTCCGTGTTTACATGTTTAATATTTGATTTGACGCAAAAATGGACCCATAGAACTGTTAACTCAATGCAAGACTTTCGGAAGAAATGGTGAAATTGTTCGTGAACAAAGACTCTTTGCTATAACTGGGAAAAGTTTAAAATAAAATGTGCCGACTAACCGTTGACTCAGTGCTTCAAATAAGACAGTGATACGTACGTATAAACTTAAGTACGTGTAATACCTACTTAGTGCTATTCTAATTATTTATGTTCATATTTAGCCCAATTTAAGTTTACAGTATAAATTTAAATAAAATTATAGTGATATCATACGAAACACGTACTTTTGTATAACAACGCCATCTAGTGACAATGAAGCGCAATTCCCATCGACAAAGTGAGATAGCTAATTAATCTCAAGGTGCGTGCGCAATTAAAGTGCAAGGTGCAAGCGAGATAACCGTCGATCTACAAATCTAGCTGCATTTTTCACCACAAACAAGCTCCGCCCATCGGTAATGCAACTTGCCGACGGAAAGTAAAGAACAATAGAAAATAGGCCTACTTTGCCCTCGACATTACAATATTGTTGTTTTCTTCTATTAATCGACGTTTTAAACAATGTCACTATACGAAAATGTCACGGTACGAAGACACAGGACTAGGCTAAATTACTCGGAAGACATTATTATGCTCGCAAAGCAAATTAAATTTTACTCAGAACAGCTTACCTAATGTGTCCACCTTAGATTCTTCGATAGTTACAGACCTAAACAAACAAGTAGAAGGTCTCCACACCAAATTAGAGAGTGCAAACGACGAGATTGCAAAACTGTCGTTAGTAATATCAGACCTTAGGCAAATCAACGACGAATATAAAAAGAAAATTGCATTATACAAATCTGTAACAACTTCGGACATTATCAAAATAATCAACATGCCTCGAAGGCACTGACAAGAATGTCATCTACTCCTATGTTCCGGAAAATTAACCAGATGTGTGCAATAAAAACGTCAAGCACACAGCGTTCCAATTTTGTATGTCGTATGTTGGAAACTCTCCGGACTCCTGTAGTACCCAAAGAAAATGTGATTACTACACCACCGTCGGAAGTCAACGACATTGTGAACGAGACAATCACATTAAATATGAATACGAAAACTTCTGCGAGTGCGTCTACTCCAAAAAAACAATGTAGCAGTCGGATACCCGATTTCAGTCAACAAACAGACCAAAAAGGAAACACCATAACAAACAATAAAAGTAATGCGCCAGAGAAAAGAAAGATGTTCATATTTTTATGTATTTGAAGGGTCTGTCTGTCACCACCTCTTTTCAGAAGGACTAATTTTTCAAATGCTTCGTGAAATTGATAAGAAAGTACAGAATTTTAGCAAGGAGGATATTTGTATTATTCTCCTAGGCCATAACGATTTCAGAAGAACTCATAACTATCAAGAAATTGTATCTATTATTAGAAATAAGCTGAGTAGTATAAGTCATACAAATGTCGTCCTTTGTGCTCCAACTTACAAAATGAGCGTAAACAGTAACCTGTTTAATAGAAGAATACAAATGTTTAACGATATTTTGTGTAAAGATGTATTGCAACATGAATATGTGTATCTACTAGATTCTAATAAAAACTTAGAATATTCGAAAAAAATGTTTCGGACACAATCCGGTCAAATTAACAATGTCGGTTTAGCTAGAGTTTTCAGCGACATAAAAACCTACCTACCGGAAATACACCGTATAAATGGTGTCGGGACGCAGTCAGAAATTGAAAAAAATTACATAGTCATAGATACGCCAACAGAAATTAGCGACATTTTTTTAGGCATGATTCAAAGCCCGAAAACACCGTAGGGCAGGGTCAGGTTGCGCTGGGTATTTATTATAGTAACGATAACGATACGATGTCTGAGCAGTCCAACAACGTAGCCCTTCGTCTGCTACAAGCCCATGTTACTAGAACACACATCGATATGAAATATGAACGGGTAAATCCAATCGAAGTAGAATTCATAGTTAAGTCTTTAAAGCCAAAAACTTCATGCGGTTATGACGAGATTCCTATTAGAGATAAACTACGATAACATGTCCCGCCCCTCCAAATTACTATTTGAATGTGTTTAGTCACATCTGTACGAAAGGGTGTGTGTGTAGTTGTAAACCTTCATCGTCAGTAGCAGCCCGGCAGCGGTCTGAGACAGTCAAGCTATTGGTTCCACGTCGCTCAGAGACACGAAAGTACTGATTGCAAATAAGTTGGTTATGGACATGGAAAATTCAAGTAAAAAGAAAAAAGTGATGCGGAGTCAGGTAATCGTTTTATTCTTTAGTTTTGTGTTTCGTCGTATACTTACTGTAAATAGGCCGCATTTGTATTGACTTATATTTCTATTAATGTTAACTCTTTTCATATCTTAGGCACGAGAAGTGATAGCCACAGTATACCACCATATGAAGTATGAGGCGACAAATGGAGTGAAGCGCTTGACAGACGCTAGATGGAGAACTTCAAGAGCTGTGAGAGTTAGTGAAAAGACTGTATCAAGGATTCTCAAAGAAAAAGCGGAATGTGATGCAACTGGCACACACATGAGATCACCGCATAAAAACAAAAATCCTCGCAAACGTTTCAAGCGTGACATCGATGAATTTGACAAGGGGGTAACAAGGCGTATTATCAGTAACTTTCATAGAGAGTATAAACAATTCCCAACGTTAAAAGCTTTAAAAAGGGTGCTTACTGAAAAAATACAGTTTAACGGGTGTTTGGAGACATTACGGCGTATACTTTTAGATTTAGGATATGAGTGGAAAAATACCGAAGACAACCGTAGAGCGCTTGTTGAAAAACATGACGTGAAAATGCTCCGCTATAAATTTTTAAAACAATTGAAAAAATACCGAGACGAAGGAAGAAATATTATTTATACCGATGAAAGCTACATTCACACCACACACGTGCAAAATAAATCATGGGGAAACGAAGAAGGTACAGTAGCAAATAAAAAAAAATCTTAAGGGTTACGTATCATAATTGTTCATGCTGATGGAAGAAATGGTTTTGTCCCCAATGCTTGTTTGATTTACAAGGCAAGTTTAAAGACAGGTGACTACCACGACAACATGAACCACTACAATTATAAGAAGTGGTTCACAACGCAACTACTGCCTAACGTACCAGAAAAATTCGTTATTGTTATGGATAACGCCTCCTACCAAACACATTTACAGAAAAAGTTCCCACCTCCAACAGCAACAAAGCAGCCATGAAAGATTGGCTGAGGAATAAAAACATCGACTTTGAGAAAAATATGAAGAATATCGAACTCTACGATATAATTTTAAAAAATAAAGATAATTCTAGAAATTACGCCATTGATGGGGAAGCAAAAAAATATAATTGCGATATTTTAAGACTTCCTCCCTATCACCTAGACTTAAACCCGATTGAAAAAATTTGGGGAGTGTTAAAAAACTATGTAGCAAACAAAAATGTGGACCAAAACTACACATCCATCATGAAATTACTTCATGAGCGTCTAGAAATGATCGATTGCACGATGTGGACCAACACTTGCAGACATGTCGAGGAGGCGGAATCCAAATACTGGAAAGACTACGATGACGAGCAAGAATTTATTATTCACGTAGGAGAATCCGATTCTGAAAATGATACGTCGAGCAATGACAGTGATGAAGAAAATTTTAAATCCAGTGCCAATAGGGCTCATTAAGAATATTATTCATTTATACTTTTTATTTTAAGTAGGTAGGTAGTCGAACAACTAATCCAAGTATTTGTTTTAGTTTGACGGCTGTCTCAGCACGCACACATGCGTTGGGAGTATTGGTGGTGCTTTATAAATACTTTCACAGATACATTGAAGCGTTTTGAATTTTGGAGGGGCGGGACATGTTATCGTAGTTTATCTCTACCGTCATTAAGGAAAATATCGACGTATTAGCGGAACCACTGAATTATTTATTTAATGAATGTTTTGATCTACAGTGCTGGACAAAAAGAATCATACACTTACACGAAAAGTATATTTTCCTTTACAACTTTTTTTGTGAACTTCACCACGTGATGTTTGTATAGAAAACTTTTAGGACATTTAATGAGCTCTATTATTAATATAACAATATTAGCGATCTTCTCAAAATATTGTTTTCTAGTGCTTGATTACTTTTACCGCGTCATTTTACTCTGGACAAAATAGATAATACGGACGCTTTACTAGAAATAAAATTGTACCACGTAATTGCCTGGCTAGAAACAAAATAAAAATAGGTCATTGTGTCAGTCTTGACCATTTGAAGTAACTTTCATGTATTATTTCAATGTTGAAGATGTCAGGAAAACAGATTTCCATAGATGTTCGTAATCTGGTTATACGTGATAGAAAAAAACAAATTTCGTTTCGGAAAATTGCCGAAAAATATTCCATCTCTGTGGGAGCTGTACAGCACATTTGGAAGAAACATGAAAACCAAGGAACTGTGGCGAACTTCCCTGGAGTCGGTCGCAAGCGATCAACAACTCTGCGCGATGATGCTAGAATTGTTCGATGTGCGAAGCTAAATCCAAAAATATCATCGAGAGCTATTACGGAAACGATGGATCTTAGGGTCAGTTCTCGAACTGTACGTCGCAGGCTCAGAGAAAATGGTTTAAAAAACTGTTTAGCATCTAAGCGTTCATTTACAAGCAGTAAAAACAAAACAAAGCGTCTTGCATTTGCGAAGAAACATATTGGAAAGCCCTTGGAATACTGGAAGTCAATCTTATGGACTGATGAAAGTAAATTCGAGCTGTTTGGACAAAAAAGCCGGTTCAGAGTGTGGCGTAAGCCTTGCGAAGCGTTGGCAGAACGCAACATACAAAAAACTGTGAAGCATGGTGGAGGTAATGTTATGGTGTGGGGCTCATTTGCTTGGTCTGGAGTTGGCAGCTTAGCTCGAATTAATGGAATAATGACCGCTGTAGATTATATTAACATATTACAAGAAAATTTAGAGATTTCTTTGCTTAAATGTGGCTTGGAGGGCCGATATTTATTTCAGCAAGATAATGACCCGAAGCACACAGCTAAAATATCCGCTGCATTCTTCAAGGCAAATAGGATCAAACAGCTTGAATGGCCGCCACAATCGCCCGACCTCAACCCGATTGAGAATTTATGGTCTTATTTGGATAGCAAAATTAATAAAACAAATGTGACTAACAAGGATTCCTACGTCGGTGCACTGGAAGAAGCTTGGGACAATATCGACCCTGAATACCTAAAGTCATTGGTGGAAAGCGTGCCTAGAAGATTAGCAGCGGTTTTGAAAGCAAAATGAGGCCACACAAAATATTAGATTAAGTTTAATTGAGTTTGTGTTTAATGTATGATTTAATTTGTCCAGAGCAAAATGAAGTGCTATTGATAAATACCCATGTAAATAAATAAATTTGTTGAATCTTGAAATTTTAATATCTATATATAATAAGCCATGGAATGTGCTACAAGTTTGCCTAAGATATAATATATGTAATCGAATTCATAAAGTAGTTCAGAAAGAAACTCTCATTTCCGTGTAAGTGTATGATTCTTTTTGTCCAGCACTGTATGTACCTTTCCGGACCAGCTTAAAATTGCTAGTCATACCAATCCACAAAAAGAGCTCTAAATCAGATCCTAAAAATTACAGGCCTATCTCTCTTACCAACTATGTCCAAACTTCTCGAGACACTGATGAAAGACAGACTTGTGAAACATCTACGTCAATGCAATCTATTAAGTGCGAGGCAGTTTGGCTACCAAAAGAACAAGGGCACAAATGAGGCCATCACTACACTTATCGCTGACATAGTCCATCAACTGAACTACAAAAGAAAAGTAGCAGGCTTGTTCCTTGATTTGAGCTCAGCGTTCGTCTAATATGGTTGATCACAATACGTTACTCACAAAATTGGAGCATTATGGGATCAGGGGAAAAATGTTATCTCTTTTCCAGTCCTATTTAAGAAACCGGAAACAATTTGTAGAGATAAAATCGACTACAAAAACAATGAAATCGTAAGTAGTTCTAGGATGGCTGCGTTAACAAGAGGGGTTCCTCAGGGATCCATACAAGATCCTATATTTTTTATAATCTTTATGAATGATTTAATACCTTATATAAGTAATAGCCTTTCAAATACGCAGCTAGTGGTGTTGGAGACTCCAACAGTACTTAAGTTGGTACTACCTATTTTATATAAATGTTAAACATAGTCTTAACCTATTTTTACTACTTTTTCTGGTTATATGTGGCATGATGGCCCTTTGTTCTTCTTGTGCTAACCTCCATGGTCGCAATACATAGTTTTCCACAAAATAATCTTTTACTGTCGCTGCCTATCCCACAACTCATCTAGAATCAACATCAACACCTAGACAGTCTGCGTTACATGGTCCTTCGAAAGGCAAGAGCAGTGGGATCAAACGCGGCGCGGCGAAGTTGGAAACCGACCGGCAACGTGAGTCGAAATTATATTATCTCACATTTCACAAGAAGCACAGCAAATAGCGGCGCGAAAATCTTCGTCGCAGCGAGCTCAATTTTATTATTGAAATCATCATACCTACTCCAATTCATCATGCTCGATCAGAGATCCAGTTAACCTCGGACATCGAATATCTACATGAGTTATCTATGCATTATTTGCTTCTCTTCAATATTAATCTCAAGAAAAGCAACGAGAGCGGCGCGAAATCTTCGTCGCAATCGCAACAATTTCAAATTATGGTACGTCTCCACATTATAAAGCCGAAGACGCAAGATTTATAATACTTTAGTGCATAATAATATGCCTACGATAAGTACGATACCCTATTCATCAAGATTCATCTTCGACAAGAAGCGAAGCAAGTGAAACAACGACGCAAAATTTCGTCGAAACTTAATTAAATAATTAACGTGTTTGTTCAATTCATCATCGGTTTCAACAAAGTTCATCTTCATAATCGACGAGTCATCTTCACTTCAACGAGTGGCAGAGCAGGACAGCAGATCTAGTGTTCGCGTCTCCCTCACGCTCGAAGACTTGCGCCGGCGATGCGGGAGTGCGCAGAACACGACGGCGATAATAAGCACAGCCCAAGCTCAGACACAGCCGGGCCCTCGGGGAACAAAATGAAGGTACAAAAGAAGAGACTCCTGAGGCAGGAGACATACACAGTGACAGCAAACAGCCATCTGCAGCAGAGTCTCTTAGCCGCCGATAAGGCAGCCGAGGGCCTTCGTGAAGAAATAGCAAGTGTCCTCAAGCAGCTCGCTGTTGATGAGGGCATAGAAGACTCGTTCCTGAAGCGGTGCCCCCCGGCGTCGTCTGCACAACGTGCGCAAGCGTCGACCGACGCGTCGACTGCGCAAACAAGGGCGTCGACGATTGGACAGGCATCGCACACATTGAAGGCCCGGCGGTCCATTTCAAGCCCCAATCTCTCCGGCCTGGGCAAAGACACGGCAAAGAGGAAGTCGAGCGGATCGATCACCGTACTCCAGCGCCACATCACGAGCGATAAATTAAAGCCACCAAGTGCCTTGAAGGCAAAGCCTAGCAACTCGCCAAATAATTTTTAAGAAAAATAAAATATGCCATGAAACTGTCTGTGCTCAAATCAGATGAAAGTTCTAAATGAATCGCCTTTGTTACAAAGCACACAAAAATACATATGTATCCTTTAGTTTGTAGTGCTCGCCTGACACGAGAGTTTTTCACAGGGATAGGGCCCGCGAAATCGCAGCCTACCTTTTGATAAGCACGGCAGGCTGTTACTCTTTCAGGTGGCAAGGAACCCATCAGCTGCTTTGCGCACTGCGCCTTCATTCTGAAACAAATCAAGCATTTGTTAACAAACGTTTTAATGTGGTTGAGACCGTCAGTAAGCCAGTACCTTTGATTCAAGCTAGACTCAAGTCAAATTCATTCAAGACTCAATCGAAAGAACCGCTAGAAGATGATTACCGAAAGCATTTACAACGGAAGACGATCTGTCAAGAAGCTAAAGATGCTGACAAGACTCGTGCTAATAAGGATGACACGTTTATGTCAATAACTATGGATTTACAGGCAGTGTTACAGATACCTAGTAGTGGCGAAAGTGTATTATACTACATAAGAAAATTAGTTCTCTTCAGTTTCACCATTTATGAAGCCAGTCTTCCAAATAATGCTTATTGTCTTTGCTGGAGTGAAATAAATGGTAAAAAAGGCAGTTGTGAAATTGGCACATGCCTTTTCTCCTGCTTATCTCAATTGCCAAAACCTGTGACAGAATTAAGCATTTTTTCGGATACATGCAGTGGCCAGAACCGGAATCAATATATTTCCGCTCTCTTACTTTGGACAGTACAGAAGATAGACCATCTGCAAATAATAGAGCAAACATTTCTCGAAAGTGGGCAAAGCCACATGGAAGTCGATTCAATGCATGCAGCTATTGAACACGCTTCAAAAAATATTTCAGTCAATAGCGTTTCTGACCGGAAGAATGTCTTTAAACTGGCTAGAATTAAAAAAAACTAAATCCATTAACACAGCCGAAGGAAAGAAAAAAATTGAGATAGATAGCTATAAAGTGAAAGAGTTCAAATATAATGAAATGCTGGACTTGAAAAAGCTAAGTGCTTCTATAATGAACAATAAAAATAAAGATACCACGAATGAGGCCGTGAACTGGCTGAAAATCAAAAGAATTCGGTACATAAAAGGAGATTTGAAAATTTACTTTAACTACGACATGTCAGAGGATTTTCGTCAGTTAGATGTTTCCAATACAAAGCCAAACACACCAAGAACCAGAGCTAAGAGACATTCAAACCCACCATCAGTTGCAGTGTTATGGCCAGAAGAGTTAGAGCACAGGTACTGTAGTCAGTTACCCAAAGTATTGCTAAAAAAAAGGATTTAGAAACGATGTGCAAGAAACAAATTATCCCTGAGGAATATCACGGTTGGATACAGAGCTTAAAAACATTTGCTTTTGAGAATTGAATTTTGAGATTCCGTGCCTCAATGCCAAGCGTCTTAGACTCGTGGTTGGGTCCGCGTACAAGTCTCTGAGAACTGCTTCTTCTATGGCAACATCAATTATGTTTCCTGGCTCTCGGCGATCTCGGCCACCGTATCCCAGGCCAATATTGCACAACCGGCGATGAACTTCTTGAAAGTGGCGAGCAGCAGGTCTTGGAACGTCATTAGGATACTGCTCCAAATAGGCGATACACGCAGCTCTTGCAGATCCATGGCACAATCCATAATAATAGTGCATGTTGGCTATTTGTAACGGCAACAACTCTCGTAAGCGGGGCATGATGATTCAAACTGAACAAGTACTGGAGTAATCAAAGAAGTGGCGAGCAAAGACAAGCAATTGCGATTTGCGAGCGACTGAATAGTTGACCTATTGCCCAATGCCTTTATACCCCTCATGTTATCTCCACCTTCAACCCAAAAACACCCTTCAACTACCTGGGAACAAGCGGTCATTAAGGATTTTAAGAGGATTAAAATTAATAAAATTATGGTTTGATTTACGTACCCATTAGCGTAGTATTTTTCAAAGTCTGAGACAGTTTAAAAACGGTTTTAGAATCGGCATTAAGTGAGGTTTAATACTAAGCAAAAAAAATGGTAACTAAATCTGCGTTTTTTTCAGAAAATTGTGTTTTTCTTTTAAAATTCGTAATTTTTGTAGCCATTTTTCAAAAACAATAATTTTTTTTGCAGATTTTCTCTTCTAGTTGGTTTTTTATTGTTATTAAGAATTATTAACCTGTCCCTTGGTAATACTCTGCATTTTTTATTTTCATTTTAGGACCATTGGATCAAAAGTTATACCGTCTGAATTAGGTGTATTACCCGAGTTTTTACAAAAATTTTCAAAATTCTGTAAAAAAAAAACTAATGACTAGAAAAAAAAAAAAACACCGTTTCACCGATGAAATTGGCTGAAAATTTTCTCCTTTTATTTTGTACAGTTTATGAAATTCCACCCTGTATATCTCTAGCGAAATGAACGAATTCATTTAATTTAATTTCATTTCATTTCAAACACTTCTAGAAAAAATCTACTGTTTCAGCAGGTCAATAGCTGTGTCCTCCAGGCTTCCCATTATACAAACAAAGTCACAGATGCTGTAGATTTCGTCATGTCAAGTATCAGTGTCGTTCGAACCCTAAGTGTGCTCGATGCGCACAAAATCATGAAGCCTCTGAATGCTCTGTCCCTGACACTGAAGTATCATGCCTATACTGTTCTGATCCACATGCTGCATGGCTCTTGCCTTACACGGATTGACAGAGACAATAATATTAAATTATAGTGACGTAGATACATTAATAGATGTTTAAAAAATATTTATAAAGGCTCCTAACAGGGTTAATCTGTTAAAAGAAATGTACCCAAATTTACCCATACCGCCAAAGCCCGTAATAACTAGAAGCTGCATCCTATTATTCTAAACATTTAGAAAAAATACCTAATGTGGTTTCAATGTTGCGTGTAACGAAGCTGTTTCTATTAAATAAGCTAAGAAAGCTTTAGCCAATCATACAAATTGCTATAACAAAATTGCAAAGTAGGGATTTGTCTATAATTCAATCATTCGAAATATTCGATGAAGTAAGGAATGCCTTGGAATGGACGGCAAATAACAAATTCATAAATAAACTCAACCAACTCATGGACAGAAATCCCGATTTTGATGTGCTCCGAGAAATGTGTGAGCAAATGAATATTGGAGCTCTGTGGTCGACTCACTCATGACAGCATCAGCTGGTCCGTGTTTACATGTTTAATATTTGATTTGACGCAAAAATGGACCCATAGAACTGTTAACTCAATGCAAGACTTTCGGAAGAAATGGTGAAATTGTTCGTGAACAAAGACTCTTTGCTATAACTGGGAAAAGTTTAAAATAAAATGTGCCGACTAACCGTTGACTCAGTGCTTCAAATAAGACAGTGATACGTACGTATAAACTTAAGTACGTGTAATACCTACTTAGTGCTATTCTAATTATTTATGTTCATATTTAGCCCAATTTAAGTTTACAGTATAAATTTAAATAAAATTATAGTGATATCATACGAAACACGTACTTTTGTATAACAACGCCATCTAGTGACAATGAAGCGCAATTCCCATCGACAAAGTGAGATAGCTAATTAATCTCAAGGTGCGTGCGCAATTAAAGTGCAAGGTGCAAGCGAGATAACCGTCGATCTACAAATCTAGCTGCATTTTTCACCACAAACAAGCTCCGCCCATCGGTAATGCAACTTGCCGACGGAAAGTAAAGAACAATAGAAAATAGGCCTACTTTGCCCTCGACATTACAATATTGTTGTTTTCTTCTATTAATCGACGTTTTAAACAATGTCACTATACGAAAATGTCACGGTACGAAGACACAGGACTAGGCTAAATTACTCGGAAGACATTATTATGCTCGCAAAGCAAATTAAATTTTACTCAGAACAGCTTACCTAATGTGTCCACCTTAGATTCTTCGATAGTTACAGACCTAAACAAACAAGTAGAAGGTCTCCACACCAAATTAGAGAGTGCAAACGACGAGATTGCAAAACTGTCGTTAGTAATATCAGACCTTAGGCAAATCAACGACGAATATAAAAAGAAAATTGCATTATACAAATCTGTAACAACTTCGGACATTATCAAAATAATCAACATGCCTCGAAGGCACTGACAAGAATGTCATCTACTCCTATGTTCCGGAAAATTAACCAGATGTGTGCAATAAAAACGTCAAGCACACAGCGTTCCAATTTTGTATGTCGTATGTTGGAAACTCTCCGGACTCCTGTAGTACCCAAAGAAAATGTGATTACTACACCACCGTCGGAAGTCAACGACATTGTGAACGAGACAATCACATTAAATATGAATACGAAAACTTCTGCGAGTGCGTCTACTCCAAAAAAACAATGTAGCAGTCGGATACCCGATTTCAGTCAACAAACAGACCAAAAAGGAAACACCATAACAAACAATAAAAGTAATGCGCCAGAGAAAAGAAAGATGTTCATATTTTTATGTATTTGGAGGGTCTGTCTGTCACCACCTCTTTTCAGAAGGACTAATTTTTCAAATGCTTCGTGAAATTGATAAGAAAGTACAGAATTTTAGCAAGGAGGATATTTGTATTATTCTCCTAGGCCATAACGATTTCAGAAGAACTCATAACTATCAAGAAATTGTATCTATTATTAGAAATAAGCTGAGTAGTATAAGTCATACAAATGTCGTCCTTTGTGCTCCAACTTACAAAATGAGCGTAAACAGTAACCTGTTTAATAGAAGAATACAAATGTTTAACGATATTTTGTGTAAAGATGTATTGCAACATGAATATGTGTATCTACTAGATTCTAATAAAAACTTAGAATATTCGAAAAAAATGTTTCGGACACAATCCGGTCAAATTAACAATGTCGGTTTAGCTAGAGTTTTCAGCGACATAAAAACCTACCTACCGGAAATACACCGTATAAATGGTGTCGGGACGCAGTCAGAAATTGAAAAAAATTACATAGTCATAGATACGCCAACAGAAATTAGCGACATTTTTTTAGGCATGATTCAAAGCCCGAAAACACCGTAGGGCAGGGTCAGGTTGCGCTGGGTATTTATTATAGTAACGATAACGATACGATGTCTGAGCAGTCCAACAACGTAGCCCTTCGTCTGCTACAAGCCCATGTTACTAGAACACACATCGATATGAAATATGAACGGGTAAATCCAATCGAAGTAGAATTCATAGTTAAGTCTTTAAAGCCAAAAACTTCATGCGGTTATGACGAGATTCCTATTAGAGATAAACTACGATAACATGTCCCGCCCCTCCAAATTACTATTTGAATGTGTTTAGTCACATCTGTACGAAAGGGTGTGTGTGTAGTTGTAAACCTTCATCGTCAGTAGCAGCCCGGCAGCGGTCTGAGACAGTCAAGCTATTGGTTCCACGTCGCTCAGAGACACGAAAGTACTGATTGCAAATAAGTTGGTTATGGACATGGAAAATTCAAGTAAAAAGAAAAAAGTGATGCGGAGTCAGGTAATCGTTTTATTCTTTAGTTTTGTGTTTCGTCGTATACTTACTGTAAATAGGCCGCATTTGTATTGACTTATATTTCTATTAATGTTAACTCTTTTCATATCTTAGGCACGAGAAGTGATAGCCACAGTATACCACCATATGAAGTATGAGGCGACAAATGGAGTGAAGCGCTTGACAGACGCTAGATGGAGAACTTCAAGAGCTGTGAGGGTTAGTGAAAAGACTGTATCAAGGATTCTCAAAGAAAAAGCGGAATGTGATGCAACTGGCACACACATGAGATCACCGCATAAAAACAAAAATCCTCGCAAACGTTTCAAGCGTGACATCGATGAATTTGACAAGGGGGTAACAAGGCGTATTATCAGTAACTTTCATAGAGAGTATAAACAATTCCCAACGTTAAAAGCTTTAAAAAGGGTGCTTACTGAAAAAATACAGTTTAACGGGTGTTTGGAGACATTACGGCGTATACTTTTAGATTTAGGATATGAGTGGAAAAATACCGAAGACAACCGTAGAGCGCTTGTTGAAAAACATGACGTGAAAATGCTCCGCTATAAATTTTTAAAACAATTGAAAAAATACCGAGACGAAGGAAGAAATATTATTTATACCGATGAAAGCTACATTCACACCACACACGTGCAAAATAAATCATGGGGAAACGAAGAAGGTACAGTAGCAAATAAAAAAAAATCTTAAGGGTTACGTATCATAATTGTTCATGCTGATGGAAGAAATGGTTTTGTCCCCAATGCTTGTTTGATTTACAAGGCAAGTTTAAAGACAGGTGACTACCACGACAACATGAACCACTACAATTATAAGAAGTGGTTCACAACGCAACTACTGCCTAACGTACCAGAAAAATTCGTTATTGTTATGGATAACGCCTCCTACCAAACACATTTACAGAAAAAGTTCCCACCTCCAACAGCAACAAAGCAGCCATGAAAGATTGGCTGAGGAATAAAAACATCGACTTTGAGGAAAATATGAAGAATATCGAACTCTACGATATAATTTAAAAAAATAAAGATAATTCTAGAAATTACGCCATTGATGGGGAAGCAAAAAAATATAATTGCGATATTTTAAGACTTCCTCCCTATCACCCAGACTTAAACCCGATTGAAAAAATTTGGGGAGTGTTAAAAAACTATGTAGCAAACAAAAATGTGGACCAAAACTACACATCCATCATGAAATTACTTCATGAGCGTCTAGAAATGATCGATTGCACGATGTGGACCAACACTTGCAGACATGTCGAGGAGGCGGAATCCAAATACTGGAAAGACTACGATGACGAGCAAGAATTTATTATTCACGTAGGAGAATCCGATTCTGAAAATGATACGTCGAGCAATGACAGTGATGAAGAAAATTTTAAATCCAGTGCCAATAGGGCTCATTAAGAATATTATTCATTTATACTTTTTATTTTAATTAGGTAGGTAGTCGAACAACTAATCCAAGTATTTGTTTTAGTTTGACGGCTGTCTCAGCACGCACACATGCGTTGGGAGTATTGGTGGTGCTTTATAAATACTTTCACAGATACATTGAAGCGTTTTGAATTTTGGAGGGGCGGGACATGTTATCGTAGTTTATCTCTACCGTCATTAAGGAAAATATCGACGTATTAGCGGAACCACTGAATTATTTATTTAATGAATGTTTTGATCTACAGTGCTGGACAAAAAGAATCATACACTTACACGAAAAGTATATTTTCCTTTACAACTTTTTTTGTGAACTTCACCACGTGATGTTTGTATAGAAAACTTTTAGGACATTTAATGAGCTCTATTATTAATATAACAATATTAGCGATCTTCTCAAAATATTGTTTTCTAGTGCTTGATTACTTTTACCGCGTCATTTTACTCTGGACAAAATAGATAATACGGACGCTTTACTAGAAATAAAATTGTACCACGTAATTGCCTGGCTAGAAACAAAATAAAAATAGGTCATTGTGTCAGTCTTGACCATTTGAAGTAACTTTCATGTATTATTTCAATGTTGAAGATGTCAGGAAAACAGATTTCCATAGATGTTCGTAATCTGGTTATACGTGATAGGAAAAAACAAATTTCGTTTCGGAAAATTGCCGAAAAATATTCCATCTCTGTGGGAGCTGTACAGCACATTTGGAAGAAACATGAAAACCAAGGAACTGTGGCGAACTTCCCTGGAGTCGGTCGCAAGCGATCAACAACTCTGCGCGATGATGCTAGAATTGTTCGATGTGCGAAGCTAAATCCAAAAATATCATCGAGAGCTATTACGGAAACGATGGATCTTAGGGTCAGTTCTCGAACTGTACGTCGCAGGCTCAGAGAAAATGGTTTAAAAAACTGTTTAGCATCTAAGCGTCCATTTATAAGCAGTAAAAACAAAACAAAGCGTCTTGCATTTGCGAAGAAACATATTGGAAAGCCCTTGGAGTACTGGAAGTCAATCTTATGGACTGATGAAAGTAAATTCGAGCTGTTTGGACAAAAAAGCCGGTTCAGAGTGTGGCGTAAGCCTTGCGAAGCGTTGGCAGAACGCAACATACAAAAAACTGTGAAGCATGGTGGAGGTAATGTTATGGTGTGGGGCTCATTTGCTTGGTCTGGAGTTGGCAGCTTAGCTCGAATTAATGGAATAATGACCGCTGTAGATTATATTAACATATTACAAGAAAATTTAGAGATTTCTTTGCTTAAATGTGGCTTGGAGGGCCGATATTTATTTCAGCAAGATAATGACCCGAAGCACACAGCTAAAATATCCGCTGCATTCTTCAAGGCAAATAGGATCAAACAGCTTGAATGGCCGCCACAATCGCCCGACCTCAACCCGATTGAGAATTTATGGTCTTATTTGGATAGCAAAATTAATAAAACAAATGTGACTAACAAGGATTCCTACTTCGGTGCACTGGAAGAAGCTTGGGACAATATCGACCCTGAATACCTAAAGTCATTGGTGGAAAGCGTGCCTAGAAGATTAGCAGCGGTTTTGAAAGCAAAATGAGGCCACACAAAATATTAGATTAAGTTTAATTGAGTTTGTGTTTAATGTATGATTTAATTTGTCCAGAGCAAAATGAAGTGCTATTGATAAATACCCATGTAAATAAATAAATTTGTTGAATCTTGAAATTTTAATATCTATATATAATAAGCCATGGAATGTGCTACAAGTTTGCCTAAGATATAATATATGTAATCGAATTCATAAAGTAGTTCAGAAAGAAACTCTCATTTCCGTGTAAGTGTATGATTCTTTTTGTCCAGCACTGTATGTACCTTTCCGGACCAGCTTAAAATTGCTAGTCATACCAATCCACAAAAAGAGCTCTAAATCAGATCCTAAAAATTACAGGCCTATCTCTCTTACCAACTATGTCCAAACTTCTCGAGACACTGATGAAAGACAGACTTGTGAAACATCTACGTCAATGCAATCTATTAAGTGCGAGGCAGTTTGGCTACCAAAAGAACAAGGGCACAAATGAGGCCATCACTACACTTATCGCTGACATAGTCCATCAACTGAACTACAAAAGAAAAGTAGCAGGCTTGTTCCTTGATTTGAGCTCAGCGTTCGTCTAATATGGTTGATCACAATACGTTACTCACAAAATTGGAGCATTATGGGATCAGGGGAAAAATGTTATCTCTTTTCCAGTCCTATTTAAGAAACTGGAAACAATTTGTAGAGATAAAATCGACTACAAAAACAATGAAATCGTAAGTAGTTCTAGGATGGCTGCGTTAACAAGAGGGGTTCCTCAGGGATCCATACAAGATCCTATATTTTTTATAATCTTTATGAATGATTTAATACCTTATATAAGTAATAGCCTTTCAAATACGCAGCTAGTGGTGTTGGAGACTCCAACAGTACTTAAGTTGGTACTACCTATTTTATATAAATGTTAAACATAGTCTTAACCTATTTTTACTACTTTTTCTGGTTATATGTGGCATGATGGCCCTTTGTTCTTCTTGTGCTAACCTCCATGGTCGCAATACATAGTTTTCCACAAAATAATCTTTTACTGTCGCTGCCTATCCCACAACTCATCTAGAATCAACATCAACACCTAGACAGTCTGCGTTACATGGTCCTTCGAAAGGCAAGAGCAGTGGGATCAAACGCGGCGCGGCGAAGTTGGAAACCGACCGGCAACGTGAGTCGAAATTATATTATCTCACATTTCACAAGAAGCACAGTAAATAGCGGCGCGAAAATCTTCGTCGCAGCGAGCTCAATTTTATTATTGAAATCATCATACCTACTCCAATTCATCATGCTCGATCAAATATCCAGTTAACCTCGGACATCGAATATCTACATGAGTTATCTATGCATTATTTGCTTCTCTTCAATATTAATCTCAAGAAAAGCAACGAGAGCGGCGCGAAACAACAACAATTTCAAATTATGGTACGTCTCCACATTATAAAGCCGAAGACGCAAGATTTATAATACTTTAGTGCATAATAATATGCCTACGATAAGTACGATACCCTATTCATCAAGATTCATCTTCGACAAGAAGCGAAGCAAGTGAAACAACGACGCAAAATTTCGTCGAAACTTAATTAAATAATTAACGTGTTTGTTCAATTCATCATCGGTTTCAACAAAGTTCATCTTCATAATCGACGAGTCATCTTCACTTCAACGAGTGGCAGAGCAGGACAGCAGATCTAGTGTTCGCGTCTCCCTCACGCTCGAAGACTTGCGCCGGCGATGCGGGAGTGCGCAGAACACGACGGCGATAATAAGCACAGCCCAAGCTCAGACACAGCCGGGCCCTCGGGGAACAAAATGAAGGTACAAAAGAAGAGACTCCTGAGGCAGGAGACATACACAGTGACAGCAAACAGCCATCTGCAGCAGAGTCTCTTAGCCGCCGATAAGGCAGCCGAGGGCCTTCGTGAAGAAATAGCAAGTGTCCTCAAGCAGCTCGCTGTTGATGAGGGCATAGAAGACTCGTTCCTGAAGCGGTGCCCCCCGGCGTCGTCTGCACAACGTGCGCAAGCGTCGACCGACGCGTCGACTGCGCAAACAAGGGCGTCGACGATTGGACAGGCATCGCACACATTGAAGGCCCGGCGGTCCATTTCAAGCCCCAATCTCTCCGGCCTGGGCAAAGACACGGCAAAGAGGAAGTCGAGCGGATCGATCACCGTACTCCAGCGCCACATCACGAGCGATAAATTAAAGCCACCAAGTGCCTTGAAGGCAAAGCCTAGCAACTCGCCAAATAATTTTTAAGAAAAATAAAATATGCCATGAAACTGTCTGTGCTCAAATCAGATGAAAGTTCTAAATGAATCGCCTTTGTTACAAAGCACACAAAAATACATATGTATCCTTTAGTTTGTAGTGCTCGCCTGACACGAGAGTTTTTCACAGGGATAGGGCCCGCGAAATCGCAGCCTACCTTTTGATTAGCACGGCAGGCTGTTACTCTTTCAGGTGGCAAGGAACCCATCAGCTGCTTTGCGCACTGCGCCTTCATTCTGAAACAAATCAAGCATTTGTTAACAAACTTTTTAATGTGGTTGAGACCGTCAGTAAGCCAGTACCTTTGATTCAAGCTAGACTCAAGTCAAATTCATTCAAGACTCAATCGAAAGAACCGCTAGAAGATGATTACCGAAAGCATTTACAACGGAAGACGATCTGTCAAGAAGCTAAAGATGCTGACAAGACTCGTGCTAATATGGATGACACGTTTATGTCAATAACTATGGATTTACAGGCAGTGTTACAGATACCTAGTAGTGGCGAAAGTGTATTATACTACATGAGAAAATTAGTTCTCTTCAGTTTCACCATTTATGAAGCCAGTCTTCCAAATAATGCTTATTGTCTTTGCTGGAGTGAAATAAATGGTAAAAAAGGCAGTTGTGAAATTGGCACATGCCTTTTCTACTACTTATCTCAATTGCCAAAACCTGTGACAGAATTAAGCATTTTTTCGGATACATGCAGTGGCCAGAACCGGAATCAATATATTTCCGCTCTCTTACTTTGGACAGTACAGAAGATAGACCATCTGCAAATAATAGAGCAAACATTTCTCGAAAGTGGGCAAAGCCACATGGAAGTCGATTCAATGCATGCAGCTATTGAACACGCTTCAAAAAATATTTCAGTCAATAGCGTTTCTGACTGGAAGAATGTCTTTAAACTGGCTAGAATTAAAAAAACTAAATCCATTAACACAGCCGAAGGAAAGAAAAAAATTGAGATAGATAGCTATAAAGTGAAAGAGTTCAAATATAATGAAATGCTGGACTTGAAAAAGCTAAGTGCTTCTATAATGAACAATAAAAATAAAGATACCACGAATGAGGCCGTGAACTGGCTGAAAATCAAAAGAATTCGGTACATAAAAGGAGATTTGAAAATTTACTTTAACTACGACATGTCAGAGGATTTTCGTCAGTTAGATGTTTCCAATACAAAGCCAAACACACCAAGAACCAGAGCTAAGAGACATTCAAACCCACCATCAGTTGCAGTGTTATGGCCAGAAGAGTTAGAGCACAGGTACTGTAGTCAGTTACCTATAAGTATTGCTAAAAAAAAGGATTTAGAAACGATGTGCAAGAAACAAATTATCCCTGAGGAATATCACGGTTGGATACAGAGCTTAAAAACATTTGCTTTTGAGAATTGAATTTTGAGATTCCGTGCCTCAATGCCAAGCGTCTTAGACTCGTGGTTGGGTCCGCGTACAAGTCTCTGAGAACTGCTTCTTCTATGGCAACATCAATTATGTTTCCTGGCTCTCGGCGATCTCGGCCACCGTATCCCAGGCCAATATTGCACAACCGGCGATGAACTTCTTGAAAGTGGCGAGCAGCAGGTCTTGGAACGTCATTAGGATACTGCTCCAAATAGGCGATACACGCAGCTCTTGCAGATCCATGGCACAATCTATAATAATAGTGCATGTTGGCTATTTGTAACGGCGAAAACTCTCGTAAGCGGGGCATGATGATTCAAACTGAACAAGTACTGGAGTAATCAAAGAAGTGGCGAGCAAAGACAAGCAATTGCGATTTGCGAGCGACTGAATAGTTGACCTATTGCCCAATGCCTTTATACCCCTCATGTTATCTCCACCTTCAACCCAAAAACACCCTTCAACTACCTGGGAACAAGCGGTCATTAAGGATTTTAAGAGGATTAAAATTAATAAAATTATGGTTTGATTTACGTACCCATTAGCGTGGTATTTTTCAAAGTCTGAGACAGTTTAAAAACGGTTTTAGAATCGGCATTAAGTGAGGTTTAATACTAAGCAAAAAAAATGGTAACTAAATCTGCGTTTTTTTCAGAAAATTGTGTTTTTCTTTTAAAATTCGTAATTTTTGTAGCCATTTTTCAAAAACAATAATTTTTTTTGCGGATTTTCTCTTCTAGTTGGTTTTTTATTGTTATTAAGAATTATTAACCTGTCCCTTGGTAATACTCTGCATTTTTTATTTTCATTTTAGGACCATTGGATCAAAAGTTATACCGTCTGAATTAGGTGTATTACCCGAGTTTTTACAAAAATTTTCAAAATTCTGTAAAAAAAAAACTAATGACTAGAAAAAAAAAAAAACACCGTTTCACCGATGAAATTGGCTGAAATTTTTCTCCTTTTATTTTGTACAGTTTATGAAATTCCACCCTGTATATCTCTAGCGAAAAGAACGAATTCATTTAATTTAATTTCATTTCATTTCAAACACTTCTAGAAAAAATCTACTGTTTCAGCAGGTCAATAGCTGTGTCCTCCAGGCTTCCCATTATACAAACAAAGTCACAGATGCTGTAGATTTCGTCATGTCAAGTATCAGTGTCGTTCGAACCCTAAGTGTGCTCGATGCGCACAAAATCATGAAGCCTCTGAATGCTCTGTCCCTGACACTGAAGTATCATGCCTATACTGTTCTGATCCACATGCTGCATGGCTCTTGCCTTACACGGATTGACAGAGACAATAATATTAAATTATAGTGACGTAGATACATTAATAGATGTTTAAAAAATATTTATAAAGGCTCCTAACAGGGTTAATCTGTTAAAAGAAATGTACCCAAATTTACCCATACCGCCAAAGCCCGTAATAACTAGAAGCTGCATCCTATTATTCTAAACATTTAGAAAAAATATCTAATGTGGTTTCAATGTGGCGTGTAACGAAACTGTTTCTATTAAATAAGCTAAGAAAGCTTTAGCCAATCATACAAATTGCTATAACAAAATTGCAAAGTAGGGATTTGTCTATAATTCAATCATTCGAAATATTCGATGAAGTAAGGAATGCCTTGGAATGGACGGCAAATAACAAATTCATAAATAAACTCAACCAACTCATGGACAGAAATCCCGATTTTGATGTGCTCCGAGAAATGTGTGAGCAAATGAATATTGGAGCTCTGTGGTCGACTCACTCATGACAGCATCAGCTGGTCCGTGTTTACATGTTTAATATTTGATTTGACGCAAAAATGGACCCATAGAACTGTTAACTCAATGCAAGACTTTCGGAAGAAATGGTGAAATTGTTCGTGAACAAAGACTCTTTGCTATAACTGGGAAAAGTTTAAAATAAAATGTGCCGACTAACCGTTGACTCAGTGCTTCAAATAAGACAGTGATACGTACGTATAAACTTAAGTACGTGTAATACCTACTTAGTGCTATTCTAATTATTTATGTTCATATTTAGCCCAATTTAAGTTTACAGTATAAATTTAAATAAAATTATAGTGATATCATACGAAACACGTACTTTTGTATAACAACGCCATCTAGTGACAATGAAGCGCAATTCCCATCGACAAAGTGAGATAGCTAATTAATCTCAAGGTGCGTGCGCAATTAAAGTGCAAGGTGCAAGCGAGATAACCGTCGATCTACAAATCTAGCTGCATTTTTCACCACAAACAAGCTCCGCCCATCGGTAATGCAACTTGCCGACGGAAAGTAAAGAACAATAGAAAATAGGCCTACTTTGCCCTCGACATTACAATATTGTTGTTTTCTTCTATTAATCGACGTTTTAAACAATGTCACTATACGAAAATGTCACGGTACGAAGACACAGGACTAGGCTAAATTACTCGGAAGACATTATTATGCTCGCAAAGCAAATTAAATTTTACTCAGAACAGCTTACCTAATGTGTCCACCTTAGATTCTTCGATAGTTACAGACCTAAACAAACAAGTAGAAGGTCTCCACACCAAATTAGAGAGTGCAAACGACGAGATTGCAAAACTGTCGTTAGTAATATCAGACCTTAGGCAAATCAACGACGAATATAAAAAGAAAATTGCATTATACAAATCTGTAACAACTTCGGACATTATCAAAATAATCAACATGCCTCGAAGGCACTGACAAGAATGTCATCTACTCCTATGTTCCGGAAAATTAACCAGATGTGTGCAATAAAAACGTCAAGCACACAGCGTTCCAATTTTGTATGTCGTATGTTGGAAACTCTCCGGACTCCTGTAGTACCCAAAGAAAATGTGATTACTACACCACCGTCGGAAGTCAACGACATTGTGAACGAGACAATCACATTAAATATGAATACGAAAACTTCTGCGAGTGCGTCTACTCCAAAAAAACAATGTAGCAGTCGGATACCCGATTTCAGTCAACAAACAGACCAAAAAGGAAACACCATAACAAACAATAAAAGTAATGCGCCAGAGAAAAGAAAGATGTTCATATTTTTATGTATTTGAAGGGTCTGTCTGTCACCACCTCTTTTCAGAAGGACTAATTTTTCAAATGCTTCGTGAAATTGATAAGAAAGTACAGAATTTTAGCAAGGAGGATATTTGTATTATTCTCCTAGGCCATAACGATTTCAGAAGAACTCATAACTATCAAGAAATTGTATCTATTATTAGAAATAAGCTGAGTAGTATAAGTCATACAAATGTCGTCCTTTGTGCTCCAACTTACAAAATGAGCGTAAACAGTAACCTGTTTAATAGAAGAATACAAATGTTTAACGATATTTTGTGTAAAGATGTATTGCAACATGAATATGTGTATCTACTAGATTCTAATAAAAACTTAGAATATTCGAAAAAAATGTTTCGGACACAATCCGGTCAAATTAACAATGTCGGTTTAGCTAGAGTTTTCAGCGACATAAAAACCTACCTACCGGAAATACACCGTATAAATGGTGTCGGGACGCAGTCAGAAATTGAAAAAAATTACATAGTCATAGATACGCCAACAGAAATTAGCGACATTTTTTTAGGCATGATTCAAAGCCCGAAAACACCGTAGGGCAGGGTCAGGTTGCGCTGGGTATTTATTATAGTAACGATAACGATACGATGTCTGAGCAGTCCAACAACGTAGCCCTTCGTCTGCTACAAGCCCATGTTACTAGAACACACATCGATATGAAATATGAACGGGTAAATCCAATCGAAGTAGAATTCATAGTTAAGTCTTTAAAGCCAAAAACTTCATGCGGTTATGACGAGATTCCTATTAGAGATAAACTACGATAACATGTCCCGCCCCTCCAAATTACTATTTGAATGTGTTTAGTCACATCTGTACGAAAGGGTGTGTGTGTAGTTGTAAACCTTCATCGTCAGTAGCAGCCCGGCAGCGGTCTGAGACAGTCAAGCTATTGGTTCCACGTCGCTCAGAGACACGAAAGTACTGATTGCAAATAAGTTGGTTATGGACATGGAAAATTCAAGTAAAAAGAAAAAAGTGATGCGGAGTCAGGTAATCGTTTTATTCTTTAGTTTTGTGTTTCGTCGTATACTTACTGTAAATAGGCCGCATTTGTATTGACTTATATTTCTATTAATGTTAACTCTTTTCATATCTTAGGCACGAGAAGTGATAGCCACAGTATACCACCATATGAAGTATGAGGCGACAAATGGAGTGAAGCGCTTGACAGACGCTAGATGGAGAACTTCAAGAGCTGTGAGAGTTAGTGAAAAGACTGTATCAAGGATTCTCAAAGAAAAAGCGGAATGTGATGCAACTGGCACACACATGAGATCACCGCATAAAAACAAAAATCCTCGCAAACGTTTCAAGCGTGACATCGATGAATTTGACAAGGGGGTAACAAGGCGTATTATCAGTAACTTTCATAGAGAGTATAAACAATTCCCAACGTTAAAAGCTTTAAAAAGGGTGCTTACTGAAAAAATACAGTTTAACGGGTGTTTGGAGACATTACGGCGTATACTTTTAGATTTAGGATATGAGTGGAAAAATACCGAAGACAACCGTAGAGCGCTTGTTGAAAAACATGACGTGAAAATGCTCCGCTATAAATTTTTAAAACAATTGAAAAAATACCGAGACGAAGGAAGAAATATTATTTATACCGATGAAAGCTACATTCACACCACACACGTGCAAAATAAATCATGGGGAAACGAAGAAGGTACAGTAGCAAATAAAAAAAAATCTTAAGGGTTACGTATCATAATTGTTCATGCTGATGGAAGAAATGGTTTTGTCCCCAATGCTTGTTTGATTTACAAGGCAAGTTTAAAGACAGGTGACTACCACGACAACATGAACCACTACAATTATAAGAAGTGGTTCACAACGCAACTACTGCCTAACGTACCAGAAAAATTCGTTATTGTTATGGATAACGCCTCCTACCAAACACATTTACAGAAAAAGTTCCCACCTCCAACAGCAACAAAGCAGCCATGAAAGATTGGCTGAGGAATAAAAACATCGACTTTGAGGAAAATATGAAGAATATCGAACTCTACGATATAATTTTAAAAAATAAAGATAATTCTAGAAATTACGCCATTGATGGGGAAGCAAAAAAATATAATTGCGATATTTTAAGACTTCCTCCCTATCACCTAGACTTAAACCCGATTGAAACAATTTGGGGAGTGTTAAAAAACTATGTAGCAAACAAAAATGTGGACCAAAACTACACATCCATCATGAAATTACTTCATGAGCGTCTAGAAATGATCGATTGCACGATGTGGACCAACACTTGCAGACATGTCGAGGAGGCGGAATCCAAATACTGGAAAGACTACGATGACGAGCAAGAATTTATTATTCACGTAGGAGAATCCGATTCTGAAAATGATACGTCGAGCAATGACAGTGATGAAGAAAATTTTAAATCCAGTGCCAATAGGGCTCATTAAGAATATTATTCATTTATACTTTTTATTTTAAGTAGGTAGGTAGTCGAACAACTAATCCAAGTATTTGTTTTAGTTTGACGGCTGTCTCAGCACGCACACATGCGTTGGGAGTATTGGTGGTGCTTTATAAATACTTTCACAGATACATTGAAGCGTTTTGAATTTTGGAGGGGCGGGACATGTTATCGTAGTTTATCTCTACCGTCATTAAGGAAAATATCGACGTATTAGCGGAACCACTGAATTATTTATTTAATGAATGTTTTGATCTACAGTGCTGGACAAAAAGAATCATACACTTACACGAAAAGTATATTTTCCTTTACAACTTTTTTTGTGAACTTCACCACGTGATGTTTGTATAGAAAACTTTTAGGACATTTAATGAGCTCTATTATTAATATAACAATATTAGCGATCTTCTCAAAATATTGTTTTCTAGTGCTTGATTACTTTTACCGCGTCATTTTACTCTGGACAAAATAGATAATACGGACGCTTTACTAGAAATAAAATTGTACCACGTAATTGCCTGGCTAGCAACAAAATAAAAATAGGTCATTGTGTCAGTCTTGACCATTTGAAGTAACTTTCATGTATTATTTCAATGTTGAAGATGTCAGGAAAACAGATTTCCATAGATGTTCGTAATCTGGTTATACGTGATAGAAAAAAACAAATTTCGTTTCGGAAAATTGCCGAAAAATATTCCATCTCTGTGGGAGCTGTACAGCACATTTGGAAGAAACATGAAAACCAAGGAACTGTGGCGAACTTCCCTGGAGTCGGTCGCAAGCGATCAACAACTCTGCGCGATGATGCTAGAATTGTTCGATGTGCGAAGCTAAATCCAAAAATATCATCGAGAGCTATTACGGAAACGATGGATCTTAGGGTCAGTTCTCGAACTGTACGTCGCAGGCTCAGAGAAAATGGTTTAAAAAACTGTTTAGCATCTAAGCGTCCATTTACAAGCAGTAAAAACAAAACAAAGCGTCTTGCATTTGCGAAGAAACATATTGGAAAGCCCTTGGAATACTGGAAGTCAATCTTATGGACTGATGAAAGTAAATTCGAGCTGTTTGGACAAAAAAGCCGGTTCAGAGTGTGGCGTAAGCCTTGCGAAGCGTTGGCAGAACGCAACATACAAAAAACTGTGAAGCATGGTGGAGGTAATGTTATGGTGTGGGGCTCATTTGCTTGGTCTGGAGTTGGCAGCTTAGCTCGAATTAATGGAATAATGACCGCTGTAGATTATATTAACATATTACAAGAAAATTTAGAGATTTCTTTGCTTAAATGTGGCTTGGAGGGCCGATATTTATTTCAGCAAGATAATGACCCGAAGCACACAGCTAAAATATCCGCTGCATTCTTCAAGGCAAATAGGATCAAACAGCTTGAATGGCCGCCACAATCGCCCGACCTCAACCCGATTGAGAATTTATGGTCTTATTTGGATAGCAAAATTAATAAAACAAATGTGACTAACAAGGATTCCTACTTCGGTGCACTGGAAGAAGCTTGGGACAATATCGACCCTGAATACCTAAAGTCATTGGTGGAAAGCGTGCCTAGAAGATTAGCAGCGGTTTTGAAAGCAAAATGAGGCCACACAAAATATTAGATTAAGTTTAATTGAGTTTGTGTTTAATGTATGATTTAATTTGTCCAGAGCAAAATGAAGTGCTATTGATAAATACCCATGTAAATAAATAAATTTGTTGAATCTTGAAATTTTAATATCTATATATAATAAGCCATGGAATGTGCTACAAGTTTGCCTAAGATATAATATATGTAATCGAATTCATAAAGTAGTTCAGAAAGAAACTCTCATTTCCGTGTAAGTGTATGATTCTTTTTGTCCAGCACTGTATGTACCTTTCCGGACCAGCTTAAAATTGCTAGTCATACCAATCCACAAAAAGAGCTCTAAATCAGATCCTAAAAATTACAGGCCTATCTCTCTTACCAACTATGTCCAAACTTCTCGAGACACTGATGAAAGACAGACTTGTGAAACATCTACGTCAATGCAATCTATTAAGTGCGAGGCAGTTTGGCTACCAAAAGAACAAGGGCACAAATGAGGCCATCACTACACTTATCGCTGACATAGTCCATCAACTGAACTACAAAAGAAAAGTAGCAGGCTTGTTCCTTGATTTGAGCTCAGCGTTCGTCTAATATGGTTGATCACAATACGTTACTCACAAAATTGGAGCATTATGGGATCAGGGGAAAAATGTTATCTCTTTTCCAGTCCTATTTAAGAAACCGGAAACAATTTGTAGAGATAAAATCGACTACAAAAACAATGAAATCGTAAGTAGTTCTAGGATGGCTGCGTTAACAAGAGGGGTTCCTCAGGGATCCATACAAGATCCTATATTTTTTATAATCTTTATGAATGATTTAATACCTTATATAAGTAATAGCCTTTCAAATACGCAGCTAGTGGTGTTGGAGACTCCAACAGTACTTAAGTTGGTACTACCTATTTTATATAAATGTTAAACATAGTCTTAACCTATTTTTACTACTTTTTCTGGTTATATGTGGCATGATGGCCCTTTGTTCTTCTTGTGCTAACCTCCATGGTCGCAATACATAGTTTTCCACAAAATAATCTTTTACTGTCGCTGCCTATCCCACAACTCATCTAGAATCAACATCAACACCTAGACAGTCTGCGTTACATGGTCCTTCGAAAGGCAAGAGCAGTGGGATCAAACGCGGCGCGGCGAAGTTGGAAACCGACCGGCAACGTGAGTCGAAATTATATTATCTCACATTTCACAAGAAGCACAGCAAATAGCGGCGCGAAAATCTTCGTCGCAGCGAGCTCAATTTTATTATTGAAATCATCATACCTACTCCAATTCATCATGCTCGATCAGAGATCCAGTTAACCTCGGACATCGAATATCTACATGAGTTATCTATGCATTATTTGCTTCTCTTCAATATTAATCTCAAGAAAAGCAACGAGAGCGGCGCGAAATCTTCGTCGCAATCGCAACAATTTCAAATTATGGTACGTCTCCACATTATAAAGCCGAAGACGCAAGATTTATAATACTTTAGTGCATAATAATATGCCTACGATAAGTACGATACCCTATTCATCAAGATTCATCTTCGACAAGAAGCGAAGCAAGTGAAACAACGACGCAAAATTTCGTCGAAACTTAATTAAATAATTAACGTGTTTGTTCAATTCATCATCGGTTTCAACAAAGTTCATCTTCATAATCGACGAGTCATCTTCACTTCAACGAGTGGCAGAGCAGGACAGCAGATCTAGTGTTCGCGTCTCCCTCACGCTCGAAGACTTGCGCCGGCGATGCGGGAGTGCGCAGAACACGACGGCGATAATAAGCACAGCCCAAGCTCAGACACAGCCGGGCCCTCGGGGAACAAAATGAAGGTACAAAAGAAGAGACTCCTGAGGCAGGAGACATACACAGTGACAGCAAACAGCCATCTGCAGCAGAGTCTCTTAGCCGCCGATAAGGCAGCCGAGGGCCTTCGTGAAGAAATAGCAAGTGTCCTCAAGCAGCTCGCTGTTGATGAGGGCATAGAAGACTCGTTCCTGAAGCGGTGCCCCCCGGCGTCGTCTGCACAACGTGCGCAAGCGTCGACCGACGCGTCGACTGCGCAAACAAGGGCGTCGACGATTGGACAGGCATCGCACACATTGAAGGCCCGGCGGTCCATTTCAAGCCCCAATCTCTCCGGCCTGGGCAAAGACACGGCAAAGAGGAAGTCGAGCGGATCGATCACCGTACTCCAGCGCCACATCACGAGCGATAAATTAAAGCCACCAAGTGCCTTGAAGGCAAAGCCTAGCAACTCGCCAAATAATTTTTAAGAAAAATAAAATATGCCATGAAACTGTCTGTGCTCAAATCAGATGAAAGTTCTAAATGAATCGCCTTTGTTACAAAGCACACAAAAATACATATGTATCCTTTAGTTTGTAGTGCTCGCCTGACACGAGAGTTTTTCACAGGGATAGGGCCCGCGAAATCGCAGCCTACCTTTTGATTAGCACGGCAGGCTGTTACTCTTTCAGGTGGCAAGGAACCCATCAGCTGCTTTGCGCACTGCGCCTTCATTCTGAAACAAATCAAGCATTTGTTAACAAACTTTTTAATGTGGTTGAGACCGTCAGTAAGCCAGTACCTTTGATTCAAGCTAGACTCAAGTCAAATTCATTCAAGACTCAATCGAAAGAACCGCTAGAAGATGATTACCGAAAGCATTTACAACGGAAGACGATCTGTCAAGAAGCTAAAGATGCTGACAAGACTCGTGCTAATATGGATGACACGTTTATGTCAATAACTATGGATTTACAGGCAGTGTTACAGATACCTAGTAGTGGCGAAAGTGTATTATACTACATGAGAAAATTAGTTCTCTTCAGTTTCACCATTTATGAAGCCAGTCTTCCAAATAATGCTTATTGTCTTTGCTGGAGTGAAATAAATGGTAAAAAAGGCAGTTGTGAAATTGGCACATGCCTTTTCTACTACTTATCTCAATTGCCAAAACCTGTGACAGAATTAAGCATTTTTTCGGATACATGCAGTGGCCAGAACCGGAATCAATATATTTCCGCTCTCTTACTTTGGACAGTACAGAAGATAGACCATCTGCAAATAATAGAGCAAACATTTCTCGAAAGTGGGCAAAGCCACATGGAAGTCGATTCAATGCATGCAGCTATTGAACACGCTTCAAAAAATATTTCAGTCAATAGCGTTTCTGACTGGAAGAATGTCTTTAAACTGGCTAGAATTAAAAAAACTAAATCCATTAACACAGCCGAAGGAAAGAAAAAAATTGAGATAGATAGCTATAAAGTGAAAGAGTTCAAATATAATGAAATGCTGGACTTGAAAAAGCTAAGTGCTTCTATAATGAACAATAAAAATAAAGATACCACGAATGAGGCCGTGAACTGGCTGAAAATCAAAAGAATTCGGTACATAAAAGGAGATTTGAAAATTTACTTTAACTACGACATGTCAGAGGATTTTCGTCAGTTAGATGTTTCCAATACAAAGCCAAACACACCAAGAACCAGAGCTAAGAGACATTCAAACCCACCATCAGTTGCAGTGTTATGGCCAGAAGAGTTAGAGCACAGGTACTGTAGTCAGTTACCTATAAGTATTGCTAAAAAAAAGGATTTAGAAACGATGTGCAAGAAACAAATTATCCCTGAGGAATATCACGGTTGGATACAGAGCTTAAAAACATTTGCTTTTGAGAATTGAATTTTGAGATTCCGTGCCTCAATGCCAAGCGTCTTAGACTCGTGGTTGGGTCCGCGTACAAGTCTCTGAGAACTGCTTCTTCTATGGCAACATCAATTATGTTTCCTGGCTCTCGGCGATCTCGGCCACCGTATCCCAGGCCAATATTGCACAACCGGCGATGAACTTCTTGAAAGTGGCGAGCAGCAGGTCTTGGAACGTCATTAGGATACTGCTCCAAATAGGCGATACACGCAGCTCTTGCAGATCCATGGCACAATCTATAATAATAGTGCATGTTGGCTATTTGTAACGGCGAAAACTCTCGTAAGCGGGGCATGATGATTCAAACTGAACAAGTACTGGAGTAATCAAAGAAGTGGCGAGCAAAGACAAGCAATTGCGATTTGCGAGCGACTGAATAGTTGACCTATTGCCCAATGCCTTTATACCCCTCATGTTATCTCCACCTTCAACCCAAAAACACCCTTCAACTACCTGGGAACAAGCGGTCATTAAGGATTTTAAGAGGATTAAAATTAATAAAATTATGGTTTGATTTACGTACCCATTAGCGTGGTATTTTTCAAAGTCTGAGACAGTTTAAAAACGGTTTTAGAATCGGCATTAAGTGAGGTTTAATACTAAGCAAAAAAAATGGTAACTAAATCTGCGTTTTTTTCAGAAAATTGTGTTTTTCTTTTAAAATTCGTAATTTTTGTAGCCATTTTTCAAAAACAATAATTTTTTTTGCGGATTTTCTCTTCTAGTTGGTTTTTTATTGTTATTAAGAATTATTAACCTGTCCCTTGGTAATACTCTGCATTTTTTATTTTCATTTTAGGACCATTGGATCAAAAGTTATACCGTCTGAATTAGGTGTATTACCCGAGTTTTTACAAAAATTTTCAAAATTCTGTAAAAAAAAAACTAATGACTAGAAAAAAAAAAAAACACCGTTTCACCGATGAAATTGGCTGAAATTTTTCTCCTTTTATTTTGTACAGTTTATGAAATTCCACCCTGTATATCTCTAGCGAAAAGAACGAATTCATTTAATTTAATTTCATTTCATTTCAAACACTTCTAGAAAAAATCTACTGTTTCAGCAGGTCAATAGCTGTGTCCTCCAGGCTTCCCATTATACAAACAAAGTCACAGATGCTGTAGATTTCGTCATGTCAAGTATCAGTGTCGTTCGAACCCTAAGTGTGCTCGATGCGCACAAAATCATGAAGCCTCTGAATGCTCTGTCCCTGACACTGAAGTATCATGCCTATACTGTTCTGATCCACATGCTGCATGGCTCTTGCCTTACACGGATTGACAGAGACAATAATATTAAATTATAGTGACGTAGATACATTAATAGATGTTTAAAAAATATTTATAAAGGCTCCTAACAGGGTTAATCTGTTAAAAGAAATGTACCCAAATTTACCCATACCGCCAAAGCCCGTAATAACTAGAAGCTGCATCCTATTATTCTAAACATTTAGAAAAAATATCTAATGTGGTTTCAATGTGGCGTGTAACGAAACTGTTTCTATTAAATAAGCTAAGAAAGCTTTAGCCAATCATACAAATTGCTATAACAAAATTGCAAAGTAGGGATTTGTCTATAATTCAATCATTCGAAATATTCGATGAAGTAAGGAATGCCTTGGAATGGACGGCAAATAACAAATTCATAAATAAACTCAACCAACTCATGGACAGAAATCCCGATTTTGATGTGCTCCGAGAAATGTGTGAGCAAATGAATATTGGAGCTCTGTGGTCGACTCACTCATGACAGCATCAGCTGGTCCGTGTTTACATGTTTAATATTTGATTTGACGCAAAAATGGACCCATAGAACTGTTAACTCAATGCAAGACTTTCGGAAGAAATGGTGAAATTGTTCGTGAACAAAGACTCTTTGCTATAACTGGGAAAAGTTTAAAATAAAATGTGCCGACTAACCGTTGACTCAGTGCTTCAAATAAGACAGTGATACGTACGTATAAACTTAAGTACGTGTAATACCTACTTAGTGCTATTCTAATTATTTATGTTCATATTTAGCCCAATTTAAGTTTACAGTATAAATTTAAATAAAATTATAGTGATATCATACGAAACACGTACTTTTGTATAACAACGCCATCTAGTGACAATGAAGCGCAATTCCCATCGACAAAGTGAGATAGCTAATTAATCTCAAGGTGCGTGCGCAATTAAAGTGCAAGGTGCAAGCGAGATAACCGTCGATCTACAAATCTAGCTGCATTTTTCACCACAAACAAGCTCCGCCCATCGGTAATGCAACTTGCCGACGGAAAGTAAAGAACAATAGAAAATAGGCCTACTTTGCCCTCGACATTACAATATTGTTGTTTTCTTCTATTAATCGACGTTTTAAACAATGTCACTATACGAAAATGTCACGGTACGAAGACACAGGACTAGGCTAAATTACTCGGAAGACATTATTATGCTCGCAAAGCAAATTAAATTTTACTCAGAACAGCTTACCTAATGTGTCCACCTTAGATTCTTCGATAGTTACAGACCTAAACAAACAAGTAGAAGGTCTCCACACCAAATTAGAGAGTGCAAACGACGAGATTGCAAAACTGTCGTTAGTAATATCAGACCTTAGGCAAATCAACGACGAATATAAAAAGAAAATTGCATTATACAAATCTGTAACAACTTCGGACATTATCAAAATAATCAACATGCCTCGAAGGCACTGACAAGAATGTCATCTACTCCTATGTTCCGGAAAATTAACCAGATGTGTGCAATAAAAACGTCAAGCACACAGCGTTCCAATTTTGTATGTCGTATGTTGGAAACTCTCCGGACTCCTGTAGTACCCAAAGAAAATGTGATTACTACACCACCGTCGGAAGTCAACGACATTGTGAACGAGACAATCACATTAAATATGAATACGAAAACTTCTGCGAGTGCGTCTACTCCAAAAAAACAATGTAGCAGTCGGATACCCGATTTCAGTCAACAAACAGACCAAAAAGGAAACACCATAACAAACAATAAAAGTAATGCGCCAGAGAAAAGAAAGATGTTCATATTTTTATGTATTTGAAGGGTCTGTCTGTCACCACCTCTTTTCAGAAGGACTAATTTTTCAAATGCTTCGTGAAATTGATAAGAAAGTACAGAATTTTAGCAAGGAGGATATTTGTATTATTCTCCTAGGCCATAACGATTTCAGAAGAACTCATAACTATCAAGAAATTGTATCTATTATTAGAAATAAGCTGAGTAGTATAAGTCATACAAATGTCGTCCTTTGTGCTCCAACTTACAAAATGAGCGTAAACAGTAACCTGTTTAATAGAAGAATACAAATGTTTAACGATATTTTGTGTAAAGATGTATTGCAACATGAATATGTGTATCTACTAGATTCTAATAAAAACTTAGAATATTCGAAAAAAATGTTTCGGACACAATCCGGTCAAATTAACAATGTCGGTTTAGCTAGAGTTTTCAGCGACATAAAAACCTACCTACCGGAAATACACCGTATAAATGGTGTCGGGACGCAGTCAGAAATTGAAAAAAATTACATAGTCATAGATACGCCAACAGAAATTAGCGACATTTTTTTCGGCATGATTCAAAGCCCGAAAACACCGTAGGGCAGGGTCAGGTTGCGCTGGGTATTTATTATAGTAACGATAACGATACGATGTCTGAGCAGTCCAACAACGTAGCTCTTCGTCTGCTACAAGCCCATGTTACTAGAACACACATCGATATGAAATATGAACGGGTAAATCCAATCGAAGTAGAATTCATAGTTAAGTCTTTAAAGCCAAAAACTTCATGCGGTTATGACGAGATTCCTATTAGAGATAAACTACGATAACATGTCCCGCCCCTCCAAATTACTATTTGAATGTGTTTAGTCACATCTGTACGAAAGGGTGTGTGTGTAGTTGTAAACCTTCATCGTCAGTAGCAGCCCGGCAGCGGTCTGAGACAGTCAAGCTATTGGTTCCACGTCGCTCAGAGACACGAAAGTACTGATTGCAAATAAGTTGGTTATGGACATGGAAAATTCAAGTAAAAAGAAAAAAGTGATGCGGAGTCAGGTAATCGTTTTATTCTTTAGTTTTGTGTTTCGTCGTATACTTACTGTAAATAGGCCGCATTTGTATTGACTTATATTTCTATTAATGTTAACTCTTTTCATATCTTAGGCACGAGAAGTGATAGCCACAGTATACCACCATATGAAGTATGAGGCGACAAATGGAGTGAAGCGCTTGACAGACGCTAGATGGAGAACTTCAAGAGCTGTGAGAGTTAGTGAAAAGACTGTATCAAGGATTCTCAAAGAAAAAGCGGAATGTGATGCAACTGGCACACACATGAGATCACCGCATAAAAACAAAAATCCTCGCAAACGTTTCAAGCGTGACATCGATGAATTTGACAAGGGGGTAACAAGGCGTATTATCAGTAACTTTCATAGAGAGTATAAACAATTCTCAACGTTAAAAGCTTTAAAAAGGGTGCTTACTGAAAAAATACAGTTTAACGGGTGTTTGGAGACATTACGGCGTATACTTTTAGATTTAGGATATGAGTGGAAAAATACCGAAGACAACCGTAGAGCGCTTGTTGAAAAACATGACGTGAAAATGCTCCGCTATAAATTTTTAAAACAATTGAAAAAATACCGAGACGAAGGAAGAAATATTATTTATACCGATGAAAGCTACATTCACACCACACACGTGCAAAATAAATCATGGGGAAACGAAGAAGGTACAGTAGCAAATAAAAAAAAATCTTAAGGGTTACGTATCATAATTGTTCATGCTGATGGAAGAAATGGTTTTGTCCCCAATGCTTGTTTGATTTACAAGGCAAGTTTAAAGACAGGTGACTACCACGACAACATGAACCACTACAATTATAAGAAGTGGTTCACAACGCAACTACTGCCTAACGTACCAGAAAAATTCGTTATTGTTATGGATAACGCCTCCTACCAAACACATTTACAGAAAAAGTTCCCACCTCCAACAGCAACAAAGCAGCCATGAAAGATTGGCTGAGGAATAAAAACATCGACTTTGAGAAAAATATGAAGAATATCGAACTCTACGATATAATTTTAAAAAATAAAGATAATTCTAGAAATTACGCCATTGATGGGGAAGCAAAAAAATATAATTGCGATATTTTAAGACTTCCTCCCTATCACCTAGACTTAAACCCGATTGAAAAAATTTGGGGAGTGTTAAAAAACTATGTAGCAAACAAAAATGTGGACCAAAACTACACATCCATCATGAAATTACTTCATGAGCGTCTAGAAATGATCGATTGCACGATGTGGACCAACACTTGCAGACATGTCGAGGAGGCGGAATCCAAATACTGGAAAGACTACGATGACGAGCAAGAATTTATTATTCACGTAGGAGAATCCGATTCTGAAAATGATACGTCGAGCAATGACAGTGATGAAGAAAATTTTAAATCCAGTGCCAATAGGGCTCATTAAGAATATTATTCATTTATACTTTTTATTTTAAGTAGGTAGGTAGTCGAACAACTAATCCAAGTATTTGTTTTAGTTTGACGGCTGTCTCAGCACGCACACATGCGTTGGGAGTATTGGTGGTGCTTTATAAATACTTTCACAGATACATTGAAGCGTTTTGAATTTTGGAGGGGCGGGACATGTTATCGTAGTTTATCTCTACCGTCATTAAGGAAAATATCGACGTATTAGCGGAACCACTGAATTATTTATTTAATGAATGTTTTGATCTACAGTGCTGGACAAAAAGAATCATACACTTACACGAAAAGTATATTTTCCTTTACAACTTTTTTTGTGAACTTCACCACGTGATGTTTGTATAGAAAACTTTTAGGACATTTAATGAGCTCTATTATTAATATAACAATATTAGCGATCTTCTCAAAATATTGTTTTCTAGTGCTTGATTACTTTTACCGCGTCATTTTACTCTGGACAAAATAGATAATACGGACGCTTTACTAGAAATAAAATTGTACCACGTAATTGCCTGGCTAGCAACAAAATAAAAATAGGTCATTGTGTCAGTCTTGACCATTTGAAGTAACTTTCATGTATTATTTCAATGTTGAAGATGTCAGGAAAACAGATTTCCATAGATGTTCGTAATCTGGTTATACGTGATAGAAAAAAACAAATTTCGTTTCGGAAAATTGCCGAAAAATATTCCATCTCTGTGGGAGCTGTACAGCACATTTGGAAGAAACATGAAAACCAAGGAACTGTGGCGAACTTCCCTGGAGTCGGTCGCAAGCGATCAACAACTCTGCGCGATGATGCTAGAATTGTTCGATGTGCGAAGCTAAATCCAAAAATATCATCGAGAGCTATTACGGAAACGATGGATCTTAGGGTCAGTTCTCGAACTGTACGTCGCAGGCTCAGAGAAAATGGTTTAAAAAACTGTTTAGCATCTAAGCGTCCATTTACAAGCAGTAAAAACAAAACAAAGCGTCTTGCATTTGCGAAGAAACATATTGGAAAGCCCTTGGAATACTGGAAGTCAATCTTATGGACTGATGAAAGTAAATTCGAGCTGTTTGGACAAAAAAGCCGGTTCAGAGTGTGGCGTAAGCCTTGCGAAGCGTTGGCAGAACGCAACATACAAAAAACTGTGAAGCATGGTGGAGGTAATGTTATGGTGTGGGGCTCATTTGCTTGGTCTGGAGTTGGCAGCTTAGCTCGAATTAATGGAATAATGACCGCTGTAGATTATATTAACATATTACAAGAAAATTTAGAGATTTCTTTGCTTAAATGTGGCTTGGAGGGCCGATATTTATTTCAGCAAGATAATGACCCGAAGCACACAGCTAAAATATCCGCTGCATTCTTCAAGGCAAATAGGATCAAACAGCTTGAATGGCCGCCACAATCGCCCGACCTCAACCCGATTGAGAATTTATGGTCTTATTTGGATAGCAAAATTAATAAAACAAATGTGACTAACAAGGATTCCTACTTCGGTGCACTGGAAGAAGCTTGGGACAATATCGACCCTGAATACCTAAAGTCATTGGTGGAAAGCGTGCCTAGAAGATTAGCAGCGGTTTTGAAAGCAAAATGAGGCCACACAAAATATTAGATTAAGTTTAATTGAGTTTGTGTTTAATGTATGATTTAATTTGTCCAGAGCAAAATGAAGTGCTATTGATAAATACCCATGTAAATAAATAAATTTGTTGAATCTTGAAATTTTAATATCTATATATAATAAGCCATGGAATGTGCTACAAGTTTGCCTAAGATATAATATATGTAATCGAATTCATAAAGTAGTTCAGAAAGAAACTCTCATTTCCGTGTAAGTGTATGATTCTTTTTGTCCAGCACTGTATGTACCTTTCCGGACCAGCTTAAAATTGCTAGTCATACCAATCCACAAAAAGAGCTCTAAATCAGATCCTAAAAATTACAGGCCTATCTCTCTTACCAACTATGTCCAAACTTCTCGAGACACTGATGAAAGACAGACTTGTGAAACATCTACGTCAATGCAATCTATTAAGTGCGAGGCAGTTTGGCTACCAAAAGAACAAGGGCACAAATGAGGCCATCACTACACTTATCGCTGACATAGTCCATCAACTGAACTACAAAAGAAAAGTAGCAGGCTTGTTCCTTGATTTGAGCTCAGCGTTCGTCTAATATGGTTGATCACAATACGTTACTCACAAAATTGGAGCATTATGGGATCAGGGGAAAAATGTTATCTCTTTTCCAGTCCTATTTAAGAAACCGGAAACAATTTGTAGAGATAAAATCGACTACAAAAACAATGAAATCGTAAGTAGTTCTAGGATGGCTGCGTTAACAAGAGGGGTTCCTCAGGGATCCATACAAGATCCTATATTTTTTATAATCTTTATGAATGATTTAATACCTTATATAAGTAATAGCCTTTCAAATACGCAGCTAGTGGTGTTGGAGACTCCAACAGTACTTAAGTTGGTACTACCTATTTTATATAAATGTTAAACATAGTCTTAACCTATTTTTACTACTTTTTCTGGTTATATGTGGCATGATGGCCCTTTGTTCTTCTTGTGCTAACCTCCATGGTCGCAATACATAGTTTTCCACAAAATAATCTTTTACTGTCGCTGCCTATCCCACAACTCATCTAGAATCAACATCAACACCTAGACAGTCTGCGTTACATGGTCCTTCGAAAGGCAAGAGCAGTGGGATCAAACGCGGCGCGGCGAAGTTGGAAACCGACCGGCAACGTGAGTCGAAATTATATTATCTCACATTTCACAAGAAGCACAGCAAATAGCGGCGCGAAAATCTTCGTCGCAGCGAGCTCAATTTTATTATTGAAATCATCATACCTACTCCAATTCATCATGCTCGATCAAATATCCAGTTAACCTCGGACATCGAATATCTACATGAGTTATCTATGCATTATTTGCTTCTCTTCAATATTAATCTCAAGAAAAGCAACGAGAGCGGCGCGAAACAACAACAATTTCAAATTATGGTACGTCTCCACATTATAAAGCCGAAGACGCAAGATTTATAATACTTTAGTGCATAATAATATGCCTACGATAAGTACGATACCCTATTCATCAAGATTCATCTTCGACAAGAAGCGAAGCAAGTGAAACAACGACGCAAAATTTCGTCGAAACTTAATTAAATAATTAACGTGTTTGTTCAATTCATCATCGGTTTCAACAAAGTTCATCTTCATAATCGACGAGTCATCTTCACTTCAACGAGTGGCAGAGCAGGACAGCAGATCTAGTGTTCGCGTCTCCCTCACGCTCGAAGACTTGCGCCGGCGATGCGGGAGTGCGCAGAACACGACGGCGATAATAAGCACAGCCCAAGCTCAGACACAGCCGGGCCCTCGGGGAACAAAATGAAGGTACAAAAGAAGAGACTCCTGAGGCAGGAGACATACACAGTGACAGCAAACAGCCATCTGCAGCAGAGTCTCTTAGCCGCCGATAAGGCAGCCGAGGGCCTTCGTGAAGAAATAGCAAGTGTCCTCAAGCAGCTCGCTGTTGATGAGGGCATAGAAGACTCGTTCCTGAAGCGGTGCCCCCCGGCGTCGTCTGCACAACGTGCGCAAGCGTCGACCGACGCGTCGACTGCGCAAACAAGGGCGTCGACGATTGGACAGGCATCGCACACATTGAAGGCCCGGCGGTCCATTTCAAGCCCCAATCTCTCCGGCCTGGGCAAAGACACGGCAAAGAGGAAGTCGAGCGGATCGATCACCGTACTCCAGCGCCACATCACGAGCGATAAATTAAAGCCACCAAGTGCCTTGAAGGCAAAGCCTAGCAACTCGCCAAATAATTTTTAAGAAAAATAAAATATGCCATGAAACTGTCTGTGCTCAAATCAGATGAAAGTTCTAAATGAATCGCCTTTGTTACAAAGCACACAAAAATACATATGTATCCTTTAGTTTGTAGTGCTCGCCTGACACGAGAGTTTTTCACAGGGATAGGGCCCGCGAAATCGCAGCCTACCTTTTGATTAGCACGGCAGGCTGTTACTCTTTCAGGTGGCAAGGAACCCATCAGCTGCTTTGCGCACTGCGCCTTCATTCTGAAACAAATCAAGCATTTGTTAACAAACTTTTTAATGTGGTTGAGACCGTCAGTAAGCCAGTACCTTTGATTCAAGCTAGACTCAAGTCAAATTCATTCAAGACTCAATCGAAAGAACCGCTAGAAGATGATTACCGAAAGCATTTACAACGGAAGACGATCTGTCAAGAAGCTAAAGATGCTGACAAGACTCGTGCTAATATGGATGACACGTTTATGTCAATAACTATGGATTTACAGGCAGTGTTACAGATACCTAGTAGTGGCGAAAGTGTATTATACTACATGAGAAAATTAGTTCTCTTCAGTTTCACCATTTATGAAGCCAGTCTTCCAAATAATGCTTATTGTCTTTGCTGGAGTGAAATAAATGGTAAAAAGGCAGTTGTGAAATTGGCACATGCCTTTTCTACTACTTATCTCAATTGCCAAAACCTGTGACAGAATTAAGCATTTTTTCGGATACATGCAGTGGCCAGAACCGGAATCAATATATTTCCGCTCTCTTACTTTGGACAGTACAGAAGATAGACCATCTGCAAATAATAGAGCAAACATTTCTCGAAAGTGGGCAAAGCCACATGGAAGTCGATTCAATGCATGCAGCTATTGAACACGCTTCAAAAAATATTTCAGTCAATAGCGTTTCTGACTGGAAGAATGTCTTTAAACTGGCTAGAATTAAAAAAACTAAATCCATTAACACAGCCGAAGGAAAGAAAAAAATTGAGATAGATAGCTATAAAGTGAAAGAGTTCAAATATAATGAAATGCTGGACTTGAAAAAGCTAAGTGCTTCTATAATGAACAATAAAAATAAAGATACCACGAATGAGGCCGTGAACTGGCTGAAAATCAAAAGAATTCGGTACATAAAAGGAGATTTGAAAATTTACTTTAACTACGACATGTCAGAGGATTTTCGTCAGTTAGATGTTTCCAATACAAAGCCAAACACACCAAGAACCAGAGCTAAGAGACATTCAAACCCACCATCAGTTGCAGTGTTATGGCCAGAAGAGTTAGAGCACAGGTACTGTAGTCAGTTACCTATAAGTATTGCTAAAAAAAAGGATTTAGAAACGATGTGCAAGAAACAAATTATCCCTGAGGAATATCACGGTTGGATACAGAGCTTAAAAACATTTGCTTTTGAGAATTGAATTTTGAGATTCCGTGCCTCAATGCCAAGCGTCTTAGACTCGTGGTTGGGTCCGCGTACAAGTCTCTGAGAACTGCTTCTTCTATGGCAACATCAATTATGTTTCCTGGCTCTCGGCGATCTCGGCCACCGTATCCCAGGCCAATATTGCACAACCGGCGATGAACTTCTTGAAAGTGGCGAGCAGCAGGTCTTGGAACGTCATTAGGATACTGCTCCAAATAGGCGATACACGCAGCTCTTGCAGATCCATGGCACAATCTATAATAATAGTGCATGTTGGCTATTTGTAACGGCGAAAACTCTCGTAAGCGGGGCATGATGATTCAAACTGAACAAGTACTGGAGTAATCAAAGAAGTGGCGAGCAAAGACAAGCAATTGCGATTTGCGAGCGACTGAATAGTTGACCTATTGCCCAATGCCTTTATACCCCTCATGTTATCTCCACCTTCAACCCAAAAACACCCTTCAACTACCTGGGAACAAGCGGTCATTAAGGATTTTAAGAGGATTAAAATTAATAAAATTATGGTTTGATTTACGTACCCATTAGCGTGGTATTTTTCAAAGTCTGAGACAGTTTAAAAACGGTTTTAGAATCGGCATTAAGTGAGGTTTAATACTAAGCAAAAAAAATGGTAACTAAATCTGCGTTTTTTTCAGAAAATTGTGTTTTTCTTTTAAAATTCGTAATTTTTGTAGCCATTTTTCAAAAACAATAATTTTTTTTGCGGATTTTCTCTTCTAGTTGGTTTTTTATTGTTATTAAGAATTATTAACCTGTCCCTTGGTAATACTCTGCATTTTTTATTTTCATTTTAGGACCATTGGATCAAAAGTTATACCGTCTGAATTAGGTGTATTACCCGAGTTTTTACAAAAAATTTCAAAATTCTGTAAAAAAAAACTAATGACTAGAAAAAAAAAAAAACACCGTTTCACCGATGAAATTGGCTGAAATTTTTCTCCTTTTATTTTGTACAGTTTATGAAATTCCACCCTGTATATCTCTAGCGAAAAGAACGAATTCATTTAATTTAATTTCATTTCATTTCAAACACTTCTAGAAAAAATCTACTGTTTCAGCAGGTCAATAGCTGTGTCCTCCAGGCTTCCCATTATACAAACAAAGTCACAGATGCTGTAGATTTCGTCATGTCAAGTATCAGTGTCGTTCGAACCCTAAGTGTGCTCGATGCGCACAAAATCATGAAGCCTCTGAATGCTCTGTCCCTGACACTGAAGTATCATGCCTATACTGTTCTGATCCACATGCTGCATGGCTCTTGCCTTACACGGATTGACAGAGACAATAATATTAAATTATAGTGACGTAGATACATTAATAGATGTTTAAAAAATATTTATAAAGGCTCCTAACAGGGTTAATCTGTTAAAAGAAATGTACCCAAATTTACCCATACCGCCAAAGCCCGTAATAACTAGAAGCTGCATCCTATTATTCTAAACATTTAGAAAAAATATCTAATGTGGTTTCAATGTGGCGTGTAACGAAACTGTTTCTATTAAATAAGCTAAGAAAGCTTTAGCCAATCATACAAATTGCTATAACAAAATTGCAAAGTAGGGATTTGTCTATAATTCAATCATTCGAAATATTCGATGAAGTAAGGAATGCCTTGGAATGGACGGCAAATAACAAATTCATAAATAAACTCAACCAACTCATGGACAGAAATCCCGATTTTGATGTGCTCCGAGAAATGTGTGAGCAAATGAATATTGGAGCTCTGTGGTCGACTCACTCATGACAGCATCAGCTGGTCCGTGTTTACATGTTTAATATTTGATTTGACGCAAAAATGGACCCATAGAACTGTTAACTCAATGCAAGACTTTCGGAAGAAATGGTGAAATTGTTCGTGAACAAAGACTCTTTGCTATAACTGGGAAAAGTTTAAAATAAAATGTGCCGACTAACCGTTGACTCAGTGCTTCAAATAAGACAGTGATACGTACGTATAAACTTAAGTACGTGTAATACCTACTTAGTGCTATTCTAATTATTTATGTTCATATTTAGCCCAATTTAAGTTTACAGTATAAATTTAAATAAAATTATAGTGATATCATACGAAACACGTACTTTTGTATAACAACGCCATCTAGTGACAATGAAGCGCAATTCCCATCGACAAAGTGAGATAGCTAATTAATCTCAAGGTGCGTGCGCAATTAAAGTGCAAGGTGCAAGCGAGATAACCGTCGATCTACAAATCTAGCTGCATTTTTCACCACAAACAAGCTCCGCCCATCGGTAATGCAACTTGCCGACGGAAAGTAAAGAACAATAGAAAATAGGCCTACTTTGCCCTCGACATTACAATATTGTTGTTTTCTTCTATTAATCGACGTTTTAAACAATGTCACTATACGAAAATGTCACGGTACGAAGACACAGGACTAGGCTAAATTACTCGGAAGACATTATTATGCTCGCAAAGCAAATTAAATTTTACTCAGAACAGCTTACCTAATGTGTCCACCTTAGATTCTTCGATAGTTACAGACCTAAACAAACAAGTAGAAGGTCTCCACACCAAATTAGAGAGTGCAAACGACGAGATTGCAAAACTGTCGTTAGTAATATCAGACCTTAGGCAAATCAACGACGAATATAAAAAGAAAATTGCATTATACAAATCTGTAACAACTTCGGACATTATCAAAATAATCAACATGCCTCGAAGGCACTGACAAGAATGTCATCTACTCCTATGTTCCGGAAAATTAACCAGATGTGTGCAATAAAAACGTCAAGCACACAGCGTTCCAATTTTGTATGTCGTATGTTGGAAACTCTCCGGACTCCTGTAGTACCCAAAGAAAATGTGATTACTACACCACCGTCGGAAGTCAACGACATTGTGAACGAGACAATCACATTAAATATGAATACGAAAACTTCTGCGAGTGCGTCTACTCCAAAAAAACAATGTAGCAGTCGGATACCCGATTTCAGTCAACAAACAGACCAAAAAGGAAACACCATAACAAACAATAAAAGTAATGCGCCAGAGAAAAGAAAGATGTTCATATTTTTATGTATTTGAAGGGTCTGTCTGTCACCACCTCTTTTCAGAAGGACTAATTTTTCAAATGCTTCGTGAAATTGATAAGAAAGTACAGAATTTTAGCAAGGAGGATATTTGTATTATTCTCCTAGGCCATAACGATTTCAGAAGAACTCATAACTATCAAGAAATTGTATCTATTATTAGAAATAAGCTGAGTAGTATAAGTCATACAAATGTCGTCCTTTGTGCTCCAACTTACAAAATGAGCGTAAACAGTAACCTGTTTAATAGAAGAATACAAATGTTTAACGATATTTTGTGTAAAGATGTATTGCAACATGAATATGTGTATCTACTAGATTCTAATAAAAACTTAGAATATTCGAAAAAAATGTTTCGGACACAATCCGGTCAAATTAACAATGTCGGTTTAGCTAGAGTTTTCAGCGACATAAAAACCTACCTACCGGAAATACACCGTATAAATGGTGTCGGGACGCAGTCAGAAATTGAAAAAAATTACATAGTCATAGATACGCCAACAGAAATTAGCGACATTTTTTTAGGCATGATTCAAAGCCCGAAAACACCGTAGGGCAGGGTCAGGTTGCGCTGGGTATTTATTATAGTAACGATAACGATACGATGTCTGAGCAGTCCAACAACGTAGCCCTTCGTCTGCTACAAGCCCATGTTACTAGAACACACATCGATATGAAATATGAACGGGTAAATCCAATCGAAGTAGAATTCATAGTTAAGTCTTTAAAGCCAAAAACTTCATGCGGTTATGACGAGATTCCTATTAGAGATAAACTACGATAACATGTCCCGCCCCTCCAAATTACTATTTGAATGTGTTTAGTCACATCTGTACGAAAGGGTGTGTGTGTAGTTGTAAACCTTCATCGTCAGTAGCAGCCCGGCAGCGGTCTGAGACAGTCAAGCTATTGGTTCCACGTCGCTCAGAGACACGAAAGTACTGATTGCAAATAAGTTGGTTATGGACATGGAAAATTCAAGTAAAAAGAAAAAAGTGATGCGGAGTCAGGTAATCGTTTTATTCTTTAGTTTTGTGTTTCGTCGTATACTTACTGTAAATAGGCCGCATTTGTATTGACTTATATTTCTATTAATGTTAACTCTTTTCATATCTTAGGCACGAGAAGTGATAGCCACAGTATACCACCATATGAAGTATGAGGCGACAAATGGAGTGAAGCGCTTGACAGACGCTAGATGGAGAACTTCAAGAGCTGTGAGAGTTAGTGAAAAGACTGTATCAAGGATTCTCAAAGAAAAAGCGGAATGTGATGCAACTGGCACACACATGAGATCACCGCATAAAAACAAAAATCCTCGCAAACGTTTCAAGCGTGACATCGATGAATTTGACAAGGGGGTAACAAGGCGTATTATCAGTAACTTTCATAGAGAGTATAAACAATTCCCAACGTTAAAAGCTTTAAAAAGGGTGCTTACTGAAAAAATACAGTTTAACGGGTGTTTGGAGACATTACGGCGTATACTTTTAGATTTAGGATATGAGTGGAAAAATACCGAAGACAACCGTAGAGCGCTTGTTGAAAAACATGACGTGAAAATGCTCCGCTATAAATTTTTAAAACAATTGAAAAAATACCGAGACGAAGGAAGAAATATTATTTATACCGATGAAAGCTACATTCACACCACACACGTGCAAAATAAATCATGGGGAAACGAAGAAGGTACAGTAGCAAATAAAAAAAAATCTTAAGGGTTACGTATCATAATTGTTCATGCTGATGGAAGAAATGGTTTTGTCCCCAATGCTTGTTTGATTTACAAGGCAAGTTTAAAGACAGGTGACTACCACGACAACATGAACCACTACAATTATAAGAAGTGGTTCACAACGCAACTACTGCCTAACGTACCAGAAAAATTCGTTATTGTTATGGATAACGCCTCCTACCAAACACATTTACAGAAAAAGTTCCCACCTCCAACAGCAACAAAGCAGCCATGAAAGATTGGCTGAGGAATAAAAACATCGACTTTGAGAAAAATATTAAGAATATCGAACTCTACGATATAATTTTAAAAAATAAAGATAATTCTAGAAATTACGCCATTGATGGGGAAGCAAAAAAATATAATTGCGATATTTTAAGACTTCCTCCCTATCACCTAGACTTAAACCCGATTGAAAAAATTTGGGGAGTGTTAAAAAACTATGTAGCAAACAAAAATGTGGACCAAAACTACACATCCATCATGAAATTACTTCATGAGCGTCTAGAAATGATCGATTGCACGATGTGGACCAACACTTGCAGACATGTCGAGGAGGCGGAATCCAAATACTGGAAAGACTACGATGACGAGCAAGAATTTATTATTCACGTAGGAGAATCCGATTCTGAAAATGATACGTCGAGCAATGACAGTGATGAAGAAAATTTTAAATCCAGTGCCAATAGGGCTCATTAAGAATATTATTCATTTATACTTTTTATTTTAAGTAGGTAGGTAGTCGAACAACTAATCCAAGTATTTGTTTTAGTTTGACGGCTGTCTCAGCACGCACACATGCGTTGGGAGTATTGGTGGTGCTTTATAAATACTTTCACAGATACATTGAAGCGTTTTGAATTTTGGAGGGGCGGGACATGTTATCGTAGTTTATCTCTACCGTCATTAAGGAAAATATCGACGTATTAGCGGAACCACTGAATTATTTATTTAATGAATGTTTTGATCTACAGTGCTGGACAAAAAGAATCATACACTTACACGAAAAGTATATTTTCCTTTACAACTTTTTTTGTGAACTTCACCACGTGATGTTTGTATAGAAAACTTTTAGGACATTTAATGAGCTCTATTATTAATATAACAATATTAGCGATCTTCTCAAAATATTGTTTTCTAGTGCTTGATTACTTTTACCGCGTCATTTTACTCTGGACAAAATAGATAATACGGACGCTTTACTAGAAATAAAATTGTACCACGTAATTGCCTGGCTAGCAACAAAATAAAAATAGGTCATTGTGTCAGTCTTGACCATTTGAAGTAACTTTCATGTATTATTTCAATGTTGAAGATGTCAGGAAAACAGATTTCCATAGATGTTCGTAATCTGGTTATACGTGATAGAAAAAAACAAATTTCGTTTCGGAAAATTGCCGAAAAATATTCCATCTCTGTGGGAGCTGTACAGCACATTTGGAAGAAACATGAAAACCAAGGAACTGTGGCGAACTTCCCTGGAGTCGGTCGCAAGCGATCAACAACTCTGCGCGATGATGCTAGAATTGTTCGATGTGCGAAGCTAAATCCAAAAATATCATCGAGAGCTATTACGGAAACGATGGATCTTAGGGTCAGTTCTCGAACTGTACGTCGCAGGCTCAGAGAAAATGGTTTAAAAAACTGTTTAGCATCTAAGCGTCCATTTACAAGCAGTAAAAACAAAACAAAGCGTCTTGCATTTGCGAAGAAACATATTGGAAAGCCCTTGGAATACTGGAAGTCAATCTTATGGACTGATGAAAGTAAATTCGAGCTGTTTGGACAAAAAAGCCGGTTCAGAGTGTGGCGTAAGCCTTGCGAAGCGTTGGCAGAACGCAACATACAAAAAACTGTGAAGCATGGTGGAGGTAATGTTATGGTGTGGGGCTCATTTGCTTGGTCTGGAGTTGGCAGCTTAGCTCGAATTAATGGAATAATGACCGCTGTAGATTATATTAACATATTACAAGAAAATTTAGAGATTTCTTTGCTTAAATGTGGCTTGGAGGGCCGATATTTATTTCAGCAAGATAATGACCCGAAGCACACAGCTAAAATATCCGCTGCATTCTTCAAGGCAAATAGGATCAAACAGCTTGAATGGCCGCCACAATCGCCCGACCTCAACCCGATTGAGAATTTATGGTCTTATTTGGATAGCAAAATTAATAAAACAAATGTGACTAACAAGGATTCCTACGTCGGTGCACTGGAAGAAGCTTGGGACAATATCGACCCTGAATACCTAAAGTCATTGGTGGAAAGCGTGCCTAGAAGATTAGCAGCGGTTTTGAAAGCAAAATGAGGCCACACAAAATATTAGATTAAGTTTAATTGAGTTTGTGTTTAATGTATGATTTAATTTGTCCAGAGCAAAATGAAGTGCTATTGATAAATACCCATGTAAATAAATAAATTTGTTGAATCTTGAAATTTTAATATCTATATATAATAAGCCATGGAATGTGCTACAAGTTTGCCTAAGATATAATATATGTAATCGAATTCATAAAGTAGTTCAGAAAGAAACTCTCATTTCCGTGTAAGTGTATGATTCTTTTTGTCCAGCACTGTATGTACCTTTCCGGACCAGCTTAAAATTGCTAGTCATACCAATCCACAAAAAGAGCTCTAAATCAGATCCTAAAAATTACAGGCCTATCTCTCTTACCAACTATGTCCAAACTTCTCGAGACACTGATGAAAGACAGACTTGTGAAACATCTACGTCAATGCAATCTATTAAGTGCGAGGCAGTTTGGCTACCAAAAGAACAAGGGCACAAATGAGGCCATCACTACACTTATCGCTGACATAGTCCATCAACTGAACTACAAAAGAAAAGTAGCAGGCTTGTTCCTTGATTTGAGCTCAGCGTTCGTCTAATATGGTTGATCACAATACGTTACTCACAAAATTGGAGCATTATGGGATCAGGGGAAAAATGTTATCTCTTTTCCAGTCCTATTTAAGAAACCGGAAACAATTTGTAGAGATAAAATCGACTACAAAAACAATGAAATCGTAAGTAGTTCTAGGATGGCTGCGTTAACAAGAGGGGTTCCTCAGGGATCCATACAAGATCCTATATTTTTTATAATCTTTATGAATGATTTAATACCTTATATAAGTAATAGCCTTTCAAATACGCAGCTAGTGGTGTTGGAGACTCCAACAGTACTTAAGTTGGTACTACCTATTTTATATAAATGTTAAACATAGTCTTAACCTATTTTTACTACTTTTTCTGGTTATATGTGGCATGATGGCCCTTTGTTCTTCTTGTGCTAACCTCCATGGTCGCAATACATAGTTTTCCACAAAATAATCTTTTACTGTCGCTGCCTATCCCACAACTCATCTAGAATCAACATCAACACCTAGACAGTCTGCGTTACATGGTCCTTCGAAAGGCAAGAGCAGTGGGATCAAACGCGGCGCGGCGAAGTTGGAAACCGACCGGCAACGTGAGTCGAAATTATATTATCTCACATTTCACAAGAAGCACAGCAAATAGCGGCGCGAAAATCTTCGTCGCAGCGAGCTCAATTTTATTATTGAAATCATCATACCTACTCCAATTCATCATGCTCGATCAAAGATCCAGTTAACCTCGGACATCGAATATCTACATGAGTTATCTATGCATTATTTGCTTCTCTTCAATATTAATCTCAAGAAAAGCAACGAGAGCGGCGCGAAATCTTCGTCGCAATCGCAACAATTTCAAATTATGGTACGTCTCCACATTATAAAGCCGAAGACGCAAGATTTATAATACTTTAGTGCATAATAATATGCCTACGATAAGTACGATACCCTATTCATCAAGATTCATCTTCGACAAGAAGCGAAGCAAGTGAAACAACGACGCAAAATTTCGTCGAAACTTAATTAAATAATTAACGTGTTTGTTCAATTCATCATCGGTTTCAACAAAGTTCATCTTCATAATCGACGAGTCATCTTCACTTCAACGAGTGGCAGAGCAGGACAGCAGATCTAGTGTTCGCGTCTCCCTCACGCTCGAAGACTTGCGCCGGCGATGCGGGAGTGCGCAGAACACGACGGCGATAATAAGCACAGCCCAAGCTCAGACACAGCCGGGCCCTCGGGGAACAAAATGAAGGTACAAAAGAAGAGACTCCTGAGGCAGGAGACATACACAGTGACAGCAAACAGCCATCTGCAGCAGAGTCTCTTAGCCGCCGATAAGGCAGCCGAGGGCCTTCGTGAAGAAATAGCAAGTGTCCTCAAGCAGCTCGCTGTTGATGAGGGCATAGAAGACTCGTTCCTGAAGCGGTGCCCCCCGGCGTCGTCTGCACAACGTGCGCAAGCGTCGACCGACGCGTCGACTGCGCAAACAAGGGCGTCGACGATTGGACAGGCATCGCACACATTGAAGGCCCGGCGGTCCATTTCAAGCCCCAATCTCTCCGGCCTGGGCAAAGACACGGCAAAGAGGAAGTCGAGCGGATCGATCACCGTACTCCAGCGCCACATCACGAGCGATAAATTAAAGCCACCAAGTGCCTTGAAGGCAAAGCCTAGCAACTCGCCAAATAATTTTTAAGAAAAATAAAATATGCCATGAAACTGTCTGTGCTCAAATCAGATGAAAGTTCTAAATGAATCGCCTTTGTTACAAAGCACACAAAAATACATATGTATCCTTTAGTTTGTAGTGCTCGCCTGACACGAGAGTTTTTCACAGGGATAGGGCCCGCGAAATCGCAGCCTACCTTTTGATAAGCACGGCAGGCTGTTACTCTTTCAGGTGGCAAGGAACCCATCAGCTGCTTTGCGCACTGCGCCTTCATTCTGAAACAAATCAAGCATTTGTTAACAAAGGTTTTAATGTGGTTGAGACCGTCAGTAAGCCAGTACCTTTGATTCAAGCTAGACTCAAGTCAAATTCATTCAAGACTCAATCGAAAGAACCGCTAGAAGATGATTACCGAAAGCATTTACAACGGAAGACGATCTGTCAAGAAGCTAAAGATGCTGACAAGACTCGTGCTAATAAGGATGACACGTTTATGTCAATAACTATGGATTTACAGGCAGTGTTACAGATACCTAGTAGTGGCGAAAGTGTATTATACTACATAAGAAAATTAGTTCTCTTCAGTTTCACCATTTATGAAGCCAGTCTTCCAAATAATGCTTATTGTCTTTGCTGGAGTGAAATAAATGGTAAAAAAGGCAGTTGTGAAATTGGCACATGCCTTTTCTACTACTTATCTCAATTGCCAAAACCTGTGACAGAATTAAGCATTTTTTCGGATACATGCAGTGGCCAGAACCGGAATCAATATATTTCCGCTCTCTTACTTTGGACAGTACAGAAGATAGACCATCTGCAAATAATAGAGCAAACATTTCTCGAAAGTGGGCAAAGCCACATGGAAGTCGATTCAATGCATGCAGCTATTGAACACGCTTCAAAAAATATTTCAGTCAATAGCGTTTCTGACCGGAAGAATGTCTTTAAACTGGCTAGAATTAAAAAAAACTAAATCCATTAACACAGCCGAAGGAAAGAAAAAAATTGAGATAGATAGCTATAAAGTGAAAGAGTTCAAATATAATGAAATGCTGGACTTGAAAAAGCTAAGTGCTTCTATAATGAACAATAAAAATAAAGATACCACGAATGAGGCCGTGAACTGGCTGAAAATCAAAAGAATTCGGTACATAAAAGGAGATTTGAAAATTTACTTTAACTACGACATGTCAGAGGATTTTCGTCAGTTAGATGTTTCTAATACAAAGCCAAACACACCAAGAACCAGAGCTAAGAGACATTCAAACCCACCATCAGTTGCAGTGTTATGGCCAGAAGAGTTAGAGCACAGGTACTGTAGTCAGTTACCTATAAGTATTGCTAAAAAAAAGGATTTAGAAACGATGTGCAAGAAACAAATTATCCCTGAGGAATATCACGGTTGGATACAGAGCTTAAAAACATTTGCTGGCAATGCACCACACGATTCAGACAAAGGATAATACCATTTTTAGTTATAAAATTACTAATTCTTTTTATTTTTGATACTGAATAAAAACATTTAAGTAACATAAATAGATTTTTTGTTTTTGCATAAACCCAATAAGTCGACACCCCTTGATAAAAAATATTTTCTTACAGGAAAACTAAATGCACTAGATATCTAAAAAACAACAAAAAGTACAGTGGATTAAATTATCTCACACAAGAAAATTATATCACTAGTAATTCATTTATCAAAACTAGTGTTTATTGGCCTTAAACCTTTATCGTCGTTTTTCTCGAAACTAGGTTTGTCATACTTATCGGGTTTCACCAGGCAACCCTCGATATTTACAAATATGCAAACGTTAACTTCTGTAGATGGGTCGTTCTTGCGTTTCGTTCAAATCTCTATTCCAGAGTGGAAAGTGCTATTGTTTTACCGATTATGGATATTTTTTTTTGGGCGTATAGTAGCCTGGATAGACCTTCGGTACCATTAAAACATGTGTATAGGTATGTATGTATTTTTAATGTTTTATAAATACGAATCAACAGATTTTTCATAATGGACAATTTGGAGCAACGTGCTGCAATTAAATATATTCATAAAAAAGGATTGACACCGAAACAAAATTTTGAAGATATGCAGTGTACATTGGGGCAATCTTGTCCATCAAATACGACGGTAAAAAACTGGCCGCTGAATTCAAGCGGGGACGAGTCAGTATCGCAGATTACCCTCGCCCCGGGAGACCAACCACATCGACCAATCCACATAATGTGGCAATTATATGCGAGATGATAATGAAAGACCGACGGTTAGAAACATCTCCTATGAAATAACTCAAAACATAATAAATATTATAATCAACAAATTAGGTTTTTCATAGGTGTCGGTAACTTGGGTTCCGAAGCTCCTTTCAGTGGAACAAAAAATCACTCGTCAAACAATTTCACGCGACTGTTTCGACCTGTATGCAGCTGACCCTCAAGACTTTTTGGACAGATGTGTTACTATGGATGAGACATGGGTCCACCACTACACGCCCGAGACTAAACAGCGATCAAAGCGCCTCCCAAAAAGGCGAAGGCCATTTTATCGGCTAAAGTCATGTCATCACACATCAGTCTTCTGCAACGCAACCTTGCCGTAATACAGTATTAACTAGTACGGAAGGTGGCTTACTTTTACTTAATGTTATACGTATACTTATATTATAAAATTTATAAAGCAACATTTAGGCGTAGACTGAGAAATCTTTTGTTAGATAACCCTCTGTACTCTGTTCATGAGTTCATGGAAATGGTTTTTTAAGAGTTTATTTCATTTATTGACAGCTATAATTTGATATGATTTCTTGTGTAACATTTATATTCTATATTCAACTTTTAAATCGTACCTAATGCATAAATTGACATTGTTTATTTCTGTTTATTAGTATGTGTCTATTAGTTGTTAAATGACAATCCGTAATTGGAGCTACAATTTCCACTTTGTGTATTTACATTTTGAATATTTTTAAATTTTATTTCTGATTATTGACGATCGTGATAAGGATTCTTATAATTTTGACATTGTATGCAAACCTATATTGTTATTTTTATCTCGAAATAAATAAATCTAAAATCTATGGTTAGTTACCCAATTTGTTTACCCTTATAGTTTACCTATATTATGTAATGTGTAGTTTAAGTAAGCTGAATAAATAAATGAAATAAATAAAACGTCAATAAAATCGATGGCAGACATTCACAACTGTGGGTTTTAATTATAGCCTCACCCGTCCTATTCACCTGATTTGGCGCCATCGGACTTTCATCTATTTCCAAACTTAAAAAAACACATGGGCGGTAAGAATTTTTTTACCAACGGCGAGGTCCAAGCTGAAGTGGACACCTATTTTGAAGGCCTGGAGGAAAGTTTCTTTAAAAGTGGTTTAATGGCTTTGGAATCCAGATGGAATAAGTGCAAAGAACTCGACGGGGACTAGGTAGATAATTAAAAACATGAAATAAAACCTGTGGATTTGATTTCATACTTAGGCCGTGAGATTTCCAATCACCCCTCGTAGTTTTGATTCAGAACCGCCTACCGCAAAGAGAACACGGAGTGTATGGATTGATTTTTGACATTGCTGGATAACCCGTCAGACAAAGGTTTTTTTTTAATTGGGTATGAGACGGTATTTATCAAAAAGAATATTACAATAAGTATATCAGACCTACAAGAAAACATGGCTATAATGATGACACTCCTCCAAAATGAACAACGAGAACGACTGGGAACAACACAATCCCAACCAGTGATTGCAGCACCTCGGAGGCGAATGTTTCGGACACCTGCTCATCAACCAATGAGTCAACAAGTTACTGATAGTCGGGGAAATCAGCCACAAGCTCCTGTATTGCGGGGTCGGGCAGGAAAACCAGCACCCCTTGTGCTCGGAAGAAGACGCCCACGAAATACACCTCCTGTACGTCAGCAGGCCACGGCTGCTCCTATCTTAGATGAAGATCTTAAGACAAAGATAAATCAGATTCTTCAAGAAGACGAATAAAGTTCAATTTTTGTATCTCTTAAGTTTTCTATATTTTCTCCCATAGATTTTAGACATAGCAATTATAGCAAGTATGAGCTGCTACACAAGAACTTGCTGCATTGATTGCATTTTTACGAAGGCTGTTTATAATTATAGTAGTTTATGCAATCGTTATATAATGTATGCTTTTTAAGTCGAGTACCACGTTTAGGCCACGAAGCTTGCTGAGTGGCCTAATTAAGGTACGAGACTTAAAAAGCTAATTATATAACTATTGTATACAATACTTTTTCTACGAGTCAACGGAAATAATAATTTATTAAACAAACTTGGTATCTATTGAAAATAGCCCTGCTGAAATGAAGCGCAGCAGCTTAGTATCTTTGCGCGTTGATGTCTTCACAATTATCTTATACAGTTCCTGGATTCATAAGATGACTGCTGGCGGTTATCTTATGAAACCACCTGCTCCAGGATCAAACAGTATGTGCTATTAGTTTCATGTACGAAATCTTAATTCAAAGATTAAAGCCGACGAGTAGAAAAAAACAATTACCTACATTATTGCAGGAGAGGAACACGTTTACGTGGACCAGCCACTGAAGCATTATATTCCAACGACCAAGGCCAAATATTCTGTAACTAGAAAAAATAGGGAATTCTATCTTCCGACTGCCAGAGTTTATAATTTCTAGGAACGTGCCCGTGTTACAGCCCAAAATGCAAGCTTATTACAGACATTTTATGATCAGGTTTTACCCGGAAATTCACAATTCGACTACAGATTTGACCCAGAGATAGTTCCAACAGTGATATTTCATGAAATCTGGAGGATACCACATTTAAATCTAAACTATACATTTAATAATTATAAAACTACATAGTATGATAAACTTACGAACGCTTCTGAGAACAGCTGTTCCTAATAACAGACCTAACACTCAGATAGTCTCTACTCATGCTTGTGAAAAGAAAACCAAGCCGTGCTGGAATTAGGTGGGGTGGGAGACGTTGATTCGCTGAGTGATGTTATGCTTAAGAGATATTTGTCTCTTGAAAGATGGTTCTGATGAGATATTGCAAAAATATAAAATAGATAAAATATTACCAAACACCGTTTCTGTCAATAATTGGTTATTGTCACAGCCTGATGATACTAACGAAAGAATGATGCAAGAGTCTGATATACTTTGTAGTCAATTTCTAAATCTATGATTTCGTGATTAAAACCACATTAAAACCGAAGCTTGATTGTTCGGCGCCGTATACTTACAACGCGCTTCAAACGGTCGCCTACTCAGAGAATGATGTAAATGCCATGGAACAGCTCGAGAAACAAAGCAAAATAGAGTAACAAAGGTAATATTTTTTGTGCTGAATGAACAGCTGTCAGGTAGCTTTGACTGCGCATTGACAACAAGATAACTCGGACGACGCAGTGATACAAAACGAAACTTTTTAAAACAAATAAGACCATCCAAATATTTTGGCTATGTAGCCAGTCTGCACTACACTGTAGACACATCAATGACTGTTTGAAGAGATTGTGATCAAGCCTGCTTTTTGTCCTGATTCTCCATATCTGTGCCACTGTAGTTATTTTGTTTGTGATTAGATTTAACAAAAATTTCGTGAAAAAAAATGGTGTTTACCATGATAACAAAACAAAATTAGGAAAACAAAAATTAGCCCACATGTTTAACCAAGCCAGATGATATGATACTATTATCCAAGTCCACAAACTATTGTTGACTGAAGAACAGGCTCCTAACATGACCAAAAGAATTGACTGAAATATAATGAGAATTATGAAACGGCAATGAAAGTTAATAGTCACTGTGCAGTTGGATAAATCATCCAATAAATTTTTCATTTTATTTGATGAATCCTGCTCTTCACTTAATTCTGCAGATAACTTCACTCATGTTCTGTGAACACATCTTTTCATGTAAAGCCCCAATTGTCAGTCATGTTAACTATCCTTCAAGTAACATTACTACAATCCGGCCACTCCAACAATTTCAAGATTTCTTGACCTGCTTCCAAAGCATCCTCCTCCCTCATACAGTTTAATCTCTCCGTAACATGGCGACTGAAGAACCAGTAATTGTTGGTCTCTGAGGGAACATTTGCGGACACTATTGGTTTCATAGCTACAAGAAGATCATCCAAGACTTTTTTACATTTGTTCTTCTGTTTCTTGGTTTTAGATATGGGTGCCCTCCGTCTCGGTCTATCAGTTCTCTGGCCTCGCTGTCGGATTTGTAGAAGCTCTGTCTCTTCCATGTCAGACGGAAATTCCACTTTTACATCAACAATGTTGGTCTCTTTGAAGTCCATGGAATAGCCCTGCAAAGCAGAAGAGAATATCAGTAATGTCAATCAAAATAATCGAATGTAATCGAAGTGTGTTGCGGATGCTTACTGTGTTTTAGACATAGCCTGCATTCTAGATTTCTAATTTGTTTTTTTTATAAATAAATGGACTTTGAAAATCAAATCAAAATACTAAGACTAGTTGAGATGCTAAGACTTAAGAAATATTAAATGTGTTAATTTTATCACAGAATATCATACTCATAAATGATCTGAATTTAAATAAGCTTGAAATTCAGAATATCCATCAAGTTTCATACCTCATAACTGTCTTCTTTTCTAGAAGCCTCCCGGAGGAACTGCAGGGGCTTCCACAACGGCCAGCAAGGCACATAGACCTCAGCTGGAGACTTGGCCTTCTCTCTTGAGCGTTCAATGCGGCGGACATTGTGGTTGAAGGTGCTGCGGATGTTGACCCAGCGATCCCGGACAGAGCGAGCTGACACAGAAAGTACATAGTTTAGCAAAATATGAATCAAAGTATATTAGACATCGACACTGTCGTCTTGCCTTAGAATTCACATAACTACCTGTAAATCCACGGCCTAATTTTGAAGCAAATTCCGCGTAAGCCTTGTATTTCTGCTGTATATGGTGATTCGTGTTACCAAAAGGCTTCCAAATGAAATCCCTTTGACGCACAAAATCAACGAGATCCAGCTCCAGTTTTCGCGTCCAATAGCACGGCTTTCGGGGCATCTTTATTGAACAGTAAGCTAATGTGTAGTGTATCACACCACACACATAATGTAAAATCTAAAATGTCGAAAATGGACGTCTAGAGGCCAAGGCCAGCCTGTAGCACAGATTACTAATATGTAGCTGCCTGTAGCGTACCCACAAGTTTTTTTTGTTTTGGATTTTTTTGGCCTGGATTCAAGTCCTTTAGTTTAGGGTTTAGGAGTTATATGGCACAAAATGCACTAGTAACTTTGTTGCACTTCACTTCATACACTTCAAATTTTAGACTCTGTAGAAACAGTCATCATTTTTGAGAATGACGTTTAGGCGGCGGAGGACATCATTTTGGAACACTTCACTTAATTCACTTGCAAGAATGAGTCTATCAAAAGTAAAAGCATGGCATTTAAATAGAAGGTGTTCAACATCTCCAACACTGCCGTTTGCGGCGCTACCACGAACTTCGAATCTCGAACTTCGTATATACCGTCTCTGTCGCTCGAATACCATAAACCATTAGTGCGATAGAGACGGAGACATACGGCATCTAGCATCCGGTATTATTGAAAATCGCGCTAAATGCGCAGGTGCAGTGTTGTGTCCGAATCTCATTCTATTGAAGGTGGTAATAAAGTCACGAATGCAATAATTTACCTAGACATGAAGACAGAGTGTTTTATTTTAAGATAATTAATTATTTTATTTCGTCAAAAGCATTGTTTGTTTGACACACACATGTTTTCTCGTGAAGTTATAATATCCACGGAAACCGGCCAAAGTCGCCATGACAAAATGACGGAAAGAGAAAGTACGGAAGTAGGAGATAGCATGAGCCCGCCATAGCAAAAGCACAGATAGAAAACTTTTCACCTGTCAGAACTTGTCAGATTTGATGCCGTGCGTGCTGCCGTGATTGCTGCGGTGCGGGTCAGGGTAATGTACGGCCATGATAATGCACGACCAAAATAATGTACAGCCCAATAATTAGCGTCCAAAAAAGTGATCACAGATTATCAAGGGTCCTAAACCAGTATTGATTTATCATCCCAAATTTATCACAAGCTGACTAATTGCTATGGTCTACACGACTTTCACAAGACGGCTGTGACATACTCTCGTTCTCTCGCACTATCCGTCTTTTTCTAAATGGTCTGATAAGAGAGAGACGGATAGTGCGAGAGAGCTCGAGAGTATGTCTTTGTCGCGGCCGTCTTGTGATAGCCGTGCAGCACGGCTGTCACAAGACGGCCGCGACAAACTCTCGCACTATGCGTCTCTCTTTTATTAGACCACTTAGAAAGAGACGCATAGTGCGAGAGAGCTCGAGAGTATGTCGCGGCCGTCTGGTGATAGCCGTGCAGGAATAATTGTATTTGCCTATTATTAGGGTTACAATTAGTCATTAATAAGTGCCTGTATTTTTTCATAAAATGTTACATTGTGAACTCCGTTGGCACCCTAAAATAAAAAAATAAAATTAATAGTATTTTATGCAACTGTTGTATAAGAAGGGTCTTAAAAGGCGAGTGGCGTGGGTTGCGATGCGAGCCTTGGCGAGCATCGCAATAAAAGACGTCACGAGCGTATTTAGACCAGTTATACACAGTTGCATACAATACTTTTTCTACGACAAATTTTAAATAAATAGCAGACTAAAGAATAGTTAAATTTTTCAGGCAGCAAGTTTTCTATTCGTACTTTTGCTACTCACGCAATTTCTTCAGGAGTGTAGTTATTAATTTCTTCGACCATTTTAAAAGGAACGTACACTTTTGTCTTCACAAACACGAATAAAATCTTAATAGTTTAGGACTAATAGTTTATCATCTTTCGTCTTTTGAACTGTATTTTGGTGGGAAATCGGAAATGTGACAGCTCATACTTATGGTTTGTTTTTTTTTTTAATTTGTTTGCACTTGCCATCCGAACCAAACCGAATCCGGACCCGGACCGAATTCGAACTGTTTATTTTTATAAATAATACCAAGAATTTATAAAACATGTAATTTAACACACAATAGATGATGATTTATTATTATTGTAGTAAATAATTTATAGAGTCTGACCAGCGAGTCGTGACAATAGCATTTTTATCAAATGCTTTATATGGCAACAATTTTACCTATGAAATAAACTGTCAGTTATAAGTACCTATGACGCCTCCATACATTTCGTGTTACCAGCATGCCTTTTTTTTAAATTAGCCGCCATTTTTCACTATCACGACTCGATGGTCAGACTCTTATATACAAATGTAAAATCGTAAATAAATACTTTTATTTCGAAATATTTGTTCATGAAGTTGGCACCACTGCAATATAGCAGCCGATTTAAAAAAAAGTTAAACAGTGCTTTTATAAAAAAATTATGAACCAAAAAAGTACGCTAAACAGTGCGTTTTTGGGCCATAGAGCATAGAGTTTTGCGACGACTTATTAGTGGTGTCATTGTATTTGAGCTACAGCCTATATAAATGACAGATAAAGGTACAGGAGTAGAAAAATACTTTTATTTCGAAATAATTGTTTATGAAGTTGGCACCACTGCAATTTAGCGGCCGATTTAAAAAAAAAGTTAAACAGTGCTTTTATGAAAAATGTATGAACCAAAAAAGTACGCTAAACAGTTCGTTTTTGGGCCATAGAGCATAGAGTTTTTCGACGTCTTATTAGTGGTGTCATTGTATTTGAGCTACAGCCTATATAAATAAATAAATAAATAAATAAATAAATATTTGCGGACAATCTTACACAAATCAACCTAGTCCCAAACTAAGCAAAGCTTGTACTATGAGTACTAGACGACGATATAGATACTTATATAGAGAAATACATACTTAAATACACAGAAAACATCCATGACTCAGAAACAAATATTCATGCTCATCACACAAATAAATGCCCTTACCGGGATTCGAACCCAGGACCTCTTGCTTCGTAGGCAGGGTCACTACCAACTAGGCTAAAGCGGTCGTCAATATAAATGACAGATAACGGTACAGGAGTAGAAAAAATTGTTTTCTCGTGACCGGGTGCTGTTTGTGGAGGCCGGTCATTTCATGCCTGCAAGGGTAGTAACTACCTAAATACTAGTGTTATTATTATCATTTTGACGAGAGACACCATTCTGTTATTGACACGTTTTATTGTTATTGACCCTGTACATCTCTGACAATATTACATTAGGTAATTATACTGTTTTTTTCTGTTTTAACGCTTAGAGACAGTATACATCTCTAAGAATAATTATTATTTGTTTTTGGACGCTCAGTGACCTTATACATCTCTGGGGTACTAAATTAATATCATTAACTTATTGTTAATTCTGATGCAGACCTTATATCGAATGTAATGGATAATCTACACTTATAATAAATCTCCAAATTAAAAAAAAAATCAGCCAGTAACATTTCAAATTTTTTTGTCACGAATGATCTCAGCTTCCCATGAACGGAAGAACATGAAAAATTTTTTATAGGTAGATTATTATCCTGACTGCGACTTAGGATAGTTTTTATCCGACTGCGACAATTAATAATTTTTTCGAAACATTTGACCTCATTGAATATTTAATTTCTTTTTTTTGAGGGATATCGCCGCCACATCTGTCAGCTTTATGAACGTCAAAATGGCGGAATTGTTTTTCCTTAATTTCACCTCTTAATAATTTAAATCCCGTCTACGATGGACCTTCACGTGACACATACCAAGAATTAAAACATAAGAAATGAATCGATTCTGATGTGAGTACTTATATGCGCAAATGACGTATTAAGGCGTAAATTCAATAAATGTTTCAACAAATTCGAACAATATACGTAACACAAATTTGATTTTGTTTATTTTTGAATGACACGCGCGCGCGCTCTTTGCGCATTCAGCCAAACCAATGAAAACCGAAACTCGAAGTTCGTATATCTGCATTCCTCTCACTCGAGTAATGTTAGTGCGATAGGGATTAACTATTAGGGATAGAGATACCCGAATATTTTCGAATTCTGAAGTTCGTGGTTTAAAAGAAAATACGGATGTCGGATAGATCGAAAATAGGGGTGTAGACACTAAATAAAATAATCATAATGTTGTATTTTCTCGAATAACGACTTAAAATGAAGTCAAATGAAGAAAAAAAAAAGCAAGAGGTTTTATTAGGTAATCAATAAGTTATAAGACGTGTTCAAAGTTTTAAGAGAATTTGTTAATAAATAATAATAAATAATAAATATAGTTCTTTATTGACAGGCAATAAACCGAGAACCTTCTGTACGTAGTACTATAAAATAACAGAGAACCTTCCGTACGTAGTACTATTACTTATTCTGTGACTTGAGTGTGTATGCCCAAATGTTTGTGTTGCATCTTTTTCCTTCCTACGGCAAATGAAAGATAGGCAACGACGCAACGCGAACACGAACCCCCAAGTGAGGTGCGACCATTACTATGACGCTCGAGGATCGTGACATTCGTGACGTCACGGTCCCCGATCGTTTTCTCACTCTAACAAGCGATATTAAAACGGTTGTAGCTTCGTAATTTTTTGAGATATTTTAATCGGTTTTTCGTTTCTTCTTTCTTTTGAAGTTATAATTTATAATATATTTTGAGTCTACTGGAAGCCTGGAAGACAGGCGGAAAGAGTAATCTATATATTAAAGATGAGTCATGTGAAGAAATAGATACCTACAGGAAAAATAACTGTACGGATTGGCAGCAAAAAGTACTAATTAACTATATTATGGACACAAAAATATAAATGTCTATGTCCTGACTCACTCACTCACTCATCAACGCACAGCCGAAACTACTGGGGCTAGAGCGTTAAAATTTACATTACAACTTTTACAACGTAGGCAACGGCTAAGAAGTTATTTTTGGAAATTCCACTCCTATATGAGTTAAATAGGGGTGCAAAGTTTGTATGGGGGAAAGTTTATTTTATGAGCTAGAGACTTAAAACTTTGTATAAAGATTACCTATTAGAATACAACTAAATTGCTATCAACGTTTACGAAAATTCTGCCCCTAACAGGGTTAAAAAGGGTTGCAAATTTTGTATAGGGGAAACTTAATATTTTTAGCAAGAGACTTAAAACTTTGTAGGACGATTACTTATAAGAGTACATATAAAGCACTTTCAGCGTTTTGAAAAATTCCACCCCTAAGGGTAAAAAAGGGTTGCAAACTTTGTATGAGGGAAACTCCTTTTTGAGATAGAAGCTTAAAAGTTTTTAAAAAGATTACTTATTACGATAAAAATAAAGTATTTTTAGCGTTTTGGAAAATTCCACCCCTAAGGGGATGAAAAAGAGGTGCAATGTTGGTAAAGGAGATTTTTTTGAGCTAGAATCTCAAAACTTTGTAGGAAGATTACATAATAAAATAAACATGAAATACTTTCAGCGTTTCAGAAAATTCCACCCCTTAGGGGTGTATAAGGGGGTGCAACGTTTGTATTGAGGAAATATTTGTTTTTATCCAGCGACTTAAAACTTTTTTGAATGATTACTTATTACAATACAAATTAAGTACTTTCAGCGTTTTGGGAAATTCTACCCCTAATACAAAGGGGTGAATTTTTTTATGGAGGGAACTTTTTTTTTTGAGCTAGAGACTTGAAATAGTTAAGAAAGATTATTTATTAGAATACAAATATAGGTAAATTACTTTCAGTGGTTTGGAAAGTTGCACCCGCTAAGAGGGGGATAAAGAGGTGCAATGTTTTTATGGGGGAAACTTTTTTTTAGGTAGAAACTTAAAACTCTGTAGAAAGTTTAAGTAGGTACTTTTAAGAGGTTAAAAAGGGGTGCAAGGTTCGTATGGGAAACACTTTTTTTTAGCTAGAGACTTCATAATACGTTTTATGTTTATTTTTCCCTGAAAAGCGTTAATAGGGGGTTCAAAGTTTGTATGGAGAGCAAGAAAATTTTAAAGATATGAGATTTGTAACTTCGATCTTAGGCTGTTTAGACTATCAAAATTATTTCAACGTTTTTTTTAATTCATAATTATAAGGGCGTTCAAAATTTGTATGGAGAGCAAGACATTTTTAAAGTAAGGGATTTGTTACTTCGGTTTTAGACAAAACAAACGTGCTAAAATACTACAAAACTTATTTCATTTCATCGCCTAAGGTTAAAAGGAGTACCTAAGAAATTTGTAACTACGGTTTCAGACTGTTTACTACGAGGGTTCAAAGGAGGTTCTTAGTTTGTATATAGATCAAGACATTTTTAAAGTAAGAGATTTGTAACTTCGGTTTTAAACTGTTTACTAAAAAAAGACTAGGTACAAAACTAATTTCAATGTTTTTTTTTTTATTCATTCCTTAAACAAACATTTAGAAGATAACATGTTACACGCGGACCAAGTCGCGGGCAACAGCTAGTCTTTAATAATTTTGGATTTTTTTAGTTTCATTTGGTGACATTTAGTTTGTTAACCGTTTAGGTATTTTTTGGTTAAAATCTGCAATTTTTAAATGAATATTATGTAAGATTATTAATATTATATTGTAAAATACCATTTGACATGTAAAAGTGCCCTTGTTATTTGCAGAATAAATAATCGATTGATTGATTGATTGTCGATTCCGTTTTTGTTTTTTTTTTATAAGGACCGTCTCGCCAGTTCTGTAGCTCAAAGAGCCTCTACTAATAAAATTGGTAAGAAGTATGTCCATAAACTTACTCACATTTTATAAATTGTTGGCCAGGGAAAGATGAAGATAGAAAAGAGCAGCTATTAAAAAAAAACCGGCCAAGTGCGAGTCAGACTCGCGCACGAAGGGTTCCGTAAAGAAAGAAAGATAGTTTTTATTTAACTTCGCAAGACCTAAGTACAAAGCAATATGCTCGCCGCCATTGGGAGTGCGCAAGAGACAGATAAGACTAAGTGTCACTTTGACAACCGTAGATAGAGGATAATATAGATGGCGTCTTAGCGTATACCCAAAAGGGACGATGGTAAAACTCTTTACGTCTAATGTCATTTATAATTTAGTCGTATTATATCGGTGACGTCATCGTGGTGTCAGTTTCAGTACAAATTTTGACAGGTGTGGTGGCAAACAAGCTGGTGGCAAACAAAAAATCCGTATACGCGATGAGGGACAGAAAATATGACACTGTATCTCGTTCCCACTTGCGGTATTGCCTATGCATACATCTTTGTCACTCATGTGTGTATGTGTGGGTGACTCCCTCTATCTATTCTACCTCTATGTTGACAACCGTGGGCATAGATAAGACAATTCTAATACCCCGCGTCAAGATCAAGTCTAATTATTTAAATAACAATGCAATATGGCAAATTAACTTGAACTTGCATAAACTAGCATCTGTCATAACATTGACAGTTGACGTCTGACAGTGACGTCTGACATTGACAGCTAGTCGTAACCTCTTATATTCTAGACATTGAAAGTTAACACTAGCTAGCCTAGACACATGTCGTCACGACTCGCTGGTCAGAGGGCCTACCGCGAACGGCATTCGAAGTTTTCCCTCTCTGTCGCACATAAGTACGAACTCGCAAGTCCGACAGAGAGGGAAAACTTCGAATGCCTTTCGCGGTAGGCCCTCAGACTCTATGCATAATATTTCATGCTCATAATGTACTCTTTTTATAAAAAACTTATTTCATATCCGATTGAGCTGAAATTTTGCATGCATATGTATATCGCATGACAATGCAATATTATGATGACATGGAGCTAATCTGATGCTGGAGCTGGAAGGTGGCCATAGGAACTCCGCAATAAAACGACACAACCCCATCGAGTTTGGGCTCGTTAGAATCGTCTCAATGAGTAGTTGATGATGGTATGCAGAAAAGTACAGTCGGCAATAAAAGCATGTACAAAAATTTAATTTTTGACAGAAACTTATTTAAGTACAATTTAACGAACCTAATACTTACCTTTATAAGTATTCATCATCATCACTATTTAAGAGCTAAGTAGGCTCTTGTCGGTGGAGGAAATGCCACATATTATTGTCCTCTGCCAGCCTCGTGACGTCTTTGTACGACTCGACAGCAACTTTCTCTTTTAATTGGCTAGTGTAAGTATGTCTGGGCCTTCCTATGCCTCTCTTTCCTTCGACCTTGCCCTTCAAATATATATAAGTACTATTTTCCACCCGCGACTTCGTCTGCGTAAACCCGGGATAAAAACTAGGTATCTTATATTTTAATCCAGGCTATACACTATCTTCGTGCAAGATTTCATCCAAATCTGTTTAGCCGTTTAAGCGTGATTGAGTAACAAACATCCAGACATCCAAACAGCCATGTGCATTGGACTCGGATTATTGGGCTGTACATTATTTTGGCCGTGCATTATCACGGCCGTACATTAACCAGCACCGAGCCCGAGCCTGCCTCGAGTGCCTCGCTTTTTTAATTGTTTGTCGACATATTAGTAATCTGTGGTTTGTCGCCGCTGATGCAAAGAGTAAAGTAAGTATATAGGTAGCGAGCTAGCGAGGGTGTTGAGTTCTTTCTTTTCATTGTTTGTTAACGACTGTGCTACGAGAAGATTCTACCCTACCACGTTCTTCAATGCGTCGTCGCGTTTGCTTTTGGCACCCTCAGGAATTGAAATCGAAACCGGGTTTCGTACCGGTCGCACGCAGCAGAGATGTCTTGGAAGTGGGGCCACAATTTTGGAAGGCGGCGGACGCAAGTGTCTTTAGCTGGAAAACTTTATCTTGAAGATAAGCGGTAGGTTTAACTTCAGTTCATTTTAATGCTATATCCCGACCAAGCTAAGAATGCACCTCGCTCAGAGTAACTTATTCAACGCTAGGTGCATTCTTGGCTTGGTCGAATGTGTGCAGAATGTGCTTAGCAAAGAACCACATACATATTTTGTTTGTCATGAAAACGTTATTATGAATAACATTTCTTACCAGGCCCCGTAACATGGATGGCGTTATCACGCGATAAGTGACAGGATAGGCGCGTCGTCTCGTTCTATCGAACGGTGTCAGCCAGGGACGGATAGTATATCTTGTCACTTATCGCGTGATATGCTACGGGGCCAGGATATGCTTTCTATTATGTATTAAAATACGATGGTTTGATAGTCATTTTAGTTGCTCTACTAATGGGTAAACTTGAAATGTAACTTTTTAGCTTTGGAAGTGTTTATTTAAGGGGTAATCTTTGGAACGATAAATTCAAAAACTTCTACTAATATATATAATAATACCATACTAACATACCATATTCCAATATGTTGTAATTTTATCCCTATCTATAGACAGAGTGATCAAATCACTGTCCTAAGTTTTCATATGCCTGACCTGGCTGAATATATTTTGGGAAGAAACATGTATATATATTTAAGATCTTATGTACCATATATTCATTGTGAATAAACCATTCATTCATATAATAAATGAATAAGTAACTTTGTCTGTCTGTCTGTTACATTTTCACACTTAATCCATTGAAAGGATAATAGTTTGAGATCCTGGGAAGGACATAGGATGAAGTGCGGGCAAAAATTTGAACGATATATTTTAGCCTGTGGCTCGGTCGTTGTTCTTTATACAGCGTCCAGCTAAGCGAGGTGCATTCTTAGCTTGGTCGTTATATAATACATCGGCAGCTACATTCAGAGGCAATGAAAACGGGTCACTTTGTTAGTAATGTCCATGGAAACTGACCCGTTTTCATTGCTCTGAGTGTAGTATGTAATGCAGGAGATTGTGGTTGGAACCCCCAGTTTTCACAATATTTTTTCTTTTCAGTTTTCTCCGGTGAAGATTCCAGAGTATACAGAAATTTTCTAGCATAATTGGTTTGATGGGTCAAACTATTGTCCTTGGCAGCTAACTGCTCAGATGACTGCACAGCCTCGCTCATGTGGAAGTCTGCTGTTACGATGGGGAGGTTTTGAAAAGGATTGCAATTATTAGGTATGTACCCACTGTCTTCTGTACATTTGTTAAAGTCTTGCGGCCTCCACAACATGTGGTGTTGTAGCTCAGGAAGTGATTAAAAGCATAGCATTTGTTTTCTTTTAATAACCTTTTATTAACTTCACCTTCATTACAAGAATGTACAGATCATTGTAATCTTCATCCATTTATACAATTTGAAATGTTGTAGGTATGTAATGTAGATGACACTAGAATAATTTGGTACCATCAAGTGGAACTCTTCAATGGTGCGTCCACACCAAACGCACCGCTCACCCGAGCGGCTCGCTCGAGCCCTCCACACGCTCACCCGAGCCGCTCAGGCGAGCGTGCGGAGGGCTCGGGCGAGCCGCTCAGGTGAGCGTGCGTTCAGTGTGGACTGCACACTGCGAAAATATTTTTCACGTTATTCATTTGAAAACGAAAATAAATAAATAAGTACATTGCCAGTAGCATGGCGCCGCGGCCCCTTTGATTTCGCCCAAAAAGCCGACAACGCTCGGGTGAGCGTGCGGCCACACAAAACACAACCATGCACACTGGCTCGGCTCGGGTGAGCGTGCGTTTGGTGTGGACGCACCTATTGGTTAATTCAAACTCGTACGAAAATATAATTGTCTACAAAACTTTCCAGCCCAAACGTTTATTGGGCTCATTATTTACTTTTATGGAGTTACTTTAAAATTCAATATCCGTCACATTAAAAAAAAAGTCTGATTATACTTATTTAGCTTAGTTATTTCCATCATCTCATACTACATGCAGCAAACTATGAATGTGTTCCTAATTGTTGGTTTCTTTTCTTACGAAAATATAATTGACTACAAAACGTTCCACCCCGAACGTTTATTGGGCTCATTATTTACTTTTATGTAGTTACTTTAATATTTAATATCCGTCACATTAAAAAAAACGTCTGATTGTACTTATTTAGCTTAGTTATTTCCATCATCTCATACTACATGCAGCAAACTATGAATGTGTTCCTAATTGTTGGTTTTTTTTCTTTTCAGAACTTAGTGGGGTTAGAAACAAACAAATTGAAGTGAAAATCTAAAAGCAATCCAAAACATTAAATGATGCAGTATGCTTATATAACATCCCAATTGAGCCTTCCAAATTAATGAATAATGAATGAAACTGGGCATCAAGAAGATAAAAGAGGCGAAAAAAACTACTTGAAAATCTATCAGTCATCATTGAGAAAACGACTTCAAAATTTCTGAAAAATAATTTGGCGAAAGTTGTACACACTGCACTAAGTCTAAGGAGATTATTAGATCAAGATCATCAGTTTCAGTTTGCTGTTGTGGAAACTTGTCTTTGTCCAAGATGTTTTATTTGTGCTTCATGCCAAAGGTTTCTCTCTCTATGGTTCAAAGCCAGTTGCGGTAGAAAATGTCCTTAAAATGTTTTCTCAGTCACCACTACATTCAGACTGGTCATGTGAATGGGTTCTCTAATAGCTGCAGCCAAAAAAAAATGTGTCCTGCAATATTAATATTGTTGTTTAAGTCGAGCAACAGCTTTACTCAGTCTACTGACTAATCCACTGATTAGTGATTAATCATTGCCACCTCAGTTTCTGCCATCCATCCACTCCTAACAAGCCTGAGTGTGTCAGTTCAGCTGGTCTTAGGGTAAAATTTAAATTGAATATTTCAAATCGTCTAAAAATGTCAGATTTTCTCAATAATTTATTTTCTTCACCATTGATTTTCAGTTCGACAAGGGAAATAATTGACGGCATTAGAAAGGTCTTCATGCTTTTCAATTTATCTCGCTTTTGCTAAATATTTCAAAAGTCTGTCTATATTTGTGAATTCTACAGTCAGCTTCATATTGGAATCCCCGGCGCGTCCCGTTTGCGTCCATGCATATACAGGGTGTTTTGTAGCTGGGTGCAAACCTTTAAGGGGGAGATACACTAGACCATGTAGAACATATTCATCCAAAAAAAATTTTTTTTTAGTGATTATTTGATTTTTAAGGGAACTTTTACGATTTTAGTATAAGTATGAAAAACCCAAAATTGGTCAATTAAATGCTAAAAACTTCCAATCCAAACAGAAATGTCCGGTTTTTTTTATTATTTTAGTAATCTAATGTGTCCTTGATCGTACCAAAGTAGTTTGAAGCACCATTGTGTCCAAAAAAGTTATGCGCAAAGCATTTAAACTTTACAAAAATAAAAAATAAGAATAAAATCTTACTTTTGACGTCATTTAAAAAAAAAATACCTACAGGTGTTCACACACCTTTAAAAACATGCTTGGTTATTGCCCTTTCATTTGAGGTATCATTTACCTAGCTGAGTCTTAAACTTTTTTAACTAGGGTGCCTGAACCAGTTAGTTAAGCACATGCAAACGATAGGACTGTGTGACAAGGCAGTGCAGATTCTGCTTTGAAGCAGAGGAGACGCCTACACACATCCTAACCGATTGCCCTTGCCTCATGCGCAGTCGTAACTCCTTCTTGGGCAAACACATCATGTGCCCGGAGGAGATCAAATTTCTTGAGTTCAACAAAATCATGCAATTCTTCGAGTTTGCGGACTTGACCAAGAATTGTAGTAAGTGGCGATCACAATAGATCGGCGATGGTCGCAGTGATATAAGGGCTTTGACAGCCCGAAAGCCACTACCAGAATAATAATAATAATAACCAGTTTAGGGTCGTGACTATGGATTTTTCAGAAATAAAAAAAAACTGTTTTGTACTGTAAAAAATATTTATTATTGATGTTCAAATTGGCCTCCACCATTACGTATACACTTTCTACAACGATTTCGTACTTCAGTTGTGGTTATTTTCAGTTTCATTTCCTGTTTCATTACTTCAAACGCTGCCATTATTCGCTGAAGTAATTCTTCCTTCGTGGTGCTTTCTGTTGTGTATACGAGCTCTTTTGCCCGACCCCACACAAAAAAATCCAACGGGGTCAGGTCGGGCGATCTGGTAGGCCAGGGGATGGGTCTGTCTCTACCGATCCAGCTGCCAGGAAAACATTGGTTAAGGTGTTCGCGAACGCTTACAGCCCAATGTGCTGGGCATCCATCTTGCTGAAATACGATCGGCTCGTCCGCGTCCATTGGCACTTCGGCATCATAAAGTAACATTGGCAAGTCGTTTATCATGAACTCGAGGTAATTTGGCCCATTCAAATTGTCGGGCAAAATGTGTGGACCAACCAATGTGCGTCCGATGACTCCGGCCCACACGTTTATTGAAAATTTTCTTTGTAAAGTTAATTGACGTCCAATATTTGATTGTCAGCTGTTCCTTCGTATTCATCGGTATCGCTGTCACTTCCGGAGTCGCTCTCACATTGATGGTCCTCTGAAACATATTAATTGTATTTATTGAATAACAATTTAAACAGTGTTCATTTTATTCGAACTTTCAATTACTGTTTGTTGTTTAATTGCTTTTTTGAATTGAATTGTATTTTATTGAGATCGTTATCGTGTTAATTTCATATGAATTGTCAACGTTGTTTTTTTAACATTTTCCTGTACGTATTTCATTCAAATTATTGTTCGTTTAATATTGCACTCATACATCCATATCCTTCAGGTTTCAACGGAGAAGGAATTTCCAGATGAGCATTGTTCCAGATACTAGTTATGTATCTAGTGCGCAGTAGTTGCTGATGCACCTCAGCGTGGCATGGAGGCAAGTTTGAAGCGTCGTAATTTTTAAAATTTTTTTGGAACAGTTCTTGTTCCGCTGGTTTATAATTCACTAAAAAGAGATGTAATCTCGCCTCGTCGATGTCTTCAATGTGTTTTATTCCATACATTTGACAAACGAATTTTTCCAAGATCTTGAAATTATCTGTGGTTGCGTGCTCTGAGCTGACATCTCCCAAGAGACGCGAAGGCTGTTTGAAACTGTGGTGACTTCTCAAAGATTTTGAAAGGAGTTGCTTTACCTCTCCTATAAAACGACGGGTTGTAATCACACCCAGTGAGAGCGTGGAAGCCTGGCAGCGCCTTACACAAAAGCCCACCCAATGTATTATATATTTTTGTCACGTGAATATTCCTCAAAGAATTTCCAGAACCGATTTCCATCCAAATATCCATTGTTGAGCACCAGTGATCCATGTTTCCAAGCAATATAATAAGAACATCTGTATCAGAACACTTGATGAGAATGTTGTGAGCCGAATTGTTTTTGGGTACGTGGAACGCGATTTTCGTGTCGGCTTCCTCGTGATGTCTGCATTCTAACTCTTCTTGTCTGGTTCGAACAACGTTTTTATCGAGGACATTGTAAGAATAACAACTTTTTTTTCGTTTAAATCAATTGTCTTGTTACCGATGAAGGGTATCATTTCCTCCGTCGCCCAATGTTCCACGAAGAAATTTATGAGAGCTTCTTTGAACTTACTATGTTTGAGTTCTTTCACAAAATCAGCTAGCCTGGCCTGGTCATCCCCAGTGATCATGTACTTACTGCCTTGACATCCGTCTCTTAAGGATCGTTCATGATCTTTGATCGATGGCGTAAAATACTGATCGAAGACTATATTATATCAATCCTTTGAGCACTCGTCCTCGTGACCGATGTCAAGAATTTCTTCGATATTGATCCGAACGTTTTCGGTACATCTTTCATGAGATGTAGCACAATAAATCCATCCACAACAAGGATATCGATTGGCGGTGGTGATGGTGATGGATTTTTCATTTTTTTTGCCAAGATTTTAACCAAGACAGATTTCGCAGTTTTAAATATTTTCCCATCTAAGTGGCACATGGACATTGGCACTGGTGTAAGGGGAAATTTCATTACTTTGGCAATGTCGATATCATGCTCGATCGAAATACCGAGCATTCGTCCGAAGAGGTCTCTCTGCATCCGCACTTCTTGAACTTTGTTATTTATTTTATTTTGTTCTTAACACCCTTAGTGTTGAAATTATTTATCTTGTTCTTTGAGATTGCAGTTTCAAATCTTTTAGGGTTTTCGTGGCATGCAGCAATAAAATCCTGACGTAAACGATTTCCTTTTTCTTCGATATTTGAAAGAAAGTAGGCAGTTGAATCATTTGCTGCTTTACCTGTTGCAATATTGAACAGAAAATTGTTGTCGAGGTTTTACTGGAATGGACTCATGTTTTTTTTCAACGTACCCATGAAACTGTTTAAACAATTCAGTTGTTTATTCATTTTGCTCGGTTCAAAATCTGCTGTAATGTCTTCAGATTTTTTTATCCCTGTTACCTCGTAAACGTGTGATATAATAGCCGATCGAAGACTGTGACTTTTTGCCCGTCGTTGGCGCGCTGATATTGAATTTGTGAAATGTGTTATTCCTGTCAGTTTCCTACCAGCATCAGTATTGATGGTCTGTTCCAAGGTTATGTCAATGGGCAGCCGTGAAAATGGTTTATTAGTTCTTTTCAGTCCGAAAGAGCCTTTTTTTAATTCAACGATAAGTCCCGGATGAGTTTCATCGACTCTTAACAAATTGTCATGGTATTTCACAGTCCATCGTAGTTTTGATGATTCATGGCGAAGAATAAATTTGTGATTAGATACAGCTCGAAATCTGCTGTTCTTATACTTCTGACAGTACTTGATAATAATCGATCATTTTGGTGTAGAACATGTAAAACTGCGGGGTCTTACCAAATTCACCCCCCAATGTCCTCTCTGCAAACTGTGAATATTTTTTTATCAAATCAGCGAGTGGTGTATCCTCTTCGATTTGAGTGAAATTTTCTTGTACACGTTGGAGTTGGAAATTAACATACTCGGAAACTGCTTTCCCTTCGTGCCGAAGAAATGCTTGGAAATGCAAAATTTTCAATCCTAATGAAACAATCGGGTGTAATCTCTTACATCTGTTGAAATGTTTGCCGGTAATGAAGCCGGCCACAGAACCACTGGCCAAGAGATCGCTGTCAACCATTGCGTGTGTTAGACCGCAGTTGTCAATAAATTTTCCGATGGCTTTGAAATACGACATCTCGATATGAAATTGACCCAAGTGAATGAAGATGTTGTTGAAATATTTTCTTCAGAAAATTCCGTTGATTGAATTTGGAACGCTATTCTGCAAATTGCCAAATCATATGTAACCTGAACATATTTTTGACCGCATTCCTCAGCAATTTTCTGGCTGTCATACATTGTCTTTAGTACAACGGCCTTATTTGTCGGAGAATCGTTGATAGGCGTGAGATATGAACTATTTTGTTTCGAACTGTCATCTTTCACTATCTGGCTGTTAAAAACCTGTCCACATTGGCACGTTAGGAATATTTAGTGCATGCAAAAACATGTGCACTGTATCGAGTTTTGCATATGCTGTTAAATTGCTCGGAATAAAGATTCTTCTTTCGTCACCTGGTGGCAAAAAATTGTCGGTCATTCGAGGCTTTTTCGTATACGACGGCAGATCTTCAGAGATACCTTCAAAAGTTCTTCGCTTCTTCGAACGTTTCTTCTCTTCGGAAATTTCAGGTGTGGCGTGTTGGATAACTTCGTCATCCTGTGATGTTGATGTTCCTGGTTGCACATCTGTTGGCAAAGTAGCGCATGAATCTTCCAATTCCTGAGCAGTCGACTCCTCGAATTGAAATATAATTCCAACAGTATCGTGCAGATCTTTGCCGTTCGTTGTTTCCACAAATCGATCGAAATTATCGAAGGCAACTCCTGTGCTGATATGTGGAACCAGCTTCATTCCTGCTGGACAGACCTGGGAACTTCCTGTTGCCGCATACGTCATTTCCGTTTCCAGCTTTTCGACAACATTATAAGCAATGTCCAAACTTGTTCACGATGTCGATGACCTTTCTGCTGCTCGTTAGACTTTTTAGAGCTAATCCGAGAGTCGTATGTCTCGAAGTTTTTATGCTTCCTTCTGAAACTGCGTAAACGATATCCTGAGACAATGAACCTACTTTGCTCGCATTATTTACGCTTTCTCGACGCCGACGAGTCACACCAGCCAACAGAGTGAAATAAAATTGACGAATTGATGCTGGTATTACACATTCACCTCGTATAATGTCATCCACTTTTAAATCAGAGGGCAGTTTGTCGTGGTCAATATGCAAGATATAATTTCTCCAAATCAATGCCTTTCTTTTAATGATATCTTCTAATGACGAGAATAGTTCGTCATCGATATCAGCACCGTCTGCAGGGATAACAATTTTTTTTTTGCGTATTGTATCGATTACGATTTGTTGGGAATATTTTTGTTTTAACGAGACTTCCAAGTGCTGCTCGTCAAATGTTCCACCACGGTCAACGTTGTCGCCATCAGCATCGCCAGTTATTCGACACAACATTTCTTTGAACATGGTACACAACAGGGAAAAAAATGGCTCTTCTCACGGTTTATTATTTCATCCTCGATGTATACACCGTGTCCAATTGGTTCGCATACAGTTTCAAACTCTCATTAAAACAAAGTCTTAATTACAATTGCAATAAAAACTATATTTCATGAAAGATATTCTTATATACAATATGCACAAAAAATGTTTACGGATAACTCCGCCTTTAACCTTCATCACCAGCTTCAAACGTTTTTCGAATCCGTCGCACGCGGCACGCACTGCCTCCATCGGCATTTCGTCCCAAATGTGTACGATAACTTTTTTGAAATGCTCCAAATTCTTTATTTTGTAGTTATCAAGTTTCGAGAGCATATATTACCATACATAAAAGTCCAGTACATTTAAATCGGGAGAACTCGGGGGGCCATCCATTTTTTGGCAAGAAATCCGTTAAATTGGCCTGACACCACGCTTGAACTGCGTTTGCCGTGTGGGATGGAGCTCCGTCTTGTTGGAAACAATAGTAATCGTTTCCATACAACATTTTTAAGTTTGGAGCAACTTTTTAATCCAAAACTTCTGTTTTATAGTAATCAGAATTGATCTGTACCCCTTTGTCGATAAATACCAAAGGAAGTTTACCCCGCTTACAAACTGCTCCCCAAAGCATCACTGATGGTGCACTCTGGAATCTTGGCACATTCCTCTGATTATCTGGAATATGTTGGATATTAGCTGCCCACAAACGATCATTTTGAACATTGAGAGGTTGCTCTAATACGAAGAGTTTTTCGTCCGAAAAAACGTATTCATCCCCCGCGTGCCAGGAAAGTATAGTGTTTGATCGAGCTAATCTTTTTTTTTCCGTTATAGCTTCGGAAATGCCTTGTACTTTTCTTTTCTTGTAAGCGTGACACCCGAGGTCCGCTCTCAAAATGCTGTGAATGAAATATTTAAGTCTGTTAGGCGCTAATAAAACCATGAAAGTAATTTTATGATGCACTGTATTAAACATTAAATAATTATTATATCGAACATATGGGTTCTCCCATCAGCGCTGTGCTTAGGTGTAACGATGATGCTATACTAAAGATTGACAGATGTCAACTAGACTTATATAAATCTATATATTGATGTACCGTCTTGTACATATTCCCAGCCACGAGAAAGCCCATATCTTAAATTATTAACTAAACCTTAATTTTCTATAGGAGGAACGCACACTTTATATATGCTTGTTCTTATGACAGACCCTTTAGGTGTACTGATGGAGAGAGCCCTAACTTTACCGTCTGCTCCAGGGAATACTTCTACTACTCTGGCCATTGGCCACCTCAAGGGTGTTACATTGTCATTTTTAACTATGACTAAAGTACCTACTTTAATATTATCACAATCCTTGCGCCACTTAGGCCTATTTTGTAACTGTACAAGGTACTGCTTGTGCCACTGTTTCCAGAAACTTTGAACCATACGATTACATTGATCCCAGAACTTATCGCGGCTAATAGGCTCACTCACACAATCTCTTTCAGGGTATGTGGTAAGAGGAGATCCCGTTAAAAAGTGCCCAGGGGACAGGTATGGTGTTTCATTAATATCAGTAGTAGGCAAAGCGGTCATAGGGCGAGAATTTAAAATACCTTCCACTTGTATGATAACCGTGTTCAACTCCTCATAAGTCATTACGGTTTCACCTACAACCCGCTTTAAGTGATACTTTACAGACTTAATTCCAGCCTCCCACAATGAACCGAATACTGGAGAATAACTAGGAATGAATTTAAATGAAATGCCTTGCTCGGCTGAGTAAAATTCAACAGCATTCTTATGATCTGTGGTAGCCTGTAATTGATACAAGTTATTCAACTTATTATGAGCCCCTTTATAGGTAGATGCATTGTCACAATAAATTACACTAGGCTTATTTCTACGTGCAATAAATATTTTTAAGGCATTATAGAAACATTAAGAGGTTAAATCTGTAACTAACTCTATATGGAGAGCCTTTGTTGAGAAACAAACAAATAGCAAAATGTATGCCTTCTGAATGACTGGCTTTCTTACCCTTAACATTTTGACATTATATGGCCCACCAAAATCCATTCCAGTCTTTTCAAACACTCTGAAAGGTGTTATTCTGTCATAGGGAAGCGATCCCATGAGTTGCTCAGCATTCTTTGCCTTTAACTTAAAACATACTAAACACTTATTTATAACATGTTTAACCTCTCTTATTCCATTAATAATATGATACCTTAAACTTAAGTCAGACAACACTAGCTTCGGTCCAGCATGCAACAATGCCTTGTGCTCTTTTTCAATGAGGTAATGAACAACCTTAGAACCTTTTGGCAGTATTATAGGGTGCCTAGTTGCATAGGGTACGTCCGCATGCTGGAGTCTACCACCGACGCGCATTAAGCGCATGCTGTCTAAAAATGGATTTAACGCCTGAAGATTTGATTTGATAGGTATTTTAGAATTTAAACATTTAATTTCATGCTCAAAATACCGTACTTGTTCATACCGGAGAATAATTTTTAATGAATAATTTAATTCTTGAAGCGTTAAATTTCCTAACACTCTATCTGCTAACTTAGCCTTGCAATTATTTACAAATCTAAACATATAGGAAATGATCCGTTTTATCTTATCAATGTTTGACACATCATTAAACAAGGGTAATGGCTCACTTTCATTGATGACAAGTGACACTTTCAATTCAGGAATCTCATCTGGCACTTCATACACACTCACATGCAAAAAGTCAGATGACCTCAGCGATGCAGGCCCATGGAACCAAAAATCGTTATCCTGCAATAAATATTGGCAACATAGACACTAAGTTTCAATGGATTTGTCGCGAGCCAAGCAAGTACTACTTGCGAATCCAAGAACCATTGAACATTTATCTCAAATCTGTTCTTAATCATGTCATAGACTTTTTTGACCAACTTGGCTAACAAAAGCGAAGAATTAAGTTCTAGCCTAGGAACGCTCAATTGCTGCATGGGGTTAACTCGCGATTTCGAACACAGAAGATCCACATTTACACTGCCATACATTGCGGTAGCAGTAGCTTCTTCTGGCATAGTGGCCACATTGTTGGAAGGATGCCGAACAGCTCATTCAGCATTAAAATTATCATTGAATCTTCAAACTGTTGAACAACCAACATGTAATATTGCCAAAAACTCTGCAATGGCCAAAGTATTAGTAGCGGCTATAATAATTATCTGGGACGAATGTACAATGGCGCACAAACGCGCATTAGAAGCACTGGACAGGACATTGAAAGATCTTCGTAAAGATTTAAGATGTTTTGGAGGCGCAATGATTCTGCTGTCTGGCGATTTTCGCCAAACACTGCCAGTCATACCAAGATCGACTGCTGCAGACGAGATAAACGCTCATCATCCTTATATATCATTTATTCCTCTAACTGCTCAATTTCTTCAAAACGTATCTAAAAGAAAAATATATGTATAATTCAAAAATAATTATGACAAAAAGTAGAAATAAATTATTATTAAATTCAAAATATTACTGTACTATTAACTTACATCATCATTAAAAATGTCCTGGGACACTTCTGATTGTGCTAATTTGGGCTTATCTACTTCCTCTGCATTTGTTATGCGCTGCAATTGTTGTTTTGCTTTCAGATGTTGTTCCCGAGCCCTATTTTTTCGGGTTTGCCTTTCTGTTTCAAGGCCGCAGAATTATCAACTACTGTGAATGCACAGTAGTTGAAATTGTCTGAAATATAAGAATGTTTATGAACATTCAAGCTAGAACACACATGAGAGCAAGAAGTGCAAAAAATAAACTTCACTACAAAAAAATATAAAGTAATTAAGTACATATTTAAACAACTTACCTAGGACAATGTTGTCACATTCTATGCATCTGCTGCACATTTGCATTGCTTTACCATTTCTTGCAAAAAAAATTTCCTTGCAAAAATTGCAAATCACTGAAAGCATTAATATAAAATTAAACTAATTTTCTAAACCAAACTGTAAAATGCTCTTAAATTGCACTTTAGTGCTAAATAAATATAAGTAATAACTTTTGGGAACACTCGCGTGAGTTTATGTATGTATATACATGAAACATGACAATTATTATAACTGATAAATGTACAGTGGTAGAATACTTACAATCTTTTCTCAACGCTCTACGAAAAAAGCGAGCAGATTTGGCTATAAAAAAAAGAATACATATGTATAATCCTTAGAAAAAATATGTTTCTCACTACAATAAAAAAAAAATTACAAATACTTACGATTTTCGGCATTGTACCACGACGAAAACGATCCACCAGCACCACTGATAAATTATGACAGACGTGATTGTCAAATTGATTGTCAAACACAAAAATAAAAATAAATCCTTATTTGATAATGGTGCGCTAGTAAATAAATAAAAAAGTAATCACTAAGTTCCCTCAAACCAAAAAGGTAAACAATTATAGACCAAAAACGTAAAACTATGTAAATTTCAAAAAATACGTATGTAAAAAGCAAAAAGTCGCCTCATCTCTTCGAGGCTCGAAGACAGGGCTTTTATTAAGATCAATTTAGTAAAGTAGCCGCCATCGTTACCGATGAGCCACCGCAGACACTGTCAGAGTTGACGAAATTAGTAAGTATAAGCAATAACAGCGTATGACGTATGCGCGCACAATGACAAATGTCAGAACGTTACAAACCGAGCGTCGTCAAGTCAAATCAAAGTGAATTTACTTTTTAAAATCTTAAAATTCTTATTACTTCATTTTAAATATTTATTATTTACCTATTATGCTATTCGGGGCGGAGACAAATCCAATAAACAAAAAATCATGAAAATCGGTTTAGCCGTTCTCGAGTTATAAGCAAAGGAACTAACACAACTTTCTTTTATATATATAGAGGATAATATAAAGGATTTTCCAATAAAAAGTTTCTCAGACGATTCTGAAATATCTCATTACAAGTTTCTTTTCTCAGTGCTTGGGGTAGGCGCTCGTAAAATGTCGGACCAATGACACGCGGGTTTTTTTCTGCCAGTGCCATGCGACGTGGGACTGTTGCTAGGCGCCCCGTTGAGCGAATCATTTTATTCAAACTTCAACTTTCGTAAATGTCGACCTGTTTTTTTTAACAAACATTAAAACTTCGAACAAATACAGCGAGTAGTGCGTCATAATACGGGTTTCAATGAAGATACCCCTGCAAGAGTGTCTTGTTTTGACTCCAGCCATTGTACGTAGGGCGCGCTTCTGTAGTATAAGAACTCGATTTGCATCTGTGGAGTTACCCCACATGAGCGTACCGTACGACATTAGCGAATCAAACAATTTGATGGTTTACTATCCATGAAACAAATATTCTAATTCGCGCGTAATCTCTCTTAGGGGAGCACCTCCCCCTTTCCACACTCACCTGGGGCGTTGTAGCCGGCGACCGGCAGCGAGAAGAGCAAGGGCGGCATCGCTAGCAACTCCATAGTTACTCTTAGGGGAGCAAGTACCCCTTTGGGGAGCCCCTCCCCCTTTCCACACGATTCCCTAGCACGTTCGATCCACCCTTCATAATCGAGAATCTTCCCCTCATGACTCTTAGGGGGCTCCCGCTTGGGGAGCTCCTTCCCCTTTCCCCACCCGCACTCACCTAGCACGTTGTACCCGGCGACCCCCCCCCCCCCCCCCCCCCTTTCAGGGAGCACCTCCCCTTTCCACAGATGTAGCTTTGTTACCGCGTGTACAGCAGCAGCATCGCTTGTTTCCCTCTTAGGGGAGCACCTCCTCAGACTCACCTGGCACATTGTACCCGGCGACGGGCAGCGGGTACTGCGGGTACATCGACATCGACAGCACGTTTGTTTTTGTTTTTAACCCTTAACTTGTAAGCTGAGGTCCATGCTTCCAACATGTTAGCGTCAAAATAAAGGGACGAAGTTAGATATAGAGAATGCGTTTGTGTTATGATTGAGGTTAAATATCTATTTGTTGCAGTCGCCATCAGAAACATCTGAGCAAACAATGATGGTCATAAATACCTGATCCTATTTTTAAGGCGATAGAGTGCATGTACTGATATTTTTGATCACCCTGAAGTGTACAGATGTTTCTGATGGCGACTGTACCATGTTTATTAGCTACATTTCCCGTAAATGTTACAACAATATTATTTAAAATAAGCTTGTTAACGAAATATTGAATAAATACAAATAATGCCACAGAGAGAGACCACCCGACCATACCACACACACATGCTGTACTTACAAACTGCGAGGAATAAAATGTCCAGACAACAGCTTTGTAACCAGGTCGCTCAAAATGTATTCCTAAACATTTATCTGTTTAAGAAAATTAAAAATACATTATAAAATAAACTGATTGTCGGTCTGTGTTACTACTAACTATAGGTAGTTAGTTACACAGATTTAAATTTTATTTATTTAATTCAATATATTGCGACATACCAAGAGATTGGCTGGTGGTCCTTAACAGAGTCGTCGACTTTGGTGTATTACAATGTGCTTTTTATCCTACATAAGTAACATAAAGGTTGTGGTTTTTGTGAAAGTGATACGTGTGTGATTGTTGTGTGTCATTTAATTCACTGAACTTGACAAGAGAATGCAAGATCGACACTTAAAAACCGTCAATAAACAACCCAGTAATTTACAGAGAATTGTCATTGTCAACTTGTCAGCCTAGCTAGCACACTAGGTTTTATGCCGGGCGAAAATGTACTGAAACGTCACGTAAAATGCGACTTAAAACCTAGTGTGCTAGCCCCCAGTGTTCAGAAAATTTACACATTCTGTACCTAATGTACAGCCACATGCTAAGGCCGAGTACTTGGATTCTTAATGGACTGAATAATATGGAATGGAATAGTACTCAAGCGTTGCGTGTGCCTGTACAGCCGTTGTAAGCTAGGGTGGGCAATGACAGCAAGGGATCCTACCAGCCTAAGTCCCTACTTCCCTAGCCCTAACTTATCCTAGTACAAGGATATCTGTCACCGGGAGACCTATCAGTGACAGATGGATTCCTACGGGTGAGGAATGAGGTAAGTGGATGGATACTTGTTGCCGATCACTCAGACTCAAGTGACCGATTAAGGCGAAGGGTGTCTGATGCCACAACAAGGGTACCTGTAAAATGAGGTGGATGGGATCCTCTACTCTCAGAGTGTTGCCCTGAGCAAGCAGAGGTGTTGGGTGTGGAGGTAGTGAAACACCAACGGACAATTGGTATCTGATTTATTTACAAATGCTCCTACTTTATATACAGTTATTCACCTATGGCACACATACGTAAAACCTAGTAAATTATCTTTGTATTCTATACATGTAAAGTGCAAGTAAGTAAAATATATTTGTGCAGGCTAATGAACTAGTTAAATTTGGAGTGGTCAGCGGCGTCAGCGCGGTCGCGTCCGCGGTGACGAAATCTGTTGACTAAACATCCTGGCGTCTCACGACGACAGCAGGGATGACGATGAAGGTGTTCTATAGGGGCTGTATCGGGCGCAGCTCTATTTCATCGAATTGGCCGCTGGTGGTTGTTGAGTTTGTTCTGCGGCGCTCGGGTTTCTGCGGAGCCGACCTGGCGGGGGCGGCGCGCGTCGGAGCAGTCCTCTTGCTGGCTCCACAGGAGCGTATCCGTGACATGACCTGTGGACCATAACAAACTGTTAATATCATTAAAATAAATACTGCTAAAGAAGAGCCGAGACTAATTGCTACAGTGTTGCTTTGTATTTGTTTCCAAATTGTATTGTCTAATTCCTTTTTAAGTAACTTTTCATTATTAATGAGGTGTTTAAATATGTCTCTGGAGCTGTCAAGCACTTCTTCATCTCTTGTTATATCTTCTATTTGTTTTACTGTTTCGTTCGTGTTTAATGAAAAATTTGCTTGTCTCGAATATGTTGATAATACTGATATTGTGTTCGCTCTTCTTGCTGCTAAGATGTTGCTTTTCGTTTTAATTATGCAGTTTTCTGCTATGTGGATGACGGCTATATTCTGAATCATTGTTTCTTCTCTTTCACCATCGCAAATGATTGACGTTCTTACGGATTTCGTTGTAACAACTAGCCATGTGTTTGGCATGTATAACTGTTTCCACACGGTTGTTGTCACATTTAGTTGTCTCGTATTGCAGTTGACCATCTCAGTTTTCTTAAATAACAGATCGATAACGCAGTTCTTGTTTGTCTGCATGTTTTTGACAGACGTCGGGTAGCATATGTACTCAGTGAGTCTTCTGCGACATGCTTTAAATTCCTCTTGTTCTAGTTCAAAAAAGTTTTCATTGTTGTAATCAATCGCCATTATATTGTGGTATACTTCTAAACTGTACACTTTTCCTTCCTTATCTTTCTTTGGCACGGGTGTCACATGAATTAACGTGTATTTGGTTATGTCTTGTAATGCGAAATAACCATATACTTTAATATGCGTAGAGTCTTCAGTTACTTTCGTATCTATGAGGTGGTTTTGAACAATTCTTAGCTTTGTTGGTAACTTACTGTTGGCTTCTGTTAGAATTTGTTTAACTTCTTTCAGTTCTAACACGTCGTAGATAGTTCCTTGATGCATATATGCCTCTTGAAGTCTGGAGTAATATTCTACCACTTCATCTATATAATTTGTTGCGAGTTGATACATATGCAGGATCTGAATATTTACACGGTTAAGGTCTATTCTTTTGTACCATGTGTTTACATTGTTCATATACTGGATTGCTTGATTCAGCTTGATCTGAAATTTTTCTAACTTTTTTGCTATTCTTTCCTCTGTTTGGTTGACTGTGGCGATGGTTGATATCATGAGCTTGGTTTGATGGTTTGCTGCTTCTATTAGTTTATTTTGGTTTCCTTGTAATGTATCTATGTCCTTGTAGACTTCATCATTAACTCCAAATATCGAGGTTAACATTTGGCCGAACAATCCTCTTCTTTTCCTAATTTGCCCGATGTTCATCACCAAAGTGTTGATTTTCTCTAATTTTTCTTGTCCTTCATATAAGTGGTGATACAGTTCGGTACAGTGTATTTCCGTATTGGTCTTTGATAATGTGTCACAGTAGTGTTTGAATTGCGCGGTTATTCCTCGTTTATTTGAAACATCTTCTTCTATTTTACTTTTTTCGTAATTCGTTTGAATTCGGAATATCCCTCTGTCTATGGTTGCCGTTCCTATGTGTTCCACGTAAATTCCTTCATTTATGTTTTTTATTGTGTAATTTGCCTTTGTCGTATTAATTAAACAGGATATCAGGGTAACTAATAACATCCAAGAGTACTTGTTCCCGGTTATTTTTTTCCTTTGTTGTCTATTTTTCTCTGTTGGGGTCGTATTTCTTCCTCTAGTCTCAATTGTTGTTGCATTGGCTGTCGCTAATTGTGTTACATTACTGGTTATATTAGCATGTTGAGTCCCTGTGGTATCATCTTCGTTGTTTGGTAACGGGATTATTTTATGGACTGCCCTTTTCAAGCAATTCCCGGGTGCTTTTTGTATTGTTACTACTCTCGTTATCCCGTCACTTCCTGGATGAGTTTTAATTATTCTTGCTAATGGCCATTTACTGGGTGTAACATTCTCGTCCTTTATTATTACCACGGTTCCTTTTGTAATATTTTCTTGGTTAAATTGCCACTTATACCTCTGCTGGAGTTGATGTAGATAATCTCTACTCCATGTCTTCCAAAAATCTTTTTTCATTTTCTGAATCAATTTCCATCGGTCTTGCAAGTTTACGCTAACATCATTAATTGGATCTGGGATACCCACTGCCTCTCTTCCAATAAGGAAATGGCTTGGTGTTAACACGGTATTGTCATTTATATCATCGCTCTGTGCGCAAAGCGGCCTTGAGTTCAAGCATGTCTCTACTTGACTTAATAATGTAGATAATTCTTCGTAGGTTAAGGTTGATTCTCCTATTACCCTTTTCAAATGGTACTTCATTGATTTCACTCCAGCCTCCCAAATACCGCCAAAATGGGGGGCGAGTGGTGGATTAAAATGCCATTGTGTTCCCATGTTAGCTATGGCATTTTGAACGTGCGGCGTTTGTGCGATCTCTAATAATTGGGTATGTAGCATCCTTGCTGCTCCTAGGAAGTTTCCTCCATTATCACTGTACATGTGTGATACATGTCCTCTTCTTGCTTTAAACCTAATAAATGCAGCAATGAAAGACTCCGTGGACAGATCTCCCACCAGCTCTAGGTGTATTGCTTTTGTTGCAAGGCATATAAATACTGCGATATAGCCCTTTGTGGCTTTATTTCCTCTGCCTTTCGTAGTCCTTACTTGAATTGGTCCTGCCATGTCGACACCAGTGTGATTGAACGTATGGGATGGGGATACCCTAGATGCAGGTAATTGTCCCATCTTTTGCAATGCAGTGGCTGCCTTATATCGTATACATTTAACACAATGACGTGTGCTGGATTTTGTCATTTTCTTTAACCCCAATATCCAATACTTTTGTCTCACGAATGCCATTGTCAACTTCGTTCCACCGTGTAGTGTTTGTAGATGTGCTTGTTCAATCAGCATTCTCGAGACGTGGTGGTTGTGTGGTAGTAGGACTGGATGTCTTTGATTATAAGACAACTGTGAGTGGTGTAGTCGTCCACCCACCCTTATTAGTCCGTCGTCGTCTATGAACGGATCCAAACAACGTAGCTTGCTTCTCTTCTTTATTGGTTTCTTGTTTTCTAACAATTCGTATTCTTCCTCAAAAGCTTCTTTTTGAACTAATTTCAGTATTTTGTCTGTTGTTTGTTTCATTTCGATGCATGTTAACGTTTCAGTTGATCGATATTGTTGGTTCATCCTATAGCAATATGACAAAACCCTTATCATGTGTTGAAACCCTGAGAATCTTTCCCATATTTTCTTTTGATCCTTGTCTTCTGCAATCGTGACGTGGCTACTTTCTATTTCTTGGCATATTTCTAGTGTGGTTTTGGTACACGGTAACTCCTCTTCTTGTAACCAACTTGGCCCTTTCCACCATAACTTATGATTCTCCAATTTCTGTGGTTCTATTCCTCTTGATAGTACATCTGCTGGGTTGTCTGTCGTTTTATGCGTTTTTATACGTTTGTCGTAGGCTTTCTCTGACGCATCGCTAAATCCATGTAACTCGATCATGGCGTTACTGTAATTTATCCAACGGGGTATTCTCACTGTTTCAACTGTTCTAATTTGTGTATAGAACTCTTCCCATCTCTTCTTTATGGCTTCATCTACAGGTGTATCCCACTCGACTCCATTAGTCCACAACTCTTGTATTAGCAATTTCATTTCTACTAAGATTGGTGCCAGCCACCCCATTGGATCGAATATCTTGGAAATTTCGGACAAAATGAATCTTTTTGTTAATTTTTCAGTATTGGCGATCTTTATCTGAAAGTGGAAGTTGTCCTCTGCTGGTGACCATATCACCCCTAGTGATTTTCTGGTCTCGTGCTGTGGCAATTTTATCATATCATTCTCCTTGCTACCTTCTGGGATATTGTTTAACAATTCCATCCTGTTAGATGACCATTTCCTTAGGTTAAATCCTACTGTTTGCAGCATACTTATCAATTGGCCTTGTACCATCTTAGCTTCTTCGTCACTGTTTGCTCCTGACAAAATGTCGTCGCCATAAAAACCTTGTAGGGTTGTTCTACTTGCTAAAGGATAGCTTTCTTGCTCATCTTCACTTCGATCACAAATTCGATCATCTTCACTTAGCTCAATATTTCTCTGAACTTCTTCACTACATGACGTCATACACATGACCTTTATTGAGTCTACGAAATCAGTTAGGCACCATCCTGACAGAATCCACTCAAATTCAGTTTCTTGCGCTATCATATTATCTTCCATTCTTTCAAATCCATCTCGCAGAAACTGACTGTACTCTTGTGCTCCCAGTATGATGTCGATTGGGCCTTTCTTGTAATATGTCGGATCCGCTATCATCTTGTTTTCTATATCCTTGGAGTTTAATTGGGATACATCCTGTTTTGGTACTGCGGAGGTTAGTTTTGGTAACACTACACACTTTGAACTCCTTTGGCTGCTTATCCCCGACCCCTTTTACCTCGGTTCGTATTTTTTGTCTTGGATACGATAATCTTTGCGCCACTTCTTCTGTACAAAATGACGCTTCTGACCCTTGGTCACACAACACTCTTAATAGTTGTGGTTCACCGTAGTACGTGGTGGTTTCGACTAATGCTGTTGCTAGCAGTGTCGTCCTTTTAGGTGGCTCTCGTGGCTCAGCTGTCATAGCTGCATGCGTGGTTGTTTTCTGAATACGTCGATCTCTATTCTGGCCCTCTCTATTGTACGTTGGATATCTGAAACCACTTTGGTTCCTTACGTCATTAGACTTGTTAATAGGATTACTTGGTGGATTGACGTGAATCATCGAGTGGTGGGGTTTATTACAAAAATGACACAACACCGTACTTTTACATTTCTCTGTTGTATCATGATTTATGCAGTTGTAACATATCTTCCTTTCTCTTACTTCCTTCAGGCGGTTGGTGACACTTAGCATCTTGAACTTCGTGCAATAATAAATGCTGTGACTCTCATTGTTACAATACCTGCATCTTCGTACGTTAAGTCTGCTTGTTTCTATGGCTGATGATATCCCTTTCCAATACTCCTTCTGTGGATGCGTCAACTGGGCATGATTTGCAGTTTCTAAGCACTTGAACCTCTTCTCCATGAACTCCATCATTTCAGCTAAACTCTGATTTTTGTTTGGCTCTTTCAGAGCTAGCTCGTAGATGCTATTAGTCTCTGAATCCCATTTTCGACAGACAATACGACTTATTATTGGGTCCCATTGCGAAGTGTCTACTCCTTGGTTGGTCAATGCGGCCAAACTCTCTTGTATGGTGTCAAACATATTTTTTATCTTAATCGCACTGGGCTGCTCTATGGTGGGTAAGTCAAGCAACTTGTCTATAAATTTTGAAGTGATTAGTCGTTTATTTTCGTATCTTTGCGTCAGTAAGGCCCACGCGGTGTCGTAATTGGCTTCGCTGATACTCAACTGCTGGATTATCTTTGCGGGTTCTCCTTTTAAATGTGTTTTTAAATATTGCATCTTTTCTGTGCTAGATAAGGTGGTATCATTGTGGATAAGATTTTTAAATAGATCGTGGAACGAATACCAGGACTCGTATTCACCCATGAAGATAGGGATGGTTATTTTTGGCAAATTTACACCTTTCTTGGTTTCAGTGGAACTACGTGGCATGGCAGGCTCGGCAACCTCATTAATTTTTGCTTGTAATTGGTACGAAGTGTCTTCTACATCTTTTTGGCTTGCTTCAAATCCTTCTGTTGTAAAATACTCGTCATCAAACGAGCTTTCTTGTACGCACAGTTCAAAATGCGCCTCTTCTACAATTTCCCATTGTTTCTGGATGGCTTGGAGAGTCGTCTGGAGAAACCAGATCGGCTTATTTTCATTTACGGCTTGCCTGGCTGTGGCTAACTTTTTGACTAGCTGGGATATGCGACACTTCTGCATGCCCAACTTTGGCGAAACTTCCTTACTCCCTGCGGACTTGAATTCCTTGGATCCGCCTTGGTTACTCTTCATCAACTCTTCACATTTATCTAAGTAGGCTGTGGCTTCTTCGTATACGCTCTGGAGGCTACTATAGTAGCTAGTCATGTAGGTGTGGGTAGATAATCTTTCTTTCGCCTTTAACTGGTCGTGGTTCTCCTCAACTTGTATTTTTATCTCGCTCAGCATCGTCCTCTTATCCGCGATGTACCTATGCGTCTTCCTGCTTGCGGAATCCTTTTTCATGTTTGTCAACAACGTCTTGAGTCTTCCCCCTAACTCTTCCTGGCTCTTCAAGAGGTCGTTGAGCTTAACAGCGTCCATATTGTCAGTACGTTAGTCAATCCCTAAAAAAAATATTCCTTACCGTGGGAGGACAATGTTAACAAGACCGCGGTTTATAACGATCCTAGTAGTGGAGGGTGATTCTAATACAGTCGATAAACACTGACTGGCTTGTTGTCAATGTCTAACGACTCAACGTACAACCCTATGTTAACATATAACCATCGATATGTTTTCCATAAGGAGATCCGGCTCGAAGGACCATATGTACAGCCACATGCTAAGGCCGAGTACTTGGATTCTTAATGGACTGAATAATATGGAATGGAATAGTACTCAAGCGTTGCGTGTGCCTGTACAGCCGTTGTAAGCTAGGGTGGGCAATGACAGCAAGGGATCCTACCAGCCTAAGTCCCTACTTCCCTAGCCCTAACTTATCCTAGTACAAGGATATCTGTCACCGGGAGACCTATCAGTGACAGATGGATTCCTACGGGTGAGGAATGAGGTAAGTGGATGGATACTTGTTGCCGATCACTCAGACTCAAGTGACCGATTAAGGCGAAGGGTGTCTGATGCCACAACAAGGGTACCTGTAAAATGAGGTGGATGGGATCCTCTACTCTCAGAGTGTTGCCCTGAGCAAGCAGAGGTGTTGGGTGTGGAGGTAGTGAAACACCAACGGACAATTGGTATCTGATTTATTTACAAATGCTCCTACTTTATATACAGTTATTCACCTATGGCACACATACGTAAAACCTAGTAAATTATCTTTGTATTCTATACATGTAAAGTGCAAGTAAGTAAAATATATTTGTGCAGGCTAATGAACTAGTTAAATTTGGAGTGGTCAGCGGCGTCAGCGCGGTCGCGACCGCGGTGACGAAATCTGTTGACTAAACACCTAATACTGCTCTGACAATTAGTTGAATTCAGGTATTTTTGAGAAGACCAATCTGACGCTGACTATTCAAGAAATTAACTCATGAGTACTTACCATTACTTTCTAGTGGAATGTCTACAGGAGTGCTAGCCCTAGTATCTGGCTGCTGTGGTTCTGTAAGAATAATTTTAGGTACCTTCTTATTAGCAAATTTAAAATCCTAGGTTACAAATCACTTATTTATGTGGCACCAATATAAAAAAATGGAAATAAATATTGCTCTTTCAGCTCAGTTCAGATCATCCTAGTCTACAGAAAATTACAACCCAGTCATTGACATGCCATCTCTTTCGCTCTGTAGGTACTCTCGCTTGCGAGGAGCACACAGCTAATTTCTTCCTAGTACAACATCAGACAATGAACAAATCATACCATTTTTTTTAAGTTTTTGTGAGGTTGGAGCTTTTGGGTATTTTATATTGAGTATGTCATCATCATCTGATTCCGAGAGGATAGATCTACTCGTATTTTTCCTCCTCCTCTTCAAAGGCTGGTCATCTAGATCAGTGGCCAACTCCGACTCACTCTCAGCCCTTTTACACTGTTCTCGGGCTTTCATTAAATCATCTGAAAATAACCATAGGTAAAAAAAAACACGATACTATCGCCAACTGACACTTTTGCTAAATTTAAATGACACGGACAACAAATAGGACTGTGAACAAATAGCTAAAACTAACCTTTTCATAAAAACGGCGAAAACTATTAATAATTATGTACTTATAGAGAAATGGCAGCTCGAGACTTTTCCCGGCATTAGTTTTAACCCTTTATAAGGCATAAGCAACTACACTCGCGAGCAAAAAAATCGACTCAACATTTTTTTGGATTTCAATGTACAATATCTCTAAAACTAATATAGGTATTCGTAGCATAGTAGCGTTTTCTGAAAGCTGAAAATGTAAGCTTTCAGAAAATATCAAATTCAAGTCATATTTTTTTCAGGTTCTGAAAAAAAACGTGATTTTTCACAAAGTGGGGGAAAACTGGTTAATTTCATAACCACAACATTGAAAGAAAACAAATTTTATGGAGGAAAAACCGTTTATTTTTCATTTTAATACCGCGTATTGCCACCATAGGCGTTTCTTACACACTCGATACGGTTCCTCATGGACCTTATCAGCTTTCTGATGGTGTCCTGCGGGCAAACGTCCCATTCCTCGACCAAAGCAGCTTGAAGGGCCAAAATCGTCTCCGGGGCTGGATCCCGCGCTCGAACCTTCCTCTTCAGGTAATCCCACATGTGCTCGATGGGATTCAAGTCCGGACTCAGCGGTGGCCAGGTAAGGGTGGGGATGCCGACCGCCGCCAGGTACGCTTTGGTCACTCCAGCGGTGTGACAAGGGGCGTTATCTTGCATCAAATGAAATCCCTCGTCAAAAAAACCTGCGTATGGGACAACATGGTCCTGCAGGATGTCAGTGATGTACCTATCCGCGGTCAATCCACCTCCTCGGCCGCCACCAGGGATGAAAACCAGCTCAGTCCTCGCCTCCATTGAAATGCCCGCCCACATCATGACGGAGCCGCCGCCGTCCTCTTCTGTCGCTGCCATGGAGACAAACTCTGCACTCATCAGTGAAGAGTACCCGGCTCCATTGCTCGTAGCTCCATTTTTCGTAGCGTGCTACGAAATCCTTGCGTAGGTCCCGATGTCTCTGCGTCAATTTGGGCCCCGTAGCTGGCCTTCTTGGGGTAAAGTTTGCTTGCTTAAGTCTTCGGCAAACTGTTTAAGAGCTCACGGTCTCCTCACGGGTCCGCATCAGCTGCTGCTGGACGTCAACGCCGGTCAGGTGGCGATTCCGAAGACTGGTCGTCACGATGAAATGGTCCTCTCTCTCGGATGTGCATCTTCGACGGCCGGATCCCGGTCTCCGAGTAAGGGTTCCGGTCTAAGCAAATCGACGATAAACCCTGGAGACAGCAGACTGACTTAAATTCAGCTGTTCGGCAACGGAACGCTGAGAAAGTCCTTGATTCAGCAAGGCGACGACTTGGGCGGCTTCATTTTCGGTGGTGTCCATTTTTTCCAGGTGGTTTCAGTGGTCCAATTGCAAGAGATGTGCACAGGTCAACTTGTGATAAGCGACTGATAAGAAAAACAGGTTTACACCTGTTTTTATGCATCCTGAAGGCGCTCAACTCGTGGGTAGTTCAAGGCGGTTAAATTTCAATTCCCGTTCAAACGAGCATATCCTGAAAGTTATGCGTCTGATTTTCATGATTGTTGCGTTTTTTAAAGCTGAATAAATTTATAACAACGTGGTATACTTATTTTTCCTGTAACATTTCCCAGTTGCGAAAAATTTGCCCTAAACCAAAAAATGTGGCGTGAGTCGATTTTTTTGCTCGCGAGTGTAGAGATGATACAATAAAACTATTTATGTTTCTAGATTGGTTTTTTTTTTTATTTTTCAGAAAATCAAAAAAAAATTGGAAAACTTAAAAAAAACACGGTGGTAAAAATATTCCCTCTGCCTGTCTGCACATACTCTGCCTCAGTACCTCATATTATTCCCTGTGGAATGCAGTGAAGCAAGGTGCTATACACAGTGGAACAACACATTTCTCACAAATTATTTTAGACCTCTTGTCATTGTTTTTAGTGCTACACATCCTGCAGCGTTTATATGTGGGTGTTTCCACGGGCATGTGGTCTCCAACGTTAGTGTAACGGATCTCATGTGCGACAACGTGTAAAGCCTTTTGTCGGTTCTCTGATAGGACCGATTTATTTTTGCAGATATAGCTGAGACCGGTCGACCGCCGTTTCCTGCTTGTAAAGGTACTGATCAGTCCCCTTGCCACTGACACACGGAATTCAAGATTCGACAGTTTTGTTACGTTTACATTCTGACGGTATAACAAAAACGAATTTGTTATACTTGTATCAAGCAGAAAGTAGAAAATACGTAGCCACCATTTCTTACTCCTTCTGCCAACGGAATACGTGCTTTTTATTTGATCGAAGCGATCGACACCTCCCATCCTTTTAGTATATTCCTTTAGAGCTGCGGGGCAATCAATCACTTGTTTTGTCCCGTCTTTCTGAGTCCGTAAGATACTAGTTTTCCCAATTTTTGGATGAAACGCATTGCTCAACAGAAGAACCTCTTTAGTATCTTGCCAGACAAGGAAAGCTACATTCCCTTTAACCCTCCATTTGAACTGCCCTTTTGCCAGCTTCAGTTTACGTTTACGCTTTATAAGAACGGGCAGATCTTTTCTATTTCTTCGCACGGTTCCAGTTGCGTAGATCCCATTTTCGTAAAGATATTGCAGCAAATTATAGTCACAGAAGAAATTGTCAAATGTAACAATAATGTGATATTCTTCAAGTGCTTTATCTATTAGCTTTTCCGTCAGATTTTTTACAACTTTATATCCCAGTCCTTGCTCTGATCCGGTTTCTGATTTCCCAGTGTAAATGTAGAATTCATATAGGTATCCGGTACTGCTGTCACAACGACACCATACCTTGTAGCCCCTTTTTATAGGCTTTAGCGGCATGTATTGTTTCATCGACGATCGGCCTTTGAACAGAATCATTGATTCATCAATACTTTGGGACGAGGAATCTTTCGCGTTTGTCAAACAGGCACGATTAATCAAATCTAACAACGGGCGTAATTTATAAAGTTTGTCGTAGTTCGGGCTTGTCTTCGCTGGCTGTTGTGCGTTGTCATTTAGATGCAAACACTGCAGTATTTTTTTAAATCTTTTTACAGGCATCGTTTCTGCTATTTCGTTTACTCGAAAACCAGGATCAGATGACCAATAAAGGTCAATAGAAGGGAGGGTATTATATCCCATGATTATAATAATACCTATAAAGGCTTTTAGTTCTTTTTTATCTAAGTCTATCCAACTCTCAACTTTTTTTTGCGCGGCGAATAGGTTTGTTTGATATATTATCGACTCAAAGACCTCGTCTGTAAAAAAAATTTGAAACAAAGTTACAGGTCTTATGCGGCTGCTAAACATTGGTTCAGGCGCCATTGGAATTTCGTCATAAATGCTAGGTGTTGGCCGATATGTTGTCCACTTACTTTTTTTCCAGGTTCCTTCCTCACCGTCATGGTTTACTATCCATGAAACAAATATTCTAATTCGCGCGTAATCTTTAGGGGAGCACCTCCCCCTTTCCATACTCACCTGGGGCGTTGTAGCCGGCGACCGGCAGCGAGAAGAGCAAGGGCGGCATCGCTAGCAACTCCATAGTTACTCTTAGGGGAGCAAGTCCCCCTTTGGGGAGCCCCTCCCCCTTTCCACACGATTCCCTAGCACGTTCGATCCACACTCCATAATCGAGAATCTTCCCCTCATGACTCTTAGGGGGCTCCCGCTTGGGGAGCTCCTTCCCCTTTCCCCACCCGCACTCACCTAGCACGTTGTACCCGGCGACCCCCCCCCCCCCCTTTCAGGGAGCACCTCCCCTTTCCACAGATGTAGCTTTGTTACCGCGTGTACAGCAGCAGCATCGCTTGTTTCCCTCTTAGGGGAGCACCTCCTCAGACTCACCTGGCACATTGTACCCGGCGACGGGCAGCGGGTACTGCGGGTACATCGACATCGACAGCACGTTTGTTTTTGTTTTTAACCCTTAACTTGTAAGCTGAGGTCCATGCTTCCAACATGTTAGCGTCAAAATAAAGGGACGAAGTTAGATATAGAGAATGCGTTTGTGTTATGATTGAGGTTAAATATCTATTTGTTGCAGTCGCCATCAGAAAAATCTGAGCAAACAATGATGGTCATAAATACCTGATCCTATTTTTAAGGCGATAGAGTGCATGTACTGATATTTTTGATCACCCTGAAGTGTACAGATGTTTCTGATGGCGACTGTACCATGTTTATTAGCTACATTTCCCGTAAATGTTACAACAATATTATTTAAAATAAGCTTGTTAACGAAATATTGAATAAATACAAATAATGCCACAGAGAGAGACCACCCGACCATACCACACACACATGCTGTACTTACAAACTGCGAGGAATAAAATGTCCAGACAACAGCTTTGTAACCAGGTCGCTCAAAATGTATTCCTAAACATTTATCTGTTTAAGAAAATAAAAAATACATTATAAAATAAACTGATTGTCGGTCTGTGTTACTACTAACTATAGGTAGTTAGTTACACAGATTTTAATTTTATTTATTTAATTCAATATATTGCGACATACCAAGAGATTGGCTGGTGGTCCTTAACAGAGTCGTCGACTTTGGTGTAGTACAATGTGGTGTACTTAGTATGGAGTCTGTAAAAAGAAGACATGCTTTTTATCCTACATAAGTAACATAAAGGTTGTGGTTTTTGTGAAAGTGATACGTGTGTGATTGTTGTGTGTCATTTAATTCACTGAACTTGACAAGAGAATGCAAGATCGACACTTAAAAACCGTCAATAGACAACCCAGCAATTTACAGAGAATTGTCATTGTCAACTTGTCAGCCTAGCTAGCACACAAGGTTTTATGCCGGGCGAAAATGTACTGAAACGTCACATTCTGTACCTAATACGGCTCTGACAATAAGTTGAATTCAGGTATTTTTGAGAAGACCAATCTGACGCTGACTATTCAAGAAATTAACTCATGAGTACTTACCATTACTTTCTAGTGGAATGTCTACTCTGGCTGCTGTGGTTCTGTAAGAATAATTTTAGGTACTTATTAGCAAATTTAAAATCCTAGGTTACAAATCACTTATTTATGTGGCACCAATATAAAAAAATGGAAATAAATATTGCTCTTTCAGCTCAGTTCAGATCATCCTAGTCTACAGAAAATTACAACCCAGTCATTGACATGCCATCTCTTTCGCTCTGTAGGTACTCTCGCTTGCGAGGAGCACACAGCTAATTTCTTCCTCAACATCAGACGATGAACAAATCATACCATTTTTTTTAAAGTTTTTGTGAGGTTGGAGCTTTTGGGTATTTTATATTGAGTATGTCATCATCATCTGATTCCGAGAGGATAGATCTACTCGTATTTTTCCTCCTCCTCTTCAAAGGCTGGTCATCTAGATCAGTGGCCAACTCCGACTCACTCCGACTCCTTTTACACTGTTCTCGGGCTTTCATTAAATCATCTGAAAATAACCATAGGTAAAAAAAAATACGATACTATCGCCAACTGACACTTTTGCTAAATTTAAATGACACGGACAACAAATAGGACTGTGAACAAATAGCTAAAACTAACCTTTTCATAAAAACGGCGAAAACTATTAATAATTATGTACTTATGGCTTAATGGCAGCTCGAGACTTTTCCCGGCATTAGTTTTAAACAAATATTAAAACAAAATTAACACACGTTACAAAACTAATATGACCTTGTGATTTAAAAATTAAATAAACTAGTTAATATTAACTCACCTGTCTAGTACAATATGCGTTTAATGGGATACACATGCCAATTCTCGTCCGGTAGTATTTTAGTGGTGAGGCATCTATTGAATTTACTAACTATTTTGTGCGGAGGCCAAAGGCACTCCTTCTTCCGAGGCGTGACCCACTCTTCCCTTATCACACTGAGACTACCGCAGCAGTCATCAAACTCCACCACTTTGAACATACTTTCAGAAACAATTAATATTTCTTATATTTCAATACCAATATGCACGCACAACGATGGTGATCGATAATAAAATGGCCGATCGAATTCGCGCGCCGCGCATGCTTCTGTCCACCCCCCCCGCACTTTGTTTTCGAATTCCCCTCTCCTCTCCTCGCTCTGCCATTGGTTTCCTATGTGGCCCACTGTTGGCCCTATGCTGTTTTCGATATGCAATAGTACTAATGATATGTGTCCTCTAGTGATGAATAGCGTAAGTACTTAGCCTATGTACAGGCCCGTAACAGCTGGGCAATGCCTCTACTCGACACGAGATAGCGCTTATTAATTCCAATAGATTTTAAGACTACTGTAACGCTTCTCCCCGCTAGATGGTTCCGTATGTAAGGAATTTTCTTAAGGTTCTGGAAGCTTCTGTATAGGGAAGTTTCTAGAACAGGAAGTGACACTATTAGATTAGCGCTTCCGCCCACCTGCGGGTTTTTAGTACAATTATTCACTTTAGGGTTAAAAGTTAAACTTCGATTCGCGTCTCTTTCATTTACATAGAGAACGAAAGAGACGAAATATTCGGCGAGTCCCGAATATACGGGCGGGGCGACTTGATAATCGTACAGTTTTCACCATAAATTAGTGATGTTATGTGCTATGTGTCTGCGCAAAACCGCAGTAGGGCATGTATTATGTTGGTTGCTACTGCTAGTATGGTTTTTTTTACAATCTTTTATTGAGCTCACCCCGTTTGTTTTCTTGGGTCAAATTTAGTAATTGAAATTTCACCCTCTTCCTGTCAGCCGATTGATCTGAAATTTGGTATACGCCTTTGGTTCTGCTGACAATACAATATTATGATGACATGGAGCTGATCTGATGCTGGAGCTGGAAGGTGGCCATAGGAACTCCGCAATAAAACGATACAACCCCATCGAGTTTGGGCTCATTAGAATCGTCTCAATGAGTAGTCTATGATACTATGCAGAAAAGTACAGTCGGCAATAAAAGCTTATCGCAAAATTAAATTTTTGACAGAAACTTATTTTATCGGAAATCCAACCAAATCCGCGGTTAGGCCTATGTTGTATGCTCGTATGGTTTTTTTGTTAGGAACGCTGCGCAAAACTGCAGTAGGGCCTATGTTGGCTGCTCGTATGGGATTTTCGGCTGGGAATCCGACTAAAACCGCGGTAGGGCCTATGTTGCATGATCGTATGGATTGTTTGTTCGGAACGCCGTACAAAACCTCAGTTAGGGCCTATGTTGGCTGTTCGTATGGATTTTTTGTACGAAATCTAACCAATAACGGTAGTAGGGCCTACGTCGTTTGTTCGTATGGGTTATTTGTTGGTAACCCAACCGATAACCGTGGTAGGGCCTATGTTGTTTGGTCGTATGGTTATTTTGTTGGGAACGCTGCGCAAAACTGCAGTAGGGCCTATGTTGGCTGCTCGTATGGAATTTTCGGTTGGAAATCCGACCAAAACTGCGGTAGGGCCTATGTTGCATGATCGTATGAATTGTTTGTTCGGAACGCCGTACAAAACCTCAGTTAGGGCCTATGTTGGCTGCTCGTATGGATTTTTTGTAGGAAATCTAACCAATAACGAAGTAGGGCCTACGTCGTTTGTTCGTATGGGTTATTTGTTGGTAACCCAACCGATAACCGTGGTAGGGCCTATGTTGTTTGGTCGTATGGTTATTTTGTTGGGATCGCTGCGTAAAACTGCAGTAGGGCCTATGTTGGCTGCTCGTATGGGATTTTCGGTTGGAAATCCGACCAAAACTGCGGTAGGGCCTATGTTGCATGATCGTATGAATTGTTTGTTCGGAACGCCGTACAAAACCTCAGTTAGGGCCTATGTTGGCTGCTCGTATGGATTTTTTGTAGGAAATCTAACCAATAACGGTAGTAGGGCCTACGTCGTTTGTTCGTATGGGTTATTTGTTGGTAACCCAACCGATAACTGTGGTAGGGCCTATGTTAGATATTTGTATGGTTTTGCAGTTGGAAAATGAACCATAAATAGATTTAGGGCCATTGTTGGCAATTCGTTAGGTTGCAACTAACGATTTCCCAACTTTTTCCCAACCGTTAGCTACGGTTGGCCAACGCAAAATGCTACTAGGGCGAATCGTTCGATTCTCCTTTTGAAATATTTTCGGTTGAAACTTTTGCCGAACTTGTTGTTCCTTATATTTTTGCATGGCTATTTTTTTGGGGCTTACATATTGATTAATCTCGCGTCAGAAAAAAGCCAATACAGCTGAGCCCACACGAAAATTATTATTATTTTGGTACTTTTAATTAACGCTGGCAACCCCTTCCCACCACCCGATCGATTTAAGCCGGAATTACATTACGAAATTAGTGGCATGAAATTAATTTCATGACATTAGTTGTACCAACAGTTTCACGTGTAATTTAGTATTTTCATAATGCATGCATTAATGTCGTGAATGCAAATTAGTTTCGTGCTCTGCGCGATTTCTTGGTGAAATTAGTCTCATGCAACTAATTAATGGTGTAGATGCGACGCGAAACTAGTGTCGCGAAAGCGCCTGTGCTGTGCGGTGTGTATTTCTATCATCGCGCGCGCTTCTAGCGTTGAAAATGGCAAACCAACGATGGAATACTAATAAAAATATTAAATTCATCAATGAATATCAGCGACAGGAGTGACTCTGGGACCCGAAACACCTGCAATATAAAAATAGGGATGCCCGAGATGCGGATTGGAAAAAACATACAGTTATCGTTACTGACGATTTCTCAATATAATTTGAGACGTTGGTGCCGTTAAAGAAGCATATATATGTCTTCTAGGTAGATGTCGCCACACGCCACCCTAAAGGCGTTGTAAGAAGGAACTGATTGAAAGATTTAGGGGCTGAGACTGATTGTTCCGATAGCTCTGTTGGTTAGTAGCGACAATTCAGTTGTTTATTCATTTTGCTCGGTTCAAAATCTGCTGTAATGTCTTCAGATTTTTTTTATCCCTGTTACCTCGTAAACGTGTGATATAATAGCCGATCGAAGACTGTGACTTTTTGCCCGTCGTTGGCGCGCTGATATTGAATTTGTGAAATGTGTTATTCCTGTCAGTTTCCTACCAGCATTAGTATTGATGGTCTGTTCCAAGGTTATGTCAATGGGCAGCCGTGAAAAAGGTTTATTAGTTCTTTTCACTCCGAAAGAGCCTTTTTTTAATTCAACGATAAGTCCCGGATGAGTTTCATCGACTCTTAACAAATTGTCATGGTATTTCACAGTCCATCGTAGTTTTGATGATTCATGGCGAAGAATAAATTTGTGATTAGATACAGCTCGAAATCTGCTGTTCTTATACTTCTGACAGTACTTGATAATAATCGACCATTTTTGTGTAGAACATGTAAAACTGCGGGGTCTTACCAAATTCACCCCCCAATGTCCTCTCTGCAAACTGTGAATATTTTTTTATCAAATCAGCGAGTGGGGTGTATCCTCTTCGATTTGAGTGAAATTTTCTTGTACACGTTGGAGTTGGAAATTAACATACTCGGAAACTGCTTTCCCTTCGTGCCGAAGAAATGCTTGAAAATGCAAAATTTTCAATCCTAATGAAACAATCGGGTGTAATCTCTTACATCTGTTGAAATGTTTGCCGGTAATGAAGCCGGCCACAGAACCACTGGCCATGAGATTGCTGTCAACCATTGCGTGTGTTAGACCGCAGTTGTCAATAAATTTTCCGATGGCTTTGAAATACGACATCTCGATATGAAATTGACCCAAGTGAATGAAGATGTTGTTGAAATATTTTCTTCAGAAAATTCCGTTGATTGAATTTGGAACGCTATTCTGCAAATTGCCAAATCATATGTAACCTGAACATATTTTTGACCGCATTCCTCAGCAATTTTCTGGCTGTCATACATTGTCTTTAGTACAACGGCCTTATTTGTCGGAGAATCGTTGATAGGCGTGAGATATGAACTATTTTGTTTCGAACTGTCATCTTTCACTATCTGGCTGTTAAAACCTGTCCACATTGGCACGTTAGGAATCTTTAGTGCATGCAAAAACATGTGCACTGTATCGAGTTTTGCAATTGCTGTTAAATTGCTCGGAATAAAGATTCTTCTTTCGTCACCTGGTGGCAAAAAATTGTCGGTCATTCGAGGCTTTTTCGTATACGACGGCAGATCTTCAGAGATACCTTCAAAAGTTCTTCGCTTCTTCGAACGTTTCTTCTCTTCGGAAATTTCAGGTGTGGCGTGTTGGATAACTTCGTCATCCTGTGATGTTGATGTATCTGGTTGCACATCTGTTGGCAAAGTAGCGCATGAATCTTCCAATTCCTGAGCAGTCGACTCCTCGAATTGAAATATAATTCCAACAGTATCGTGCAGATCTTTGCCGTTCGTTGTTTCCACAAATCGATCGAAATTATCGAAGGCAACTCCTGTGCTGATATGTGGAACCAGCTTCATTCCTGCTGGACAGACCTGGGAACTTCCTGTTGCCGCATACGTCATTTCCGTTTCCAGCTTTTCGACAACATTATAAGCAATGTCCAAACTTGTTCACGATGTCGATGACCTTTCTGCTGCTCGTTAGACTTTTTAGAGCTAATCCGAGAGTCGTATGTCTCGAAGTTTTTATGCTTCCTTCTGAAACTGCGTAAACGATATCCTGAGACAATGAACCTACTTTGCTCGCATTATTTACGCTTTCTCGACGCCGACGAGTCACACCAGCCAACAGAGTGAAATAAAATTGACGAATTGATGCTGGTATCACACATTCACCTCGTATAATGTCATCCACTTTTAAATCAGCGGGCAGTTTGTCGTGGTCAATATGCAAGATATAATTTCTCCAAATCAATGCTGCTCTTTTAATGATATCTTCTAATGACGAGAATAGTTCGTCATCGATATCAGCACCGTCTGCAGGGATAACAATTTTTTTTTTGCGTATTGTATCGATTACGATTTGTTGGGAATATTTTTTTTTTAACGAGACTTCCAAGTGCTGCTCGTCAAATGTTCCACTACGGTCAACGTTGTCGCCATCAGCATCGCCAGTTATTCGACACAACATTTCTTTGAACATGGTACACAACAGGGAAAAAAAATGGCTCTTCTCACGGTTTATTATTTCATCCTCGATGTATACACCGTGTCCAATTGGTTCGCATACAGTTTCAAACTCTCATTAAAACAAAGTCTTAAGTGGGTGATAGACGTACGAACTTAAAGTCTGCGGTTTTTAAGATCGCGAACTTACTTGGCTCGACGTCGGCGATACACGCGCCAACTTACTCATACCGTATCGCGATGTCGTCCACTGAAGAAGCTTTGTGTTATTTAGGAATTATATCGTCTTACATTTCAAAAACTAAAAACAATAGACGAAGGCGAAAAGTGTGGGTTAAGAACTGGCTTACAAAAAGAGAGCGTTTATCACATGTGAATTTAGTAAGAGAGTTACGTGAAGAGAAGGAAGATTTTCAGAATTATTTCAGAATGCCTGAGCCTGTGTATGAAGAACTTTTGTGTTTAGTCACACCAATTATAGCTAAACAGGATACTTGCATGAGAGAAGCTATTTCACCGCATGAACGTTTAAGTGCAACATTACGATTTTTGATAACTGGTGGAACATGTGACGCAATCTACTCTGCACTGAAAACATATTTGAAGGTATGTATCATTTATTACATACTTTATAAATAAAATAACTCAGTACAAATAATCAGACTTTATTTTGCAATGGCACATTAACATTAATGCTTAACAAATAAATTTACTCTTGAACATATACAAATGTAACGTACTATTTTATTTATTTTTAGTTATTATTATTAAAGTTTAAATATTCAACCAGGGTGTCCGGGATACTAATAGTTTGCGAGTCTTGTGTCAAGTTAAATGCTTGTGGTTCTTGCAGCTGGACTGGAACAGCTGGCATGTGTATCAATGGTCTTTGGGGTACCTGGACTGGAACTGGATTATGTATACTTGTATTGAATGTAAATTTTTCAAACCGTCCCAAAAAAATAACTTCATTGATGAGCTTTTCAGCTATGCCTTGTTGAATAGCAGTCATGGTGCGGAGTTTAATTGCGACATTTTTTCCTATAGCATCATATTCATCATCTGGGTTTTGTAATCTTTTACCTATTAACGATATTGTGTCTTCAATGGCGGCATTGCCGTGTCGCTTACGACGTGCAGATGAAGCAGCAGATGTTGCAGGTGTCGCGGGTGATGACACGTTGCAAATGGTACTCTGTAAATAAAAATGATATCATTTATACTGAATTATGGGTTTTTTAGTTACAGTTCCCGAGTTCAGAAGAAGAATGGCTTGCAATTGCTGAAGAGTTTGAGCGTACATGGCAATTTCCAAATTGTTTAGGAGCCGTCGATGGGAAACATGTAGCTATAGTCCCTCCTGCCGGAGCCGGCTCACTTTTTTTTAATTATAAAGGGTATCACAGTATTGTACTTATGGGAATTGCAAATGCAAATTATGAATTTATTTATGTAGATATTGGAACAAATGGACGTATTTCTGATGGAGGTGTATTACAAAAAACTACATTCTTTCAAAGATTGAATTCCAAGCGCTTAAATCTTCCTAGCCCCAGAAAACCAAGCGGACATTCAGAAGAATTGCCTTATGTATTTATTGGCGACGAGGCTTTTGCTTTGAGGACAGATTTTATGAAACCGTACCCACAAAGGCAATCACAGGCTAGCTCAAGTAAGAGGATATACAATTATAGAGTATGCAGGGCTAGAAGAATTATAGAAAATGTTTTTGGAATTCTGGCGGCAAGATTCCACATTTTTCGATCGCCTATAAATACCAGTGTGCACAATATTAACAAAAAAGTTTTGGCATGTTGTGTATTGCACAATTTTTTAAGGAAAAAAGTAAGACAAGTTTACAGTCCACATCAGCACTTTGATAGTGAAAATCACGAAAATGGAATTATTGAATTGGGGCTGAGACCACAAAATGGAGAATTACAGTCACTACAACAAACACATCGTCGTAACCCCACTCAAAATGCAAAAATTATCAGAGAAAAGTATGAAACCTACTTTAATACTAGTGGTGCAGTGTCATGGCAACAAAGAATGATATAATAATAGTATTTTTACCTGGGTATCATTTTCACTATGTTCAGCATCAAATGTATTTTCATTATCATTAGCTGTCTCCTGTTCGCTGCTGTCTATATTGTCAGTTGATTGTTCACCTGTAATTAAATAAAAACCCTCTAAATTAACTTTTGGTTTTAATGTTCAACATCACAATGTCATTATTGTAATGAAACAAAGTGCTATAATAGGTACTCTATTTTAGGTACCTACCTAATTTAGGCACAGGCATAACAAAGAATACGCACGTATAATATAATAGTGTATAGAGAAATTATTTAATAAATAATTAAACTTACCTTGGCCTTGATCTTTGAGAAATTCAAGCTGACTGTAATACCATAATTATGGCACGTATACCTGGTCAGTATCTTGCACTTTTTTATGTTCTTTTCGGAACCCAGCCCTTAATGAATTATTTTTTTTCTTGACGTTCTCAATCGTAGCATCTCTTTCTACCTTCCGTATAATTTCTAATAAATTATTGTATGCTTGAAGCTTCAAATTTTTGTCTTTGTAGTCGTTGCTTCTAATTTTATAAAGACAAGGGTTATTTCGGAAAGCTTCTATAAATTCGGTTAGCAGTTTATGCGAATAAGTTCGAAAATCACACATTTTGAGAAATTTCTGAATCAAAATTAACAAAAATTGCAATTTAAACAAGCGTGCGCGTCCACGGACTGGCGAAACAAAATGGCGGCTCGCGGCTCGCAGTGCTGCCACACGTACGAGCCAAGACGAGCTACGAGTAAGATTTCAAACCGGTTGGATCGCCGACGAACTTACTCGGCGGTTTTAAAGTACGCGTACTTACGGTGACACACGAGCGAAAAAGGTCGTCGAGCCATAAGTACGCGTACTTGCTCGCCCGTCTATCACCCCCTTTAATTACAATTGCAATAAAAACTATATTTCATGAAAGATATTCTTATATACAATATGCACAAAAATATATTACCATACAAAAAAGTCCAGTACATTTAAATCCGGAGAACTCGGGGGCCATCCATTTTTTGGCAAGAAATCCGTTAAATTGGCCTGACACCACGCTTGAACTGCGTTTGCCGTGTGGGATGGAGCTCCGTCTTGTTGGAAACAATAGTAATCGTTTCCATACAACATTTTTAAGTTTGGAGCAACTTTTTATTCCAAAACTTCTGTTTTATAGTAATCAGAATTGATCTGTACCCCTTTGTCGATAAATACCAAAGGAAGTTTACCCCGCTTACAAACTGCTCCCCAAACCATCACTGATGGTGCACTCTGGAATCTTGGCACATTTCTCTGATTATCTGGAATATGTTGGATATTAGCTGCCCACAAACGATCATTTTGAACATTGAGAGGTTGCTCTAATACGAAGAGTTTTTCGTCCGAAAAAACGTATTCATCCCCCGCGTGCCAGGAAAGTATAGTGTTTGATCGAGCTAATCTTTTTTTTTCCGTTATAGCTTCGGAAATGCCTTGTACTTTTCTTTTCTTGTAAGCGTGACACCCGAGGTCCGCTCTCAAAATGCTGTGAATGAAATATTTAAGTCTGTTAGGCGCTAATAAAACCATGAAAGTAATTTTATGATGCACTGTATTAAACATTAAATAATTATTATATCGAACATATGGGTTCTCCCATCAGCGCTGTGCTTAGGTGTAACGATGATGCTATACTAAAGATTGACAGATGTCAACTAGACTTATATAAATCTATATATTGATGTACCGTCTTGTACATATTCCCAGCCACGAGAAAGGTGATACATACCCATATCTTAAATTATTAACTAAACCTTAATTTTCTATAGGAGGAACGCACACTTTATATATGCTTGTTCTTATGACAGACCCTTTAGGTGTCCTGATGGAGAGAGCCCTAACTTTACCGTCTGCTCCAGGGAATACTTCTACTACTCTGGCCATTGGCCACCTCAAGGGTGTTACATTGTCATTTTTAACTATGACTAAAGTACCTACTTTAATATTATCACAATCCTTGCGCCACTTAGGCCTATTTTGTAACTGTACAAGGTACTGCTTGTGCCACTGTTTCCAGAAACTTTGAACCATACGATTACATTGATCCCAGAACTTAACGCGGCTAATAGGCTCACTCACACAATCTCTTTCAGGGTATGTGGTAAGAGGAGATCCCGTTAAAAAGTGCCCAGAGGAAAGGTATGGTGTTTCATTAATATCAGTAGTAGGCAAAGCGGTCATAGGGCGAGAATTTAAAATACCTTCCACTTGTATGATAACCGTGTTCAACTCCTCATAAGTCATTACGGTTTCACCTACAACCCGCTTTAAGTGATACTTTACAGACTTAATTCCAGCCTCCCACAATGAACCGAATACTGGAGAATAACTAGGAATGAATTTAAATGAAATGCCTTGCTCGGCTGAGTAAAATTCAACAGCATTCTTATGATCTGTGGTAGCCTGTAATTGATACAAGTTATTCAACTTATTATGAGCCCCTTTATAGGTAGATGCATTGTCACAATAAATTACACTAGGCTTATTTCTACGTGCAATAAATCTTTTTAAGGCATTCAAGAAACATTCAGTGGTTAAATCTGTAACTAACTCTATATGGAGGCCTTTGTTGAGAAACAAACAAATAGCAAAATGTATGCCTTCTGAATAACTGGCTTTCTTACCCTTAACATTTTGACATTATATGGCCCACCAAAATCCATTCCAGTCTTTTCAAACACTCTGGAAGGTGTTATTCTGTCATAGGGAAGCGATCCCATGAGTTGCTCAGCATTCTTTGCCTTTAACTTAAAACATACTAAACACTTATTTATAACATGTTTAACCTCTCTTATTCCATTAATAATATGATACCTTAAACTTAAGTCAGACAACACTAGCTTCGGTCCAGAATGCAACAATGCCTTGTGCTCTTTTTCAATGAGGTAATGAACAACCTTAGAACCTTTTGGCAGTATTATAGGGTGCCTAGTTGCATAGGGTACGTCCGCATGCTGGAGTCTACCACCGACGCGCATTAAGCGCATGCTGTCTAAAAATGGATTTAACGCCTGAAGATTTGATTTGATAGGTATTTTAGAATTTAAACATTTAATTTCTTGCTCAAAATACCGTACTTGTTCATACCGGAGAATAATTTTTAATGAATAATTTAATTCTTGAAGCGTTAAATTTCCTAACACTCTATCTGCTAACTTAGCCTTGCAATTATTTACAAATCTAAACATATAGGAAATGATCCGTTTTATCTTATCAATGTTTGACACATCATTAAACAAGGGTAATAGCTCATTTTCATTGATGACAAGTGACACTTTCAATTCAGGAATCTCATCTGGCACTTCATACACACTCACAGGCAAAAAGTCAGATGACCTCAGCGATGCAGGCCCATGAAACCAAAAATCGTTATCCTGCAATAAATGAGGGTCAATGCCCCTCGTAAGAAGGTCAGCTGGATTCTGAGAAGTGTGTACATAATACCAGGGAAATCCTTGAGCTATATTATGTATGTATTTTACCCTATTGGCAACATAGACACTAAGTTTCAATGGATTTGTCGCGAGCCAAGCAAGTACTACTTGCGAATCCAAGAACCATTGAACATTTACCTCAAATCTGTTCTTAATCATGTCATAGACTTTTTTGACCAACTTGGCTAACAAAAGCGAAGAATTAAGTTCTAGCCTAGGAACGCTCAATTGCTGCATGGGGTTAACTCGCGATTTCGAACACAGAAGATCCACATTTACACTGTCATAGATTGCGGTAGCAGTAGCTTCTTCTGGCATAGCGGCCACATTGTTGGAAGGATGCCGAACAGCTCATTCAGCATTAAAATTACCATTGCATCTTCAAACTGTTGAACAACCAACATGTAATATTGCCAAAAACTCTGCAATGGCCAAAGTATTAGTAGCGGCTATAATAATTATCTGGGACGAATGTACAATGGCGCACAAACGCGCATTAGAAGCACTGGACAGGACATTGAAAGATCTTCGTAAAGATTTAAGATGTTTTGGAGGCGCAATGATTCTGCTGTCTGGCGATTTTCGCCAAACACTGCCAGTCATACCAAGATCGACTGCTGCAGACGAGATAAACGCTCATCATCCTTATATATCATTTATTCCTCTAACTGCTCAATTTCTTCAAAACTTATCTAAAAGAAAAATATATGTATAATTCGAAAATAATTATGACAAAAAGTAGAAATAAATTATTATTAAATTCAAAATATTACTGTACTATTAACTTACATCATCATTAAAAATGTCCTGGGACACTTCTGATTGTGCTAATTTGGGCTTATCTACTTCCTCTGCATTTGTTATACGCTGCAATTGTTGTTTTGCTTTCAGATGTTGTTCCCGAGCCCTATTTTTTCGGGTTTGCCTTTCTGTTTCAAGGCCGCAGCATTCACAGTAGTTGAAATTGTCTGAAATATAATAATGTTTATGAACATTCAAGCTAGAACACACATGAGAGCAAGAAGTGCAAAAAATAAACTTCACTACAAAAAATTATAAAGTAATTAAGTACATATTTAAACAACTTACCTAGGACAATGTTGTCACATTCTATGCATCTGCTGCACATTTGCATTGCTTTACCATTTCTTGCAAAAATTTTTTCCTTGCAAAAATTGCAAATCACTGAAAGCATTAATATAAAATTAAACTAATTTTCTAAACCAAACTGTAAAATGCTCTTAAATTGCACTTTAGTGCTAAAGAAATATAAGTAATAACTTTAGGGAACACTCGCGTGAGTTTATGTATGTATATACATGAAACATGACAATTATTATAACTGATAAATGTACAGTGGTAGAATACTTACAATCTTTTCTCAACGCTCTACGAAAAAAGCGAGCAGATTTGGCTATAAAAAAAAGAATACATATGTATAATCCTTAGAAAAAATATGTTTCTCACTACAATAAAAAAAAAATTACAAATACTTACGATTTTCGGCATTGTACCACGACGAAAACGATCCACCAGCACCACTGATAAATTATGACAGACGTGATTGTCAAATTGATTGTCAAACACAAAAATAAAAATAAATCCTTATTTGATAATGGTGCGCTAGTAAATAAATAAAAAAGTAATCACTAAGTTCCCTCAAACCAAAAAGGTAAACAATTATAGACCAAAAACGTAAAACTATGTAAATTTCAAAAAATACTTATGTAAAAAGCAAAAAGTCGCCTCATCTCTTAGAGGCTCGAAGACAGGGCTTTTATTAAGATCAATTTAGTAAAGTAGCCGCCATCGTTACCGATGAGCCACCGCAGACACTGTCAGAGTTGACGAAATTAGTAAGTATAAGCAATAACAGCGTATGACGTATGCGCGCACAATGACAAATGTCAGAACGTTACAAACCGAGCGTCGTCAAGTCAAATCAAAGTGAATTTACTTTTTTAAATCTTAAAATTCTTATTACTTCATTTTAAATATTTATTATTTAGCTATTATGCTATTCGGGGCGGAGACAAATCCAATAAACAAAAAATCATGAAAATCGGTTTAGCCGTTCTCGAGTTATAAGCAAAGGAACTAACACAACTTTCTTTTATATATATAGAGGATAATATAAAGGATTTTCCAATAAAAAGTTTCTCAGTCGATTCTGAAATATCTCATTACAAGTTTCTTTTCTCAGTGCTTGGGGTAGGCGCTCGTAAAATGTCGGACCAATGACACGCGGGTTTTTTTCTGCCAGTGCCATGCGACGTGGGACTGTTGCTAGGCGCCCCGTTGAGCGAAACATTTTATTCAAACTTCAACTTTCGTAAATGTCGACCAGTTTTTTTTAACAAACATTAAAACTTCGAACAAATACAGCGAGTAGTGCGTCATAATACGGGTTTCAATGAAGATACCCCTGCATGAGTGTCTTGTTTTGACTCCAGCCATTGTACGTAGGGCGCGCTTCTGTAGTATAAGAACTCGATTTGCATCTGTGGAGTTACCCCACATGAGCGTACCGTACGACATTAGCGAATCAAACAATTTGATGGTTTACTATCCATGAAACAAATATTCTAATTCGCGCGTAATCTCTCTTAGGGGAGCACCTCCCCCTTTCCACACTCACCTGGGGCGTTGTAGCCGGCGACCGGCAGCGAGAAGAGCAAGGGCGGCATCGCTAGCAACTCCATAGTTACTCTTCGGGGAGCAAGTACCCCTTTGGGGAGCCCCTCCCCCTTTCCACACGATTCCCTAGCACGTTCGATCCACCCTTCATAATCGAGAATCTTCCCCTCATGACTCTTAGGGGGCTCCCGCTTGGGGAGCTCCTTCCCCTTTCCCCACCCGCACTCACCTAGCACGTTGTACCCGGCGACCCCCCCCCCCCCCCTTTCAGGGAGCACCTCCCCTTTCCACAGATGTAGCTTTGTTACCGCGTGTACAGCAGCAGCATCGCTTGTTTCCCTCTTAGGGGAGCACCTCCTCAGACTCACCTGGCACATTGTACCCGGCGACGGGCAGCGGGTACTGCGGGTACATCGACATCGACATCGACAGCACGTTTGTTTTTGTTTTTAACCCTTAACTTGTAAGCTGAGGTCCATGCTTCCAACATGTTAGCGTCAAAATAAAGGGACGAAGTTAGATATAGAGAATGCGTTTGTGTTATGATTGAGGTTGAATATCTATTTGTTGCAGTCGCCATCGGAAACATCTGAGCAAACAATGATGGTCATAAATACCTGATCCTATTTTTAAGGCGATAGAGTGCATGTACTGATATTTTTGATCACCCTGAAGTGTACAGATGTTTCTGATGGCGACTGTACCATGTTTATTAGCTACATTTCCCGTAAATGTTACAACAATATTATTTAAAATAAGCTTGTTAACGAAATATTGAATAAATACAAATAATGCCACAGAGAGAGACCACCCGACCATACCACACACACATGCTGTACTTACAAACTGCGAGGAATAAAATGGCCAGACAACAGCTTTGTAACCAGGTCGCTCAAAATGTATTCCTAAACATTTATCTGTTTCAGAAAATAAAAAATACATTATAAAATAAACTGATTGTCGGTCTGTGTTACTACTAACTATAGGTAGTAACTATATCCAATGTAATATACATACACTTTGGTCAATTACACAGTTAGACAGTAAATAAAAAGGTACAATGAGTGTTAATAATAAATTATTAACTTAGTCAAAGAGCCCGCCCCGAGCCACCCCCGGTGGAAAGGTGCCCATCACGCTCGCCGCGTTGCCGCCCTGAATCGCGATGGACAGACGTTGCACCAGGAATGACCCGGAACGGGGGTCAAGACCCCTCTCCGCCAGACGGCGCCCGATCTCCTTGATGAATTTTCTGGCCTCCGAACCCCAACAACCAGTCGTTTCTACCGCGAGCGGGACAAATAAATAACCCCCCAAAGCAGAATAGTTGTCCCGCTTCCTAAGAGCCGCCATCTCAGCAGCCGCTCCAGCCGTGCACGTGGTGCGACCGAGGTGCGAGGCCGCGAAAGTGCTGACGCACGTGGCGTCCCATAGAAGGCACTTCCCTCTATGCCAAGGCACCAGGGTCAAACCATCAGGTCTTTTACCGTCCGTCCGACTAAGGCCTGAAGGCTCCAGCACACACGGAACATTTGCCGAGACTAGCGCTCTCCGGACAATATCATTGAGAGCGTGATGACGCGGGAATCGGCCGGCACATCGACCACAACTCAAGGCGTGGTGACCATTACTCTCCACCATGGTGCCGCAGATGCATAGATGACTTTCACAAACATCGCAGCCCAGGCGGAGAGCCACAGCCACCCGCATGGAATCATCGTCGAGAAGAGTGCCCACGTGCGGAGAGGGCAGCGCCCGTTACCACGCTCCGGCTTCAGGTCTCGACACTGCCAACAGCCTAGCCCTGTCCACACCCATCGCCCTCCCCAGCAGGCTCTCAAACACCCTCTTGATTCCCACGTCATCCCACGCGCGTTGTCGGTTCGGTCTCTCAGGCACCTGCACACCCGGGTTGAGGGCCAACCAAGCCGCCATGGCATCAGACGCGTAGGGGATAGTTGCCCTGTCACCATTGTTAACTAAAATGTCAGTAACCAGGCCGACGACCCCCCCCGCCGACGCCAAGAAGGCCGGCAGTCCCACGTCCCGCGCGCTCCGTAAGCCCAGGCCCCCACTCCGAATGGGCAAAGAAGCCAGGCTCCATTGATCCGGGCTAAGTGAGACATTCATCAAACACTCAGCGGTCTCACTCAGCCCGAGGTCAAACGAGTCGACTTGATCAGGGTACAGCCACGTCGGAACAGTGCGCATAAAATAAGTTAATTTGGGGACCGCAAAACATATCCGTAATAAAACCAGAGCAACCTGAGCAGGAAGGCTCCTAAGCCTGTCCCTAGCAGCTAGGAGAAGCTGCCTTCTCACCTCAAAAGCCTCCGGAATAGCGGCTGGAAAAATAGGAGACCCCAATAGATTAAAGGTATGGGGAGACAACTCTTTGAGATTAGGGAGCAGATTACAGAAAGAGGGAAAGGAAGCTCGGGATTCGGCGCTGCAGGGGAAATATTCGCACTTACTGGTATTAACCTCTAGTCCCAGCTCCTTAAAGCGTGGAAGGAGAGTACGCAGGTCTTGTTCAACAATCTCAGGCCTTCCCCCAAGGGTACCGTCATCCAGATACCATACATTAAGCGGGGAGAGAAGCCCTGAAATTGCTTTATGTATGGCCAGACTGAACGCCAGAGGTCCAAGCGGATCCCCCTGCTGCGCACCAACTTGGGAAAGGATAAGGGATCCGTTGAAAAAGAGGTTAGAGGGGGACGAGTAAACTTGAAAAAGAAATGGATAAAGGGAAGGCACCCTCTCCTTCACTTCACTCAACAAAACATCGCGCTCAATGGAATTAAATGCGTTCTTTATGTCAAGCTTAATTATAACGCAGTTCTCCTTTCCCGGATCTAGAGCGAATGCGCGTGCTGCATGAATCGCCGCCTCACACCCCAATCTCGTGCCAAACCCCATTTGGCAAGGGCGAAGGTAAGCGGCCATTTCCTCCCTCACCGCTGCACACCCAAGTTTGGCGGTCAGGCGGCGAAACGTGCTGCCCACAGCAATGGGCCTCAAACCTCCATCCTTCTTCGAGAGCGCACACAAAGAAGCGCCAAAAACATACAGACAAACCTCAGCATTCAAACGACCTTCGAATAAAAAGTTGCAGAGTTTGGTCAGGCACCCCAATAACCGACGACCATTATCCCCCGCCGAGCCAGATGTGAGCTCTTTTAGATGTACCGGGCGTATACCATCCAAGCCTGCGGCAGAACCGCTGTTAAACGAGCTAAGGGCCTGTGCGACGCTTTCCTCCCTTACCTTGTACGCGGGGGTGGATCCATCCGGCTCAGGCGGGAACAAAAGAGCCCGAGATGAGGCTGGGTGCTTTGTCTGTAGGGTGGCGAAAACTTCAGGGCTTGACTGTGCTACTGCGTCATCCGACATAAGCACCCTGACCGCCCCTCTCAGATCACCCTCGTATACCTTCGACTCAACTGTCTTAAGAACCGAGGGTGACCTTGAGGACCCGCCTCCCCCTATATCACCGAAAGGACATTCAACGTAAGCCGAGTCAATGTTCCGCTTCACCTTTGTCGTAAGGTTGCCCGAGCCAGTTGCATCCGGTGCTTTAAGAGCAGAATATGCAAAAGTTAAAAACTCTAACCACTCCGCAGTACCATTAGTGTCAATACAAGTGTATTGACACTAATGGTGGTCTAATCGATAAGATCACACATTCTGCCGGCCGCAAGGTTTCGTGCACCCTTGGGGATATACCGCAGCACCCGCACTGACCTGACCGCTTAAGATTGGCTAGACTTTCCAAACTTAAGGCCCCTTGGGTGTCCGACTGTACTGGCGGCCGGCTAGATTGTGTAACCCCTCCGGCAGCGCTGTGACTGCTGCGAGGCACATCCTTGTGCATGCGGCCTATGTGCACACAAAGCCCATGCGGTGAAAAAGTTCGCGACGAACTAGGACAATGGGGGCACGTCCGTAACGAAGAGGAGTTAACATTCATAATTACATAAACCAGTAGAACAACCTAAAACATAATACAACACTTAATGTTTAAGTGGTCATAAATAAACCAAATACACCTTGGACAATAAATCAAGTCGCTTCAATTAAACATACCGTCAATAGTTATAAAAAGGTAAAAATTAAATTCCAATATAAAAATTTCAAAAATAGAACAAATAAGCTTTGGTCAATAAACCAAGTCGCTCCGATTATCTCAACAGTCAATAATTACGTTTCAATAAAATAAGCGCGGTTAAATTAAGCAATTTATCCACAAGCGAAACTTAATTAAACTAAAACCAACTCCCCACAGCATCAATTGGCCGGCGAGCGTAAGCCAGTTCGTATTCTCAACGAAATTCATTAAGCGCACAGCAACATTCACTAAGCGCACAGCAACATTGTTTCACCTCCGCGCATGCGACGACACGATGCACCGCGATGTTTAATGGTGTTGGTCGTACGTAAGTACTTGTCTCCCTTCAACCTCAGTATAGCGCGGCGCTCGGGTCCCTCGGCAAGTTCCGTGAGCAGCGGTGACTGAGCGAGGCAACAAATAAGATGCTATCTCTCACCGCAGGGGAGGTGAAGAACGGCCCCGCACTCCATCCGGCGTCTTCATACTTATCCGATACTATACTTCTGTAAACGATACTCGTTTTACAATTTCTCAACGCACCTTAAGTAAATTTTTGCAATGGCCACACTAACCATAGCTGTCAGAGCTGTCACTTAAGTGTTCTGTTCTGGGCCAATCAGCTGATCTGGTGTCTGATTACTACCGTTACTTCTTCCACTGTGTATCGAATGTTTTCTTTGTTTCTATCAGTTCGTCTAATTTTGAAATTGAACGGTCTAGTTGAGGTTGATCACAGAATGTTTATTTAGTGTACCTTCGTGTCCTGTTGATGTGGTTCATGGATTTTCCGTCGTAAGTAACCTCTCCCATACTTTCACAACACTGCAGATTATGTAAATAGTGTTTTAGACTTATTTCTAGAATTAAAACGCTAAGAGCTCGTAACTTAGTTGTTTGCTTGGCTAGGGTTGCCAGTCTCTTGCTCTTAAATTGCACTTTAGTGCTAAATAAATATAAGTAATAACTTTTGGGAACACTCGCGTGAGTTTATGTATGTATATACATGAAACATGACAATTATTATAACTGATAAATGTACAGTGGTAGAATACTTACAATCTTTTCTCAACGCTCTACGAAAAAAGCGAGCAGATTTGGCTATAAAAAAAAGAATACATATGTATAATCCTTAGAAAAAATATGTTTCTCACTACAATAAAAAAAAAATTACAAATACTTACGATTTTCGGCATTGTACCACGACGAAAACGATCCACCAGCACCACTGATAAATTATGACAGACGTGATTGTCAAATTGATTGTCAAACACAAAAATAAAAATAAATCCTTATTTGATAATGGTGCGCTAGTAAATAAATAAAAAAGTAATCACTAAGTTCCCTCAAACCAAAAAGGTAAACAATTATAGACCAAAAACGTAAAACTATGTAAATTTCAAAAAATACGTATGTAAAAAGCAAAAAGTCGCCTCATCTCTTCGAGGCTCGAAGACAGGGCTTTTATTAAGATCAATTTAGTAAAGTAGCCGCCATCGTTAACGATGAGCCACCGCAGACACTGTCAGAGTTGACGAAATTAGTAAGTATAAGCAATAACAGCGTATGACGTATGCGCGCACAATGACAAATGTCAGAACGTTACAAACCGAGCGTCGTCAAGTCAAATCAAAGTGAATTTACTTTTTAAAATCTTAAAATTCTTATTACTTTTTTTTTTTTTATTTTTTTTTTTTATTTATCCAAAATACTTATAAACTATTTACACATTATTTGAACAGCGAACGAAAACCGCGTACGGTTTATCTGTCGCCGTTGTCGCTCGTTTACAATTGATAGCTAAGAAAAGGGTAGTTTTACATAATTTGTGCTACGCTCGTGCGCGCATCGGTAGTTGGCAAGTACATATTTTTTGTGATGATTTTTATTTTGTGAGTATTATGAATAAGTTTCTGGAAAACATCATTTGGCCATTCGTTTAATATGTAAGGTAACAAATACTCCCACATTCTTTTTCCGTATGCATTGTTATACGGTGGCAATACGTATTTGGGTAAGGTACTTATGTTTCTCAAGTTTTGTGGCCTATAACGTTTTTGAAGGTTGGGTAAATTTGAAATCAATTTTAAACTTCATTTTAAATATTTATTATTTAGCTATTATGCTATTCGGGGCGGAGACAAATCCAATAAACAAAAAATCATGAAAATCGGTTTAGCCGTTCTCGAGTTATAAGCAAAGGAACTAACACAACTTTCTTTTATATATATAGAGGATAATATAAAGGATTTTCCAATAAAAAGTTTCTCAGTCGATTCTGAAATATCTCATTACAAGTAATAGAATCGTCTAATAAAACACTGTATTTAAGTACAGAAGGGTTTATTCACTCGTTTCACACGGTATTAATACAAGTTAATCACTAAAAAGCTCCGATAACTCTCTCGAAAAACAAGCGTCTACCTTGACAGCTAAAGCCCGCGCTAAAAACCAGACTTATGTCATAGACATTAAAAAAAAGATTAATGCGTTCGGAAATCGAATAACAATCAAAATCTAACATTCGGCCAACCTGACATACAAGTTTGTCCTCAAACTAGATCACTTTACAACCGGCTTCCTATTGGCATTTCACCCCTCACCTCAAACATGGTCGTGTGAAACTTGCCAGCTACATAATCATTCCTCACTCTTGTGGCATTTCACTCCTCACCACATCAGTCTCTAATGCGGTCGAATGAACCTTCCCACTAAGTCTCCGTTCCATAACCAAATTTGTTTCATGTGGCATTTCACGTGACGTCTCCAGTGTGGCCGCGTGAAACTTCCCACTCGTCTTAACTCTACTAGTTCTCTTCAACATTTGCGTAGCATAAATATTCATTTCAAAACTGTTTCATGTGGCATTTCACTCCTCACCACACGTATCCAGTGTGGCCGCGTGAAACTTCCCACTCAGTCTTAACTCTCGTCAACATTTGTGTAACATATATACTCATTTCTAATTAACAAAATATAAACGATTTACATTTATACCTTATGTTATCAACAATTTATATATATATATATATATATATATATATATATATATATACATAAACACCCATAACAGTTCAAATATTCATTCAGTTTAATCAAACAAACTTTAAACGACCAAAATGTGTCATTCCAGAACACAACAAAACATTAGCATTAAAAAAAAAGACAACAAAAACATATTTTCCCACTACTCATCCGCCGATCCTGACTCATCATCCGTACCGCTCTTTTCGTTTTGACCTATAATTATCCAAGGCTGGATGCGATCAGCTGCCCAGACGTTCTTATATTTTCCTCTCGTGATCTTTGATCCCGGTATGCTTGTGACCTCGTAGCGATCATTATCTAATATCCTGCTAATCTTAAATGGACCTGAGTATTTGGTTTTTTCGACTTTTACCATCATTTGAAGGGGTGCTTTTGAGTATTTTAACTAAGTCACCTAACGCATATATTTTGGGCTTTTTACGAGCCTGATCGAACCTCAACCGTTGTTGAGCTTGATCTTTCATAATATGTTCACTAATTTCTTTCCTAATCAAATCTACCCCTTTCTCACTACGCCGTATTTCTAAGGTTGTTTCGCCTAGAAATCCGTCACCTTTACTCTGGGGTCGTTTATAGAAAAGAGCTTCGGCTGGAGTTTTCCCAGTACCTTTATTAAGGGTATTATTAAGACCCCATTGTATTTTTCCGAGTTCTAAATCCCATTTGTTCTCGCCTAAACGGTCAGTATAAGTCCTAAGACTGTCTAAAACAGTGCGGTTGTAACGCTCCACTTGACCGTTTGCACGTGGAGACGATACTGCATTCAAGACATGAGTGATTTCAAACTCCTTACAAAATCTACTAAACTCGTCAGACGTAAAAGATGTTCCCCTATCTGATATAATTCGAGTCGGATAATAATAATAATAATAAAGCCATTTTATTCCATATTTCTAAGGTAGGTACATTTCAAATGGTATTAGTAAGTTGTTAGTTAGTTATTTTATATTATTGTTAGTATGGTTAGTTTTCTTTAATTGAAATATGGACCCCTTTTTGGGTAAAGGCCTCCTCCATCTTTTTCCATGATTCCCTGTCCTTGCCTAGTTCAATCCAATCTTTTCCTGCTTCTTGTATAATGTCATCAGCCCACCGTCTTATTGGTCTACCAACATTTCTTTTCCCCGTTGGGCCTTTCCATCGTGTACTCTCTATGGTCCATCTTTTGTCTGTATATCGTGAGATATGTCCAGCCCATTTCCACTTTAAATTCAGTGCCTGCTTGAGAGCGTCTGTGAGTTTTGTCTTCTGTCGGATATTTTCCCTTCTCACTTTATGTATTTTCCTAATCTTCAACATACTCCTTTCCATTGCTGTTTGAGTACATTTAATTTTTTCTTTTATCTTTTTTGTAAATACCCAAGTTTGGCAGCCATACAGTAAGCAAGGTAGGAGACATGTATCGAACACAATTTTTTTCAGATGAAGATTATAATTCCCCTTTAGAATTTCTTTCAGGGACCAAAATTTATTCCATGTTGCACTGATTCTCCTTGTTAGTTCTTCTTCATTGCTGGAGTTATTAAATGACAGCCGTTTCCCTAAGTAGACATAATTTCTTACGTACTCTATGGTGTTTCCTTTTATCGCAATAGGCCTAATATCACTATTAGTCATCAGCTTAGTTTTATTTATGTTCATTTCTAGGCCGATTTTAGAGCTTTCATCGTCAAGTGACTTCATCAATTCTTCCATGTCTCGAGCGGTTTCAGCAATTATAGCTATGTCGTCAGCGAATCTTAGATGGTTTAAGTAGCATCCGTTGACTTGCAATCCTTTCTTTGCCCAGTTTAAATTACCAAATATGTTTTCGAGTACTGCGATGAAGAGCTTCGGCGACAAAGGCGTATATATTACATCTTTAAGCGCTTTTATAGTTGGTCCTGACTTAGTGTTTCTTACGGGTTTAAAGACACAAAACTTAGTGTAGCCATCAATGATTAGAAGAATGTATTGGTTTCCCAATCCACTGTTAACGAAAGGACCTAAATGGTCCACGTGTATCGTGTGGAACGGTATATCAACCTTAGGTATACTATGTAAATAACCCTCCTTTGGTCCTGCTGGTTCTTTGGCAAATGCACAGTGCAAGCATGACTTCACATATTTGGTGACAAATTTCTTCATCTTTGGGAACCAGAAATCCTTTTTGATCTTTTCCAATGTTTTCTCCACTGAAAAATGGCCAATTTCATCATGATTGTGTTGACAAATTTGCCACCTAGCCCCTTTTGGAATCACCCACTTAAGACTTTCTCCAACTTTACGATATACACGGTTATTCTTTACGACGAAATTTTGTTTTATATCTACAAGCTCTTTATATTGAGGATCTTCTAAAGCAGCTCGAATATGGGTTATCTTTGGGTCCGTCATTTGCAGGCTAAGTAACCAATCCTCCTGGGATACGTGAAGTACGCGGTTAATGTGTTCATTTACATCCGTGTCATCGGCGATGGATACCGGATTCCTGCTAAGTGCGTCAACATGATGCATAGTATTGCCCGGTTTGTATTCAATTTCGCATGATGTATATTCATGTAACGCTATCCACCAACGCGCCACTCGGGGTAAAATATCCCTTTTTGAAACTTTTTGAAACTTTTTCCTAACAAATAGGGTCTGAAACGTTGTAGTGACGCAATTACTGCCAGTGTTTCTAATTCGTAAGCATGTAACTTCTCTTCATCAATTGTAGTTTTGCGGCTGAAATACGCAACCGGTTTCAAGCTTGATGAAGCAGTTTCTTTTTGAAATAAAATTCCTCCTAATCCCGATTTTGATGCATCACAGTGTAATTCAGTTATGTACTCTGGATTATAAAGTGTTAAAATAGGACGTTGTGTGAGTCTTTCCTTGAGTGTTAGAAAAGCGGCCTGTTGTTGTTCCTTCCAAGTCCATGGTGCACTTTTTCTGGTCAAGTCTGTTAAGGGTTTAGCTATTACCGCAAATCTTTCGATAAATTTCCGGAAATAACTAGCCAGTCCTATAAATTGCCGGACTTGGTGAACGTTTTTCGGTTCTGGGAAAGACTCCACGGCGTCCATTTTCCCTTTACCCGGTCGTACTCCATCTTCTGAAATTTCAAATCCCAGGTATTCAATAACAGTTTCGAAAAACTTACATTTATTAATGTTTAGCGTTAACCCTGCTTGTCTTAGTAGAACAAACGTCTGTTCGAGCTTGTGAAGACATTCTTCAAAGCTCTTGCCTGAAATCAATAGATCGTCCATGTATGCTACAGCGCACTTGTCTCTCGCTCTGCCAAGCATTTTATTCACCATACGCTGGAATACTGCTGGACAATTGGCTAAACCAAAAGGAGCCCTGCGAAATTGATATAAGCCATCGGGAGTAATGAACGAAGTTAAATGCTTACATTCCTCTTTCACTGGTATTTGATAGTAGCCACTGGCCATATCAAGACTTATAAAATATTTATTCCCACTTAGTTGATCTATTTGATCGTCTATGCGCGGTAGTGGGTATAAATCTTTTAAAGTCTTCCTATTTAATGCTCTATAATCTACACATAATCGGTATCCTCCTGTTTTTTTTGAAACTAGAATAATTGGGCTCGCATACGCTGAGTCAGACTCCTCTATGATATCATTAATCGAGAAGTTCTTTAACCATGTCACGAACCACCTCTTTTTCTGAATGGCTTAATCTATAAGGTCTGTAGACCACTGGTGTGTCGTCCGTTAACTTAATATCTAACTCCGCTAATTTAGTACACCCTATTTCAGTTAAATTTTGTGCGAAACAGTCACGATATTTATTAATTAATTCAAACACAGCCTTATTTTGTTCAGCATTTAACTCGGGATTGATGCGAACCTCGTCAATTTTCAATGGTTCCAGAGATGAGTCAGAATTAACAAACCTTACATCATGCACCGGAGGTGGAGTTTCATCAAGACTTACTGTGTAACCCCGGGCCATTATAGAGTCTTTACAAAGTACAAGGGATCCTTCAACTCACTCATATTTAATATAACAATATTACACTTGCCATTTATCATCTTGTAAACCCCCTCTTGGATCCAATACTCCACCTCATCAATGCAACGATAACTTTCTTTTAAATATATGTCAGTATTTGATACATCATTGCTATAACACTCTAAAAGGCCTATGTCACCAATTTCAGAGTCTATTTTCACATATAATTCACACTTTTTATTTATTTCGACATCGGGATCAAATTTTGGCATATCAATATCATAGTTGTTTACCCTATTCATAATATTTAACCTATTCTCAGTTTTAGTTATTACTATGTGTGGTAGCTCAGTAAAGTTTTGGCCAATTAGCAGTGGCCTATGCAAATATGTATCCTCAAGGATATAAGCTGTAATATTCGCCTCTACAGAATCAACTTGCGGGTTAAAAGTAGTTGTACCCAATAGTGGTACGTTATTTCCAGCAATACCCCGTACTATAGGCAAGTCACCTTGTATTATAGGTAGTTTCAACTTTTCAACTGTACCTCGACCTATCAATGAACAGTCACTCCCTAGATCAATAAAACACTCCAATGTATCCACTTTATTAATGTGTGCTTGTTTATGGTATTTTGCATTGCTGTTGATCAAAAACACACGCTTTTCACTGTTATTAAATGTTTTCTTAAAACGACAGTTTTCGTCTGTATGGCCGAATCGCTTGCATAAGTTACATTTGACTATCGGCTTAGGACATCTCTGTAGTCTGTGACCCTTTTCATTGCAATTGAAACAAGTGGTTGTTATTATATTCTGACTTGTTTGTGACTGGTGGTGGATACATTGGTTTGCTTTATGACCAGGTTCGTTACATTTATTGCAAACTATATTCCCCAATCCATTCCTAGTCCTAGCCATATCGGTATTTTCCCTACAAACATCTTTTAAATATTTTAAAAGATCCTCCGGCTCTGTGAATCGAGCTGATGAGGCGCCTGCCCGAACAGTGCGATCATCAATTCCAAGTATTATACAGTCTACAGCCCTTTTTCCTGAAATATCACAAGAGTTTAAAAGCATCATTTTCTCATAAAAATAGCTATCCAAATTTTCCCCATATTTTAACCGCCTTTGCACATTCATTAACTTTTGAAATCCACATATCAATGCGGTTGTTTTTTACTGCAGGGTTAAATTCTGGTATCATATTTACATTGTTGTTAAAAGTTGATGAATTGGGTTTGACCAGCCCTTGCAACAATTGAGAAATGTCCTTTAAGTTTATCAACACGTTAGGAGGTAAAATGTTTGTCTGACCTGGTATACACAACTCCGGAGGTACCTGTGGCGTTGCACTTGGTATGTCATCACTGCGATGTTCACTACCACTTATCAAAACAGGAATTATTTGTTCTGCCCCAACTCGTTCGTCGCTAACGTCAGGAAGTCCCGTTCTTTGCTCTGACACCCCTGGTGTCAACAATGATGGTAGCGTTGGGACCGGTGACTGCGGCGCCCGTGGCAACAGCGACGGCGCCTGCACTGGTAGCGATGAAGGTGCTTCCGACGGTGTCTACAACGGCGGCGTTCGTGTTACTCGAATCGACGATCTGTGACGACGATGATGACGTTTACGAGACCTTTTGTGAGCGTGTCTATCATCCGACGATACCGACGTCGTAGATACGTCGGAACTTGACTTATCACGACTATGTTTTTTTGACTTTTTATTCCGTTTACGTCCCATTTTCTTTGTACTTATCCCACTTCTGATAATAGAATCGTCTAATAAAACACTGTATTTAAGTACAGAAGGGTTTATTCACTCGTTTCACATGGTATTAATACAAGTTAATCACTAAAAAGCTCCGATAACTCTCTCGAAAAACAAGCGTCTACCTTGACAGCTAAAGCCCGCGCTAAAAACCAGACTTATGTCATAGACATTAAAAAAAAGATTAATGCGTTCGGAAATCGAATAAGAATCAAAATCTAACACAAGTTTCTTTTCTCAGTGCTTGGGGTAGGCGCTCGTAAAATGTCGGACCAATGACACGCGGGTTTTTTTCTGCCAGTGCCATGCGACGTGGGACTGTTGCTAGGCGCCCCGTTGAGCGAATCATTTTATTCAAACTTCAACTTTCGTAAATGTTGACCAGTTTTTTTTAACAAACATTAAAACTTCGAACAAATACAGCGAGTAGTGCGTCATAATACGGGTTTCAATGAAGATACCCCTGCATGAGTGTCTTGTTTTGACTCAAGCCATTGTACGTAGGGCGCGCTTCTGTAGTATAATAACTCGATTTGCATCTGTGGAGTTACCCCACATGAGCGTACCGTACGACATTAGCGAATCAAACAATTTGATGGTTTACTATCCATGAAACAAATATTCTAATTCGCGCGTAATCTCTCTTAGGGGAGCACCTCCCCCTTTCCACACTCACCTGGGGCGTTGTAGCCGGCGACCGGCAGCGAGAAGAGCAAGGGCGGCATCGCTAGCAACTCCATAGTTACTCTTCGGGGAGCAAGTACCCCTTTGGGGAGCCCCTCCCCCTTTCCACACGATTCCCTAGCACGTTCGATCCACCCTTCATAATCGAGAATCTTCCCCTCATGACTCTTAGGGGGCTCCCGCTTGGGGAGCTCCTTCCCCTTTCCCCACCCGCACTCACCTAGCACGTTGTACCCGGCGACCCCCCCCCCCCCCCCTTTCAGGGAGCACCTCCCCTTTCCACAGATGTAGCTTTGTTACCGCGTGTACAGCAGCAGCATCGCTTGTTTCCCTCTTAGGGGAGCACCTCCTCAGACTCACCTGGCACATTGTACCCGGCGACGGGCAGCGGGTACTGCGGGTACATCGACATCGACAGCACGTTTGTTTTTGTTTTTAACCCTTAACTTGTAAGCTGAGGTCCATGCTTCCAACATGTTAGCGTCAAAATAAAGGGACGAAGTTAGATATAGAGAATGCGTTTGTGTTATGATTGAGGTTGAATATCTATTTGTTGCAGTCGCCATCGGAAACATCTGAGCAAACAATGATGGTCATAAATACCTGATCCTATTTTTAAGGCGATAGAGTGCATGTACTGATATTTTTGATCACCCTGAAGTGTACAGATGTTTCTGATGGCGACTGTACCATGTTTATTAGCTACATTTCCCGTAAATGTTACAACAATATTATTTAAAATAAGCTTGTTAACGAAATATTGAATAAATACAAATAATGCCACAGAGGGAGACCACCCGACCATACCACACACACATGCTGTACTTACAAACTGCGAGGAATAAAATGTCCAGACAACAGCTTTGTAACCAGGTCGCTCAAAATGTATTCCTAAACATTTATCTGTTTCAGAAAATAAAAAATACATTATAAAATAAACTGATTGTCGGTCTGTGTTACTACTAACTATAGGTAGTTAGTTACACAGATTTAAATTTTATTTATTTAATTCAATATATTGCGACATACCAAGAGATTGGCTGGTGGTCCTTAACAGAGTCGTCGACTTTGGTGTAGTACAATGTGGTGTACTTAGTATGGAGTCTGTAAAAAGAAGACATGCTTTTTATCCTACATAAGTAACATAAAGGTTGTGGTTTTTGTGAAAGTGATACGTGTGTGATTGTTGTGTGTCATTTAATTCACTGAACTTGACAAGATAATGCAAGATCGACACTTAAAAACCGTCAATAGACAACCCAGCAATTTACAGAGAATTGTCATTGTCAACTTGTCAGCCTAGCTAGCACACTAGGTTTTATGCCGGGCGAAAATGTACTGAAACGTCACGTAAAATGCGACTTAAAACCTAGTGTGCTAGCCCCCCAGTGTTCAGAAAATTTACACATTCTGTACCTAATACGGCTCTGACAATAAGTTGAATTCAGGTATTTTTGAGAAGACCAATCTGACGCTGACTATTCAAGAAATTAACTCATGAGTAATTACCATTACTTTCTAGTGGAATGTCTACAGGAGTGCTAGCCCTAGTATCTGGCTGCTGTGGTTCTGTAAGAATAATTTTAGGTACCTACTTATTAGCAAATTTAAAATCCTAGGTTACAAATCACTTATTTATGTGGCACCAATATAAAAAAAATTGAAATAAATATTGCTCTTTCAGCTCAGTTCAGATCATCCTAGTCTACAGAAAATTACAACCCAGTCATTGACATGCCATCTCTTTCGCTCTGTAGGTACTCTCGCTTGCGAGGAGCACACAGCTAATTTCTTCCTAGTACAACATCAGACAATGAACAAATCATACCATTTTTTTTAAGTTTTTGTGAGGTTGGAGCTTTTGGGTATTTTATATTGAGTATGTCATCATAATCATCTGATTCCGAGAGGATAGATCTACTCGTATTTTTCCTCCTCTTCAAAGGCTGGTCATCTAGATCAGTGGCCAACTCCGACTCACTCTCAGCCCTTTTACACTGTTCTCGGGCTTTCATTAAATCATCTGAAAATAACCATAGGTAAAAAAAAACACGATACTATCGCCAACTGACACTTTTGCTAAATTTAAATGACACGGACAACAAATAGGACTGAACAAATAGCTAAAACTAACCTTTTCATAAAAACGGCGAAAACTATTAATAATTATGTACTTATAGAGAAATGGCAGCTCGAGACTTTTCCCGGCATTAGTTTTAAACAAATATTAAAACAAAATTAACACACGTTACAAAACTAATATGACCTTGTGATTTAAAAATTAAATAAACTAGGTAATATTAACTCACCTGTCTCGTACAATAGAAAATCAAACGAACTTACCTGTAAGTGAAGTTCGATGACTATTAAACGATGTGATTCGCCCGAGTGATTACATTATACTTCACTTGTAGTAGCACGCGAGTGTGCTGCCATCGTACACAATTTTAGAGCAACCTTCTATAAATTAAAAATATCCTGCTCAATTTGAGGGTACTTCATACACGTTGACCTATGTAAAAAAGGCCATTAAAGTGCGCTATTTCGTGTCCTAATTGGGTAAAAACCTGGAGCTATCGTCCGGTTAGGGTTGGGAGGGTTGTAATCACTCGGGCGAATCACATCGTTTAATAGTCATCGAACTTCACTTACAGGTAAGTTCGTTTGATTTTCTATTAAACTTCTGTGATTCGCCCTTCGTGATTACATTATACTTCACTTGTAGATGTTTAGAGTGACACGAAATAGCAGAAAAATAAATGAGAAAAGAGCTATATCTCAAACATGAAATAAATACAAGAGAACTCTGAAGCATAGAAAGCTGTAATCAACCAACCATAACAACAACAAATTATAAGTTTGAAGTTTAGTAAGTACGTACATACTTATACTAATTATGGCTAAGTACCTTGTAAAATAGTACGACCTAATATCTGAATATCTCTAACGAGTCCGCAACCACTTCTCTGTTATAAAATTTAACGAAGGTAATGGAATTTGCTGAACAACATGCTGTTTTTTTTTTTTTTTTTATTAAGTTTTTTTTCTATATCTCAAACATGAAATAAATACAAGAGAACTCTGAAGCATAGAAAGCTGTAATCAACCAACCATAACAACAACAAATTATAAGTTTGAAGTTTAGTAAGTACGTACATACTTATACTAATTATGGCTAAGTACCTTGTAAAGTAGTACGACCTAATATCTGAATATCTCTAACGAGTCCGCAACCACTTCTCTGTTATAAAATTTAACGAAGGTAATGGAATTTGCTGAACAACCTGCTGTTTTTTTTTTTTCTTTTTAGTTTACGCCGAGACGATTAGCAGCTGATGTGGTTGCATGTCTCGTAATATGAAATCTAAAAATTTACTTGTCAATTCCACTGGCTAGCAAGGTAGCCTTAATCCATTGACTCGACTTAATTACTGTGACCCAAACTTCTAAGGTTTCTTAAAACGAATTAAAAGAAAATCACAATTGTTAGAACGCTTCGTTGATGACGATTTAAATAGCATTCTAAAGCTCTCGCTAGGCCTTTTATCAAAATAAGACAAAATCAACCTTGGCTGTGTGTGATTCGTCGCCGATGTCTTAATGTTATTTGTTATGTTTACATATAATAAGATTTCCATTGAATTTATGAATATTGGCCAGTCTAATCACCGACAGAGTTTGCACTCGATGTGCTGTAACTAAGGCTAGGATAATTGTAAGTTTCTTTGACAATAAACCAAAGGAAAGACTTTCATTAGTATACAAGTTACATAATTAAGACCAACCGATGGGTCCCAAGTGCAAAGATCCGTAGCCTGTATAAAGCGTTTTATAGAGGCATTGTTCACAATTTTTGAATCTACTATTAATGATAATGCGGCTTTCGCGGTATTAATAGTTCCATATCGATTCCCTTGGTTAAAAAATTACATAAAAAGCTCTAGTACAAACTTCAAAAATATTACAGCAAATACTATTGCAATAAATATACCATTTTCTAAAATAACAAACATATTGCTTCATGTACATAGTACTATTTGTTAGTGATGCTAACATGACGTCCGTGGCGTCAGGCGGAGATCCGCGTTTCACGAACGCCGCCCTGACAATACTGTGGCAACCAGGGTACGGCTCCTGTGCATCTTGTACTCGGCATTGTAAGGGGAGAACAATAAGTTTGACTTAGGTGGAAATTTGATGCGCTCAGAAATCGTCAAGTTCTCATAGAGAGGAAAGCAGGATTGCGTGGGCCATAGCGGCACTACGACAACACCCTCCGCTCTGTCAGCTGTTGTTTTTTTTTTTTTTTTTTTTGTAATACTCTGAATATTAATGCCCCCCATGCGACAAATATACGCAATCGCAGTGGAATTGTCAATTCTTAATAAAACCCCACAGTCTCTGTAATTTTTCGCGAATATCAATAAACCAAAAAAGGCGGCATGTAATTCTAAGCTATTTATGTGCTGGGTGACTTCCTGTTCGGACCACTGACCACAAGCTTTCTTGTCAGAACAGCAACTTCCCCAACCATCAGAGAGAGACGCATCGGAAAATATTTCTAATTGATATTTGCCCGTTCGTATTCGATTATTACATTCGCCTATGTTACGAAGCCACCAATCCAAGTCTTCGCGTATACTTTCTTGAATATTGATAAATTAATCATAATCTTCTTCTTTCATGGTTTTTGGTGTACATCCAGCCGTACGGCATCGCGGCGGGACAAATAGATAACAATAGTCGTATTAAATGTGCAAAGCTACGAAGTTTACATCTTTTAATAGAGTAAAAGTGTAATAGCTCCATTTTAACCTTTTGTCTCTTGTAACCTGGAATGCCAATATATTCTACAGAATTGAGACTATAGTACCAAGGAAATTAGCCATTTGGTTTGGTATATCTACCTACTGATTTATCATAATTAATTCTGAAGCGGTGAAGCCTTATATATAATGATACCAAGCATTCCTTCGTTAGGTGAAAATTACGAGAGCAAGCAGAGAACGAGTCACCAAAAAGAAACATGCCGTCTAAATAAATCACCGACATCAGACCTTGTTTACGCAGATACTGTACGACATGAGACGCATCAATTTTGTAAATACATATGTACCTATTGCGCTATAAGTATTTACTTAATCCGAACGCTAATACTTGAAACTCGTATAGCTTTCCCAGCGAAAGAAAACGTTAGTATTTCCTATATTCTGTATCTATACTTATAGAAAAATAAGCGTCTCGTAAGTCTAGGATATGAATGCGTTTCTTGCCAAGAGCCTCATAGCTGTCCTTTATATAATACTCTATATAATATATATAATATAGATTTTATATTCAAAATAAATCTGTTTTTTCCATTGCTTTTCTTTATAAAGAAAAATGCTAGATAAGAATTGACCTTCACAAGGTTCACATTCTACTATTGGCACACCTGATTAGCCTATTGATTTCCTCATTCATACTCGATTCATACAAAGCGGACTCTGGTTTATAAATAGGAAAGCTCGACTGCGATACATGATTTAACACCGGAATGCGCAAACCACGGACCCAAGACAAAATAGTGGGATCACTTGTTATCTCCAACCATTTGTTATAGAAGAAGCCTGTGGCTCCGCATCAGTTCCTGGATCTAGTAGCGTCGCGAGCTCCGGTGTGCGCACACCGTGCTCGGCGGTCGCTCGCGCGGCGCGGCGGTGGCAGTGGCCTCCGCCCACCTAGTGCTGAGCTCGTCTTCGCTGGTGTCTGTCGAGGCGGTGCCCACCCCGCCTGCGGCAGCTGCCCCCTCCAGTTTAGAGCCTTGGATGTAGACGGCCCTGCTTGCTGGCTCCTAGGTGTCCACTTAGGTTTAGCGGCAGTACCTATGCTTCAATTCCGACCCGGTATTTGTAATCGCTTTAATTGAAGAAAGAAAGAATGAAAGTTACGCCTAGTTTGAGTCTCAGAATAAAATAAGTGACATGAAAGTCTACCCGTATCGCTGAGAAACTATAAAATGTAATTTTTTTTTTTAAACTTTATATTTAGCATCTGTTGTCAATAAGGTTGACACTGTTGACAGTGTATTAGCTATGCCTATTATGACAGACGCCCGGAGTTTTTTGTTTCACAACAAGAATGCTGTCGCGCTTGAGGACATGTTCACTACATGCGGCTTTGGACTCAGGGTTCATTAGCGGAGATTGTGCTAATCTTAAAATATCTGGAGTGTCAAAACGTTTCATAACGTCATTTTTAGTCTACTCTTTCATTCCATTTATTGGAATATCCGACAATCTAGGGGCATATCTTCTTTAATGGGCTCGTCTCCGAGTAAAGATAATATACCCGCGTCTAAAATGATACCTGACGGTGGCGCTTCGATTGTTTCGCTTATTCCGCTAACTACCAAAGAGAATATAACCACTACGTTTCTAACTACTTAAGTGCAGGCGCAAGCGGCGGCGCGGAAGCGGACGTGCGCGCGGGACAGCAGGCGACTCGGCCGGCTGTGGCGCCAAGCTGGCGGCGCGGACTACCACCAAGCGCGGCCCGCCGGCGCGGCGTCCACCGCTGAGTTGCCGGTGCCGTCATCGACTAAATCGACGATGCCGTTGTTACCGAAATTTTATTCTGTTATATCAGGACAATAGTGATTAGCAGTAGCTAATGCACAACATGTAGATGATGTTGATTATCTCCGCAATCCGCATGTAACAGGGTCGCAAGCACCATATAGTAAACGTATGTCTGCAAACAGGCCGTACACTTGTGTATAATCAATATACTTAATCATCGACGTATGTATACGTCTAGAGGTAGAAACGCTACAGTTATACATGTCTATGAATACATCATTATTAGGTACTAAGTACAAGATGATACGAGTATGTAAGTACATAATATATAAGTAAGTTTCTACTTGTACAAATACTCGTACTGGCAAAATTGCCATGATACAGTCTCACGGACTGTACTCTAGACAAAGCCTTAATAAGTAAGTTTCTACTTGTACAAATACTCGTACTGGAAAAATTGCCATGATACAGTCTCACGGACTGTACTCTAGACAAAGCCTTACATGTATACAAATATAATTATAATATCATACACGGCATAGTCTCACGGGCTATGCTCGATGAATATCCGTGCTGCCCACATATACACCGTTCAACCTCGCGGATTGAACTGAAGTTTCAACCTCGCGGATTGAACTGAAGTATATAAACCAGGGCTGGTAATAGTCTCGCGGACCATACTCATCGCACGGCATATTGTACATAACGTACAAACACAGGCCATATATGTATAAGTCTTGCAGACCAAAAAGTAGGTCAAGTGCGGTTGCATTTCATATCGCCAAAATCTGTAAGGGTTTTCTCCTTACCTTGCGAATCCTCTTGCAAAGAGTCTGGGTCTTCCACCTCACACTCATCATGCTCATGGTCTGTATTTAATGACGATGCACTAGAACTTGGAGTATAACTACGGTTTTTCCCCCTCGAGACTTCGTATTTTCCGGTCCAAGTAATCTTCTTTATCTTCCTCGTAATACTTGCGTTTGCCCATGTTAAAAACACTACTGAAAACTTATAAAAACTAATATTAACTTTTATTTAACACAGACAGTGAAAACTACGTGCACGATGGCCGCCACACAAAACGTGTATGAAGTACCCTCAAATTGAGCAGGATATTTTTTAATTTATAGAAGGTTGCTCTAAAATTGTGTACGATGGCAGCACACTCGCGTGCTACTACAAGTGAAGTATAATGTAATCACGAAGGGCGAATCACAGAAGTTTAATATGCGTTTAATGGGATACACATGCCAATTCTCGTCCGGTAGTATTTTAGTGGTGAGGCATCTATTAAATTTACTAACTATTTTGTGCGGAGGCCAAAGGCACTCCTTCTTCCGAGGCGTGACCCACTCTTCCCTTATCACACTGAGACTACCGCCGCCGTCACTAGAGTCATCAAACTCCACCACTTTGAACATACTTTCAGAAACAATTAATATTTCTTATATTTCAATACCAATATGCACGCACAACGATGGTGATATGATGGTGATCGATAATAAAATGGCCGATCGAATTCGCGCGCCGCGCATGCTTCTGTCCACCCCCCCCGCACCGCACTTTGTTTTCGAATTCCCCTCTCCTCTCCTCGCTCTGCCATTGGTTTCCTATGTGGCCCACTGTTGGCCCTATGCTGTTTTCGATATGCAATAGTACTAATGATATGTGTCCTCTAGTGATGAATAGCGTAAGTACTTAGCCTATGTACAGGCCCGTAACAGCTGGGCAATGCCTCTACTCGACACGAGATAGCGCTTATTAATTCCAATAGATTTTAAGACTACTGTAACGCTTCTCCCCGCTAGATGGTTCCGTATGTAAGGAATTTTCTTAAGGTTCTGGAAGCTTCTGTATAGGGAAGTTTCTAGAACAGGAAGTGACACTATTAGATTAGCGCTTCCGCCCACCTGCGGGTTTTTAGTACAATTATTCACTTTAGGGTTAAAAGTTAAACTTCGATTCGCGTCTCTTTCATTTACATAGAGAACGAAAGAGACGAAATATTCGGCGAGTCCCGAATATACGGGTTGGGCGTCTTTATAATCGTACAGTTTTCACCATAAATTAGTGATGTTATGTGCTATGTGTCTACGCAAAACCGCAGTAGGGCATGTATTATGTTGGTTGCTACTGCTAGTATGGTTTTTTTTACAATCTTTTATTGAGCTCACCCCGTTTGTTTTCTTGGGTCAAATTTAGTAATTGAAATTTCACCCTCTTCCCGTCAGCCGATTGATCTGAAATTTGGTATACGCCTTTGGTTCTGATGACAATACAATATTATGATGACATGGAGCTGATCTGATGCTGGAGCTGAAAGGTGGCCATAGGAACTCCGCAATAAAACGATACAACCCCATCGAGTTTGGGCTCACTAGAATCGTCTCAATGAGTAGTTTATGATACTATGCAGAAAAGTACAGTCGGCAATAAAAGCTTATCGCAAAAATTCAATTTTCGACAGAAACTTATTTTATCGGAAATCCAACCAAATCCGCGGTTAGGCCTATGTTGTATGCTCGTATGGTTTTTTTGTTAGGAACGCTGCTCAAAACTGCAGTAGGGCCTATGTTGTCTGCTCGTATGGGATTTTCGGTTGGAAATCCGACCAAAACTGCGGTAGGGCCTATGTTGCATGATCGTATGAATTGTTTGTTCGGAACGCCGTACAAAACCTCAGTTAGGGCCTATGTTGGCTGCTCGTATGGATTTTTTGTAGGAAATCTAACCAATAACGAAGTAGGGCCTACGTCGTTTGTTCGTATGGGTTATTTGTTGGTAACCCAACCGATAACCGTGGTAGGGCCTATGTTGTTTGGTCGTATGGTTATTTTGTTGGGAACGCTGCGCAAAACTGCAGTAGGGCCTATGTTCGCTGCTCGTATGGGATTTTCGGTTGGAAATCCGACCAAAACTGCGGTAGGGCCTATGTTGCATGATCGTATGAATTGTTTGTTCGGAACGCCGTACAAAACCTCAGTTAGGGCCTATGTTGGCTGCTCGTATGGATTTTTTGTAGGAAATCTAACCAATAACGAAGTAGGGCCTACGTCGTTTGTTCGTATGGGTTATTTGTTGGTAACCCAACCGATAACCGTGGTAGGGCCTATGTTGTTTGGTCGTATGGTTATTTTGTTGGGATCGCTGCGTAAAACTGCAGTAGGGCCTATGTTGGCTGCTCGTATGGGATTTTCGGTTGGAAATCCGACCAAAACTGCGGTAGGGCCTATGTTGCATGATCGTATGAATTGTTTGTTCGGAACGCCGTACAAAACCTCAGTTAGGGCCTATGTTGGCTGCTCGTATGGATTTTTTGTAGGAAATCTAACCAATAACGGTAGTAGGGCCTACGTCGTTTGTTCGTATGGGTTATTTGTTGGTAACCCAACCGATAACTGTGGTAGGGCCTATGTTAGATATTTGTATGGTTTTGCAGTTGGAAAATGAACCATAAATAGATTTAGGGCCATTGTTGGCAATTCGTTAGGTTGCAACTAACGATTTCCCAACTTTTTCCCAACCGTTAGCTACGGTTGGCCAACGCAAAATGCTACTAGGGCGAATCGTTCGATTCTCCTTTTGAAATATTTTCGGTTGAAACTTTTGCCGAACTTGTTGTTCCTTATATTTTTGCATGGCTATTTTTTTGGGGCTTACATATTGATTAATCTCGCGTCAGAAAAAAGCCTATTCAGCTGAGCCCACACGAAAATTATTATTATTTTGGTACTTTTAATTAACGCTGGCAACCCCTTCCCACCACCCGATCGATTTAACCCTTTGACCATTATTTTTTTAAAGCAATGAATCGAGAACTTTAACGATACGCACAGCATGAATGATTTTTTTAATGATTTTTGAGAAAGATAAATGTATATATTATTGCAGGGTTTCCGAATTATGAGACGGCAATATGTTTGCCGCTATCAGCCAAGGGCATTAAGTGAAAAGACCGTCATGTCAGTTTGCCGGGGGAACTACGGGTGGCACGACGTATCTAAAATAAATAAATTAAAAACCAATAGATGATAAGAAATAATTAAAACCTTTATTTAACTTAAAACTGAATTCTTTCAAATAAATAACCGGGCAAGAGCATATCGGGCCATGCTTATAGTCAGGGTCCCGTAGCTGCCCGACCTTAATTGAAAACGTGAAAATCTCTGAAGCATGGGACAGCACAAAGTGGGACTTTACAAGTCTCGCATCCAATTTTTGACCTTTTATTATTTTTAGCTGAGCTGCACATTCGACAACGTCTGTATGTAGCCAGATCCTCAGGCAAATGCACGCCTACATTATTGTACCTAATATCATCAGGTACCCCACATACTCGTTTTTAGCGTGAATTGTTTTCTGTTTTTTTTTCGTTTTTAATATTTAGCAGCATTTGAAAACTGATTTTTTCTAAAAGTAAAATTGTTAACCAACTGTCTGGATAAGGCAAGACGGAATTCTTTTTGCTTCTGAATGGTGTCTTTTCCTGTCTTTAAGCAATATAAAATGTACGCATTTGTAATTGCGACATCAACAAGGAAGTAAAATATTCGCATCCACCATTTAGTGCTACGTCTCCCAATTTCGTACATAGCTTTTTTTTGATCAAATCGATCAACCCCGCCCATTCTCCGCGTATATTGAACCACTGCTTGAGGACAAGGTATCATCTTTTTGTCACCATTTTTCTGGGTTCGGCGGAAAAATGTTTGATTTATTTTAGGATGGTATGCTGAACTCAGAATGGACACAAGTTTGGAGTCCTTCCAGATCATAAGGCAACATTTTTTTGAACTCTCCATTTAAACTGCCCCTGTTGTAATTTCTTTAACTTGTCTCCTTGCTGTTTCCTGGTTTGTTTTTTATTTTGTCCTTTACTAACTGTTGGCTTTTTTACAAGAATTGGCATATTTATTCGGTCTTTTCTTACAGTTGCTGTACAATATATGCCTTTCTCGTACAAGTTTTGTATGAGGTCAAAACTCGAAAAAAAGTTATCAAATGCGACATGTCCTGTGTAATGTTGTTGTATTAAAGGTTCGCATAATGTCATCACAACTGAGTGGCCAAGACCTTTTTTTTCCTTTTTTCCTTTCCGTATTTTGTTCCTTTCCGCTATATATCTGAAACTGATACAAATAACCAGTCTCACTTTCAGCCCTAACCCAGACTTGATACCCCCTCTTTATGGGTTTCATGGGCATATATTGCTTCATTGTAGATCGTCCTTTGAATTTTATCATAGATTCATCTATAGACTGCGAATTTGAATTAGTAGCATTGTTTTGACAAGCTAAATTTATCGCATCAATGAGCGGACGTAGTTTGTACAGTCTGTCATAAATCATAATTATTGCTACCTCGTTTAGGCATTTTTGAGTTGTCGTTAATATGTAAACTACTAGTTATACTTTGAAAGCGTTGCAATGTCATTGTTTCTGCGATCTCAGGCACGCCGATTAATGGATCGCTTGACCAGTAGTCTTCTACGCAGGGTAATTTATGAATGCCCATTTGTATTAAAATACCTAAATAGGCCCTCAGCTCAATAGTTGTAATGTCAGTCCAGTTCTGTACTCCTGACTGTGCTGCAAATCTATTAGTCTCTACGACAATTAGGTCAATGATCTCGGAGTCAAAGAAAAGCTCGAAATAGGCTTTCGGTTTTTGAATATTGGGCCAGTTTTTTTGGAATTCTATTTCGACATCATTAAAAAGGCCTTGGGTCCAGGGGGTTTTTTTCCACAGTATTTCTTCATCGTCCGATGCCTCTGTATCAAATTGTGCCGAAGGAGCGAGACGCAAATCACAAGACGTTGATTCGGATGCCAACGAAGGGCTCTGAACTCTTGGAGCACCTTCTAAAATTTGCCGAAGTTCTTCATTAGTTGGAATAATACAGTCTTTATCCTCTTCATTTTCCGAAATATCTCCATTTGGTATTCCAAACATTAGCTCGAATTGATCTTCGATATCTTCCGCAGTTGATCTAACGTCATTAAATTCACCAGTATACTCATTTAAGATTTCCATTGCAGAGAAAGTAACTTACAAAAAACTAAGGTTTTTCTCAGCCGACTATTCTGACATTTGTTTCATGTCATTTAGATTTTCTATTTAAAACGCGAATGGCCAGGTATTATAGTAGCTAGCTAGGTAAGTACTTTCATAATCATAACCGCTCTGTTTACACTTCAGATACTATTATATTGTTGAAGATAAATTACTTGTACATAAGTCAATACTAAAAGCTATAGCATATTTTAATTGATTGCGTTAGGTATTATTATTCAAAATGACACTCGTAATAGAGAAAATATATTTATTGTTTAATATTCAGAGGCTGAAAAGATCGCCTGCACAGTATATGCAGTACAAAGCTTGAAGTGCTATTAAGTCGACGCTGTGTTGACTGATTACGTTCATCGAATCATCACGACCGTCGTATGCCTGGTTGCAATCTTCGCATACACCTGTGAATTGTAGCCTTTCTTCTTGGAGTGATATTAAAATGTCCGGTAAAACTTTGAAAAACAGTTCGGTCCAAATTTCTCGAGGAAGCATCATGCCACGTATCTCGCATTTTATATCGTGTATCTGAAAAATAATAATATCAGCAAACAACGTTAGGACAGTGCCAAGGAAATATATCTGCACACCTTCGTGGAATCCTTTCTCAATGAGCTGTGGCTTGTTATTGCCAGCGACGTCACTATGGCGTCCCGGTGGGGCAGGCTGACTGTATACCTATCTAAATCGCTTTATAGCAACCTATCGTTGCGTTGACATTGGAATAGCCTAGAATGCCTAGATATATTGAAAAGCGTTCAATTTCAACTCTAAAGACAAGAACTACTCGTTTCTATTTACTTACGGCATCCAAAATAGACACTTCATATTTTATAAGAATTTGGTTTATATTTGGTTCTATTATTTCCATGACTTTAATCAATCTCAGCTGATAAAGCCGTCTCGGACTTTTACCAAATATTTTCTGAATGGCCATCGTCTTAAAATTCATTTTTTTTTCAATATTATATTCATGACTTCTGTTAAGTAACACACTGACGGATCACGCGACTTGCGAAACAAAAGGATTTTTTTTAAATACATAGACATTGAAAGAGAATATGCCTGAAGGAATAAAGTTATAACAAACCTTTTTATAAAATTAAAAATACCTAACCTGCGAGTTAAGCAACAACAATATATTATATTATAAGATTGCACGCACGAACAATCAACACTTTTTTTGCGAGATTTTTTTACTTCCGTTGTCATTTCTAACTAACACGGCTAATTCAGCAATAAAGGTAAAAGGCAAATTTGGAGCAATAGCTTAATTCAATAGAATTAAGCTATTGCTCCATATATAAATCAATAACAATTGTAGCCTAACCCACCCTTTCCTTTAATAAACACCAGACACTTAACGGATAGTGGCAAATATATTGCCGTCTTCATTTTTTAAAATTATCAAATAACAGATTTTTTTTCTTTAAACTTTATATCGCCAATCTTGTCTCTGAAAGTAGAGAATTGTGACTATCGGATAAATCCAGCAAACAAAATTTTATTTACAAACATTTTTGTTCAATTGTAAGGAATAGTTAAAAATCTAAGTTCAGGCCTAAGAATCATCATTTAACATGGGTTGGAATAACGTTTATCTGCTATTCTTTTTTTCGTAAATTGGTACGAGTATGTTCTCTTATGCGAACCAAAAGTTATATTAACTAACAACACGTTTCATTGAGAAAAAAATAAAATATCTGAGTCGTATGACGGCAAATATCTTGCCGTTACCCACTAAAGAGTTAAGCCGGAATTACATTACGAAATTAGTGGCATGAAATTAATTTCATGACATTAGTTTTACCAACAGTTTCACGTGTAATTTAGTATTTTCATAATGCATGCATTAATGTCGTGAATGCAAATTAGTTTCGTGCTCTGCGCGATTTCTTGGTGAAATTAGTGTCATGCAACTAATTCATGGTGTAGATGCGACGCGAAACTAGTGTCGCGAAAGCGCCTGTGCTGTACGTGTGTATTTCTATCATCGCGCGCGCTTCTAGCGTTGAAAATGGCAAACCAACGATGGAATACTAATAAAAATATTAAATACATCAATGAATATCAGCGACAGGAGTGTCTCTGGGACCCGAAACACCTGCAATATAAAAATAGGGATGCCCGAGATGCGGATTGGAAAAAACATACAGTTATCGTTACTGACGATTTCTGAATATAATTTGAGACGTTGGTGCCGTTAAAGAAGCATATATATGTCTTCTAGGTAGATGTCGCCACACGCCACCCTAAAGGCGTTGTAAGAAGGAACTGATTGAAAGATTTAGGGGCTGAGACTGATTGTTCCGATAGCTCAGTTGGTTAGTAGCGACGGGCCATGTATGCCTGTGGTCGCCGGTTCGAATCCGGCTCGGAGCCTAAATTTTTCCTTTAATTTGATGCATGACACTAATTTCGTAATGTAATTCCGGCTTTAAAATTTTTTTTGGGTGCACAGGTACAGAGCAACTGTTTGAAAAAAAAAATGAAAGTCGCTGAGCCCACATTTTTTTTCTTTTTTTTCCCCACACCACTACACATGCACCCACCGCCCACGGCCTGCCAGCACGAAGATTATAGGAAAAGGTTGTTCAGGGAAGTAGCTAACGGAGTTTTAATACAGCTGAAGCCACATGACCGATTTGGTCGCTAGCTCTCTGTCTATAACAAACTCACTGAGTGACGTAAATCTTTCTATTTCTCTCTTTCCAACGCAAATAATCCGAAAATCTAATTTTCTTTTGAAGGCAGTTATTTTGTTACAGGCCTGGAACACTGTTGTCTGTTTACCTTGCAATGATAAATTGAATTCGTTCAGTTTTTGAAAGATATCCGCCATAAAAGACAGTCGGAACAATAACAACCAAGTTTTACCATAAAAACGGTCTTTCAAATTAAAATAAATATCTGAAAGAAACATTTGTTTCTCGGTTCTAAGTTCAAACAGCCTTGTTAACGTTTTACCCCGAGACAGCCATCGCACTTCTGTATGGAGCAGCAGTGTTTTATGTGTGCTGCCATAATCTTCACACAATAATGAGAACAATCGGGATTGTAGTGGTCGTGTTTTGATAAAATTAATGGTTTTTACCGCTTCATCCATAACTAATTTTAGACTTGACGGCATTTGCTTCAGCGCAAGTGCTTGTCTATGCAGGATACAATGGCTGGAACTACAATTAGGCGCTTTATTTTTTATCCGTGACACTGCTCCTGCTGTTTAACCCGTCATCGCCTTGGCCCCATCTGTACAAATGTCAATGCAATCGTTCCAACTGAGATTATTTTCCTCAAAAAATATATTTATTTTATTAAATATTTCTTCGCCGGTAGTTTTGTGGGTAGAGGTGAACACATAAGCATGTCCTCTTCAAAAGAACTTTCATATGGATATCTCACGATAACCAGCAAGATAGCCAGACCAGCGACATCAGTCGACTCATCCATTTGCAAGACGAATCGTGTTTTTTGTAGACGTGTAACTATTTCTTGTTTGACGTAGCTTGCCAGATCATGAATTCGCCGTGAAACAGTATCGTTTGATAGCGGCACAGTAGAAATATGCTTTGCAGATTTTTCATCGAGCATACATTTTGTTATGTCTAACACACATGGTTTCAGCGATAGTGTGCGTCACCTGCTTGTGCAATCCGATAACTAAATATGATGCTTCCGTGGCCTTTTCATTGATAGTTTGGGTTACATGCATCATAGTTTTTTGACTTTCCAATAATTGTTCTTTTTACGTACAAAAAAATATTTATTCTTGTCTTTAGACTCAGGGTGTACAGTTTCTAAATGTCGGCGCAACTTGGCAGGTAGCATGGAACTATTAGGAAGCAGTTTACTACATAACATGCAGAGAGGTGAGCCGTTGGAATCAACAAATCCGAGACTGATATATGATTCATCATACTTCCTTTTTTTCGCTTTGAAACCGTGCAACTTGACGTTGTTGCATCATCGTCTGGATCGGTAATTTGCTGTATACTACGCGCGTACTGCTTTTGAACATTCGGCTTCGTCGGAAGATGTTGTTGCAACACCTTTAAGCCAACGTTCCATTCTGTCAGGATGGTGGAGTTAAAATAATGCACGATCGTTACTGCGTAGAAGAGTTTATTTAGTCCAAAGAAGAAATGTACAAAACTGACACAATCAGAAAACAGCAGTAGAACAATAAACACTTTGTTTCTAGCAGGTAGGTACACTACTTATCGCTCCGAACGCTAATCGTCGACTGACTAGTGTCAAGGGCTCAAGGCGCGATCGTCGCTTTTGATAAATAAAAAGCCGAAATAAAAATAGAAGTTCAAAAAATGTGGTGTCGACTTTACATTTTGAAGTTAGAGCCGAAAGTCGCTTGTTCACAATTATAGCGGCTAATCTCAGAGGCGGCTTTTATCAAAGGGACTGCGCGCTCACAAGTAGGTATCGGCGTAGGGAATGCAGAACCGGTTCCATCTGAAAGAACCGGGAAATTCGGGACTCACCAAAATGAGAACCGGGATTCCCGGTTCTTTCGGGATTTTCGGGACAAAACTTAATATTTATTCATAAAATTAAAAACGCGATTAAAATATCATTTTTCGTGATTAATTTTGTGGATTAATTAGTCTTATCTATAGTATATAGGATAGGAACAAAAGCTAGTCATAAGTAAAACAGATAGATAACTTCGATTCACGTTTTTAATAAAAGTTTTTGAACTTAACAGTTTTTATTCTACCCACCAAAATTTCCAAATGTCTACAATTTAATGTTATTCATAATCATAACTAATAAAATAACAACAGCGACCACCAAGTGAAACCTTTTTTTATATAAGTAAATTGCCTTGAACCTGGAAAAGTTCTAAGTGGTCTAATTAGATTACCAGATTTCTACTTTTACTTACTGGTAAATAAATGTCCAAACATTGGGCCCAGGCCCCAAATTACGTGCAAGAAACGAATGGTAGCTTTCGGCGACGTTTGATGTTCGATGTGCACGACCATAGACTGAAAAGGATTCTGGTGTAACCTGAAATGGAAAACAAAACCGGTCAAGCTTGTTTTATACTACGACTAGCTAATCTTGGCACTGAATGTGTTAACAGAGAAATGTTTACTCTATGATTACAAGCTTTTATTTACTTTCACCAGTCCCGTTGTCTGTCTGTCTGTCTGTAATCAAATCTTGCAAGTTAAATTTGACCCACTTCCCGTTATTCAATTAAGCTGAAATTTTGCAAGCATATGTATATCGCATTACAATGCAATATTATGTTGACATGGAGCTGATCTGATGCTGGATCTGGAAGGTGGGCATAGGAACTCCGCAATAAAACGACACAACTCCATCGAGTTTGGGCTCGTTAGAATCGTCTCAATGAGTAGTTGATGATGGTACTCATACTCATACTCATTTATTCATAAAATATAAAAATTTACATGTCAAAAATATAATTATAATATGTCAAATGAATTTGATTATTCAACTAGTATAACATAACAATATTTAGGTATGAGTAACAAAATGTCAAAATTAGAATTATAATATGTCACATGAATTTGATTATTCAATTAATATAACATAACAATATTTAGGTATGAATAACAAAATGTCAACATTATACAATGATTAAAATTATTATTATTACCAATATTTTATATATACTCCTTAAAATTATAAAAAGCTTTATCAGTCAGCCATTTTTTTTAGCTTATTAAGAAATGTCGCATCATTTTCGATATCTTTCAATTCGGAGGGTAATTTATTGTAGATACCCGGCCCTACTACAGACATTATTTTTGTTGATTTCATAAGTCGACAACATGTCGTGGCCAATGTGTTCTTATTCCTCTGAGCAAGACGCATGCTTTTTGAAGTGTATTTTGGAATTTGGTGTATATTGCTTCTCACGTATTTTACTATGTAGAAGATGTATTGTGAGGTTAGTGTCATTACGTTGGCATCTTTAAAAAGTTGCTTTGCAGGGGTGCCTGACGGTGCGAGTGAAATAATCCGTATAGCTCGTTTTTGAAGTATAAAAACTCGTTGCCATTCAGCTGCTGTACCCCAGAATTCTAGCCCGTAGCACATCACCGAGTGAAAAAGTGAAAAGTAACTCTACCTAAGTTGGTGGTAGGGTAGAATACGCGCTAGTCTACTCAGAGCGAAGCAAGCCCCTGACAATTTACTACAGACGACTGCTATATGCGCGTCCCATTTCAGCGCTGCATCTAAGGTGACGCCCAGAAACCTGGCGGTACCTAGAAAAGTCGTCCTTCAGGAGCTTTTCAAAGTACGGAGAGACACGCTGATTCTTGCTTGCAGGAAGTTAACTTTTGGTGATGAGTAAAACTTCAGAGTAGAATTAACTTTGTATTAAATATAGCTACAACTGCTCCGAGAGAGGAGTAAGACTGGAATGATGCTTGGAGGGCGCAGCCTCCCTTTTATATGCGTTGCTTAGTCACAATGAGTCGTCAAGGAACCCCACCACTAACATGTGTAACAATTTCCAAGATCGCATAGTTTAGCCAATCTGTCATCGTAAACTAGGGTTTTTATTACCATTACGTGACTTCATGAATGGCATGCTCTTGACACGGGATTAGTCTAATGAGCCGTTACTAATCATATATGCGTATTGCGCAAATACTTGGTATTAATGCTTTCATTGTTGCAACTTAGTAGGGTGCCTTAACTCCTCCCTCCTTAAGATAAAAAATATTTTTTTTTACTTTTTCCAAAGAGAAAAATAATTTTTTTATACATTATAGTTAAGTATATTAGTGATGTTAAACATTATTATATAAAATTATTTCTAAGAAGTATATAATATTAAAGCTTATATTACCCTTTAATGTCTTTTATTTCCCTTTTCCCGGCATGAAATACCTTAACACTTCACTTTTATTTCCTTTTATAAAGGTAAATTTCACTTTTCTTTTCACTTTGACGTAGTTCTTCGTTGATTTAGGACTTGACACCTTGGAACGTGTTACAAAACAAATGTTTTATCTCGGATCATGGGTTTTGCCACATGTTACCAAGTGCTGATACGTCCTCTTGATTTCAGGTCATCTTGTTGCTAAGTTTTCCATGACTGGATTCTTGGTCTGTGTTAGGTAATCATTCTTTGATTTCCACTCATTAATTAAGGAAAAGGTAAGGGAAAGGATAATATGTTTAACTTATACTTAAGTTTATACTGTAAGATTATGATTAAACTTCTTCTTAATATAAGATTATACTTAATATTAATATATTGGAGCTATATTTCTTTCAGGTCTAGCCGTGATGGTAGCCTTTTCGAATTTTGGTTTATCTTTAGCTAACCTTTTATTTACCATTTTTGTATAAATTACATCTCCTTTATGAAAATTTTGACTTGTTGACGTGGATTCTAAGCGTTTTTTCGTGAGTTCCTTGGACTGTATCATTTTTTTAGAAATAATTTGGTACAAAGCTTTAGTTCTCTTATAATGATCATTAATGAGTTGTTGCATGTAATTTTGATTAAAATTTACATCGAATACACTTCGTGCTTCAGTGTGTCCAAAAACTATTTCAAATGGTGTAAAGCCAGTCATTGAGTGTATGCTGTTATTATATGCCATTATTGAGTATGTCATTATGTCAGTAGCGTCTGTATTTTTATGAGTATATTTTGCCAATCTATAAGTTTCTATTATAGTACTATGGAATCTCTCAACAATTCCCATCGACTGTGGGTTATTGGGAGTTCCAATATGAAGATTAATTTTGTACAAGCTAAGCAACTCTTTCATGAGGTTGTTGTTAAATTCTGAACCTGGATCACAGCTTATTTTATGCGGTAATCCGTATTGTGAAAAATATTTAATTAAAGCCTTGATGACTTCAGGAGTTGATCGATTAGCAATGAGGACTGCTTGTCCTAATTTGCTAAATGCATCTACTAATGTTAAATATAAGTTTCCATCTATTTTGAATAAATCAATGGTTTTTCTTGAGTTTGCGCCATTTGAATTAAAGGATTTAATGGTTTACGATCATACTTCATTTGTTTACATAAATCGCAGCTATTAATTACGGCAGTAATTATTTCTTTCATTTTTGGAAAATAGTACTGTCTTTTGAGTTTATTGTAAGTTTCGTTTATCCCTCTATGACAGGTTTTACCATCATGATATTTCATAATGATTTCTTTTTGTTCCTCTTCGTCTAGTAAGACGGTAACACGTTTGGTGCATTCTACAAATGGTACTTCTTTTTTATCAAACAGTCTAGTGACCGTTTCATAAAAAACATCTTTTAACTGCGGTGAGTTAAAGAAAATATAGTACTTTTTACTAGGGTTTAAATGTTCTGTAATAAAATGTTCTATGATTTTTGAGTCCAACGGCAAGAAAACGTCTAGAACCTTACCTTTAATTATGGTTTTTACGTCATTTTGATACCAGTGATTAATTAATATTTGATTAGGTTTGATATCAACCGCTTCGTATAATACTGGTATTATCGAATTACAAATTTCTATATATTCTGGCTCATCTTCATTTTCAGATGCGCTCAGAGTGGTTTCTGATAGGTTGTCTGGAAAATCGTTTGAATCTTCCGGAACATTAGTTGTAGAGACTGGGTTCGATGAAGATGGAAGATTTTGATAGCTTGTGCTAGAATTTGCGTTATTCTGAACATCTAAAATATTCAATTCAATTCTCGATAAAGCGTCAGCATTAGTGTTTTGCTTTCCTTGTTTATAGATTATTTCGAAGTCATATTCTTGTAATCTTAGTCTCCATCTAGTGAGTTTACTATTAGGCTCCTTAAGTGAATAGAGCCAAGCCAAAGGTCTGTGATCCGTATATATTTGGAACTTTTGACCGTAGAGATAAGGTCTAAAATGCCTTACTCCCCAAAGTACTGCTAACAATTCTTTCTCGATTGTACTGTACTTTTGTTCGGCTTTATTTAATGTACGGCTAGCGTAAGCAATGGGCTTGTCACTGCCTATGTTTCCTTGGGAAAGAACCGCACCTAAAGCTAAATTTGAGGCGTCAGTTGTCAGAATAAAGGGTTTGTCGAAATCAGGGTACTGTAATATTGGAGCATTTGTTAAAAGAGTTTTACATATTTCGAATGCGTTTACGAACTCTTCGGTGGCTTGCACCTTTTGACCCTTTTTCAGCATTTGAGTCATAGGTTTAGTGATTTTCGCAAAATCGGGAATGAATTTTCTATAATAACCTATTAATCCTAAGAAACTTTTGGTTTCTTTCGTATTTGTAGGGAGAGGGTAGTTTAAAACTACACTTATCTTATCCTCATTAGGTTTAAGACCATCTTTTGTAATTTTATGGCCTAAATACAACACTTCCTTTCGTAGGAATTCCGATTTATCCAACTGCACTTTAAGGTTTGCTTTTCTAAGCGTCTCAAAGACCTTTTTCAAGCGTGTTATATGTTCTTGGAAAGTAGAGGAAAATATAATTATATCGTCTAGGTAAATAAGGCAATGTGTTCCTTGAATTCCTTTCAGGATATTATCCATAGCTCTTTGAAAAGAAGCTGGGGCTGTTTTTAAGCCAAATGGCATACGTTTAAATTCGTAATGTCCATTTACTGTACTAAATGCGGTTTTTGGTTGGTCTTCGGGATTCACCTCTATTTGATGATATCCTGAAGCCAGATCTAAAGTAGAAAAATAAGAACTTTTCCCTAATTTATCAAAAATATCGGTGATGTTAGGTAAAGGATACTTGTCATCAATAGTGATTTCATTAAGTTTCCTATAGTCTATTACCATGCGGTATTTTTGTTCATTGGAGGCATCCATTTTCTTGGGAATAACATGGACAGGTGCGCTCCAAGGTGAAAATGATGGTTGAATAATATTAGATTCCAATAACTTATCGACTTGCTTTTTAATTTCGGCTGTTTGGCTGGGCGACTGTCGATAAGGTTTTATATAAATTGGATTATCTGCTTTAGTCCTTATATGGTGTTTTATTTGGTGGGTGAAAGTTAGAGGAATTTCTTCCTGGAAGAATATATCCCTATATTCATTACATAACTTTGTAATTGCATCCTTTTCTTCTAAATTCATGTGCGACGTTCTCAACCTTTTTAAGTTTTGTTTTAATAATTCATTTTGTTGAGAGTCACTTATGTGACTACACAATATATTTTCGTCAAACGTCGTTACTTTAAAAGGAGAGAAAATATCAATGCATTTTTCTTTTTCCGTGGTATTTTGAACAGTGGTTTGCGCGAATCCGTTTTTACATTGTACTAAAGCACAAGGCATTGAAAGTCCTTCTGCGAATTTGACGTGGTCAATGATCCCTTCACCATTTATTGGTTCCGTTGGAATAATGACCCTTTGTTCCGTGCGCGGTTGAACTGTTAACGTCATTATGGGCACTTTCACTGATTTTGTGTTGGAAAATAGAATTGGAATTTTAGTATTTGAAGTTATTAAAATTTCGTTTTCTAAATCCAGCTTCACATTTAATTTCTTTAATAGGTCGATGCCTAACAAGCCATCGTATTCATTGTTAATATCGTAAATATAAAATTTATGATCGAGGTCCTCATTGAATATTCCGAACAGCGGTATTTTTACGACCTTATTATGTGTGCTAATCGCATGCGTGGTTATTACATCAAATGACTCCGTTTGTTGATATTTGGAGTAATAATTATTCATGGTTTTTATTATTAAGAAAACATCGCGAACTACCGGTGTCAATAAGTAATTTTAAATTTATGTTAGGTACAATTATGTAAGGTAGATAATTTGTTTTCATGGGCTTTGTCTTTCGTTGGAGGCCCTGACTTGAAAATTTTGTCCACTTGTGGATGGTTGTTCGTCAAATTGGTTATTCGAAATTGTTCTGTGAAAGTTCACATTATGATTCTGTGAATTTGTGGTCGTCCTTGGTGGAATGGACGGTCTAGTCCTTGGAACAAATGCAGGTCTATTTGTAGCCTGATTTGGTCTCGGGTTTTGAACTTGCGACGATTGATTTTGCGACCCCTGAAAGGGCCGATTCGCATTATGGTGATATCCTCTATTAGAGTTTTGAAAATTATTCCTGGTATTGGAATTTTGGAAAGGTGTATTTGGAACATAATGATCTCGCGTACCGGGTTGATTCAAATTTCTTTGTTGAATCGGTTTTTTGAATGGATTAGATTGAACCTTTCGGTTTTTATAATAGTGTTCATCGAAATGCGCTTGTTCTAGGGCAAAACGTAATGCCTGTTCTAACGTGACGGGTTCTTTTACTTGTATGGCCCTAAGAATTCTTTCTGGTATATTATACAGAAATACTTCCAAGGCGGTATGATTGTAAATATTCATCTTTATTTGCATTGTTGCCTGATCGTAATTTTCAGCTAATTTTGAAAATAATTGATTTTTGATTGATTGAATCCTCGCACAAAATTCATTTAACTTTTCCCCACTTTTAATAGTTATATTTTCGAGTTCAGTTTTCAAATGTTTTTCGGTTCTCTGGTCCCCGAAATGTTGAATAAGTAATTGTTTTAACATTTCCCAATTTCTTGCCAGAAAATCATTTTCGCTAACTAATTCTGCAGCTTTACCAATTAGTCTAGAAGTTATTACTTCTAAAATGTACACGTATCTGTCTTCGGACCCATCTCTAAACTGTTGAAGTACGTAATCACATTTACGTAAAAAGCGACTTAATTGTCTAAGATCCCCATTATAACTTGGGATGATTGCCATCATTTCGCTTAAAGAAGGCATATTATGCGACATCCTGTTACTAGATTCCGGACCGATAGGCACGCCTAGAGGAGGCATGTCCTGCATATACTGCGGGTGAGGAGCATACACAGGAGGAATGTCAGGTCGATACGGTGAGTATGCCCCTGTTTCGTCCACTCCTTCTGAGCTTCCTCTTTCTATCGCTAAACTTTCTTGCATTTGGCTTGCAAGACTTTCGGCTTGATTAACTTGGTTATCGGCGGCTTGCGCTAATAAATCCATTTTATTTAATCTATGGAATTAATTAAAAGTCAATCTGTTCGATTTTAATTCCGAATTTATCAAGAGCCGAAAAGTAAATTATTTTTATGAGAAACAAAGAATATACTTGATTTAAGTTATTCAAATTAACCAGAGCACAAGGACGAGTTCTTAAATCGTGTATTACCTTAATAAGGATTGTTGTACACTCTTGATTCTCTAATAGCGTAATAGTCCCCTTTGGCATTAACTATTTATACACACACTATAATTACACAATAACCTAATAAAGGCTAAATTAAATTCACAATTTATAAGAAATACAATTGAATAAAATACACAATAATACACAATACGAAAAATATGAGTTTTTAAAATTAAAAAGGGTTTGTTAAGGAAGGAACGGTGTTTGAGTGTTATTTCTTCTCCACCTTTTGGATCCTCCCGATTCCAATTTATCCTCTCTATGGATTTTTCTCTCAGTTATAAATTTTAACAATCGCAGCAGCGCTCTCCAAAATTGATGTGAAAATTTTGTAGGATCGTTGTTCTGATAAGTTCTTGAAAGAAGCAAACTCGCAGGGCAGAAACAATAAAGGCTGGCCACTTACTTCAATGTCTTCGTCATCTGGAGTTCTTCAGAAGAATCCTACCGACTGCGCCAGAAAAGTCGTCCTTCAGGAGCTTTTCAAAGTACGGAGAGACACGCTGATTCTTGCTTGCAGGAAGTTAACTTTTGGTGATGAGTAAAACTTCAGAGTAGAATTAACTTTGTATTAAAGATAGCTACAACTGCTCCGAGAGAGGAGTAAGACTGGAATGATGCTTGGAGGGCGCAGCCTCCCTTTTATATGCGTTGCTTAGTCACAATGAGTCGTCAAGGAACCCCACCACTAACATGTGTAACAATTTCCAAGATCGCATAGTTTAGCCAATCTGTCATCGTAAACTAGGGTTTTTATTACCATTACGTGACTTCATGAATGGCATGCTCTTGACACGGGATTAGTCTAATGAGCCGTTACTAATCATATGCGTATTGCGCAAATACTTGGTATTAATGCTTTCATTGTTGCAACTTAGTAGGGTGCCTTAACTACCTACCTGTGGTAGTGCCTCGCCGTCTACGCTAATAGTTAGGGGACGTGGGGGTCTACCTCCGAAGTTGATGTGCATCACCTGGGTTTTGTGCAGATTTAGGACTAAGCCGTTTGCATTAAACCACTTTTGCAATCTTGATACTTCGGAAGATATGAGATTCTCAAGTGAAGAGATCGTATCGGCTCTCAGTATGTCACAAGCATCGTCTGCAAATATGTACATGTCACCATCAGCTACCTGGGGTAAATCGTTCACCTGGATTAGAAAGCACAGATTTGCCAGGGACGAACCCTGAGGTACGCCGATATCGATATCACCGCTCAGCGATGTAGTTAAGCCATTGTTTAGCGCAACACTTTGTTTCCGTAGATTTAAAAAGTCCAACATTAACTTAAGCGCGGGGCCACGTATACCAATGTGTTGGAACTTTTTGTCCAGTACACTATGGTCACAAAGGTACCTATGCAGAAAAGTACAGTCGGCAATAAAAACTTGTACCACTTTACATTAGTGTGGAAATGGATAGTAAGTATTCACTTCACCAGTCTACACCTACTTACTTATATTGATTTTTATTACAAGATAATTACTTTAAAAACAAAGTTTAAACCAGGGAATACAGAAACAGGGGTTACGGTTATACCGGTATGAAACCGGTATTCCATTACGGTACCGTTATGTCATAAAGGTTATGCGCGCCGCGCGAACATAACGGTACCGCAACCGTTTTGAAATAACGGTTAGCGGTATCAGTTTTAATCGATACCGTAACCTTTATAATACCGGTATTATAAAGGTTATCGAGAAAAGTAAGCAAGCTGGCACTCTACAGAGGAAGCATTGACTACTAAACATTTAAAGACAAAAATACATAGCAGCAGAGCCTTTGCCGGCGGTTTGGCAATAACACCAGGCCAAAGTCGATATATCGGTACCTTTAAATAGCGGTTACGGTACCGGAAAAAATAAAGGTACCGTTATATTTCAGTAGCGAAATATAAAGGTTCCGCTACCGAAACCGCTATTTGACAACCGATATGACGTCATACCGTTAAAATAGAATACCGGTATTTTTCGGTTATGCAGTCCCTGGTTTAAACCGACTTCAATTCAGTATCGTACTTCGCCAAGCCACATGGTACATAAAAATTTCCACATTTCCTTTCCAATTTACCACATGAACTGCTTACCTAGAGCAAATGCGTTGACTATTACAGAAAAAACCCATGCCGCAATATGTGGGCTGATAATATTTGAGGAGTTCCGTCGATTCCACAAGGATCTCTGAATTAACACTTCATTAGTTGCTACTTCAACGGAATCATGTCAGAATCTTTGACAAACTTTACATCTTTGAGGAGTTCCATAAGTCATCTGTGGTCTTCATCATCAGTTCCACTTCACCAAAATTGCGATTTCCGAGGGTAAACACGAATTATAATAAATAATACCGAAATCACTACAGGCGTGCCTATAAAATTTGAGGGTTGCCCTCAATTTCCCAGGGATCCTATCATCCAGATGACAATGGGACCACCTCGGGAGTATACTCTTTCGAATAAAAAAATAATTTTGGAAATCGGTTCACAAATGACGGAGAATTCGGCGAATATACATAAAAAAAAATACATACAGTGGAACATATAACCTCCTCCTTTTTTTAAATCGGTTAAAAAATATAGAATGGAGAATGATGAAAGTTACTTAAGTAAGTATCTACTTAACATACTTTTAGAATCTTTGAAGTCTCAGAAATTATCAAAATGTAAATTACATGCATATGATATTTTGGAGTCGCTCACAAACGCTCAATTATTGAGCGTATTATAGTCGTAAGTAGGTACAGTGCGTTCTACAGTATTTACTAACCAACAAAAAAATATCATACTGTCCACTTGTATCGAAACACTTACCCTTGTCATCCACTGTGTAAGGTAGTATTCGCTAAAGCCATCATGCATCAATTGCAATGCTTGAGCGGCTTGAGGGAGCGCCTGCAGTGCGGCTGGCACGCGCTCGGCCGGCAGCAGTGCCAGCACAGCGTACATCCTTATGAGCCTGGACCCCGGGGAATTGCGTGACACGTTGATGTGCAGTCTTCTTGCCTGCCGCGTCAATGCCTGTAATTAGCAAACAAATGCAAATTATAATCTAATAGACTTACATAAGTATGTGTTCAGTTCAGGCGCTCTTTTTATAAATGCTTTTTCCCCTTACTGCCTCTGAAAGCCATCTTTTATCCTTTAAAACCAGTGAGCAAAAACCGCATTTTATCCACTAGTGGGATAAGTAATTTGACCTTGGAGCGTATCTCATGTATCTCATGAACCGAGACAGTTGAAATTTTCACAGATGATGTATTTCTGTTGCCGCTATAACAACAAATACTAAAAAACTGTCTTGTGCGAGTCAGAATGAGCCTGGACCCCGGGGAATTGCGTGACACGTTGATGTGCAGTCTTCTTGCCTGCCGCGTCAATGCCTGTAATTAGCAAACAAATGCAAATTATAATCTAATAGACTTACATAAGTGTTCAGTTCAGGCGCTCTTTTTATAAATGCTTTTTCCCCTTACTGCCTCTGAAAGCCATCTTTTATCCTTTAAAACCAGTGAGCAAAAACCGCATTTTATCCACTAGTGGGCAAAGTAATTTGACCTTGGAGCGTATCTCATGTATCTCATGAACCGAGACAGTTGAAATTTTCACAGATGATGTATTTCTGTTGCCGCTATAACAACAAATACTAAAAAACTGGCCAAGTGCGAGCCGGACTCGCGCACGAAGGGTTCCGTACCATTATCTATAAAAAACTATTTTATTCTGTGTTTTTAGTATTTGTTGTTATAGCGGCAACAGAAATACTTCATCTGTGAAAATTTCAGCTGGAACTATCGCGGTATCAGTGAGATACGGCCTGGTGACAGACGGACGGACGGACGGACAGCGGAGTCTTAGTAATAGGGTCCCGTTTTACTCTTTGAGTACGGAACCCTAAAAACAGAATAAAATAAATATTTAAGGGGGCTCCCATACAAAAAAACTTTCTTGTTGCCTTCATCAGGCGCTGGGGCTCAAAATGTATGGGAAAACTAAAATCAGACTCGCACTTGACCAAAATAAAAATAAAATAGTTAATTGTTATATTTTTTATACAAGGGTGCAAATTTATTATTTATATTAAATAAAGTGTTTTGCATGTTGCACTTTCCTAGCTACAGTGAGGTGAAAAGTTTTGTGTTTCACACGGGTGCAAATGTATTTTACTTCTCGTGTGTTGAAACACTCGCTACGTTTAGGATTTTATTTTAGAACCACTCGCTTCGCTCGTGGTTCAACTATAGGATCCTTTCGCTTGCTCGTGTTTCAATTCCACACTCGCGGGTAAAATAAAACTTTGCACCCTTGTATAACAAATAACTAATTGTATAGTTATAATACAAGTTACAACTGTTACGAGCCTATCACAAGTGGGCCTTTGTTCACTGTCCAGCAACCGCCAATTTTAAATAAATGACTAATACCTAGGTACACTATGGATTTTTTGTCTTACCTGAACGTAATGAAAGTAGCACCCAGCTACTGGGAGGCCGGTCACCCGCCTCAAGACTTGGTGAAGAGCCACCTCAAAATCGGTCACTATCTGTTGTGGCCGAGGATTTTCTGCTAATTCCCAGATGCTGTTAAAAACTGCCTCGTAGAGGTCTTGCCTTTTGTTAGCCATAAAGGCAACGATAGGGTGGTAGAAATGGTTTTGGCAGGTGGCGTGTGTGCGATTCTATTCGCAACCGATACAAGGTTATCCTATGTGGTGACCCTGGTTAATTTAAACTCTGACTCCAATTATATATAAAATTTATTTCGATGTGTTCACTTGAAAATCGTTACAAGAACTGCGGGCGCTAGGTGGGCTCACAGCCCACCTCGTCCCGCGCCGGGGGGGAAGGAATTTGCAGCGTTGTGAGAACTATGTACAACTGTGTTCCCACAGTATTCCCCCCCTTTTCCAAAAAAAAAATAATAAAATAAAAATTAAAAGCAATACATTGGTCTCTCATTTGGGACCCTTACCTTACACAACATTACATAATCTAGTCATACACTTGTTAATCACTAATACACTGACGGTGCAGCTTGCATTTGCTGCGGCTGCACATTGTTGACTCGGATGGCAGTAGGCGGCGGCAGCGATTCGACTGTTTTACGTAACCAGCTGTTAACATGGCTCTTGCATTTGGCGCGCAGCACGTACATAAATGTGATCAATAGGACCACTCCTACAACTAGCAGTCCTATTCCGATGTAATGTAGTTTAGCTTCAACTTGCCCGGAGAGCGACTGCACCTGGGCGATGGCGATGTTACTGTTTTGGGAACTATCATCTTTACTTGAACCCGATCCCATTTTGCACACGATACAAATGGTGAAAACTTAAACTGATGCAAGATAAAATAAAATATAAACACACTCGCGGTGTTTCCGCTGAACTCCGAGATTACTGGTTACGCAGCGTCGCTACCGCTATATTATATATTATAAAATCTGCTCATCCGACAACAATACAAATCGATATTACACTAAAATCTCATCATTAAAAGTAGGTTAAGTCTAAAGTACTACAAACTTACTAGGTTGCAACCTAAGCTATGTTGTTAATCGTAAATAATTATTAATCACGGTCAGATGGTTACAATTACTGACATTGCATCTCGGTTTGGCCATACCGTATGATACAAGAGCAGTAATGCAACGCAGTGCCATGTTGCTAACATTTTTACAACTCGTTGAACTGAAACACACATCGTAATTTAATACCAAGAATAGACTAACATGGTCACTAATATTATTCAGTAAGGACGACTTAGTTCTTTTTTCAAAAGATTGCCTAAGTTATCCTTCCGACACAGTAATATAACACACACACAATATATTATTGACGACCTTGACAATTATTCATGCTTAATAGTAGACCTGTATTACCAACCTTCTGCGCAAAACAATAACTGACTTCCCTGCGGAAGTATACAGACACGTATTAGTTGCGCTACCGTTGTGCTATGAGACTGTGTACAACGAATGTTATGTTTATTCATCGATCAAAAACCTAACTGGCCTCTTTACAACCCTTCCGGTGCGCGTGGTCCGAGTTACCGGTGCAGGTGCGGGTGATGGTGTCGCGGATGGCGATTCCTGATCCCCCACATCCTGAGACGTACCCTGGTTTCCTACTCTATCACGCGCTGGCGTATCGCTATTGTCCGCGTTTGCATTGAGTAAAAACGCTGGTTTTAATCTATCGATCGAGATGTGGGATTGCCTACCGGGGAGTTGGATTAAAAACACCTTAGCACCTCTCTCGATGACCCTGTAGGGTCCATCGTAAGGTGGTTTTAAAGATCTACGAACAGTATCGTCTCGAACAAAAACATGTGTACAACTTAATAACTCCTCGTGTATAAAAATTGATCTAGTTCTATATTCTCTTTTCGGCGCGGGCTTCAGGCTATTAATATTATCTCTAATTCTCTCTACTATGCTGTAAGGATCGATAGGGTCTCTTTCTGGCGGCGTTTCGTAGAACGCTCCTGGCAGTCGAAGCGTGCGACCGAATGTCATTTCCGCTGCGCTTATGCCACTATCACTTCTACCCGCGGTGCGTAGTCCGAGCATTACGCTGGGCAAGAGATCTACCCAAGAGGTACCATTGCCGAGTTTTGCCATAAGTGCGGCCTTAAGTCCACGATGGAATCTCTCAATTTTTCCATTAGAACTTGGATGGTAGGGTGTGGTCCTAATTTTGTTCACCCCCAACAACTTCATAAGCTCCACAAACAACCGACTTTCGAACTGACGTCCTTGATCGCTAGTTAGCCTTATCGGACAACCGTAGCGAACAATCCATCCTTCGTAAATAGACTTAGCTATGATTTCAGCGGTTATTTCAGTTATCGGAAATGCTTCCGGCCATCGTGTATACCTATCTATGATGGTTAGCAGGTACCTATCCCCATTAGAAGTTGTTGGCAAGGGTCCGACAATATCGGTATGTATGTGCTGGAAGGCGGCTGCATCTGGAAACGTACCTAGATCAGACACAGTATGACGATTGACCTTCGCCTTTTGGCATGGAATACACGTCCGTGCCCAGTTGCCTACATCCTTGTTCATATCGGGCCAAAAATAATGTTTACTAACCATTTTCCTAGTTGTCCTGATACCGGGATGACTCAACGAATGTATACTATCGAATACCTTACGACGAAATTCTAAAGGTAAATAAGGTCGAGCCTCGCGTGTCGACGTTTCGCATAGTATAGCTCTATTGCAAGTAGGTACCGTTATAAGCTTAAGTTGCAATTTGCTCGTGTTATTTATATGATCCGAATGCGACATTCGTAATGCATATTCGTCTTTATGTTGAGCGCTGGCTAACTCTGAGAAATCTATTATAGTAGGACATTCTATAAGTTCTACCCGTGAAAGCGTATCTGCGACTATATTATCTTTTCCGCTAATGTGCCGTAAGTCGGTCGTAAACTCACTAATAAACAAGAGTTGCCTTGCACGTCTAGGGCTTTCCTTGTTATCGTCGCCTATCTTGTTGAACACTGTACATAAGGGCTTATGATCGGTATACAAGGTCAACTGTCGACCTTCGAACGACTTCCGAAAATATCTAATGGACAAATATAGTGCAAGAAGCTCACGATCGTAGGTGCTGTACTTAACCTGAGCCGGAGACAATTTTTTTGAGAAAAAGCCTAAGGGTTCCCAAGTGTTATTTACCTTTTGTTGAAGCGTACTGCCCACAGCCGTGTCACTTGCGTCACACATAAGGGCTAACACGGCGTCAGGTCTTGGATGTGCGAGTGTAGCGGCCTGTTGAAGGCCTGCCTTACACTGCGCAAATGCTTCTTCCGCCTTTGCCGTCCACGCGACCTTGGACTTGTCCCTTTTCTTGGCGTTAACCAAATACTTATCTAGTTCCGCTTGTCTCACGGCTGCATCCGAAATATGGCCCCTATAGAAATTAAGCATTCCTAAAAATCTGCGGAGCCCTTCGATCGTTTCCGGTTTCGGATAGTCGACTATGGCACTTACCTTGTCCTCGAGCGGCTTAATACCTGCCGTCGATACGTGATGGCCTAAAAATTCTACCGAAGGCTGTCCAAAGCGGCACTTGTCTAGATTGATCGTTATGCCGAAATTTGTGAATCTTTCGAACACTAGCGCTAGATGTCTTTCATGCTGCTCTAAATCTTCGCTAGCTATGATAACATCATCCAAATAATTAAATAAAAAATCTAGACCTTGAAGTACCGAATTGCTCATGAAGCGCTGGAAGGTCTGGGCAGCATTTCGGAGCCCAAACGACATCCTCGGGAATTCGAATAGGCCAAAAGGCGTGATCAGACTAGTTTTTTCGATGTCCTCCGGTGCTACACTTATACAGTGGTACGCGCGGTTAATGTCTAATTTGGTAAAAACTTTTTTTCCCGCCAAAATGTAGGTAAAGTCGTGCAATCTAGGAATGGGATACCTATCAGGCTTAGTAATAGCGTTAAGTCGCCTGTAGTCTCCACAAGGTCGAATATCCCCATTCTTTTTAACTACTACGTGTAATGGAGTAGCCCACGCACCTTTCGACGGTCTACAAATACCTAGTTCCTGCATTAATTCGAACTCTTTTTTGACCTTGAAATACCTATCCGGGGCAAGCGGCCTTGCGCGTGCAAAAACCGGCGGCCCCGTAGTCTCTATGTAATGTAACACGCTATGCGGTGTCGACTCTTTGAACGAAGCCGGTTTCGTTATTTCAGGGAACTCGGACAACAACTTGCGGAAGGGATGTTTTTCGTCAACAGTAAAAATAGAAGGTTGGTTCATACTCACGATTTCAGCAGCGACCTTGAGGTCGGTCGTCTGATCTACCAACCTACGTGCACTTAAATTAACGAGCAGCTTATGATGGGCCAGAAAATCGGCTCCTAAAATAGGCTGCTTCACCTCCGCGACCACGAATTCCCATCTATATTGTCTACGCAAATTAAGGTCCAACACCATGGTCTTCGTTCCATAAGTCTTTATTTCACTTCCGTTCGCGGCGTAAAGTTTATATTTCGTGCACTCGCGATTATAAAATCTGTTTTTGGGAGGCAAAATCGACACGTCAGCACCTGTGTCCACAAGGAACCTCAGTCCACTTTCTTTGTCCGTAACACACAAACGACGACTAAGTGATGTGGTGCAAACCTCCGCCGTAGATCGCACCACCGCGCCTAGTTTTCCGGAACGGATGATTCCCACGCACACGGTTGAAAGCATTTCTTCGCCTTCTCAGCGTACCGGAAGTGATAAAAGCAAAGCCAATTGGGGTTGTCCTTGGCACGGCTTTTCGAGCGATTCCGGGACGTATTTCTCGTGCGCGACGTTGACCTCTCGTAGCGTTGTCCTTGACGTCCGCGATTTGCTTGCCGCCCCCCTGACCGCTCCACATTCGCCAAACGGACGCTGAGCTTCGCGATCTCTGCCAGAATAACGGCAGTATCCTTGGAAGTGGATGGGGCGGTACTATCAGCCTGTGGTGTACTGTAGGGCTGCCTGACCTCGGACACGTATTTACGACGCGTTGCTTCGACGACATTGTCCGCGATGCTTGCCAGTCGGTCGAGGTCACTTGTTTCTGCGACGGCCAGGACTGCTCGAACATCGGCTGGTAAACGACCTTGCCACAGGATCCGTAGAGTTTCGTCAGGGAAATTTTCACGAGCCAGGTCCTTCATTCGATTCAATAACTGGCTCGGCTTCATTTCTCCTAGCTCCATGTCACCAATTAATTTCTCTACTTGCCGAATTCTCGTATCTTCATACAAGGACAGAAGCTTGGCCTTGAGCGCGGCGAATTTACCTGTTGCCGGCGGTCGGGAAAGGAAATCCGTAAACTGTACTATAACTTCCTTCGGCAGCTTCGCAACCACGAGATCAAATCGGGCGTCGTCCCCTAACCTCTGTGGTGCCAGTATGGCCTCGATCCTTATGAACCACACTCGCGGCTGATCTACCCAAAATTCGGGTAACCTTGATGCCAGCGATATTGCCATAATATCTGGCTTCATCTCCGCTTCTGGTTGCGTAGGAGGCTGGGTGTTGTGGGGTGCCGCAGTAGGTTGACCCTGAAGTCCGCCTTGTGCCTGACCTTGTGGTCCTCCTTGTGCGCCAGGTACACCGTGGAGTACGCCGTTGGTCATGTTCGTGACCCTGAGTCTTGTAACTTTCTTCGAAATCACGTCGGGGTCACCACTGTGCGATTCTATTCGCAACCGATACAAGGTTATCCTATGTGGTGACCCTGGTTAATTTAAACTCTGACTCCAATTATATATAAAATTTATTTCGATGTGTTCACTTGAAAATCGTTACAAGAACTGCGGGCGCTAGGTGGGCTCACAGCCCACCTCGTCCCGCGCCGGGGGGGAAGGAATTTGCAGCGTTGTGAGAACTATGTACAACTGTGTTCCCACACGTGCATAGTTAAAATCTGGTATGCACGCAAGCCAGCAGGTACCGTCTTGAAGGTGCCATCCGCAATTATTGTGTCGGCGGCACGTAATACTTCGCCGAAGCTAGGTATTCCCATAATCACCGCGGTGGCCCCGCCGGCCGACACGGTCGCCAGGTGGATGTGGCGAAACCCTGGGTGATCTGATAATGCCGCGCTGAAGTCGGCCAGCGTTCTCGGCACTAACGGCTGCGCTGCCCGCCTCCATTTCCGCATAGATGGCAGGATCGCCTCGTACAGTAAGTGTGGAACCGCATCAGGATATCTAAAACAATTGCAAATACATTTTATATTCCATTTTATTTTATTCATGTCATAATAATTATTATTATTCATTCATGTGTGTCTGTCTGTTAGGTACCTATTCACGCTTTACCGCTGAACCGATTAAGTAATATGTAATTTTGTATAGAGATAGTTTGCGTCCCGGAGAAGTAGAAGTAAAAGTAGAAAAGATTTATTCAACATCACATTACACGAAATTATAATTAAAGATACATGTGAACCTTAAGATTAGAATTAAAATATAAATTTTAAATTAATGTTGTTATGATGTGTGTGTGTTATGATAAAAAGGAGCTTGCCTCAGCATAATGTTACAGCGAGGCCACTGCAACGCTGGTTTTCTGGCCGGGCTTAAGTATGGCTCGCTTGCGCAAAAACTACGTCGTTTCTCTTAGAAAACTGCCCGGGCCGGACACGGCCCGTTCTAGCGTGAGCCATCCTTTATGTGTGCAATAAATATTTTGAGTTCACTGAATTATTATCATAAATTTACTCAAGAGTAATGAGTCCGCGTGTGCTAAAGGGGGACCCGACACTTAAAAAAATTTCAACGGGTGTGGTGTCATAATGACACTACACCCGTTGAAAAGTGTCGGGATCCCCTTATTGCTACACTCCAACCCGGTTATGGAAAGCAATAATTAGAAGAGTGTAGGAGAAGTGTTTACGATAACAATATAATAGGTATCATAATAATTTACCTTGCGGCTTCCTACAAATAAATTGTGTTGAGGTCTAAAAGGGTGAGGTTTGGAGGGGGGGGGGGGGGGGGGAAGGATAGACATAGACATAGACATAGACATAGACATCCTTTATTGGTAATAAGGTATTACAAGTCATGTTTACAATCAAAATAGAACATTCATTTGTAAATTAAATTAACAAGATTATTAGTTATTATATTATATATTATTATTACATTTTTTATATTCTAAAAATTCCTTAATAGTATAGTAACATTGCTCAATAAGCCATTTTTTTAATTTAGCTTTAAAGGTCGGAAGACTGTTAGCTTCCGTGATGCTGTCTGGTAAATTGTTATAAAATATAGGTCCCGCGACGTGGATTGTCTTAGCTGTCTTAGTGAGCTTGTGGGGAATTGTTAATAGTTTGTGCGCATTTCGAGTGACCCAAGCAGATCTATCACCTCGCCTTTCATATAGTGATAAATTCACCCGTGTATACACGGCTATTTGGAAAATTAGCAGTGACGGTAGTGTCAGGATACCGAGTGCGACAAAATGCGGTCTGGCGCTATCGTCATGCCTGGCGCGGGCCAGCGTGCGCACGGCGCGCTTTTGCAGTCGGAAAACGCGTTGCCATTCGGCGGCTTGGCCCCAGAGCTCCAGTCCGTATTGCATAATTGCCTGAATGCTTGCAAAGTAACAAGTGCGCACTGCCTGACGCTCTAGGGTATGGTGATAGAAAGACGAGCGTACTTGTGAGCGATTATAATGTAACTGCAAAACACCACTCTCTCCGTCTCAATCTTATATCTATACATACCTACGTTTATACTACATACTACACATACATGCTGCACACCTCACCTAGGGGTGCTTTTAAAAAAAAAAAAGATTGTTTACATTTTTTTTTTTGAAATATACTTATTGTTAAACACAAAATGTAGTTTGATTCAACATCAAGTTATCGACACATATATTATTTAAGTAACAAAAGGCTTAGTCCTATTTTTATGGACAAGATCGATCTTACCATCTATATCTAATTTAACATTTACTCCATCATCCTCGATGACTTTAAAAGCAGTATAGTGTCATAATGACACTACACCCGTTGAAAAGTGTCGGGATCCCCTTATTGCTACACTCCAACCCGGTAATGGAAAGCAATAATTAGAAGAGTGTAGGAGAAGTGTTTACGATAACAATATAATAGGTATCATAATAATTTACCTTGCGGCTTCCTACAAATAAATTGTGTTGAGGTCCAAAAGGGTGAGGTGTGGAGGGGGGGGGGGGGGGGGGGGGAGGATAGAAAGACGAGCGTACTTGTAAGCGATTATAATGTTGTAACAATCCGGCCTGAGTCGGTGAGCATTAAAGCGGGTCGTGGATTGTGAATACTAGGCCCGAGCCGTGAGAAACGTCACTCCGTCCTTATATTTTATAAGTGGGCGCCTTAGGACGAATTAGTTTACTAACGAGACACTCAATGGTAGTAATTAAACAAGTTTGGTCCTTTAATGCATTTTATTTACTTAACGCTCATGTATCACTACACCAATATATTAGAAAATAACCCAGGCGTCCCTGGCAACCTTAAAGTTATCTCTTAAATTGAATAACACTGAAATTTACCTAGGTATGAACTTTGGACCTTGATGATTAAATTGATAGGAATTTTAAAGTAGAGGATAAGTGTGTGTGTGTGAACGTAAAAGAAAAGGTAAGTACGGTACCTTCACATGGCCTACAGAACCATGCTTTAAATTAAACGCCAGACGGAATTCAGCACCGCTACCAGCATCTCACGCCACTGCCCGACGTCCAGGAATGCGTGACGTCACCCTCCGAAACCGGCGACTCCTTTACAAGCTGAACACATACTCCATATACCCGTTCCGGAAAACACGGAGTTTCACGCCCGTCCCCGAGGGCCCTGGAATTCGAAATACACAGGTTCACATACCATTCACAAACAAAACGGGTTTACGCCCCCTTTTCTGCTTACAAGATTGGAAAAACACGACACTCACCGTTTAGGGCTTTAAGTAAGCGCTTATTTCTAGTTCGCCAGCCTTTGCTGCTTGAATGAACACATCTCTGCAACAAGAAAAAAGGAAGGTTTAGTTTTTAAGCCCTTGACGTGACCTCTGAGGCCAGCATTTTGGAGGTTAACACAAGGAATCCGGTGACTTACCTGATGGGTGTTGATAAAACGCTAGGGCGCTTTCACGTCAGGCATGCCCAGCGGACAGATTCAGAAGATTAGCAGCCACCTCCTTTGATATCCAAAATGATCGCGTCTACATGTGCCGGCACTGATCTCCGGGAATCCAAAACTTTTCTCTTCTCCTAGGCACCTCACATTCCGGTAGGCGTCAGCAAACGTTTTCTCAAAGAAAGTTGGCCAATATCTCGGATGTTTGCCGATTACATATTTTCTTTTCGCAGAGCGAAACTCTCCCTGGGCCGCCTCTCAGCTGAATGTCTTTGTCATCTTTTTTTTTTTTACCGCGGTAACTCTACGACCCGGAATCTAGGAAATTTGCCTATTGTACGGTGTGTGACCACCTTAAGAAAAAGGGTGTACAGACCATCCTCCATACGTCCGAGAATAAAAAAAACGATGTTACAGTACCCCTCCTGTTGGCGAAAATAATTTTATTTCTAAAACTACTCAAAATTTAGGAATAAAATTATTTGTCGGAGACCTCACCTTTACGCTCCTTTACCCTACTCTAAACCCAGACACTAGCTGCACAAACTTCCACCCTCTCAACTAATGTTTAAAGTCATACCTCTCTACACAAACGTTGGTCTTACAAACTAACATAGCAAGCACTATATTCCCTATGAACTACACAAGCGGCTAAGGATACCTGAAAGTAAAACAGTTCCTTTCATTTACTTGGAAATCTTAAAACGTAAAATAACAGCTTCAGGAGGTGCGACACGCGACCATAGAAACCCGAGTAAGAAAAACTATACACAGAACAGGGTGCATTAACTTGAAAGAAAGTTTGCGGGCCGTGACACACAGACTACCGCTTTAACTTTACAAAGATAGCAAAAAGACAACATCGTTACTCCTAACACCACTAACTAGGAGCGAGGCCCACTCTGATTCAGAGCAGAGTGTCCCTTTCAGAGCGTTACTGATAAAAACTTTAATATATGTTTTTATCTCACATCGCTTATCAAAGTAATAATTAACCTACTAACCTATAGAACCATCTAACTTAATTTACCAGTAAGAACTAATCTTACCCGCTAACATTGTTAGACATATAAGATATACCTAACGAGCATTAACCTAATGATCCGGATCCTACAAACTATACCTATAACTATTTCAACCATCATACTAGTCAACTCTCACACCACGAAAACCTGCCGTCAGGACTAATGTTCTACCATCTTAAAACACCTGCAGCCCGAACATATGCAATGTATACTTTCTATTCTGAAAACCATTCCTTAATAAAACCCAACAGTCAGGACCAATCTTATACCATCGAAAAATACCTACAAGTCCGGACGAACAACACAATATGCTATATCCTTCTGCGCCACATACAACCACACCTATTCTTCCTTATGAAATAAAATGTAATGATATCCTATCTCTTAACCAACTAACTTACTTATAAATATCGGACTCATCGAGAAAGATATCTATACCTAGCTATACGGTGAAATAATAAGCGAAAGTCACGGCCTCTTGATGCATGCACAAGATGGCCGCCGCGGTAACAGCTGATCGCTTTGACCTACATTATAGTTAATGCATGACTTACCTACCTAATTATACTAGTATATAGGTTGCCAGCTCGAGTTACTGGAAACCATAATTCTAGAATTAAAACAAAACAAACCCTATAAACAGGGTTGTATGTGATTCTTTGACTGAAAAATAATCATGAACAACTGAAAAGTAACAAAAAAAAACATGGCCGCCGAGACACTCAGGTCGTCCATACAAGTTATAGGCGGGCTACCACCCTCCTAAGCGCGTACCCGCAACTAAGGGCATATTACGGGAGTGTAAATGTAGTACACACCTAGCGTAAAAAGCAGATTACGGGAGTGTAATAGATGTACACCCCTAGCGTAATTACCTAAAGAGAGTATGTCATTTAAATTACGGCAGCGCAGTATAAGTATATGCACCACTAGCGAAATCAAATAACATATAAAGCATATTACGTTATTTTTTTTATTGTCACGAATAAATATCGACGCTGGAAAGGCGAAATTATCCAAGCGACACAGAGCTAACTTTATAGGAGAGCCAAAAAACTTCAATATTTTTCGGAAAAAAATCATTAAAAAAAAATCTGTGAACCAATTTTTTTAATGATGAATTTTATATAAACATTTTCATGTTTTCTACATGATGACTTAGTTGTTTTACCTATTCATGGCATATTTTAGAATTTAGCGTCGGTTATGCAAAATGGTCGTCGAAATAGAATCAGGTAAAATTATCTACACGACACGTTTCACGAGAAATTTGTCAGGTAAAAAAGTCCAATCTCAATTTTACATAACGATAAACAGAGGAAAAAATATCTAAGTGCATAAGATACTCATTTTATGGCCAGGTAAATATATATATCTGTATAAATCAGCGTGAAATAAATCAAGAAAAATCATCTAATCGCCTTTGGAGGAAATATTTCAGACGTGAAAAGCTACGTATAAGGTACAATGAAAGCTCATCATTATGGTTTTTATTAAAGGAAAAGCTTTATTTTCGATCATTATCAAGTCTTGAAATCACATTTCTTATTTTTAGAGCAAAACTTTTTATTTATAATTATTATAAAATTAACTCATCTATAATTAAAACATAATATTAAATAGAAACAGTATATCTCATACATGACTTCCAAACAGAAAAATACTCTCTAAATAACTCTTTATTGAGATCAAACTAAATAATTATTATAATAAGAATAACAAAACATACATTTATTGCCCCTTATTGGCAGTTAACTCGGAATACCTCCTACATGAGTTCAAAACAGAAATCTAAATAAATTGTCGTTATTGAGATCAAACAATTGAATGAACATTATAATTAGAATAACAAAACATACATTTATTGCCCCTTCTTGGCAGTTAACTCAGAATACCTCCTACATGAGTTCAAAACAGAAAAGTACTATCTAAATCTAAATAAATTGTCGTTATTGAGATCAAACAATTGAATGAACATTATATTTAGAATAACAAAACATACATTTATTGCCCCTTCTTGGCAAGTAAATAATAACAATAACAGTCTTACAAAGAGTCTCTTATTTAATCATCGTCAACATCCTCAATGTCCGACTCTGGTAGAGTATCTCTTACACTACCAGCAGACGGAAGGCTTAAATATTCGCGATGAAATATTGCAGGTATTACATTGTCTTTACAAAGTTTGCTGAGATCGTCATACTTTGCCTTTGATATTGGCAGCAAATTTTTGTAACAAGCGGTAGGCATAATTTTAGTCTTACATTGCACCTCCACAGAAATCGACTCATCAGACTCATTCATAGAGTATTTCACGGTTATTTTAGAAACATCCTTTTTTTTAAATGTAGCAATACGTATTCTACTAATTTTACCCGTTAAATTTCCCTTGAAGTATTTCTCACATACTGTGTCCCACTTCATGAAATCTTTGTGAGTTATAAGCTCGACTTTATAGGGCATAGGATTTTGCCTAGCTGTAGAAAACACGGTATACCACTGTGATGGTGCGTAGACTATGATATTTTTTGTATTTCGCTCTATCACGGCATGCACAGAATCGACTGGCATGTACGTGTGTCCGGTAAGTAAAAAATTCAGTTGTACAGTCTCTAGGTTCTTGCAGGATTGTAGAGTCGAGTGAATCATACCTAATACAGTTTTATTGCGATTTTGACCGGGGCAGCAGTCACAATATAAAAGCAAATGTTTCACCGTACCTCTTTCATCGACCATTTTAATGTATGTAGGTATTAAGTATTGATGCTATTTCATTTGCCCCACGTATTCCGTTAACCTCATCCCAATAAAAACAATACACATTTCGCGTAGTACTTTCATAAAAACAAAGGTTATAAACAGCAAGTTTTCGAGAATAGTACAGCAACATACTTTGCCCGTGAGGGGTATTTAAAACCTTTTCTAAATCAAAACTAACACATAAAGTGTTGGATTGAGTTGTATGAACATTTTGGTGAGCTTTGAAACGTTCATAACTTTTTTCTCTTCTTCGTGCTTTACCTTCTCTGCTTCAAGGCTAGGGTCTTTTTCGAAATTAAGACACTTTTTACATTTGTCCTTTTTATGAACATGGAATCCGATATTATAATCTTCATTAAATATACTACGAAACACGTTTTCGCTCACAAAATTAATACCTTCCTCACAATATCGGTTTTTATAAATTTGGTACAGGTTTGACAGATTTTTATATTCCTGCGGCAAATAAACGCGAGTTGAGTCACTACGACAACGATGCGAAGGCACGGCGGGTAGGCTTTTGATGAAATTGTGTGTTAAGATTTTTGTAGCTTCTTTTGTTTTATTGGGTGGTTCACATTTGCCCCGTAGATCGTCTTTGGCGGTTCCAAACACAGCATTGCTAACAGTGTAATAGATGGTTTTGTGAGAGATTGCGATTGTTGCAGCTAGAAACTGAAGACATACGGGTTTTTTTCCTTCTCCTTCGTTTATGAAGTATTTATACGTTACGCTACGCTTACTAGAGTCTGTCTTCCGTTTTCTCTTTATAGAAATTCTTTGACTCAGAGATACAAGCCAGTCTCTACGTCGCTCAGGTGTCAATTTCCAATAGTGGTTAAAAATGCACTGTCTCCTGTCTTCAGGAATTGAACCACAATCGTTGCCACATTTTTTACCGTTACATGGATTGGGTCGCATAGTTTTAGCATTTACTACATCACCATTACGTTTTCTATACTCTTGTCCGCTGGTTCTCTTTTGTTTCATTTCAGCCCGTTTGTTCTTTCTTTTGTTTTTAACACCGAGTTCTCCAACCATTCCGTGTTCTTCTAAGCGCTGTCCTTCAATTGCCCTTTTTTTTCTTTTTTTACCTGGTCTTTCCTCTTCATTTTCAGTACTATCTGTGTCCGAGCCCTTAACCCATAAACCTGAGTCCGAATTGCACTCACCAAAAGCTTCAATTAGTAGAGCTTCTTCGTCTGATAAATAATCTAAATGTTTTTTCTTTAGTTTGGCTCTGCGTTCTCGACGACGCCTTGAAGACGATTTATTGCTTGATGTATTTGGAGGAGATCCGGTACTTACAGTTGAAAACGTATCTTTCTCTGGTAAATCAAACATTGCAGCTTCTTCGTTAAGAGTTACATCAGGAGAGTTCGAAGGCACATAATTTTGTAACTCAGTATAAGTCGGCACTGCAGTGTTATTCTCTGACAAAGCAGGCATTGTGGCATCTTCCTTAGGTGTTTCATCAGCAGAGGGCGAAGGTACATAATTTTGTAGCTCATTATAAGTCGGCACTGCAGTGTTCTTCTCTGGCAAAGCAGGCATTGTGGCATCTTCCTTAGATGTTTCATAAGCAGAGGGCGAAGGTACATAATTTTGTAGCTCAGTATAAGTCGGCACTGCAGTGTTCTTCTCTGACAAAGCAGGCATTTTGGCATCTTCCTTAGGTGTTTCATCAGCAGGGGGCGAAGGTACATAATTTTGTAGCTCAGTATGAGTCGGCACCGGCACTGCAGTGTTATTCTCTGGCAAAGCAGGCATCGTAGTATCTTCGTGAGGAGTTTCATCAGAAATAAATGAAGGCACGTACGTGTGTAACTCGGTATATGTCCTAGAGTTTTCTGAAGCACAACGTTCGGATCCTAAAGGACGTTCTTCAATTTCGTTAGGCTCATTTGGCAACGGTTGTATCTCGGCTTCTACGTAACGAGGACTTTCCTGCAAGAAAATTGTAATTTTTATTGTGATTAAGTTACGTACAATGAGAAAAAGTACAATTGGTAGACTTAAAACTTAAGGTAATCAATTTAGATAAGGATTTTTTTTCTTTGTTCAATTAGATTTCCGCTTTGCACCAACTCTAATATCTCTGTTTGGCCCTATGGTTGACTGGTAGAGAATGCCATTTGGCATTTAGTCCGCCATTTGTACTGACTTTTGTTTTGTGCAATAAAGTTTAAATAAATAAATAAGGTAAGGCAATTTAGATAATTTGCTAACTCTCTGGGTGCCTTTCCACAGACACACTTAAAAACAAAACAACCGAAAACATTCACAAATACAAAGTAAAATAACCGTACCTACCAAATAGCATAAAAAAACACTAACATGAAAAAAAAATTGCTGATAGTTGTTGAATGTTTTAACCGATTTTTACGAGACATACCCTTACCTAGCCAAGAGCACTCAGTGATCCAACCAGCTTTCATAAAAAAATTGCATCCTAATCGGTGACCATCCATTTAGGAGCTACGATGTCACAGATAGGCACACAAATACACAGGTAATACACACACAGGTAAGACGTTCAACTTTAACCTAATGTAGGTATTTATTTAGTTACACTAAAACGTAGGATTTTAACGTGAGTTAGGTGCCTTCTAGACGTCAAATGTACTTACATTACGTATTACATTAATAATTGTGTAGTTATCGCAATCTACTTAGATTGCGATAACTACACAATTATTAATGTAATACGATTTCGTGAAATGAAATGAAATGAAAGTTTATTAATAACATAGTTACAGGTCATAATACAACAAATTACTTGTTGACGAATTTGAATTATTATTATTAAATATAATATGTATCTATATAAAATATTTTTTTTTCTATAAATTATAAAATTATACAATAACAGGTAGACTCATAAATTCGTCGTAGCTATAAAACAACTCTTTTAGCAACCAATTCCTAATTTTCTTAATAAACACCGCGGTAGTTTATGCTGCATTACGTATGGTGTCAGGCAGGCGATTGTAAACAGAGGGCCCCGAATAGTACACCGACCGTTCTGACTTGACGAGTTTGTGTGCCTCGGTGGCCAGCCTGTTTTGGTGTTTATTGCTCCGGAGAGGGTAGTTTTTATTTACGCCCCTGCGCTTGAATATATCTATATTTTGTTTTGTGAATAATGCCACTTGATATATGAATACACAATGCAGGGGTAGGATCCTGAGGTCTCGGAAGAGCTCTCGTGCGGGGGCGTCCTCCGCCTTGCCGGCCATCGCGCGCACGGCTCGCTTTTGTAGCGAAAACGCACGTTTCCAGTCGGAGGCGCGGGCCCATAGCTCCACGCCGTAGGTAAGGAGCGAGTGCACTGTCGCGAAGTAGCACTCGCGCACCGCGGTCTTGCCTGCGGTGCGCGTGAGCCACCTCAGCGCGAAGCAAGCGCGCCCCAACCTCCCGCACAGCTCGTCGATGTGCTTTTGCCACGTCAGTGCGTTGTCTATCTGGAAGCCCAGGAGGCGTGTGCAGGTCACGTGCTGTATAGGGGCACCGCCCGCACACACACTCAGAGCCGGGCTTACGTGGCCGTTCAGTCGGAATCTCATGAAGCATGTCTTCTCCTTATTTAGCACCAGGCCGTTGGTCCGGAACCACTCGTGCAGTTGCTCCATGACCTGATTTAGGGCGTCTTCCAACTCCCGCTCAGTTGTTGCGCTTACGACCGCCGTCACGTCATCGGCGTACATAAAAATCTCAGCGCCGTTCACCGCCTTTGGCAAGTCGTTCAGGAGAATGCTGAACAGAGTATTCGAAAGACATGATCCCTGAGGGACGCCCATCAGGTTTTGCACTTCTGTAGACAAGACGTTTCCCCTATCACCGACTACAATTTGGGCTCTGTCGGTCATGAAAGAGAGTATTAATTCGGTCGCTGGCCCTCTTATGCCGTAGTGGGCGAGTTTGTCTGCGACGAGTGAGTGGTCCGCTGTATCGAAGGCGCGCGACAGATCGCAGCAGATGACCGCAACGCGGCGTCTGGATTCCCGGGCGCGTACTACACAGTGCACCACTTCCCGCACAAGATCGGTGGTAGATCGGCCCTGACGGTATGCGTACTGGCTATCCGACAGTATGTTCCTCGGTAACCAGAAACTTAGTAGCCTTCGGTTAATACCTACTTCAAAACACTTGCTAGGGCCTGGGACCAGGGATATAGGCCGATAGGATTTGATGGCAGATTTTTTGCCTTTCCCTTTATACAAAGTGATTGAGCTTTATTGTTGTAGTCGTCATTTGTTATCGCAATTATCAATTCACGTTGGAGGGGCATAACATTCAACTGGGCTTGCCAAGTGTACCTAGTTCTTTTATTAAATACCTACTTCAATAATGTCTAAAACGACACCAAAGTTCTTAGGTACATACTTACCATTGAGTCGAAGTTCAATTTTCGACGCGTTGCTGGCAATTGCAGTATTCCAGATTTCCGCAGGGCAAGCCCCAAAATACGACTTTGTCTTTTCATCTTTACCTAAAAGCAACAAGAATTAAATTTAACAACATAATAATTAAACAGCAAAACTCAGTAAAACACGTAATTAATTAAAGTCAAAGTTACTTACGATGTTGAAGGACAAACTCGCCGGCTACGTGCGCGTGCGGCGCGACAGCGAGCGGCCTAGGCGACGTCTCGCGAGACACTGTTTGAGTGAGATGGCGTTTGGATGAAACAAGCGAGTCCAACAGTGATTCCTAAACTTCACTGTTTTATAACTCAGGTAGGCCTAATCGCCTAAATAAATATAATACATTACTACTAAATGTGTAATATTGTATAAAACAGAACCGGTAAAGTTATCTAACAACCAATTTTTCTGAAATATTCGTATTTTTAGTACATTCTATGCGACAAATATGGCTTAATTTACATTCAAGCAATTTGGGATAAGCGACAGTAGTAGTTCAAAGTCATTTCAGGTAAAAAGGGATAAGCGACAATGGTTTCATATTTTGAATGCAGGTAAATTTGGATAAACGCCAACAGTTTAGAAATTACAGTCAGGTAATTTTATCTAATCATGTTAATTTTTATTTCAAGACATAGGTAAAATGGCTCAAACGACATTCACATATATTATACGGTCAGGTAAAAACAGTTAACCAACAAGTGAAAGATTAGATGCAGTAAAGCCAAATTATCCAAGTTAACTTTTTTCTGTTCTGACAAATAAGTAAAAAGCTCTAAGGTTCATTATGTGAAAAAACATTTTATCTAATCTCCATTTTGCACAAAACCGCCAAAAACCAAGTCGTTTAGTAGAAAAAAATTATGGTAATTCTCAAAATCACCGATGGGATAAGCGACACAAAATTCGTCAGATTGACACGAGACCCAGCTCATTCGACGCAGAAAAATCTGCCGATTCCAACGGTGTATATAACTCAATTTCACCAAAAATGTCGCTTGGATAATTTCTCCTTTCCAGCGTCGATATTTGAATTTGAAAATTTGAATTTGAATCTCAACGCTCTCAGCTTCCTTATAAAAATCTAATAGGTACGCTTATGTATCTGGCAGTCGCTACTCGACCCGACATAATGTTTGCCTTAAGCTATCTTTCACTACTAGGAAGACCCAACCTTATTTTCAATGTAACCTAGCAATCTATGAAATAAAACATTTTCATTTTCATTCATTTTCGTTTTCATTTTTTTCACAGTTTAATGACTGCTTTAACGAAGAGCACTTCAAGTGTGCTAAAAGAGTGCTTCGTTATTTAAAGTCGACTAAGAGTGTCGGCTTGATATTTAAGAGAACGGGTAATAAATTGTACGGCATGGCAGATGCGGATTGGGGCGCATGTAAACTCGATCGCAAATCGTTCTCAGGCTACGTTTTTAAATACGCGGGAACAGCTGTAAGCTGGATGGCTAAAAAACAAAAGAGCATCGCATTATCTACTGCTGAGTCAGAATACGTGGCCGAAGCTGCAAAAGAAGCAATCCACTTGAAAAACCTGTTGAAGGATTTGGGAGCAGACTTCGAACGCATACTTATTCTAAATGACAACCAAGCAGCGCTGAAACTAAGTCAAAACTCAATGGTTACCGCAAAGTCGAAACACATTGATTTAAAAATGCACTTCATAAGGAATTGTATCCAAGATGGATCTGTAGAGGTCAAGTATCTGCAACTGTATAACAGTTATTGGCAAATCTAGTATTAACTATAGGAATACAAATAAAATACGCATGTTTTTTTTATTGATTAATGTTTATCATAATATAGTTGTGATGTCTGTTTTATCTTATCTTCTCTTTTATACGTAATGTTACCGTCTAAAATTCTGTTAACAGATCTACACCAACTGTAAATAATTATTCAACAAATTTGCTCGTAACGTGCCTTATATTGTGCCGCTTTTGGGCTCATAATCCTGGGTATTAAACACGCGTGTTTAATAACATTACGACACTCATGTAGTTATGTTTATATCCCGATTAAGGCACGTTGGCACCTTGCAGCAAGGTGTATGTATGGACTCGGCGCATTCTTAAATTGGCCGGGTTATACAGGTTTGTTTTTAATTCTCGGCAAATGGATTCTTACTCGACCAAACAAATTAAATCCTTCTTGTGAATTAATTGATTATTTCTTCTTGGATATGGTATAGGAACGTTTCATTTAGTAAAACTATTTACTTTTGATAACATTTTACATAAATTTATATTGAATAAGAATTTATTTTATTTTATTTTGTATTGGCTGTTTAGAGATTTCATCTAAGCCTCGCTGAGGGCGCACTGCGCGAACTTCACGAAAAAAAAAATGTTGCGCGCCATTATATGTAATTTCACAAATATTTGTAAACATTGATGATGCGTGTTTGGTTTTTATTAAAAATGTTGACTCGTGGTGAATAGAAAAGTGATAAATAGAACTGACGCCACTGTTCCTACATTCTTGGATATGTACAAATGTATGTGAGTAAAAACCTGTTGTCATCAATAACTAAAGGAAACAACTTAGGAGCCTGTAGCATTCTAATTTTATGAAAAGGATTTTTTCCTCGCAAATGTGTTGAAAAACGTCGTATGACTGTATGAATCGGCTCTTTTATCACGCTCACCTGCGGTTCGCGTGACAATTCCGCCTCTGATGTAATGATCAACATAGCTCACTTGTATCACAATGTACTAATGTTGATCGAAGTATTAACAAAACATTCTTTGACTTTTTATTTATGTATCACACAGTCTATGAAAGTCAATAAAGATCTTAGTCTCACCTCTATTTAGGTATGAATTTTATTAATAAATTTTACATACAAAGAATAATTATATTATTTAGCCTAAATATGTAAATCCTAACCAAAAAATAACAAAACTACATATTTACAAATAAAAAACCGGCTCTAAATCGGTGCCGTGCGGCAAGGTGCCCATAAGGCTGGCGGCATTACCGCGCTGGATAGCAATGCTGATCCGTTGCGCGAGATAGCCGCCAGCTCTCTGGTCACCACTTGCTTCTACGACTCGCTTCGCGAGCTCTTTGAACACTGCGTGTGCTCCAGGCCCCCACGGCCCAAGCGTTTCAACCCCAAACGGCTCAAACATGCAGCCAGAATCAATGGCTGCATATTTGCGCCGCTTGAGGTTTTCAGCTGTGTTAGCGGCAGCCCCAGCCCTTGTCGAAGTCCCTGCAAGATGGGACGGGGCAAGAGTATCCACACATGTGGCATCCCATACTAGGGGCCGTCCCAACTTCCAGGGAACCAGGGTCATGCCATCGGGCCTCTTGCCGTCATCCCGCGCGAGACCCGATGGTTCTAGAACTGCCGGCACACCGGCAGTTACGAGGGCCCGGCGTAAAATATCATTCAGGCTGGCATGCCGCGATGTCCGGCCGGCGCTTTTAGTGCACGACAAGCCGTGTAGGCCTAAACGAGTGACTTTTACACCGCAGTGACATTGATGCGGTACCACACATGCTGCCCCTAGACGCAGCGACACCGCAAACCTAAAAGCGTCTCTGGTGAGGAGTGTGCCAATGTTTTTCGAAGGCAAAGCTTGCAGCCATGCACCAGATTCCCATTTCGTTCCAGCAAGGAGACGAGCGCGCTCTGTGGGACTGGTAGCTGTTTCGTACAGATTATCCCGTACCAGCACACAAAGCGGCTCGTCCCATTGGTGTTGCGAATGGCGAATCGTCGGCAGGTCAGTATTCGGGCAGGCAGCGCTCCAGCTATCGATGGCCTCCGGCAGAAAAGGTGAATCTAAACTGTTAGGGTTGTATTTTAGAATTTTGGTGCAGAGATTTTGGGCACTGTAGGTTGACGAAATGAAGGCAGGAAGAGCAATTTTAGAAATTTGTCGAATCCCAATACCACCGTGCCTAATGGGCAATGAGGCTTCGGTCCACTGACGGTCATCCAATTCTATATTAAAAATAGATAAAACTGTAGATTTTACGAGATCGTCTAGTTTCGCCAAAAGGTTTGGATACTTCCAAAGGTGGCAGCAACGGAGGATATATGTGAATTTGGGAACAAACAAACATAATTTAATTATTGTATATGCCATATGAGGGTTAATTTTAAGTAAACGGTCCGAATAGTTACTAAAATTTTGATGTCGTTCGTTTATGTACCCTGGGAAAGCTTAATCCAGGATTGGTGAGCCTAGAAGGACAAGGGAGCGTTGATCTTAATATCTGGAGCTAGAGTTTGGAATTTTGATAAGATTGCATCTTTTTGCACGCAGTTATCTAAGAAAAATAGTTCACACTTTGAAAAATTTAAAGTTAAGCCTATTTGTGCGAACTTTTCAGTAAGGACTCTTAGATCTTCAAAAACTTCATCCTCCTTGCCTCCCAGAGTACCATCATCAAGGTACCAGGCATTAAATTTTGAATTTAGACTGTTTATAATAGGGTGGATGACGAGGCTGAAGAGCGCTGGTCCCAGGGGGTCGCCTTGCTGACAGCCAACTGATGAAAATAAAAGGTTGTTTTTAAACATTAAGTTAGAACGTGTGCTATAACATTGCCAAACAAAATTAAAAACTTCGGGAGTCTTTTCCTTCACTTGGGCAAGCAAGGTGCCTCGGTCAACTGAGTTAAAAGCGTTTCGTACGTCTACCTTCAGTAAGACGTCGCCTTCTTTTCTGGTAATAAACGCACGCAACGCGTGTACCGCTGCCTCGCACCCGCATTTAGAACCGAAGCCTAATTGAACCGGTTGAAAGTAGTCCCTTAGAGTTTCGGATACGGCTTTGCAGCAGCACTTAGCAGCTAGGCGACGGTAGGTGGTTCCTACTGCTATTGGCCTGATCCCACCATCCCGTTCGATCAGAGCGCACAAGTTGGCTCCGTATAAAATGCTCGTTACCTCCTGGCTAACCTTACCCTGGAGCATAAGGTTAACCAGAAAGGTTAGCTCTTTGAGGAGAGCGTCGCCGGCCTCACCGCAGGAGTGACCAAGCAAGTCTTTTAGGTGCTGGGGCGATAGCCCGTCGAGGCCCCCTGCTGAACCATTCGGGAAGGAGCAAACTGATCTTAAAACCTCGTCGGATGTCACCTGAAGGCAGGGATCTGTAGGGCTGGGAGGATCAGGTAGAACTAAGTTGGTATCCGGATTAGGATGCTTATTTAGTAAAGCAGCCAAGGTGTCAGGCGTGTCCGGGGCTATAGTGTCACTAGACAACAGGAGGCGGGCAGCACTTTTTATGTTGCCTTCCCCTATTTTGTTCTCTACATGTTGCGATAGTGAAAATCTTTGCTTAAATGCGGAACTTTTTTTAACATTGTGAGGGTTAGCACAGTTTTGCTTGATACGAGAAGTCAAAGAAGTGCCTCTTTGCACATCTTCTTTGACATATAGAACCCTGTAGGGGAAAGTAAGTATGCTCCCAGCTTTCTTGAGAATTTTGATTGATAGCGGTTTTCAAGTCTTTGGCAAGTTTTTGAGCTACCAAAAACCGTGCGCTTCGGGGGATTCTTTTTATGACAGGAATCGCATTTTTTAGTTTGCTTAGAACTTCTGAAATGGGCGGAGTATTAACAAGGGACGAGTGTGTAGGGTTGGATGCTGATGGACGAAGGGGCGGCGTGCTACCAGGAGCTAGATCGCCGTGGGCCCGACTTATATGTATATTGAGGCCACGTTGCCCTTTGAAGAAGCGGACTTGAGAACAATGCGGGCACTGTATTTCCAGGGGCGACGTGGTGGGGGCGGCAACTACGGAGTTTTGCTGAAGTGGCATAGTCAATAAATAACTTTGCGAAAACAACAATTCGTTTTTAGGGTTCCGTACTCAAAGAGTAAAACGGGACCCTATTACTAAGACTCTGCTGTCCGTCCGTCCGTCCGTCCGTCCGTCCGTCCGTCTGTCTGTCTGTCACCAGGCTGTATCTCACTGATACCGTGATAGTTCCAGGTGAAATGTTCACAGATGATGTATTTCTGTTGCCGCTATAACAACAAATACTAAAAATACAGAATAAAATAGTTTTTTTATAGATAATGGTACGGAACCCTTCGTGCGCGAGTCCGACTCGCACTTGGCCGGATTTTTTTTTATTTTGGTTTGTGGCATTCGCTGTTCAGAAATGCAATGGTCGTATTTTTTAGGTCTTTGAAGCAAGCTACTAGGCATTCAGCGGGATAACATAGCCATTCTTTGCCTTTTTCGTATTCTTTTGCTTTTATGTACCGATATTTTGTATTATTTGTATTTCTTTCGCTCGGATTGCCGTTAGCCGAATTATGTAGTACTTGTAGCTTGCTCTTATATACTTCACATCATTTTATTACATTTTGCAGACACTTCGTCATGGCCCACCCACATACATAAATTCGTTGATCAGCCCCGGAATCGTCAGTACTTACATTATTGTCTATGTCATTCAGAGACTGATCAGTGACTACATATTTATATTGTGGTGTGAGGGAGCTGTATCATTTATTTTCATTTGAACTAAAAATTATACTGACTGCAAACATTTATTCTCATCTTCTTCACAATTGGAATTTACTGAATGATTGCTGCTTAAATTATTTAATAGTAAAGTTTTAAATGCCCCCTCAAATCCCACGCCATTTGGTGCCACATATCGTGCACTGAAACTACGGATGCTGCCGAGAAAGTTTTCTAGGGTGTCTTGATTAATATTTCTTGTCAGCATTGAATCGAGACCATATTTTGTCGATAACAATTTCCACAATGATTTGAAGCCTTCTACTCTACAGTCTTAATAAAATTATTTACTGTTGGTATAGACTTTGCAAATGTAGTCCCATCACTTTTCTTCACCATAAACTGTATTGATTTCAGTAATTCTAATGATTTTTGCCAAACCACATGGTGAGGAGAATTTATTTTTACCGCTGCTCTATATTTTTTACCACACAGCGCAGAAAAGCTGGATGCATTAAGGAAATCGAATAAATTGTCTATTAAAAGAACAAACGGTATATTATTTTTGCATTTAGAGGGAACTTCGCCTCTTGCTACTAGATTATCGGCAGCCACAGGTATGGCTAAATATTTGTGCCGCAATTTTAACTTTAATTTTTTTTTCTGGGTCGATATGTTCTCTCGTCAGTTTCGGTAGCAGTCTCAATCCACCATGTGATTTGTCAGCTTCAAATATGCGCTGAAAGTATTCCCATTTGATTATTTTCAATTGTTTTTCATTTTTAGGGTTCCGTACTCAAAGACTGAAAAAAGTTACCCTCGGCAGCTTTGGCGAGCGACCAGAAGGCGCGACTTCCGGAGGGGTATTCTGCAAGCTTCTGACCGATTCTGCCGACTAAATCTGATTTTGCTCTAGCAATAGCTCTTTTATTACTGGACCTCGAGACAGCGTTTAATTTGCGTTTCACCCCAAATGCGTTACGGTCTTTATTCGTTTCGGCCTTAGTCCAAGCCCCGTATGCAGCTTGCTTGAGGTTCCTAGCTTCTTTAAAAGTTATTAATTAACCAAACAGAAACACACTAAAACAAAATCAGAACAGACAGAACAGACAAAATATGTAAATAATATAGTAAGATACTAGGACTTTGTAGGATTTGATTTATAATTACGTCACTGACAATTCTATGGAGGCCTAGAGGTCTAATTCCACACTGTACAATTATTGTTAAACGGTGACTATAGGCCACAGTGAGCGTCTAATGGCCCATGCATGCGTTCGTGCTAATTAACAATTGTGTAAGTGGCTGTAAGTATATTATATAAACGTATAGAAAAAATAAACATGATTTAATCTTACTCACATTATGGTTAAGTATATCTGGTTGGTATATTTAGAGTTCAGTGGATTCGACTAGCCGGCGAAGGCGGCGAACCAAAACGGTGGGTGATATCATAGACATTCTCTCGCCAAGTCCACTCAGTCCAGTTCGGGGGTCCATGTCGAAGCGTCTTTGGCTATTTAAGTGTGGTTGAAAAATTGTTTTAATTGGTGTGTAAGTTTCAAAATCCGCCGGCTTCCCGGAGAGCCACGGGATTCTCAAGGTAAAAGTATACCTAACTATCTACAAATTATCAGGTTTTACTGCCATGGAATAAAATACTCCTTACGTCGTTATTTTGTCGTGAAATACCTACGGCTGACAGAGAAGTATGAAAGAAAAAGACATGCTGCGCCGACCCCAAGTAAATTGGATAAGGGCAAGGAAATGATGATGATGACCTACATAGTATGCATCGGAATAATCAATTCATTGGTTGTCAAAAATGTTGTAATATTATGCAAAATTACCAAAACGTTGAGCGTCAAAAATGGCGTCGACATTAAGATAATAAACTACATATGCGCGGAACGCGGAACTATGCAATGACATATGTAAATACACTCGGGTGCAAAGAAATCGGACCACCCCAGTATTTATAAATTTTTTTCCATTTTTGTAAAACCTGAAACTGAATGAAAGGGAAACTTTTCCTCTATATATCATGTGCTTTTCAAAAGTTTCCAGCCGGTACTTTCAGATTTTACGTTACCGCCCTAAAAATACGTACTGGAGTAAAACTTTGGCCTAATAGGAAAACTGTGATTCTAAGCAAATTTAGGAAAAATTAAAACATTTTTCAGCATTTTAATATCGTGTATTTCCTCCTCTAGCCGTGCGACAGGCAGTCATACGGGTTTTCATCGACATTATTAATTTTTCCACCGTATGTTGAGGGATGCCCGGCCATTCTTCTTCGATCGCATACCTAAGCTCCAATAACGTTTCTGGGGCTCGTGCCAAATGTGTTCGAGTGGGTTTAGATCAGGACTACGTGCTGGCCACTCCATAACGCTGATGCCGACCTCCTCCAGGTACTCCTTAGTGATCCGGGCTGTATGCGGCCGAGCGTTATCTTGCATGAGGATTCCATTTACAGCCCTGTGAGCTATCAACTCCTTCTCTTTCAGTCATCTTGTAACAGCCCATCGGCTGATAGACACATTTTGAGTGTCTCGGATCTTCTGCTGAAGCTGAACAGCATTTAGTCGACGATTTCGTAGCGAAGCAACAGCGATAAAACGGTCATCTGTCTCTGAAGTACTGCGAGTTCTGCCTGTTCCGGGTCTTCTGGAAAACGTTTGATGTTCACGGAACCGCTGGAACACACGTTGAACAGTTGTCTTCGAAAGGTTCAGTTGTCGAACCACTTCACGTTGACTAAGCCCTCTCTGCAACAGGGCAACTGCTTGGGCGGCTTCAGTCGGGGTAGTACCAATTTTTTTTTTCAGTTTTTCTAAGTCGAGTCGATGAGAGTAGTGTTCAGAAAAACGTATCAATCACGAATGATGCTTACACAATGATAATTACTGGTTTTATCCCTAATGGTTAGTGGTCAATTAGTGTATGCGTCAATGAGTCATTTGGAGGGGGGTGATTTCCACGCCCACATTTTGCACAATATTCATCATCGCCCCTAAGTGTCGGTGGCATTTGATAGGGCAGAAAATTATCTATCGAGTGGTATTTAAATTGTCACGGTCCAGATTACAGTTTTTACAGAAATTGTAAAAATGTTAAAAATGCTGGGGTGGTCCGATTTATTTGCACCCGAGTGTACATATCACAGCTTTCTACTGTACACTATCTAATATTTATAGTAAATACAATTCACCTTTTCAGAATTCCTTCCGGTATCTTCCATTTCCATCGTCAACTCACAGCACTCCCTATAACCTATAATAATAGTCCAGGCAATGAACTGACAACTTGTATGGAAAAAATATCCTTGTCCTTAACTTAAAATACAGTCCCATCCTGAAGAAAGCATGAAACTTGGCATGAATGTAGCTGTCATATATGTGCTTCAATGTCGACATGGAAGCACGTCGAGAAATAAATTTTGAGAAACAAACCAAATTACTGATTCCCGATTATCTGTACACCTAACGTCACAACGATCACATTATTAAAGCTGTAAAGCACCTGGTCTAATACATTAAACCAGATGCTTTGATAATGTGATCGGGCTTTTATTGGTGTAAGGGTTTCAAGCAATTTATTAAAAATATACAGTAAAGTCCAGTGAAAATTATATATATTTATTTCAATGCATATCACAGGAATCTCCCACACACTTACAGACACCAGTACAGGGAAGACCTGACTTCCTACACATGCAGCTCCTTTAATGCAGCTGCGACATGAACACTTCGTCAATTCCTTTACGGATGCTGAAGTTTCTTTGCTCGTACTCCAAAATGGAATCCAAATACCATCTTCTTTCATCCATCCCCAGTTCTTAAAGTTCGGATATTCAGGGTTTGGTATCAAACTCTGACCCAAGATTGATCCTAAACTCTGACCCAAGATCGATCCTGCTTGCAAATAAGCTCGTTTTGTATGCTATTCAAGAGCACCGAGTGTTGGTGGCAGCCTATCCATGGCCCGTCCCTTGATGAATAATGCTTTTCTAGCTTAGTTAATGTCGTCTACGTCGCTACTTTTGTCGTAAGTCACAATGAGATATCTTGCCAATGGGTTTTGTGAAAGATGCCCCGTCTGCAGGTACGTCGCCCGACGTACCGCACCTTCGCTACGCTGAGACGGGCGAATCGCCAGCCACCTTTTTAAAAACGCGGCGGTCAAACCGCGCGGGTGAACCGCGGCGTTTGAACCGCTCGCCGCCTCGACGACCAAAACACTTTTGGGAGTGTCAATCCCAGCAGCCTCGCTGCGCTGATGGTGGATGGGGTGAAGAACGAAGACAAACTTGATTTTAATAAAGATATATTTTCACTGGTACACGAATTTACAATTACTACTAGGAGCTCTACTTCTTGGAGCTTGCGGGACACGATTTGTACTGAGCCCTGGAGCCACTTTTATACCCCTATCTCGATTCATATCGAGGGATCTTCGGCACGCAACATTTTGCCGGCTTGGGCCAATTAAATAATTCTAAATTTAATGCATAAATTAAGGCCTCGCCTACTTTCATTATCAAAAGTTAGTTACATATCTCGTATTCCAACAAGAAAGTCTTGTTGGAATAATTCTGTCTTCAGGGAGGAGCTATGGCCGTAGCCTTATATAATATTGCTGCTTTCAGCCTCCTGAAGCTTTATCCTGATTTATATGAATTATTTTTACATTTATTTGAAGTAGACTTTCTTTACTTACAATAGGCTCTCTTGGCTCTAATTGCTAAATTTACATATGAATCATTATAGTACTTAATCATAAGTACGGCGCGACACATGCGCTTTAATTTGACATATCAGTCTTTAATATAGCTTAAACGGCTACATAATTACGCCCGTTCAAGCCGAGCACAATAGGCGCATTTCACCATGACGGTCCGTCAATTGTAATTCTTCCATACAATAATATTGACCAATCAGAGAATCTGACTCGAACTTGACCATTTCGTTAAAGGCTCTCGTTATGGTAATGCCTGCCTGATATACTCGGTTTTGCTGAGTTACAACACACTTTTCCTCCTAAAATGAGGTTCTTTATATGCCCAGGCATGTTCTGGGGTTCTATTCACTATGAATATACATAAATACTTTTACGTCATACCTGGCCATAAAGTAAGGATTACCGCACGCTATGCGTGCGGAAAACCCCACTTCCTGGCCAGATAGAGACGTAAAATGTTGTACTTACCACGGGCGGTAATAAAGAAAGCCTCAGAGCGCATATTTATCGCCCTTGCCTTCGGCTCGGGCGACAAATACCTGCGATCTGAGACATTCTTTGTTTAACCGCCCTAGGTAAGTAATGTACTATTATATACGCGGCGTAATTCGCGTTACGCCGCTTATATAATTGTTATTGCCTCTATGATCAGACGACCGCTTTAGCCTAGTTGGTAGTGACCCTGCCTACGAAGCAAGAGGTCCTGGGTTCGAATCCCGGTAAGGGCATTTATTTGTGTGATGAGCACGAATATTTATTCCTGAGTCATTGATGTTTTCTATGTATTTAAGTATTTATTTCTCTATTTAACCCTTTATAAGGCATAAGCAACTAGAGATGATACAATAAAACTATTTATGTTTCTAGATTGGTTTTTTTTTATTTTTCAGAAAATCAAAAAAAAATTGGAAAACTTAAAAAAAACACGGTGGTAAAAATATTCCCTCTGCCTGTCTGCACATACTCTGCCTCAGTACCTCATATTATTCCCTGTGGAATGCAGTGAAGCAAGGTGCTATACACAGTGGAACAACACATTTCTCACAAATTATTTTAGACCTCTTGTCATTGTTTTTAGTGCTACACATCCTGCAGCGTTTATATGTGGGTGTTTCCACGGGCATGTGGTCTCCAACGTTAGTGTAACGGATCTCATGTGCGACAACGTGTAAAGCCTTTTGTCGGTTCTCTGATAGGACCGATTTATTTTTGCAGATATAGTTGAGACAGGTCGACCGCCGTTTCCTGCTTGTAAAGGTACTGATCAGTCCCCTTGCCACTGACACACGGAATTCAAGATTCGACAGTTTTGTTACGTTTACATTCTGACGGTATAACAAAAACGAATTTGTTATACTTGTATCAAGCAGAAAGTAGAAAATACGTAGCCACCATTTCTTACTCCTTCTGCCAACGGAATACGTGCTTTTTATTTGATCGAAGCGATCGACACCTCCCATCCTTTTAGTATATTCCTTTAGAGCTGCGGGGCAATCAATCACTTGTTTTGTCCCGTCTTTCTGAGTCCGTAAGATACTAGTTTTCCCAATTTTTGGATGAAACGCATTGCTCAACAGAAGAACCTCTTTAGTATCTTGCCAGACAAGGAAAGCTACATTCCCTTTAACCCTCCATTTGAACTGCCCTTTTGCCAGCTTCAGTTTACGTTTACGCTTTATAAGAACGGGCAGATCTTTTCTATTTCTTCGCACGGTTCCAGTTGCGTAGATCCCATTTTCGTAAAGATATTGCAGCAAATTATAGTCACAGAAGAAATTGTCAAATGTAACAATAATGTGATATTCTTCAAGTGCTTTATCTATTAGCTTTTCCGTCAGATTTTTTACAACTTTATATCCCAGTCCTTGCTCTGATCCGGTTTCTGATTTCCCAGTGTAAATGTAGAATTCATATAGGTATCCGGTACTGCTGTCACAACGACACCATACCTTGTAGCCCCTTTTTATAGGCTTTAGCGGCATGTATTGTTTCATCGACGATCGGCCTTTGAACAGAATCATTGATTCATCAATACTTTGGGACGAGGAATCTTTCGCGTTTGTCAAACAGGCACGATTAATCAAATCTAACAACGGGCGTAATTTATAAAGTTTGTCGTAGTTCGGGCTTGTCTTCGCTGGCTGTTGTGCGTTGTCATTTAGATGCAAACACTGCAGTATTTTTTTAAATCTTTTTACAGGCATCGTTTCTGCTATTTCGTTTACTCGAAAACCAGGATCAGATGACCAATAAAGGTCAATAGAAGGGAGGGTATTATATCCCATGATTATAATAATACCTATAAAGGCTTTTAGTTCTTTTTTATCTAAGTCTATCCAACTCTCAACTTTTTTTGCGCGGCGAATAGGTTTGTTTGATATATTATCGACTCAAAGACCTCGTCTGTAAAAAAAATTTGAAACAAAGTTACAGGTCTTATGCGGCTGCTAAACATTGGTTCAGGCGCCATTGGAATTTCGTCATAAATGCTAGGTGTTGGCCGATATGTTGTCCACTTACTTTTTTTCCAGGTTTCTTCCTCACCGTCCGAGTCTTCGGTTTCTGAATCGTCATAGACATTAACTGGTGATTTTGTCCGTGGCTCTGAAGTCTGTTGAGTACCTGATGTACTGGGTAAAACTTCAACTCGTGTCGGCCGCCTAGGGCGATCACGTTGTGATGATTGGGATATTGAGCTAGGTGGGAGCAGAGCATGCGTAAAACTGCTAGGCTGAATTTCAGGAGGTATTGGGCTACTCGGTGGATCAGGTGTTGGTGCCATAGGCCCGACATTGGGCTCATTATCATCATAGCTTTCTAATAACTTCTGAAGTTTCGCGGCACTGTATTGAACCTCTTCTTCATCGGATTCTAAGTTGTCATCCGACACGTCGGGATCATCAGGGAGGCCAAACATCTCTTCTAATTCACTTATAATCTCTAAATCATTAAGTATTCGTCTACTCCTTCTCATTTTCGACATAATCTGTAACATGCAATAAAAACTCATATCACTCCACAGGCAGAGGGAATATTCTTACCACCATCCAAAATGCTCCACACAGGCAGAGGGAATATATTTACCACCACAACAATATCATACAAAAAAAAAGTATCAAATGCTAAATCAAAAATATGACTGAATCGAAGTACCTTATATCTTACATAATAAGAATAATAACAACTTACATTTTTCCCGTCCCGTAATTTGGAGATTTACAAAGATTTGTCAACAGGTGCCGAAATTCACTGATTTTCAAACTGACAGCTGTCACAGACTAAAAAAAAATATGGCGACCGTTCATGAGTCCTATGAATAATGTTAAGGGGGTTTCCACACATAGTATTGCCATAGATAAAATCCGATCGCTGGATCAGTTTCAGAAAAAAACGTCAAAATGTATGGTGGGAAAAATATTCCCTCTGCCTTATAAAGGGTTAAGTATATATATCGTCATCTAGTACCCATAGTACAAGCTTTGCTTAGTTTGGGACTAGGTTGATTTGTGTAAGATTGTCCGCAAATATTTATTATTATTATTTATTTATTGGCTTAAGTGAATTTAGGTGTGCTAGTCACAGATGTGACTCGTTCACGGACTCGCTATAGATATAGTCTCGAGTTGCCGGTTCCTATGATCATTTGGATCGGCCGCGGAGCTAGCGCTAGCACCGACTCGGACGCACCCAATCTTCCGCGAATTTCTGCTCCTTTTAATTAAGTCGAGCGAAACGAGTGACCCGGCTTAGGCCGGAGAACAGCCGTTCACCACAAGCCCCACTGCCGCCAACCGCAACTGTGTTCCCGGGTGTACCCGAATGGGGGGAGGGTTCATGGTTGTGGTCCCGGAGGCAGTGCACAGCGTCGTCGGCACTCCGCATCAATAAATGGCCCCGCCGCTCCAGCGCCCTGCGGGTGCTCAGCAGGAGCGTGCGAATCGCCCCCGGATTTTCCGCCGCACCACCGGCCTTCAAGACGCGGCCACAGCCGCCCGCGACCCACGGGTCCAGCAGGCATTCAAGAATGTTCTGCGCGCATCCGCAGCGGCTTTTGTGGCCGCGCGAACGCCGAGAACGCCGAGTACCCCTGGAACACCAACCAGCGAGGGAGAGGCCCCGTTCCTGAAGCCGATCGAGTTGATCCACGGGATCCTAGGTCGGCTTCCCCCACCAAGCCAAGCACTATTGGACCTCGCAGCCGCCGCTGCAAAACTGACCGCCGAACAGTCCGCCCCCAGCCCGCCCACCGCGGGCGCCAGGGCGAAGATTTTGAAGCCGGAGAGCGCCGCTGTGGACGTCCACAAGCAGGCCCCCGCGCCCCAGCCTCAGCGCGCGCCCGTAGCGCAGCGCCAGGCCACCAAAACCGCGCCGCGACTGACACCCGCCCTCGGAGCGGGTCCGGCGCCCACAGCGCCCCGCGCAACAACCGCGCCGCCACCGCCGCCCGCCCTCGGAGCGGGCAAAGTGAGTCAGGCGCACCGAACCGCGCCCGCGCCGCGACCGCCGCCCGCCCTCGGAGCGGGCAAGGTAAGCGAAGCGCACCGAGCCGCGCCCGTGCCCGCGCCACGACCGAGCTACGCTCAAAAAGCCGCGCCTACGCCGCAACCGCCGCCCGCCCTCGGAGCGGGCCAGGCGAGCAAAATGACCCGCGCAGCGCCCACGCCACTAAACGCGAACGTCAAGCAACCGTTCCCGCTGCGCACCGGGAAGACAACTCCAAAAATCGGAGCTACATCCACAGACGCCGTTGCCACTACGCAGCCGTCAACGCCGCCCCCTGGGGGCAAACGTAAACCGGGGTCTCCGCCAAAGAGGCCCCAAAAACAGAGCCTACCCCGCTTAGACCTGGACCTGGGCCAGGACCCTATGGACCAGGACCGACACGACGGGTCTACAACCACATCCTCATCCGCATCTGCATCCGGTGACGAGAGCAGTGGCGACGAGCGCCAGTACCTGGCCGCTGACGCACGGGCTCCCAACCACGCCAACGCCAGCACCAGCACCAGCACCAGCAGCGCCCCAGCTGCCAGTGAAAAAACCGAGACCCATCACGGTCGATAGCCTGCCCAACTGGCATGAACATTTTAAACGGATCCACGAGCGGCTGGGCCGCCTCCCAAAATCCCGCCCTTATGGGAATGGGATAAGGTTCCTCCCCGAGGACCATGAAGAGTACCGGGTAGTCCAGGGATACCTGACGTCCCTCGGGGACACCATCGCCTGGTCAGCCCTCCAACCCAAAGAAGAGATCCCCCTGAAAGTGTGCATCAGGGGGCTCCCCGCCGACACGGACCCAGAGCACATAACAGAGGACCTGGCGGCAAAAGGGTTTGCGCCAATTTACACGCGCCATGTGAACGCACGTGCAGGAAGACCCGGCTGCGTATTTTATGCGCAGCTGACCAAATCAGCAGACCTCATCCCGGCCATCTACGATGTCCGGGAAATTATGGGAATGACGGGAGTGGTGGTGGAGGCGTGGCGCGGCAAGAAGGGGCCGGCGCAATGCCACCGCTGCCAGGGTTTCCGTCACTCCTCACACGGCTGCCGCCGCCCCATCAAGTGTGTCCGATGTGCGGGACCACACTTCGCGGGCGAGTGCGAGCGGCCGAAGGACCAGGAGGGGACCTGCGCTAATTGCGCCGGCCCACATACAGCCAACGACCCGGCGTGCCCCGAGTACCACCGGGAGGGACGCCGAAAGAGGGCAGGAACAGCCCCCCGTACCAACCGCCGCGGGCAAGCCGTGCCCCAGCAGAGCACCGTGCAGCCCGCCGAAAATGCGCCGAACACACTCATGGCGAGAGCCAATGAGGCGGCACCTCGCCGCAGCCGCCGAGGAAGAGGCAGACGGGGCAGGGGACAGTCCGCCCCCGCCGCCGCTGTCCTCACCGACATACAGACCGCTGCAGCCGCCACACGGACTGCCGCAGCCACCGCCCAGGCCATCGCTGCCCAGGCCCCCGCCCAGTCCACACGGACTAACGCCCCCAACACCGCAGCGCCGACCAGGCCCCCCCGCCACACTGCGCCCCCTCCCCTACCGACGAGCCAAGAAGGCAGTAGGGAGAGGACGATCGCGCAGTGCATTACGATCCTGCAGGACGTGCTCGGCGCCCTGCAACAAGGTACAGACCCAGTCCCCATAATTTTGAGAGGACTGGCTGATCTGTACCTAAACTAACACACACGGACGTTCCTGAAGTGCCGTCGGTCCGCAGATCGCTCGCTGGGCTTCTCCCTCGGGAGTCCCACCTGGCAGGGCTTGATCGCACCGACAGACGAAACAGATGACCCCACAGGACCAGCCGGGCGTTACGCCCAACACAGTCCGTAGTCGCGGACGGCGCCCGATCCCGCCATATGCGGCTCAGCGCCGCGCAAGGCTTCACCGAACCCCCTAGGGGGTTTGAGAGATTACTTTGTATGATCATTTGCCCGCGTCTCTCCCTTGGAGACGGGCGGCTCTCCTCGGAGCGATATTTATTAAACAATTATAATAGGTACTTCATACCTTTAGCCTTCCTATGGGCTATTCATTATGAGTGTACTCTCAGTACATAATATTTAAACAAATTACTCGCTTTCTAAATTAGCGGTATGCTATATGAGCTGAACTATCTTTTGAATTGAATAGGGTATTTAAAAACATTATCAAGTGTAATACCTATTTATTACGACAATAATAAAAATGGGATGCTCTGTCCCTCTTACTCCTATACATACATCTCCCTCTCACGTCCACCACTCGCAGGTGGCATGGAAGGTGTGTTCTGTCGCGCACAATCCTCCCCCTCAGTATGAGTTGTAGACTCATAGTAAAGACGGTGTCGCTAAGCAACAGCACACACCAATGCCCATAATCGTATGTCACTTAGCGTTCGTACCGTGGTACCTTGTCGTACTTATTGATTCGCACTTTCTAGTTCACTCACTGTCTTATATTTTAATTCACTTTTACTAGCATAACCACCAGTCGCTATGCTCTTCTGGCGGTAATACAGGGGCCTTTCTAGGCACCGGCTGTATGTAGTAATTCTCCTTGTCCTCATCGGCGATGTGGATTGGGATGGACACTTTTAGCTTCATCTTGTCGCTAGCAGCTCTTATCAATGTATCAGGAGGTTGTGCGATGCGCAACCGCTTCCTACGGTGTCGCGTTCTCTCGGGCATCGGTGTAACACTCCTAGCGGGCTCCGGCCTTACCGGGCTCCGCGCTGCAATTTCCTTCTCTTCGATGATGTGGGTCGGTGGCTGGTCTGCGACCTTGGTAGCCACGCTTGTCGTTTCAGCGTGCTGCGCCGCTTTTTCGGCAGCAGCTACGATCTCACGCGTCCGGCGCTCGGATGCCTCCCGTAGCAGCCGACGCAGTGGTAACAGGATTGGCGGTTCCGCCAGGCGCCCTCTGCGCCATGTCGATTTCGTAGAAGATGCGGTCGGAGGAGTTGTATTTGCGCCCTTCATTGGTGAGGGTGATGCAGGCGGTGCTATGCGCGCGAAGGCTGGAACTCGACCTTCAAAAGGAACCCTAGGTTCGTCCGAGGGCGGCGCCCTGCTGCCGGGCCTCGGATCAATACATTTTTCCATCGCCAGTATCTCCGCGAATCTCTGGCTCCATTTCTTCTTTATATTGTTCAAGTTATTCAGGAAATTAGTTCTCATGACTTCTATTTCCATCTCTTTCTGTTTTCTATCTCGTTCCATTTTTTTTATTTCCGCCGCCAATATCTTGATTTGCCTCCTGTTCTCTTCTAACTCCTCCGCCGAGTAGCCCTTTGGGTCGCTGGGTGTTCGCTCTTCAAAAAAGGGGTCCCTGCAATGGGCCCCGTAGATGTTCAGCGACCCAAAGGGCGATCTGTCGATGTGGGTGACGCTGCTGTTGTCGCTTCTATCGCCTCGGGCCTCCACGTGAAGCCCTTGTGGTGCGGCACCGCACCTCTGGTGGGGCTGTAGGTGCCGTTGCTCCCTCGAAGAGTAAGGGGCCCCCCTTTGGGACCGTAAATGAGCGTTGCCGCGGCCACACCTTGTGGCTCGGGGACGCTTATGCGACTCCATGTCGCGTGTCTGCAACCACGCACCGGCAGTTCCAACAGACACGGCCTGCAACTACGCACCGGTAGTTCACACAGGCACCGCAGAAAAGATGCGCTCCGTCAACGACGAACACGCAGAAAACCGGATATCCGGATCGAAGGAGCAAAATCGACGACTTCGACGAAGCTGTCTCGGCGTGTAGTATGTGAGCAGACTGTAGCAGCGAGAAGGAACTGAATTTAAATTTTAAACACTTTGAATTTTGTTGGAGGTACTTGAAGTTACTAGGAGAACTACTGTTGAGGCGAGCGAACACGATTTGTACTGAGCCCTGGAGCCACTTTTATACCCCTATCTCGATTCATATCGAGGGATCTTCGGCACGCAACATTTTGCCGGCTTGGGCCAATTAAATAATTCTAAATTTAATGCATAAATTAAGGCCTCGCCTACTTTCATTATCAAAAGTTAGTTACATATCTCGTATTCCAACAAGAAAGTCTTGTTGGAATAATTCTGTCTTCAGGGAGGAGCTATGGCCGTAGCCTTATATAATATTGCTGCTTTCAGCCTTCTGAAGCTTTATCCTGATTTATAGGAATTATTTTTACATTTATTTGAAGTAGACTTTCTTTACTTACAATAGGCTCTCTTGGCTCTAATTGCTAAATTTACATATGAATCATTATAGTACTTAATCATAAGTACGGCGCGACACATGCGCTTTAATTTGACATATCAGTCTTTAATATAGCTTAAACGGCTACATAATTACGCCCGTTCAAGCCGAGCACAATAGGCGCATTTCACCATGACGGCCCGTCAATTGTAATTCTTCCATACAATAATATTGACCAATCAGAGAATCTGACTCGAACTTGACCATTTCGTTAAAGGCTCTCGTTATGGTAATGCCTGCCTGATATACTCGGTTTTGCTGAGTTACAACACACTTTTCCTCCTAAAATTAGGTTCTTTATATGCCCAGGCATGTTCTGGGGTTCTATTCACTATTAATATACATAAATACTTTTATATACGCGGCGTAATTCGCGTTACGCCGCTTATATAATTGTTATTGCCTCTATTGGCTTAAGTGAATTTAGGTGTGCTAGTCACAGATGTGACTCGTTCACGGACTCGCTATAGATATAGTCTCGAGTTGCCGGTTCCTATGATCATTCGTTATCGCAAGGACGAGACGTCCCCACACGGCTCGGCATACAGGGGCCTGGCAGTGCTCGTCGCACGACGAGTAGTGCACCAACCGCTCCCGCCCCTCCAACTGGCGACATGCTACGCTCTTGGAGTAGAGCTGTACGCAGGCGGCCAGCATTTGAAGACATATGCCTTTTACCGGCCCCCACAGACGAACCTCGCTGAGCCCGACCTGGAGCAGATCCTGGATTCGAGCGCACCCACCATTGTTGCCGGCGACTTCAATGCCAAACACCCGGCATGGAACTCGACCAAGATCTGTCCCACGGGCCGCCGCCTGCTGAGGCACGCCGAGAGGCATAACTACACCGTGCTGGGCCCGGAGGTGCCCACACATTACCCGTACACCGCAGCACACCAACCGGACATCATCGACCTGGCAGCAGTCAAAAACCTGGCACAATGGCCGGAGCTGGAAGTCCTCGATGACCATATGCTCTCGGACCACCAGCCAGTTGTGCTCAGACTGAAGACCGCCCCCACTACCACGCAAGCACCACCACCGAGGAAAAGGACCGATTGGGAGAGGTTCGCCGCCACACACATGGCTGAACACTCGGAGTCCTTCCCGGCAACCTCTGCCGAGGAAGTAGACCGCCTTGCCGAGCTGTTCAGCCAAGATGTTCAGACAGCCCTCACTGCTGCCACCACCACGACCCCTGCCACCAGACACCGCCCCGCACCAACGCCGCGCATCCAGAGGAAGCTGGAAGAGAAGCGGAGGCTGCGGCGGCTCTTCAACGACACCCGATGTCCCACACTAAAGGCACGTCTTAACGCCCTCGCCGAGAAAATCGGGAATAGCCTCGCGGCGAACTCCCGCCACTCTTGGCTCGAGGGCGTTAACTCCGCAGCCGAAGAAGGCTGGACCAGCATTCACCGCCTTTGCCGCCGCTTCTCAAACAAGCCGCTGCCAGTAAGGCCACTTCTCGCCCCGGACGGCACCACTCGTTACCGTGCCAAGGACAGGGCGCACATCTTCGCCGAACACCTCGAGACCCAATTCCAACCAAACGCGTCCACTGATGTTGAGCACACCGCACAGCTGGAACGCGAGGTTGAGGAATATCTCGAGGCGCCACCATCACCGGAAGAGGACACCATCGTCTTCACCCCCGGCCAAATCCAACGGGCAGTACGGAGAACCCAGCTCCGAAAGGCCCCAGGACCAGACACGATCCCGAATGAGGCGCTGCGTCGCCTCCCCCCGCGAGCCATCGCGACGCTGACGCGGCTCTTCAACGGGATCATGAGGACGTGCCACTTTCCCACCTGCTGGAAGCTGGGGAAGATCATAATGCTGCCCAAGCCGGGGAAGAATATTCTCCGCCCTGAGAGCTACCGCCCTATCACCCTGCTGTCCACGGTGTCAAAGGTGTTCGAGCGACTCCTTCTCCACCATTTGACACCGCACATGGAGCCTCGCCCGGAACAGTATAAATAATAAAAATAATAAATAAAATTTATTTATTTAACAAAAAACACACTTAAATTATAAACGTTATATCCGTCAGACGCCAAACTAGGCTGAGCCTGTATCTTGGCCGCCTGCGAGTGCGATTAACACGAACTACTTAAAATATTACCATTTTGCAGTACAAAACTCTAATTTCTGTTTCATTAAAAGTATACATTGAGATAAGATTAACATTAACATTACAATTTAAAATTACTATTTGTGCATGGGCGTGTGTGTACGTGACTGCGTGTGTGTGTGTGCGTGTGTGTGTGTGGGGGGGGGGGGGGGTGCGTGCGCGTGTGTGTGTGTGTGTGTGTGGGGGGGGGGGGGGGGGGGTGCGTGCGTGTGTGTGTGTGTGTCTGTGGATGTGTGCGTGCGAGAGTTCCACTAGGCTACAACAGTATCGGTTTGGTTACCTTTGTTATAATAGGTTTTCAGTCAGAGAGTATGAAAGCATCAGTAACCAGTTCTTCACTACACATTTCGCTTTTATCACGGGTGTCGTTTTAATGTTAAGATGATTGCAAATGTTATTGTAGATGTGGGGATGAGAAAATGCAGGACTTTTCCTGCCTAACGCTGAACTAAGTGGCGGCAGAGGTGCTTTGAATATACGCTTGCTCAAAATTTCCGTGTAGATTGGCGACTTCAGTAGGCATGTATGGGTCCGGGAAACTGCTTTCATGATGTAAAGCTGTCTCACTCGCAGCAGCTTACTTTCGCGGTAGAGCGTGTCAGTGGGGTACCGAAACGGTTTTTTCAGCATTACCTTTATAACCGCCCTCTGAGCACGCTCCACCTCGAGCATGAAGCACCTGGCAGCACTGCCCCAGACGGCCACTCCGTACTGAAGGATGGATTGGCATAGGGCATGATATACTAGGCGGAGAACATCAAGGTCAGCACAGTCACGAATTCGCTTCATCACGTAGATCAGCTTCCTAACTCTGGCGGCAAGCGCGGACAGGTGTTGCTTGAAGGAGAGATGTTGGTCAAAAAGAATACCTAAGTATTTTACGTAGTGGCGTCTTTCAATTTCTTGACAAGAGCAGTTGCTCACGGGCTTAAAAGATGAAGCAAAACTGTAGCACACACAGGAGTGGAATTTTATAGTTCTGTTTACAGGCGGGGATGAGGCTATCGTCTTTGAGAAGGCTACGAAATTCGTCTTACCAATATTAAGTGTGAGTAGATTACTCTTCAGCCACGAGGCTACTCCGGCAAGCGCGCCCTCAGCCCGACAATATGTTTCCTCCCATGATTTCCCGCTTACAATTAGTACAGTATCGTCTGCGTAGCAGATCAGCTTGACATTAGGGATGTTAATGTTTAGAACATCATTTATATACAATGTAAAAAGAGTCGGACCGAGTACGCTCCCCTGGGGGACTCCAAAGCCTACTGGAAGCCGGTCACTTACGTGCTGACCTATTTTTACCATCTGGCTACGGTCGTTTAGGTAACTCTCAAACCAACCTAAAGCAATGCCTCGAATGCCCATGTATTCTAACTTCTTTAGTAGTATTGTCACCGAGACCGTGTCAAAAGCCTTGGCCAAGTCTAAAAATATACCAATACACTTGTTGCCACGGTCCAAGCAACCAGAAATCTGATTGGTCAGTAACAACGCCGCGTCCTCCGTCGACATCCCTGCTCTAAAGCCAAATTGATTGTCAGCAATAAGCTGGTATTTTTCAATGAAATGTGCCAAAAACCTAGTGCTTACAATTTTCTCTAGTATTTTTGAAAATATACACAGAAGAGAGATTGGTCTGAAATTGCTTGGAGAGTCCTTGGCACCGCTTTTGAAAATAGGGGACACAGAGGCAATTTTCCAACAATCCGGAAAACGGCCAGTTTCCATACTTAAATTACAAATGTACGTGAGCGGCTCCAGTATTATATCCTTAACTTCCTTTATCAGCAGAGGTTTCAGGGCAGGAGTATGGGTTCAGGGCAGAACACTCGACGACCCTACAGATCGCCCGGATCCTCCACATCGCGGCAGCGGCGCGGAATAAAAAGGAGCACGCGGTGGCGGTGCTCCTGGACATGGAGAAAGCTTTTGACACGGGAGAGTGCAAACGACGGCGACTCCGTGCACAACAGTCGCTCTTGCTCCGCGCCGCCGCCGGCGTGCATTACTACGTGAGCAACCTGGTGCTGCACCGTGACCTGAAAGTCGAACAGCTGGACGACTTCATCACCAGACTGACCAGAGCTATGTTCGAGCGGGCAGACGGCTCACGCCTGACGCACCTGCAGAACATAGCTCCATACCATTCCCGACCGCCCGACAAAAGGGCATTACCGCGGGACCTGATCCGTCCGGATCTGCCCGCGGACACCTGACCTGACAACATGGATGTTCCTGCAGTGCCGTCGGTCCGCAGGTCGCTCGCTGGGCCTCTCCCTCGGGAGTCCCACCCTGCAGGGCTTGACCGCACCGACGGACGAAGTAGATGACCCCACCGGACCAGCCGGGCGTTACGCCCACCCCAGCCACCCGTCCGTAGTCGCGGACGGCGCCCGATCCCGCCACATGCGGCTCACGCCGCGCAAGGCTTAACCGAGCCCACTACAGGGCTTGAGAGAAAACCATGTTCGTCTATGATCATTTGCCCGCGTCTCTCCCTTGGAGACGGGCGGCTCTCCTCGGAGCGATATTTATTAAACAATTATAATAGGTACTTCATACCTTTAGCCTTCCTATGGGCTATTCATTATGAGTGTACTCTCAGTACATAATATTTAAACAAATTACTCGCTTTCTAAATTAGCGGTATGCTATATGAGCTGAACTATCTTTTGAATTGAATAGGGTATTTAAAAACATTATCAAGTGTAATACCTATTTATTACGACAATAATAAAAATGGGATGCTCTGTCCCTCTTACTCCTATACATACATCTCCCTCTCACGTCCGCCACTCGCAGGTGGCATGGAAGGTGTGTTCTGTCGCGCACAGGTTTCAATTTCATTTTGAGGTCGTGACAAGGTTTCAAATACTCTGGTCACTTCAGGGAAGGAATTCCACGTTTTCCAAAAGGACTTCTTTCCCCTTCCACAAAATCCTGATACAGTATCGCACCCTGTAAATGCGTGAAAAAATAACATGTCGCTGCATTTTTCTGAGCCGAGTTTATTCACGAGTTGGTGCATAGCAATAGTACGTAAAGCTTTCCCTGCTCCGAATGATATCCAACATTTGTTCAAACTCATTTCTTTAAGCCCGCTGTATAAGGAAATATTTACAACAACCACATCTGTATCAACCGTTCTAATTAATATTTCTGTGTGCTTCTTCTTGTTTTGACTTGGGAGGACGTATCTACGGTAAAAAAAAAAAATTAAAAATTTGAACTGTTTATTTCAATTGATAGACAACAAAAAAAAATATTATTCAGGTACAACTTAACCCAATCTTAAATTTTAAAGATTATTAGCTAAGTTTAGTTAGTTATATATCATATCATTGACATTTTAATTTAAATTATTGTTAGTAAGTTTTTGTTAGTTATTGTTAGTTAAGTTAAGAATTAACATTATTTTGTACACTAAGTATGGCTTTCTTAATTACATATTTGGCTTTATGCGGTTTATCCCTTATACAATCCATTACATTTTCCAATATATTTGTAGGGAAGCTGTTTAGGATAACAGGCACATAACTGGACCAGACCCTTTGTCCATAAAAGTTTTTGCTGTTTGGTACCGTAAAGGTTTTATTACTTGTTAGTGTCCGGAGGTTCTGTGGTCTGCTATACCTATTCAGTCCTCCTAGGCATTGCCTATATTCTAGAATTACTGCCATTTTAAGCATAAGGTAGCATCGTTACACAAAACTTGTTCCCCATTGGTTGCAACAATCGTTTTCGCATGTTGGACCTGCTAAAGCCCATCAGCCAGGAAGTTGAAAAGTTCAACTTTGTTCTGTGACGAACGAAGAAATTGTTGCCAGTTTTTTGGAAGTTTACCTGCTGGTGTGACTTTTTGACGAAATCCTGTACCCCTCTTCTCCCGTGTATGATTCTTCAGACTGTCTTCGTGATAAGTATCAAAAACGACATCAACTCGATTTCCATTCTGGTTCGTAACATAATTAATAAATGATTTGCGATAATTGTCAAAAGTAACGTTTGTGCCCGGTCTTATCATTTGAACCATAGCAGTAACAGAGTACATACATACATATTACACGCCTGTGTTATGTATGTGCCCTCAATAGGGGTAGGCAGATCATGTGACAGTATTTACACATATGTTTAAGATTTTCCTAATATATTTTGTTTCTAAGCTTATTTAAGTACATAACTGTTCATATGTAATTGTTCATGTTGCAGCCTGAACAAGATTTGACAAACATCAACTTTAAATCTGAAAAAAACAAACGACATTTAAACCTACAGCGAAGCTAAGAAATGTTGGAGCTACTTTACAGGAAGAGGAGATTCATGCAAATTTCCATGAAATTGTATTGTTTCAATGCATTGTTTGCTGGGCAGAAAGTCAGCAGGGTTCAGCATACTGGAAGACACAACATGGGAAGGCCTCCAACAAGTTCACTATAAATATGTACCCCATTTAGATGAAATCGTCCTTATTGCTTGTGTTCTAATAAACTTGCAAGATGAGATAATAAAGAGTAGTAGAGTAGTTAAATAAAACATGTTGTTAATAATTCAATTCATTTTTTTATTTTCTGATAACAAAGATCCATAATGAATGTAGTTACTTAATTTTATTTTAATACACGAGTAAAAACTCAGCTATATTTTTTACTATATGTAAATATTAAATCAAAAATATAACTGAGTTGATTCTAATACCTACATTATGTCTCATAGAAGTTTATATGCACTAGGTTGCTGGCTAACTGTACCTACATGTCACTAAAATTCTGCCAATGCTAAGGGGGTCTGCATTTTAAAAGGAAGCAAAGGTCTCCTAAGATTGCGTTTTGCGTGGCAATTCAATTTTACCTAATATATTGAAAAAAAAAACCTGTTCGCGCCATCGGCGCGACGATATAGGTAACTCGTTCAATCATTCATCGATTCACTCGTTGACGTGCCGACGCAAGCGACGCGCCGCGAGTGTAGCCATTTGACCGCCGTCGCGCACTGACGTGTATCTCAATCCCAGCGTTCCGTGCTCACCTGAACCTACGAAAGTGTCGTGATTATACCGGCCGGTACCCTTATTGTAGTGACTGTGACGTTACGTGGCTCATCAGCTCAAAACTAGGCGCGCGAGTGAATTATAACCCTCAGTGTGCGTGAAGACTTTCATCAGCTCAAGGTCGGCTCGAAACCAGAAGAAGACTCCTACTCAGCCCATCCATCATATCAGCACGGCAAGCCGCTTAAGTCGTCGCGGCCCAGTACACAGAACAACCTTACCTACATATTCAAGTAAGCCAGCCATTTTCTCACTCCCATTCTCCTCTCACTCAGCCCACGTCGCGTGTTATTGCCCTCAGCGATAACAAAACCTATTCTAAGATAAGAAATGAATAACGATCTAATGTTATGATAATGATATCTAATGTTGAAAATATAACATGTTATTTAATTCAGAGCACTTTTATTAATTTTGTAAATATATGTATAGGTTGTCGCGAAACACGCGATAATTGTAAATATTGTATATAGCAACACTAAATCCGGAAACTAAACTATGAGAAAAAAGGACAGATTGTCGATGGGTAAGTGACGCTCTTTCACGTTAAATATAAATGGCGGTTTGAACATATAATTTTGCTTGATAATTTATAAGTACTAAACTAGATTCAGTGGATCGAGATCTCCAGTTTTCCATCTGTAAAGCAAGCTAAGTATTAGAAATAATCATGTATGAAATTAATATATTGAATGCATAATTTCTGCACATAAAGGTAGTCTGTTATTATAAATTGTCACTATGTGCTTACTCTAATAACCTGTTTTATCAGGCATGCAAGGCAGCATGTACAAAGCCTAAGGTCTCAGACCATGTATACAATTCTTGTATGCACCCAACGGAGGCATATTAACATGCAAGATCGATTCGCATGGCATTCATAATCATAAGCGTGACTGCTGAGGCACGAGTTTGGGTAGCTTTGGATGTCTGTAAGAACATACCACGGATATTCCAGTTGTTGACCTACCAACAAGTTTATGAGTGTTAGGCCTCCAGTAATAATAATAATAATAAGGCCCCCCACCTCTGGCTTGCCTTAACTGGCTGTCCAGAGTGGAGTCGCAAGAGCTGTTGCTCGAGGGTAGATGTGGACACCTAAGTGGCGAGTTGGCTATATGTTTAAAGTCCAGTGCCACCTCTCTACCCCCCAGCCTCTCTGACTGGTGTTGCCCTTAGGCCATTTTTTAATGTCGCTATTAATAGGGGCCCATCTAGTAGTTGGCGAGTCACCGTCTGCCAGAGATAAAAAATGAGACAGTTTATTAGGCAGGCGTCCGATGTTTCACCCAATAGCCCAGCCACTAGTCCATCATTTTCACCCAATAACCAAATTTTCTTTAGATTCCATCAACAGCTATAGTCCCTATACACCTCAGCGGATGCTATCTCTGTGTGCGTCCCATGACACGGGCAGGGACAGCATCCGCTCGGTGTACTCCTTGCATTTCATTAAATTGTCAAAAGGGCCTCTACGTGTTGGCTCAGTTGGTACTTTGTAGGTACCTAGCCCCACGCACGCCTCCCAAAGGTCCGGGACATCATTGTCCCGTGAGCGGGAAAGACAATAATAATAAGATTGATATACCATGGTATAGGGCAATCAGACAAAGAACAATCATGGTACGGATTGTTCCTGTCATAAGTGTTTGGCAAGGTTTATGAACGATTAATAAGATAGAGTATAGCTATATTGACTACCATTTCTAGCCCTTCCCAGTTGAACCTAGTATAGTGGATGACCACTATACTAGGCTCAACTGGGCAGGGCAAACATGAGTTTAGACCACTAAAAGATAATAAAAACCCTTATAAATTAACCTAGGAATACCTAGTGATTTACTTAGAATCAATTTGACCAATCTTTAAACAGGGCTTGCTGTGATGTAACGGTGCTGTGTACTCACCTGTGGTGTGCACCTGGAACTCTGGACGTCTCTATCCCGTATGTCTGTGTGAAGCTCAGCTAAGGTAAGGATGAACACATTTATACAATACAGAATACAACCTCTGGTTTTCATAACTTTATTTCAATCTTGATATTTAATAAGCGAAGCAGATCATTGTAATACCACTGGGTTATCGTTAACTAAGGCATGACTATAAGCTCATTACGGATCATATAGATTCTGTCAATAATTATCTAAAGTAAATGTGTGCTAGATCCATCCCCTTTAGCACATAGGTTTCCCAAAACTGTTTTCTTCATAGAATGCTGCCAAAATGGAGCCAGTTTTGGTTTTTTGGCTTTCGGGAAGATATCTTTGCTCGAGAAATGTTCTGTACGAGCAGTTGACAGCGTTGGCTTCTTCCAATGACATTCAGTTGATGTTGATGCCGGTTCGGAACTCTTTTTGACCAGCCAGAAGGGAAGTAACTGATATTGTAGCAGAGGTTGCTAAGGAAGCTTTTAGGATACTGAAGTATTGTATAAATAATAATAGAGGATATAAACGAGATTTGTTAAATATATTATGACTTTTGATGTAAGAGAAAATTTGCGAGTGACAATGACATATATCAAAACATTGATTGCTTAGAATCCATATAGACTTCTTCGAAGGAGGTTTCTACATTAATACTTTCCCTCAATCAAGGTTTTCATTGTCATCTTCATTGATTAGATTATAAGGTTTCAGTTAGTCCGATAAGACTTCTTAACTGAATCAGCCTTGGTCTTGGCATAGGTTTTGTTAGCATATCTGCTAACTGGCTGGTTGTGCTAGTACGCTCCACAATTATATTTCCTTCAAGAACTTTTTCTCTTACGAAGAAATGTCTGATTCTTATATGTTTAGTTCTCTTGTGGAGCTCGGGATTGTGTGCCAGACGAATTGCTGCTTCATTGTCAACTAGAAGTATTGGAACTTCTTTTAGCTCGGTGAGATCGGTGAATATTCGTTGTAGCCAAACAAGTTCTTTCGTTGCTTCGCTGGCTGCAACGATCTCGGCCTCTGTTGTTGAAATTGCCACAGATGCTTGTCTTTGGCTTAGCCATGATACTGCTCCTCCAGCATACAAACATATCACACCCGTGGTTGACCGCCCGGTTTGCTGATCTCCTCCGTGGTCAGCGTCACTGTAACCAACAATGAAGTCTTTGGTCGATTGGTCTGTCCTATGATACTTGATACCAAGGTTACTTGTGCCTTTCAAGTATCTTAAAATCTTCTTCACCATTAACCAATCTGATTCGTCAGGATTCTCAAGTTTTCTGGAAGCCACGCCCACTGCATATGCTATGTCCGGACGAGTTCCGACCATAAGGTATGACAAAGCACCAACTGCTTCACGATATGGAAAATCTTTCCTTTGTTCTACCACTTTCTCTGACTCAGTGTTCGATGTCACTGATTCCTTCTGAATAGGAGTTGAAAGTGGATTGCAGTCCGCCATATGGAATCGCTCCAGAATTTTCTTTGTATAACTTTCCTGTTTAATGGTTATAGATCCATCGCTATCTTGCTCAATTTCTAAACCTAGGTAATAAGATGCAGGCTTCGTAGTTATTTTCAGCTTTTTCCTCAAGTCTGCTAGAAATGCGTCTGTTACTTCTGCATCCGTAGCAGCTACCAGCCCATCATCCACGTACAACGTTATGAGCAATTTCTTTCCATTAACGTTTTTGACAAACAAACAACTGTCGGCGTCACATTGTTTGAAGTCTAGATCCAAAAGGATCTCAGCGAAGCAAGAGTTCCAGCAACGTGGGGCTTGCTTAAGTCCGTATAAACTACGTTTCAGTTTCCAAACTCTGTTCGAACCGTCATCAAAGCCATCTGGTTGTTGCATGTAGATCTCTTCTTGTAGTTTTCCGTACAAGAATGCCGTTGAGACGTCAAACTGTGTTAAGACCAATCTTTCCTTAGCTGCAACACTAATAAGCGCTCTTATTGTGCCCATTCTGGCAACCGGACTGAACGTTTGGTCATAGTCAACACCTTTTCTTTGCTTGAACCCTTTTACCACCAGGCGTGCTTTGTATTTATCTATAGAGCCATCGGGATTTCGTTTAATCCGGAAAACCCACTTTGAGGAAAGCGCCTTTCTCTTAGGTGGTAGGGCACTCAGCATCCACACGTCATTGTCTTTGAGTGATGCCAGCTCTTTTTCCATTGCTTCCTTCCACTTTTCTTTCTGAGGGCTCTCAATTGCCTCTCTGTAATTCTCGGGGTTTGCGGAGCTGTTAACATTACACACATAGTCGTCGAGTTTAGCCGGTGCTCGAAGTGTCGATCTTTGCCTTAAGTTGTGATTGTGTGGCACGATGTCAAAGAATTCTTCAGGTTCAGCTGGCGCTCCTTCGTCAGCTATCACCAATTGCTCTGACCTCTCGTCACTAAGAGACGGCTCTTGTGCCGAGTTGATCGAATCTTCGACTATACTTTCCCCCTCAAAATCGAACGATAATGTGTTGTCTTCTTCTTGGAGACTTGAATGCTCGTTTTCGTTTCGTATCGGTTCACCAAATATTAATGTTGGACGGCTACTAACCGGTGGTTCTAATCTTATCTCCAGTGCATTTGGAGTTGGGGTATGCCGAGATATTTCTGGTATTTCGATCTCAGCATTTGCTCTGTAGAGTGGTTTTTCATCAAATATGACATCACGAGATCTAACGAGTCTATATTTGTTGTTCTCTACTGCTGCCCATATGCGATAACCGTCGTCATTATCATAACCAACGAGTCTTCCTTTGTAAGCTTTCTTAGAGAGTTTCTGTCTCTTTTGCTTGGGAATGTGGGAATAGCACGTGCTTCCAATTATCTTCAAATGAGTTATCTTGGGCTTCTTCCCATTCCATAACTCGTACGGCGACTTACTATCTACTCTAGACGGACCCGTTCTATTGATAATGTATGCCACCGTGTTTATTATTTCTGCCCAAAGCGCTCGAGGGAAACCGTCTCCACTGTACATGATAGTCCTTGCTGCTTCGACTAACGTGCGATTATCTCTTTCGCAGCAACCATTTTGCTCTGGTGTGTATGGCATTGTTAGTCTTTGCCTTATCCCATTCTTAGCAAGGATATCTCTGACGTCCTTATTGTCATATTCGCCTCCATTGTCGCTCAGGAGAGTTTTAATTGTATGACCTGTAGTTCGTACTTCTGAAATCATGTCTTTCAGCTTCTCTTTTACTTCTGACTTTGCTTTCATGAAGTATATGAGACGATAGCCCGAGTAATCATCTCGAAACAAAACGAAATACCGTAGATTTGTGATTGAGTTCGGAAATGGTCCGCAGACATCGCTATGAATGAGCTCACCGGGTTGTGATGCTATAGTTCTGGTGCTGAACTTATGTCGGTGTGATTTTCCGAATAGGCAGCTTTCACACGTAGACTCATCTATGGGAAGCTCTATGCCCAACTCTCTCTTCACAAATGCTCTTATATGCCGTTTATTCTGGTGGGCAAATCTCTCATGATAGAGCTGTGTCTCTGTTGTTAGGTAAGTGACCATCTTCTTTGGTATAACATTTTTCACTTCTAATTTATAGAGACCACCGAATTTTTGTCGCTTGCCAACGACCTTGACAGTTCCGTTAATCAATATGCTGCAATTTTCAGTTGTTGATTCGAACTTACTGTCTGAGTTCTTGTCGTGAGCCGCTAGGACCGAGAACAGGTTTTTCTGTATACCTGGAACATACCAAACATCTTCTAAAGTAACTTGAGAGACTTTCCCTTTAATATTAGCTTCCAAGACAATCGATCCTTTTCCTTTGGCTTGCAAAATGTTGCCATTGGCCGTTGTGACCGTATGTGAGTCATGGAATTGTTGGAAGGTCGTGAATAAGTCACCCCTGTTAGTGATGTGACTTGTGGCACCATTATCTACGTACCAATTGTCCTTGTCGTGCTCAACAGCCAAGACTTCATTCTGTACAAACATCACTGTCATATTTACTGCATGAGAGGTCGATGGCGTACTATCGCCTTTCAATGCACTGCTGTTCTTAGGCGGTTTGCCATCTTGAATCCATTTTTGACAATTCCTAACGCGATGACCAATCCTTGAACAGTAATTGCATCTAATCTTCTTATCTTTGTTCTTCTTCTCTTTTACAGCGTTTGAACTTGTGATAAGCGCTTCTTCATTAGGTACTGAGTTACCTTTTATTGATCCCTCATATGCACACAAGTGGTTGGTCAAACTCTCTATTGTTCTGTCTGCTTTGGGTACCAAGAGCCAGCTACTCTTAAAGGACGTATATTCTTCACTTAATGTGTCCAGTATCTTGCAAATCAATAGGAGTTCGGGTAACTCCTTTTTTTCTTTTTGCAAATCTAGATTAAGATCAGTCCATATATTCTTTAATTTACACATATGCGTCGCGATATCATCTTCAGGATTACGTTTAAATCCAAAGAAGCTCATGCATAGGTTGTAGCTTTTATCTTCACTGGTTCCGTCAAACAATCTGTGGAGTTCCAACCATACTTCTCGAGCAGTGTTGTACCGCATCACCTTTTGTAACGTCTCATCAGTCATATTGCTTGTCAATAGGAGTAATGCACTGCAGTCTGCCTTTGTAAAGGATGCAAGCTGGTCTCCTGCTCCTGCCGCTTCTCCATTGACCGGTTTCGTCATTCTACCCTCTACTATATCTAAAGCATGTGGAATGCTTCTCAGGGCTATACATATTTTATACTTCCACGTCGACCAATTGCTCTTTCCGTCGAGATTACCGATGAGCAGTTTCGTCGTTAAATTATCCATTTCCGGCGTAGCACATAACCTGATATTGTAGCAGAGGTTGCTAAGGAAGCTTTTAGGATACTGAAGTATTGTATAAATAATAATAGAGGATATAAACGAGATTTGTTAAATATATTATGACTTTTGATGTAAGAGAAAATTTGCGAGTGACAATGACATATATCAAAACATTGATTGCTTAGAATCCATATAGACTTCTTCGAAGGAGGTTTCTACATTAATAGTAACTGAACCTGAACAATCCTTGAGAATATTTGATTTCAAAATCAACCGAAATTGCAGAAATGAGAAAATAACACGTGTAGAATGACAATGATGACATTGACAGATGTCTACTAACCATCGATTCACATTTAAAACATTTTTCTACATTGGGCGTGCGCTCAGAGCATAGAATACTTATATTCATACATCTGTGGGCGTGCGCTATACACATTCAGCCGCTGCATTTACGAGAAGTCGTATCTCATATTTTTAATAAATTATAAAAAATAAACGAAGCGATGAATTGCTAAAATATTGAAATTAGTTTTTTAAAATACTCTATATTTTCGAAAAATAAAATATAAATGGGGGGTTAAAAAAATGAACAATCCTAATTGCAAAGTCGGTTTCTCAGTCTCGGCGATCATCAATATTCTGTTTGAGAGCGACTTGGAACACCTTCTTTTCGCAACTAACGTTTGGCAAACTGATTTATTTCATGGGCATCGGGTAGTAACCCTATAGGTTAGTTTATAGAAATCCTGAAATATTTAACAGTTTCAGAAATATTAAGAGGTCGAGAAATGAAAAGATGCGAAATGAATCAGGCTGCCAAATGTTAGGTTGGGAAACATTAGTGAACCGAGCGACTTATATAATACCTTTCATTTCTAATTCCATGATATTATTCTCAAGTTTGTCCTGGTATGCGTAGGGTATTGGTCGTATTGGATAAGATCTTTTTACTATTGGTGAATGGTTTTTCATCTTAATTTCGTGCTTATAACAATTTGCTCTTCCTAACTTGGAATCGAAAACTTGTTTATGTTTCATAAGTAGAGTATGAAAGGCTTTCTCTTCTGGCTCTTCCAATGTAATTGCAGTTTTATATGTACTCTGTTTTTCTGATGTCTGTAAGCTCTCTATACAGCCTTGAGTTTCCCATCCTATTTCATCTTCACGTCTATGAAAAGGTACCAAAACGCTAATTTCTTTGTATTGAAGACCTATCCCGCAACTACCCCTCTTGAGCTTGATTGTTACCTCGTGTTTCGTTTAGCCAATCAAATCCTAATATTAATGGACATCTTAGATCGGGTATTACTACAAAGCTGACTTCCATTACAATATTACTAATCCGTATCGGTAATAAAGGTGTCAAAGCGGACCCCGAACTCCTTTAGGGCACAACCGGGAATAACGCTAGGATGATGATGATGATGTATCGGTAATAATATCATCTTCTTTATGTCCTTACTTTTGTGTCCCGATGCAGACATCATTTGGAAGGTTTTAATGGGCATCATCGGAATATTAGGGTATTTTTATGTATTTCCTCCCACAGTCCTATAGATATAGCATTAATATCTGCTCTAATAATGCGGCTATTTCAAAATCTCCTACCCTGATTACTATCTCGGCCTTGAATATTTCTTGTTCTTTATCATCAGAGTTTTTCTCAAATACAGTCGTGATCACCTTGTTCCCTGACAATTCGCGATGCTCCGCTCTTAATGTTAAAACATTGACCAGATCATTTAGTCGTAGTAGCTTTTTAATTTTTTCTCGACCGAACCATTACAAGTGATAATTCACTTTAAAAACAAAGTTTTAACCGACGAAAAATCAATCATCCCCTATTTTCCTACCCTTAAGGTTGGTTTTTTTTTCCAAATTTATATGGGACCAACTTCGGGGTATAAATAAAAAAAAAATCCAATCATATCCAATCCCTTTCCAATAAAAAAAGAATTATCAAAATCGAACTACTCTGTAAAAAGTTATGCGTGGTCATACATAAAAAAAATAAAAATACGCGTCGACTTGAGAACCTCCTCCGTTTTTTTCGTCGGTTGAAAAATATGACGTGTTCTTTTTCGACAGGCAAGCAGTGTTACCACCTTGCAAACGAAAATGTCACTGTCCAAACTAAAAGGGCGAACAATTATCTATGCGTGCACTTTCGAGAATGAGGGATGACTGATGGGCTGGCCCGGTCACAGCCTCAAACGTACGCGACGGCATCGACAGCCGAAAGGTTCCGATCGCACACGTCGACAAGCGGACGGGGCCGATCGCAACCGAACGGTGCCGATCGCAAGTGAACGGAGCCGATCGCAAGCGAACGGAGCCGATCGCGTGTCGCAGCATACTTTCGGTGACGTTCACATGTCGCGGAAGACGCCCGCGTTCAAGCTGTTGTGCGCAACTTGCTAATGTAGACTTAAATACAGTACATACGTATATGATTCAGTATCGTTTAAAGACTATAATAGTATTTTTCACAATCGTGTTATAATAGAGAGCTTTTTAGTCAAGTTGCTGAGTGGCCTAAGTAAGGTACGAGATTAAAAAGCTTGATTATAACACTATTGTGAACAATACTTTTTGTACGAGCTCATTAAAATTAATTTTCTACGAGTCAACTGAACTAATTAAACAAACTCGATACTGTTGAAACGAAGTGCAGCCTATCGCTCGTACGCTCGTTGATTTCTTAAGGGTTTCTAATTCGACTTGAAACTACATACGCGACACAAAAAATCTGCTGGCGGCGCAACGTTATCGTAATTCTCCCCAGTAACGCACACCACTACATTTCACGCACACTATCTCACTTTACTGTGACAGGTCACTGACCTAAGATTTAATTTATTTTTAGTGACATAAAGAATTTGAACCAGTCACCAACCTCCTCAGAGAAACTAAAATTGTCAAAACTGTCAAAACATCTTGCTGGAAAATGACAGTGACTTATTTATATTTTCGTATTTCGTATATCGCAACAGGTCAAGAAAGTTGTGCTGAGCCAGAATCAGAAGATTATCGCATCTAAAATTGGCCGAAAGTTTGAAATATCCTTCACTTTCGGTCAAAATTATAAGGGTAGGTATATTTACGTCATGTGACAACAGTACGAGAAAAGTGGCATCATTTAGCACTTTAATCGTAGAGAGAGTAAAACTTAGTCTGTCAGTCCTGAAATGGCTGGAAGTACCTACTTGGCAGATGGTGTCAAAGGTGCCTGGCATTTTATCGTGTTGTCATGAGACGTAGGCGTATTGGGAGTGGGCTGACGGTCTATTAGATATATTTCGGTGGGTGACATACAATTGAAAAGTCAATGCTACCTAGTACCCACGTTAGATTGACAACTCTACGCGGCTTTCACTAAGGTGCAAAATCGCATGAAAATAATCAGAAGAACATAAATTACAATTTGCTATGATTTTACCAACTTCTACAAAAAATATCGATCTTCCAGTATACGTTTTAAAAGAATCCATGAATAATGAAAGTGATTTCAAAAAATTACGTAGCGAGGAGATTCGCATGCCGCGAACAAAAGTTCCACTTATGACTTTAAAATAAACAATAGGACATAGTATTCTAAGGACATAGTTTAGAATGAACCTTGAAGAAGTGTGTGTATTTTACAACCCGACTATCCGCGGTCTTATAAAATAATTGCTACATCACATCATCATCATCACCGCGTGTGGGCATAAATAAAACTGACCCATGGTATTTTATGAATTTTTTTTTATTTATGAATTGACTGTAGAACAAAATTAGGGCTTTAATTAAAAAGCCCACACGGAAAAATAAGACTCGAGGATATTCTCAACCCGAGGCAATATATTATCTTGAAAATATTTTCTCCAGACAATTTTTTATTTCCTTCATCAAAACTAAGATTCTCCACTTAAAAAGATCGAGTTTTCTTAATCTAGAAATACAAAAACATATTGTTTTAAGAGCATGTTCTTAAAAAAAGACAATATGGAGATCTTCATTCGAGTAATCCATATCGTTTCGGGGCAATATAAATATTTCTTTGAGCAAGATTATTTCTTTTTTAATTCAAAATAGATATCTTCACTTAAACACGATTTTGATTTTCACATGTACCATTTTTTCTTTAAAGGGAAGTCTTTATCTTTGGATAGATTAAATAACTGTTTTAAAATGAGATTTTAAATTATTAACACAAAGCAGTCTTCATTCTTAAAACAAAATCATTTAATTCTTAATTTAAGAAAATATTTTTTTTAAAGATCTTGGTTTCAGTTGCCTATATTGTCTTAGAACTAAACAATTTTTTTATTTCAAGTAAGTGGCTGTTTCAGTTTAATATCTCCTTTTTTACATCAAATGAGACATGGCTTTCAGAAAAGACATTAAAATCTTGTTTAAATTGATTCAAATTCTTGATTCCAATCGGGCATATGTTACGAGTGTCTTCGATGAAGAACTTCTGATTCTTGAAGTAATATATTGTGTTTTTTAAATTGATAGTTCTGTTGTCCAATTAAAAGAACATGTCTTCACTTATTGAATCTGTACAATGTCGGCTCAAGAAAATTGATATTTTTTACGTAAGAGTTCCATTTTCTTGACACAAAAAATATGGTGTTATATAAAAAATATATATTCTTAGAACTTTCTGCAAAAGTTTTATCAGTTAAAGAAAATAAATTGCTTTACATAAGAGGTGCAATTTATTGACTTGTCAAGAACGAATCACTCGATAGTGAAGTGACGTGATATTACCGATATCGAACCTAAGCAAAGCCAGTAAAGGCTTTTGAGCATTTTCTCGAGAAGGGATTTGAAAAAACCTAACTTAAGAAAATAAATAAATACTTAGAAAATAAGAGAATAAAAATATCTTTATTCCAAACTGTTTCACATCTATATAATATTAGTAAGTCTTATTCTATGTTAGTATAGATATAATTATTTTCTTATTAAACCCTATATTGTGCAATACTATACTTTAATAGGAAATGGTTTTCAACATGATACGTATTTTTTTATATTTAATTGCTGAAAGACCGTCCTACTCAAACAAAAGGTCGTAGTCTCCCGAAAATAACGGTGTATCAAGAGATGCTCTTTGGTCGTCAGTATACTCTCTATAAAGCGGTCTGTCAACTACGGAACCCTACTACACTGCACGTGGCCCGACCGTAACCGGTTTTTTACCCGACTGCGCGAGTGGGTAATGTGTTATCAACCTATGTATGTTTGTTTGAATCTTTGTGGCACTCTAGATACCAAACGCGTGGTCGTTTGAATCTTGCATGTGTCATTAAAAAAATTACAGTACCTAATCTAAATTCAATATGGAGACCACTAGGTGCCATATTGTGACAAATATAAAATTAAAGACGAACTATATTATAATAAATACTTTATTTACGACCAACATGGGATCATGGTGTTAGTAACAATTGTATTACTTATTAAACTAGTGTTAGTACATTATATTATTAACATCATTATTATCATTATTATTTATTTCTGCGTGCATGTATCATGCAGCAGTTGTTCATGTACAGGCCATCGATCCTGTCCGCTATCATGCTCAGAATGCTGTTGGAGCTAGCCCGCACTCTGCGCACCAGGGATGTAGCTCGCTTGCGCATAGTGGCGTAGAAGCAGTCTACCCGCGCTTCTGCAAACATCCCTGATGCGCTACAGAATCTGGGCAGCCCCATCAGCACCCTGAACGCATTATTAAACTGCACGCGCAGAGCGCTATACCGTTTATATGTATAATCTGCCCACAGGCTGCCTGTATAGAAGGTAGTACAGTAAGCTTTAAAAAGAGAAAGTTTTACTTCTTTTGAGCAGTTAGCAAACCTGCGAGCTATCATATTCGCTCGAACGGACAGCGCTCTGCGCTCGCGCTCAATATCTGCGTCATCTTTAAGGTCTGTGGTCACCAAATGCCCCAAATATTTAAACTGCTCAACTATACGCAGTGGTTGACTATTTAATTTAACAGGTGGAAACATTGGTGTGCATTTGCCCTTGACCCCAAAGACGACGCATTCGCTCTTGTTCACATTGTAAATTAGACCATGGCTCGCGGCATACCGCTCGCAGATGGAAATAAGCTTGGCAAGTCCACACGCAGAGGCACTCAGCAACACCATGTCGTCAGCGTAGCTTAAGTTGTTAACGCACACTTCGTCTATGTGACAACCGGTACGGGTGTTGCTGAGCTCCTCTATAAGCGCATTCACATAGAGGTTGAATAGCTTGGGTGACGTCAACCCAGGGGGCGTCAACCCAGGCTCACGCCACACTCAAGCCCATATGGTTGCGAGCATGCACCCGACCATCTCACGACATTGACCTGATTATGGTACCAGTACTTAAATATGCCACTCATATCAGCTGGCATCTTCAGATCATCCAGCTTCTGCCACAAGATGTCATAGTGAACCAGGTCAAATGCCTTGGATAGATCTAGGAAACATGAGTATATAGCTGTTCGCCTGTCAGTGTAGTACCTGACGGTCTGCTTCAATGCCAAAATGGCACTCTCAGTGGATAGCCCTGGTTTATAACCAAACTGATTATCATGCACTGTTAGATATTTATCTATTCGGAAGTTCAGCAGACCATCAAGCACTTTAGCGACTATGGTGGCGAGCGAGATAGGTCTATAGTTACTCTTATCACTGACGTCACCAGTTTTGTTTTTCACTATTGGAACCACCACGGTCCTCATCATGTCGGCAGGCAAGTAAGTGTGGTTTATACAAAACGTGTATAACATCGCCAGTACTCTATCTTATGTGTCTATATTATGTGGTAGGTATCGGTTCAAAATCATTATTAGGTTTTTCTTGTAATTTTTCACTAAGAATGACCATTTAGGATAGGTATTATCTACGATTCAAAGTTTGTTAGCAACCATAAAGGAGGTAGCTGCCTACGAAGCCGGAGGTCCCGGGTTTGAATCCTGGTAAGGGCATTTATTTGTGTGATGAGCACAAATATTTGTTCCTGACTCATGGATGTTTTCTATGTATTTAAGTATTTATTTATCTATATAAGTATGTTTATCGTTGTCCAGTACCGATAGTACAAGCTTTGCTTAGTTTGGGACTAAGCCGATTAGTGTAAGATAGTAAAAGAAAAAAATACATAAAAAAAAATTTATTAATTGAGTTTTGTTGTATTTGTTGTAATAGCGGCAACAGAAATACATCATCTGTGAGAATTTCAACTGTCTTACTATCACGGTTGTTGAGATACAGCCTGGTGACAGACGGACAGACGGACAGACAGACAGACAGGCAGACAGACAGACGGACAGCGGAGTCTTAGTAATAGGGTCCCGCTTTACTCTTTGAGTACGGAACCCTAAAAAACAGTCCAGTTAAGGACCTCTTCCTTTTTTAAAGCTGGCTAAAAATACAATGATACATGTAATATTTTTGGTTCGTGTTTAATTTACGATATTTTACCGATAAGTTTAATATGCATGGTACAACACTATTGTATCGAGTGCGTGCGACTTTTGTATCTTATCTATGCTAGAGCGTAGCGTACCTTACGGACGCCATAATCGCCATATTGTTTGTGACCTGTGTTGTGTTTGTGACGGTCGACGCGCGAGCGACGGGATGCGGATGCGCTGCTTTGCAAAATGAAAGATTTACTAACATTGTGGAGCTTACATGAGTAGGTAATAGAAGCATTTAAAAGTAAGTACTTACTTAACTGTAATTTTGGGCTCGATTCTAGGTCTTTGTTAATTCCTACGCTACGCACGCTAAAATTAAAGCTAAAGCGTGGTGGCAGCAGTTTCTTCAAATTAATACCTACCTAAATACCTGTATTGTATCAAATAAGTCGACTAATTGGGTCGTCCATTTGTCCGCACGTTTTCTGATTGTATTTTTTACTGTTCTGTATTGTTAACAGGGAATTTGTTAACAACAACGCCCTGTGGTAAAGCACCTTACAGTATTATGCTGTCAATGGCTGTCTGGACACAAAGCGAAGAAATCGGTTGACTGATACTATTATTAGGCACTTGTATACGCATATAGTATAGTTTTATACAAACCACAATATTATACATTTAAATATATATCATATACCTCAGGTTTAGATTTGAGTGGTGGTTTTAAATGTCATTCTTTGTTTTGCAGTAAGTTAGCACATGAGGATTACAATATAATCGCAGGAAAAATCATAACCCTGTTTCCTAAGGAAATGGCAGCAACATATTTTACAAAACCAATAAAAAAAAGTGACTCCCATACTATACTGGTAAATCTGCCAGAGGAAAACTAATAGATAAAGTCAGGAATATCCTTTTTGAATCCGGGGAGCGTAAGCGGAAGACCGATGACACATCGACAGAGCCTAACAATAGTAAAAAGCCGTCACTGAGTACATCACAGCCTGGTGAGTATTTAGAATTTTTAGAACTCTTTATTTAATTGAGCATTTAATGACCAAATAAATTGGCATATATCTTTATTTTCAATGGTACATAAGGGAGCTCTTGTATTTTTTTAATCATTGCTCTGATGTTTATTATGATGATTTGCCCCGGTCTAGTCCTCCCCCTACCATGATGCAGAGTGTACTTGAGTTTAGTTGATGTTTATTGTGTAGTATAATTATGTTATAAATTGTTGTCTAAAACAGTATATCATACATAGTGTTATTTAATATTTATAAAACAAAATCTTTTTTTAGAATTGCACAGAGAAGATATTGAGTGGCTTTGCACCCACCATGAACCATGGCCAGAGGTTCTGGAAAAGTGGAGAGCAACTGCTGAGGCACGCCATGCTCAGGAGTATAAAAATATTGAAGATATGGTTGCCCAATGGAGCATCCTAAATAATGCAAGCGCAGTGGAACTGGTAAGTTTCTAATTTATAAAATAAAATATTGCAATCTTCGAGGTACCATCATGTATCAATGTTACGAAGAGTCACATGTCAAAGCATTTTTAGGGTTCCAGACCAAAAATGTAAGCACGGAACCCTTATGGTGCGACTCCGTCCGTTTGTCCGTCACAAAGTTAAATATCCCAGGAACTAAGGTAAAAGTACCCTTCACCGGATCTGCCGTATCGCCGAATTTCCCCTATTTTAAGCTGTAAGTCGAGTAGTTACAGCTAATATTAAGTTGTGATTTTTTTCGCCGCTAGCTAGATACCTATGCCTTCCTCTACGCGGCAGAAACGGGCGTTTCGCACCTCAGTCGGGCCGCGATTATCGATCGAGCTGGTCGATTCGTATGGGACTCCTTACGGAAATCGGTAAGAAATTGAGTTAACTTCTTAAGGTCATAAAACCTTTAAGAGGCAAGTTTATGAGTGAAAATTGGGTTTTGTGGTTTCATTATTTAATTGGTTTTAGATATTTGTGCAAACAAGTTCATTTAGTGCAGTAATATTTGAAGAATTTAAATAAAACGTGGATTCGGTGAAGGGTCAACCCTCGTTTTGACTTGAAGGTTTTTACGAACAGCGTCCGGAATCAGGGAAACCGTATCTTTTTGAGATTGTTTATTTATAAGTTGTACATAAACTATTTATATTAGCTAATTTGCTTTTCAAATAACTAAAAGTATAGCAAATTTTATGAGCAATTACCGAACATTGATAATCTAGATAGATTTATGTAAAACTGTGTTTGAAATTAATCATTTTTAAGACTTTTTGACGTTAAAATAAGCTATTTGGTAAGGTAATTAAAAAAAAATCATAACTCTTATTTTACATAATTAGTATCAAGAGCCGTATGTATTTATGGTTTCGCAATAAGTTCTAATTCCTTGTAAAAATATAAGGTTCGTAATTATAACATAACTAATACGATATAAACACTATTTTTGAAATTCTGTTCGCGTGTTAGGTTCAAAATAATTTGCTTGCCCAATTCACCGAACGGGCGTTCGGTTAAACGTTCCCATAGTGCCTGCTACCGAATCCACGTTTGTCTCAGCCGTGCTATTATTTGGTGTTTTATCGAAATATCAACCTTATTAAGTTACAACCTAGGTCGATATTAATGTGTATTATTTTTCGAACGTTCTTGTAACGGCCAGCGGCTCCAAACATTTGACGCCCAGCTGCGGAGCTGGAACAAACTTGTACGGTACTAATAGTACATTATGATACAAGTGTGCTAAGTTGGACATTACACTCGAGTCGGTTTTTAAGCCTGAGCCGAAGGCGAAGGCTTAATGGAGACGAGAAGTGTAATGACCAATGCTCACGTGTTTCATACTACGTTTTTCAACACATTTGCGAGGAAAAAAAAAAAAAATGAAAATGTTAAAAGATATGTCGTACCCTTGGTAAAACAAAGCCACATCTGCAAAAAGTCTACTTTACAGGAGAGAGGTTTAAAGATTGCGTGATTGAATTTTGAGGATAACTTTTTTGCGTTTGAATGAAACTTCTTATGATTTTGCTTATGTTTTTATGTACATGCAACTAATTGCATGCGTTGTATTCCTTCTTGTTTGATGCATTATTTTTGAAAATCGTATGACAGATGTGCATATATGGCATTGTTTTACCAACTATCAGCTAACGTATGTGCTGATCCGTCGTTATTTAACGAAATACTACGTAACGTATGTGCACATGTGTCGTTGTTTTATGAAGCACCCTATGAGGTATGTAACGATACGACGTTTTTCCACAGTAAATCTTCAATAGTATTAGGTCGCATTAGCATGAACCAAGAGATATCTTTGTAAAACAAAACATGTAAGCACTTATAACTTTAATAACTAACATAATAACTCAATTCTGACTAACAAAACATGCCTTGGTTCGAAATAATTTTAAATAGTCATGGTTTGGTACTAAAGTGTAAGGGCATGAAAAAAACAATGTATTTAATCAACATGATCATTTTAATTGTAATGTTACGAATAAAATACTTTTTATTGTAGTACTCTAAAACAAAAACTAAAATAAACATAAAAAACTCTAACTCTTGTAACTAGTTGACACAAAATAACATAAAAAATACAAAAACTATAACTTCTAGGAAATTAAAAGAATATAACAGCAATGATTTAAATAAACAGTACCCGTAATTGTAAAATTAGCAAATAAAATAACTAAGAAAACAAAACTTTCTTTTTTATAATTAAATAACCACCTTGGTTCTTACATAAACAATCAAAACAAAAAAACGACCTTTTTCTCACATAATATTATCATCAAATTGAGATCATCATTAAGCAGTAGCATCACATAATAGGTTTTAAAAACTTACACAAACATTTAAACGTTTTAATCAGATCAAACGAGGCATTATTACCTTTATTAGCCAATTTTAAAACACCTTATTCGCTGTCATATTCATCAGTAAAGCTAGGGTCCGACTCCTGGTCTGGATTAGTTCTAATATCGATGGTGTTTTGTTTAGGCAATAATTGATCATAAAATGGCACGTACTCATCAGGTATGACACCCTGTTGACATAAACTAATGAGATCATTATACTTAGCGCTACTTAAAGGCAAAGGTCCATCATTATACGCTTTCGCTAACACTATAGGAACTATTTGTCTTCTTGTTCTATTCCTAACTACAACACTTTGGTCATTTTCGTTTAAATTATATTTCAATTTCAGTCTAAAGGGGTCAGATTTTGTTACAGATATTTCTTTCACACTCGTCCATCTTATCTTTTCACCCTGAGTATTTTTCAGCCACAGCCGACCATTTATTTGCTTTTTAACATCAAAAAAGCTCTCTTGTTTCATATTTTTGACCAAATACGGTTCATGGTCAGGTGCTCTAGCCCATCTGACAAGAAGCTTCCACTCTTCAGGAGTATAAATAGTCTTTAATGACGAGGCCCTTTCAATTGTCGAATGGACACTGTCACCTTCGTTCTGGGTATGCCCCACCTCAAGAAATGTATGCGATATATCTATATTATACTTATTAGCAGCATAAGTATAGGTAAAGAAAACAATTCGATTTCGGTTCTGTCCAGTACAGTTATCCGACCAAAACCGGAACTCTTCAACACCTCTCTGAACATGCATGTCTATATAATCCAATAAACAACTGCTTACTTCATTAGATCCCCTTCCAGCCACAGTCTCATCCCACATATAGCACACAGCTTTTTTTGTACCCATGTCAAAAACTGTAAAATTAAGACACGCCAATTTCCGCTTTTAATATAGAAGGCTTACTTTAGCATGAGGACAAACCAAATTTTTTTCAAAATCAAAAACCGCAGTCAAAATCTTTCCATTAGATTCAATAGCGTCCTTCTTGTCTATTTCCTTTTTTTCACGCGCTAAACTTTTGTTTTCAAGGTGTTTGTTCTGAGAAGAAATTTCATCATCAGTAGGTTTTTTTTTATTTTTGAAAACATGGGATGTTTTACACTGGTCTTTTTTTGGAATAAAACGCCCCAAGTTAAATTTATCCCGAACGATTTCTCTGTACTGTCGCTCGGTGTTAGCTTTTGTGTCGTACTTTTCTGGGTCAAACCATTCTTTATAAAGCTGGAACATACGAGAAATAGTTGGCGCTCCCTCTAAATACAATTTTTTTGTTTTTTTTCGTAAATAGTGCGACTCTACTGGGGCTAATGCCTTAACATGGTCAACAACACCTTGAATCATACTTTCGTTTATTACAACTTTATGGTTTTTGTGACGACCTCTTTTATCCTCTTCTACTTCAGTGGTACCATCATACTTGTCCCACGCTGTTCTTATCATCCTATCACTTACCGCCAATGTGTTAATAAACATGGTTTTACAAACGTCGACAATAGATACTTGTGAATTTTCGGAATTCCCAACAAGAGGCAAATGATATTTGTAAGTAAACTTGCGGTTGTTCGGGGTGTCCTGATTAATCTAGTTTTGGGTCTCCTAATTGCCAAAACTTTTGGAAGACAGCATTGCGCTCAGCGTCAGTTATTTTTTCATAACATTTAAATCGGCAATCGCAAGGGCGTTTTATTCCTTTTTCGAGCATAGTTTTGCCACCTTTAGTAGTATACTCTTGGCCTAAATTCTTTGAGCGTTTTCGTTGGTTTTGAAGCCATTTGTCTTGACCTTTTAACTGTCTTTTTTCTCCTCTCGGGCTTGGAACCATGCATGCTTGGTTTGTACCGTCGGCGGTATTATTTTCCTTGTCGGATTCTTCGCTCTCATTAACAACAGCAAAACTTGACACTTGATCATTTTCGTCATCTGAAGAAGGCATTGGAGTAATAGATATGGCTGGGGACATGCCTGATAACTGTGTAGAACGTTGATGATCCTGGGAAAATGTCCTTGCAATATTTCTCACGCATTTTCGTTTTACGTTATCTGTATTTTTATTAGACGCAAAAAGTTTTCGAGAAAGAGGTGTTCTGTTAAAACTCCTATGCTGGACGTGTTTCGCACAAAATTCGCCGTTACAATCATCCTCACAACTGAAATGCTCAGGGGATGGCATTGGCGTAGGGATATTAACTTCGTCCCGCAGAATGTTCAAAATAGACGTAGATGGAGAGTTTTCCAAGCTGTCAGGTAATTCTATATTAAAGGGAGCACTATCTGGCCTTAAACTGCTACAAGGACTACTATCTGCTACATCTGGCTGATATGGTAGGACCGATTTAGAAATAGTTTCTTTATCGTAAACAGGGGCGACAGAGGCAGGTTGTGTGGCCTCTCCAAGTCATCTTTATCGAAGATTTCTTCATCAGACGAAATGCCCCAAAACTCCGCAACTGCTTTCGAAACTGGAAGTAACACATAAAATAAGCCACTTTCACGTACACATCTTTTAAAACACAAAGTTCATACAGTGTGTGAAAAATAAATAAAAGATAAAATGAGGTTAAAAATGCGTTAGTAGTATTATTTAGGCAAGCTACAAAACAAATAAATATAGAAATGTAACATTTGTACGAAAAACGTGCCTTTTATATGCAATCAAAGTTTTTGAAAACGACGCATCTTAGATTACGACCTAATATAACGACGTAAGTGCACACGCGATACTCACAGTTGCATTATATAACGCAATATCTTCACAAGCGGCCATGAATAGTTCGTATAACAAAGGCGCAAGTAAATATACGGCCAGCATTTAAATACTCGTTAAAATAACGTAATACTGAAGCATAATATCAGGGAAATGTACTTAATTTAGTTTTTTAAAGCATTATCATTCAAATGGCAAAAATCAATAAAAGTATCGTATATGATGATGCGACTGGTTATTTTATTGCTATAATCAGTACCCAAACAGCCGTATGCGTACTTACAATTGTTTTGCACAAAAGTATCTTATTAACATTTTAAAATTACTCACGGTCGAAACTTTTCTTTCCCGCATCCATTTTTGCCAATTTCGATCCAACGCGCGACACATGCTCACAGTCCGGTAACACTGACGCGACTGACATTACGACGGCGCACGCGCCGCACATCGCTCGCGGAAGCGACGTAAAACAACGAAGCATCCGCACTTGTAACACTATTTTACGTCCACTGATAACTTACGTCGTTTTCCGAGTAAATTATCTCAGGAACTAAAAAAGTTAAAAATAAAATTCTTTTCGTGTATTGTAGAACGCATTTTTTTAAGGCTATTTCCATAATAAAATCACTTTTGACGTATCGTCACATATTGCATTATTTTACCAAGGGTACGATGTAATGAAAAGGCACTAGTGCGATAATGTAATGTAAAAGTCACGGCATGGGTAATATTCTGCATTATTTTGCTAATATTTAAAAAGATGTGTAATGAAAAGGCACTAGTGCGATAATGTAATGTAAAAGGCACGGCATGGGTAATATTCTGCATTATCAGTGTAAATACGCTGTAATAAGACCTACTTTACGAGCAGGTGTGTTGAAAAATATAATATATGTACGGTTTTTTTATTTTATTTTGAAACAATATATATTTAGTACAATAAAAATATGATTAATTATTGTTAATTTGATGCTTATTATATTCTGTTAGAACTTTTTGTTTTTTGACAAGTTACAAGCTTTTATTTAGTTTCACCTGCCCCGTTGTCTGTCTGTCTGTCTGTAATCAAATCTTGCAAGTTTAATTTGACCCACTTCCCAGTTTCCGATTGAGCTGAAATTTTGCATGCATGTATAAATCGCGTGACAATGCAATATTATGATAACGTGGAGCTGATCTGAAGATGGAGCTGGAAGGTGGCCATAGGAACTCCGTAATAAAACCACATAACCCCATCGAGTTTGGGCTCGTTTGATTCGTCTTGATGAGTACTTTGTCTTCAGATAGTTTCCAGGGTCTGATGATGGAGCTGGAAGGTGGCCATAGGAACTCCGTAATAAAACCACATAACCCCATCGAGTTTGGGCTTGTTTGATTCGTCTTGATGAGTACTTTGTTTTCAGATAGTTTCTAGGGTCTGATGATGGAGCTAGAAGGTGGCCATAGGAACTCCGTAATAAAACCACATAACCCCATCGAGTTTGGGCTCGTTTGATTCGTCTTGATGAGTAATTTGTCTTCAGATAGTTAACAGGGTCTGATGCTGGAGCTGGAAGGTTGCCATAGGAACTCCGTAATAAAACCGCATAACCCCATCGAGTTTGGGCTCGTTTGATTCGTCTTGATGAGTACTTTGTCTTCAGGTAGTTTTCAGGGTCTGATGATGGAGTTGGAAGGTGGCTGGTAGGATCTCCGTAATAAAACGACATAACTGCATCGAGTTTGGGCTCGTTTGATTCGTCTTGATGAGAACTTTAACCTTATAGATGGTGTAGCGGCAAATCGCTACCCTCTCCGCTCCGCTTATGGCGCTTCTGCCACGCAGCGGAATCACACCACCGGTCCCGAGACAAAAGGCATACGTCACGGCCTGCTCCCGGCGGCCGGCGCTCACTCGTCGATCCACCGCCCGCGTATGCGCCCGCGCACCTTATTTATATCGCTGCCGCTTACGATAAGCATTTTGTATTTATTTAATTCATTCTCTCATTATAAGTTAATAGTTTTCAAGCGTGCATATTTATTTCTTGCTTCTTCGTCAATGCCCTAGCTTCGCTACAAAGTTAAGCTGTAGGTAACCACGCGAGATACTACAATGGTATGAAATTAAATACACCTACTAAAAAGTTAAAAATAAAAATATAAAGAACAACTATACATCCTAACAATTCATTTCAAAAGTATAACTAGTTCAATACCTACATATTGTGTATAAATATTGTAACATTTTTGTCTATTTATTATAAAAAAGACATAATCAACTATACTCAAAACATTAACATTTGTTAACAGGCAAGCCGCAAAATGAATACAAGTAAAAAGAAACTTAAGTACACAGATGTGCAGCTACAAAGTGCTATATCAGCCGTTAAAGAAGGCATGAGTATTTCAGAAGCTTCACAAAAATTCTGTATTCCAAAAGCTACTCTTCATGATAAAGTAAACAAAAAATATCCTGAAGGTGCAACTCCGGGTGCACACACTGTGCTCAATCAAAATGAAGAAAAACAACTTGTAACTTGGATACTGTACCTTAGCGATGTTGGGTTTCGAATAACAAAACACAATCTTATTCACTCAGTGAAAAATCTTGTGGCCAACTTACAAAGAGAAAACCCTTTTAAAAATGGCAGACCTGTTCGGCATTGGTATGAGGGTTTTATGTCCAGACACCCCGAGCTTTCAACGAGAGTATCACAAAGTCTTACTGCCCCAAGAGCTAATATTACGGAGGAATCCATTCGAGCATGGTTTAATAGCGTCGAAACATATTTAAAAAAAGAAAACTTAGAGGAAGTTTTGACTGATCCGCGGCGAATATTTAATTGTGATGAATCAGCATTTTATTTGAGTCCCAAAGAAAACTCAGTAATAGTAAAAAAAGGCAGCAATAGAGTTTACAGTAAAACTGCCAACGATGAAAAAGAATGCCTCACCGTTTTGATAACAGTTTCAGCGGACGGAAATATGCAGCCGCCTTTAGTTATATTTCCCTACAAACGAACACCAGCTAGCGTTATATTAAACATGCCACCTAAATGGGGAATTGGTCGCTCAGATTCCGGTTGGATGACTGGGGAAACTTTCTACGAACAGATAACAAACGTTTTCTATCCCTGGCTGATTGATTACAACATTCCTCTCCCAGTAATTTTATTCATGGATGGCCATTCATCACATATCAATTTGCCGCTATCCGAGTTCTGCCGAGAGAAAAAAATAATCTTAGTTGCGCTCCTGCCCAACTCCACGCACCGTCTTCAGCCGCTAGACGTCGCAGTTTTTCGTCCATTAAAGCACCACTGGAAAAAGCATAGACAAACCGATCAATCAGATAGAAAGTTAAGAAAAGAGGATTTTTCGAAAGCGTTGGATCAGTGCATAAAAAATGTTGCGTTAAGTGGCGCAATAATTAATGGCTTCAGAATTTGCGGTTTGTCTCCTTTCGATCCAAATAGTATTGATTATGCGAAACTTATTAAAAAAGTCACAACAAGTAACAACAATAGTACAAAAGAACTGCCGACCAAGACAACAAGGACAATAGGTACATTACTAGCTGAAGTGGAAATGAGAATTCCAGAAACCGAACTCGAAGAATTCCGGATGTGTGGAGACACGTGGTTGGGTAATTCTAAAAATGAAGTATTATTTTTGGAAAAAAATTAATGATGAATGTTTAGAACCAACATCTGACCACGAAGAAACACTCAATGCAAATTTGAATCAACTATACCAAGTTGACTTGGACTGCACCGCTGACTGGTTAAGTGTCAACCGGATACAAGCATAGCCCTCGATACACAATTGCCTTCACTACATACTTGCGAAGATTCCAATTTTATCGAAGATATAGTCCTCGATGCGCAGTCGCATTGCCTCTCTGAAAACATTACCGAAAAAACAACCACGACTAACAGTCACTTAATAGACGGCATCAAATCGTGTCACTACACGGGGCCTCCAGAATTGTACCACGTGACTCCACCAAAAACCATCCAACCTGGCAATCGATCCGTTCTAGCCGATATATCAAATCAAGCTTGCCTCTCTGAAAATACTAACGAAATAATGAATATGTCAGGAACTTCAACGGCGCTAGAAAATGTTCATTTAAACCATAAAAGTCCTATCGAAAAAAACCAGCCAAGTGATATCATGACTCCAGAATCGCTCCACCAGACTCCAGTAAAAGCAATCCAAGCTGAGAGCCGGTCGGTCCTAACTCCACTAAAAACTGTTACTTTTGAAGACATGGCTGTTTTACAGAACCACACGTACAGTACTCCAGATAAACTTCAGGAAAATAGTACTGAGAGAAACACCCCAAGTTGTAGTAGTAATCGCAATATCCCGACACCACTAAAAAATATTAGGACACCATTTAAAAATGCTTTGTTTTGGCCAAATGCACCGAAAAAAGACGACAAACTTAGAATTATAAAGAAACTTACACCCACAGTTGCAACATCTGAAGAATTTATTGCCTATCAGAAAAAAATTGATGCTGAGAAAAAATAAAAAGAAATAATTAAATCTGAAAAGAAGAGTAAACGAATTAGCTCTACAAAAGATGTCCCAACCAAAAAGAGAAAATTAACGAAAGGTAACAACAGTCAACAGTCACCAATCTCGGATACAGCAGAGCCGTCGACATCTACGACAAATAAAAGAACTGTGGGTGATTATGTTGTAGTTAATTATGAAGGAGAGTTCTTCCCAGGAATAATAACAGAAACCAAAAGTAACGAAACCCTGGTGAAAACTATGGCCATGAGTGGATTAAATTGGAAATGGCCCAATAAAGACGATATTGTAGGTTACACAGACAAAGAGATTGTATGCAATATAAAATGCCCAAAGTCAATTAATAAACGGGGTGTTTATTCTGTTCCCGAAATTGAAGAATTAAGAAATAAGTGAAAAAAAAGTAAACAAAGATTCGTAAGTTAAGTAACATACTGTTATTGAAATAGGTTTAGGCTGGCATAAAATAACATAAAAATTGCAGTGTTTTTAATGAAGCCGTTTTTTGTTTTGTTGGTTTTCACCCTAAACTAATTTTAATTTTATTGGTGCCTTTATATGCGCAAGTTTTTATTTCTATGATTTGAATTTTAATAAGTTACTCTTATAGCCTAAGCAAGCATTTCAGTATTAACCCTTAAATTGACAACGTTAATCACACTGTACACTCACATCTTTTAAAATAGTGACAGAAATTGAGGGCATATTTGAAACTACCCTCATTACAAAATAACAACTAATGTATCTTTGTTGCGTAAAAAAATATGTATGCACTTGTTATACTTCAAATAACTTGTTAGTGTCAAAATGAAGTCGACACGGAAACACTTGTCGTCAGCTCTGGTAGATTTAAAACCTTTTTTGCAAGATTTTTGTTCTGACCTATTGCATGTTATGTATTTCTTCACATAAACAAGAACAAGGGAAGAAAATGGCATAGTTTATAGATATGCATACTGCTAAATAAAAGTTTGACGGGCTGTAAAGTTACTACGTACATTGTGGTTACCGTTGCCAATTGTATTGTAAACTATTAGCGTCGGCGGACGGTAACCACAGTGTACATTGCCAAATATACAGCAACTTTCTTGAAATATGTGTTGGTAATTACACTGTACGTTGCCGGCTCCATAGGCACACTCATATATCATTTTTCAGATGATTTTTCAGTTTTATTTATTTATAATATATTACATTTAATCTTATTCTTGTAATTGTGTCTGCGGTGCTTAAATTGAACGCGTTTACATAAGGCCTTGGCACCGTTATCCAATGTATGTTCCGATGATACGTCTGCTTCCGAAGATGAACCTGACTTTTTGCAACCGCCTGATTTATCTGATTCTTTCATAAATTCAGATACACCTTCACTAGACTCATCATTTGAAAGGCTTATTTTGCTTGATAGCAGTGAAAGTTGCTTGATGGCTCCGTCAACGACACTTTTGTAAAAGGAGCTGTTGACTAAATACAGTGTTGTAATAACACTGTGTTGAAATTGTAAGTACTATTGAAGATATATCTCACTTACGCCAGTGCTTATTGAAGTTTTTCCGTCTACTTCGAAAACGAATTATGATGTTTTGCCTTTGATAGATTCTGTTCAAACCATGTTAACTACCCGCCCGGAGTATTTGCTTTACCCCAGCCTAAACACGCCAGTGACAAGGCCCAGAATGGATAATATATGGATTCTCATCCCAAAGAAACTATTAAACGATTTTCCAAAGAAAATAGATCCAATGTTCTGTGCCCACAGGTCGTAAAACTATATAATAAACACATAGGTGGAATTGATTTGGCCGACAATGCCGACCTGTTCATATTGTATCACGCATACTTTTTAAAAGTAGGAGATGGTAGATATTTAGTCATATTTTCACAGCTCATTGATATGTGTATTAATAATGCATGGATTTTGTATAGAAGAGAAGAAGGGAAAAACAAAACTGCTCAAAAAACTTTCGGCTTGAGATTAGTGAAGGGTTGTGCAGATTTAACAGAACCGTCGTGGATGAAAGGGTGAAAATTTATCGAAAAGGCAGGTTATAAGTTATAAATGAAGGCCCGTTTGACGGACTGTATTCGTAATGATAACGTTGGCCATGTTCCCGAAATCAGAGAAAAAACAGTACGGTGTCGATATTGCAAGGAGGGCGACCATATTTTGCATAAAATGTGACATGCCTCTTTGTATTGTGGCAGGAAAACGTAAAAAAAGAAACTGTTTTAGGCAATTTCATACTAAATACATGTTGTTAGACTTTAAGTTTAATGTGTACCTATTTCTGGTATTAACTCTAGTAAAAATGTATATGCTGTTATTTTGGCAACGTTAACCATAGTGTACGCTTCCGTTTGAGCCATTTTTAATGATTCATTGGCAATGTGCATTGTGGTGCACATAGTTTTTCCGGAAAACGGAAAAACTTAGATTTTTTAACTATTTTTTTAAGGTGTTAATAACCATAATAAAGCTTTTCAATCATCGATATAAATGTTTATCTGTAATTTCATGTCCTGCCAATTTAAGGGTTAATTGTAAGTTTAAGTATTATTCGACTTAATTTTTCCTATTATATTTTTTTATAATTTCTAGCAACAGAAACAACTAATTTCAGACCTAAATCTGCCATATTTAGGTTGTCCATTGTGTATACAAAGTTTCATGCCATTCCAGTTAGCTGTTTTAAATTAAGAACCAAACTACGTTTGCATGGAGAGCATACGGGCGACTCTCAAGGTAATATGGTTATGTGTTAACTTACAACAACGAAGCTAGTACTCGCAAGTTAAGATGGCTCTTAAATTCAGAGCTTATTATTTTACTTTTAGTTTTAAGTTAAGCGAGTTTTAAGTTAACCGACTTCGTGTCACACTGGCAAAATATAGTTTTTAGTTAAAGTGATATGCAACGCCTACAACTTACAATTTGCTAGGTGATTCAAGTTCAATTTATTGCAAGTTCTTTTTTTTATTAAAGAAAAGGATATTTATTTGTTACTGGTTACGTTTATTTTTTGATGTTTAAGTACTTATAATTTAAAAAGTTGATAGCCAAATTAGGTAATAATTTTAAGACTGTTAACGTGTTTTGTAAGTTCGGGTATAAAATTGCCTATGCCAACAAGTGCAATAATCATTTTAGTTTTAGTTTTTTAAGTTACCAGGCTGATGACAGTGAAGCTAAGTTGCGTTTAAATATTGAACTCCTCATTTTAGTTTTAAGTTAACAACTTTATGACACGCATGACAATCGGAATATTTATTTATATATAATGAAAGAAATGTTCACCGCTTACAACTTACGATTTGCTTGATGATTCTAGCAAATCGTATTTTGTTTTAGTTTTAATCAAACCAGTAAACTAAAATAGTTGACAAAAAATATAAAATGTTATTTCAAAAAAGTTAAGTACTTAATATTATTAATAGCATCCAATATTTAATATAGAAAAACTTTTTGAGTTAAAAAACTGTATGAACAAATTTTAGCATACTGTTTTACGGTAAAATGTTGATTAATAACTCGTAAAGAAGGCTGCGCTAAGCTACTTCCGTACATTTGACATATAGCTGGCTTAACAACTAGGTATCCCATGTATGTGATCACACCAAATCTAACCAAATAATTAAAAAATCGTTTAACATTTTGTATTTTTTGTTTACCATGGACTTTACCGGTAATGCTGTATGTTAACTAGTATCAGCATCTTAATATTATATCTTGATCTCTGTTTACTTTCTTATAAGATTACTGTAAGATAAGTATAATTGTATAGAATTTGTTATTTTTTGTTTGTTTATTTCGTTTTAAAACAATTAATGCTAGAAATAGCTTATAATTATTTAATAATTTGATTTTAAAGGCTATAAATATAACCCATTACCAAAGTAATACAAATGTATCGCAAAGACAACATTTTAAGGTGAAATGACAAAAGACACAAAAGACACACACAATATGCGTCAATTGTATTGTACGAATACCTAGTCCCTTTGTGTCTGTGTGTCTTTTGTGGTGTGAATAAATGTCTTATTTCTTTCTTTCTAAATGCGTGTAGTGTAATAGAAATAACAGGACGCGAAGTAGTACTGAATGACATTAAAATAAAGTTTATATAACAAAGTTGTCAAATTTGTAGTGATTTTAAAATTATAATCAGTAATTTGGACACCCTACACCGCACCATGTTATGTCTTATGTCATTTCTCATTCTACACATGTCAATAGAGATGAGGTGACCATGATTTAAGTTTTTAGTCAACATATTTGTACTAAAACACCTTTTTTTCATAAGTACCATGATTACTCAAGACCAATAAACCCTCATGTACTGAGTGGCTACCCTTTAAACAGTGGTAAACAGGTGTTACTCATTACTCCTTAGATGTCACCATTTATAAATAAGCATGCCAATAAGCTATATTAATTTCGCTTTCCATACAAGCATTTTTCTGACAACACTACTGTTTCATTACAAAAGCAATCTCATGCTATTTCTGTTTTATATAGTTGTTTACATAATTCTAACTATCGCGAAGATTACAAAATTTATAGAACCCATGAATAAAACTTTATTATAACAATTTGTAGTTTTAATTTTGCATTGAATAGTTTGACATTATAACGCTTAACTCAACAAAAGTAATGGTATCAAATTGTATAACAAATGTTGTCAGATAAACGTTTGTTAACACATATATGCGTTGCCGGCAGTGAATGCGTTAACAAAATAATGTTGTCAGATAAACGTTTGTTATAAAAAATCACCGAAACATTTACCCATAAAGGTATGTAATGATTTTACGATCAGAAAATAGGTAAGTAATCTAATGAGCTGATTTATTAATTAACAAAAAAAGACGAAAACTAATTTAATATGTTATATTTTAAATTAGTCGTCTTTTTTGTTAAATGTCTACAACTCACAAAGGCAAATTAGTTAAAATATTATTATAAGTACCTATTTATTGTAAATATATATATATATATATATATATATATAACTTTATGTGTTATCTGAACTGAAATACTATTTCCAAGTTTTATTAGTTTGAAAAATTATATCAATTAACAATTTACCAACTAAAGTTTGAGCACCACGCAGCGCCCAAATCCCATACATTTCTTCCCTAGTTCGGTGAAACGGCGCGCCGATTCGGTATTATGTGCAAATCACATTTCTTAGTTCGGTAAATGGTACAAACCACGGAAACCGACCCAAAAAACTTTAAAAATATTTTTAGCATATCTATAAGTATGTTATTAATTTCAAGGTACATTTAAATGATGAGAAATGTATCTAAACCCTATGAAACTCGCAGACCTTATTAAAAAAATAAACATACATCCAGGTCTTAAGCGTTCGGTGAAACGTACTTTTACCTTACTGATGCTATCAATTTGAAATTCGTCCGGAATTATCCTGTATAACGAACACTACCTACAAATCCAATTCAATACAAACTTGGCTACACTGAATTATTATATTTAATGTATTCTCTTTGTTTTTAGGATTCTGCGGATATAAGTAAGACGGTGACCGGTCAAAAAGAAAAAGCCCTGAAAAGAAAACAGCCTGTACAGCCTTATTTGATAATACTAGGGAACCTGCAAAACATTAGACAGTTGTACCTGGTTGTCGATAAAATAAGATATACATTTAGGTCAACACAAAGAGCATTTGACTCATTGTTTAAATGTTATCATGTTTTTAACGCTAAGTACCCCAAAGCAGGTGACCACATTTTACTTATCGTGCAGCGCTGTGTGTATGAAATTGTGACAAAATATGATAATGTTGTGCCGTATATCGCAGACATATTAAACCTAAAATATTTTTTAAAACCATAAAGTGAGCTTTGTGTAGTACACACAGCACAGTGTGATTTGCATTTTTTTTTATCAAGAGTATAGTAGCAGCCTTGACTATGAAGTGTTGTTAGTGTGGTAAAGTTTTAGATGATTTTAAGAAGTATTCATTTCATTAAAAAAATTTACACGGCGTATTCGACTATTTTTCTTGCCCTGAAATTAATTGTAATAGAGTGTATCACAAAAAGCATTCTCTAAAAAAGCACTTACAACTTGTCCATAGAACCAATAATTCTACTACTACCGAAACGTACAAAATACTGTGAATATAAGTGAACAACCTTTATTGCATGATAATGATAACATTCCAAACATTAACAAAGTCTGTAGTCGTAACATTGAAAATGTGGATTCAGACAAACCGGATGGCTCTGTAAAACATGATAAGTTTCAAAATGACCTAAAGTGTTATGTTGACTCCTTTACTTCGAAATTATATAACAGACTTAATTTGTTAAGATTTTGTACACAATAAATTATTCATTCTTAAATAAATTGACATTAGTAAGTAATTTTAGTTTTATTTTTACAACTCCAAATACATTTTTTTTTTTTACAATTGTCCAGATAAATTTTACTATCCAACTTAATTTTTCAGAATTCCTTGTCCTGTGCCAAACAAGTTGTTTCTTGACAAGTATTCAATAACATGTAAGTGCTTATAAAATATATTATCTTAAAGTAACAAAGTTGTATGCTGCTTCTGTGAATTATATGTTATATCCACGAAAATGTAATCTGGTGTGTGAGCGAGACAGCGCCATGCAATTGCATGTTTATAGTGCTGTCTCGCTCGCACACTGCATTACATTTTCTTGAATATAACATAAAATTCTCAGAATGAGCATACAAGTTTCTCACTTTAAGATAGTATATTTTATAAAGGTTCTTCGGTTAAAGTTACATATAATTTTAATCTGAGAAATCATTATCTTAGAAGGAGCATAGTTGTTTCTCACTTTAATACAATATATTTTATAAGTAAATAAATGACACTCTTAAATTACTTAAAGATTACTTAGTATCTCAAGTAAAGGCATTGTTTTCTTCTACTAAGGATCTTCCATTATTATAATAAGATTGTTTTCTTTGGAATGATAGTGTCAACAGTTCAGGCGAAGGTGACCAAAACTCCTGATCAAGAGAATCTTATTCTTGAAGTGATAATCTGCATTCTCTTGGACGGAACAAATCATATCCTCAGACGAATTCAATCTGTATGTCACTTAAAGGAAATATTTAATTAACTTAAATACCTGTTTCTCTTGAATTTAAATTATTTAACGCTTTTGATTAAAGATGAATATTTATTTTGAGTCAAGAATTTATTAAGTTCATTTAAATCGATTGATATTGCTCCAATGTAATAACATTTTTCTTCCAAGAGGGTTTTTCTTATAGTGTAAAACAGGTTCTTTTAAAAATAGCAGAACTCTTTTACAGTAAGAGAATGATATTCTTGATTTAAGAAAACCGCGATCTTCAAATAATAGTATTTTTTTTCAACTAAGCCAATAATAAATTACCGAAACGTTTTTAAAGTCTCTATTCAACGTAACATTTCTTGATATGACGAAATTAGATTTTCGAATGAGAATATATCCTGTTTCCAACTGAGATAATAGAGCTTCTTTACGGAATACAAATACTACAAATCCGACTAAGAGTACATTTTACTTCTATAAAATCAATATTATCTTAGGTAAAAGAAAGCTAAAAGATCTGTATTTAAGAACTTTATTCGATTGAATATATTTAATTTTTTATTTGCTTGAATGTGTCAATAAGGGCCGCGGTAGTCTCACCCTTAACCAGAAGATGGCGTGATGATCGCGCGGATGGGGGCTGGCATTCCTTCTAAACAACAAGCTACTTCGTTCCTGTGGCTGTCACAAGAGGGCGCTGTGTCTACGCGGTGTTTGGCGCCTACGTTCCCGCCAAAAAGGACCAATTAGCAACGACCACGCCACTGTCTTCCCATAACGTGATTGGTGGATCGCAAACTGACCATTCCGGAGTAAGTTAGCATTGGAGGGAGTTGTCACTCGGAATGGGAGGTTTGTGAACCAGGAGTGATCAGTATCGTTCGCTATTTCGTAGCAGAAAGTAATTCTGGAAAAAGTTGTGCTTCTGGTGTCCGTAAAAGATAAGTATTTGCTCTTAAAAATTAACGTATGTTCAGACTATAGCAGTTTGAGGCCTTATTTCTTATTAAGTTTGATTTGTTTCGTAATTTGTTATCGTTATTGTACTTAAATCGTAGTAGATTTGATTTTTAAAGTTTAAAAATAGCGGATTGTCGTTTAAAGCTTTTACGTAGTTACATATTAGTTAAGAATTGTTCCCGTGTGAACATTTTTCCGTGTTAAGTTTTCGTTACACTTTAAAAACGATGGTTTTTGTTTAAAGTTACATTAAATAGTAATGAGTGATAATTGCCCTGTTGGTTCTTAACCGTTGATTTTTGGTTTCTGTCGGTTTTATTGATTAATACATACATACTTATGAGGTGTTTAATTTGCTTTATGTTTTAAACCTGAATTAAATGATATTAAGTGTACAGCTTGATGCAGTTGTAGTAAATAGGTATGAATAATTTTAATGGTTTCATTACCTTTGTATTTAATTAAATAATGGATTAGAGCTTGTTGCTTGCGTTATCCAATAAAGTAGTTCTAGTTTTTCCTTGGTAGTTTTTGGTAAGTAAATAAAAATTAATGGAGCTATTATAACTTATAACTAGTTGAGTGCTTGCTTGTTTTAGCAATAAGTTATGTTGAATAGCAGTGTGGATAAAATAAATTAAAATGACCTTGGAACTAAATGGTTTTATTTTTATTCTAACATAGTTGTCTTAACAAATGGAAGAGTTTTGCTTTAGTTGAAGAAGTCTTTTTTTTCCGTGCAATATCACGCAAACGGCTGATTGGAAAGTGGTTTTCAGAAACCCATAATATATTTGAACAAGCTATCCAAAGATGCCCCACATGAGTTTAGAGAGAAAAAAGCGGCCAAGTGCGAGTCGGACTCGCACATGAAGGGTTCCGTTAAATAAATTGCAGTTTACGATTTATGACGTATTAAAAAAAAACTACTTACCAGATCTCGTTCAAACCAATTTTCGGTGGAAGTTTGCATAGTAATGTACTAATGTACATCATATATTTTTTTGAGTTTTATCATTCTCTTATTTTAGAAGTTACAGGGGGGGGGACACACATTTTACCACTTTGGAAGTGTCTCTCGCGCAACCTATTCAGTTTAGAAAAAAAATGATCTTAGAAACCTTAATATCATTTTTGAAGACCTATCCAATGATACGTATGGGTTTGATGAAAAAAAAAATTTTGAGTTTTAGTTTTGTGTACCCCTAAAACTTAATGTTTTTTTTCGATTTTTGTGTAAAAATCTTAATGCGGTTCACAAAATACATCTACATACCAAGTTTCAACAGTATAGCTCTTATGGTTTCGGAAAAAAATGGCTGTGACATACGGACGGACAGACAGACAGACGGACGGACATGACGAATCTATAAGGGTTCCGTTTTTTGCCATTTGGCTACGGAACCCTAAAAAATACATCCCCACTTTCCGTATAAGGTACCTACCTTAAATATATACTTTTCAAGATTTTATGCTACCGTTTTGGTGGCGTGATTGATTTTTATACCCATTCCAAATTACAGCGTTCTAGTAGTAAGGGTCACTGAGCTAAACCGCATACTGACAGGCGGTCAGATGGACAAACGGACATGGCGAAACTATAAGCGTTCCTTGTTGACTACGAAACCCTAAAAATCAAATACAAGTCTGCAATCCCCTGAAGCTATGAAAATTCAAACAGTGATACGAAGTTATAAGATAGATACAGTATTACAGTATACATATGTATTAGATATAGTCCACCCAAAGTACTTACCTATTGTCGTGATTTGTTCCAAAAGATGATTTTGTTTACTATTTTGTTCAAGAAATACCAAAGGATTTCCACAATGTAAATAATTAATCGATTATGAAGATTAGATCGTGTAAATACGGTTTAAGTTGTAAGTGGGTAAAATATGTTTTGTGTACCGGCAACATTGGGGAGATCCAAAGGTGGGTGGGAAAAAGATTATAAAAAGGATGTCATGCATTTTCTGGCCCTCTTTGATTTGTGTCCTGGTGACGAACAGAAGTAAAATACATCTTCCAACATCGAGAATAGTGTTTCATTTTAATTCGGAAGTGAGCATTATCCACGAAAGCCCACAGCGAAGACATGTAAGTACCAATTGTGTCCTTATATCCATCGAGCGAGACTATGTTATCTTACATGCATGTACCAATTATCACAACTACTCCACGATCATTTGCCATAGTTTGAATTAATCGAACATTTGAAAGTTACATTTATCCAGAATTTGGTTGATTTTGTTAGACATAAAGTAGGCAATAGTTATGTTACAACTAAAGCTAACCTACAATAAAAGTTGTTGATTGAAGGTAGATTTACAAAAGTGCCGTATTTCAAATTCCTTTTGTTAAAGTAACTAATTCAAAGTCTGGCAAATAATTAAAATATTGTGTTGACCCATTCGATTGAATATTGATTGTTACTTATACTTTGTTACGCATGATTTAAATTGTCATTGCAAATCAACTACGAATATGTATTCGTAACGTTGCAGTAATATATTTGAAGCATATATAGAGTAACAATCACTAAGAAACTATAGTGATGTACTTATTGTATTAAGTGATTTTGATTTGGAGAAATACACCAATTTTGTGTAATTTGTATTTTGTATTTGTATATTCATAGATTTACGTAACAAAGCAATATAGTAACGTTTAACTTAATCATCCGTTTAAAGTACTGCCCGGTGTAAGTCTGACCTCCGGGTTACATATGCAGTATTTAAGCATTCAAGGTTTCAAGGGTTTAATTACACTGGCTGTCGAAGTCACGGCCGAACCAGTGTGTTTAGTGAATCGCCCCATCTAAGGCGAAGTCCATGTAACCAGCCCCGCTATTCTGTGACTTGTCTCAAACTCACCTCACCGTTCACCCACAAAAATATCTTGACGCCGCGATTCGCAGTAACTAAGCGTAGGGAGAGGTCGAATCTCGTTGGGCGTGACGGGTGGAGTGAGGCGCGTTAGCGCGTTCCGAATAAGAGCCCATGCATTATTTTGTGGTCAAAATAATATTGACACTTTCTCGCAGCTGCAATTTTTGTATTTCAAAATGTTTGTTAACATTAGAATGGGTATACTTTCTTTTGACTTGAGTGCTGTGTTATTTGCATCGTGATATTAACTTGTGGCGCAGATTTTATACTAATAATGACATTAGATATAGACTTTCGAATGCTATATGATACTAAATTGTTATAAAATCGTCATATACTTACCTAACGCATGAAAAACGTAAAAGGTTAAAAAACGAAAGCGGCAAATTGAAAGAAGTGTGTTAGTTAGGCGCACTAGTTCAATATCTTTTATAGTAAGTAAGTACCTACTCCGTGTTTGCTTGATATTTAATACGAGCTAGGTGCGCTCGTGCATTCTGATTAAGCTGTATCAGGGCACAGCGAATTCGGTTCATTTTTATAGTAAACACGATCCTATAAAATAAATTAAGTACGCAAGGGCTATGTATGCCCATACATTGTATATTGTTTGTATAGATTTTTTGTGGCATGAAACCAAGTGAGTTTCTACTATTAAGTATGTACTAATAACAGGCTATGTATGCAAAAATTGGTTGTAGTGCCGATTTTGTGATACGGAACCATGTGAGTTTCTACTACTAAGAAAGTACTCGTAGGCTATGTATGCCAATATTACTTGTACTGATTTTGTTGTACGAAACCAAGTGCGTTTCTACTATGTACCTGCAGGCTATGTGTGCCAATATTGCTTATGTGGATCTGGTAGTACGAAACCAAGTGAGTTTCCACTATGTACTTACAGGCTAATGTGCACCAATATTGCTTATGTTGATTTGGTAGTACGAAACCAAGTGAGTTTCTATTATGTACCTGCAGGCTATGTGTGCCAATATTGCAAATGTTTATTTGGTAAGTAGTACGAGACCAAGTGAGTTTCTAGGTACTATCTACCAGGCTATGTGTGCCTATTTTGCTTACCTATGTTGACTTTGTAGTACCAAGTAGTACGGAACCAAGTGAATTTCTACTATATACTGGCAGGCTATATGTGTGCCAATAGTGCTTATTATGTTATGGATTGTTGGCAAACCATGTGAGTTTCTTCTTCTAGCTACGTATGCCGGTATTGTGTTTGCATATTGATTTTGAAGGATGAAACCGTATTTGTTTGTTTCTATCACTACGCCTACAGGCTAGGAATGCCAATATTGCTTTTAACACATTCACCGCCGCGAATCGCTACACGCTACGCTCGTAGCCGATCTCGTGGTTTCCCCGTATGTAGCGGAGAGCGCTTAAGGCGTAAGATCATGACAGTTGTGTTCCCGGCACTGAATGTGTAAATGCAGCTATGTTGACTACATATATCACCAATATTTATTTTATCTTGGTACAATATATGTGATATTGTTTTATTTTACCAAGGACTACTTCTAGGCTAATATAAGAGCCGATACATACAGTTTAGATATGTCGATTTTGTATCACCTGACCGTGCGACTTGCTACAGACTAAGTAGGTTTACACCTATGTCGTTTGAGATGAATACCATGATGACTTTATAAGGAACTAGGTGAGTTCATGATAATGGTATATGCTATGTGCGCATTTGCCTACATTATTTAAGTGAATGTAATATATGCATAAGTAGTGCATACGCCTATACGCACTGGTCGACTACTTACATTATTTACCAAATGCCAACTAAGTATAAGTACATATAGGCATGTTAATGGAATGTGATGGAGATACAATTTTTCTTATTTCGATATTATGATTAAACCTAATTTGTGATACCTGCAATTTGCTATGTAAGTCAAATTGATATTAGAAATCGAGCGAGTTAAGGTTGCGGACGATTTTATTACGACTAACTATATTATACCTGATTGTTCGATCCAATTCGATCACAGTTGAATGTGATGCGACGCGACTAGTATCATCATCTTAATCAGAACTTTAATTTTACATCAACCACATATAACAATGTGATGTAGCACAAGTTTACGTAATTTGTTCTTTATGCCTGTACACCTGGAAGGCAAACATGAGCTACCTAAGTGCGGCCGTATCCGTAATGGAATAAACACTTGATTGAGTGAACCAACTATTTAGATAGAAAACCCGATTCACTGCACATAGGGCGTGTAGGGCATAGTAGAGTATAATCGGATTATATTTAGCGGTTGGGTATACTAATTAAAATACTGAAAAGCCTATTAATTTACAGTGATAAATATATGTGAGTGTACATGACGTCACACGAATTTCTAAAGCGGTTATTATTCTATATATGCTCCGCAACATTTTTACCCCAGATTTTAATTGTGATAATACCGAACTAACTAACTTTATGATATTAAATAAATACTTGAATCTTTCTTAGATACACCTACCCCAGTAGGTACATTTATATTCAAATCATGTTTAATTTAATAACTTGAAGTAATAAGTAATACAAATTTATGGTAATTACAGTGGTTATCAGGCAAGAATGGGAAAGGATATCGATAAAGAGAAGGAGGCGGATACAGCTAGGAAAAGAACTAGGAAACGAATTAGATGCATAGACTCATCAGATGAAGATGAGGTACCGCCGCCCACACAAGCGAAGCCATGTGAAGCTAATTCAAACGACTCTATGCCGATTACTGACGTGATTAACTTAATTAATTCAATGAAAGGACAAAGCAGTAGGAATACTGCACTATTAGGCAGTAATCAAATGAACAACGTTATTCCAGAATTTGACCCGGATAACAAAGCACAAGATATAGAAACCTGGATTAGGAAAGTTAACGAATGCTCATTGATCTACGGCTGGGAGGAAAAACAAACCATACACTTTTCCCTACAAAAGCTAGTAGGTTTGGCAAGGAAATGGTACGAGGGACTCCCGACAGTTGTATATACGTGGACTGATTGGCAAGACAAGTTCAGAAGAGCATTCCCAAGTGAGGAGAACTATGGAAGTTTACTTCAGGAAATGTTAGCTCGAACTTCTCGACCCAATGAAAGTTTAAGGGAATATTTTTATGATAAAATTGCATTAATCAATAGGTGCGAGATTGTAGGTAAGAAGGCGGTACAGTGCGTAATACATGGTATTAGCGACAGGACTACTCAGAATGGGGCACAAGCTTTAAATTGTCAAAGTCCAGAGGATTTACTTAGCTTTCTTAGCACCCAAAGAACTTATGAGCGCGAGCGACTGGGCTCTGACGGCAGAAGAAGGAATAACCTAATCAAAATTAGGAATGATAGGCAGGGTTATCCATCACAGGCGGCATCGACATCTACTGAGAGGGGAGTGACTTGTTTTAACTGTCGCACAAAAGGACATTCTTTCAGTAGATGTCCAAAGCCAATAGTACAATGTCTGAAATGTAATAGGGTCGGTCATAAAAACGATGCTTGTACATTGACTCCTCTGAATATGAGATTGGATACTAAAAGTAGTCATTTTACAAACATCGAACCAAAAGTACAAAAGATCTCTACGTACGGCCTAGGTAATGACAAATATTTCAAACACATTACAGTTAACGGCAAGGACAACATGGTCGGGTACGTAGATTTCGGAAGTGAATGTAGTTTAATGCGTAGTACGGAGGCGCAACGACTAAATCTTATTAAAGATTTTGCTGCTTTGCCTATTATTAAAGGTTTCGGTAACTCCACAATCACCCCGATGTACAAATCCAGTATAAGTATAAAATTAGATGACGTGGACACTGACTTAGAAGTACTGATAGTAAGCGAATAATACATGCAGTCCCCCTTGCTGGTGGGTCAAGACTTCACTGAACTGCCATCTGTGACAATCTTAAAAGATAGCAAACAGTTAACGTTTTACACAAGTTCTGAGGTTCAGGATGATAATAAAAATAAAAATTTGTGCTTGCATACACAAGATGGGAGTTTAGTGCAGGGTACTAGTTCAGTTCCAATCTATACGGAGGATTCTTCATATTCCGGTGATGTTTATGTTGAGGGTTACGATAGTAATGAGGTAGGTAAGGAGTATCATCTCCATCAGGGAGTCTATCGAATTAAGGACGGAAGTGGCTTTGTAGTCGTGACAAACTTATCTCGCAGACCAGTAGAATTAAAACCGAAATCGATCATTGCCAGAAGCTTGTCCTTTATAGAGAAGGAAGTTAAAAATGTTAACTTAATTAACAAGGATGGAACGTCTCCCAAACCCCTCGACAAGTCAGAGGTTAAAGTAGGACAAGCCCTGGATGATGAACATTTCGAGCGGTTATACGAACTTTTACAAACCTATCGTGACTGCGTTGCTACGAATTTAAGCGAAATAGGGTGCGCAAAAGATGTTGAGATGCAGATCGAATTGACGGACGAAAAGCCAATAGTTTATCGTCCCTATCGACTGTCTTTTGCGGAACGCGAACAGGTTAGGGGAGTAGTTGACGATCTCCTGCAGAATGATATCATCCAGGAGTCCAAATCGAATTTTGCTAGTCCAATTTTGATGGTAAAGAAGAAAAATGGAGAACTGAGACTGTGCGTAGACTTTAGGGGGTTGAACCAAAAAACGGTTAAGGATAAATTTCCACTTCCGTTGATAGAGGATCAGCTTACAAACCTCAGTGGAAATTCATTCTTCACTACTTTGGACCTGGCCTCCGGCTACTACCAAGTACCTGTAGCCGAGAAGAGCCACCCACTCACCGGTTTTGTGACTCCAGATGGGCATTACGAGTTCAAACGGATGCCGTTTGGACTCGCTAATGCCCCAGCCGTATTCCAACGGATGATAAACAGAATGTTGAGAGCCAAACGATTCAACTCGGCGTTGGCTTACTTAGACGACTTGCTAATTCCTTCGACCACGATAGAAGAAGGATTTAGACGTTTAGAAGAGGTCTTGAGACTGCTTAGAGAATTTGGTCTTACGCTTAAGTTATCGAAGTGTAGGTTTTTTGACACAAGCCTAAACTACTTGGGCCACGAAATTTCCGCGGAAGGGGTAAAACCGAGTAAAGATAAAATTCTAGCGGTTTAGCAATTTCCTCAACCGAGTAATATCCACGAAGTCCGACAATTTCTTGGACTTGCGGGGTACTTTAGAAAATTTATAAGGGGTTTTGGGGAAATCGCTAAACCACTCACGAATTTGTTAAGAAAAGATGTTCCCTGGCAGTGGACCATTGAAGTGACAAAAGCATTTACTGAGCTTAAGGACAGGCTGACCGAACGGCCCCTCCTAGCTCTTTATGACCCGAAATTAGAAACGGAGCTTCACACAGATGCTAGTTCACGGGGAATTGGAGGAATACTCCTCCAATGGCAACTTATTCCGCGTGTGTTAAAGCCGGTGGCTTATTTCAGTCGACAAACGGCGCCTGAAGAAAAGTTCTTCCACTCATACGAGCTGGAGACCCTGGCCGTCGTTTGTTCACTGAAGAAGTTCCGCATCTATCTTTTGGGTCTAGACTTCAAGGTTGTAACTGATTGTGGTGCGTTGCGGACCACTCTAACGAAGCGTGACCTTGTACCACGGATAGCCAGATGGTGGCTTGATATAACTGAGTTCACCTTCGAAATTGAACATCGACCGGGCGCTCACATGGCTCATGTGGATGCCTTAAGCCGCAACACGACGCAACAATCGGGTGATTTTGAGAACTCCACCATGACCGTTTACAATATAAGTAAAGAAAACTGGCTACTGACTTTGCAAATTGCTGATCCAGATATATCGCGTATTTATAAAATATTGAAACCCGAAACGAATGATGGAATAAAAGACATTAAAGAAAATTACATAATTAAAAACCATGCAGTTTATAAGAAAATTGGTAATGACTTGCGTTTAGTGGTTCCTCGAAATGCTAGATGGCAAATTTGTCGTTCAAATCATGACGACCTTGGCCACTTAGGTTTTAGTAAGACGGTAGAAAAGATACAAAGTCAATTCTGGTTCCCTAAATTACGGCGCTTTGTAAATAAATACGTTGGTGCTTGCATAGATTGTGCTTACAATAAAGATAGTGCCTCGAAGGCTAAACGTGGTCAATTGTATCCCATCGAAAAGGTTAGTCGTCCATTCCATACACTACATATTGATCACCCCGGACCATTCGGTCGAAGTCAAAATGGTAATTCGTACATCCTAACCATTGTTGACGGATTCACGAAGTACGTTTTCGTTAAGGCCGTGAAAGATACCAAAACCAAAACCACAATAAAGATTTTGGATAATATCTTCCAAGACTTCTACTTACCGTACAGAATTATATCTGATCGCGGAACGTCGTTCACTTCGTCAGCCTTTGAGAAGTTTTGCAAGGAGCGATCGATCAAACATGTCCTTAATGCGGTGGCTTGTCCAAGATCTAATGGGCAGGCAGAAAGATTCAACCAAACAATACTGAATTCACTGTCTGCTCAGAATTTTGGCAAGGACGAGCGCGATTGGGATAAATGTTTACAAAAGGTACAGTGGGGTATCAACAATACCGTAAATGCCACCACCCAAAAGACAGCGACAGAAGCCATGTTTGGTACAAGATTCCAAGACGAAATGTCTAACAAACTCAACTTGTACCAAAATCCTTCTGGTCATACAACCATTCAAGACGTACACACTAAAATTAGCGAAAATATAAAGCAAGCTCAGGTGAAACAGAAACAAAAGCACGACGCCCAACACGCACCCGCTCATGAATACCTTGTAGGGGACTTGGTTAAAATAAAACGGAATAATTTTAATAATGACGGAGCTAGTACAAAATTAATGTCTAAATTTATCGGCCCCTATAATAGACGTATTAGGTAATGATAGGTATAGGATTACTGATGTACCTGGGATAAAACATAAAAATAATAAAAAAATACATTAGTGTTCTTGCCGCAGATCGGCTAAGACCGTGGATTCATGTTAAGGCATTACAAGTAGAGAGTTCTAGTGATTACGATAGCGATGATAACATCCCACTGGCAAAGTTGGTCACTAAATAAACTGTTTCAATCATAATTGAGCTCAATAATGTAAAGTCTAAGACGTGTTAATTAATGTATTAATTATATCATATCATAAGTTTTCTAGGCTTAAGTATTGAGACAATGGCTTATGTATAACTTTGTGTCTATAGTAAGGTTATTAAACTATAATCGGAGGCTAATTGTATTAGTTATACGCATCAGTATTATTTCTTTAGTTAATAATTATGGTAATTGATTTACATATATGGCTTGTTTAGATATATATACTCAAAAATTTTGTTATAATCTGTGGTAACATGTGTTGAATTGATTCTTAACTGAATGAAAAAAAAAATGTTCTTTTAGTGATTTTTATGCCCTTACACTGCTTACATATGTCGTGATTTATGTTGTTTTTAAATGTGCACCGGGAGGTTGCACTTAGTCTGATGGCCGAATGTCGTGATTTGTTCCAAAAGATGATTTTGTTTACTATTTTGTTCAAGAAATACCAAAGGATTTCCACAATGTAAATAATTAATCGATTATGAAGATTAGATCGTGTAAATACGGTTTAAGTTGTAAGTGGGTAAAATATGTTTTGTGTACCGGCAACATTGGGGAGATCCAAAGGTGGGTGGGAAAAAGATTATAAAAAGGATGTCATGCATTTTCTGGCCCTCTTTGATTTGTGTCCTGGTGACGAACAGAAGTAAAATACATCTTCCAACATCGAGAATAGTGTTTCATTTTACTATAGTATAGTATAACCAATATATGTTATAATTATAATGTCCTTGAGAATTCCATAACCTCAGAGTAAAGAAAATGAAACCATTACATGCCTTGTTTTATTATATACGAAAATAATACGAAGTTATTACGTTGTTTTATTTTCATTTAATACATCTAATCATCTTTATGTAAGTAGATTAAATCATATAATGACCAATCTAATTCGCAAATAAAATTGCTTTATTTTTAAGTCAATGACTTATGACAGGTATGATAGGTAACAAATTATACACATGTTTATGCCATACTGTAGGTGGTTCTTCTTCATTTGACTTTCAGTTTCAAAAACATGAAGAGTTGAATTGTGCTGGTAGCTAGCTTAGTATCTTGAAGCATCATGACGGCTGCAATATTAATGTCTTTATGTCATCGATAGTTTCTACAGCAGCAGAAGTATTACCGGGAGATCAGCGCAATGTTCAATTGTAGACGATCCCGGCTTGATCCTATAAATATTGTAATTAAGTATGTCTTTCTATTAATGATTAGGATTCCATCTGTTGGCACTGCAGCACTGCGTTTTAATGGATGGCGTGAACATTATGGTAGGACCACGATTACAACATCATAAATGGTACAATCTTCATATTTCGTAGGTAGTTACATGATACGGTGCTCCTTGTACTTTATATTATTTATTTAGAATATTAGCTTTGCAAAATCAATAGAAACAGTGTAAATGTCAAATGTCAGAACTACCTAATAAGTATGTCAGATTGATGTCAGATGTTACTATAAATCTATCATAAATACACACACATACACCTATACGCCATATAAGACAATGTGGCCTGTGTAATATATACATTTTCCACGTTCTAAAGAAACGAATTCGAACTTTTTACATTAATAAAGGGATCGAAGAAGAAAAATATGAAAAATCGTGTTCGAATGGTGTGTTTTTTGAACTTTTATATTAGTGCGTATTGTAAAAATACCATAAAATCTAGTTTCAGTGCTTATCCAACCACATCACATTCTTTATTTTTTCCCTAACAACATATTATTATCTGGTTGCTGGTATTAAACTTGCAAATTATACAGTTGTCAAAATGACAAAAATCGCTACAGACGTCCGTCCAGCTCGAGGCCACATGGCCATCTGCCTACGAAAATGAGATGCGCAGGTCAGTTTCCCAGATAAATTGTGTATAAATAAATATAAAGCCATTTTTAAAGAAAGTGTTCGTAAAAAGATCTATTTTACATCATTGCCTATATTTTGTAATTGTTCACTTGAGTCAATTTTGCGCCTACTTTATATACAACTCGAAATAAGATCAGCATTTCCCATTTTTCGTGGCATGATATGATCGAGCAAAGTTTGAAATATTGTGTTTTTGTTCGTAAAAGTATCAAGGGCGGTTATTAAACTATAACATATCTCAATATCCCATCAAAAAATTCAGTATTTCATTGTTAATTATTGAATGTAAAATAGGTCGATTTCGGGTAACGTGGTCTTAAAATACATCAACGAGCGTACTACATCAACGAGTAAACTCAATAATCAAAGCTATTCTATTGGTCCAATTACAGTTCGGTAAAGCAGCCACGTGATTGGTCAAATTTATTTTAATTTTTTTCGGTTGTCTAGAGCGTATCGAAACAGTTATTTCGGTTGTTTCGGAAGTAACAGACTATTCAACGATGAAAAGAGTGACGTTGCAGTATTCTCTATGAAATTTTAATAAACATATTTAAATCGTCGAGTATAAAAAATTTTTTTCGTTCCGATCCGTTGCGGGCCGTTTGGTGGAAACATTACTTAAGACCTGTTACAAAAGAGTAATGGTTTTACTGCGATATTAGGTTGGAACGAGTTGTGTCCCGGGTCGGTAGGCGAGTACAGAATGATTTTGAAGTTTATATTATAACTATTGTGCTGATGTATTGTTTATAGTAATTACACTTAATTATTGAGGTTTGTTAATTATGAATAATACTAGACGATAGATTGGTATCCCGCTCCGTATTATCGTCACACATATGTCAGGCCCTGTATTCACAAACTTATTGCCATATTTTAGGCTGCTTGGAAGGCCGTGCGAAGTTGAGCGGGACTTAACAAACGACCAGAATCGTCGCGGGTTACTGATGATATTTTCTTCAGCGCGTTCTACGAAGGTAGTAAAGCATTCTTGTTCCAATCGACAACCCTGTCTTTCAAAACGTTATATGAATTGAAATTTGAGATATTTTTTATAAATTTTGTATTTTTTAAAGTATTTATATTTTTCTTTAATCGCTTAATTCAGTGGAAACGAATGTCGCAGGGTAACTTTCTTTTTAAATATATTTGCTGGGTATGAATTTGCCTCGGAGTCTGTTAAAAGTCAAGTAAAAGAAATCTAGTGACTGATCCAGTGAACGGTGGGAAAATTCCTCCTCCCAATTTATTGTTGTAAAAATCCCTTTGTTGTAAAAATACCGCACTGACGGAGCCGATTGCAGAGGGTTAATAGTTGTATACTCCAATCTAACTACGAGAGGCTCGTGATATGTATCAATATGACTAAGGGACTGGTACAATGACTAACACTTACGGTGTCATTAGACATAACTAAGTAAATCCAACATCTTTCCGAAACGATTTAAGATTCCACTGTACTGGTTAAATTTAAGAGTGTGTAATTCGTCGACAAACAGCATTAATCGCTGTTTACGTAATTTGATGGAACCAATGCAGAGTACCGGGGTGTCCATACGAAACCGCTCATGTTAAAATCACCAATTATTGAGTATTTATCGTCAGGGCTATTTAAAACGATGTTACGTAAATTCATTAAAAAAATGATTTAACTGTTGCGAAAAAGTATGGCCATTATTTTGCTAGCAGTGTATCCAGCGAGTATAGGCTTGAATGCGGGGTAAGACAAGGAGGTATCACATCACCGACGCTCTTCAACCTATACATCAACGAGCTGATAGACGGGCTTAGTGGCATGCATGCGGGATGCTATGTGGGTAGCACTTGTGTCAATAGCCTTAGTTATGCCGATGACATGGTGCTACTGAGCCCGTCTGTCAGTGCGCTGGAGCTGCTGCTTGCCCACTGCGAAGCCTACGCCTTGACTCATGGCCTAGAGTACAACAATAAAAAGAGTGAAGTGTTGGTATTTAAGGCATGTAAAATCAAGCCATACTATGCCACCTATATTGTTGAACTCTAGCCCATTAAAAGTCGTGGATAAGGTCAAATATCTGGGGCACATCCTCTCGAGTGACTCTCGTCGAATGGATGATTCGGACATTGAAACGGAGCGCAGGGCGTTGGCGGTTCGGAGTAACATGATTGCACGCAGGTTTGCTCGTTGCTCACGTGATGTAAAAATATTATTTAAATCATACTGTCGATCTTTGTACTCGAGCAGCCTGTGGATCCGGTACACGAAACGAGCCTGCAACGTCCTGCGTGTACAATACACCAATGCTTTTAGAATGCTGATGGGACTGCCAAGCAGGTGCTCTGCATCGGGCATGTTTGTGGCAGCTCGCACGGATAGTTTTCAGACTGTAATAAGAAAAAATATAGTCTCATTACTAAGTCGTGTGAGGCATAGTTCCAACAGCATTCTAAAGGAAATTGTTGACAGGTTTGATTGTCCGATACTAAAACATTGGTCCGACCAAATTAAAAGCTTAGTGCAATTTTTAATATAAATATATTGTGTAAAATTATGATTTTGTGCTGATGCTAAGAAATTTGCTTTAAATGGAATTTAGTTTAAGTCTGACATTTGTTAAATAATAATAATCTAATTATCAATACTAACACTAGATTAAGTAATTTGTATGTTTACTAACACTATGGATACTTTGTATGTCCGAAATAAAGAAATTGAATTGAATTTGCTTGCACAAATATAACACGCACAAGTGGATTTTTACTAATCTATGCTGATCATCTTTTAGTGTTAACGTCAACAAAACTATACACCACAGCAGTCTCAGCACGTGCACAGTCGCCGCAAACGCACTCATGATCAAACCCAAGTAGATAGAGTAATACATTTTATTAGTCGCAATCACAAGTAGATAGAGTAATACATTTTATTAGTCGCAATCACAAGTAGATAGAGTAATACATTTTATTAGTCAAAACAGGGAAAAAGAAGATGGTATAGATTTGCTTTTTAAATCCTATGCACAGCAACTAAAAAAGATGGATATGCATCGCCAAGCCAAAGTCAAGTTTGAGATAGCCAAGATAATGATGCAGGCAGAGCTAGAAGAATCTGTTGAAATACGGTCTAGTATGAATATTACTAACGATTACCTACGCACAAAATGATACCAAGGTCATAACGATGACAGAAGAGCCACCTGATGCTAGTAGTAATATTACAATAAACGAGTCACTTTATGTAAGAGGAGATTGGGACCCATCCGTGCTGCAAGATCATACATACGCCAGTTCATCACACTCAGACTAGGTATATCATAATACTTACCTATATCTCAGATTGTAGACACATACTTTAATTAATCGCTCTATAGACTTACAGACAAAATGAAGGTAGGTGAGTCGAGTTCTCCAATATATATCTACAGACAACCTTTCAAAAATATCTACACATGGATCGTAATAAGTTAGTAACAATAAAGACTGTATAGATATTTCCGAAAGTTTGTCTGTAGGTATACATATTGGGGAACTCGACTGTGCCTACCATTTTTCCTTTATAGTTAGGATAGCTTAATTTCTGCTCGCGATGGACTCTTTTTTAGGGTTTCGTACTCAAAGAGTAAAACGGGACCCTATTACTAAGACTCCGCTGTCCGTCCGTCCGTCCGTCCGTCTATCTGTCACCAGGCTGTATCTCACTGATACCGTGATAGTTCCAGTTGTAATTTTTGTTATTCAAATACTAAAAACACAAAATAAAATAGTTTTTTTATAGATAATGGTACGGAACCCTTCGTGCGCGAGTCCAACTCGCACTTGGCCGGTTTTTTTTATACTATACTTACCGTACCGTCATACAAACTTCCGCCTCCTTTAGTTAGGGATGACTTCCGAACGATATCGTCACTAAAGGTCTCGGGGGAGGCTAGTGATGGGTCGTTACTAGTAACTTACTCTAAGTGGGAATATTCCCGGTAATGCTACCAGTAATATTACCGCCGATCGGTAACATTGAGTAACTTTGAAAAAAATATAAGAAATGTATATGTTTTTTTCGTCTTAAATACTTAAATACATAATGATGCTATTATTTACGGTCATAAAATTGTCAAAAAATCTCTGAGAGAGTAAATTCCCAATGTTACCGGTAACATTCCCAATATTACCTGGTAAGTTTCCAAAGTTACTGGGAACATTACTATCTGGAAATAATAATTAAAAGAATGCTTAACTGTATAAAATAAAAGAAAATATGTGTGTAAATCAGTTTAATTAAGAAAATATAGGTAACTATTAACATTTTCTATAGTAAATTATGATACAGTTTTATATAAAATATTAATTAAATTTTTAAAAATAAAATAAGCTTTGGACATTTTTTTATTAATTGCCTTCTTTATAATTATACAGATAATCTGGTACACAAATCAACACTTAAAAAGTTACAGTATTATTAGTAGTATTTATTATAATTTACATCATTAAAAATATTATGAAAATTTAACAATCAATATTTTTATAATGAATAATGAGCACAGTTTTAAATAAAATATTAATTTAAATGTTTAAAATAAAATAAGCTTTGGACATTTTTTTTATTAATTGCCTTCTTTATAATAATACAGATAATCTGGTACACAAATCAACACTTAAAAAGTTACAAAATAGAGGTTATTTATTATAATTTACATAAATAAAAATATTTTACATTCATATTAAAATGTTAAATAAATTTATATTTAATCTGCAGACAAAACGTTATTAGATGTACTTGAATCTAAATCTTCCACATCTTCAACGTCTGAAAAATCATCTTCAGATTCGGAAGTTTCATCAGCAATATCAGCATCTGGAATATCCTCACTGGTCGTAGTACTTCGGTCTATAGGTTTTTGTGATGCTGATTGGTGAGCCAACTTCCAGTTATGGGATATATATGTAAATTTTCCCGCTCTGTTTGTCTTCAACCGATTCCTTAGTTTCGTATGGATGTTGGAAAATGTAGAGAAGGACCGCTCTACCGCTGCAGAAGTGGCAGGCATGGTTAGTATTTTAGCAGCAATTTTACCTAAAGCTGTATGTGAGAATAATGTTTCCCACCATGTGACTGGCTCTGTGGTCGCTGCCATTTTCCACACAAAATCCTTTGCCCAGAGGTTTTTGCGAGTCTTGTAGTCAGATAATTCCATTAAAATATAAGTTGATTCATTCCCAAAATTAAATATGATTTCGCATCCATCAACATTTTCTTGATCTGTTAATTGTCCTCCTTGATTCTTCGGGTCCAGTATTGTCGCTGCAAAATGGATAGGTTTTAGAGCAGTTGCCTTTCGTTCTTCAAATTTCGCTTTTAAATCTGTTAAATTATTTTCAAGAAGATTTGTCGTTTGGCGATTGTCAAGCAATGTATCTAATTCTTTAAATGCTTAGTATACTAAATGTACTGCGAAATAGTCCCCTTCTAGAATGAATATCCATTGGACTATGGGGTCCAACTACCAACCAAGGCTGCGAAGCTCTGCCCATGTGTCTTGGTTTAATATTTTATTTTTGTACGGTCTTAAAGATGTTGTAGATTCATTTATTGTCATATTTTGTAAAACAATTTTTGATTTTATAAAGCTTTGAAGGCACGCTAAATAACTGCCCCATCTTGTTTTAACTGGTAACTGGAGAGATGTATTGATACATTTTTCTTCCGCAAGTCTTCGGAATTCTGCTCCAAGAATATGAGATCGTGTAACTGTTTTTATAACTGTCACTGTAAATGCAAAAATCCGACGTATATTCATGATTTTCAATAAGTCTCCAACAAATAAATGTAGGGTATGAGCCAAACATCCTGTCCATAGAGTTTGTTCATATTTGTCGTGCAACAGCTTCCCAAATCTGAACATGTTTGCAGCATTGTCTGTGACAACTGCAACAAACTTTGACGGGTGAAACTCTTCGATTATATTGGTGACTTCTTCACATAAATATTCTGGAAAAGGAGTAAGACGACACATTCTAAGTATACTATGTTTAATTCGATAGTGCTAATATTGAAATTGCTAAGCAATTATAATTGTTAAGTATAGTTAGGGAACATTTAAGGGTATATTTCTACAAAATAAAGAGATATCATTTAACCTTTTCAATGCAAAGACGGATTAATAAGTCAAAAAGTACAGTGTAATAGCAACCTTCATGCATTGATATAAGGTTTAACCCCACACTAATTGTCATGTTGACATGAAGTTTGTTTGACAACTTATCTATTTGACTGAGCATTGAAAGGGTTAACAACGGTTGCATAACATACTTAAAACCTAGCGGGGTAAAATATGGCAGATTATTTACCAGACTTATTATCCTTTAGTTTATGTAAATTGTAAACTACACCTTGCTGTATTGCAGCTGTCTTTTCAAGCAATAATACATGCTTTTCACATGACAGAAAAATTCCAACTGATAACAGAACAAGTGGTTTCATAATGAATGATTTAACTTAACCCTTTTACATTAAATTCATTCATAGTTATAAAATACAGACCTTTCAAAGGATATTTTCAAAACAACCCATATGGTCTATTGGAACAATGGATTTTGTGCCTTATATAAAAGTTAACAAGAATAACTTTCCAAGGAAATGTATGTCTACTAAATAACCTCTAATCTCAGAGATAGGCTCTGTCTTTTGATTGTGATTATGAAACAGCGTTGTCAGCTTTTTCATGTGGTATGGTATACCTTTCAGTGAACAAAATGGATAAGTGTGTTAAGCAACAAATTTTGCAGACTCACCAACACCAAAGTGAGCATTCCATTGGATGTAATCTTGCAACACATAATATTAACAGCTGACTGTCTTAAGGTTAGCTGGAAGAGATCCCTTATAGGGATAAGGTCGCCTTGTACCTCCTTTAATCTTACATATCATGTTAATGCTTTAACTTGTTTTGTGTACAATAAAGTGCTTACATACATACATGATGAATGATGCTCAGTCAGATGAAGTCAGTTTGAGGCATGTTTGTACACACACAACCTGCATTCAATAAATTTGGTGTTCAATTCAGTTTTTATTATTGTCATGGAAAAACTGAGTTGATTAACTCAATGATCTAAATTGGTTCATGTGCAGTTAATAGCATAGATAATTATCTATATTGTGATATAAAGCAAAGTAATTTAACTGAAATTACTTAGAAGAAAATAATAATTGTAAGGGCATTAAGTACTACTAAATGATTTTTGAAGACTAAGAAATACCGTTTCAAATGGTTTAATTAAAGTCATTTAATTTTATGCTTATTACTTATGGATTATTTTATTAAAACAATTGTTTAATGGTTTTATTATGTAAAATTATTGTAATGTTTGCATGCACACTGGCGAAACATACACTGACATGTTAATTAAGGCTCGACAGTCAACAAGGGCAGCGTTTTCGAGTTTTTAAAAACAATCTCAGACATAGTAAATAGGGTTTAAAAATCTAAAATAAAGATACGTATTACTTAAGGATCTAATCTAGTCAAAGTCGCATTCAGTTACGCGATCTAATGAACTTCACTCGATAGAAAAAAATCCCAAAGTTACCTCTTTTTGTAAAGTTTATTCAATATACAAAAAGACTAAACTATTGATATTTTAAATTAAATTTTTGTACTCAAATAAAGTTATTAAATATTTATAAACAAATTCGCAGAGTTTGAATAGATAAAATGATTATCTTAATTACTATGTTTTAATACCTACAAAATGCATGAGCGCGGAGGCTCGGCAGGCCCGATCAGTCGCACGCTGGGCCATACAGACGACGACTCGAGGACTTTAGGTTTAAAGAACTTTATTTTTTTCTCTAAGAAATTATACATTTCACTTATGAGAAACTTAAACTAATTTTACTAAACTTTATCGGTAGGTAAGCACCACAAGGTGCTTAACACTCTAAGCATATTATACAAAATAGATTATAAATTACAGTAGTACACACAATAGGTAGGTAGTTATGTAACAAAATTTATAAAATCTATTAAAATATTCACTAAATCGAAATACGCTATCCAGTTTAAATTATAATAGGTCTAAGCCTGTAATAGTATCTAATACAAAATATTAACAAAGGTATTTGTTGAACAAATTTTGTTCCTAGAAGTAAGAAAGTGTAATACAAATAATACAAAATTGCGCGAATAATTCGCACACTGAGGGTAGGGAGGGATTAGTTGAATACAGTCAGAAAACAGTTCACTTATAACATTGGATTCGATTACATTTTATGCCTTAATGCAATGCATATTAGGTCGAAAATAATTATACGGGGATTAGTTGAATAGTAACACGATACTTCTTTGTTTACGACTTGTCACTGACAGGGCCGGATTTAGATATTTTTAATAACGAAGTCTTTTAATTTCCGTTTAAACATATACAATTTTTTACAATCTTTGATGTGTTTAGGTATTTTGTTATAGAACTTTGCCCCTTCATATTCTATGCTTTTTTGTCCAAATTTAGTACGCGCTGGCTGGAGACATAGATTGTTGGCATTACGTAGAGGACGTAATCCTGCCTCTGTTTTAGTTTTAAAAGATATTTGTGAATGGATTTTTTTTCCGAGTATTTTTCTTATTAGGAGGCAAGTATTGTTAAAGTATAACTGGTTAAGATTCATAATTTTAGTTTCTGAATAAATTTTAACGCTGGGTGTGAGAAAGTCGTAACGAAAAAGTGTTTTTATGATTTTATTTTGGGCAATCTGTAGACTTTTAAGTGTGGATTTATTGGCGCTACCCCATATCTCTACGAGATAGTTCAGATGTGATTTTACTAACGAATTATAAATTGTGTATAACACTTTAGCGGGTGTATAAGCCTTAAGTGTAACGGTGTATGTTCTGGCAAATAAATTTAATTGAATTTGAAATATCCAACCGTTTGACAGGTGTAAGTAAGTGTGTATTATTGGCTGTCTCATTCCAACTAAAGCTTCGGCCCTGTCGGTTGTTGCAAGACATTGTAAATAATGTAATTAATGGCATTGAGAGTGAAGGTAGTAACTATGCAAGCGAATGATGTCAAATTATTACCTATGATCAAATAGCATCCAGTTTTATTTAAATAAGTGGAGCTTAATGTTTAGTATTTTCGACTTTCCTAATCGTTGTCTCAGCCTATACTAGTATACGTCCGACTGCTGGCCACCAGACTTCCTCTCACGAATAAGAGTGAATGATGTTGTTGATGTACCTAAATGTAATTAATTTGTAAGGTTGTTAAGTACCATATTGTAGCGTATATACCTACAGATGTCATTATGATCATTTGTCTTTGATATAATACTAAGTTACCTACATGTAGGTGGTGTTCCAAAAGTAGTATCAAAGTGTTGTTTGTGAAACAAATTGTTATTTTTGATGTTGCTACATATGCTTATTGAATAAAAATATCATTAGGGTGATTTCTCTGTAATCCAATAGTAGCGTAATGTATAAGAGTCCGAGAGCTTAATAGCTCTAATGCAGATTCTGGTTTTGTGTTGTTCTTTCACATGTGCAAATTGATTACGGTTTTAAATCCTTAAATTTGTTAAAAAGGAAGAGGATGTAGCGTTTAATAAACGCGCTAGATACTCTGGCAACACACACGAAACTGTCTAGATGACAGATGTGCGGTGTCGGAGAGATACTGGCGGAATAGATAATATATGGTGTTTCCATTAATAGTATTAATACGAAGCATCCATTAAATACAGAAACCTGTGGTTTATTTTTATTACTATACGTTACAATGACTATACACTTGACTTTTGGGTTTCATTGTATCATATCCAGTCTTGCATGTACTCCACTAGTAAAACATCACAAATAACACGCTCACTCCAACCCGTGCTTTAGATAAGACTAACCCCCTGAATAGGGTTCCAGGTAGCAATTTAGATAAAAAACAGGTTAAGTGAAACAGAAAACAGATGCCAAGCGTGAAAGAGAAAGATATATATTTATGTACAGTCAGTGTAAAAATACGAGTGCACAAATCATCTCAAAAATATGTCCCATAGCTTTTATGTCAGCGAATTAAGAGCTATGGGACCTATTTTTGAGTAAGTTGTCTACAACCAATATTTGTATACTTGACTGTACCTACATAACTTGTTGCACTAAGAAAAGAACTTTTAGACCTTATTTTATCTCATATAAATCATCACTATCATCAGTTTCGTATATTACCGTCTTTTGGGAATGTTACCGGGAACATTGGTAACTTACTAGTAATATTCACAAATGGAAACTTACCGGTAGCGGGAATGTTCCCGCTGCCCATCACTAGGGGAGGCTGATGTGGCGACAGCGGATTAAACCTCTACAGATGTTACCCGCGGATCGCACTGGCCACCGATAGATATGACAGGAGGAACTTGTCAAGTATTTTTATATACTTACAACATATAGATCTTTGTTTGCTAAAAGGCAGTATAAGACACGTGCAGCATACCTTTATAATAAAATAAATGTTAAAATTAATATCTATCAACAAAAGAAATATAATTGTAAGAGGTCTCTAACGGAATGGTTAAAGATGCTAAGTTATGAAGATACTGAACTGTTACTTAATCTTGTATTAATCTAAATTTTATTCTATAGTTAGTAAAACATAACAAAATGGAAAATGTTATCTCCACTTATAATAAATCTCTAAATTAAAAAAAGAATCAGCCAGTTTGAAACTAAGCTTTGCGCGGTTCGAATGTTCTCAGCATCCCATGAACGGAAAAATATGAAACATTTTATATAGGTACATTATTATTCTAGCTGCAACTTAGGATAGTTTTTATCCGACTGCGACAGTTAATTAATTTTCCGAAATATACGACTTCATTTAATTTTTCATTTATTTTTATTGAAATCAAACGCTGCTCCAACTGTCAGCTATAAGAAACGTCAAATTTTCGTCAAAATGGAGGAATTGCTTTGCCTTTCACTTATTAATAATTTAAATCCCGTCTACGATAGACCTTTACGAGACAAATGCTAAAATATAAACCATAAAAAAATATTCGATTCTGATATGCGAACTTATATGCGCAAATGTCGTTTTATGTCGTAATTTCAATAAATGAAATCAACAAATTTGAACAATATAATTTACACGAATTTGTTTTTTTTAATGGCAATGGCACGCGCTCGGCGCATTCAGCCAAATTACCTGCGGCGCTACCACGAAAAACGATACTCAATGTTCATATATTTGCATCCCTGTCACTCGAGTATGGTTAGTGCGATAGAGATAGAGATACCTGAATATTTTCGAATTCCGAAGTTCGTGGTTATAGCTCAGGAATCGAAAATATGGTAAATAATCATAATGTATTTTCTCGAAAAATAATTTAAAATAAATATAGTCAAATGGAGAAAAAAACAAAGCAAGAGGTTATATAGGTAATGACTAAGTTATAAGAGTCCAAAGTTTTAAGAAGGGGTATGTTCTGTCCCTTTTCCGCAAAACGCACCTTCATATGAAACGATTGTTTTTTTACTATGACGCTCGAGGATATTGACGTCACAGTCCCTCATCGTTTTCTCACTCTAACAAGCGACATTGAAACGGATGTAGCTTCATAATTTTTTGAGATATTTGAATGGGAGTTTCATTATCTTCTATCTATCTATACATAATAAATGCCTATGTCCTGACTGACTTATTCACTCACTCACTCACTCATCAACGCACAGCCGAAACTACTAATCTTAGAGAGTTGATTTTTGCACAGTATGTTGCTTTTATAACGTGGGCTAGGGATAAAAAAGGATTTTTGAAAATTCTACCCCTAAGGGGGTAAAATAGGGGTGCAAAGTTTGTATGGGAGAACCTTTTTTTTTTGAGCTATAGACTTAAACTTTGTAGAAAAATTAGTTATTAGAATACAAATGAAACACTTTCAGCGTTTTGGAAAATTCCACCCCTACGGGGGTAAAATAGGGGTGCAAGGTTTGTATGGGGGAAACAATTTTTTTTTTAAATAGAGATTTAAAACTTTGTAGAAAGATCAGTCATTAGAATACAAATAAAGAACTTTCAGGGTTTTAGAAAATTCTACCCCTAAAGGGGTAAAATAGAGTGCAAAGTTTGTATGGGAAAAACTACTTTTTTTTAAATAGAGACTTAAAACTTTGTAGAGAAATTATTCATTAGAATACAAATAAAGTACCTAGATTCAGTGTTTTAAAAAAATCTACCCCTAAGGGGGTAAAATAGGGGTGCAAATTTTGTATGGGGGAAACAATATTTTTTTTAAATAGAGACTTAAAACTTTGTAGAAAGATTAGTCATCAGAATACAAATTAAGTACTTTCAGCGTTTTAGAAAATTCTACCCCTAAAAATAGGGGGCTAAAATAGGGGTGCAAAGTTTGTATGTGGGAAACTATTTTTTTTAGCTAGAGTCCTAAAACTTTGTAGAAAGATTATTTAAATACAAAGAAAGTACTTTCAGCGTTTTGGAAAATTTCACCCCTAAGGGGGTAAAATAGGGTGCAAAGTTTGTATGGGAAAAACATATTTTTTTTAATAGAGACTTAAAATTTTGTCGAAAAATTACTTATTAGAACATGAAAAATACTACGTTCGGCGTTTTACAAAAATCATTCGCTAAGGGGGTTAAAAAAGGGTGCAAGGTTTGTATGAGGAACACTTTTTCTGAGCTAGACACTTAAAACTTTGTAGAAAGATTACTTATAAAAATACAAAAAAAAGACTTTCAGCGTTTTGAAAAAATCTATCCCTAAGGGGGATAAAAAGGGGTGCAAAGTTTTTATCAGGGAAAGGTTATGTTTTTGAGTTAGAGACTTGAAACTTTGTAGAAAGATTACTTATTAAAATACAAAAAAAGAACACAAATCGTTTTAGAAAATTCCACCCCTAATAGGGTTAAAAAAGAGAGCAAGCTTTGCATGGGCAACACTTTTTTTGAGTTAGACTTAAAACTTTGCAAAAAGATTACTTATTAGAATACTAAAAAAGAACTTTCAGCGTTTTAGAAAACTCCATACCTAAGGGGGTTAAGAAGGGTAGCCAGTGTTGTGTGGGAAAAACTTATTTTTTTACTAGACTTAAAACTATTCGAAATGTTACTTATTAAAATTAATAATAAAGTACTTTCAGAGTTTAAGAAAATTCCACCCCTAAGGGGGTTAAGAAAGCTTTGTATGGGCAACACTTTTTTTGAGCTAGAGACTTAAAAGTTTACGAAAAAAGTTCTTTCAGCGATTAGAAAAATTCAACCTCTAAGGGGGTTTAAAAGGGGGTTCCAATTTTAAATGGCGAGCAATAAAATTTTAAAGTGTGAGTAAGAGATTTTTAACTTCGGTCTTATTCTGTACGTTAAAAGACTACAAAACTGATTTCAGAGTTTTTCCAAATTCATCCCCTAAGAGTGTTGAAATTGGTTCAAAGTTTGAGTATTTCAAGGCATTTTTAAAGTATGAGATTTTTAACTTTGGTTTTAGACTGTTTGTTCACAAACTAGAAAATGAACATCAACGTTTTTTTTTAATTATCCCCTAAAAGAGGGTTCAAATTTAATATTGAGAGAAATCATTTTCTAAGACGATAAAAAGTTCTACGCGGACGAAGTCGCGGGCAACAGCTAGTATATAATATATTCCTACTTTATCAAACAACACACACGCACGCACACACTAACACACACGCACGCACACACTAACACACACACTCACAAGCGCACACACAGGCGCGCACACACACACACACACACACACACACACACACACACACACACACACACACACGCACACACACACACACACACACACACACACACACACACACACACTCAACTTTAGGGTCACGACACTATGCCTGTGATACCTAATTCGTCTTTGTTTTTATTTTATGTTATAAATATTTACCTACATATAAGAAATTAACATTAACTGCTTTTTTATGGAGGAGCGGGTCTTCCTGACACAGGTATTTTTTACCTACTAGGAAGACCCAACCTTATTTTCAATGTAACCTAGCAATCTATGAAATAAAACATTTTCATTTTCATTTTTTTTTTTTCATTTTTCCCCGTGATTTATTGTATTATTTTATGGTGGTTAATTGGTGATAAATAACGTGTAATTGTTAAATGAAGGTTTTATAGTTTGATTTATCACTACCTCAAGAAGTACCCTTCAGGTGATTACGGCAGATTAAACACGAGCATAAAGTAAGTCAGCATTACCATTCTGATCCTATTCTGGCTTTATTATTTATGGCGAAAAATGTGAAACCCTATGACAACTTCATTAAACAAATAACTGTACATCCAAATTTGAACATGAACATGAACATAGGTACCGCACCCAGCCAGGAAGCAAGCCTGACCCGGACGAGCCGGATATACCAGGGGGCACAAGTTTATTAGGAGTGACACGCTCTGGGATGGGAGGGGAAGACCGACCAGCCGCAACCAGTCGGCCACAATCAACCGGCTATGCAGCCTTTAGCCAATATTGGAAAAGAGGAGAGAAAGGATACTTCGTCGGGGGATGAGCGTTGGTGAAATGATGCACGTTGCTTCGTATAAAGTCTTCTTGTTGCGTATGTATGCATGTGTGCGTGGCTGCGCCACGAATCATTATCGATAGGATTAAATCAGTGTGCTACCAACCAGCGTTTCACTCGCACCCTGTCTCATACGTACCAGTGGCGACGACATCTAAGTACCCACATTCGCAAAAAATGACGACCGTTTATGGAATTCTGCCGACTTTCGACCATAATGTGCAAGTTTGGAAGATTTACAAGAGTCGGCTGTGTCAGTGGTTTATCGCGAACAATATTACTCAAGCAACGGACGCGCAGGGACAGAAACGACGAGCGATTTTGCTGAGCGCACTCACCGAGAGCTCCTACGAGCTCACAACGCATTTAGCGCTGCCCAAGGACATTCAGGAAGTGCCTTATGAAGATGTGATAAGCTTGCTGGATGACCATTTCACCCCAAAACGCACTGGTTTTGGCGAGCGGCACAACTTTTATTCGGCAACACAGCAACGAGATGAGTCATATCCACAGTGGGCACCTAGGCTACGGGGCCTAGCAGCCCATTGCATGTTTTTAAAAGTAGAAGAAGCACTACGTGACCGTTTTGTTATGGGAATGTTGCCGGGCAGTGAAAAAGAAAAGTTGTACTCGCAAGATGTATCAGTGTTATCTTTAGCAAAGGCGGTAGAACTCGCCGAAAACATACGGTGCGCGCGGGTAGGCGCTGCAGCGGCAGCGGCCGGCTCCACTGCCGCGGCCGCGGAGATCTTCAAGATCGCGCCTGGAGATCGTCGGAAGGAAGGAAGTGATAAGCCCAAGTGTTCCGTGTGCGGTTATACTAGCCATATTGCATCACAGTGTCGTTTCGCTAAGTTTACATGCAAAAAGTGTAATAAAAAAGGGCATTTACGCAGGATGTGCACTAGTGTAAATTATATGGATTGTCAGGGCGATAACGATGACGACGGTGAGTTGTATCACATACGATCCGTAATGGGCGAGCCTATGGTTGAAACGGTTAAAATTAACGGGTTAAAATTAAAATTTCAAATCGATAGTGGGTCCGCAGTGACGGTCATATCTCATATTACATACAAGATGCATTTCATAGATGTGCCATTGTTACCTACGTCTAAAAGGTTAATGACCTACTCAGGTCAGCAATTAAAATGCATGGGTAGTTTAAAGTTGACTGTGGAATTTGCAGGTAGCAATCATGTACTAAGCGTGTTTGTTGTTCACGACGGCGGCCCACCTTTGCTAGGCAGAGATTTTATCTCGTTATTTAAATTGCAGCTACTGCCTGTTAATTATTGCAAAGAGATCTCGAATTTGGGAGGGGATAAGTTAATGAAACAGTACCCCAAACTATTTTCGGATAGCTTAGGATTGTTCAATAAATATCAAGTCAAATTGAGGCTCAAAGAAGATGCAAAACCGGTTTTTTTTAAAGCTCGGCCTGTAGCATTTGCCATGCGTGACGCAGTTGGTGAAGAAATTGACAGGTTAGTCAATTTAGGGGTCCTTCAGCCAGTTGACCATTCCGAGTATGCGTCACCTATAGTGCCGGTTTTGAAGAAAAACGGTTCTGTACGTTTATGCGCAGATTATTCGGTGAGTATAAACAAGCAGTTGATTATTGAACAATACCCGCTGCCCACGATAAATGAGTTATTTTCAAAATTACACGGGGGGGAACGGTTTACGAAGCTAGATTTGTCGATGGCATATAACCAGTTCGAACTAGACCAAGAGTCTCAAAGGTTGACGTGTATTAATACGTTTCGGGGGCTATACCGTTTTACCCGCCTCGCGTTCGGTCTTGCCCCCGCCCCGGCTCTATTTCAGCGCGCCATGGAGTGCTTACTGGCAGGGCTGGACGGCGTGCTCTGTCTGCTGGATGACGTGCTCATCACGGGTGCTGACGCCGCCGAGCACCAGGCAAGGTTACATCTAGTGTTGCAAAGGTTGCAGGACGCGGGATTGGTTTTGCAGCGGGATAAATGCGAGTTTTTTAAAGAGGAGATTAGCTACTTGGGTTACATTATAAACAAAGATGGCTTAAAAAAATCACCAGAAAAAAATAGAGCCATAGTGGAAGCTCCCGTACCAACAAATGTTAGTCAGTTACAATCGTTTTTAGGGCTAAGTAACTATTATCGAAGTTTTGTTCCGGCCGCCTCGACGATACTCAGCCCGTTGTATGACCTTCTTAAGAAAAATAGCAAATGGGAGTGGTCCAAGGTGCATGATGAAGCGTTTAAAAAAATTAAAAGTTATTTAGTCTCCGATCGAGTACTAACGCACTTTAATCCCAAAGCAAAACTGATTTTGACCGTAGATGCATCCCCTAGTGGCCTGGGGGCTATTTTATCTCAAAAAGATGCAGACGGGGTAGAACGGCCCGTTTCGTTTGCCTCACGCACTCTTAACCCCGCAGAGAAACGGTACGCCCAGATACAAAAGGAAGCGACCGCTATTATTTATGGAGTGCGGCGTTTCCATCAGTATCTGTACGGTCGGGCGGAACCGTTTGTGTTGCGAACGGACCACAAGCCACTTATTTCAATATTCGGCCCATACAAAGGTATTCCCGAGGTATCAGCCAATCGCTTACAAAGGTATGCACTATTTCTCAGCGGCTATAATTATACCATAGAATATGTACGCAGTGCGGACAATAGCGCGGATTACCTGTCCCGGGCCAGCCTGCCGGAGGGGTGGGGGGCCGCGGGTCCCGCGAGCGCCGATAGTGATAAGGCCACTTATGTTTGTTTTGTCGCAGACGGAGATAACATGCCGATTACTGCAAAAATTTCGTCCAGCCTAAGGAGGAGGAAGTTGGCATATATTCGGTAAGCTGTGCTGCATATATAGATGCGTCTGTAATCGTTGACACCCTTCGGATTAGCCGTTTTTGGCAGAGGTACTTGGATTGATTGTGTCCAGTTGGGCGGTAAAATATTTTTTGTCCAGGCTTTTCTCATATGTTCAAGAATTTCGGCTTTTAATTCTTGCGTGTTGGCTTTGTAAAGCTCCGTGACGACTTGATCTATTCCAGGCGCCGTGCCTTTGCGCATTTGACTCGTGATTTTCTCGATGTCGTCCATTGAAGGAGGCTGTCCCAGCTTGCTCGGGTCCTCATCACTTAATATATCGACCCAAGGCCCTTCTGTTTTGTCCAATTCTTCTTCCCATTTAGACATGGGGATAAAGGTGTTTTTGATCCGTCGCCTTTCCTTTTGCCTGTGTCTTCTGTAAAAGTCGTAGGTAATCTTCATTCTCATTGACGGATGGGTTTTTGCTAGGCCTCTAAAAAAGGCGCGGCATTCTTGTTGGTCCTCCTCTGATTCGAGATTGTGTAAAAGGCGTCTGCATTCCTTTAACTTGTTTTTGGTAGATTGGTCTAGCGGTCGGCGTTTCTGTTGGAATTTTGCTTTTTGCAGGTTCGCTAATGCAATTCTCCGTTCCTTGGAGTAATTCGGCTGATACTTGAGCACTTTGTGGGCCGCATTTTTCATAATGCCTATTATCGTTTCCCATGGCAATGGCATTTTTTCGTTCTCTGGTTTTCTGTTCTCTCTGATCAGTTCACTTAAAGACTTTCGGTATTCTTTTACTGTGGTGGTGTTTTGCAGTTGTTCGTAGTTTAGAGTTTTGTAGTTAAATGAGTGTGTTGTTTTGTTTTTGTTTTTAAGTGATCGAGTGGGGACCGTCTTATTAGATATGGTTCCTAGGGGGTTTAGTTTGCCCCATACGAGTTTGTGATCTGACAGGTTTGAGTGTTCGCCTTTGATGTAATTGAATAGTGGTTTGCTATTAGCCTGTGTCATAAAGTGGTCAATCTGGGAGGTATTATTGCCAGCTCTCCAGGTGACTTTGCAACTTCTTCGGCCGTGCGACGTTTCTAATCGGAGTTTTTCTCTTGAAATCAGATCTAATACGATTTCTCCATTATAGTTGGTTTTTGGGTGGAAAAGATTGTTACCTATTTGGTTTTTCTGATGGTGCGCATTGAAATCTCCTAAAATTATTGTAGCGGACTTCTTTGGCTTCTCTTTTAATAGTTGTAGCAGGCGCGTTACGTCGTTTGTTGCTGCTGACGCAGTGTTGGACCAGTGAGTTGTGATAACGAATATGTCTATTTTCTCGCCTATTTCAATAGAGGCTGCCATATAATTTGTGTTTGCCTTTGTCCAGTTTAGCGTGAGTCCGCTGTTTTTTCTTATAAGGATGGCTAGACCTCTTCTGCTGTTATTTTCACTTAGATTCCATGTGTAGTGTTTGGATTCATACGTTCCGGTTTTTAAGTGAGTTTTTTGTAAACATGCAATGTGTATTGATTTCGATTCTAGATATAAATCAATGTCGTTTTTTTTTCCCCTGTGTGGCGGCGCCTCTTATGTTCCATGTGGCAATATTGATATTATTGATGAGGTTTTGTTCAGTGAGATGTGGCCTTGGTATGGTTAGTCTATATCCCGTATCGTCTGGTAGCTCTTCTGGGCTGCCTGCACTCATGTTCGTTTCGTCTTGGGTGGCATTTGTCGTGAGTGTTCCCAAATGGGTTTCGAAACAATCGTAGTGGTTAATGCTGAAAATGAGGCCTATACGAGGGCGACACTGAAAGTCTTTAGAACTGGCCACTTGTAATAAATATAATAAAAAAATAAGTTCAAAATTTGAAAATGGAACTCTTTCTTAATATTTTTGTGTACGAATTCCACTCGATTGTCATTTGTTTTACGATTTGGCGGCAAATTGAAAATTGTGTGTACTACGTGAGCATGAATTTAACGCGAGAAAATTTTCGAGCAATGATTTTTTACGACTTTCGATGTAATTTAAGTCAACAAGAAAGTTATGATAGACTTCGATTGGCCTTTCACGATGAAGCCCCATCTCGTGCTACTATTTACAACTGGTTTAATGAATTTAAACGTGGCCGCACTGATCTCACTGATGATCTGCGTGAGGGCCGGCCTTCTACGGCGACTACTGAAGATAACATCAGTGTTGTGCGGCGTATGATAGAGACTGACAAAAGAGTAACCTATCAGCAGATTCGTACAAGCTTAGCCATTGGTATGAGTCAAGTCCACAAAATCCTCCATGAACATTTAGCGGTGAGGAAGCTTTGTGCCCGGTGGATACCTCATAATTTGACAGAAGCCCAAAAAGTCCGTCGTGTTGATTGGTGCCGTGAAATGGGTCAAAGATTCAACGGAGGTGACTCAAATGCTGTGTTCGACGTAGTTACGGGTGACGAAAGCTGGATTTACTGTTATGATCCTGAAACTAAAAGACAGTCTGCTGAGTGGGTGTTTCCTTCCGAGGAGTTGCCTACTAAAGTGAAGAGAGGTCGAAGTGTGGGAAAAAAGATGGTGGCCTCGTTCTTCGGAAGGACTGGTCATTACGCAACAATTATTTTAGAGGATCAAAAAACAGTTACTGCGAAGTGGTACACTAACAATTGTTTACCACTTGTCTTGGAAAAAGTTCGAGAAAAACGGCCTCGCAGTAGGATCCTGCTTCACCACGACAACGCCTCATCGCACACCGCCAAGCAAACGATCGACTATTTGGCGACGGCAAACGTGGAATTACTGGGTCACCCACCCACCTTATAGCCCCGACCTTGCACCTTGTGATTTTTATTTATTCCCAAAAATTAAAGAAAAACTTCGAGGAAAACGTTTTATGGACGCCGACGAAGCAGTGGCTGCGTTTCAAAAGGCCGTCGAAGAGACCCCTAAGGACGAGTGGGCAAAGTGCTTTTCTCAGTGGTTCTATCGAATGCAGCGATGTATTGATGTGAAGGGAGGCTATTTTGAAAAGATATAATAAAAGTAATAAGTTGCTTGATTGCTCAGTTTTTGATTTTCTAAGAACTTTCAGTTTGACCCTCGTACAGCCCACCGCGTCGCTGGGTACCATAGGGGTAAAACATGCTGTTTCTCGTAAAGGGGCTCTTTGGAATACTTTTACATTAATGCCATAATATTCCGCCGCCGCTATCAGAATGTCGGTGCCGCCCCATGTACCGTCATGGTATTGTGATTGTATGTAATTTTGGATTTCGCTGTCTTGGGCTATCACGTCAAGGTTACTTTTAATAGCAAGGCGCATATTCTTGTCGTTTTGGTTTTCGTCAACGTAACGGGCAAGGTCCCGACGGATTGCATGGTGGTCAAACGTAAGATCATATAAGTCGTTAATTTGATACGCTATCGCGCGGTATAGACAGTTTCCATCTCCTGGTATCTTGACGATAGGGTTGTCGCTATCCATGTTTAGTTCTTTGTTGAGTATTGGTGGTGGGCTGTGGAAAGGGCTTACAATCTATTGTTATATTAGCGACTAATCTAAGTTGGCCTGTAATTGGCCTTAGTAGACGATTGGTCCGATACGGGGCGATTGGGTGTTGGTGAGATAGTAATTAACTCGTTGACCAAGCTGTATTAGGGACGCGTGGGGACCGACTTGACTTGGCTCAATCGTTTCTGACAATGGTGTATGCTAGGTTATGTCGTTTTCGGCGTTTGATATTTAACTAAATTCTAAAGTAACTACAGTTGTCGGCTCTGACTAAGTGTAAGTAACTATGCGTGGTGACGTCCTGCCGTGGGAACCCTCGTCCAACTATAATGATTGTTGTCGGGGGCCGACTAAGACGTTGCGCTAGCAATGTACTTTATCGCTTAGCAAGGGTGGTCTAGATAAAAGTGAAAACGCCTTAAATTGGGTATGAATAGTTTGGGCTACAACTCTTTCAGGCCGACTGTCGCTAGAGGAGGCGGTGTTAGACTCTTGAGCGGTAATTAATTAGTGGTGCCTTATAACATTAATGTGGTAGGCCCCCGGGACCCTAATAATCAGTTAAATTAAAAATATTAAAAAAATTAAAATTTATTTATTTAACAAAAAACACACTTAAATTAAAAACGTTATATCCGTCAGACGCCAAACTAGGCTGAGCCTGTATCTTGGTGTTGAACTAGTTGAGTTGAACTAGGCTAAGGCTTCTGTGTTAGTAAAATAGCACATAGGTGCGTCCACAATCGTTCGCTGGCAATGCGGGACAACGGAATTATTGTGGGCCCCTATACACGAGACCTGCCGCACTTGGCTGTGCCAGGCCAGAAGGGCCTTATTTTTAAGTCTAAGCTAAGTAAGCCTAAGTTTTGAGGTAAGGATATGCGTGCGGCACTATTGTTACGCTATGATCTATTGTAGGTAGGCCGTGGCTAACTATGCGGGGTTTCTAAATTGCGTTGTGAGGGTGGGTAATGGCCAGCCAGATGTTGGGCCACTGGAACTCTTACGTATTGTGTGAGATTTATTTTAGTTGGTTTGTCGAATTTAAAACACAAGATTTTATGATGGGGGTTTTGACGCCATTTGATTTTTTTAAACCAAGGACAATGCCTTTATTTTGTTTTATGGTGTCTATTCCGGAGAAACCTGAAAGCTTTAGGTAGGTACCATATGGCTGACGCGTGACTCGTTCGAGGTAAGGAGTTTCCGAGAAGTTATTTTTTATCTGCCCGGAATTGATTTAGGTTGTTTGATTGTTACTTAGTTTAGGAGCTAAAGTAATGCAATCGTTTTGGTTGCTCGTGATATGTTCTATGAGATGAATTTGATTTGGGGTTTTTCTGTATGATGACGGCTTTTGGTTAACAGTTTGTTTATACCTGTTTTGTGAGAGCCGTAGATTGGGGAGGTATCGCGCTATTGATTTCAGAGTTTTAGGGGCTTGGTAATTTTGAGGTTTTGTTCGTTACTTCGGTCAATACCTAACCTAGGGATAGGGCCGTTATATAGCAATATTTTAGTGATTTCCTTGATGAGCCGTTTGTATTAGAGGAAACAGTATCGCGACGGAGCTTGAACCTCGCTCTTTTTGCTTATGAGGGCTTATCACTAATTATGGTGGTAGCCGGATAGAATTATATATATTAAAGTTGGTAGGACATAAATAAATATGAGTCGATTATTTAGCGAGGAACTACGTACAGGACGTGTGCGCGTGCAGTGGTCACATATCACAGTTCCCAGAGGTGTTGTGTCACTTGAGGATCAGGCCTTGTCCTACAGGTGCAGAATATTTGGCGAAGGTGGACAAAGCTAGCTGGCCTAGTATAGTTAAGTCGGCGTAAGAGATAAGAGTGGATGGTCTAGACGGGCTGGGGGATTCCCGAGACTGTGAGGCTAGTTGTAGTACTTGTTGTTTGATTGGGTATAATGTGGGTTAAGGGTTAGATATAGGTCTCGTATTTGTAGCCCTTAGAGTAAGGGCCTAGAGAATTACAACTTGAGCCCCCACAATAAAAATGGAATAATCTCACCGGCTTCGTCTCGACGACGGTTGCGGGCTGCGGGCGGTTGCCGCCACGCGTAAGGTGTGGTCGTAACCGCGGTTGGCGGGGTTTCGGATTGCCCGACACTGATTGCACTCACTATTAGGACCTTATGATATGTGAACACACTGCACTTTTCTATAAACCGGCACTTATGAAACGATGGAATATGCAATAAACATATATGAATATGGCTAAACCGGCACTTCGCGAGCTCAGACGGGGTGAATAGCTCGGACTACGGGGCGCGGCGCTCGCACATCTGTGCTGTTCGCTATTGTTTTGGGAGACTTATTGTGTAATTTTATGGTGTAACGAGAGGTCGGGTAATGCTCAAAGAACGACGTCCGCTCGCAACGGCTGTTCGAACAGAACTCCACAAATAACTGTACATCCAAATTTTTGCGTTTATTATTGGTCATGGGCCCAAGAAACTTTCTTTACCACACAGTCTGATTCAAACCGAGTTATAATGAGCGTCGATGCTACAGGAAGTCTAATAAAAGAGTCAGATCTTATCGAGAAAAAAAACATTTTCTTGTATGAAGCAATAGTTTACTCCGATAAAAATGGACGTAGTGTTCCAGTTACTCAGATGCTTTCAAGTAGTCACACAATGGATGCCATGGGTCGGCATTTGAATTTCGCATTGTAGGGAGGGGGGGGGGGGGGTGCCATTTTATAGGGGTTGCTCACCCCTTTCAAATGACACCCAATTTGTGTCTAGGAGACGCGTAGTTTTTTTTTTATACGTGTTTGAAGTTGCGTGTGACGGAACGTTATTTTTTGATAAACGTATCTTTAATATTGATTTTCACTATAGTTATTTATGGTTTTACACGTCATTTGCTGTAAAATGTTTTCATGTGTTATAAAAAATTAACAAATGAAAAAAAGAACAAAAAAAAAACAAAATATAACAATGAAACGGAACGTCTCCGCCGTCTTGATATTGCATAATGTGACATGACATCTCAGCGAGCGCGCCAATATCTCAAATTCTGTTGTTTCCGTTTCTATCGTAGTTGCGTGAATAATCTTCCGTGCCTTTTTATTATGTGCGTTTTGTGGATTTTTAAGACTTTAGCATTGATACTGGACTCTGTTACCCGTTTTTCCGTTTTGACCTGGCTTTCTTTCTGTACTCTCGAGATTTATTGACTTTGGCATGTTTTCTGGAAATTGGGTGCAATTCTGATTTGGTGTACGACGAAATGGACCAGCCATCTTGCAGTTGGTATATCCCGGCGGGGACTCATGGTAAGTGAAATAAGACTAAGTACGGTTGGACTAAAGGAAAGGGGGCAGAAAAAAGACAGAATTTTTTTGACCGAAAGTGCAAAATATATTGGAATCATAAAAAACTTGGAATAATTTCAATCAATACGCTAAAATAAGCATGTTTTGTAGAAAAAACTTTTCTCTAAAATCAAAAATGGCCGAGATATTTGACCTCAAAGTTAGGAAGATTTTAGGACAGGTCGGTGTAGGTTACGACGACGAGCGAAGCGAGGAGGAGTGTTAGGTGTACTGCGACCCTAAGCGCGCGAGCCGAGCGAGCGAAGCGAGCGTGCCGCGGTAGCGGCCGGCGAAGCGCCAGAACCGACTTTTTTTTGAATTTATAGTTTTCCGAATATTAAAAAAAATTCTGCCCCCTTTGCTTTATAGGCGGACCGTTGCCACACAGAAAAACCGTTAATTTGGTTATTATTTTGTAGGTGGTGATGAGGAGCCAACTGGGGTTGAGGGACCACCTGAAAGGCGCAGACTATACTCGGAGGAGGTTCGGGCAATGTGGAACCTAGCGCGAGTGATCCGTCAGTTGGGAACCAGGGAGCAAGGGATCGCATTTGCCGTGGAACAAGGCCTTGTCTGCGGTGAAAAGCTTTGTCCCATACATCGGGTCCCCATGAATATTGATTTGAAGGCCAACAATACAGTCGGGCAATATTATTGTGGGAAGAGAACTTGCCAAGGCAAATCAAGAAGATTACGGACTAAAGGGACTTGGTTCGAGAATGTAAAAATAAATCTGGTCCATGTTTATTATCTCATGTATTGCTTCGCATATCGGTTGAGTCATGATACTGTAATTCACGAAGACCCCTACAGGGATGAATTTGGCCATTGTCTTTCCCGGGTCACCATAATGGATTGGTACTCTTACTGCAGAGAGGTTGTTGTTGCATACCAGATAGAAATGCAAGAGCAAAGGGAAAAAATAGGTGGCCCGGGGAAAGTTGTCCAAATAGATGAATCTAAATTTGGTAAAAGAAAGTATAATAAAGGTAATTTGAATATGACTAGTTCAATTTAAATGTAAGCGAATTGTAAAATTTTGAGAAATTAACTTGGTGATTGAAAAGAATACCTATTTTTTTATTAAATAATATTTTTATCACTTTTTGTATTAATATTGAATTATTTTGTTTAAGGACGCAGAGTTGAGGGCCACTGGGTCCTGGGATTAATCGAAGATGGCAGTGAGGACCTGCGCCTTGAAGTGTGCCCGGACAATGTTAGATCAGCGGAGGTTTTAATACCATTAATAGAAAAACATGTGAAATCCGGAACCACTATCCATACAGATTATTGGAGGGCCTACGATTGTCTGGATCAGTATGGTTACATACATAAAAAAGTTAACCATAGTGATCCAGACAATCCCTTCGTGGCTGTTGATGGGACTCATACTCAACGTATAGAGTCCCAGTGGCGGGTGGTTAAGAGATTTTTCCACAAAGATAATTATAACCACCCTGAAAATTTTGCTGATGTTATAGTGGAGTATTTATGGAGAAGAAACTTTTTAAAATATAAAAAAGACCCTTTTGTACAACTGATTAAAGCTATAAATCATATATATAAAATATATAAAAATTATTTCATTTCTAAAGTATACAATTTTGAGTTTACCAACCCCCAAAAACGAATAATTTGGTCGTAAATCCACTCATTTGGTTGTTTTATCATAACCTCAAAAAATAAAAAATAAATTTTTGTGGTAACTATTGATTTCCTAACTTTGGGGAGGGGTCAGGGGGGTTCCTACCCCCTCCCCCCTACCCCCCTCCCACCCCTCTCCCTACAATGCGAAATTCAAATGCAACCCCGATGCCATATTTTTATGGTTATAATCTTGGAGAGGCAATAAAGCAGTTCCGAATGAAGTAATTTTGGACGATTCTTCAGCTTTAATAGGAGCAATCATCAAAGCATTTACCGACTGTAACTCTACCAGTGATTACCTACGGAAATCATTCCTGAAGTTAGACAGACACGAGAAGGCACCGAAAGAATGTTATGTTCGCCTGGATACTAGTCATTTTGTTAAAATAGAATTTAACCTGTCTTGCTTTAAAAATGTGGTCACGAGAATTAAAAACTTTTACTGCAAGTGCATTTTGTTCGTTAAAAGTCTAGATAATTACGAGGAAATAAAACAAGTTATCTCAGATGTTGTCATAGTTTCGATCAACAGATATGATAACACCGGATTTGCCGTTCAAGAAGCCAAATTAAGGCTAATACAATTGGGGAAATTAGTCAACATTGAAGAACATGAAGTGCTTGAACGGAGACAGTAACGATGAATTTAAGCCTGCAATGCCTTATTCTATAGATGACAATACTTCTGTTCCACAATGGTTTATTGATAAAGTAGATCGAGAAAAATTAATAGCTACGTTAACACAGGATGATGACGATGTCTTAGCCCATGAAAATCTATATTACATGCCTTCGTTAATACCGACACTCACACGATTAGTTCGGCAGCTTCCATTATGGAGTAATGTTATGATACACATTGACCAGTCTGCAAATCATATACCATCTTCATCGAATGTTGAGAGTTATTTTAAAACACTCAAAAGATACTTATGTCACATTGCGGTAAAATCGAATAGATTGAGAATAGATCAGCAATGAAAATAATTTAGCCACACCCTGCAAAACAAAAAAAACGACACAAAGATTACAAAAAACTACTTCAATAAAAAAAGAAATGGAAGAAATTTTCCCAAATGACTCAATTTTTGCGAAAACTCCCTCAGTTGTCGAAAACTGGAAGGGAAAGGGTAAATCTAATAAATAACAAACAAAAATGAGCAGAAAACAGAAGAAACTGGCTCCTTTACTACAAAATGGAATAGGACTCTAGCTGGGAAAGACGTTGTTGTTTAAATTTATGTATTTAAGTATTTATTTCTCTATATAAGTATCCATATAGTCGTCTAGTACCCATAGTACAAGCTTTGCTTAGTTTGGGACTAGGTTGATTTGTGTAAGATTGTCCGAAAATATTATTATTATTTCCTTTATTTCATTTCGTTCTTAGATTAGGTTTTTACAATATTCATATAAAAAGTAAAATATAAAACTATACATACAAAACATAAAATCATTATAAAAACCTAACCTAGGGTGCCGCCAGCAGCGAGGCGGGGCCTAAGCCACCGGTGGTCAGGGCGACAGAGACAGGAACTTCCTGACTATCCGCGCAGTATCCAGGAGTAACGCCTTCTGTATCTGGCCCTTGATCCAGCCATCTAGCGAGAGTCTCTTGAGGTGATGGTCGAGAGTCTTCGCTATTAAACCGTTCGCCGAAACGACTATCGAGACGATGATCGTCGAATCAACATCCCACATGGCAGTTACCTCGTGTGCCAGGTCTAGGTACTTGCTGGCTTTGTCCTTCTCGGCCTTCACGAGGTTCCCGTCATGGGGGATGGTGATGTCAACCAGCACCGCCTGGCGTTTCGATCGATCTGTCAGCACGATATCAGGCCTATTGGCAAGAATAGTCTTGTCCGTGATGACAGATCGATCCCAATAGAGCGTGGCACGACCATTTTCGAGAACTGGCGCAGGTGTGTACTTATAGTAAGGCACCTCAGAGACCACAAGACCGTATAGCAGAGCAAGTTGCTGGTGAATTATTCTGGCTACAAGGTTATGTCTGTGCAAATACTCGCCGTTAGCAAGATGACCACAACCGGAGATAATATGCCTGAGTGACTCCCCGGGACGGCGGCATGCCCGACAAATGTCGACCGTACCGTCCTTCAGGATATACCTCCGGTAATTGTTCGTCATGATAACTTCGTCCGCAATTGCACAGACAAAACCTTCGGTTTCCCCGAAGAGATCCCCGAAACGTAGCCAGTTCACCGACGCAAGCAGATCTACATCGGGCCCTGTGAGGGCCTTGCAGAACCGCCCGTGAAGCTCTTTGCTCCTCCATACCGCCCTGCGGTCCTCGGCGCTCATTACTTTAAGTCTGCGCCAGTTCTCGTTTGCCAAGGAGAGCGGGGTGAAGTTTCCGTCCACTGCCACTACGTCGCGATGCATCCCACACTCGTTGCTTAGGAAATAATCCCTGAGACTGCACACCTCGCGGTTGTGCAGGTCTTTGGCATTTAAAAAACCGCGACCTCCACACTTCCGCGAGATGTACAGTCTCATAACAGACGAGCGTGGGTGTAGCATGCGATGCGCAGTAAGCAGTACACGAACTCTTCGATCCAGGGCATCCAGCTCAGTCTGAGTCCATCTTAGTACGCCAAAGGAGTAAGTGAGCAAGGGCATCACCCAGGCGTTGAAGGCGCGCACCTTGTTGCCGCCCGACAAAAGACTATTAAGTACTTTTGTCAGGCGACAAAAGAAGCGCTCCTTCACCGCCCGCTTTACGGCCTCACCCTCAATACCCAATGACTGTGACATACCAAGATACTTATAGGTTTCTGCTTCGGAAATAGATTTGAGGGACATTGTCTCAGAGAGTTGTAAATTTGTTGAATTTACAACTCTACCCTGCTGTACATGCATAACCGCACACTTATCGACACCAAATTCCATTTTGATGGCGCTACTGAAGACTTCTGTTGTTTTCAGTAGTTCCAACAGGTCATGTCTATTCGGTGCAAATAGCTTGAGGTCATCCATATAGAGCAGATGAGAAATGACCTCACCCTCTCTCCGAAGCCGGCAACCTAGCCCCGAATCCTTCAGCAGAGTGCTGAGTGGATTCAGCGCTAGGCAGAACCACAGAGGACTCAGGCTGTCGCCCTGGAAGATTCCACGTTTAATCCTTATAGAGTCCTGCGGGCCAGAGGGGCCATCTCCTCCCCCCGGTTGACGAAGAACTGTGGCCCACTGCCCCATGCAAGCGCCTAAGAAGGATCTTAGAACTGCATCAACTTTATACAGCTCCAAGATCCTCCTCAGCCATGAATAAGGCACCGAATCATAGGCTTTCTTGTAGTCAATCCAGGCGGCCGAGAGGGCCCCTCTATTCCGCCGGACTCGTTGGCAAATGGTCATGTCTATGAGGAGGAGCTCTTTAGTACCACGAGACCCAACCCTACATCCATTTTGAGCAGGGGCCAAAACGTTGTTCGCAACGATGTGTGCGTTCATTTTTGCTCTCAAGATGGATGTAAGGAGCTTGTACAGCGTAGGCAAGCACGTGATGGGTCTATAGTTTTTCGCTTCCGTGGTACTACCGGACTTATAGAGCAGGGAGGTGATACCAGTTGTAAAGAAAGATGGCAGGGAACCAAGCTCAAGGGCTTGCTGGAACTGCGTTGCCAAACGCAGGTGTGAGCATCGAAACCATATTATTATTATTATTATTAATTCCGTTTCGCAAATAATAGCGTCTGCCTGTGTTCAAGGATATGACATACAAAAAACAGTTGTGAACAGTGAAAATAAATTCTGTAAATTTGTAACAGCTATGATTGATGATAAAACGACCAGAACGATTTTATATAAAAGTAGAGCAGATATTCTTCAGCAACATTTTAAAAAACAATGTTTTGGTAATAAAACTTACGTTAGCTGTGAATGCAATTATAAGCTTTATCTTCTATCTATCTATACATATAATAAAGCTGAAGAGGGTCGAAAGTCTGTACATGGAAGATATTCGAAGAAAAATTGGCTAGGGATACTTAAAATCGATAACAGAACGCGTTCCAACAGTTTTTAGAATTTTTGTCTGTTTGTTTATCTGTTTGTCTGTTTATGTGACCGCGCATCACGTGAAAACGGCTGAACCGATTTAGATGAAATTTGGTATAGAGATCTCGGCGTCAAAAAAATCGCACATTTCGAAAATTTCGTTTCGAGCGAATATAGCTCTTACGGAATGTACTGTACCCCATTAATATGTGTATCATTTTAAAGCTCAATCAACAACCTTTTAAATGAGTGGGTGTTTGTTTTTGTAAAAACAATGACCATAAAAAAAACGCATTTTAAATCAAAAGTCCCGAAGTACGCGTTTAGTGGGTCACTAATTGGGCACACATGGACGGGTATAAAAGGGGGGGTAAAGATCGATTAAGGGTCATTCGCTATCCAGACGTCACTGAGATCACACCTGAAGAGCCACAGCAAGAAAAAAACATTAAAAAATGGATACCACGCCAGAAGAAGCCGCTCAAGTGATTGCACTACTGGAAACTGGACTACGACAGACTGAAGTTGCTCGGCGTCTGAATATCAGCCGTTTTCGAGTGCGTCGAGTGTTCCAGCGGTTCGAGGAGACTGGTGGCTACATCAGAAGGCATGGATCCGAGAGGCGACGCTGTACTTCCGGTTCAGACGACCGGTACATTGTGACGACTTCCTTGCGGAATCGTTTTTTCAACGCTGTTGAGCTCCAGCAACAGCTTCGAGCAGCTCGCAGAACGTCGGCGAGCGTCTCCACGATCAGACGAAGACTACGGGAGAGGAACTTGATGCCCCGCAGGGCCGCTACGGGCCCCCAGTTGACTGCGCAGCACCGGAATGCCAGAAGAGGATTTCGCACTAGCCATGAGAATTGGACGTTCACCCAATGGAGGAATGTCCTCTTTTCTGACGAGACGAGAGTGTGCCTTTACACCAACGATAGACGCAGAAGGGTGTACAGGAGGCAGGGGGAGCGGTATACAGAAGCCTGCACCGTAGAAACCGTCAGCTACGGGGGTGGATCCTGTATGTTCTGGGGCGGCATTTCCGTCGACGGGAAAACCGAACTTGTTTGCGTTTCCCGGACTGGAGGTGGCCGTGGCCAGGGATCCCTGACTGCTCAACGGTACATTGCGGAGATCCTGGATCCACATGTGGTCCCATATGCTGATGTAATTGGACCTGGGTTCCAATTTAAGCACGATAACGCCCGCAGCCATACAGCGTTGATCGTTCGGGACTACCTGCATGCTGCTGGTATCAACGTTATGGACTGGCCAGCAAGGAGTCCCGACTTAAATCCCATCGAGCACCTCTGGGACCAGCTGAAAAGGCGGGTACGATCGCGTGATCCTCCTCCTGCCACACTTGATGAGCTTCATGATGCTGTCATTGAGGAGTGGAACAACATTCCTCAAGAGAACATCGTGACGCTGATCAGGTCCATGACCGACCGCATGGAAGAGCTTCGGAGGGCTAGAGGAGGCAACACTAGGTTTTAAGTTTAGTTTTAAGCTTTATTTTATTGTTATTGTTGTGTTTTATTTTTTTGTAATTTTTGTTACATAAACGATTTTTCCTTTTTCCTGTTTTTTTCCTTACGGGGTTGATTTTCAATTGACATTTTCCGACAGAAGGTTTCATTACCTTTCAAATAAGACCCCATAGTTCCCCATTCTGTAAGAGCAATTTTCGCTCAAAACGAAATTTTCGAAATGTGCGATTTTTTTGACGCCGAGTGTAGTTTGAGTCCTGGGGAAGGACATAGGGTAGTTTTTATCTCGGAAATCAACCCCTAAGGGGATGAAATGGGGGATGGAATTTTGTATGGAGCTACTTAAACCGCTTCACCGATTTGAATGAAATTTCGTATATATATAGTTTGAGTCCCAGAGAATATCAAATAATAGGTTTTATCCCGGAAATCTTTCCCTTAGGGGGTAAAACGGGGTGGTGAAAATTTGGATGTAGCCCATTTTGATAAAATTTGGTTTAGAGGTAGTTTAAGTTCTGGGAAAGGACATTGGATAGTTTTTATTCCTCAGATTCCCTAAGGGGGTGAAATAGGGATGAAATTTTGGATGGAACCCATTTACGGTATAGCGAGTTGGAGTCCTGGGGAAGCACATAGGATAGTTTTACCCCGAAAATCATCCCCTAAGGGATTGTAATTGGGGGTGGAAATTTGTTTGTGACCCATTTTGATAAAATTTCGTTGAAAGATAGTTTAGAGTCCTGGAAAAGGACCAAAGACAGTTTTTATTACGGAAATCATCCGCTATGGGGATGAAATGGGGGTGAAAATTTGGATGTAGCCCTAAACGGGGTACATCCAAATTGCACGTTTTTTTGGTATAGAGGTAGTTTGAGTCGCGGAGACGGACAACGGATAGCTTTTATGCCGAAAAAAATCACCTAAGGGGATAAAATAGGGCGACAATATTTGGATAGAACCCATTTAGATTAAATTTTGTATAGAGATAGTTAGAGTCCTGGATAAGGACATAAGATCATTTTTATTCCAGAAATTATCCCCTAATGGGTTGAAATTGGGGGTAAAAATTTGGATGTAACCCGTTCAGATGAAATTTGGTATAACGATAGTTTGCATCCCGGAGAATGACAACGGATAGTTTTTATCCCGAAAATCATCCTCTAAGGAGGTGAAATGGGGGGTGAAAAATTGGATGGAACCCATTTACGGTATAGCGATAGTTGGGAGTCCTGAGGAAGGACATATGATAGTTTTTATTCCGGAGATCATCCCCTAAGGGGGTGAAATAGGGGTGAAAATTTGGATGGAACCCATTTACGGTAGAGAGATAGTTGGGAGTCCTAGGGAAGGACATAGGGAATTCAATTCAATTCAAATTATTTATTGCAGACTTTGTCCTTATCATGTTAGTAACAATAAAAGCTTATAAAACTTGAGTTAACAGTTAAGAGATAGTTTGAGTTCTGGAAAAGGACATAATGATAATTTTTGTTTGGGAAATCATTCCTTAAGGGGGTGAAATGTGGGGTGAAAATTTGGATGGAACCCATTTTGATGGAATTTGGTAAAGAGATGGTTTGAATCCTGGGAAAGGACATAGGGTAGTTTTGATTTGATTAAAATTTGGATGGAACCCATTAGGATGAAATTTGGTACCCATAGAGATAGTTTGACTCCCGGAGAAGAACAACGGATAGCTTTTGTCCCGAAAAAAATCCCCCAAGGGCATAAAATAGTGAGTGAATATTTATATGGAGCTACTATACAACCCATTTAGATAATATTTGGTATAGAGGTAGTTAGTAGGCGCGGCGTTGGTAGACCCCCCACAAGGTGGACTGATGACCTGGTGAAGGTCGCGGGAGTCCGCTGGATGCGGGTGGCGCAGGATTGGCCACTTTGGGGAAGGCCTGTGTCCAGCAGTGGACGTGTTTTGGCTGATATGATGATGATGATGATAATGATAAAGATAGTTTGTTTCTCGGAGAAGGACATATGATAGTTTTTATATCGGAAATCTACCCCTAAACGGGAAATGGAGGGTGATAGTTTGTATCGAGCTACGATATAAACGAGCACTACGCGGACGAAGTCGCGGGAAAAAGCTAGTACAAAATAAAACTTGCAAATACACCACGATTGTAATTTATTTCACTTCTCAAACACTTCCGAAATTGATTAAATACATAATCACATATCATTAGAAATAAAACGTAAACAAACTAAATGGGTACTTTGACTAGAAAGATTTAACACTTAGTATTTCCACGGGATAAACATAGGATCCCCCCCCCCCCCCAATTAGTGGCCTATAATACAACCCTTAAGACGCCAAACAGACCAAGGAAAACATTTACAGCGTCGTACGGCTAGATGTGACGTAACAAATGAAGTGTTGGACAAGAACAGTATCATACATCCAATGTTAGGTAAGGGGTATCAAGCCGCCAATACGCTTGGTCGTAGACCGCTAGCACGGAACACCACGTAAATTAAGCACACAGATTTTCTTACAGATGTGAGAGATGAATTCATGAGTAATGTGTGGAATGAGCGATGGGTGAATAAATCTGGATGATGGAGAAAAAAAATCTAAGGCGAATATCGAAAGCAAAAGGACGGTGGCGAGAAAAATGCGTTTCTAAATTTTGGGAAATGGTAAGTCCGGAAAATTATTCATTGGCGGGATACGGAAGCACAGCGCGTAGGCGGGTTGCCCCCCAGCAAGGTCGCCCAAAATGTTCGTGTTACAGAGACCGCGCTATGAACTTATTATGAATGCAAACTACTCTAGCAAATACTGTTTAGGTTGGTCGTGGATCCGGGTCCGACCAGCACGACGACTCTATGAGGAGATGATGAATAGGCCGCGGCAGGCCTGGACACCACGGAACTCGATGGTCTGCCCAACTCTCGCTCTGCAATATGGCTCATACCCCCCAGCAGGATGCCACGTAAAGTTGAAGGGTCTTGAAGCGCGTAGACGACCGGCAGCCTCCTTAACGCCCAAATCCGACGGCCGAACACTCTCGGTCCGGCCTTCCAAAATTAGAAACTGCGTTGGTTGAGCCAATCCAGCTCAATCATGCTCAGCTAGCACAAAATAGGCCTCTTGTGGCGCTGTGGCTGGAGCTTCCAAAAAATGAATCACAGCTAGAAGATTTAATAAATGTGAAGAACGCGCACTTCCGCGCTTTGGATTTACTGATGAATCCGACAAAAATAACTGCTTGAGTATTAAAATGTAAGCAAAAAAAGCTTCTTCCTTTCAAAGCTACTCTCGACAGAATGAAGTCCTCACCGATTTGTTTATCAAAATTTGAGAAGGTTCTGGAAATATCTTCCACGAAATTCAAGTTTTGGAAAATTAAAAAAGTAAAAGCCAAATAATCAGCCGTCTGGACAAGGATATAGACGTGAAGCAAAGAGACTTAATACAGGACAATACAGGACAAGGGCTGACCATTACCGATCGTCCGTCCAAGATACTCTACTTCGGTAGTCAAAAAAGAGCATGTCCGTAAGTTTATGAAAAACCCGCTTTCGTTAAAGTTTTTAGAACAGAATCAAGTAGCGACAAACCATCCTCTATGGTATCGCTCAGTAATAAAACATCATCAATATAAACAAGTACTTGACCTGCTTCAAGAAATGGTCTTAACGTATCAGAAATAATGCGCTGATAAATTACCGGGGCATTAGAAAGTCCATACGGCATTTTAAGGTATTCAAAATGTCCTTCTGGTGTCACAGATCCAATTATTTAACTGGATTTGTGACACCAGAAGGACATTTTGCACTGTGCATTTGCACTGAATTAAAATGATGAAAAACCAGTTAACATATCCAGAGCAAAAAAATATTTACATTTCCCTAATCTATCGATATGATCTTCGATTAAAGGGAGAGGGTATCTGTCTTTCACTGTATGTTGTTGAGAGCTCGGTAGTCCACAACCATCCTGTCTAACCCGTCTTTCTTTTTCACTAGTAGCACTAGACTTACCTTATCGAGCTGAGTTGCGTAGTCGGCTTACAATGTGTCACGTTGTTGACTTTTGGACTGTTTCTTACTAGTCATTGAAAATATTTAACTAAATTAATATCTTAAGAGAAACTCCCAAAGTAAGCCAAAACTGTGTTAAAATCAAAGTTAAAGGGCTTCCTCCGGGATAGCGAGTCACTGTCGACTATACTTCGTTTTTTTAAAGATTATGGTCGTAAACCTTCCTTCTTCGATTTCGACCGATACCACTGAATTTCTCGGAACTTATGTATGTACCTACATACTAGTACATATCATTTGATATTTACCGATAGCTGAACGCATATATTTTCTCGGCAGTCTTTTTCACACGGTATGATTTAGTGGGATACTCCTTTCGATGGCACATTTCTGACACTAATTTGTAAATATTCACCACCCGTTTCCGCTTTTCACTGGCAGTTAGAGGATTCTGCTTTTGCCTTTTCTTCTTTGGAGATGAAAAAACATTAGCCGGAACCGGCTGCGACTTCTGTAGCCCACTCGGGCCAGCCTCGGCTTCATCCATTGTAAATGTGCACCAACAAACAAAATATCTAAATAGATCAACAACTAATAACAAAATTCAACAAAAACGATAACAACAATATTTAAGTAAGCTTACAGCAATAGAAATCACAACCGACTCAACCGACAACAATATGAACTGGAATGAAAAACCCACATGAGTGAATTACAGATAGTGACAGTGACGTTTAAAAATTGTGTGAGAACTCTGCCTCTTTAGGTTTTTTAATAATGTACAACCTTTCCATGAAAAATTGCAAACGCAATTTATTCAAATTCTTATCTTTTCATCTTAGAATATAAATGAACTAATATTATGTTTCTTATCTGTTCACAACACTGAGTAGTTCTTCATCCGTTCTGGACTTCAGGTTCATGTTTTCCAGAGGTTTGTGGTCAGAATAAACTGTAAAGTATTTACCTATCAGCCAATATTGCCAATATCTGACCGCCTCCTTGATAGCTAAATATTCCAAGTATATTGCTTTTTTCCTCTTTTGAGCTGCATTCAGTTTTTTTGAAAAATACGCTACTGGTTTCTCTTTTCCATCAGGCTGTGTCTGTTTTAAGATCGCTCCAATACCTTCTAAAGAAGCGTCAGTATATATATTTATTGGCAGGTCCTGATCAAAAATTTTCAAAACCTGCTGAGAACATAGCATGCTTTTTATAATTTCAAATGCTCTTTGACATTCATCAGACCATACAAACTTTTGATTTTTCCTTAGTAAGTTATGCAATGGATCGAGTATTATTGCACTCTTTGGTATATACTCATGGTAAAAGTTTATTTTCCCCAAGAATTGTCTTATGTTTTTCTGCGTCCTAGATACAGGGAAGTCCTTTATTGATATCAAGTTATCTTTCACAGGTTTAACAGAATTATTCTGAATTATATGACCTAGATACTTAACTAAGTCTGACGCAAATGTGCACTTGGTAAATTTTAATCTAAAACCTTCCGTTCTGATCGCTTCTAGCAATTGTGTTAAATGATCAATATGTTCCGTAAAAGTTTTAGAAAATATAAGTATATCATCAATATAATTAACAGCAAGGTTTGTGAGTTTATACTTTCTCAATATGTTACTTAAAATCCTCTGAAAGATTGCTGGAGATGTTTTCAAACCAAATGGGAGACAGGTCCACTGAAAATGTCCCTCCTGTGTCACAAATCCAGTTTTCTTCCTGTCCTCGATCGGTAAAGGAATAGACCAAAATGCAGAGTTGATATCCAAAGTTGAAAAGAACTTGCAATTCCTTGTCTTTATCATCAGGTCTTCAATCAATGGGAATGGTTGAGCTTGGGGTACCACTATTTTATTCAAGTCTCTAAAGTCTATACACAATCTAGATCTTTTGTTTTCTTCTTTCTTAAATGCCAACGTAACAGGCGCAGCAAAAGGACTATAGGATTCTTCTATCAGTTTACTGTCTAATAATTTTGCAACCTGTTCCTCTATCTCCTGCTTGTCTTCGACATTACACCTGTAAGGTCTCTTTTTGTCTATAAGTAAGTCTATCCGTGCCTCATATCCATTGATTGTGCCAATGTCATATTTATGTTTCGCAAATACTGATCTATATTTGTCCACCAATGTATTTATTTCGGATCTTTGCTCGTCATTTAAATGGTCTACTTTAATTTCAAAGTCTCTTTCCTTTACGTTTTCATTAAAATTTACTTTGCATTCTTCCATTTCATCTTTATTATCATTTTTTTTTAATTGCGTGGCTGCAGTTTTATTTGTGGAAACCTCCACTATATTTTCTTCCTTATTTTCTTTACAATGTTTTGAGCTATTTCCAAGTTTTCATTTTGAATTAACCTGAATGTTTTTATCAAATCTAGCCCAATCAAAAAATCGTATTTGAAGTTTTGTTCATCAATTATGTAAACGTCAACTTTTTCTTCCAATTCGAAGATTTTTATTTTCAAATTTGTCAAACCATTTGCCTTTTTAACACCATTAATTGTTACCAAATCCGCTTTATTCAAACAGTTTCCTTCTCCTTTAAGTTTCAGTAACTTTGAATTAATAAGAGAAACATTTGAGCCTGAATCATAAACTCCATTTATTTTCAATTTATCATTCACTACTAGTTTGACATTTATTAATGGTGTTACTATTCGTTTTTTTGATCAGTTTCGTTTAATTCAGCTTCTATTACCGAATTATTGACATGCTTGATATAATTTTTCTTCACTTTATCGTTTTCCTTTGTTCTAAACCAGCATGTTGCTTCGGCGTGGTAACGATTACCTTTATTTAATTTTTCGCAAATTTTGCAAGGTGTTTGGTCTTCACTTTTAATGCTTTTTCTGAAGCCTGCGTATGATCTTTTCACTATGTAACTTTTTTTATTTACCATGTGTTCATGCTTGCTTACTTCATTAAACAAATCTATAGAGTCTCTCAATGCTTCCCGATCTATTTTATTGAGTATGAATTCCGGTAAACCAGCCGCAATGAGATCCACCAATGTACCTGCATCTATTGATCTCCTCATGTCCAGCAATAGCTTTTCTTTTTTTATTGCGTAATCCAATAACGAACCATCTTTATATCTATATATTAAGGCATCAGTTACTGTATTCCAACCCTTATTCGCAAATGAGTCGCAAAATTTATTTTTCCAACGCACCATTCCGAGTCCATCGTTAATTTCATGATCATAGAACTATACCAATCTGTACAACTTTTGTCCATAAACAGTCGCAGAATTTCAATCTTATTTTCATCAGCAACATGAAATCGGTCACATTCTTTCTCAAAGAAATCCATCCACTGAGCCGCGTTTGAGTCTCTATTACAAATTTCTCCGCAATACTCTTCAGGTTCTGTTGTTTACTTTCTTGAGGGTTAACTACTAACTTTTCCAATAGTTTTTGCAGTGAATCTGTCTCTATTTTAGACGCAGTAGTAGGTTGTTCTAGGCTCACTTCTTCAAGATATCGATCGCAAAACTGTATATTGCCTTCCTCATCAATGTAAATTTTTTCAAGTTCCTCGGTCATAGTGATCCAAACTCGTCTCACCTGGTACCTTTTTGATAAACTGTTCTTTACTTTAGTGTAGACAGCTGTTTCAATAATTTCCTTATGGTGCCCGACTGATTGTAGATCTTCGGGTATTGCATAGACTTTGTTGTCGCTTGTAGATATTGAGGTGATGCAGCAGACATTTGTTTTACTATCATTTCCAGGCAATATCGTAAATTCAAATTGAAGTTTTTCCATTTTCAGGCGATATTCGTAACAGAAAATGTCGTTTTATAATAACAATTTTGTTAAATTATGTGGATAAAATAAACCATTGTGTTGCTCTGTAAACAAAGTTTTATTCTATAAGTAAGGGTTTATATTCTCGAACTACATTACAAGTACTAGTACTAACTAACAACTAAAATCTCACCTGTAAACAAAGAAACGACATTTAAAGTTTATTTATCCTTTCGTCAATCCTTTATCAACAATTGACAACATTTCATTTTTCTGACGCCTTAATTTTGTTTAGGCATTTAATAGTATTTGAAAAGTTAGAAGACACGTATTTTTTCATTTAATTTAATTTTAAGTTAAACCCCCTAATTTTGGTAGTTTTAAACTACCACGTTCGAAAAGGGCCTAAGTACGTTTAAAAGATGAATAAGATTAGCACTGTGGTCAATGTATTAAATTAAAAAGTAAAAAGCATGCTGTGTGTGTGACGTTACGTGACAGTGACATTTGACATTTTGACGATTCCTTCCTTACGGATTTCGTTTATAAATTGAAACTTGCAAATTAATAATCGCAAAAAATATCGTAATCATGAGTAATGAGACAAAGAAAATGTATCGTCAGGATCCTTTGATTACGTGTTTTGTGCCAAGTTGCAAAAACATGGCACTGATGTCACCTGAAAAATACTTCTTTTTTATTCCCCATCAAAACCGGGTAGAATGGTGTGCTGCCGTCAATAAGTCCAATGTTCCGAAAGGTTCACTTTACATATGTGAAGATCATATAACTGTAAGTACGTACCTATTTATGCTTAATCATAATCACGCAGGAAATATTTTTATCTAGGTTACAGAATATATCTGGAAGTATCAGGAAGCACCACCTTAACTTTATCGTATCACAAACTAGTAAATAATATTTGTAAATTGAAATACACGACCTTATTGACATCCGATTTAATTAATTAATAATACTACAGTCATGAAATTCAATTGCCGAGCCAATAGGTGCGTCCACACTGAGCGCATGCTCACCCTAACCAAAATCAATTGACTGACTTGGAAAACATTGACTTTTATGAATAAATATCTTGTAATGTTTATCAAAGAAAGTCCACATACCTACCTATTGTAATTTATTTTTCAGCCCGAAGAAGATGTATTAAACTATCAAAACTGGAAAGACGGACGTGCACGTGCCAGACTTAAACCAAGAGTGCCTTTCTTAAAGAATATATCTCAAAGTGAAGGATCCGAGTTAGCACTATCTAGTGTTATGGATCAGACACAACCTCAAACACAACATAAAGGTATCTTGTGTTTACCAGAACACAAAAACAAATCCATTCAAGCTAAGACGGTAGCAATGGACAAATGTGTGTCTGCAAGCATAAAACCTGATGTAATTAATAAAATTAAAATAGGAGAACTGTCTATCATTACTGACACAACTATAGTGATGAATAAAGTTGATATAGAAGAACCTTCAGAAGAAAATCTGTCTAGCATTGGTGCCATAACCGAGTTCTCTGAAACTGATTGTTCTACTGATACAAAAGCTGAAAATGCTCTGGTTGGGAGACATTTTCTACTCACTTTAATTCAAAAGAATCCGGTGAACTACATAGGGATACCAAAACAAGGTTTTTGGGTTGTAGAATATCTAGAGACAAATTGTAATGTCATATCATATCATTACACATTATCATAACCTTGTACAAAATAAAAAACAATGATTCATTTTCGAGAATAAAAGATCTATTTCAAATATCTGAAACAACTTTGTGGCGAATGTTTTATAAAACACTCAATGTTTTAAAGTGCTTTCTAAAACAACTAGTGTACTGGCCCTGTGCATTTCATATAAAAAGAAATTTACCCTTAGCGTTTCGAGTAAACTCGGACTATGCAAATGTGCAATGCATTATTGACTGTTTCGAAATTGAAATAGAAAAACCCAAGGATCCCGTATACCAGTCTTTAACATGGTCCCAATACAAAAACTGCAATACTATCAAATATTTAATCGGTGCAACTCCAGATGGATTCATAAATTTTATATCAAAGGGATATGGGGGGCGCACTTCGGATATTAACATAGTGAAACAATGTGGGTTTCTAAATATGATACCTGAAAATTGCACAATTTTGGCGGATAGAGGATTTAAACATTTAGAAACCCTGCTAGTTTTAAAATCCAGCAAACTTTTACGCCCTCCTAGCGTATCGAAAGATATAAAAATGACAAAATCTGAAGTTATAAAGAGCAAAGTTATAGCCAGTTTAAGGGTGCACATTGAACGAGTCATACGTAGACTGCGCTTGTATAAGATCTTAAAACCACACTCTGTTGTAAATAACAAACTGATTAACATTTTAGATGATGTAGTGATTGTGACATGTGGATTAATTAATCTTCAAACTCCTTTGCTGAGAAACATTTAACTACATTAACGAAAAATGTATTCATGTCTTTTATTAAAATAGTTCATATTTTTATAAACGTTGTTTAATTTTTTTCCAGGCCCTACCTTACAATAAATGTATTTTATTTTATAAGTATATTATAATGTCACAGATTTTTACCGTACTCAAAGAGTAAAACGGGACCCTATTACTAAGACTCCGCTGTCCGTCTGTCTGTCCGTCTGTGACCAGGCTGTATCTCATGAATCGTGATAGTTAGACAGTTGAAATTTTCACAGATGATGTATATCGGTTGCTGCTATAACAACAAATACTAAAAACCGGCCAAGTGCGAGTTGGACTCGCGCACGAAGGGTTCCGTTATTATCTATAAAAAAGGCAAAAAAAATCACGTTTGATGTATGGGAGCCCCCTTAAAAAAATATTTTATATTGTTTTTAGTATTTGTTGTTATAGCAGCAACAGAAATACATAATCTGTGAAAATTTCAACTCTCTAGCTATCACGGTTCTTGAGATACAGCCTGGTGACAGACAGACGGACGGACGGACGGACGGACAGCGAAGTCTTAGTAATAGGGTCGGGACCTACTTTTACTCTTAGTACGGAACCCTAAAAACAGACTAAAATAAATATTTTAATTTTTTTCCTATATAAAAAACGTGATTTTTATTATTATACATATTGAATGGTACTTACGGAACCCTTCGTGCGTGAGTCCGACTCGCACTTGGCCGGTTTTTTAAAGAATACAGTCAGCATCATAAACATTAGAGATAAGGTCCTAGAACCACCAAAATTGTATAGATATTTATGATGCTGACTGTACCATCCTCATGTATATAATATCGATTCCTGCAGACTCAAAGTGCGTAACAGCCTTTTATTGTAATGGCTGTTACGCCCTTTGAGTCTGCAGGTTATGGTTCACTAATGTTTCTTAACCTGTAATATTTCTGAAATCGATAAATATTTCAGGATTTTTATAAACTAACCTAACCTAACCTATAGGTTTCTACACGATGGCCCTGAAATAAATCCTGAAATATTTACAGTTTCAGAGTTTGGGAAAAAAAAAGTTGCGAAATGAATCAGTTTGCCGAACGTTAGTTGCGAAAAGAAGGTGTTCCATAATATATACATATAATAATATGTATATAATAAATAATATGTATATAATAAATAATATGTATATAATAAATAATATGTATATAATAGTATAAATGGGGATTGTGTATACTTCAAAATATACTACTTTGTTTTTACATTATTATACATTACGTATATTGTAAGCAGGAAAAATCTGGACAGGACATTGTAAGTTTGTATTGTATTTAGAAGTTCAACTCCAAAACTGCTTATATCCAAAAACTGTTTCAAATGTATGGACATAGAATATGTTTTATCCCGCAGGCTAACCTGCGTTATTTGTAACCTAGAGTATATGTTAAACTGATTTGCAATACGCGGGTGAACTCACGGGGCAACTAGTTTAAATTTATTTGTAGACCTATAATTACGACATGGCCACTTCATTCAGACTTGTATCTCATGCTTATGCTCTGGACCAGCCTTTATTTTAATGATATGGAACTAGAAAGTACTAGGTTAAGGTATAAAATAATAAAAGTTAACCCTTTCGACGCATTACATACAAAACTTATTGAAAAAGATGTAGGTTGTTAAACAGGTATAAGCATTTGTGGCGCCGTGGGCACGAAACCAGCGACACCTTTTGGCGTTCTTGGCGTTAAAAAGGTTAATATAGTAATATAATAATAATGCATGTGTTACACCGAATGCAGGATAAGTTTCGATCGATCTGTCAGCACGATATCAGGCCTATTGGCAAGAATAGTCTTGTCCGTGATGACAGATCGATCCCAATAGAGCGTGGCACGACCATTTTCGAGAACTGGCGCAGGTGTGTACTTATAGTAAGGCACCTCAGAGACCACAAGACCGTATAGCAGAGCAAGTTGCTGGTGAATTATTCTGGCTACAAGGTTATGTCTGTGCAAATACTCGCCGTTAGCAAGATGACCACAACCGGAGATAATATGCCTGAGTGACTCCCCGGGACGGCGGCATGCCCGACAAATGTCGACCGTACCGTCCTTCAGGATATACCTCCGGTAATTGTTCGTCATGATAACTTCGTCCGCAATTGCACAGACAAAACCTTCGGTTTCCCCGAAGAGATCCCCGAAACGTAGCCAGTTCACCGACGCAAGCAGATCTACATCGGGCCCTGTGAGGGCCTTGCAGAACCGCCCGTGAAGCTCTTTGCTCCTCCATACCGCCCTGCGGTCCTCGGCGCTCATTACTTTAAGTCTGCGCCAGTTCTCGTTTGCCAAGGAGAGCGGGGTGAAGTTTCCGTCCACTGCCACTACGTCGCGATGCATCCCACACTCGTTGCTTAGGAAATAATCCCTGAGACTGCACACCTCGCGGTTGTGCAGGTCTTTGGCATTTAAAAAACCGCGACCTCCACACTTCCGCGAGATGTACAGTCTCATAACAGACGAGCGTGGGTGTAGCATGCGATGCGCAGTAAGCAGTACACGAACTCTTCGATCCAGGGCATCCAGCTCAGTCTGAGTCCATCTTAGTACGCCAAAGGAGTAAGTGAGCAAGGGCATCACCCAGGCGTTGAAGGCGCGCACCTTGTTGCCGCCCGACAAAAGACTATTAAGTACTTTTGTCAGGCGACAAAAGAAGCGCTCCTTCACCGCCCGCTTTACGGCCTCACCCTCAATACCCAATGACTGTGACATACCAAGATACTTATAGGTTTCTGCTTCGGAAATAGATTTGAGGGACATTGTCTCAGAGAGTTGTAAATTTGTTGAATTTACAACTCTACCCTGCTGTACATGCATAACCGCACACTTATCGACACCAAATTCCATTTTGATGGCGCTACTGAAGACTTCTGTTGTTTTCAGTAGTTCCAACAGGTCATGTCTATTCGGTGCAAATAGCTTGAGGTCATCCATATAGAGCAGATGAGAAATGACCTCACCCTCTCTCCGAAGCCGGCAACCTAGCCCCGAATCCTTCAGCAGAGTGCTGAGTGGATTCAGCGCTAGGCAGAACCACAGAGGACTCAGGCTGTCGCCCTGGAAGATTCCACGTTTAATCCTTATAGAGTCCTGCGGGCCAGAGGGGCCATCTCCTCCCCCCGGTTGACGAAGAACTGTGGCCCACTGCCCCATGCAAGCGCCTAAGAAGGATCTTAGAACTGCATCAACTTTATACAGCTCCAAGATCCTCCTCAGCCATGAATAAGGCACCGAATCATAGGCTTTCTTGTAGTCAATCCAGGCGGCCGAGAGGGCCCCTCTATTCCGCCGGACTCGTTGGCAAATGGTTATGTCTATGAGGAGGAGCTCTTTAGTACCACGAGACCCAACCCTACATCCATTTTGAGCAGGGGCCAAAACGTTGTTCGCAACGATGTGTGCGTTCATTTTTGCTCTCAAGATGGATGTAAGGAGCTTGTACAGCGTAGGCAAGCACGTGATGGGTCTATAGTTTTTCGCTTCCGTGGTACTACCGGACTTATAGAGCAGGGAGGTGATACCAGTTGTAAAGAAAGATGGCAGGGAACCAAGCTCAAGGGCTTGCTGGAACTGCGTTGCCAAACGCAGGTGTGAGCATCGAAACCATATTATTATTATTATTATTAATTCCGTTTCGCAAATAATAGCGTCTGCCTGTGTTCAAGGATATGACATACAAAAAACAGTTGTGAACAGTGAAAATAAATTCTGTAAATTTGTAACAGCTATGATTGATGATAAAACGACCAGAACGATTTTATATAAAAGTAGAGCAGATATTCTTCAGCAACATTTTAAAAAACAATGTTTTGGTAATAAAACTTACGTTAGCTGTGAATGCAATTATAAGCTTTATCTTCTATCTATCTATACATATAATAAAGCTGAAGAGGGTCGAAAGTCTGTACATGGAAGATATTCGAAGAAAAATTGGCTAGGGATACTTAAAATCGATAACAGAACGCGTTCCAACAGTTTTTAGAATTTTTGTCTGTTTGTTTATCTGTTTGTCTGTTTATGTGACCGCGCATCACGTGAAAACGGCTGAACCGATTTAGATGAAATTTGGTATAGAGATCTCGGCGTCAAAAAAATCGCACATTTCGAAAATTTCGTTTCGAGCGAATATAGCTCTTACGGAATGTACTGTACCCCATTAATATGTGTATCATTTTAAAGCTCAATCAACAACCTTTTAAATGAGTGGGTGTTTGTTTTTGTAAAAACAATGACCATAAAAAAAACGCATTTTAAATCAAAAGTCCCGAAGTACGCGTTTAGTGGGTCACTAATTGGGCACACATGGACGGGTATAAAAGGGGGGGTAAAGATCGATTAAGGGTCATTCGCTATCCAGACGTCACTGAGATCACACCTGAAGAGCCACAGCAAGAAAAAAACATTAAAAAATGGATACCACGCCAGAAGAAGCCGCTCAAGTGATTGCACTACTGGAAACTGGACTACGACAGACTGAAGTTGCTCGGCGTCTGAATATCAGCCGTTTTCGAGTGCGTCGAGTGTTCCAGCGGTTCGAGGAGACTGGTGGCTACATCAGAAGGCATGGATCCGAGAGGCGACGCTGTACTTCCGGTTCAGACGACCGGTACATTGTGACGACTTCCTTGCGGAATCGTTTTTTCAACGCTGTTGAGCTCCAGCAACAGCTTCGAGCAGCTCGCAGAACGTCGGCGAGCGTCTCCACGATCAGACGAAGACTACGGGAGAGGAACTTGATGCCCCGCAGGGCCGCTACGGGCCCCCAGTTGACTGCGCAGCACCGGAATGCCAGAAGAGGATTTCGCACTAGCCATGAGAATTGGACGTTCACCCAATGGAGGAATGTCCTCTTTTCTGACGAGACGAGAGTGTGCCTTTACACCAACGATAGACGCAGAAGGGTGTACAGGAGGCAGGGGGAGCGGTATACAGAAGCCTGCACCGTAGAAACCGTCAGCTACGGGGGTGGATCCTGTATGTTCTGGGGCGGCATTTCCGTCGACGGGAAAACCGAACTTGTTTGCGTTTCCCGGACTGGAGGTGGCCGTGGCCAGGGATCCCTGACTGCTCAACGGTACATTGCGGAGATCCTGGATCCACATGTGGTCCCATATGCTGATGTAATTGGACCTGGGTTCCAATTTAAGCACGATAACGCCCGCAGCCATACAGCGTTGATCGTTCGGGACTACCTGCATGCTGCTGGTATCAACGTTATGGACTGGCCAGCAAGGAGTCCCGACTTAAATCCCATCGAGCACCTCTGGGACCAGCTGAAAAGGCGGGTACGATCGCGTGATCCTCCTCCTGCCACACTTGATGAGCTTCATGATGCTGTCATTGAGGAGTGGAACAACATTCCTCAAGAGAACATCGTGACGCTGATCAGGTCCATGACCGACCGCATGGAAGAGCTTCGGAGGGCTAGAGGAGGCAACACTAGGTTTTAAGTTTAGTTTTAAGCTTTATTTTATTGTTATTGTTGTGTTTTATTTTTTTGTAATTCCACACTGAGCGCATGCTCACCCTAACCAAAATCAATTGACTGACTTGGAAAACATTGACTTTTATGAATAAATATCTTGTAATGTTTATCAAAGAAAGTCCACATACCTACCTATTGTAATTTATTTTTCAGCCCGAAGAAGATGTATTAAACTATCAAAACTGGAAAGACGGACGTGCACGTGCCAGACTTAAACCAAGAGTGCCTTTCTTAAAGAATATATCTCAAAGTGAAGGATCCGAGTTAGCACTATCTAGTGTTATGGATCAGACACAACCTCAAACACAACATAAAGGTATCTTGTGTTTACCAGAACACAAAAACAAATCCATTCAAGCTAAGACGGTAGCAATGGACAAATGTGTGTCTGCAAGCATAAAACCTGATGTAATTAATAAAATTAAAATAGGAGAACTGTCTATCATTACTGACACAACTATAGTGATGAATAAAGTTGATATAGAAGAACCTTCAGAAGAAAATCTGTCTAGCATTGGTGCCATAACCGAGTTCTCTGAAACTGATTGTTCTACTGATACAAAAGCTGAAAATGCTCTGGTTGGGAGACATTTTCTACTCACTTTAATTCAAAAGAATCCGGTGAACTACATAGGGATACCAAAACAAGGTTTTTGGGTTGTAGAATATCTAGAGACAAATTGTAATGTCATATCATATCATTACACATTATCATAACCTTGTACAAAATAAAAAACAATGATTCATTTTCGAGAATAAAAGATCTATTTCAAATATCTGAAACAACTTTGTGGCGAATGTTTTATAAAACACTCAATGTTTTAAAGTGCTTTCTAAAACAACTAGTGTACTGGCCCTGTGCATTTCATATAAAAAGAAATTTACCCTTAGCGTTTCGAGTAAACTCGGACTATGCAAATGTGCAATGCATTATTGACTGTTTCGAAATTGAAATAGAAAAACCCAAGGATCCCGTATACCAGTCTTTAACATGGTCCCAATACAAAAACTGCAATACTATCAAATATTTAATCGGTGCAACTCCAGATGGATTCATAAATTTTATATCAAAGGGATATGGGGGGCGCACTTCGGATATTAACATAGTGAAACAATGTGGGTTTCTAAATATGATACCTGAAAATTGCACAATTTTGGCGGATAGAGGATTTAAACATTTAGAAACCCTGCTAGTTTTAAAATCCAGCAAACTTTTACGCCCTCCTAGCGTATCGAAAGATATAAAAATGACAAAATCTGAAGTTATAAAGAGCAAAGTTATAGCCAGTTTAAGGGTGCACATTGAACGAGTCATACGTAGACTGCGCTTGTATAAGATCTTAAAACCACACTCTGTTGTAAATAACAAACTGATTAACATTTTAGATGATGTAGTGATTGTGACATGTGGATTAATTAATCTTCAAACTCCTTTGCTGAGAAACATTTAACTACATTAACGAAAAATGTATTCATGTCTTTTATTAAAATAGTTCATATTTTTATAAACGTTGTTTAATTTTTTTCCAGGCCCTACCTTACAATAAATGTATTTTATTTTATAAGTATATTATAATGTCACAGATTTTTACCGTACTCAAAGAGTAAAACGGGACCCTATTACTAAGACTCCGCTGTCCGTCTGTCTGTCCGTCTGTGACCAGGCTGTATCTCATGAATCGTGATAGTTAGACAGTTGAAATTTTCACAGATGATGTATATCGGTTGCTGCTATAACAACAAATACTAAAAACCGGCCAAGTGCGAGTTGGACTCGCGCACGAAGGGTTCCGTTATTATCTATAAAAAAGGCAAAAAAAATCACGTTTGATGTATGGGAGCCCCCTTAAAAAAATATTTTATATTGTTTTTAGTATTTGTTGTTATAGCAGCAACAGAAATACATAATCTGTGAAAATTTCAACTCTCTAGCTATCACGGTTCTTGAGATACAGCCTGGTGACAGACAGACGGACGGACGGACGGACGGACAGCGAAGTCTTAGTAATAGGGTCGGGACCTACTTTTACTCTTAGTACGGAACCCTAAAAACAGACTAAAATAAATATTTTAATTTTTTTCCTATATAAAAAACGTGATTTTTATTATTATACATATTGAATGGTACTTACGGAACCCTTCGTGCGTGAGTCCGACTCGCACTTGGCCGGTTTTTTAAAGAATACAGTCAGCATCATAAACATTAGAGATAAGGTCCTAGAACCACCAAAATTGTATAGATATTTATGATGCTGACTGTACCATCCTCATGTATATAATATCGATTCCTGCAGACTCAAAGTGCGTAACAGCCTTTTATTGTAATGGCTGTTACGCCCTTTGAGTCTGCAGGTTATGGTTCACTAATGTTTCTTAACCTGTAATATTTCTGAAACTGATAAATATTTCAGGATTTTTATAAACTAACCTAACCTAACCTATAGGTTTCTACACGATGGCCCTGAAATAAATCCTGAAATATTTACAGTTTCAGAGTTTGGGAAAAAAAAAGTTGCGAAATGAATCAGTTTGCCGAACGTTAGTTGCGAAAAGAAGGTGTTCCATAATATATACATATAATAATATGTATATAATAAATAATATGTATATAATAAATAATATGTATATAATAAATAATATGTATATAATAGTATAAATGGGGATTGTGTATACTTCAAAATATACTACTTTGTTTTTACATTATTATACATTACGTATATTGTAAGCAGGAAAAATCTGGACAGGACATTGTAAGTTTGTATTGTATTTAGAAGTTCAACTCCAAAACTGCTTATATCCAAAAACTGTTTCAAATGTATGGACATAGAATATGTTTTATCCCGCAGGCTAACCTGCGTTATTTGTAACCTAGAGTATATGTTAAACTGATTTGCAATACGCGGGTGAACTCACGGGGCAACTAGTTTAAATTTATTTGTAGACCTATAGTTACGACATGGCCACTTCATTCAGACTTGTATCTCATGCTTATGCTCTGGACCAGCCTTTATTTTAATGATATGGAACTAGAAAGTACTAGGTTAAGGTATAAAATAATAAAAGTTAACCCTTTCGACGCATTACATACAAAACTTATTGAAAAAGATGTAGGTTGTTAAACAGGTATAAGCATTTGTGGCGCCGTGGGCACGAAACCAGCGACACCTTTTGGCGTTCTTGGCGTTAAAAAGGTTAATATAGTAATATAATAATAATGCATGTGTTACACCGAATGCAGGATAACATTTTATTTCACAGAATTACATTGTAAGTATTACGGTATTGTTGCACTATTAAATATTTTATCAAATATGTATGTCTTCCAAAACAGCTCTGCCTCTCTTAAGAGGTTGTCAACATACAATTTGTCATAATACAACCAGTGTGTATGGTAAAGATTATTGCTCTCATACTTTGGGTCAGCAATACAGAATAAGGCTTTTTTTGTTCCTGATGCATGCATTTGAAGTTGTACTTGGGCTTTAAATTTGTGTGTAATATGGTTGTCCTTGACATTATACTTCATTGACTTGATGGCATGAGGGCACTTGATTTCAATAGTAAAGTCTTCACACAGTCCATCCGGTGACGCACCAATAAATGGTGATATTAACATAAATCCACATCTTCTAATTTCAACTTTCATATCTTTTTCTAAATGTTTTAAGAACTGCTCTTCTAAACGTTTTCCTCGTTTAATGGCATTCGTCTCTGGTACTTTGTAGCCACCGAGAATGCTTTGAACCAAAACCCCATCAGTGTTACATTTTGTAACTTCATACACTTTTGATGCTGTTATCCTGCCTTGTCGCAGTGTGTGCCACAGCTTACTATTGGCTTGACCACGAGTTTGCTCTTCTATGTCCTTCTGGACTTCCAGTGATAATTTTTGCACTGCATACCTTTTGAACTGCTCCATTGAGTTAATATTGCCTTTATGATTGCTATTAAACTCTAAAACCATATCGAATAGACTGTATTTGTCCATTGTTTCTTTTTCATTATTATAATTAGTAATGAGAGAGTTATGCCACTGTCTTTGTTCACATTCAGCTAAAAAAGATGTTAAGTTCGGCAAGTTGTGCGGAGGGGGCAGTGGAGGACGTTTTCTCATATCTTCAGCTAGGACAAATTTATCTTTTAAAACGGCCTCAGATAACTTAGGCCGAGTCCAATAACACCTTATTGATGTGGCTGGTGGCTCTTCAGTTCGCTTGATTAGCCACATTATGAAACATATAGAATGTTTGCATCCCCCTTCACTCGCGGCACAATCTAGACATTTTACTTCTAAAATGACTTCTTCTGCTTCATTAAAGCTGGTAACCACTGAATACATTTTAGAATGTATTTTATGTTCTGGCGTAACTCTGCATTTCACGAAGCATACACCGCTCTCTCTTTTGACTTCAACGTACCCAATTGAAGTTTCCACGTATGCATCTCGCGATGATAAAAGGACTTTTGCTCCTCGGATCTCCGCAGCATTGAAGCTGTCGCTTTCGCACATAAACTGCATTAGCATTATATTATCCACCTTCGGCAGATTGCGTGAATCAGCGACAACGTATCCATCGGTGACTTTCATTATTATTTTCAAAATCTTGTGAAACGCTTTAATTTACAACTAACTGACTTCACTTGACATTAGCTGACATTAGCAAGATAGATTCAGTCTATTTATTTATCTGATTCAGTCAAAATAACTGTCTATGCCATACCATTTTTTTTCTTACGGGATGCATAAGCGCGTCCATGGAATATCCGCATTCTGCCTTTAAATGGCTTCTTCAAAGTAATTTCCAGTTTTCTCAAGAACTAGCGAATATAAAAATCCATAATTTTTTTTATTTACTCAGCAAGCCCAAATCTCTAAATGGTTTTTAGTTTGAGCCGCTATGAAAAAATGAAATGTTGTCAATTGTTCTGAATAACAATCAAATTATATTTTACGCCTTAAGACATTTCTTCAACCTCTCAGTCTTGACAGTATTGACACTTGACAGCGCACGCTACTTTACCGCCAGTGTCACGCGTGCTTTATCGAAGGAGGTCATAAGTAGTATTTATTTTACATATGTATTAATAAATACGTGATATTTATTAACTCGTATTCACTGTTCGATCCGCAGAGTGTGCCCGATAAAAAACCTTATATCTCGTTCTGCAAAGGTCTCTCTAATGCTAAAAAAACGAAGTATAGCTAGCTAAAAGGAAACTTTAAGGATAAATTGTTACCTACGAGCATGCTTAGTTGTTTATTTTTATTTTTTTGTTAGGTTAAATGCATGCATAAGCACTTGATTGTATAGAGGCAAACTTATCACTATAACGGAAATGTTACTAAATTAGAATGTAAATCTCATTAGGGATTGAGTAAGTAATGTAAATATAAATTTATATTTATATAATTGATTTAGTTTTTGATGGGATTTGCATTCTAATTTAGTGAAATTCATTAAAAAAACATTTTTTTTTATTTATTTCTTACTCAACAGAAATTACGATAAACTTAATCTAAATCTTCGCCAAACTGCATAACAATTTGTTGGCGAATATACACTCTTTATAATTATGTTTTGGTATCTACATATATTGTGTACAATCTAAAAAAAAAAAAAAAGATTTATTGTCGCAATAAAAACACAAAATCACAAAATCGAACACTGATGTAGATACTTATATAAAACAACACAATGCAGAAAATAAATGATGCGACAAAAGGCTCGGGGCTCAGCGTTTGCTGCTAGCCTGTCGGCTATACAGCGCTGTTTTTCAGCCCGCACCTAGAACACGGGATACAATGTAATTAATAGCTAGCTGCAAGGGGAACATTCGCATTACTCGTAATGAACTTTTACTTTTAAAGACTAAATCATGCAATGCTAGTTGAATAATAAATAAATATATATTATAAATTATAAAGTAGTTCAAGTATATAAAAAAAAAACAGGTCAGTAACACTGAGTATTCCGTCCAGCAATGGAGTACCAAGCGGTTTAGTACTATAAATAAGGGTATTTAAATGTGGTCATTGTTCACGTAGCTGGTTTTGTAATATAATACTTATGACTATGTAATTTTTTTTTATGTTCCTAATGAAGTAACTATCTAACTACCTATTTTTTAAAAGAAAGGCATCCATTAAACATGTTTTCAATTTAGATTTAAATATATGTATACTTTTTGCAGTCGTTGATTGTTAGATTTAAATAGGTTATTAAGTTATTATAGTACAAAACATGAGCGTTTCTCGCCATCAAACGTCACAGTTTGGCGAGTTTAATGAAATGTGTTAAATGTAAACGCTTTTTTTTTAATACATCCGTACCGATAAAAACTGGCACACTAAGGTAATTGTGCGGCACAACATGAAGGTCTACCTCTAAAGTTACATCACTGAACTCTACGGGCAAAGTTACAAAACGATCTGATCGCATCTCTACTGCACCTAAACCGCGTAATATTTGAACACTAGGGTATGTTCGGCAAGACATATGTTTGGCAAGGTCATTCGAAATTAGAGAAATACTCGACCCGCTATCAATCAAAACGACAGTCGGTACACCACCTATTACAGCTGTCACAAAATCTATTTTTGTTTTGTTGCAAACTGTTTCGCGACAAAAGTTAACATTAGCTTTATTCCTCATTTCTGATCGTTCTTTAGCAAAACATTTATCGTCACTATGACCTATCTTCTTGCAAAACGAACACACAGTTTTTGATACAAACTTATTTGTTGACTCAGGATTAGGCACATATTTGTTTTTATTCGCGTCCGCGTTACTACTCTCAGTCTTAACACGTTTGGGAATCTGAGGAATCGTTTTCAGATGTTTGTGCAAAGGTGATGTTGGACCCGAAATTTTGAATATTTTTTTACATAGCCTTGCACTTTGCTTCATTGCCATTAGAACTTCGTAAGAAAAGTTTCTTGAGATGATTTCTTATATTCTTTGAATTTGGTGGGTTCATCCATTTTTGAGAGGATTCGAAGAGCCTTTATCTCGAGGTTTCCGAACCTGGCAAGATAATGTTTTTAATATAATATCGAGCTAGTACTGGGTACCTAAATTTATAAGCACACATAAAATGACTATTTCATTGCACCTAGATATTACGGTAAAGCAAACACCAATTGTAGTAATTACTACCACTAGTACCACTAAAGCGCAATTTACACATGCAATAAATTGCATGCAAGTTTCATTACATTGCGTCGGATCTATCAAACCTAGCAATGTAGTTAAACTTGCATGCAATTTCTTGCATGTGTAATTCGCGCTTTATACCTGGCAATATATTAATGATAAATAATGTTTCCAATATAATTTCGAGCGAGTACTGTGTACCGACAAAGACACGTAATATTATTATTCTAGTGCAGTTAGAAAAGATGGTAAAGCAAATCTCAATAGAAGAACCTGACTCACTACTTAAAGGCATGGTGATGTTGGACACTAATAAATTACAGAATTTATAAATCTGTAGAAAAAGTAAAATGATTCGTAGTTTACACATTAACATTTGACAAATGTTATTTTTGAGTCGAAGCAAACCCGCGCACCTTACACAATAACACAAGGACCAGGTAGGCGACCAAAAGGCGATTGACTGACTGAACATATTTATTTAACTAAATACGTGTGTATGTAATAAAACCAGGTGTTTGTTATCAAAAATATTTATTCCATCTCCGATTCATAAATTGTATGAGATCTGATCATGCGGGTTAAATAGCGACATGGAAATTTCTGGACGAATGTTGTCCTCCGAGCACATTTGATTATAGACCTATCACTAATGAAAAAATTCAGCGTTTTCGAGAGAGCTTAGAGCAAAAACGAGCATTTTCATTTCATGGCAGGCCTGTGATAGATGAAACGGTGAATGGTTGCTACACAGAGTTTTTCCATGGTGTTACGGAGGTGTTTGAAAACACATTTCCTCTAAGAGCTGCAAAAAATAAATCTAAGTTGCTTTTTAATTGAGCTGATGAAAACATTGATGTAGCAAATTTATTTATGACCTTCTTTGCTAACATTCCTGTAGAAACAACAAAGTCTTTCAATTCAAACTGTACAGTAGCTGAACAGATTGTAAAAGAAAATATTAGAGAATCCGTTGTATTCAGATTCCATCATATAAATGGCATTTATCTTATAAAAAGGCAAGTCTGGACTGGCTTGTGGGGGCGGTTCCGAAGCTGAAGCCGTGGCCGGAGGCGAACCTTTCGACGATTCCGGAAGGGGAACTGCCCAGACCAGCCACGGCCATCACCTTCATCTCCGACGCAGATGTGTCCTCCATACAGGACGCTTTATCCCTATTCAGGATACAAAATCCAGGCCTGAATACGGAGCTATGGCGGGTGCTTGGTGAGAACGCTGAGAAGGGCGGGAAGGTGGTCACCTTTGCCCTGGACGAGCCTTCTGCTGAAGCCCTGAGAGCCTGTGGGTGCGAAGTCACCCTCGGCTTCAAAACTGTGTTGTTCAGGCTGAGGGGTGGGCCAAATGCTCCCCCACCTGCAACACAATCACAGCCCCCCGTGAAAGCAGGCCCCAGCACAAGAGCGCCCGACAGTCGCGACTCCATACCCCATGGCACTCGAGGCCGTGGTGGCAGGACGCGACCTGTTGGGACGCATAGAGGGGCGGCGAGGGGCAGCATGAACAGCTGGGCAGAGAACTCCACCCCCGCGGCTGGGACCTCCCAAGGGAGAGGTCATCCGGCCGCGAGGAGTAGGGGTAGTGCCCAGCGGTTCACTAAGAGGGCCAAATAAATGGCGGCCCTCACAGCACCCGCGAGGATCCTGCAGGCGAACATCCACCACGCTGCCGCAGCGACAGCGGTGGTGGAGAGTCGCCTCGCAAATCATGCTGACCTCGCTTTACTGCAAGAACCATGGGTGCGAAACTCAACCATACTAGGACTAAACTCGGTGGGTAAAACGCTCTACAACACCGATGGAATCAAGCCTAGGGCATGCATTGTTTTCAACAAAAACATTGAATTTCTACCTGTCTAAAGGGCTGGAAGGGTCAAAGAGTAATTATGTGCTCGGCCTATCTGCCCGGTGATAAGGTGAACCCCTCTGCGGACCTCGAAGCAGTGGTCGACTACGCCCGCAGACACAACGCAGAGCTACTGGTGGGATGTGATGCAAACGCCCACCATACAAGCTGGGGGAGCACTGATATCAATTATAGAGGTGAGTTATTACATGACTTTCTCTTAATTAACGGCCTCCAAACCTTAAACTTAGGCTGTGAACCGACCTTTGTCACTAGGGCTAGGAAGGAAGTTTTGGATATAACTTTTGCCACTCCACACCTTGCCAGGCACATTGTAAACTGGAGAGTGAGTGGGGTGGAATCAATGTCAGATCATAGACACATTTGTCTTAATCTGACATTTTCTCTCAGTGTTCAAACAGTCATTTTCAGGGACCCCAGGAGGATCGACTGGGCGGGTTATAACAACGCCCTGGAACGGATCCTGGACTCGGCTGCTAAGTGCGTAAGAACACGAGAAGGACTGGAGCTTGCGGTGGAAGTTGTCTCAAAGAGCATTGTACGTGCCTTTGAGGAAAACTGCCCACCCAAGGTTAAAACCACAAAACGTCTGGTCCCATGGTGGAACTCCAAGCTCAAAAAGCTAAGGGATAAGACACGGAAGCTATTCAACAGGGCCAAGAGGACAAATGAGTGGGAGATTTATCGTAGGGCCCTGAATGAGTACAGCAAACAGATAAGGAAAGCCAAGAGATCGTCGTGGAGGAAGTTCTGTGAGGAAGTAAATAACACGCCTTAGGGAGCAAGACTCCACAAACTGCTCTCGAAGGCAAAGCCTAATCAAATTGGACTCCTAAGAAGGCAAGATGGCACCTTCACAACCAACGAATCGGAGACCCTGGAACTACTGGCCAGCACTCACTTCCCGGGGTCCACTGAGTTAAGGGGACCCAATGCCGAGCATATTCGGCACAGGCCCCGCTCGGAGGACTGGAGGCAAGCAGCCCTGGTTATCAGACCGGGTATAGTGAGATGGGCCATTAAGTCCTTTAAGCCATACAAGACAGCGGGACTGGACGGAGTAAGCCCCGTACTACTGCAACGTGGTGCTGACGTCCTCATCCCTCATCTGGTAAAAATTTTCAGGGCGAGCTACGCCTGGGGATCTTTACCTGAGATGTGGAACAAGGTTAAAATCCTATTCATTCCAAAGGCAGGGAAGAAGGATTACGCCCAGGCTAAGTCCTTCAGACCCATCAGCCTTTCATCGTTCTTGTTGAAAACCATGGAAAAGGTTCTGGACAAGTACATTAGGGAGAGCTGCCTCAGAACTACGCCTATCCATAACAGTCAGCACGCCTATCGGAGCGGCAGGTCTACAGAAACCGCCTTGCTTGAGCTTGTTGACAGGGTGGAAAAGGCGTTAGAGGATAGGGAAGTAGCCCTTTCAGCCTTCCTAGATATCGAGGGTGCTTTCGATAACACACCCATCAGGACACTGGTAGGGGGACTCCGGTCAAAGGGAGTGGACCCTACCACCGTGCGATGGGTGCAAAGCATGCTCTCGAATAGAGTGGCTAAGCTGGAATTGCTCAATACCACTCGTGACGTTACCACTGCCAGAGGCTGCCCACAGGGGGGGGTACTCTCCCCTCTGTTATGGACTCTCGCAGTGGATGAATTACTGCATAAAATGGCGGAACTACGCATCGACACCCAGGGGTACGCAGACGACCTTGTGGTGACGGTGCGGGGTAACTGCCAAAGTACACTATCGTACCAAATGCAGAGAGCCCTAGACACTATTAACACATGGTGCAGGGAAAATTAATTATCCATTAACGCGGACAAGACGGTTGTTGTGCCGTTCACAAACAAGAGAAAGCTCGATGGTCTGAGACCTCTGTCTATGAACGGCAGAACAATTCCGTTCTCCTCCGAGGTCAATTATCTGGGCGTTACAATCGACCAGAAACTGACCTGGAATCCGCACGTTAACGGAATTTTGCAGAAGGCTAAAGTAGCCCTCTCAATCTGCTGTCGTTTAGCGGTGAATAGATGGGGTCTAAAACCCAAAATTGCCCTGTGGCTATACACGTCCATTGTTAGGCCGATGGTGTCATACGCCTCTTTGGTCTGGTGTTGGGTTTCGTTTTTATGTTTTTATGAGTGGGTAGATTGTATTTTTTCCCATTACCTGTCAAACCCCGTCATTCCTTTGGCATGCACTGTGTAACGAGATGCAGCTAGCATCGGACGGTCGCTCGCTCATTTTCGACTAATTTTACCGCCATATTGGTTGAGGTTCGCTTATAGCCTCCCAGAGTGAATTGATATTCAATAACTGTTGTGATTTGTAATTTGTGCCTTCAAGAACATTTCTTCAGAGTGCGTATTTTGGTTGGCCAACCACGTCGAGACCAGACAGCAGACCAGAAATAATCAGGTTAGTGCATTGCCGATCCTTTCTCCTGTGTGCCTAAAAACCAAAATACCTAATCCTATCGCAAAAATACAGTCCACTTTCAAATTAATTTAAATCCGCAAAAAACCATCCCCTCAGGTGTCGAGGTCGCGTACCGCTACTTATTTAATAGATTTATGGTTAATTATGACACCACCATAACTTTTTGGTCATTTCGAACAGGATAGAATCACACTTATGTGATTATTGTATAAGTTTAATGATAATTATTGGGGAAATATAGGCGATCATTGTGCTAGTATTGAAATAATTTGTCACTTTAAATCTTGTTATACAAACCGCATCGGCAATTATTTCGCTTTATTTTCGCATCCGCATACTTAGTACATTATATTGCTAGTTATTTCCTAATATATTTCATTCCTCGTGATCAATTTTGATACACGAGTCCATACATTCCTTTGTCGTTCTAATCGTACCTACATACCACTGCACGGCCGCCATATGCAATCTTTGTAACTCAAATTGGTTCGGTTAACGACATTTATTTACTCCGACATACTCCGCTAATATTACAATCACAACAGTACAAATTCATCGTATCTTAAATTTAAATAATTCCGCTAAGTTAGTTAACAATAGTTAGCTAACAAATCTATTTTTCTTCCGCAATTCCATATAAATAAATTCTTATAACTGCATAGAATAGGTACTCTTGCACACGCGCATACCATTATAGTTAACTTGACAAAACTATCTTATCGTATCATACTCATGCTTCCAATGCAATAGGTCCTAAGTTAATAAAGAATCGCTGTCGGTTACGTCTTTTATACGTCCTGTGTACATTATTTGCACGTGTTTAAATAAAACGTCTTAAGTCATTAGTAAATCGTAGTGACTTACGACCTTCTGTAGCATATTCTTCGTGTTTACTAATTGATTGCTTTTGTTATTTTATTTGTTGAAATTGACTGTATAGCTACTATTTACGATGGGTAAAGGTAGAAAAGGGAGTGATCAGTTTAGCCCGGGAACAGATTATGACGCAAGTAAAAGTCAGTTAGCACTTTACACAGTTCGGCGTGATGTTATCTATAAACGGGTAGAAAACATTCTGGAATTGGCTTACAAAGCCGAGACAGATCCCGCACAGTTTAGGGTATTTAAGGCAAGTGCATTGAATATAGACGCATTGCGTAACGATTATGAAAAGGTTTTAGAATCGTATAACTTGTTGTTTTTACAACTTAATCCTGAGTCACAAGTTGATTACGAGTCGTGGACTTCTTTTGAGGAAATGTACTGCTATATTAAATACATATTGTCAGAAAATGAAGTATGTAGTGTACCCGTGGTTCAGTCCCCTGACGTTAATAGGTCACAACCCCGTTTGCCAGTAATTGAATTACTTTCCTTCGATGGACAACCGCAAAACTGGCCGCTGTTTTATCAGCAATTTAAGAGTATGATACATGATAATAAATCACTAACTGATAGTGAAAGGATTTATTATTTAATTGGCAAATTGAGTGGCACGGCACGCGACATTTGCGCCGGTTTACCTGCTACTGCCCAAAATTATAGCATTATTTGGAATGCTTTAATTGAGAAATATGATGACAAAAGATCGCTAGCCTGTACTTATCTTAAGCAGTTGTTGCAGTTTAAATCGCTATCGACTGGGAGTTCGCTCGGTTTGGATTCATTTATAAATAACTTTGATACATCCGTAAACGCGCTCAAAGAGATGAAACTGAACGATTTAACAGATTTCATCTTCTTACAATTGGCATTACAAAAATTAGATGCAGAAACAATTAAATTATTTGAAATTGCTTATCGCAAGGAAGATATTCCAACTTACAAAAGTTTAATTGAATTTGTCAAAGAACAAAGCAAAGTGTTATCTCGGACACCCAATGCTGTTATTAGTAACAAGCCGATATTTAACTCGCCTAAGTCACATATCCCGAGAGTCATCACAAAATCATTCGTATCAGGGCCGGACTCGGGCAGTTCGAATATTAATATTAATTGCGGACTTTGTAAAACTAAACAACATGAGCACCTATATTTGTGTTCGGCTTTTATGAAAATGACACCGCACGAAAGATATAATTTCATTAAATTGAACGCATATTGCAACAATTGCTTAAGTGTAAAACATAAAACGTCAACTTGTACTTCGACGCGAAATTGTTCTCATTGTTCAGCGAGACATCATTCGTTGTTGCATTTTAACGTTAGTTCGAAGTCCAATTGTAATGTCGGAACAACTGTTTCCAAACCCGCTAATAATTTTAATTGTGAAAAAATCGGAGATTCTAAATCCGTCCCAGGCGTGCGTACGTTATCTCACGAGGAAAATAATTTGTTTAATTCCGCTAATGTTGATAATATAACTAGTGCAGTTATGGTCGACCAAAGCATTCCGCATTCCTCTTCGAGTGATCGTAGCATTTGCACTATTTCGTGCGACATTAATAATTGTCTACAAACGACAACGTTACTGGCCACCGCAAAAATAAAAGTTATTGATTCTTTTAACCGCACTCACGTGTTGAGATGCTTGGTCGATCCAGGCTCTCAAAGTGATTATATAACAGCTCCTTGCTGTAAGCGACTATCGCTACCTATAAACAAACAAACCCGCTATTCTGAAGTGCAAGGTATCGGTGGGACTTCGCAAAAAATATTAGGTGTAACTTCACTTAAATTCACGCCACGAGTAGGAAACCCGCGCGAATACACAACCAGACCCCTGGTCGTGGACCGGATTACGACGCAGTTGCCTAGTGCGCGCGTAGATAACGCTTCACTCGGATATATTAAAAACTTACCGTTGGCAGACGATGACTTTTCACAACCTGGGCCAATAGATATGCTGATAGGTGTGAAACTTTACTGTGAAATTTTATTGTTTGATAAAATTAAAGGCCCATCCGATAATATGCCAAATGCTTATGAAACTACCTTAGGGTACATATTAATGGGTGACGCTCCTATAGTTGATTCCCAACCCGCTCCGCACACGCTCTGTGCTTTTAGCTGTGACCCGCTTCATCAACTGGTCGAGAAATTTTGGTCTGATGAGGAAATACCCTCGCGTACTTTTTTAAGCCCCGACGACCAAAAATGTGAGGATATTTTTACTTCGACGACTGTTCGTAATGCTGACGGCAGTTACTCAGTTGATCTTCCATTCAAAGATAATCCCGAAAAATTGGGAGATTCTTTTAGAACAGCAAAAAAGCGCTTTTTACTTCTCGAGAAAAAGTTCTCGAAGGATCCCGCACTTAAATCTAGTTATGACAATGTTGTCCACGATTACCTAACTGAAGGTATACTCTCCCGCACCGCACCCGAAGAGTCTCTCTCTCCTGGCTATTTTTTACCGCACCATCCTGTAATTCGCAACGATAAAGCTACATCCCAGGTCCGGCCAGTTCTGGATGGATCTGCTAAAAGTGACACAGGGTTGTCACTCAACGATATTTTATATACTGGATGTAATTTACAGGCAAATATATTTACAATTTTATTAAATGTCCGCATATTCAAAGTCGCATTTTTTGCTGACGTGAAACAAATGTATTTACGCATTCATGTGAACGCACAGCATCATAAATATCAAAGGATATTGTATCGATTTGATGATAATGATCCGCTAGAGGTATATAACTATACTCGAGTATCTTTTGGGTTGCGAAGTTCGCCATATTTGGCGCTGAGAACCCTACGTCAGCTTGCTGCTGATGAACGGCATAAATGGCCAACTGCGGCTGCCGTGTTAGAGAGAGATGTATACATGGACGATCTCGCTTCTTCTGCTTCTTCTCTCGGAGAAGCAGTAAAGACAGCGGACGAACTCATCAACCTCTTCAAGGCTGGGGGGTTCGCCCTAGTTAAATGGACATCTAACTCGCGCGAACTACTCGAGCACATATCTGAGTCACACCGGAAGTCTGAATCTATTTCCTTTGATGACGGAAATACCTTCAAGATCTTAGGTTTGCGATGGCTGCCCGCGCAGGACATGTTCGTGTTCGATACCTCTAGACCGCCCGCGCTGTGTACTAAACGCGCTATCCTATCCGCTACCGCTCGGTTATATGACGTGCTCGGTCTTTTCGGCCCGGTTATTTTATACGCTAAATTAATAATTAAGGAGCTGTGGCTTATGAATTTGCAATGGGATGACATAGCGCCCTCTCGCATCGTCAATTTGTGGCAACAATATTTATCAGAGCTGCCGTTGATATCTCAGTTTAATTTCCCGCGACATCTAGGTGTAGAAGTAGGAGCTCAAGTCTCATTGGTTGGTTTCTCAGACGCCAGCGAGGCCGCCTACGGCTGCGTAATATATCTACATGTTGTCAACGCCGAGCAGCCACCGATCGTAACGCTTGTCTGTTCTAAGTCACGAGTAGCTTCCGCTAAACCAAAAATTACTTTAACGCGTTTAGAACTCAATGGAATTTTATTAATGTCAAGGCTTCTACGCGAAGTTCACGACACGCTGTCTAAAAGACATAAAATTGATAATGTTTATTGTTTTTCTGACTCAGAAGTTGCCCTATGTTGGTCGGTTGCTTCGCCACATAGGTTCGACACCTATGTCGCCAAACGCATTTCACAAATTCAGACAAATATTTCGCATGATAACTTATATCATATTGCTGGAGTGCTCAACCCCGCTGACGCTATTAGCAGGGGTCTCACTCCCTCCCAGCTCATGCAGCATGAGTTGTGGTTCCATGGACCGCCATGGCTAGCACGGCCTTTAAACTACTGGCCTTTACAAAAGTTTATTCCCAACCGCTCATCTTCGCCAGAGGAGATGTCTACTGTGCTTACACAAATTGAGGCAGTGCTCAATAGCAGACCTCTATATGCTCAAAGTTCGGATCCCTCAGAACCGCTTGCGCTAACTCCATCCCATTTTTTGTCTACATCTCCGTTAGAGTACCTTCCCGCACCCGACTTGTCCGACGAACGAACCAATTTGTTGTCTCGTTTTCTATTAATGGATTCGCTAGTCCAGTCATATTGGAAGCGATTCAAATGTGAGTATCTGCATAATTTGCAGCAACGCGAGAAGTGGAATACTTCTGCAAATCCAATAACGGTCGGCACGGTGGTACTGTTAAATGTCGATAATGCTCCGCCGCTACAGTGGCCATTACGAGTTATAACTAACGTTTATCCCGGTAAGGACGGAATAACGCGTGTTGCGGAAGTAAAGACGAAAGTTGGAACGTATAAACGTCCTGTAGTACGTCTTTGCCCTCTCCTGACTCAATGAGTCAATCTTAATTAAAATATTTAGTATTTAAGTCCGCGTCTTTATCTGCGGACAATCTTAGTTAAGGTTAATTTTAGTAACGTAGTGTGTTTTCATAAATACTTATTTCGCGCACAAACTATTGTGCTTTTCCTAGTTTAAGTTTTCTTACTATTTACTTACCGCTAAGCACAATGATCGCACCCCGCTCTTTATAAATAGAGCAGAGCACTTCAGCTCTTTTTCTTTGAAGGGTTCCTTCAAGGCCGGGGGGATGTTGGGTTTCGTTTTTATGTTTTTATGAGTGGGTAGATTGTATTTTTTCCCATTACCTGTCAAACCCCGTCATTCCTTTGGCATGCACTGTGTAACGAGATGCAGCTAGCATCGGACGGTCGCTCGCTCATTTTCGACTAATTTTACCGCCATATTGGTTGAGGTTCGCTTATAGCCTCCCAGAGTGAATTGATATTCAATAACTGTTGTGATTTGTAATTTGTGCCTTCAAGAACATTTCTTCAGAGTGCGTATTTTGGTTGGCCAACCACGTCGAGACCAGACAGCAGACCAGAAATAATCAGGTTAGTGCATTGCCGATCCTTTCTCCTGTGTGCCTAAAAACCAAAATACCTAATCCTATCGCAAAAATACAGTCCACTTTCAAATTAATTTAAATCCGCAAAAAACCAGCCCCTCAGGTGTCGAGGTCGCGTACCGCTACTTATTTAATAGATTTATGGTTCATTATGACACCACCAGTCTGGTATAGGAAAACGACACAGAAAACAACAATAACTAAGCTCAGCAGTCTGCAACGGACTGCTTGCATTATCGTTACTGGAGCCATGTCAACCTCTCTAACAGCTGCTCTGGAAGCCGTGCTGAACCTGCCGCCCCTGGACCTCCACTTGGAAAAGGAGGCGAAGTCCAGCTTGCTCAGAGTAGCGTCCGTAAGGAAAGGCGACTGGCTATCCACAGCCTTGAGAACACTCAAGGACTCAGTATACGATATACCTGTTTTAGGGATGCCACTTGACACAATGCCCCCAAAACTTTGCACGCAGATAAACTACTCTGTGGAACTCCTAAGGAGAGAGGACTGGTTGAACAGCCTCATAGATTGGAAACCAGGTAGCCTGAAGTGGTACACTGATGGCTCCAAATCCGGATCGGAGGTAGGATGCGGAATATATGGAGAGGCACCCAGGGCAGCGATCAGTCTGAACCTGGGTAAGCACACTTCTATATTCCAGGCAGAGGTATACGCCATTCTAGAATGTGCGACAACGAATCTGCAAAGCGCCTTCCTTAATCATACTATTTATATCCACTCGGATAGCCAGGCGGCTCTCTTGGCTCTTACCTCTAACGTCACAACGTCGAGGCTGGTCGAGAACTGCCGGGAACTATTGAATGACCTGGGTACCAAAAACAAGGTAATTTTACGTTGGGTCCCAGGGCATGCAGGCATCGAGGGAAATGAAAAGGCTGATGAGCTTGCACGACCGGGGGCGAAGGGAACAGAGCCGTTCTGTGGTATCCCTAAAAGTCTAACCAAGCTCACTCTAAAAGCCTATTGTTTCTTTAAGACCATTCAAGCCTGGAGAGCTAACCCAGGACTGAAACATTCCAAGGCACTTATTAGAGCCTTTAGCAAAAAGGCGTCTTCTGACGCCTTGGCACTAAGTAGGAACAGTCTACGCATGCTGCTCAGGGTGCTTACTGGGCACTGCCGCCTAAATAAGCACATGCAAACGATAGGACTGTGTGACACAAGGCAGTGCAGATTCTGCTTTGAAGCAGAGGAGACGCCTACACACATCCTAACCGATTGCCCTTGCCTCATGCGCAGTCGTAACTCCTTCCTGGGCAAACACATCATGTGCCCGGAGGAGATCAAATTTCTTGAGTTCAACAAAATCCTGCAATTCTTCGAGTTTGCAGGACTTGACCAAGAATTGTAGTAAGTGGCGATCACAATAGATCAGCGATGGTCGCAGTGATATAAGCCCGAAAGCCACTACCAGAAATAATAATAATAATATAAAAACGCTTAAATCCCTAAAACTTAAAAACACGAAGGATATTTTTGGACTCCCTGTAAAACTACTCGATACAGTCATAGACATCTTGGCACCTAATCTATATAAAATTTTCAACTAGATAGTGGTACTTTTCCTGATCTTATGAAATGTAGCAAAATTATACCGCTGTTTAAGTCCGGAAACTCTAAAGATAGTACAAATTTTCGACCAATATCAATTTTACCAGCATTGAGTAAAGTATTCGAGAAAATTATTTTAAATCAACTCTTGGGTCATTTTAATTCTAATAATATCCCGCACAGTCAACAGTTTGGCTTTAGGAAGGGTCGTTCAACCACTGATGCCATAGCGAGTCTTGTGAGGCACATACTCGGAGCCTTGAATGATTCGCATGACATCATCGGTGTTTTTTGCGACTTATCCAAGGCCTTTGATTGTGTGGATCACTCGACGTTGTTGGCCAAACTTAATCATTGTGGTGTAAGAGACAAGTCCTTGGATGTGTTCCAGTCATATTTGTCTTACAGAACCCAGTGTGTTGATGTTGATGGATCGAAATCTGTGGAAATGTCGGTCAGAATAGGTGTTCCTCAGGGGTATATTTTGGGTCCTTTTTTGTTTTTAATTTACGTTAACGATTTACCATATACCCTGGAAGGTTTGACCAACACTGTTTTATTTGCAGATGACGCATCTCTTCTATTTAAAATATCCATACTATCTGAAACATGCTCAGAAAAAATTACAAGAACCGCATACTTTGGAAACATCTATCCACTGCTCACCTACGGAGTAATATACTGGGGGAACTCTACAGACGTCCAGTCTACTTTTATTTTACAAAAGAGATGCATACGCACTATTTATCACATTCACAATCAACAAACACTTAGAAGTGTATTTAGAGAAAAAGGTTTCCTTACCGTCACTAGTATCTACATTTTAGAGCTATGTATTTTTGCCAAAAATAATGCTGATTACTTCACAAAAATGTCTGCAGTAAAAAGCAATTTACGTCAGCAATATAAATTTAACATAATCCTACCTAGATTAAGAAGCAGTTTATATGAAAAGAGTGCTTTCATAAGTGCTATAAAAGTATTTAATAAGTTACCGGCCGAACTAAAGGCTTTAGAAGGGAATAAATTTAAAAACCAACTTAGAAACTGGCTGATTCAGAGAGTATTCTATAACCTTAGTGAATATTTCGCATCTTAGCTGTAAGTTAGTGTGTTTAAGTCATACCAATTGTTGTATGCCCGATGTCGGGTAACTGTTGAAACAAATCCTGTCACGCCTAACTTATGTACTTACTCAGTTATACAATAAAAATATTCTTATTCAGGAATAGTGATATAGCTGAAACTGTTATTAATCCTGTCTTACAGAAAACGTTGACGGTGTTCACAATAAATAACTTGCTACATAATCCCAAAAAATCAAAATGTGTTAGATTTTCAACTTATCGCCAAAATCAAATAAATCATAAACCCAACTTGGTTCTGGGAGAGCATGTGTGGCGGTGCCACCTATATGTACATACTAATAAATACATTATATTCACTTATATACATAACTATGATAAACTTAAGTCGAGCGTTACGTTTAGTTATGTTGATAATTGTTATTCGATGATTTAAGTACAAATAAACAAATGATAAATAATAGCGTTTTCATTAAATAAAAGGGAACCAAGTACATGTGCCATAACCTAGAAATAAATTGATGGCTATAATCAGACCCGAGCCTAGCAAGGTACAACCAAGACCAAGGTAACGAAAAACATAAATAAATAAATATATATATATATATATATATATATATATATATATATGTATCTCAGATCATTGGATCGATCCATAATGATGTTAGTAACAGTGGGGACTTATGAACGATGTTAGTGACAATAGTGACGATAACTGGATGCTACTTGGATGGCAAATTACATATTATAACCGGTAATACCTAGTGTAGAAATACAAGCAAGTATGTACATAATAGGAATACATTTAAGCCGAATAGGCACCAAGACAAAAACATGAACAAGACACCCGTAAAGCTAGGGACAAGGCACGTTATACCAGCAATATCAGAACCCAGACATATATGTATACGTCATATAATGATTGTTTTTAACGGTGTTTTTTCCCCCTAGTCAAAAATCTCCTGGTAGGGGGAGGCAATGCGACGGTCCAACCGCGCATAGCAAGCCACGGCGCACACCAAGCGGCGTCCGGCTACACCACCGAGACCAAGATGAGGGTCCGGCTACTCCACGCCGCGCGCACACACCGCAGGCGACCGACCGTATAAAAGAGCGAGCGCGCCCCGGGCCGGCCAGTCAGTCTTTGCCTCCGCTCCGATACGGTCGCAAGGGTTGACTGCACCTTGTGCGCGGTGTGTTTCTTCGCGTCAGCTGCACAGGTTAGGGTTCCCGAAGGGAAAGGCCCTCGTTTGCGCCGGCGCCCTTACCAGGTGTCCAGGCTGTCACCCGAGACCCTTCCCGAAAGGCTCCCTCGCGTTTGCCTCAGCGCTGCCGTGCCTAAGGAAAGAGTCCTCGTTTGCGCCGGCGCCCTTACCAGGCGTCCAGGCCGTCACCCAAGGCTCTTCCCGAAGGGTCCCCGTATTTGCCTTAGCGCTGCCGTTCCCGGAGGAATAGTCCTCGTTTGCGCCGGCACCCTCACCATGCGTCCAGGCTGTCACCCGAGGCTCTTCCCGAAGGGTCCCCCGCGTTTACCTCAGCGCTCCCGCGCTGCTGATTACCGACTACGTTTTGCAACGGGGTTGCAACCCCCGCTTTAGATTCCGTAATATTAAGATTGTTCATAAATAAAGGGCATCACAGTCCCACCGACCTACTTCTGACTCGATTGTTGTTTTTATTTAGTGGAAATCCCTTCTACCCCTGAGCTAGCTAGGAAACCTTCGCAACGCCCTTCAGGCGGAAGGATTTGTGTGGCTCGCCCTCAGCTACGACCATTACAACATCACCGCTTTATAGCGTCGTGAACAAACATCACTGCACTGTGGCGTCGTGACCAAACATATAACATCACCGCTCAATAGCGTCGTGACCAAATAATTATAAAATACTTTATGACATGGCGATCAAGTGAAGGTAATCATTACCCCATGAAGTCAAATAAAATATACAATAACATCATAATCTTATGGCATGGCGATCAACTTCAGATAATATAATACATCACCGTCTAATGACGTAGTGATCAAATAAATAAAATACATCACCATTCCAGGTCGTAGTACTTAGGCCAATATAATACATCACCGTCTAATGACGTAGTGATCAAATAAATAAAATATATTACCATCCCATGGCCTCGTGTTTTTAGAAGAATATAATACATCATCACCGTCTAATGACGTCGTGACCTAAGATCGGAAACTGCGACTGACTTACAGTTTGCTCCGTTGCTATAAATTACGTTTTATTTCAACATCCTCGACCATCTCACGCATGATGCGTCGTATCTCTGCCAACTGTGACAAGCTCGCCACACTGTCGCCAACTTACCAGCAGTGTCCACATGCTGCTGCTCTAGTTTTGTTAACTGTGTTGCTCACAGGCAATAACTTGCCAACTACCAACATATGTATATCTGAAAACATTAACTAGCAACAGTAACTTGCTTTAGTTAGGTAACACAACTAACTAACTTAGGCTACTTGAGACCCCTGGCTAATTAGATCCGCTGACAATTACTACTACATGAAACAAACTGCTAAGTATTCAAGTATGGTTCATCGCAATGTGAACGGGCACCATAACCAATGAACGCTGGTAAGGCCTGTTGAGATTATACTAATAGATTGTTCAGGTTGACCAACATTACCAACGTAGACAGTGCTGCCACTATAGTTTAGTTATTGTATACTATTAAGTATGTTGGTTGTATAGCGAGCACTGTAGCTCTGCAAATAAAATGGCGAAAAAGAAATGGGCCTTTAATTTACGTCTAATATTTTAATACGCTTCCACTGCGCTAATTCAAGAAAAAGGACATGAAAAGAGAACAATAACAAGGAAAAGTATTCACTTTATAAAAATGGTTCAAGATTACCATTTAATACCACGATTAAGTGAGACTGCCAATTTCGGGCACTGGAAATTTCGAGTGAAATTAATGTTAGAGGAAAAAGGAGTCCTATACTGCATAGAAGAAAGTGCTCCCAAAGAAGCCAAAGCCTCAGGAGATGCAAAGGCAAGATCCATTATTGTACAATGCCTAACTGATAGATATATTGAGATAGTAAAAAATTGTAAAACAGCTGCCGACATGCTGTCAAAATTAGAAGATATCTTTGAACGAAAAAGCGTATGTAACAAATTACGCTTGCAGGAGCCAATTAATCATGCTAAAATGCAGTGCGAACGAAAAACTGCAAGATTATTTTCTGAAATTTGACTCCCTGGTAGGCGAACTAAATGCCATCGGATGTGAAGTTGATAAAATGGATCAAGTATGCTATCTTCTATCGTCGTTGCCGCCAGCATATGACAACGTTATCACTGAAATAAATTAATATCATCATACAAGAATGTATTTATTCACGTAGATCGTAAGTAACAATGACAGTGACACGACCATAGAGTCAGGTATATATCATTCGTCCACATCCTCATAAGCAACTACATCTCCTCGATAAGTCGTCGTGGCTTCGTGGTGGTGCGCCCACTGCGCCTTGCTGGTGCTCCCTGCAAGACAGCCGTGGCCAGTGGGAGACCAGGTGTCTCATCGCTGGCTTGTCGTGGAGTGCCCGCTTGATTCTGTGTAACTGATGAACTTGGAACGATGTGCTCCATCACATTTGGATTTATATCAGGCGAGTCTTGAGTAGCCTGGCAGGAGGACCAAATTGATGGTTGGGTTAGTTGAGGCGTTGGGTGAGGTGACTGTGGCTGAGGCGTATGCGTGGATGGAGGCAATGGGCGAGAATGAGGTGTTAGTGGGTGTCCAACAGGTGTTGGAGAAGGTAATGGAGGAAAATCAGTAACAAATGGACTGATTGGGTCTGCTAAGCGGGAACGCAGATGATCTGCATGATATCTCCTCTCTACACCGTCTGAAGTGTTCACAGCGTATGAATATCTGTGCGTACGCCTGGATATTGTAGCAGGCATCCATCGGGATCCGTCTCGGGTGCGAACAAATACGCTGTCACCTGCTTTAAAAGATGGGGTTAGTTCCTCAGACTCAATGTTTGCCTGTATTTGTTTGTGTTGCAGAATTCTTTTAGGGTTAGGCCGGGCGTTGTCTAAGGCACAATGCAACCGACGCCCAAACAAAATTTCTCCTGGACTCTTACCGGTGGCACTATGAGGTGTTATACGGTAGGAAAATAGGAAGTTTTCTAGCCTCCTTCTCAGGGTCATGCCATCGCTCGCACTTGATGACATTCTAGTTTTGAAAGTACGAACCAGGCGTTCCGCCTAACCATTGGTTCTCGGGTAATATGGAGATGACTTAATATGTAGGATACCCTTGTCTCTGCAATAATTTTGGAATTCCCGGGAGGTAAACTGAGGCCCGTTATCCGACACCAAGAATTGTGGAAAACCAAACGTTGTAAATATAGAGTCTAACTCTTCACACAGTTTGTTTGTGGTTATTTGGTTCATGGGCTTGATCTCAATCCATTTTGAGAGTGCATCTGCTAGAACAAACCAATATTTTCCTTCAAATGGTCCCGCAAAATCGACATGAAGTCTTTCCCATGGGCTGTCAGGGACGGACCAGGAGTACACAGGCAATTCAGGGTTATTTGGCCGGTTTTCTTGGCATTTACGACAGTATTTGATGTACTCTTCAATATCATCGTCGATCGATGGCCACCATACGTAAAAACGTGCGAGTGCTTTCATTGCACAAGTTCCTGGGTGTCCTGTGTGTAGGTATTTCAATGTAGCCTTCCTGAGCGTATTCGGAATGACTATTCGACCCTGCCACATCAAAATCTTATTTTCGATGGACAATTCGGTGCGTTTCCGAGCATAAGGTTTAAGAATGTCTGAATATGAATTTTCCCGCCAACCTGTCTTAATGTTCTCCGATATTTGTTTGAAAATAGGATCATTCTTTGACGCATCCCTTATTATTTCTTCTGTTAACGCTATATCTGACACACTGTTATGATTTAGTTGAGCTACTATTCTGTGTACTGTTAATTCTGCACGGGACGGTCTCTCATCAGGGTTGGGCATCCTGGAAAGGTAGTCAGCAATAAAATTAAGTTGTCCTTTTGTGAAGACGATGTCAAAGTCATAGCTACCAATGATCAAACCCCAACGTATTACGCGATTATTAACAAGTTTCGGTAAATTGCGCTGTGGGCCTAATACGTGAATCAAGGGTTTATGATCAGTGATGAGTGTGAATTTTGTGCCTCGTAAGTATTGGTCAAACTTTTGGATGCCGAAAAATATGGCTAATGCCTCTCGATCAATAACTGAATATTTAGTTTCCGCTGATCTCAGCTTCCTTGACGCAAAAACGATAGGCTGAATTTGATCATTCACTTTATGAAATAATACGGCACCCACACCCTTTTCCGAGGCGTCACACGCTAAAAACAAAGGACGCTTCTCGTCAAAGGCCACAAGTGGTTTTGATTCACAAATCAGCATTTTAGTATTTTCAAACGCTGTATTTTCTTTATCTGTCCATTGCCACTTTTGGCGCGTGCCTGTTAGTGCGTGCAGGTCCGCGCAGAATGTGCAGGTGAGGTATGAATTTCGCGTAGAAATTTACGAGGCCAAGGAATGACCGTAGTTCTTGAGCGTTAGTAGGCGGTGATGCTTTTGTTATTGCTTCAATCTTCGATTTAGTTGGTCGTATACCTTCCTTGCTGATTGTGTGTCCCAGGTACTCGATATCTGTTTGGAAAAATGAGCATTTTGTTAAATTGACTTTTAAGCCAGCCCGTTCTAATTTGTCAAACACAGTAGACAGTGTTTCGAGATGTTCAGCGTCATCCTTCCCTGTTAAGGCGATATCATCGAAGTAAACCGCTACGTTTGGTATACCACCGAGAAGTTCATCGAGGTAGTGTTGAAAAATCGAGGGAGCTGTTGATATTCCAAAAGGCATCCTATTGTATAGGTAATATCCTTTGTGAGTAGATATTGTCAGGTACTTTTTTGACTCTGGGGCGATCTCGAATTGCAAGTACGCATCTTTTAAGTCGATTTTCGAAAACTTATCTCCGTTTGCAAGGTTTTGACGTAACTGGTCAAATAGCGGGACTGGATGGGCTTGTGTTACCATGGCAGGGTTAATAGTGCTGCGAAAGTCACCGCAAATTCTGATTTGGCCATTGGTTTTGACCACGTTGACTGTGGGTGTTGCCCATCCCATTCCTATGGTCGTGTCACTGTCGCATGAGCTTGTAGAATATTCTGATAAACACTCGACGCTGTCAGTGTTCCTAATTTTATGTAATTTGTTTTCGTTTTTGATTGCTCGTTTCTTTCCTGACTTGGTGCTCGTTAAATATGCTCTCCCAGTCTTGATACAGCAATCTTCAAAATGTCCTTGCGTTTGACATTCCTTGCAAGTATGATCTTTTGCCTTACAATCACCCACCTTATGCCTATCATATGCACCGCATCGACGGCACTGATCTAGACCAATCCTGCGTAAAGACGTACTCTGTTTGTTGTGATGCGCCATATTGGTTTTTTCTCTGACTTTGTTTGTGGCAGCAGGTAAATTGACGTGAATTTCACCCTCAGCAAGCTCTCTAGACTGAGCTACTGCAAAGAATTTGGCAAATGTAACTTCCACAGTCTTCCCATCGTAATGTTCTTGTAGGTCGGGCCATTTCTGTTTCCGATCCACTTCTAGCTGCGGGGTGGTTTATGCCGGTCGCAAAACGATCACGCAGCAGACGTTCGAACAAGTCGTCCTTGTAGCCACAGTCGGTGGCGAGTTTCTTGAGCCTGTTAGCGTAGTGTTCCATAGTTTCATTGCAGTCTCGTACGCAATTCCAAAACTCCGTTAAAGCTTTGTATTTTGTTGTTTTAGGTCGATGTAAGTCGAGTAGTTTACACTTTACGTCTTTGTATAGACTGTTTTCAAAATCGGGTATAAGTGCTACTTTCAGATCTTGGAAGACTTCTGGAGTTAAGCAAGAAAATAAAAGTTCTTTCCTGATGTCGTCTTCGCTTGCGTCCCAAATATCGCATTTTTTTTTCAAAAAAATCTAAAAAATATTCTACCGGCGTAGTAGCAGGGTTAAACGTATCACACTTAAATTTTTTAATAATTCTGAGTTTGTTACAGTTGTCGTTGGTGTTCGCCGAGCTGGTAGGCTCCGTACCAGATGTTGCTGGTGTGGAAGCCGCCGCTGTCGGCCGCTGTTGTTGTAACACAAGTTGTCGCAAAACGTCTGATATTTGCTGTTGTTGCTCCCGTTGTATTTGTATAAATTCTTTAAATTGTTCCGCGTTCATTTTGGCTACTTAATCATCGTCGCCAATGAAATAAATTAATATCATCATACAAGAATGTATTTATTCACGTAGATCGTAAGTAACAATGACAGTGACACGACCATAGAGTCAGGTATATATCAATCACATCAATCGAGACAATGATCACAGAAAAGTCAATCGAAATAGAAACAATAAAAGCACGACTGCTTGATGCCGAGCTGAAACAATGTCAAGATAACAACAATGAAGAAGCATTTCTAGTATGCTACGGATGTGGAAAAAATGGACACATAATCAAGAACTGCAGAGACAAGCCGTCAGAGACATATAGCTACCACAGAGGATATCGAGGCATCCCTCGGTCACGGTCACAGTCAAGAGGATATCGAGACTATCGCGGATATCGAGGACCCAGAAACAATTCGAGAGGCAGAGGCATGCAGCAGAGACATTCAAGCAATGCAGCACAGGCTGAAGATGATCACCACCATGTCATGTCATTCACAGCATTCAGTACAGGTGAACAGTGTCTTAATGTAAGTAATGATATACAATTTATTGTAGATTCGGGTGCGACAGAAAACTTGTTAAAGTCAGAATATGAGCAACATATGACAAGTATTGTAGAGTTGGATAGGGCTATTAAAGTATTTGTAGCAAATGGTCAGTACCTAACCTGTTTTAAAAGAGGCACATTAAATTTGACGTATAACAATGTGTCAATAAATGTTGAAGGCTTGATTGTACCAAATCTGTCACATAACCTGCTGTCAGTAAGAAAATTGTTAGAAAAAGGATATAATATACAATTTACCAAGAATAATGTATCAATTTCAAATAAAATACAGGAAATAAGTGGTAATTTATCAGGAAATCTGTATGTAATACCAATGCAATTAAAATCAAATGAATGTTTGATAGCTACCAATTATGTCTTGTGGCATCAACGGCTGGGACATGCTAACAGGAAGCATCTGAGGATAATGAGGCTACCATGTAGTGAGACGCCATGTGAGCCATGTATGCAAGGTAAGTCAACAAGATTACCATTTTACTCTACTCCTAAGCCCCGTTCCCAACACATTGGTGAATTGATACATACTGATCTCATTGATTGGCTGCTTTTTAAAAGGGGCTGTTGTTTAAAAGGTGTAAAACTGCTACTCTACTAGCTTACTCAGACGCTGACTGGGCTGCAGACAAGACAGATCGCAAAAGCACCAGTGGTTGCGCCATCTTTCACGGTGAGAATTTAATAACTTGGTTTTCCAGAAAGCAAACGCGCACAGCAGAAGCAACAGACTCTTTCTACAACAGAAGCTGAATTTGTTGCAGGCGCACATACAGTTAGTGAGGTTATGCATATCAAAGGTTTACTTACAGATTTTTCAAATAATGAAAGCCACATATATACTCACTTATTTATTGACAATCAAAGTACAATCAAATTGATAGAAAATCAGTCCAATACCAAAGCCTCTAAACACATATCCATTAAATACCATTACATAAAAGACATAATAAATAAAAAGCTTGTATCCATCTCTTATGTACCGTCAGAAGAAAATGTTTCTGATATTCTGACTAAATCACTACCTACAATTACACACATGTACTTGACAAATAAGTTGAACCTGATATAATTCTCTTATTTAGGGCGGTATTAGTACACTGGCGTTGTCATGATAAGTCTAAGGTGGAGATATATTATTCTCGTTGAATTTATTTAATGGCAGATAGTACCTCTTTCATGGAAACTACCTAATTTATATTTTAGTCGTGTCTCTCTTCTAGAACACCATCAAGTCGGCCTTTTGGAAGATATTGTGTCGCACTTAGTTAAGGTTTGTTTAGCATTAGTAATTTTGCGCTGTCATAGTTACTCTCCCCTGCGGGCGAGAAACATGATAATCTATAACAACTCTATATAGGTAATGTTGTCGTGATTAGTTACTTAGTTATGTTTTACTTAATTTCTTATTTCAAGTTGTATAACTTCAATTTCGTTCGTTCTACACTTGAGGGGCTGTGTTGAGATTATACTAATAGATTGTTCAGGTTGACCAACATTACCAACGTAGACAGTGCTGCCACTATAGTTTAGTTATTGTATACTATTAAGTATGTTCCTACACCCAGTAACCTTCGGTCAATTCCTTCATAGCCACCATAGAGAGTTCCCCAATGTCATCGATGGTACAGTAAAGGGTTTACGACGAAATAGGGTTACGGTTAGCTTTCACACCGCCCAAGATGCTAACGATTTTCTTCTCTCTAATACATTGCGATGCAAAAAATACAAAGGTTTTATCCCATCTTCTAACCTAACAAAGGTAGGTACCATAAAGGGCGTCCCTACCGAGTGGACCCCGGAGGACATTTTGAACTTTGTTCAGGTGCCCGCAGGGTGTGGTAAAATTTTGAAATCAAGGCGACTGAACTTTAAAAAGACTAATAAACAAGACGGCACATATACATGGGTACCATCCGAAACGGTAGTACTCACTTTTGACGGACAAGTTCTACCATCCAGGGTTTTTGCTTGTTTTAATGCTTTTCAAGTGGAGTTATACACGTACCCCACCATTCAATGTTATCAGTGTTGTAGATTCGGTCATACAAAAAATAAATGCCGCTCACTCCCACGGTGTTTCCGTTGTGGCGGCAATCACTCAGGTGATATTTGCGAAGAGCAGAGCGATGTTAGCAAATGTATAAACTGTAAGGGAGCAATAGGTCACTATGCGACTAGCAAATCTTGTCCCGAATACACACGGCAATGTAGTATAAAGAAAACGATGGCAGAGAGCAGTCTATCTTACGCCGAGGCTAACAAATCTCATCCAATGTTAGGTAAATCGTATGCTAACGCCGTAACATCCGCGTCCCCGTCAACAACCACGACTTCCTATAAAAAAACGATCTTCACAAAGCACCGTCCTCCCCCACCTCCTCGTCAGGGCTATGACAGAGCTGCACATATGACCATTATTAATGAAGACCTGCCGCCGTCGGCTAACGGTACGGCTCTAAATAACCCTCACGCTCCGTCTCAAATAGAAAATCTTATTGCCCTACTTACTCAGTTACTGTCTGCCATATCTAAAATGAACTGGTCCTCAACCTCATCTCACAATCTGATGTCCCACGTTGCCCCCCTGCTTTCCTCTATTATTAATTCATTCACCCATGGATCAAGTGGTCCTTCAATGGAACGTTCGGAGTATCGTTAGCAAAAAACATGACTTAATTTACTTATTAAACAAATATCAACCTATCCTCTTTGCACTGTCGGAAATTTGGCTCAAACCTGAAGCCATATTCCACGTCCCTGGATTTGTCACTGTCCGCGATGATCGTCCCGATGGTTATGCTGGCAGTGCAATACTTATAAAAGATAACCTTTCTTTTAACATTATACCAATTACTCCCATAGGTGGGCTACACGTAGTCGCCATACAAATAAAACAATTTACCATTGTATCCGTATATATTCCTCACCCTTCACAGCCTATCCTTTGTGGTTTATTGTCAGTCTTACAATCCCTCCCTCCTCCCCTTCTAGTTTTAGGAGATTTTAACTGTCATCACCAGGTATGGGGCAGTGGTAAATCCGACCATCTCGGGCAACAGTTACTTGAAATAATAGACAACTGTAATCTGTGCATTTTAAACACCGGTACCGCCACCAGACGAACACGCCCCTCCGAAAATGTTAGTGCAATTGACCTGTCATTGTGTTCTCCTGAACTAGCCTCTCAATTAACTTGGGACGTTCTCGCTTCGTCATTTGGAAGCGATCACTTTCCAATCTTGATAGACTTTCCTCTTTTGTCAAGTAAAAAACGAACTCCTAATTTTCCCCTACTCAAATTCAATCTCTTTAACGCGAATTGGGAGGAATTTAAGGAGAAAATGGATAATTTTACCTCATTGTTAATACCTATTTCACATGAAAATATTGAGCGTTGCGTTTGTTCATTTACAGATGCGTTATATAAATGTGCGGAAGCGGTATTCCCAATTAAGAATACAGTATCTGGCAAAATCCCGTCCCCGCCGTGGTGGGACCCTCAGTGCACCAATGCGATTAGGGAACGGAAGAAGGCTGAAACGGAATACCGAAACAATCTAAATCAGTACAATTATATTACCCTGAAGAGGGTAATGGCTGAAACAAAGCTGATTCTCCACTCGAAGAAACAGGAAGGGTGGAAATCATTTTGTTTGTCAATTTCCCCGACTACTCTAGCTCGTTTTGTGTGGGGCAATATCCGAACATTTAGAGGCTCCCGAAAACCAACTCCGCACCCTCATCCACCATCGAACGAATGGGCTGACTTGTTCATGGATACTCTTGCTCCTCAATATGTCCCTAACCTAATAGAAATAAGCCTAGACTACTGTCTCGACTCTTCGGACCCGCTAGATTCTCCCTTCTCCATGGTAGAGCTAAAGAATATACTAAGCTCTGTGAAGGATTCTTCTCCGGGAGCTGATGGTATCCCCTACTCTTTTATCTGCAATTGTAACGACCAGTTCCTCCAATACTATTTAGATCTGATAAATTATTTCTTTCTTTCGGGTTTTTTGCCTGTTTCGTGGCGAGCACAATTAATAATACCTATCCTCAAATCTAACAAACCCCCTCTAGATCCTCGGTCATATCGCCCTATCGCTCTCTCCTCGGTTTTGTTAAAGATTATGGAGCATCTTATTAAAAATCGGGTTGAATGGTTCGTAGAAAGTAATGATTTACTTGCAAAATCTCAGTTCGGATTTAGAAAGGGTAAAAGTACCTTCGATAGCCTCGGAATATTTACCACAAATATTCGACTTGCCTTTTCTCAAAATGAATCTGTGGTCGCTGCATTTCTCGACATAACAGCAGCTTATGATAATGTTCAGCTCCCCACTCTTTCTCCTATGAAGAGTAATGTCGTTGTCTTCTCCAGGAAACGGTCTATACCGGCTGTTTCAGTCTCGGTGAACGGTAACTCTATACCAACAAAAACACAATTTAAATTTTTAGGTCTAGTCCTGGACGCCAAACTTACCGGATTGTCACATTGTGAATATATTGTATCAAAGTGTGAAAGAAATTTAAACATCCTTAGATGCTTAACCGGAGTATGGTGGGGAGCACACCCGTTTTCCCTTAAACTTCTATACAATGCGATCATTAGAAGTGTGTTAGACTACGGAACGTTCCTATTAGAGCCGGGTAGTAGGGCTGGTATGCGCAGTCTGGACCTCATCCAGTCCAAGGCTCTGCGCATTGTATCAGGAGCAATGAGATCAAGCCCCATCAATGCCCTTCTGGTTGAGTGTCTGGACCCTCCACTCGATATCCGAAGACAGTACTTATCTGACCGTTTTATGTTTCGCACATTCCAGTTTACAACCCATCCTATTTATCTTCAAATTAAGTTATTGGAAGAATTCGTCCGTAACTCAAGCTTCTGGTCGAATAAAGCCCCCCCCCCCTGCCTTGTCAACAGTTACCGCAGGTTTAATCATATCAAGGATCCTACTCACCATTCATTTACCCTGCCTATGTACGAATATTCGTACAAGATTGTTACTCTTCGTCCTCGGGTAATCCTTGATTTCAACATAGTGAAAGGGGATCCACTCGCTAATGACCACTCACGATACCAACTGGGAAGTGTATGGGACGGGTGGCATACGTTGTACTCGGATGCCTCCAAGTTGTCCCCTCAGGGTTGCGTTGGAATTGGCACTTACCACGCGCAGTGGGATATTGTACAGAAGGTCAAGTGCCCCCCAGAGTCCTCAGTGTTCACTGGGGAATGTTTTGGAATTTTAAAGTGTTTGGAGTACATTTTGGTAGGCAAACTAAAGCGTTCTATTGTATTCTCGGATTCTCGCAGTGCACTGGAAGCGTTATTATCAAACCCTTTTACTAGTAAACTCCACAACCCTTTGGTGTTCCGTATCAAAGATACAATTGCCCAATGCAATGTGAAGGGCTACGAAGTGGTTTTGATTTGGATTCCCAGTCATTCAGGTATTGCAGGCAACGAAAGAGTTGATCAAGTTGCTAAAGAGGCAGTTGTCTATGGCGATAAGTACGCGTTCAAAAATTATTGTTACGATCTCTTGTCCCTTCCTAAAACCTATCTGCGTAAGTCATGGAATTCTAGGTGGCAGTCCTCAAGTAAAACAAAAGGATCTAAATTTGCTTTAATATAGCCTGATATCCCACGTAAAACATGGTTCTCTAAAATAAGTCTTAGTAAAATGGCAACCTCCTCAATAATTCGCATGCGACTTGGACACTGCAGCTCCCCTGTCCACTTAGCCAAACTCAGAATCCGTGACAGCTCGATTTGTGAATGTGGTTTGGAGGAGGGAGACCTTAACCATATTTTCTTGTCATGCCCGCTGTATAATCACTTTTACCTTTATCGTGGATTGATATCCCGGAAAATTCCACTGCCCACTCAGATGACTACCCTTCTATCATCGCTCGATGCCGCTGTCTACCGATTTCTTGCAATTTTTTTAATCGTTAATAAAATCAAAATTTAGTTTTTTCTTATTTAGAAGTAGATAAGTACGTCTCTTTGTTTTATTAACTGTAGCATATACCTAGCCTTCCACTAACACGAGTAGTTATGCACGTACCTTAACAAATGTTATTAGTCTGGGTTTTTGGTTTTTAGCTCTGATCTGAATTTTTTGACTAATTTTGAGTATTCCGCAATCATGTTTTATCATTATATATTGACGTGAAGCTGGCACAAATGTCAAAAGACGATTGCCAAAACTAATAAAAAAAAAAAAAAAAAGTATGTTCCTTGTATAGCGAGCACTGTAGCTCTGCAAATAAAATGGCGAGAAAGAAATGGGCCTTTAATTTACGTCTAATATTTTAATAAGGCCAATGGTGTCACATGCGCATTGCCACGTTCCAACATGACACTATCAATCAAACAGGATAATATCCCAACGCCACCATGATCATGTCAATATTAATCAATAGTCTAAATGCACACTCCCGGACACACCCACACACTCCGGACACTCCCGGAGTCTTGAAAAGAGCATAGCAGCTAGATGCACTAAACATCTGTATTAATGCCATTTAACTTCCAATATTAAAAATATCATGTTAATACATAGTCAGCATACACATACCTACTATGTGCAAGCAAGAAATCTTTGTTACCACACTCCATGATACTTACACATCTGTCAATCAACACACAAGTGTAAATTAATCCAAGTCAATCAAATCACACCACGGTTAGACGGTTACCCATGACTGAATACCGTTAGGTCTACATATTGTCCACTAATATCCATGGACTACATCAACTCTTTGCAATCTGTCACTATAAATGTAACTTAAACTGTGGGTACTATTTCAGTTATTCAAGAGTTAAGCTAAGATTGACACTGGCAAATATTATTCAAACTTACACAGCCATTTTAATCAATATCAAAACAGACAAATTAACTAACCTTTTATTTAATTTTTGTCACATTTCACCGTCTCTCGCCTCTACATATTCCAGTAAGTCCATCTAGCCTTAAGTTATACTGACCAATCCTCTTAAGTAACAGGTGGACCTACCTTCCATCGTTTAATTTCCACTTGTGTGGGACGGGCTGTAGCATTGTCGCCTCATGATGCATGACTTCTCATCACAGAATAAATCAACATCACATCACAACTCTGTAGGTACCTGTAATCATATCTATAGCCCACAGATACAGTACAATTTATGATATAGTACAATCACTCAATGTTACATCTTTCATTCAATTATAACTATAATGACATACTATTGTACTCATTAATAAAACCACTAGTACTTATTAATAGTACCATAGCCAATAATATTTTCATATTTTGTGGTCAACAGTAAATCACAATCAATCAAACCAAAGCAACGTTATCCTTTTATTTCAATCAACAACACACAACTACTGTACTCGCACAATTTGACAATAAATGATTTCTGATTCTGAATCATCTAACTGCCTGGAGAACTATAGGTACTGTGACTATGTATATATTTTGGTGAAAACTTGTACAACAACAATAATGGTGATTTATGTTTCAAATAATTCACCTTTTCCAGAGAAGGCTGCTAGCCACAATCATTTCACCATGTTGGCCATAGCCTGAATTTATTAATTCTCATCAATAAATATTAAATAAATAAATAAGCTTTGCAACCATATTACCAGTTAATTACTACCATGATTGTTGAATTCCACCCATTGATTTAGTATATGTAACTAGATACACAATCAGCCGAAAAAAGTTGCATGGAATTGGCCGGCTCTTTTGCGTTTAGTCTGGTTTCGACCGTGAGACTTGTTGGTTGTCAGATGGATCCGGTCACTTACGGCCACTTGCTTTTAACGGCCACTTCCCCCGAAAGGCCAATTCCCATAAACGGCCACTTCCCCTGAACGGCCACCTCCCCTGAACGGCCACTTCCCCTGAACGGCCACCTCCCCTGAACGGCCAATTCTATGACGTAGGACGGTTCCGGGCACTTACGGTCAGACAGGACACACGGTGCCGGTCTCGGCGGTTTACCTACCATCGTGATACAATATTTCTGCAGCCGTTAAAATCAACACCAAAACTGACTTTTATAATGTACCCAAGGTATATAGGAAGGAATTTTTCTAATTTCCATCTATAGGGCGTTTATGAGTAGACAGACAGAGCGGCAAGTTTGTATGGGATTTATTTTAAGCGTGCGTTGTAATATAAGTGGAATAAAAAATGCATGTCCTTACATTAATATTATGTTTATTAAAAATAGACAACATTAAAAGACAAACAATAAAACCTTCACACATTAAGGTTCCGTTTCTAATAGTCAACACACTGTGTGCTTACCACCAGTTGCAATAAGTTAGGACGCTACCGTTTATGTTAGGTCGATCGCAGTCTATCTCATCCGCACCCGCATAGGGTTAGTATCATCTCGTCAAAAAAAGCAACTGGTCTAAGTAGCAACTGGTGTAAAAAGCAAATGGTCTAAGTAGCATGCGGTCTTATTCATTATATCTTGAACTCTTGTAAAGCAAGTTTCCGCCATTTCGAAACAAAGCGATGTCTTGTCCAGTTTCTGTTGGCATAGTTTTGTTGAACCAGTTTTTTGAAATTTGGAAAAGTGGACTACTAGTTTTAATCCCCATAATTTTGTCATTTTTCCAAATTTCAAAAAAACTGGTCGTACAAAACTGTCCCAACAGGAAACTGGTTCGACGAGAACTCGCTTTGTTTGGAAATGGCGGAAATTTCACTTAACAAGAGTTCAAGATACAATAGATAAGACCGTATGCAACTTAAACCATTTGCTTTTTAGACCAGTTACTAATCAGACCTTTTTAGATCAGGTGCTACTTAGAGCAACTGCTTTTTAGACGAGATGATACTATCCCCCCGCATATTAGTACGTTGGCACGAATGAGATAGAATCCGATCGATTTTCGAGCTAACGTATACGGTAGCGTCCTAACGTATTGCAACTGGTGGTAAGCACACTGTTTACTAATCCTTATTTTATACTAGTTCATTACTACAGTTCACACAAATCCTGTTTTTTTTCTCCTCAGAAACAAAAATACTAGTTAACAACATAAAGTTCTAAACATTTGAATAGTCTTGCGCTGGCCCGAACACAAGTTGCACCTTAACACATTTGTTTTTTTACTTATACTTAACTTATATTATTTTGTTTTTTTTTCATTCCTGATAGAAGTCTCATGTAAATAATTTTATTTAAAAATGAAATATCAGAAATCTCCCTATTTTTCAGTTTTTGCAGAAGCACAGTATATTTTCGGTCAAATTCCACAACTTGTCTCTTTCTATTTTTTCATTTTTGAACAGATGCTGGAATGCTTTATATTCATAATAAAACGCTTCACTTCTTAAACGTTTAAGAAAAAGAAAAATGTTGGGTGATTTTGGTAGCTTACTGTTTAAGCGATGATGCCACCCCTCAATCGCATTATTTGTCCGAAACTTGTCTTCGGAGCAGGAAATTATATCAACCGTAACTTTCTGCAACCATTGATTTTCAAAATATTTTATAAATTTGTCTACTGCAGGGTTTCGTGGGCGGTCTTGAATAATGTCCAACCAAACTTTCTTAATTTTATTGGCGGGCAGATATGACAAATGAGCAGTTTTTCTGGTTAATTTGCGACCGTATGATGTTTTATATAATTTAAGCTTTTTGGAGTGTTTCCATACTGCTGTACTGTAGTGAAACTGACAGCCTGTGACTACTGTCTGTGGGAAAACTTCACGGACGCTGTTTAGTATTCCCAACTAAAAGTCACATTTAAAACGGACGATATTAACATCGAGTTTCTCTTTCAATAAACGAAAAAATCGAGAATATGTATTCTGTTCTTTATTCGGTAGTAATCCGTACACTACAGGAATAATATTAACTGTATCTTTGGTCGATTCGTTATCTAGATGTAGGACAAACAACTGGTAGAAAGGATGTGGGGCCGCGTAGAATGTGCCGTCTGCGTAATATGATCCATCAAGATTTTTTATCAAATCTTTAGATATACTTGTGGAAAAAATTAATATCTTGTCACGATGACCATCTGCCAGTACCAAAAAATCTTCAGCGATTGTGCCTGTTATATGTACGTCTTCTAGTTTCCTGAAAGCCAGTCTATCTGTTTCTAAAAACCTTTTCCTGCGGGCATACAAACTGTTTTTTATCGACGAAAAGAGAGGAATATGTCTTGCAATTCGTCTTCCCTTTTTTTCTATTAATTTTTCAACATTACTTTCGTAGATTTTTTGCACAGAGCCGAAATTGGTAGGTACATACAGACTTCCTTTTTACACGCATCTAATAGCAACTCTATATCTTTTTTCACAAAATTAGGTCTGGACTGATGGTCTTTATTTTCACGTAACACTTGTTTACCTTTAGAATCAATAGTGATTGATGCATAGCAATTATTTCTAGCAGTGCATCGCCACAGCGTAGTGCCGTTTTGATTTTTCTTTCCAGTACGTAAATTATACTTGAAACCTTTATGTAATGCGACTGGTTTACCTTTCCGGCTAGAGACAAAATACAGTTCGTCCATTTTAATTAGATATTTTTCCTTTTCTTTTCAATTTCTAATAACTATTACAACCATTTATATTTGTCTGACATAATGTGAAACATTTATTCGATAAGTCAATTTTATCTGACAGCAATAGTTAATTCATAAGTGGCCTGTTATCAATCCAAGAAGGCTGTATAGTAATGAATCATGAACTCCTTGTTGATAAAACTGCTGCTTGCATAAACTGTTTAAACCTAAACGTTTTTTATCTAAACTGTGAAATACCTACCGACACGAAAAATAGCAATATGTGATATAAAAACCGGTCAAGTGCGTGTCGGATCATGATAAAGGGTTCCGTGATCCGTACCAACACCTTACTAAAATCCGCGTCTAAAACCAATATCCAATACATTCAAAACAAAAATTATCAAATCGTGTTTATAAAATATTTAGCAATATGCACCTAATTTTTTTATTTATTTTGAAATTAGAGGGGGGGACACTTTTTACAACTTTGGTAGCTAAAATCTTACTAACGGTAAACCTATTTAAATGGAAAACCTATTTCTTGCAGTGAGCTAAACTAGAAATGTGCATTGTGGTCATGAATTCTGGTAACTGACCAAACTAGGGATTCATGCAGTGGTCATTCGGGGAAATGGTCGAACTAGGAATACCTGAGGTGGCCATTCAGGTAAATGGCCGAACTAAGAATTTACGAAGTGGTCATTCGGGGAATGGCCGTACTGGGAAAAGGCCCTAAGAGGAAATGGCCGTACTAGGAAAAGGCCCTAAGAGGAAATGGCTGAACAAGGAATTTGATCGGCGGCCGTTCAGGGAAATGGCCCTAAGTGGCCGGATCCTGTCAGGGAGGATCATATGTCTAAATGTTCAGTCAGAAACTGCTTAAATACCGTAAACCGGGGTTACTTTGATCAATTTTAGACTTTGACAGCCTTCTTTGACGATCCTATTATACGTAAAAACATGCAATTAAAATATAATAATCGGTTTTTTCACTTCTTTAGGCCTGCCAAATAAAAAAATATGGACTTATATTTTTCACAGAAAAAAATAAAAACAACGCGATCAAAGTTACATTGAGAATAGGGTTACTTTGAAACCCCTACTTTTTTCACTGCCAATGTAAAGAAAACCCGCTAAAAACCTCCTAAAAAATTAAATATAAAAATTCGAACCAGTACTTTTTCAGTTATTTATATTTTTAGAGTGTGACTTTGATAATTTACCAAATGATACAAATTGATAATTTCAAAAGATTTATTAAATTATTTATTAGAAAAAACGTAGGAACTTTACATGTATAGGTATAGAGGTTCTTTCTTACCTAAAGGTACCTTTTAATCACAGACATAATCAGCCTTTTATAAAAATCAACTTATAACAAAGAAACAAAAAAACATGTACCTAGCTTCTTTAGTGTGTGTAGGTACGTACACGTCTGAATAAACTAATGTCTATCTTAAATATCTTATACAGATTAGGTAGGTACAACAAAAATCAACAACTTGAGACCACCTGAGTATAATAGACTCTTAATAAGCTACGTTTCTAAAATGTCGATGTTGTAATGAAATTCAACAGTTTCTTCTTCATATTCATCAGTCTTAATTACTTTTGGTCGTGGCAAAAATGCAATTATGTCGTTCTCATCAAGCTCTGATATGTCTCCTATTACTCTCTTAAACTTTTTTTTCGTTTGCCAAGCCTTAAATCCTTCTACTACCAAAGGAGATGTTTCTATAATACGGCAAACATACTTATAAATCTTTTTCTTTCGGGAGGTATAGAACTTAGCCAAAACGAATCGCCCTAATGAAATTTCTGATGCAGGTTCCTCACAATCTAGACTATCTTCTTCTACTGCAGCTACAATATCCATTGGTACCACCGTTGAGGCAGGATTCTGGGGCTCATTTAAATGAGTATCATCAATTTGCTGTGGTTGCGGATGTTCAATATCTTCTTCTCTATTTTCTACTTGTGTCGTTAATTCTGCTGTTGCAGCACTTTCACCAGGAGCTAAATTTATACGTGTTCTCCTTCTGGTAGCTCTACTGCCACCATCAAATCTTTGACTACGCAAATATTCGGTCAAAACGTTTTCAACATTATCAACAGTTTCTTCTAATTCCGGATTATTTTGTGAAGGTAACCGTTTCATAACTGCTTCACGATTAAAAGGATGTATGCCAGGGGCTTTAAAACTGCTCATGAGGTTTCGCTTGATTGAAGAACCTACATCATAAAATGCCGCATTAGGTTTCGGAATTACAGAGTCCATCTTTAGCAAAGCCTTTTTCAAGAGGCGTGGGAAAGTATCTTTAGGTACTGACGCTATTCTAGCATTTTGAATCTTCCAGTGTGTGAGTACAGTTCGCCAAGCGCTCTTCAACGGTCTGAAAAAACCTACGTCGAGTGGTTGAGTTAAGTGCGTGGAATTAGGTACCAGACAAACAAAATCAATTTGATTTCCTGCACATAAATTCAAAACATCAACATCGAGGTGACTTGAAAGATTATCACCTATTATCACTTTGCGTCCGGACAACGTCTGGGCATGTGGCAAGAAGCATGTGCGAAACCAGTCTCGAAATGTTACTGTATCTATCCATCCACTGGCAGTTCGATTGTATCTTGTACTTTCAGAACATCATACTTTGTCGCAACACGGTGTTCCTTTCGGCCCTCCTTCTTTCCACGTACTGTATAGGTGAGTGCTTTTATAAATAACATACGGTGGCAAAAGCGTCCCGTCTGCTGATCCACATACCATAACAGTAGTAGCACTTTTCGAATGGTTCATAATCTTTTCGGGGTACTTGACACCTCTTTTGTAAATCCCCAACTTCTTACCTGGGTCGTCGCTCATGTTCGACTCGTCGTAGTTAAATATGTTGCTGGGAGGAACATCTGTAACAACATTGCTGAGCTTGTCAAAATATGCATTTAATGTTTCGTGTGAAACATTAGCTCGGGCTCTCTTGATGTTTGTTGAAACTCGTGAAAACTGATTATTGTAACTTTTTAAAATAGAATAGGCCCATTCTACTCCAGGGATATTATTTTGGAACTTAGCCACTACCCGTCCTTGTTCATCTCAATATGATTTTGCGATATATCTTAGATCTAAGAGCGACAAGGGGTAGCCCCAATCAGCGCACTTTGCAGCAGATTTAAGAATGGAAAGCTCTTCCGTTTCAGTAAAGATGGTCTGTGCACCTGGTTTTTTGATATGTTTCCCTTTGTACTTATTGTATAATGTTCCATAATAAATTTTGTATGCTTCCGATGCGGCACGTATAGATTTTTTGCCGTCCACTATGTCTGAGAGTGCATTATTGAGTTGTTCTTCTTGATATTTTATGTAGTCTCGCGACCCAATTTTTTTTTGTAATCTCGTGGCATGGCTTCTAAAAACAGAAACAATATATGTTAAATTAATATAATATAATAAAAAAAAGATCAACCTACCCAGATGAAAGAATTTTTGAAATCGGATGAGTAGTTTCGGAGATCCACCTAACTACGTATAAACTTATAAAGTACAATTCTACAACCTCCCAAAAATCCATAAACTCAGAAACGATATCTATTTATTACATTAGTCATGAAAGTTAGCATATAAACATCCAAAGCTGCCAAGAAATAATTATTCACGCAAGTACAGACAAAGTTTTTCACGCAATAAAACCAGGAAGAAAAGGGTACTTACCATTAATATATTTTTTCTTGGCGAAATAATAACGTTACAGGTGCAAAAACAATAAAAAAAGATGGGATATATTTATTCCAGTAAGTTCTCTTGATAACGTAAAGAAATTTGTGTAAACTCGTTGTAATTGAATAGTTTTAAACATGTTTTAAATAATTAGTTTTGTTAGTTCAAATCACATACGGCGCAGAACATAAATCTAAGGAGTCGGTATTAGATACTTTTTTTATGACGTTGTTACCTACGTTATATGGTTTTCATATTTAAGATTTCAAAGAAATCCTCAGCGACATGCAAAATGCACGCGACAGTCGAGACGATTTATTTAAACCAAACGACTTTATAATAAAAAGCGAAGAAAAACATAATTATGTTACACTCATCTGTGACCTGTAAATTTGCTACACGATATAAAATAAATGTACAGATCTTTAAGACATATTACATTAAGGACACACCCGTTTAGCGGACATGATTGTAACACCGAAAAGAAAAACAATAAAAAACATTCAATTCTAATTTATTCTATTCTATTCGCGCGTCGTTTTTTCGACTCATTGCTTCGGATAATATATACGACAAAAAATTGATTAAACAGCCAACTAAAACTGCCACACCTGTCATGGAGACAAATGGACTAACGAGTCCATTTCTTTCCATTACATATTTTAATTTCAATTCTTTACAATAATTTGTCAGGCAAAATTAATTAGTTTATATGGATCCAGTTTATAAAACAAACAAAGTACAGCAAAAACAAGTTTTGTATGAAAAACTAAAATTTTCTCATTTTTTTTACTATGGTACTAAAGCTACATTAAACTAATTACAGACCTGAACGGTATTCTAAGTACAAAGTTTTAGAGCATCAAACTAGCTAGTCGTTTTAAAATGAAAGCGTAACTACGTTTGTATGGAGAATTGAGCTTTGTTACTCCACAGCTAGCCATTTACTATTTAATGACGCTCCGATTTCTTCACGGGTGGGTGCCCAGCAGGGTGACCCGTTAGGACCTTTGATTTTTTGTGTAGCAATTCAGAACGTCATTGCGTCACTAGGGTCCCCTTTAAACATGTGGTACCTGGATGATGGTACTATTGGGGGTACTCCACGGACGGTCCTGGAGGACCTTAGTAAGTTGGTGCCGGCTTTGAAGGGCATTGGGTTAGAGATAAACGCCGCGAAGTGCGAGCTCTATTGCTGTGGCAATGTTGACACCGGGGTGGTGACGAGCTTGGAGTCGGTGTTACCTGGGGTGCGGCGTCTTCATAAAACATCTTTGTCTCTACTGGGGGCTCCTATCTTCCCGGAAGGAGTCGGTTCAGCGTTGGAAGAGAAACGTTTGGCATTTGTGAGGGCTTCGGAGCGCTTGAGTAATTTGTCTGCACACGTCTCTCTCGTACTGTTACGGAATTGTTTCGCTTTGCCGCGGATGATGTACATTTTGAGGACGTCACCCACCTGGTTATTTAAGGACGATGTGGCGAAGGTGGATGCTACACTCAAGTCGGCTCTGGAGTCCTTACTAAATGTGCATTACATTACATACAGGAGTATGAAAGTCATTATAATGTCCATGATTTGTGACTAGTATATTCCATAGATTTATCAAAGAATGAATGGACTGAGAAGTTGAGGGTGGAAAATAAAAGAGTGTCCTTTAAATGTGACACCGGGGCTCAAATTAATGTGCTCTCATTAAGAGATCTCAAACTAATTGTCAATGATGAATACACATTAATGATGTCTGAGACAAGAACACTAATAGAGGTCTTCGGGGGTGGCAAATTAGTGCCAATAGGTAAAATAACATTGAACACATATTCGAAACATGAAGAAACTAAATATGAGACTGAATTTATAATTATCAAGGAAAATGTCCGCCCCATTTTAGGGTTAGGGTCCCTAATAAAATTAGGATTGCTAAAAAATAATAATATTAATACAATAAAAAGCGGCCAAGTACGAGTCGGACTCGCACATGAAGGGTTCCGTTAAATAAATTGCGGTTTACGATTTATGACATATTAAAAAAAAATTACTTGCTAGATCTCGTTCAAACCAATTTTCGGTGAAAGTTTGCATGGTAATGTACATCATATATTTTTTTCATTCTCTTATTTTAGAAATTACAGGGGGGGGGGGACACATTATACCACTTTGGAAGTGTCTCTCGCGCAAACTATTCAGTCTAGAAAAATATGATGTTAGAAATCTCAATGTCATTTTTGAAGACCTATCCATTCATGACACGTGGGTTAGATGAAAAAAGAATTTTTGGGTTTCAGTTCTAAGTATGGGGAACTCCAAAAATGTATTGTTTTTTTTCTATTTTTGTGTGAAAATCTTAATGCGGTTTACAGAATACATCTACTTACCAAGTTTCAACAGTATAGCTCTTAATTGTTTCGGAAAAAAGTGGCTGTGACATACGGACGGACAGATAGACAGACAGATATGACGAATCTATAAGGGTTCCGTTTTTTGCCATTTGGCTACGGAACCCTAAAAACACTGATCAAAGTAAAGAGGCTATTGTTAATGCTAATTGTGAACTATTTCAGGGTATTGGGCAGTTCAGAGAGCCGTTGGAGTTGCGCACTCAGTCAGGAGTACAGCCTGTGGTACGTCCCCCGCGACGAGTGCCTCATGCATTGATGGGTCGCCTTGCTGAGAAATTGAGGACTCTGGTAGAGCACGGGATCATAGCCGAGGTCAAACATCCAAGAAGTTTTGTAAGCAATCTTGTTATTACTGAGAAGAAAGATGGTTCTCATAGAATTTGCCTTGACCCTAAGGATCTTAACAAAGTTTTAATTCGGGAACATTACCTTATCCCAACATTAGATGAATTTTTTCCAAAATTGTGTAATAAAAAGTATTTTTCTGTTTTAGATTTGTCAGATGGATTCTATAATATTAAGTTATCCGAAAATTCGAGCGATCTATGCACATTCAACAGCCCATATGGTTGTTATAAATTTCTAAGATGTCCATTCGGAATCTCTGTGGCCCCGGAGGTCTTTCAAAGGTACAGTGAAACTGCCTTTGGTGACATTCCAGGAGTAATTGTGTACTGTGATGATTTATTAATATGTGGTGATACAAAAGAGGAGCATGATGCAATATTAAAAAAAGTTCTCGAACGTGCTAAGGGACATTGTAACGAGATAAACCGTGTTTGATGGTATGCGTAGACGGCTATCACTTACCTATGTGTGTAACAGCAACCTGACGAACTCGGTTTATCTCGTTACATTTTGTCGGCCCAACGTGATGCTTTGGGGTTGAGGTTTCAACGGTTATCGGTGCATGGTGTTTTTTTTTTTGATAGTAGGAATTACCTGTATTAGATGCGGTCTGAGTAGGGTTGTGTGAGGCTTATCTTTTGTTAAGTTACATAGTCTTTATCAAATATCTATATCTACTGTTCATGTGTCAAAGCATTTTACTATTTGTGTCAACGGGTGTAATTTTTTTTTTTCATCACTCTGTAGAGTGAAATATAAATTTTGGTGTTCCAACTGGACACAATATAAGCTACTGTTTGTAACTATTATAAATTAACTGTCAAACTTGACATTTCAATTCTCCTGAACTAAACTTTGAATAATTTTTTACTGCTTTGTGTGAAAGTCGATTAATATTACTAAATAGGTATCAAACCTATCCTATATTACCTAAATCAGAAAGACAAGTATCAATAATTGAAATCAGCTGGTTTTACTTGTCTGTTTGATTTTCTTAATAAGTGTTAAGCACTACTTTACTTGTCAAACATGGCGTTACAGATTGAAGTAGATAACCTGACCAAAGATGAACTGTTATTTGAATTGCAAGCGAAAGGCTTAGAGGTAGATCCTGCTGGCACTGTAGATGAGCTCAAACAACAATTTAAATCTGCTAAAGGCACTGCGCTGGATACCATAAAGGCGAACTCTTTTATCTCAGGCTTGTCCATTGATGACGAATTTCAGGTCTGCGAAGGAAAGCTGGATGCAGTGTTGAGGGCCGATCACACATCCTCGTCGTGTCGAAGGAGATGCTTGTCGAAGCTGTCTCATGTCATCTTAAGGTTAGAAAAATTGAGTTTGTTAGGTGCTGATCAGCGACTCAGGAAGATAGCGCTAGTTACTAAGGCGTTTAATGCCATAGAAAATTTAAAATGTACTCAAACTAGCACATCTTCTCGGGATACTGATCACAGAGTTGTTGAGTCTTCTCCTCCTGTGGTATGTCAAGGGCACACTTCTCAGGTGCTTAAGTGGGGTCTTATATATGATGGTAGGGGTCCAGTCCATGAGTTTGTCTTCCGTTTGCAAGAGCTTAAGTATTCATCGGGGGTTTCGGACTCTGAATTGTTGAGGAACGCGGTTCACCTTTTTTCTGGGGAAGCTTTGATGTGGTTTCGCACGAATAAGTCACATGTGAACCATTTTGAAGATCTTGTCGAGTCACTTAAAGAGGAATTCCAGCCGGTAGAATATGAACGATGTCTATTGAACCAGATTAAGGCTAGGTTACAGGACAAGAATGAGTCAATTAGGTCGTATGTCAACATAATGGAAAGTTTGTTTTTACGGTTGACTGTACCTATAACGAGTGCAGAACAACTAGAAATCATAATGACTAACATGAACCCTTACTTCATTTCGCGTCTGGCTTTAACTGAAGTACGTACCGTGCGGGAGCTTAAGAATATTTGTGAGCGTTTAGAAGTGTCAAAGTTTAAATGCGAAAACCGCGGATTTTTGAACACCGGTCGGGAGTTAGTTATACCCAGCTTCTGTAATGGGATCGCGAACCCCATTCCTTCAACCTCTGATGCTAGACCTCGTAACGTTGGCCAAGGACAGAATAGGAATATAGCTTCTTGTGGAAAGTGTGGTGGTAATCATCATCATTCTCGGTGTGACGCATATCCAACGATTATCTGCTTTAGGTGTAGGAGGCCCGGAGTCCTCACTGGGAACTGCCCTTGTTCAAAAAACTAGGTGGCAGGTCAGAGACTTGTTACGGTAATAATAATAATAGTTCTAGAGTTTCGCAAGTCTCTGACCAGTCTACACAAACGCAAGTAGGTGCGTCTGACTCGCTTAAAGAGAACGCATATCGCCCTCTATTTAAAGAAGTTGTGGGTGATCGTAGACCATTCCTATCTGTAGGTATTTTAGGTTTAGAGTGTAACGCCTTGGCGGATACGGGAGCTGCTGTCTCCATTATGAGTGAATCCGCATATTTACTATTACAGAGTGAAGGCCTGCAATTTCCACTGCAGACATGTGCGAAAGACTTAGCAGTAGGAAACGGTGCGCGCTTGACGGTCTTAGGAAAAATGGAAATACCTATCTCTTATAAACATAACTTACGCTATGTCACATTCTTTGTGTGTAGAGATGTGAACACACCTCTCATATTGGGCGTAGATTTTCTAGCTAGATTTGACCTTTGCTCGGACATTTTGAAAACTAATCGTTTTGGCATAATGTCTTCTAAGATAAACTTGTTGAAAGACTCTGATATACATTTGCATGATCGGGAGGATCTAAGTGACCTGCAGAAGGCTCAATTAGACAGAATTGTATCCGATTTTAAATGCATCGCGGCTACTAAGGACCGGTTGGGTTGTACCCCGTTGGAGGAACATGTCATAGATACAGGCAACCATCTGCCGGTGAAGCAAAAATATTATCCAATTCCATATCACCACCGGGAATATGTTCGAAAGGAAATCGATGACATGTTGCGCATGGGCATTATAGAAAAAAGCAATTCAGCATGGAGTAGTCCAATTTTGTTAGTACCGAAGGCAAACGGTGAACTTAGAATGTGCTTAGATAGTCGAAAACTCAACAGCTTAACTAAAGTAGACACGTATCCTATGCCCAGGGTTCAAGAAATATTGGATTCCCTCAATAATGCCAAGTATATGAGTTCTTTGGATCTGAAGTCTGCTTTCTTTCAAATTATGTTAGCAAAGGAATCAAGAGAGAAGACTTGTTTCTCCTTGCCAGGATTAGGTAGCTTCCATTTCCGTAGACTCCCATTCGGTTTGGTAAATTCTAGTGCCCGAATGATGAGACTTATGGACAAGGTCTTCGGACCAGAATTTGCTCATAATATCTTTTACTATGTCGATGACATAATATTAATTTCTGAGACCTTTGAAGATCACATGACTTTGCTAAGGAAGGCTTGTGAAAAGTTGAGACAAGCCGGACTCACTATTAATCTGGAAAAATCTGCTTTCTGTCGCTCCTCTTTGAAATTCCTAGGATATGTTGTAGATCGCAGGGGCTTGCGTACTGATAGTGACAAGGTGCGTGCCATAGTAGATTTTCCTATACCTACTTCACAAAAGGAACTTAGACGTTTTCTGGGGATGGTGTCTTGGTACCGACGGTTTATAAAAGCTTATTCTTCTGTTTGTGCTCCATTAAATAAACTGACTAGAAAACTTCCGAAAGGAACTTCTTTCCAGTTCACGTCTGAAGCTCATAAGGCATTTAAAATAGTTAAGGAACTCTTAGTAACGGCACCAATCCTGTCCATTCCTAAGTTTGATAGACCTTTCATTATTACTACTGATGCTTCTGATGTCGGCTTGGGATGCGCCCTTTCCCAGTTAGATGATGATGGTCATGAACATGCCGTTGCTTATGCAAGTAGGACCCTTACTCGCACAGAAAGGAATCACTCTGTCTGTGAGAAGGAGCTAAACGCCCTTATTTTTGCATTAGAAAAATATAGAGGTTATATAGAAGGTTCTCCTTTCCAAACAAAGGTTTACACCGACCACAGCAGTCTGCAGTGGCTGGTCAGTCTAAAGTCACCAACTGGACGTTTGGCTAGGTGGGCTCTCAGACTATCTCAATTTAACTTTGATGTACAGTACAAAAAAGGAACTGAAAATAAACTAGCAGACGCACTCTCTAGAGCTCCAGTATCGTCTGAAGCAGTCGAACTCATCTGTCCGATAAATAACGTAACTGATGCGTGGTATACTAATACATACAATCGGGTTGAGAAAGCTCCTCAGAAATTTCCTGATTTTAAAATCATTAATGATGGCTTCTACAAGCGCATTAGAAACAAAAATCCGTTATCTGGGGACTCGGAGTGGAAGAGAGTAGTGCCCAATGATTTAAGGCAGGATATACTTAAGCAATGTCATGACAGACCGGACGCTGCACACTTAGGTATTTTTAAAACTTTAAAACGGGTAGCACAGACTTATTTTTGGCCTAAAATGCTAAGTGATATTAAAAAGTATGTAAAAAGTTGCCAGGTTTGTTTAGCTTACAAGAGCACTAATGAAGCACCTGCGGGGCTAATGGAGAATCCTAAGAAGGTTCAACGACCCTGGCAAGTAGTATGTACCGATATCCTCGGACCTCTGCCTAGAAGTTATAAAGGTTTCAAATTCATTCTAATAGTCTGTGATTGTTTCACGAAGTATACCTGTATTTTTCCGATGAGAAACTCATTAGCGAAAACTGTCGTAGGCTTAATTGAAAATAATGTTATATTGAAGTATGGTGTCCCTCAGTGCATTATCTCGGACAATGGCCCGCAGTATGTGTCTCACCACATGCAGTCACTGAAGGAAAAATACAAAATACCTAAACTCTTTTATAACTGTAGATTTACACCGCAGAACAACCCGGCTGAACGGTCACTGAAAGTTATAGGCACCGCGGTCGCATCTTATGTAGGTACAGATCATCGCACTTGGGATCAACAGGTCAGTGCGATTGAGTTTGCTATAAACACAGCTGTTCACGAGGTTACTGGTTATAGCCCTTATTTTCTGAATAGTGGGCGAGAGGCCATTCTTTCTGGCGAATGGTACCCTTCAGGACCTCTTAGTGGCAGTGATTTGCAATTTACAAATAGAGACCTATATTCATCGTTGCGGTCACATCTTAAGCCTATTTTTGAAAAGGTCAATGAACGTTTACAGAAGGCTTATCAGCGTGGCCGAGTGTACTATAATAGAGGTAGGAGACGCTTAGAATATGACCTGGGTCAAGTGGTTTGGAAAAGAGAATTTCCTCTCTCCGACGCAAGTAAATTCTTCGCTCGCAAACTAGCTCCGAAGTTCAAGAAATGCATTGTCCTTAGGAAAGTATCTCCAGTGACATATGAACTTAGCAATTTTAGTACTCAGAGGTCTCTAGGTATTTGGCATGTTAAAGACATTGTAAAGTCACAACCAGACTGATACAGTCAGACAGAATGCTATTCGAATAAATCATTAGAGTTACTATGAGGTTAATGATAATGACCTTGACCTATTTGTTAGGTAGACTCATGTTTTATTTTCAAGCTTATTTTGGATAACCACTGATTGGTGAAGAATTCATGTAGGTATATTAGGTAATAAACGAACCGTAAGTAGCCATTACGTCTGTCAATGTGAAACCAGACATGGATTTTTTTTTACAGTTTGAGTAACCCTTATTCGTTGAGTCAGATATAGGAACGTAGTATTTCCTAGGTAAATGCCTGTAGGTAATTATTATGCACTCAAATCGAAATTCCCGGAATGTACAGTTGACCTCGATATTAGGATACACCTTCGAGTTGGCCATCGATTGTGTTAGGTAACAATATACGATAAATATCAAACACACTAGTGCATGCTTTAAGTGTGGTTTGTTAGGTAAATAAATAGGTAAGTAACGTAGCGTAGAACTAGCGCATCGTATAGATAGCTAGGTTTGTAGTTAAGTTCATAGAAGTGGGGACGCCCGCATAGCATAGCATAGCATAGCATAGCATAGCATAGCATAGCATAGCATAGCATAGCATAGCATAGCATAGCATAGGCATACGCATACGCATACGTATGGCATAAGTCGCATGATAGGAACGCGCGTGTTAGTTTAGGTAAATAACTGTCGACGTTAGGCTTAAGCTACTTGGAACTTCTGTATCCACTTGATATTATTCTACTGCTGAACGAAATAATTCGGTACTTCTCTAAAAGGACAATAAGTCTTCTTATCTCTGCTTCTGTCATATGGACATATCTAGTATAACTTTTAAGATCTACTACTTAAAGATTTCTGTGTGAAAAAGGGGTTGTTATTTTTTAGTCTGTTACGATTTCTACTTGGTGCATTAAAGTGAGTAGGTATATATCACGGGTATATGTCTTATCAACATATGCAAGCGCTGGTTTTAATCATAGACAGTACTTCCTAAAACTTTACGTTAGTGTTGCTTTGTTATGGTAATTGAAATATTTCAGAACGTTATGGGCAGCAAGCTGGAAGCTTCACGAGCAGTCAGCGGCATTTTATCGTTTTGAACTTTTCAAACTTTTGAAAGCTAGTTTTAGCTTCTAACGAGACGCTATGACACCTGTCATATCGCCACGTACATCTTTGGATTTTTTTTTGCTCCTGAAGGAGGAACTCTTGTGTAGGTCAGGGGTCGATGACCTTTCATATGCGGCATGGTCGTACTATAGGCTGAGCTGCGTATGATGTATAGTGAAGGCAGTGCGCTTTCTTAGTGGGACGGTTGGACAAGGAGTTATGTATATCCTCTCTCTCTACAGGTTTATATTGACATAGAATTTTGAAAAAAAAAAAAAAAAAAAAAAAAAAAAAATTTTTTTTGAAAAAAAAAAAATTTTTTTTATCTAACTGAAGCGGTAATGTTACGGTGTAATTTCGGCATCGACACATTAACTTTCAGACTCATAGCGCCATCTATTGCAGAACGGCGCAAGCGACGATTCCGACATCTGTTGACCAACGGAGGAACTGCGCCAGAGCGTTTATCATCTCGTTCAAGGCAACGATATAAGTCTTTTTTTGTGTGTTGTCAAAGCGCTAGGAATAATCCTTAACTTTTAACAAGCTATTAGAAAATATGATCATATTTGATTTTTGATAAATAATTTGTCGTCATGCATCCAAGGCATAACTACAGGTCTATACCTCTATGGTATTTGAACAGAATATGGGGATTGTCTATGGTAGCTTCTTTTTTTTTTTTTCTCGGCTGTCAAAAGCAATGAGAGGTTCTTCTTCGAAAATGCGTTGAGCGAAAAGGTCGCAATTTTTGAGAAGTGCTCGCTTCGGCCGGGAGGCCATTTGTTTAACTTAAATGTAGCAGCATACATCCAGTGACACAGAGATACTTTGACGCTTTGGAAATGTCGGTGAGTGAAATGAAATTGTCGCCGATCTAGCGGAAGAAATATTTATCGTGTTCAAGCGGCGGTTTTTTTAGAGGAGGGACATTGCTTTGTTTCAGATGTAACACACTACTTCTTAAAGAAGATATCTGGGAGGCGGAAAATCACCAACGCTTAGCTTTGAACTCTTGCCAGGTAAAGCTAGTTCTAGTAATTTCTGTCGAAATGTGGTCGGAGAGAAAGTGATAGTTGTTTGTTCGTTCAAGTCTTAAATGTTGATTGTGATTTACAGCGACAACGTGCTGGCTGCCTTGCGGGGGCTCCAGTTGCGGACAGGCAATTGAGCGGGCGCAGGAATTCGCGTGCGGTGATACGCCCCTTTTGTACTTCACATGCGGATGCCGACACGAGCAGTTTCTCATCTGGGAGCCTGGGTAGACGCAGTGGACCGCAGCGGGACGTGACGCACGTGTAGCGGGTTTCTAGAGGTGACCTCCCTCCATTTTTTTGGTGTCATTCATGGAATCTGCCATGAGATATTAATGTTGTAATTTAATAATGCAAACGAGCCTCACACAGACCTAAGCGTAATAATAAAGCCTACTTATATATAAAGATTTAACTTTAGAGTCAAACTTCGTCCTCGGTCAGGGACCTATATTTTAATCTCATCTGAGAGAGCCACGCCGCTATCCCTACAGTAGAGTTAAGGTTTAGTAAATATTTAAAACGATTGTGAGAACTGTAATAAACTTGCTTTCTGTAATTGAATCTTTGTTCATATTTCTATGTGGCTAGCTACTAAATAGGTCTCCTGCATACAACTCTTTTGCATTTTAGAGTATAAATTGAAATGCATGGCGCCCTCTTTAGAAAGCACTAATTGCTCCTATGACCGTGAACCCAAAGCATACCCACCTCTGTGAGAAATCTATCTGACTGACTAGCGCGGTGCATAAAATCAAGTGTGGACGACTCTTCGAGTTCGTCAGGTTGCTGTTACACACATAGGTAAGTGATAGCCGTCTACGCATACCATCAAACACGGTTTATCTCGTTACAACATAACGTGCGATTTAATAAGAATAAGTTTCAGTACAAATTAAAAGAAGTTAAATATTTTGGGTACATTTTTTCTGAAGAAGGCATGAAAATCGACCCGGAAATGCCATAATTAATATGAAAAGCCCCAACAACAAAAAAGAGTTGCAAACATTCCTAGGAATGGTTAATTATTTAAGAAAGTTTATTCCTAACATGTCTGATATTGCATCACCGCTTCAATTATTGTTAAAAAAAAGCGGCCAAGTGCGAGTCGGACATGAAGGGTTCCGTGAAATAAATTGCGGTTTACGATTTATGACGTATTAAAAAAAACTAATTACTAGATCTCGTTCAAACCAATTTTCGGTGGAAGTTTGAAAGTGTCTCTCACGCAAACTTTTCAGTTTAGAAAAAAATGATATTAGAAGCCTCAATATCATTTTTGAAGACCTATCCATACACACGTATGGGTTTGATGAAAAAAATTTTTTTTTAGTTTCAGTTCTGAGTAGACCCTAAAACTTAATGTTTTTTTTTTCGATTTTTGTGTGAAAATCTTAATGCGGTTCACAGAATACATCTACTTACCAAGTTTCAACAGTATAGCTCTTATAGTTTCGGAAAAAAGTGGCTGTGACATACGGACGGACAGACAGACAGACAGACAGACGGACAGACATGACGAATCTATAAGGGTTCCGTTTTTTGCCATTTGGCTACGGAACCCTAAAAAAGATGTGACCTGGTTATGGACGGACATGTAAATGTATACAATAATATTAAGAAAAATTTTTAATCCCAAATTACCCGTGGTAAATCAGTGTGATGCGTCTAAAGATGGTCTAGGATGTTGCTTGTTATAAAATGGAATGCCTGTAAGTTATGCATCACGAAGCTTAACATCAGCAGAACAAAACTTCTCACAAATTTAAAAAGAATTACTAAGTGTTTGTTATGCTACGAATAAATTTCAATATTACATTTATGGTCAACAATGCACAGTATTAAATGACCATAAACCATTGGAGTCCTTGTTTAAAAAACATATTCATGAATCATCCTCTCTCGGTGTTGTCTTCCAAATCGATTGCGTTTCGTTACAGGTATGCCGGCTTTTGGTAATTATGTCCACATTATGTCTCGTATATTTTCCTTTTTAGGGTTCCGTACTCAAAGAGTAAAACGGGACCCTATTACTAAGACTCCGCTGTCCGTCCGTCCGTCTGTCTGTCTGTCTGTCACCAGGCTGTATCTCACTGATACCGTGATAGTTCCAACTAAATTTCAACAAAAAACTTTCGAATAGGCACAGGTTAAAGAAATCTGAGCAGTGTATATGGTACATTGGTCCTAAAATCTACAATAGGTTGCCAAGACTTAAAAGAATTGGAACTATCAGAAAACATATTTATAAGTAAACTTAAGGAATACTTGACAGATAAAGCATTTTACTCTTTAGAAGAATTCTTAAATAAATAAAATTTATGAACTGTATGTACTTAATGACATTATTATTAATAACTTAATGAATGAATGAATGTATCTTAATATGATTTGTAAATTTTGAACTGCCAAATGACGTGTAACCTATGTTATCAATAAATAATTGAATTGAATTGAATTAAAAACACAGAATAAAATAGTTTTTTTATAGATAATGGTACGGAACCCTTCGTGCGCGAGTCCGACTCGCACGTTTCCGGTTTTTTCTTAATATTAAAGTCTTTTGTGCCGATTTAGACATACTTTGGGTTTGAATAGGTCGGTCGACTATAATAAATCAAATATATTTTATTTTCCTAATAAAAATTGGAAACAAGTGAAACGAAATGCGCTTCAGGAAGGTCACCCTGATCAGTGCTACCTAACTGCGCCGTGGCAACTCAGTATTATACCTAAACTTTGCGCGTTAGAACTATTATATAATCTGTGCCCTGATTCGGAAGAGAGTGACATGGCTTCTTTCCTGCACACGATGTGATCACGTATCCTTTTGACGATTTGCTGTACGGAAAGTTCTATTGGGAGATTGCCAATTTTGGGTAAGCAAAATGGTCTTACAGTGGTTTTATATCATTTGGTTCAACGTGATTTATATCGTTTTTAATATATATTTTTAGTTTCGAAGGCGGAAGACAATGGCGGAATACAAGATGTGAATGACTTCCATTTTAAAACCCCCTTCTAACACACACCACCAAGAATGGTAAGTGGTGTGCCTGTTTTTGCATTCTTTCAACCTAATATAAGGGTTATATCCAGTATTTAATCGTTCCCCAATAATAACTTGGCATCCATTTTGTTCACAGCGGTATCGACCAAGTCCTGTCTACATTATTATTATTATTTATTTATTAACAACAAAAATTTACATAAATACGTTGATACATTGCTCCACAAAACTAAATTTTTCAGTTTGACTGTGGAGTCAAAAATTACAGTCTCATTTCTCTTCAGCATTAACATACATTGAAGTGTCTGTAATATTGAGGTATTTATCTCATGAATGCCCAGTAGAAAAAAGGCCTAATCTTTTTTTATTGAACCCGCTATGACGCGGTAAGTCTTTAACCTGTTATTTTAAATGACAGTAATCACTAAAAAGTTAAATCAATAATTCCAAGTTTATAATTGTGAACATTTTTCGTTCACAGGGTTCAACGGTAGCGTCAACCTGACCACTTACTAGTTTGTACCTGGAGGAATATGCCTCTGCAACAATTTCATGTACCTCGCGCTGCACAACGGGCAGACTACGGTGGTGTACGGAGGGAAATCAGCATGCTAGCCCACTGCCATTGGGGAAGCTGGATATCCTGCTAGGTGTTCTGTGAGCCATCGCGACTGTGGCGTTGGGGTAGTACTGCAGCTTGCCCTGCCCGTGGCTAAGTAGCTGTAATAGCCGGTAATGTATTGACATTTTTGTCTTTTTTTTGTCTCGACATCATCTTAATATCAGCTTGCGCGTTCCAGAGGCTACTTCACTCAACAGAATTACAGCATTTAACGCAACAGAAGTAAATCGTTTTTTGATCAACTGAAAACAATCCAAACTAAATATAACGTACGAGTACCTGGTCATCGTATTTTTAATATTGATAAAACCGGTATTAGCGCTGTTCAAAAAAATTACAAGATTTTGGCTCCAAAAGGACTTAAACAGAGAGTAAAAGCGACAAGTGGAGAACACGGTGTCACAACAACAGTAGTTTGTGCAGTCAGCGCAAGTAGCACATATGTGCCTTTAATGTTCATATTCAAAAGAAAAAGAATGAACGAACAGTTAGTTAAAGGCTGTAACAACGACATGGTTGCAACTTTCTCCGATTCCGGTAGGATAAATGTGTCTATATTTATTGACTACTTGCGAAACTTTATATCCTTTGTTAAACCCACCAATGAAGAACTAGACGTGTGCGGCGCGCCGCCGCCGCCGACCGGCGTGAGATCGGCGCACTGTGGGCTCAGGGCTGAGAATTGGCTCTCCATAGAAATAGACAATTAAAAATTTTAGATTACTTTTTTTTCGGGAAATGGCTTCCTCTAGTCATTATCATCATACCACAAAATGATTTTTAGATAATTTGGCCCGCTAAATAAAGCCTTTAAAAAATTGTATGGAGCGTATGTGAAAAATCGGATTTTCTCTGAAAGTAAAACGAAAACCGTAATATCCTCGCGGATGGTTACAATACTGATTATTTCTGATTTTTTGACGTACTTAGTTTTTAAAGAATAGGTGCCGGTTTTTTTTGTAAAATCAAAGTTTATTTTAGGATTTTTTTTGTACTTTTTTTGTTTGATTTACGTTTTACTCATGTTTTTGACGATAGAAAATGAGTTTGAGTCTGTTCGGGCTAAAGACTAACGAGTAATGATCTTTTTTCGAAAAAAATGTATAGCGCCGTTATTTAAACATTTTTTTCTCCTAAATTACCAAGAACACCGTTAAATCCTCCTAGACACTTATACAATGAATTATTTATGTTTTTTTGACGTACTCAATTTATTTAAACAGTGTGCCCTTTTCTTAAAAAAAACAACTTTTTTTTACTCTTTTTAAATAGATTTTTTTGTTTCATCCTTTGGCAATCCGGTGGCAGAATTAGGATTTAAATTTCAAATTGTTCTAATACCGTTGAGCGGGGGCGGGGGGTCGCGTTCGATCCGTTATTCGTACGGGTTATTTAGTCACGATGTCGCAGTGGACGGGTGAACAACGTGCGTTCGCAATCGAAGCATATTTTAGAGCTAACGATTCTTGTGCTGTTGCTCGTCGAAGATTTTGTTCGCATTACAATATTCGACGTTTACGTGATGCGCCAAGCGAAGATTTGATTCGATTGTGGGTGCGGAGGTTCAGGACAACAAGTTCAGCAGTAAACAATCCGCGGCCGGGACCCAGCCGATCTTCGAGGACTGATGACAACATCGAACTGGTCGCGAACAGTTTGCGCGATAATCCGCGTCAGTCCATGCGTAAGAGGGCGGCTGCGCTAGGGCTCCCTAAAACGATTGTGCACAAAATATTGACAAAGGACCTTAAATTTCACCCTTTCAAAATTCAAATTGTGCAAGCGCTTAAGCCCAACGATTACAATTTGCGTACAAGTTTCTGCGAGACAATGTTGCAACGATTTACAGTAAACGCAATCTTTTGGAGCGACGAAGCCCAATTTTATTTAAATGGCTGTGTCAACAAACAAAATTTTATTGGGCACTGAAAGGTCAGAATCCACGTTTAAAACATCAACAGCCACTTCACAGTCCCAAAGTTACGGTTTGGTGTGCATTATCAAGTAGAGGAATAAGATTAGTAGTTAAGATTGTAATAACCCTTAAGTAATTTTTTATTGAAATAAACAGTTCAAATTTTAATTTTTTTTTTTTTTAATCGGGCCCTATTTTTTTGAAAATCATCGAGGGCAAGCCGTTACTGTGAACGGTGTTTCTTATCGGCTCATGCTTTACGATTATTTTCTGCCAACAATAAGAGAACATCCTGCCTACAGTTCACACACACATGGTTCCAGCAAGATGGCGCTACACCTCACACTGCTAGAGAGACCATGGGGCTCCTTCGTGATTTCTTTCTTAACAAACTGATTAGCCGTTTCGGTGACATCCTCTGGCCACCCAGGTCGCCGGATCTCACCCCCATGGACTTTTTTCTGTGGGCGTCGCAGGATCGCTCCTGGCATTCAACTGCGTACGTCCCGGCAGGCGGCCCACAGTAGCAGGCCACATACATTTCGAGGCATCAGCTCCAGTCCTGTGGAACCTTTACATACAGGGACCCCGACTCCCTGCATGGTTCCACTACGGCGGAGGTAACAGATGTGCATAGCGCCTGGCTCTGCCCCCAGTCCGTCGCCGGCGAACCGGATCCGCGAGAGGATCATTCTCGCGAGCCCGCTCCGCAGCCTCCTTCTGTGACATTACGTCGTCACAGAAGGAGGCCATCGCTCTCCACGCCTCCTAAAAAAGTTTCCTTATACAACCCCTATTTAACCCCTTTAGGGGTGGAATTTCCAAAAATCCCTTCTTATCCGTCGCCTACGTTATAAAAGGTAGTTCGGGTGAAAATTTCAAGTTTCTACTCCCAGTAGTTTCGGCTGTGCGTTGATGATCAGTCAGGAAGTCTTCTTTTTAACCCGCGAGGGAAAAAGAGGTGTGTTATAAGTTTGACGTGGCTGTGTGTCTGTCTGTCTGTGTGTCTGTCTGGCTGTGTGTGTGTCTGTCTGTGGCATCGTAGCTCCTAAACGAATGAGCCGATTTGTATGCGGTTTTTTTTAATCCAAAACCTGACGTGATCGAGATGGTTCTTAGCTACGTTTCAACAAAATCCGTTTAGCCGGTTTGAAAATATTAAACATTGAAATAAAAATATCGGGGGTTTTTTGACTTTTCTAAGTTTTTAATTATTTATTTCAGATGAAGAAATAGATATCAAAGAAGAAAGTAAACCATTGCTCCATGAATAAATTGTTGGAATATCAAAGAAGAAATTAAAAGTGATAGCGATGGCGATGACAGTGAGTTATCATTTCAGTACCTTATAAATGTCTTTCCAAGCAGAAGACCCCGCATTGTTGACGTCAATAAGGACGATTTCTAATTGCGTGGTTAAATCGTTATTATTATATTACGGCGGTGGCAAATAAGAATAGGGCATGACTAATGGCAAGCAGATACCGTAGCCTCTAAACGATCTATGAAAGAGTATGTCTCAGTTCCAAGACCGCAAGTCGTCAAGGCATACAATACAAACATGGGTGGTGTAGATATGGCAGACCGAATGATGGCAGTGTGTCCATATCGCTACAGAACCTACAAATGGACTCGGAGAGTAATTTCACACTTCATTGACTTAGCTGTCACTAACTCCTGGATATTATATCGTTCCGAAGAGCTGAAAAAAGGATCTAGAACAAAAGCTATACCGCAAGTTCGCTCATTTAAAATGGACATTGCGAAGGCAATTATTAACGCCAATGCCAACACAGCTTTCCAGAAGAACGGAACAGACTCAAATGATGGTTGTGAGTCTCAGGAAGAAAGTCAAGAGGAGCAACAGCAGATATCCCTCTACAGAAAACGGGCCGCTCCTGCCCCTATCCCGGAAGATATCAAACGTTATAGAGTGGCTGATCATTTGCCTGAAATAAAAGAGACACAAATGAGGTGTCGCCAAGATAAATGTAAAAACAAAACGAAGGTAATGTGTACTGCCTGCAACATTCATTTATGTTTAACCTAGTCAAGAAACTGCTTTAAAGAGTTTCATAAGAAGAAAAATCAGAATGCGACTACTGAATGCGATGACTAAAGTTATCGATTTTCTTTTTGAAATGCGTAATATAATTTTGTTTGGTTTATATTTGTAAGATAAAAGTGTTACTTACTATTGTTTTGATCTCATTTAAAATAATGTACGTTCAATAATTTTAAATAGTTGTTTAATGAGTAAGTAAACAAAAACCAATGTAAGACTCGTACTGATCTCTTTATTATGTTAATTAATTATTTGTAAGACAGAAGGTTTTCTATTGTTTTGTTTTGAGAATTTACAATTATAATGTTGTGATTTTATAGAGATATTCTTTGGAGTCTGATTTATTTCGAAGGTTTTGACTTGTTTTGTTGATTTTGATTATTTAGAACTTGCTACTTTACTATTACTACTTTAGCGAAGTTAGTCTTATGAATAAATTAGCTACTGGTAAACGAAGACTGATTTAGTATTTGATATGTCTGATCTCTAATAAAAGATATTTTTCAGACATTCCTTTTTTCATTTGTCCGTTTGAGACTAGTTAAAATCCCAATAATTGGTTTTGCTAATATGTTGAATTAGTGTTGCACTGAAATAAGCTTAGTTATGACCTGATATCGGAGCTTCGGTGGCAAAAATAAATGCAAATTCGAAATAGCAGTCGATAAATTGATTTACTTATCGATGTTTATTTTATTGCTCGATAATTACTGATTTTTGTACTGATAAATCGGTTATTATTTCAACCCTGCATTTAACCCCGCCATCAAAACTCCGATATCCGGTCATGAAACTATATAGGATTTTAAAAAGTCTACGGGCGGTTACCCCGTTTTAATAAATAAAAACGACATGGTCAACTTTGGTGCGTAATTGAAGGCTCATTTACCGTTTGATTAATATTCCAATGTATTATTGGTAATAAATATATACAGTAAACTTACAATCTAAACGCCATGGTTGAAAAATAATCAGGATGTGACCAGGATAAATGATAACATGTGGCAGACGTAAGCATAAAAAAATAATAATAACAAAATATATGCAAAGTGTTCGATTTATTGCAATTTAACAAAATTATACTTCTGAAGCATAAAAAATTAACATGTAGGCATATAATAAATTTAAATTAACTCATAAATAAAAGTTTTAATATTTTTTCTTTTTTTTTGGTTGCGACCTAAGAAACCTAAAAAAAGGACATTCGATTTCGGAGTTTTTTCAGTCTCAAAGCCTGTTACACATATGCCTTATGGTACCATAAAAACCACACATTCTTACAACAATGCTTAATCAAGTTATTGTCAGCCAAAGGTCTTGGGCCGGAACCATGTGAACCTATAAAAAGGACTCTGGGCTGTAATCTAGTGTTTGGGCAAAAAAATCTGGGCGGCAGGAGGCTATACCGTCAAATTAAACTTTTGATTATATAAAATGGTTGTTTTATTTATTTTGTACATAGGTTTCTTAATATTATTTTCAGTAGTATTTAGAAAAGTAAATTCCACCAAAAACATTCTTCTTCTCTTTTTTTTTTGGCTTTCTGGCCTCAATTTTGCCAGAATCAAGTTTAACGAGATCTGCTCATGACCTGCGAACAAACGGACAACACAAACACATAACGACTACCAACCACCACTGTTAATAATCCAACAATCTAATTATTATGTGAGTCACAAACTGGGAGTTAAGAGAGTTAAAAAGGTTAACTTCGTTTTTTTTAGCATTAGAGAGACCTTTGCAGAACGAGATATAAGGTTTTTTATCGGGCACACTCTGCGGATCGAACAGTGAATACGAGTTAATAAATATCACGTATTTACTATCATGTTTTAGTAATACATACATTACTCAGTGTTGTGAACAGATAAGAAACATAATATTAGTTATATTCTAAGATGAAAAGATAAGAATTTTAATAAATTGCGTTTGCAATTTTTCATGGAAAGGTTGTACATTAAAAAAACCTAAAGAGGCAGAGTTCTCACACAATTTTTAAACGTCACTGTCACTATCTGTAATTCACTCATGTGGGTTTTTCATTCCAGTTCATATTGTTGTCGGTTGAGTCGGTTGTGATTTCTATTGCTGTAAGCTTACTTAAAGATTGTTGTTATCGTTTTTGTTGAATTTTCTTATTAGTTGTTGATCTATTTAGATATTTTGTTTGTTGGTGCACATTTACAATGGATGAAGCCGAGGCTGGCCCGAGTGGGCTACAGAAGTCGCAGCCGGTTCCGGCTAATGTTTTTTCATCTCCAAAGAAGAAAAGGCAAAAGCAGAATCCTCTAACTGCCAGTGAAAAGCGGAAACGGGTGGTGAGTATTTACAAATTAGTGTCAGAAATGTGCCATCGAAAGGAGTATCCCACTAAATCATACCGTGTGAAAAAGACTGCCGAGAAAATATATGCGTTCAGCTATCGGTAAATATCAAATGATATGTACTAGTATGTAGGTACATACATAAGTTCCGAGAAATTCAGTGGTATCGGTCGAAATCGAAGAAGGAAGGTTTACGACCACTGCTTCTTTGTTTACCCGTTTGACAGATAATTCTAATCTTAAAAAAAACGAAGTATAATGTTATTCTTTTCTACGAACTTGGCAAGTAAACGGAACACCTTTTTGTTTTCTGTTAAGCAGATTAAAGACGCTACATTCGCAGGGAGGGGTATATTTAATTTTGGCAACATAGAGTAGAGATTAAAGGAGGGAGAATTACGAGGGCAGTTGAAAAAAATATGGTCTATAAAACCAATCTCTTCCCCACACTCACACAGAGGGGAATCTGTTAGCTTAAATTTAAAAAGAAGCTCTGATGGTACTGGTATGCCTTTTGGAGAGAGAACGATTTTTAAAAAAACCAAGGACGAGAGGGTATCTTGGGTTGCAAAAGAGAATAGTAACATTTTTTTGATGAATTCCATCGCGAAGACCATTTCTTAACCAGGATTTTGGCTGGAATATTCACTAAATCAGGAGGTTGAATTTTGTAGAAAGAGTCGTTGCCATGAAGGACTGTATCTTTGGCGGCCCGATCAGCGAGTTCATTACCTAGGATACCGCAATGACTGGGGATCCAGACAAACGACATAATCAAGATTAGCTAATTGACACGAAAGGATGGATTTTTTAATTTGGCAGATAATATAATTACGGGCACAGTTTTTAAAAGGGTGGGTAGAGATAGCTTGGAGAACGCTTAAGCAGTCAGTAAAAATAACCGTTTTGGGAATTTTCTTTTGGAGAATAAAGTTAACAGTGATCCAAACCGCTAGACTTTCACCCGAAAAAACTGAGGAATCAGGAGGAAGCTTGTATTTATCTATATGTAAGTATCTATATGTAAGTATCTATATGTATGTATCTATTATATATATCATCGCCTAGTACCCACAACACAAGCCTTATTGAGCTTACCGTGGGCCTAGGTTGATTTGTGTAAGATTGTCCTATATTTTTTTTTTTTTTTATATTTATTTAAGAGAGAAGTTAATACCAGGGCTGACCACAGCACAACCCACACACCCAAGATCGGCAAGCTTAGAAGCGTCCGAGTAAAAATGTAGATAATTTGGAAAGTTGGTGTGAGCAAATTCATTAAAGACGGAATTACAATCAACTGTTTTCTTGGATATACCAGTCTTAAAGAAAACATTAGGAAAAAGAGGAATGGCTTCATAGGGGATCGAATATAAAGGTAAGGTGAGACATCTCTGCACCGGAGCTCTAAGTGAAGAAACTTTTTCAAGGCTGAGGACAAGGTTAGGTTTAGCTTTATTTCGCCAATAGGGCTTGGAAGAACAAAAACTCTGGAGCAGCTTAAGCTTGGGAATCAAAGGGTGGGACACCAAACTGACAGCACGGAATAGAAATCGATCTGCTAAGAATTTACGTCTAATATCGAGAGGCGGGTCACCGTACTCCACCTGTATAGCTCTATTGGGGGAGGACTTCATACCGCCAGACACAATTCTGAAAGCTTTCATTTGAATCAGCTCCAACACTTTAAGTGCTCCTTTATTACACGGCTCGAATATAAAAGTGCCGAAGTCCAGGTGACATCTGACCAAAGCGTTATATAAGAGTTTTTGAGAGTAGGGGTGGGCGCCCCACCACGCACCAGAAAGAGCTCTTAACAAGTTAATATTTTTTTCGCACTTTTTAACCACATAAGAGAGGTGGGGGACACCTTGCAGACGTCTGTCGAAAATAACACCTAAAAATTTTATGGAGTCTTTAACCCTTTTCTTGACATGGCATCTTGTGAGATACAGACAACTTTGAAAAAATATTAACTCTAATCTATTGCAGTAAAGTTGAACGCGTCCATAATTTCATATTGTGTTTCTATTTCTGAACGTATAAACGTCACTCAGTGTAAAGTTGGCAACACCATTTAAACGTCAAAACAGACAGTTGTGCAAGCTCCGACATGATCACGCGCAAGAAGGTAAGATTACTTCAATTTTTTTTTTTTTACATGCTTGACAGTGACAAAGGGTATTTTTTTATAAGGTTGAATATACGAGTCATATAGAAAAAAGATTACAAACTGAATAACTTACATTGCAATCATGTTGTTCACCTTCAAAATGTGTGTATCCTGTAAGATTCATTGCCCGGTTCATGGTGATTTTTAACTTTATCTGAATGTATCTTGTGGTACTCATTGCCAAGTTCATGGTGATTTTTAGCTGTATCTGAATGTATCTTGTGGTACTCATTGCCAAGTTAGTGGGATTTTTATGAGTGTATGTTATAACACTCATTGCCAGCTTAGTGGATTTGTTTTATGTACCTAACTTACCAGGAACTTTTTTTATTCATTCTATTTTTTTATATAATACAACGCACCTTATGCTCGTTGTTCTGTGTGGGGTTTCATGCGTGGTCTAACTATTTGCTTTGCATGTGAGTGTGTACCTATTTATTATTTTCTTTCTAGGGAGGTCGGCAGCCGACTTTTTACAGAGCCAAAAAAATTCTGGCTTTGGTACCAAAGCCGGGAATACGATCCGACATGGAGGATTCATCAGATTCTGAACCCGAAGTACCACCAACTTTAGATCGGTTGGATGCTTATAACGATGATAGCGACGCTAGTTCTCCAGCACCTTCATTGCCATCCTCATTTGAAAATTTGCACATTTTATCCGACGACGACATTGCTGAACATCACGAATTTGCTATGACGACTGCATCTCCTCTTATTCCTGCTGCGCCTACACCGTCCCCACTAACACCTATGGTAGCATCGCCGCTTTCGCCTATTGCACCCATACCATCACCACTAACTCCCAGAGAAACCGCTTTTCCAGCACTAGCACGCCAAAGCCGCAATACCATCACAAATAACTTTGATATACCTTCGCCTTCTGTGACAGCTTCAACAAGTGTGCCGACTCCAAATCCCCCTCCTACGCGATCTCGAAGGCTTGCTGCTAATAGACTGCTTCCTAAACGTCTACAGAGAGGACCTATACGATCTAACCGTGTAGAAAAAAAGACGTTAGATTTTAAATGGGCCAATAAAAAAAAGTTTTTACATCGCGCTGAAATCACGGACAAAGAATTACCTGCAGCTACATCTGTCAAAACTCCATTTGAGTATTTTAGAATGTTTATGTCGGATAATATTCTAGAAATGATTGTTGATCAGACAAATTTATATTCTACGCAGGTTACTGGAAGACCCATCAATGTAACTCTAAACGACATAAAAGATTTCATTGCCATAAACCTACTGATGGGCATCGTTAAGCTATCGGCCTATACTGACTATTGGTCATATGATTACAGATATGCACCCATTGCCGACGTCATGTCACTGAAAAAGTTTCAATCGATTCGTCGATACATTCATTTCAATGACAACTTACTGGATGACGGGGACCGTTATTACAAAGTAAGACCGCTGGCGGAGATGGTTCGAGAAAATTTTGTCAAAGTTGCGCACGAAACAAGATTTAGTATAGATGAGATGATGGTCCCCTATAAAGGAAAAAAAGCTGGCAGTCGTAAACAATATATGCCAAATAAACCAAAGAAGTGGGGTTTTAAGATATTTGTTCGCGCGGGTGTATCAGGGTTTATATATGATTTTATGATATATGCAGGTGAAGATACCTTCAGATATAATGTCTTGTCAGCAGCGGAGTCCAGTCTGGGGTTAGGGGCTAAGGTAGTAATCGCCCTGTGCAAGAGTATTCCGGACCCTGCTTGCTCAGTGGTCTACTTTGACAATTTTTTTACGAGTTTGGAACTCGTATGTCATTTACGGGAGGAAATGGGTATATTTTCACTAGGCACCATACGATCAAATAGATTACGAGGAGCTGAAAAAAAATTAACGACAGACAAAGACCTGAAAAAAAAACGCAGAGGTTCGCACACACAAGTTGTGTGCAACAAGAACAAAGTGTGTGTTGTCAAGTGGTTTGACAATAAATGTGTCACCACAGCAAGCAGCTTTGTCGATTCAAATCCTGTTGGTACCATAATGCGATACGACAAGAACACAAAGCAGAGATCTGCAGTGCCATGCCCTGAAATAATAAAGCAGTATAATGCGCATATGGGTGGCGTTGACCTGGCTGACATGCTGATTGCACTGAATAGGACAGAGCTGAAAGGTCACCGCTGGTACTTGCCTTTAGTATCGCAAATTTTTGACATGTGCATAGTGAACAGCTGGCTTTTGTACCGAAGAGATAGTCAAGATAAACCTGGACGAACCGTAGACATAAAAAAATTTCGGTACAGTGTAATACAAGGGTTGTTCAAGTGCGACCGAACGAACTCAGCTAGCACTGATGGCATTGAAGGCCCTACTCCATCGAAAATAATAAGCGCTCCTAAGGTGGCCAGACCTACTGATGACGTAAGGCTGGATAAATATGCTCACTTTCCCATTTTTGGACCAAAGCTTAGGTGCAAATTGTGTAAGAAAGGGCAAACTACGGTTCAATGCTCAAAATGTATGTTAAATTTCTGTTTTACGCCTAAGCGTAACTGTTTTGTGGCTTTTCATACAGCATAGGCGAAAGTGATTAAGTTTGGATACGTGTTTTCATGTTTTTTATTAAAGGTATAATGTGTTTCTTTCATAAAAACCTTTTTTTTCTATATCTGTGTTTCACTTCCACGTAATTGGCAATGCATCTTATGGGATACAATAACTATGCGACCAAAATAAACGCGAACTTGGCAAGGTATCTTATAAGATGCATATGATATTTCCAAAACGCGTAATAAAAATTTTTTTTTTCTATTTTTCCATAGTCCCTGTGTGATATCTTAACCAATATATTTCATTAAATCGAGAAAAAAATATTTTTTTTATTTTGCCAAGAAAAGGGTTAACGTGGATGGCCTCATTGCAGAGATGAATATTGCACAGAGAAGATTGTCTGCTCCTGGAAAAAACAATAGCAAAACTTTTGGTCGGAGAGAGAGAAAGGCCATGTGAGGATAGCCAAGACTGAAGAGACTCAAGAGCGGAATTAATTTTCTCAGAGGCTATTTGAGGGGACCTGTCGTTACAGTATAAAGCAATATCATCGGCATATTGCAGGATTTTGCAGTACGAATTGACTGACCTATCTAGATCCATGGTGTATAGGTTATAGAGGAGCGGGCTAAGAACGTCAACAATTCTTCCCTGCCATCTCACCTTGATCCTCCTAGCCATTAGAAGATTGGAGATAAAGTCAATGACCTTCGAAGGTATACTCAGCATTGACATTTTAGTCCTGAGCACTGAAAGAATGACATTATCGTACGCTGAGGAGATATCTAAGAACACCGCAGCGACAGCCTCATTCCTAGAGAAGGCTAGACGGATATCCGTGGAGAGGATGCAATGGCTGTCCGAAACACTTCTGCCTTTGCGAAAGCCAAACTGAAAACGCGACAGCAAATTATGGTTCTCCAAGAACCAATCCAGACGATTTTTAAGAAGATGTTCCGTTATTTTACAAAGAGTAGACGAGAGGGCAATGGGACGATAAGAGGATGCTATATCCGAATCCTTGCCAGGCTTTAAAATTGAGATGATGAATTGCTCCTTCCAAGAATCCGGGACCAATCCTGAGTTGAAAAAGTTGTTCACTATCTCTAGGAAGAACGCCACAGTCTTAGACCCAGCTTTAGTTAAGAAAGAGTAAATTAAATCATCGGGGCCTGGAGCCGAGTCTGATGGGCATTCCAAGACGCAGCGGAGTTCAGACATTAAAAAAGGAGAAGACAGAAAGTTGTCTGTGTTGTGAGAAGAAGACGAACAAGCTGCAGGCACCTCTGATAAATCAGGTACGTAAGGAGGGGCTAGTTTGTCAGAAAAATCTTCTAACCACTTGGGCCTAGTACAGAACGACGACGGAGTTGGGGAAGCAACGCTGGAGCATCGAAAGATTTTAATTTTTTTCCAAACCAAGGAAGGGGGAGTCGACGGTGAGACCGATTCGCAGAATTTATTCCAATCATTTTTTTTCTTAGCGGCTAGACCTCGTTTGCACTTGGCCTGCGTTTTTTTGTATGCAATAAAATTTTCAGTAGTCATTTGAGAACAGTAAAGTTTTTCAGACTCCTTTCGATTCTTAACCAGGGCAGAGCAGTCTGGGTCCCACCAAGGCAAGGCATTAACAACTGCATTTTTAAGTGGAATGGATTCCTCGGCACAAGACATAATGTAGGATTCGAAACGGGAGTATAATTCCAGACAGTTATCTAAAGAAACAGGAGGGAGGTCGCAAATTTTTTCGTCTAGAGAATAAATAAACCTTGGCCAGTCAGCTTTTATAAGATTAAATTTTTGTAAGGGGGGGCAAGGAAACGGCAGGGGAGAACCAGTCAAGAGAGTTATTGTAATAGGGAAATGGTCGCTACCCAACGCAGAAGGAGATAGGTCCCAGGAGCAAACAAAGGCAAGAGATGGAGAACACAGTGAAAGATCAACCGCTGAGGGGTGTTGTAAGTGCGAGACACGACGGGTTGGGCGCCCATCATTTAAAATACAAAGGTTTTGAGAATCTAGAAATTCGACCATTTTACGGCCCGAGGGGTCGACAGAGACAGAGCCCCATAGGGGACTGTGTGAGTTGAAATCACCCACAATTAAAACAGGAGGAGGGATGTTAGATAAGAGGGACCAGAAAAAGGACACAATGTTGGGGGAGGGATGAGGGATGTAGACTGAAACCACGCTAATATCTATGACTCGAGCAGCTGTGATAAAAATTGACGGGGAGGGAGGGAAAACTAAGCGAGAGAAGTCAAGACCATTTTTAATAAACAAACCACAACCAGCGTATCCGTCCGAGCTATCGTGTACCCGGAAAGCCTAAAAGCCGAATCTGGCCTTAACCAAGTCTCAGAAAGAGCAATAATTGAAGGGGAGTGTTTACCACATAAATAGAGGAGGTCGGATTTATTACTATTTATACTTCTAATGTTCCATTGTAGGACCGTGTGAGCCATGACGGGAGCTAAGCCCTGGGCGAGGACCCCTCACTAAGAAGGAGGAGAGTAATTTCAATATTTCGGCAACGTTGGACGGTAGATAAGATGGATTGTTAATAAGAAAATCAATTAAGGATGAAGCCATTGATGAAAGTAAAGATGGGAAGTCAATCGAGGGGGCAGCAGGGGGGCAGATTCAGTATCCTGAGGAGTATACCACCTCGACTGAGGGGGCTCCCTGGGATATGCCGTCCCATTTCCGGGGAAAGGGGCGTTAAAACCAGCAATAACGACATTATGAGCCCTACGGTCATAGACAGGGGAGAGCGGCACTCTTTCTTTATTTTTGGTATAAACAGTTTTTTTATGTTTCCGAACGCCCGCGCGGCTTCACTACGTTAAAACTGTGCTCATCAAATATTAATTATAATGTAGTGATTAAGTTATATCTACGTGTTATAAATGTAACGAATACTTACTCAAGGACAGTTGCGAGTGATCAATATAGTGCATTTATATAATTAGTGCTAATTAAAAGGACAATTCATCGAACTAAAGTGAACTTTAACTTGAAACCACCGTCAAATCGCAGTGAATAAAGTGCTCGGTGCAAAAAACGTAACCGCCGCGCGAATCTCATGGCGCTTGTGACCTTTAGGTCGCGATTTTCCCAATGTGATAAGCAATGAACACGGGCTAGCTGGTACTTGTGTGCGCACGAATTTAGACTGTATGGAACTCAACTACGGCCTAATATTGCCTATCGCTCGTTCGAATCTCAACTTGGACAATAAAATTATTACTTCATTTTTGTTATTTTTTGATTGTGTTTTATTCTTTTTGTGTCTTTCTTCACTATAATGGCTCCAAAACCCCCGTGCGCGCGTTGCAAAAAGATCATTCAGGAAAATCATTACCTGACATGTTCACATTGCAAGCATTCATACGACCTCGATTGTTGTAATGCTGATAAGCTCTATAATCTGATGAATAAAGCCCGCAAGGCCTCGTGGATGTGCGTCAAGTGCAGAAAGACAGTGGGCTTGAAAAAAACTAGTTCATCAAACGGTCAGGAAAAGACTAGCACGCCAAATAGTCAAAAAGGGACCAGTACGCCAAACGGTCAGAAAAGGAAGGATAAGATTAAATCACCAAATAATCAGGGAAGTTACAGTATTACGCCAAACAATCAGGAAATGGCTAGCACGCCAATTAGTCAAAAATCAACTAGAACGCCTAACAGCCAGGATAGAAACATTCAAACAACCACACCGGCATCAACAACTAAACAAAACTCTAAGTGTGAGAGAGAAACGACAAGCCGGGCGGAGTCAGATCTAATAACATCTCCCGTAAATGAATTGCTTGATTTATCAAACGATGGCTCGGTGTCACCCGACAGGGTTACCAAAAGGAAATACAATATACCAGTCCACAATTCTTTTCATTCCCTCTCACAGGAAGATCATCTTGAATTTTCACCAATGCAACAGCACAGTAACTTAAACAGAAGTTGTCCGGATATAACACAGAGAGGAAGCGGGCAAGACCAGGACGTTTTGCAAATATCAAAAAGCAACTTGCCTCTCGAGGTCAGCAATCACAGTTTGCCAAATTTGGATTCTCAAGTAAAAAATATTGTTGTTGAAGATCTAAAAGCACAAATTTCGAAACTTGAAGAGCAGTTATTATGTGCAGACTCGGAAATTCAAAAACTACTGGCTGAAAACTACGAATTAAAAGATGCGCTATCAGTATCGAGGAAAAAAAGCGACATCTATAAAAGTCTTATAAAAGGGTCTACATCAGGCACGCCTATATCTACACCTGTATCTGTAAATAAGAAAAGAAAACGGAACCTGCAGTCCAAAAAGAACCCACCAGATCATTCCACTCAACAGTTAGTACCTGAGAATACGGTGATCGAGCAACATGAAATTCAAAAAAATATACCAATGCGCTCCCGTAAAACCCACTCAACACCAAAGCCGACGGTGACTAAATCTCCAAATGCAGTTAAATGTAACACATCTACAAAGGATAAACTGCTTATCTTAAGTAGCAATAATAGAAACTCAATTGTGAAAACTATTACAAATAATGATTATTTTCAATGTTTCAATTACTGTCATCACATCTTACCAGGAGTTAGCATAAAAGAGTTGTTTAAAGATCTTCAAACCCGCCTCAAGGACATGACGAGAAGAGACTACTGCTTAGTTCTCATAGGAGAGGAGGACTTTCATCGTTCAAGCGATCCAAACAGTTTATCTCAGTATATCCATCAAATTGTCAAGTGTATTACATTCACAAATATTATTGTAGTGTGTCCAACATACATCTGCGGAAAATCATTGTATAACGCTAGAGTTGAAAGTTTTAACTATCTGCTTCTCAAAGGCTTAGATAAACAAAATCCATTTTTCTTTATTTATGAACCCAACTTAAATCTGTCATTTGATATGTTTTCAATAAGAACCGGACGACTTAATAATTTTGGTATGAAAAATGTAATTCATAACTTGCAATATAACATCTTATGGCATGCAAATAGTGGTTCCGTAGAATTAAATTTAAGTGGCACCAGTGAGGAGTTTTTTCGTGACCACGAATGAGAATACAAAATATGACTGCATAAATATTTTCCATCAAAATGTATGTGGGTTATCAAACAAAGTAAATGAACTGGAAATATATCTTAATGAAAGAGACAAAGTTATGCATTATATGTGTGTTAGTGAACATTTTTTAAATAAAAACTCTGTGTCTAGTATCAGTCTTGAGAATTATAAATTATCCTCACATAACACAAGGCCAACAAAAAAAAGGGGAGGAACCCTTATTATGAGTTTAAAAGATGAGGTTACCGAGGAAATACAAATTTGTAAAAAGTTGTACAGGGCAGACAGTTTTGAGATTTGTGGTGTTAGAGATGTATCTACTAATGTATATATTTGCTGTTGTTATAGGAGTCCTAAGGACTCTAACTTAGAAATGTTCATGAAGCAATTGGAGTTGCTTCTACAGCACCTTTTCAATAAAAAGGCTATTATTTGTGGCGATTTAAATATTAATATGCTCGTAGACAAAAAACAACGAAATGAGTTTGTAAGTTTATTAAAATGCTACAATTTTAGATACCTTATAAATGACATTACCTTTAAAAGAAACGAGTCCCAGTCTTGCCTTGACAACTTTGCTACTAATCTACCCGAAAATTTGGTTGCATATACAGATATTGATCATAATGGGTTGGCTGACGGGCATGCAGCTATTTTCTGTGGACTGATCAAGGGAGACGACAAATGTCATAGAAACAATGATCCTCTGGTTATAATAGACAGACGGGTTTTCACTGAAAATAAAATTCTGATGTTTAAACAAAAGTTAATTAGTATGAACTGGTATGATATGGGTATAAATAGTTTTTGGAAAAAGTTCACTGTTATTTTTGAGCAAAGTTTTAAGAAAAAGAGGAAAAAGATTCCACTAAAAGCTAACCTGAGAATTAATTGGATATCAAATGGTATTAAAGTAGCTAGTAAAATGAAACGGATCCTCTGTAATATAAACAAATCATCTTGCGATGTGTCTGTTTTAGATTATCGCGGTAAATATTTGAATATTTTTAGGAAGGTTATTAGGCAAGCCAAAAGGTCAGCTGTTCAATTACAAATCTGTAAATCGAAATATTCATCTAAAGGGATATGGGAAGTTGTTAACAAAAGAAGAAATAAAATTCATACTAGTAAGCAAAACGATATAGTTCTTAATTTAAACGGCAAAATGGTACGTAACCCTCAAGACGTTGCGGACGTTTTCTCTTCACAATTTGACCACGGTACTATTCCGAGCACGGGTAATTTGTCCTCCGCAATAAATTTTCTAGAAAACTGGACCGAACAACGTTTCACAAACATATCCTGGGAGCCCTTTTCACCATCAGAAGTATTTAATATTGTTAGGTCCATGAAAAGTAAAAAGTCTTTTGGATATGATGAAATACCTATAACAATAATTAAAAATTGCGTGGATATACTTTCGGGTCCTCTTGCTTGCTGGTTTAATAAATGTTACGATGCAGGCGTATTTCCTGACCAGCTAAAAGTAGCCAGGGTCGTACCCGTTTATAAGAAGGGTACAAAAAGTGATTCCACAAATTACCGGCCAATATCGCTCCTACCGGTACTATCGAAAATCCTCGAGAAACTAATGAAGTCCCGAATTTTGAAACATTTAAAAGACAATGCTATTATAAATTCAAAGCAATTTGGTTTTCAGGAAAAAAAAGGGACTACAGATGCCATTGAGTCCCTCGTGGGCGACGTTGTGTCGGACCTCCATTGTAAAAAAAGAGTAGCGGGTCTATTTCTGGACCTTAGCTCCGCTTTTGATCTGGTAGACCATGAAATACTTATGCGGAAATTAGATTTTTATGGTTTTAAGGGTCAATCTTATAATTTCCTGAACAGTTATCTTAGTAATCGGAAGCAATTTGTAGAGCTAAAAAGCCTTGAAAATAATATTGAAAGTTCCGTTAGATCGAATTTTGTTACAGTAAAGAGAGGGGTCCCACAGGGATCCATTCTGGGCCCTATTCTATTTATCCTGTTTACAAATGACCTAGCCAACTATATTTGTAACACCATTCCCGGATGCCGAGTAACTGTGTTTGCAGATGACACTAGTGCGATTGTTGCTGCAAACAGTATGTCCGAGCTTGTCGAGCTGACGACAAATGCATTAACGGCTTTCCAAAATTGGTTCAATATCAATAACTTGCGTTTAAATACTGACAAAACCCAAATTATGTTAGTTAAACTCAATTCTAAGAAAGCAGACAAGCTTAATGTAGTTATAAATAATGTTATGGTAGATGTAGTTGATAGTGTCAAATTTCTTGGTGTACGTATTGATGCAGGCCTGAAATGGAAAGAGGAGCTGGATGCCGTTGAGCATTCCATTTCTTCAGCCTGTTATGCTCTGAGGAGCCTGAGGGAGGAACTCACTACAGAACAACTTAAAGTAATATACTATGCGTTAGTAGAGTCTAAGCTTAGGTACAGTATCAGGCTCTGGGGAAATAGCTTTAAGTATAACCTTAACAAAGATTTGGTCGTGCAAAAAAGGGCCATCCGTACTATTGTACGCATTCCTCAATGGATATCTTGTAGAGAACACTTCCTGGAATTGGGTATTCTAACAGTTCCTTGCTTGTATGTACTCGTGTTGCTTACTGATTTTGTCAAAAATATTTTAAAATATGAGTCTATTGAAGAACAAGATTTGCGCCTACAAACACGAACTAAAAACGTAACACAATGTTTTTTCCCGAAGCTCAAAGTAGCACAGCACAGCATAAAACATCAGGCTGTCAAAATTTTTAACAAACTGCCCCCTGACCTAAAAATTATCACAAATTATAAGGTATTTCATAGAAAATTGAAAGCATTTTTATTGAGAGGGTGCTTCTACAGTATTGACGATATTTTTGTGCGTGATACCTAGGAATTAAAAACATGACATGTAATAAGTTAAATGAAATGTAAAAAATTCTAGTTATTTAATTAATAGTATAGTTTTACTGAATTTTATGTATAATAATTTAATTTTAATGTACCTGTGACTATGAACATTTAAGTAATTATAATTTTAATGTATTTCAAACACAATATTTGTATTGTTTCTGAATAAATCAATAAATAAATAAAAAAAAATATGCGAGGATTGGACAGCTTCACTGTATGGGCGCCTCGAAGGGGCATGTCGTTTTTCAGCCTCGGAGTATGATACACCTTCATCTGACATAGTCACTTTTATTTGTTTTTGTCAGCTATATTCAGGACATGTTTTGTCGGTGGCTCTATGGTTGCCAGAGCAGTGAAGACAGGACACAGAATTCTCATCCACAGGACATTCCGAGGACTCATGGGGTTGCGCACACTTTGCACACCTAGGACGGGACCGGCAGTGAGCTTTGACGTGGCCAAATCTGCAGCACTTGAAACATTGTATTGTGGGGAAATTGTATGGTTCTACCTCCACAGAACAATTAAATAGGAATACCCTAGCTGGCAGTGCCTGACCATCGAAAGTGAACACGACTTTTTCTGAAGGGACCCACTGAATGGCCCCATCGCTTGAGTCTCTTTGCTTATAGTTGATGCGACGCACCTTTATAACCTTGCCAAAACCATGGGGAGACAAGAAAAGAGAAGGAAGCTCTTCATTTGAAAAATCTTTGGGGATGTATTTAACAAAACCCGTCCGAGTGATGTGGAATGATGGTATAAAAGCCTTGAGATCCCCCGAGGGCGGGGAAGAGAGGAATTTGTTTGCCAACTGTGCGGTTTTAAACTCCACTGAAAGTCTGTTCCGACCCACTTTTTTAACACCACCTTCTTTAATTCCCACAATACCTTTGTTGTAAAAGAATTGGAAAAAGAAATTGGAAAATTACAAAAAGTTGGCGTGGCTTTGGTGTTTATGAGTACACTTAATATACGAAAAGAAAAAAAGAAACGGATATGGATGAAACGCTGGCTTAAGAAACGACATTCGCTTAGTCATATCAATTTGATGAATTTTCTGGACCACGATGATCTTCACAACTTCCTCAGAATGGAAAAGAAAGTATTTGAGGATTTATTATATTAGGTGCGACCATTGATAACTAAACAAGATGCAAACATTAGACCTGCTGTAAATACTGAAAAACGGCTTATCGCTACACTAACATATTTAGCCACAGGAAGGGACTACAGAGACCCCTCGTTGGCGCCTGTATCAAATTTCTTGTCACTAAAGTCTCCCACGCAGCTTTTTTAAAATGTTGTCCATATAAAATCGTGGCGATAAATCCTATAGGCAGGGTAAATTCTTATACAAATCTATTAATTCCGCGATAAAATCGCGTTCGCGCTGAGATGACATCGTCAAAGTACAGTACGTGCCGTGCGCACGCGGCACTTTCTCCGAGTGAACTGGCTACGCGCGGTCGGAGTCAGGCGGCCACACGGTTCAAAACCGACAGCTCCGACCGCTGTCGGTAGCGCGCGCTCGACGACCAAGACCGTCCGAAGGGCAAACGAAATTTTGTTGGAAACATTTGTCTACATGGTTGGTGCCGACCAAGGCCACCCGGTCGGAGGGGCGTGTTGGCAACCGTCTAGCAGGGGTCTTACTAAAATGTATCATAACAAAAAAAAATAAGTTAAGCGAGTAAGCTACTGTTTAAGTCTGATTTGCATACAGCCTTCCTTTCAATAATTTCTTGTTTTTTTATATTCTAACAGACAAAGGTATACATTGGGAGCAGTGATACACTTTTATGGTACACTAAACTAGCTAAACACAAAATCGAAATATCATAATCATTTCAATAATGACCAATCAACAAATCGAACACAATAGTCTATTAGATCAATCAATAGTCCAACATTCCTACATCCAACCAACAAATGAATCTACAAGATCAACAAATGAGAAAAGGGTCGATGATTCCTACGTAGCTACATCTTACCAACAGTCTATGAGATCAGTAAATGATATAAAAGTCTATGATTCCTACATACAACCAATACAACAGAAAATGAGGGAACGTCGACCAGTGGAAAAAATGTGTTGACAACGAATAAACAACCATCAATATCAGTGCTTTTGAATGTGTGAGCAAAAGTTCAAGAGCTTCTGACATCCTGCCCATTCATTTATTCACGTCTCAATGGGCGTAAATATTCCACATTACAATTTGAAATGACCTTAAAAGGATTGATGGAGGTGTCTGGCTACAAAATGCAAGAGATGCAAAATGTGGAAAGCTCTGAAAGAGGCCTTTGTCAACCAACAAGTTGAGGTGGTTGATGGAGAATGTGGAAATAGATAATAAGTTAAGTAATATATTTAACGGCCTCCGTAGCCCAGTGGGTAGTGACTCTGCCTACGAAGCTGGAGGTCCCGGGTTCGAATCCCGGTCAGGACATTTATTTGTGTTTTTATCACGAATATTTGTTCCTGAGTTATGGATGTCATATATGTATATAAGTATCTATATGTATGTATCTATTATATATATCATCGCCTAGTACCCACAACACAAGCCTTAATGGGCTTAGTGGGCCTAGGTTGATTTGTGTAAGATTGTCCCGTAATATTTTTTATCTTATTATTTATTATATTTTCAAAGTATTATAATGTTTTAGTTTTTCCAAATTGTAACCTAACTTCAGCAATAAAGGCAATTTTTATTTTATTTTATTTTTATAATTTGAAATATACTAATAATAGGCATACCATTTAAGTATGTTGGTTTTTGGGAGGGTTTTTTATTTGACAGTCAAGCAGAATTGCTTGCCCATTATTGGTCATTTGCTGTGGCACTGCCACTCCGCAAACCACACAACTAACTACCTACCACAGGAAGGGACTCAGTTGAATGTTAGTCCTATAATTGGGACTTTTTGTATTTTATTTATCGCTTACTTTAATTACTTCTTCTTCTTCGGTAATAATAACAGATGTTATTTATTAGTTTTTTAATATAACTGGCACATGAAACAAGACAAATATTTTACCTCTTCTTATTATATGAAGTTAAGGTATCCCATATATCTGAAACACATAAAGAACCCGCAGAATGGTGCCGGGACAATTTAATAGTTACAAAGTGGATTTGTAAACAAAGTGAGAATTTTCTTTTAAAAACCTACACAACAATCGCCGAAATAAAAGAGTTGCACCATGCAAACAAGCCTAACTACAATAATTTACCCACAAGAAGTAAATCACAATATCAAGAACAATTATCTACTATGAAGAAAATTAATCAACATTATTATAATTCATAAATTGATAATTGTTGAAGTAATGAATTTATTAACTTTTTCCCCTCAACTATTTTTGTGTACCTGTACAACATCTACACTCTTGACCTACCCCAAACACCTCAGGTCTCGGCAGCCACGTTTGCTGACGATGTAGCCTTTCTCGCCTGTAGTCAAGACCCGCAAGAGGCAAGCAGCTTGTTGCAGGTTCAACTTACCGCCACCAATGCTTGGCTGTCCAAATGGCGCATAAAAGCTAGTGCTCGTAAGTCTTATCTAAGTCTAAGTAATATTACATTCACACTCCGGCGCGAGACTTGCCCACCCGTTAGTCTAGGCCCAACTACCCTTCCCCAGTCGACATGCGTAAAATACCTGGGCTTTCACCTTGATCGAAGGATGGCATGGAAAGAGCATATCAAAAACAAGCGTGACGAGATCAACCTTAGGTTCAGGAACTTGCTCTGGCTCCTGGGAAGACAGTCTGTACTATCCTTAACCAACAAATTGCGAATTTACTGCGGGATCATCAAAGCAATCTAGACATACGGAATCCAAATGTGGTCAACAGCAAGCAAATCCAACACAATGCGTGTACAAAGAGCTCAAAATAAAATCCTCAGGGTTATATCGTCAGCACCCTGGTACACTCGCAACTCGGAAATCCACGAGTACCTGGAAGTACCAACTGTCACTGAAGAAGCGAAACGATACTCAGCCAAGTACAAGGACAGACTTACAGCCCATCCTAATGTCTGCCAAACTATTGGAGCCTAATCCAATTAAGAGACTCAAGAGAGCCAACGTGCTACCTGAATTAGACGAGAGCTAGGACATTGGTCTTATCTCTCCAAACATCTACCACCTATTACCCATCTGCTTATAGTTTTGCGACTGATCGCAGATATAAATAAAGGAAAATAAAAAAAAAACAATTTTTTTATGGGGCTTGTAGGTAAACGGGCTATATTTTTGCGGAAATTTGTGGCCAGCAACTAGTGGTGCCACATTTGCGATTTTTGAATTTAGAAAACTCTAGTAGAACGCGATACGCTCTGGCCCAGCCTGGTCGATGGGAATTGTACTGGAGCCTAACGCATAAACTCGAAAGTTCTAAGACGTAGACGACGACGTGAAGAAACAATGTAATTATATATAACCATCATAATATCACTCATTCACTCATAAATCATTTTGTACTGTGAACACTCGTTTCCCAGTGCGATTTCTTATATATCAATGGTAAAAAATAATAACGGGAAACAGAAATGAGTAAGTAAAGAGCTGGTGAAAATCCACACAAACAGTCAGACACACTAGTTTATCCAAAGAGTAAAGTAATTATAAGGAATTTATAAGTCACAACACAACAGCAAAGATAATTGATTAACCTTTTCATGAAATTATGATAAATTATCTGCGACTGACTAATCAATTTACAAAATAGAATTGTACAAAATCATGGGCTCTAGAAACCATAGTTAGTTAGTTCAATTATCATTATCACTTCTGATTTGTCGTATCCAATTTATGACAAATTGTTGCAATTTAGGGATACCATTTCGTAAAAATAATATTGCCATAACAGACCATTGTGTCATGATTGTGTTATTACTTATTTTTCCTAAAGCCGGGTCCGCTACGCCGTGTTTTCGGTGTTTGCAAACATCTAACATGTTTTCCGTCAGTTACGGCAAACAAATAGGGTATTGTTTTGACTGGCAAAATATTTTTGACGTTTAAAAACCACGAAAACATGGCGCAGCGGACGTGGCTTAAGGTATCGCTATTCGCAGTAAGATGCTAACGTGATGATAAAAAAAATATAAAGCTACCAAAGCGTGGCTCAAATCGACTGTAAAATGTGTTTTTATAGCACTACAACACCTTTAAAATACAAACTTTATAATAAATGCGTGTAAAATCATGGATAATGGGATCTATACATGTAATGATTTAGCAGCCCCAATTTATCAGAATCTGACTAATTTGCTATCGTCTAGCTTTGCTAGCATCAATCTCGAACTTCGTATATCCCCGTCTCTGTCACACTTATCGTACTCGAGCGACAGAGACGGATATACGAAGTTCGAGATTCGAAGTTCGTGGTAGGTGCCGCTGATAATCTCCGGCGGGTCGTTAGTTATACTGGGCGTTTTCCGCATGTCGACATCCATTGTGCCTATTTTGCGTGCAATGGCGGTGTGGTGCTACTCTAACCACCCCAGCTCGTCTAGGAAGTTGGTGAGTGCCTTTTTCAACGAACGTCGAAGTGTAATTTCCAGCCTGAGCTTTCATTTCAGCTTTCATCGCCTCCTCCCATTTACAGGCATTCGGAGACGTCTTCGATTCTTTCAGGCACTTCGGCTCTTCCGTTTCCAAAAGAATAAAATATGCCGTGTCATAGTCCTGTAGACTGGCAGGTGGTCTCAGCCTATTCCTAGGCATTAGGGACCTAGTGTTGACGTTGTCACCGTCACGCGTCACTGGATTTATGAGCTGCGCTTGTACCAGCAACTGACCGATTGTGGTCCTCTATTTCATTTTCCGACGGAATTACTTTACTCTCAACAAACTCGTCTTCGGATCCTTGAGCATAGAAAGCTACTGAGCTTGTACTTGTACTCGCCATATTTTGTTCAGTGTCAGTGGTTTCAAGTATTACTGGGACATCTTGTACATTTTCTGCCAAAGTAGTGTCCATTGACATAGTTGGTGACGTTATCACCTCTCTATCAAATGAAAAGGTTTTACTTACTGGATAATATATCTTATACCCTTTTGTATTATCGCCATAACCCACATTCCCTTCTTACTCTTGCTGTCGAGTTTCTTTCTCTTTTGTTTTGGGATATGGGTCCACATTTCTGCGCCGAAAGTGTACTTTAGTTGGGTAACATCAAATTTCTTCTCATAAAACAGCTCGTAGGGCGGCACCTATTATATCCTCTATCTACGGGACGAAAGGTATGTGTTGCTGTTGCTGTCTTATGTTAACTAGGGCAACTTGTTGTGACAAATTCTTAGGTATGTAAGGGCCTTAATATTATGACCCCTACACGCAACTTGCTACAAATAATTTTATGTGGCAACATTGCACAGATTACCGATTGCACGCAGTGTCGCGCAACTATAATCAATTTCAGATTGTAAGAGTCCTGTGACAGCTGTCATTTTAGTAGAGTTTATGTCACGTTTGATGACATAAACTGTACTAAGATGACAGCTGTCACAGGACTCTTCCAATCTGAAATTGATTATAGGAACAAAAAGATGAAATGCGTCCATTTGCTCAAATTCAGCATCAAATCTGACAAATGACAACTTTTCTATCTGTGCTTTTGCTATGACGGACTCATGTTATCTCCTACTTTCGTTCTTTCTCTTTCTGTCATTTTGTCATGGTGACTTTGGCCGGTAACAATGGATATTATAACTTCACGGGAAAACATGTGTCAAACAAACAATGCTTTTGACGAAATGTAATTATCTTAAAATAAAGCACGTAGAGTCTGACCAGCGAGTCGTGACAGTTGCATTTTTATCAAATGCTTTAAATGGCAACAGTTTTACCTATGAAATAAACTGTCAGTTATAGGTACCTATGACGCCTCCATACATTTCGTGTTACCAGCATGCGTTTTTTTAAATTTGCCGCCATTTTTCATTGTCTCGACTCGCTGGTCAGACTCTAAGTAAAAACAACGGTTAGTACTTGGATAAAACCTACAAGCGGAGGTTTCTTAGTACGAGAAGAATTAAGATATGTGTACAGATTGGTGAATTTTTGTAAATATACTATAATTTTGAAATAATTGTGAAATAAACTGTATGAAATATGTGTTCTCCTTTTATTATTTCATAAATCGGATTAGTGTCAGATTTTGTAAAGCAATTTTCTGTTCAAGCAGTGGACCGAACGACATTCCTAATCATTATTTATCGATATCGATGACGTTGGGTTCTAATATTATCGATATCGATAACGTTAAGTACCTTTCTATCGTCCTCGTTCGTTAGGTTGGTAAGTCTTCTTCCGCATTAGGCGTTTATTTTTATTTATTCTGTGTAGTATTTCAAATTAGCTAAAGTATGAATGAGTTGTCATGTCAAAATCAAATGACAATGTCACTGTCATCCAAAACCTAGTTCGAAGTCCCGTCTCTTAAGTAAGAATAAGAATAAGAATAGAATAAGAATAATTTATTATTGGACAAGCACATGATAACAGATTATACAGACATTATCCGTGGGGTTCCAAACTAGTAAACTAGTAGCCCGTAAACGATCAAACATATTTGACAAATTTACGTTTTGTTTGTACGTTTTCATCAAACATCAGCGCACACCTTCAAACATTATGACAAACACCTTCAATCAAATCTCTGGTGGTCGCACCACACTTGGGGGTTCGTGTTCGCGTTGTGTCGTTGCCTCTCTTTCATTTGCCGTAGGAAGGAAAAAGATGCAACACGAATATTTGGGCAAACACCGCCAAGTGTGGTGCGACCATCAAACAAACAGCCAAACACGTAGTTTGTTTGACAAACACGTGAAACATGACCGCAGACTGTCAAATAATTTGCCAAGCACGTAAAATTTTACAAAGTATTTGAGCGTTTACCAGCTACTTTAGAACGTAGTGGTTATATTTTCTTTGATTGCACGGTTCGAGTCAAGTTGATCCACTTATCACTCACGCCACGCACGACACGACATATAATGGTAGCCATACACGAAGCGATTTACTTGCGCAAGTTTAGACTTGCACATATACAATGCATTAGCGCAAGTATCTTCCAATGCACGTTACAGTATACTTGTGCAAGTCTAAATTGGCGCACGTAAATCGCTTCGTGTATGGCTACCATAAGGCCTCTAAGTATTAATCTGTGGTCTGGCGCGGCCTGGCCGCGGCGGATGATAGAAAACGTGTCATTAGCTGTCAAATTTACTATAGTCCGCCACCGCAGGCCGCGCCAGTGTAATGCAGGCTAAAGGCCTCTCACAGACTGGCGCGGCCTGGCCACGGAGAACAATAGAAAACTTGTCATTAGCTGTCAAATTTACTATGGTCCGCCACCGCTGGCCGCGCCAGTGTGATGTAGCCTTCAGAGCTATAACCACGAACTTCGAATCTCGAACTTCGTATAGCTCCGTCTCTATCGCACTTATGGTTTATGGTACTCGAGCGACCGAAACGGAGATATACGAAGTTCGTGGTAGCGCCGCAGGTCTCTCACAGACTGGCGCGGCCTGGCCGGGACGGAGAATATAAAACTTTTCAAAAATGAAGTTTTGTAAACAATAAATAAAGACTTGGCTTAAAGGACCATAAACATAAAAAAAAAAATATTAAACTTTTCATTAGCTGTCAAATTTACTATGGTCCGCCACCGCAGGCCGCACCAGTGTGATGCAGGCTTAAGGCCTCTCACAGACTGGCGCGGCCTGGCCGCGGTGGACAATAGAAAACTTGTCATTAGCTGTCAAATTTACTATGGTCCGCCACCGCAGGCCGCGCCAGTGTGATGCAGGCTTAATGTATATAGAAAAGAAAAGTACTCTACTCTGTGATGATCACGACGACTTGGGAGCCAATAATGTACAGCCAAATAATGTACAGCCCGATAATACGCGTCTACTTTTAGTGGACGCGTATTATCAGGCCGTACATTATCAGCCCGGACAAAGGTGGCTTCCAATTATTGCCCCGTACCGAATTTGTTCAGGGTGATAATGTACGGCCCAATAATGTACAGCCCAATAATACGAAGCCACAAAAAGTGGACGCGTATTATCGGGCCGTACATTATCAGCTCGAACAAAGGTGGCTTCCAATTATTGCCCCGGACCAAGTTTGCTGGCTGTCAAAAACGAACTCTGCCTTAGGTCGGTTAGGTTAGGGTTCACTTATGTCCCTCAGATCGGAAATAGCCACCCCGCGAAGCGGGGTGGCGTCGACTCGCTGGAGACTTTTTAATGGATGCCAATTATTGGGCTGTACATTATCAGGTCGTTCAAGATTGGCTTCCAATTATTGCCCCGTACCGAATTTGCTCAGGGTGATAATGCACGGACCAATAATGTACGGCCTGATAATACGCGTCCAATGGACGCGTATTATTGGGCTGTACATTAATCATGGCCGTACATTAACCGGCATCACTGGCTTGAGGGGCTGGAGTTGTTTGTTTTGTTTGCATCCATGTTCAAGAAAAAAATGTGATTTAATTATCTAAATTTTTTGCGACGTGCTCACGCCATTGTGTAATGTAATTTTCATCGATTTTCTCCTTTGTTTACTGTTGTTTCATGTTTTATCGTTGTCTTTTTTTAAGAGATTTCGATTTGTTGCTCAATTGATTGATGCGGTGAATATTTAGAGGTTATGTGCATTCAGATGCCGTTTTGTTTTGTGTTCTGCCCAACGATTATCGTTTTGTTATGACAATAATTCACGCATTCAATAGGAATAAATGTCATAATTAGGGCTGGAGTATAGTTATTAAATATAGTTTTGTTTCTGAGTGGGAAGGCTCTTTTACACAATGGTTCATCATGGCCGCAGGACAGGTCGCAGTCATGTGGTGGTATGAGATGAGAGCAGGGCTCTATCCCTATCACATAGTAGCGTCTTGATAATGGGTTAAGATGGCCCATTGTGTGGAGCAGGCTGGCTATTAAGTTTTTTTTCATTTTGTTGCTGGTGCTGGATGTCATTAGGTGTATTCGTGATCGCTTGGTTCTTTGCTTAGTCAAAAACATAACTCTCCTCTCCTTCGGCATTCGGGTAAAAAGTTGTCTTTGCGGATGTGCTTACCAGCATTCCACATTTGATAGTTCTAACTAATATCTAGCAGAATGAAGCTATTATTGCCTTCGATCCAATAAATGATATTTTATCCAATATATAATATATATCCATGTGTAAAGCTCTCTGTTCAATAGTATGTTTACAGCCGAGGGATTATATTCCACACCCATTCTATCTGATAATTTTATTATGAATTTAACCAATAGTAAAAACAAAATTGTCTACTTCAAATTTGTTTTGAATTAAAAAAAGATGACCATCGAGATGTCTAATTCTGACAATATATTAGCTTTGAGAATTGTACTTTGTCTGGCATGACCAAAAATTTTAATTTTTGGCGAGCTAAGAGTGTTTATGTTGTATTTTTGATATTGAAAAAGTGAGGAAATACATTGCAAATGACCTTTTCATTCAAAGTTGATCAAAATTTGTGAGATGTCGCTTAGTAGATAGGTTCATCGTTTAGTAACTATAAATGTCACTAAGCAAGGTTTCCTGACCTAGTCGGTTCTGCCCTGGCAGGTTAAATGAGAAGCAATTGAGTGTGCAATTTCAACGCACCACTGGTTCAACACCAATGATGGATTAATCCGTTAAGAAGCGTGATAACTTTTTTCTTTGACTGAGTACCTATTAATAAAGATAAGCAATGTGTTCTGAACTTTTATAAAAAAAAACCTCTAAGACCAAGGCAGGAAATTTGCTTCGCTGGCTCCTGCATTAGTCTTCTAACCTATCCGGTGACCAAGTCGATTCTGCCCTGGCAAGTCCTTTTCACTTACATGCATGTACATAAAACAGATTAGAAAGTGCTCAACAAAACTATTATATTCGATTTTTATATTTATTTATACATTGCAGAAGTTCCTCAAAGCGCATCTAATTCATTAATTTGAATCCATGAGGTAAAATTACTCTTAAAATTGTAATTTTGGAGCATTCTGTTCAGTCCTCGCCAGTGTCTATCAATTCTATGGGTGTGTCTCGCAACTGTTCTGGATCACTGTGATTAACTTTTTTATGGATATATCCAAATTCAGGAAGGCAATTATATGCACTCCAATATGTAGTCTGTACTGTATGTATAATCATAATCTTTATTTGCATTAAACATTACCGGGTAGAGGTGTTACAAAATAATTAGTAGGTTTACATGTTTAACCATAATTGGTACGCAAAATAATTCTATAAATCTATGTGTATAGAAAAAACAGTACGTGTTCAATTTTGAAACGTAGGTATTACATATTCACACATATTAACATATTATATTATTTATGGCTCAACTTGATGATTTACAGATATCTCAAATATTAAATGTAGAAAAATTCGTTTAAACTGTAGAAGTTTTTATATAACGGGGCCTTTGTATGTAGTCTGTATGTAGAATGAATAATGTAAATTGAACTCGATCAATACGGTGGTACGATATATAGGTACATAATATGATTAAGTCGTCCAAGTAGCTGGGAAAACCTGGACAAGACTCGCAATGGACAGAGATAAATGGAAAATGTTGGAGGAGGCCTTTGCCAAAAGGCAAACAGACACGTAGGTAACGTGTAATAAAAAGTAACTTTAATAATCTGTAAAAAAAAAAGTGATAATAATAATAACAATTTGTATTTAATTTACAAAGTGGAAAAAACACATAAATGTTATAACAAACAAATCTTAAATACTAAACTTACAAATCAATCATTAATTTTACTTACTATAAGTACTAAACAATCAATGCATAATAATTACTAAAAATATTAGTAAATGTAAATTATATATGAAATTACTATTATTTATTATGGTATAAAACTGCCATTAATTTTTTTAAGGATAGAATTATGCGTGTTTTTAATTTGTCTAAATAAAGGGCTATTTTTTTTATTATGATTAAGTGAAATTTATGGAAATTAAGTGAAAGTGTATTGCGGGAAATGCATAATGGCTACAATGGTTTTGCGGTTAGTAATATCAACGTTTACAAAAATTGCACTTTTCATATTAATTACACTGTTATACCTACTTTCCAAATAAGTGAACTATAGGAGTCTGTAAGAAAATTGTAAGTAACGCGAAAATCAATCTTTTTTGGTCACACATATTACAAGGAGATGAGTAAATTGCAGTTAAGGCGACGTGAGCTCAGAAAACGGATTTTTAAAAAGTCGTAGCTCTTGTTTGGGTTATAATACGGCTGCCCTAAATTTAATTAGCAATCTTGTGGCCTTTCTCGAGGGATATAGCATAGGGTGTTGCTTATTTGGCAAAAAATTAAAAAAAATCGGAAATATCTAAGTCTCACCCCGCCATTTTGTTCTACTACCCCTGTTAACGTTTGCTAATTTTTTTTATTTTTTTTTATACTAAGTTTAGGGGTCGCTACCACCCGTCAAAGTTTTTGGAAAAACCAGTTCAAAGAAACAATTATATATTTCGAAATGTTTTATTAAAATCTACAATATTTGTGACAATTTAGCATAAGTTCAAGTAATTAAATGTTTCAGTAGTAGTTTAGGGTTTTTTATGCCACCAAAGTAGATTTTTTCGCATTAGGGTATTTCTTTCTGAAGACGTTCACAACCAACAAAAGGTACTGTTTTTGCTCTTCATTCACAGTAATTAACTTGTTGAATTCTTCCATTAATGCCACGCCTCTTTCTGCTGTATCATTTACGACTCTCATTGAATTGATTACATCTTTAGCAGCTTTATATTCCGGGTCATCTGACCAACATTCTACGTCTTTTTGCAAGAAGCCAGTCGGGAGATTCATGATTTCAAAAAACCGCATCGTGTTGCTTGTCACAAAGTTGTCTAACTCTTTCTCACTGATTAGGTTTATGTCGTTGACGAGAACGTTACTCTCTTAGGTGTGTATTCTAATCCTTCATTTTGTATAGCAGATACCATTTTCTGCTTGGTTTCAAGATGCAAGTGGTCATCAAAAAACCCTAATGCCACCAGTTCTTCTGAGAGATACCAAAGATGTCCCAGAATCTTTTTCAAGGCCACTTTAGCCACGTTTTTGTTAACTCGCTCGTATTCTTTGATGTCTTTCAACAATTGCAAGTCATTTTTAGGTGCTGAACACGCATACGGAGAGCTGAACCAGTACTTTACGTAGATCGTGACTACAAAAGCACACACTTGCCTTGCATTGACCTGCAAACAACATTATTTTTAAGCAGTAGATGCCTTTCGCTATCCATCGAGCCCGATGAAGACCAGCAGGGGCTTTAAATGATATTCCCTTTGAAGGCACGCCTCCTAGGTAGATTATAGTCAGATCTAACAATTCTTTATAGTCATCGCGTGGCTGGTATTTGTTCAGTTGATCTTGAGCGAAATCTAATACACCAGAGGCATCTTGTGTATTGGATAATACACGATTAAACTTGGTTTGGTCAATCTTAGGCCAAGCTGCTTTGAATCTTTTGAAAAGACTTATTTCTGGTCCACTTGATGGGCCAAGAGCTTGACTTACTACTGCCTCTAACATAATCTCCATAATGTGGTGGCGGCAAGCCAGCCAAAGCATATCCTTTTGCATTTTTTGTTCCAACAGAATGCAAGCACCATTCCTTAACCCTGTATTTACCGCAGTGGTGTCAAAGCAAAGGCATTTTATTTTATCTTCTATGTGCCACGACGTTACAGCTTCGTAAACAGCTGAAGCACACGCCTCCCCAGTTCCTCGATCAAGCTTGGGCACAGCCAAAAGCTGATCAACTCCTTGACCTGAAACCAAGATTGGTAAACGGTCTACAGTCTCGTGTCCTGTAATATCTTCTATTAATTTCCCATCCCAGTGTACAGTCAGAGGAACGTCAGGCTTAAATTCTTTTCTCAAGTTTGATGCTACAGCTTTACGATGTTTCATTCGCAACCGTTGGATCGATGAATAGTTCACACTGTACTCCATAGGATCTTTTCCCACACTTTTTAGAGTTTTTGTTAACACAATAGCGGCTTTTCTGTGACTCAACTTAGCGGCATCTAGACTCACAGCCAAATCGGTAGAAACTAATTTTTTTCTGCCTCTTTTCGACGGTAGTTTACCAGCTTGTGGCTGCGTTTCCGAACAAGCTGTGTTTAAAATGACTTCAGTAGTTGTATGAAACTCGATGCACTTGTTGAAGCCGACGATGATAAAACACATTTTTCTTTGAGAGCTTGCATCTCATTTGATTCCTTTTTTTTCATCTGTTGAAGCCTTGATAACCTTTTTTCCTTTCGAACTTCAATCCCAACTCTTGCCTTATCTACTGAACCAATTTGACCAACACGGCTTTCCCGTTGTTTTATCAGGAATTGTCGGTCCTCTTCTTTGGTTATAATTGTCATGGCATCGGCATGGGCCATACCTGGACATTCAGCGAATAAAACCCCTTTCGGTTTAAGTAGTATTGCGCTATATTGCCGCCATGCTTTTTTATTTTAACATGGGTGCAGTCTATGCACCCGATGATGGTGGGAAACGATGCATAGGAAAAGAAACGCCTGCACGTAGCCTGTTGCTCGGCCGCGGTGCGAGGCATTTTAATGAATCGCCCGGCGTGCCTGGCGAGTGCACGGGCTACCGATGCGCACACCCTGCACACGGTTGGCTGTGAGAGCGCGTGCAGCTCTGCAGCATCATCTTGCACCTAAAAATCATAGTTTTATGACTACCAACATTTGTTTACATGCCATTATGATTACAGTTAAAATACGGTTTAGTGTAGCTAATAAAAGCAACATTGTTTACTTCCTTGCGCCCTAACACCTGATCGCCGTGAGGACCTGCAGTTCTGGTGTCAGGCCACCTCCTCTTCGGTCTTTTTGGAGGTCCGCTCCCACTGGCTCCACAATATAAGCAATCGTTGCTTTACAAAAGCGGTACCGCCTTTTAAATTCGACGTCCGGCAGGTCGTCTAGAGGGTTGGCCCTCTTATAATATTTTTTCGGACGCCTGGGCTGTGGGAGCTGATCCACAACTTCAGCCGCCCGAATTGCTGCAATTGCTTGCATTCCGAACTAAAACACAAATTAATAATTCATACTTATTATGTAAGATATCAGTAGGTAATTCCTGCCACAAAAACTCTCAGTTATGATACTTATCCATAATCTAATTATATGAATAAATAAGTAACAAGTACTAACGTATACTAAAATGTATATACAATGAAACTAATCTTTAGTTAAATTAAATTAAAACTAAGTATAGAACCGGCCAAGTGCGAGTCGGACTCGCGCACGAAGGGTTCCGTACCATTATCTATAAAAAAACTATTTTATCCTGTGTTTTTAGTATTTGTTGTTATAGCGGCAACATAAATAAATCATCTGCTAAATTTTCAGCTGGAACTATCACGGTATCAGTGTGGCTAATGACATATTCTTCATTCTTTCTTGAAAATCTTTAACACATTCGAAAAATCCACTGCTTCTACATCTAAAGGAAATAATCCACATTTACGAAACCCGTTTTTGATACTCTGTGTCAAATCTTTATCAAGTGCTTCTTTGAACACCTTACAAAAGTTGGTTTTGGTAACGGTGCTGTTATGATTTTCCGGTCTAGATTGCCAGTCGCTCACAGTCTTTTTCCACTCTTGTTTAAGAGGCCGAAATACACTTACATCAGCTGGCTGCGTAATATGAGTAGTGTTTGGAGGCAAGGCATATAAAACAATGTCATTATTTTCACAAAAGTCACTTAATGCCATCGACATGTGAGATCTATGTCCGTCCACAAATAATATTACTGGCTTTTTTATATTGCTTTTATCTAGCCAGCTATTAAAGTCGTTTGCTATATATTCCATTTGGGGAGTGGGTAGTCAACGTGACAAAATGTTTAATGGTTGGAATGTGCAGGGGTCAAAATGTCCAGATGGACCGGCTGTCTATGTGGCAAAAAGTATGAACGTCATAATGCCCCGTTGTCAAAATGTACATATCATCATGGTCACAATGATTTAGTGACAAATGGTATACATCTCAAAATGCAAGTACAACAAAAGGTGTGATAGACAGAATGCTCGATTGATATAAGGTGCTTAAGTTTAAATGAACAACTGTGAAAAAGATCAATACTTCCTAGCGGGGACAGATTAATCATTGTTTTCTGGTATATAAGCTTAGTACATTTTTTTTAAATTAACGTACACTTTAGTACATTTTTCGTAATTTTTTTGATATGAGTTTTACGACACCATGTCACCGCCAGATAGTATGACACTCTTGTTGTGTTATGGAAAATTATTACGACACATTGATCTCTATATAAATTTGGCACAAGAGGCGTAACCTGGATATAGATTTATAAATTCCTACAACTAATCTTTCGCCATACGATTAAATAAATAATTAACGACACATTATTACAAATTTATTTATTTCAACTTATAAGGTACCGTAAGTTACGAACATAAATCAACTAGGTACTTCAAATTGGCACTTAAACTAAAAAAATAGCTACGTTTATGTAACTAGTATTGCATTTCTTCTTTATCTTCCAATCTAATTATTATAGTTATTTTCACTTTGCTTCAACTTTACAATACACTTCAAGAAATTAATAATTGTAATCTCTTTGTTCTCCAATTGTTGTAACATTGTTTTACATTTTCTATCGAATAAAATGTCACATTTCCTTCTCTTTACATTTTGAAAAAGCACATCTTTTGCTTTTGATTCTTGGTAAATGGCTTCCTTTCTTAATAAATGAATAAATTGGAATAAGCTTGGCTTGGCCCGCATTATTTTATTTAACCGACTATGCCACCCCTCCAACGCGTTGTTAGTGCGGTGTCTCTCACCTCCACAGCTGATTTCTGCCAGAAGTGATTTTGACAACCATTGTTTAGAAAAATACTCTTCGAATTTATCTATTGGAGTGGATCTGACTAGTCATAATTTCAGTCCACCCTTGTAATATTAGATCAGCCGGTAACAATGGCAAATATGACGCTAATTCTGCTAATTTGCGGCCATCTTTAGTCTCTTTTAGGTTAAGTCCCTCGGCTTTTCTCCATATAGCCCTGTTATAATGAAAAAAGCATCCACTTACTTCGCATTCAGGGAAAACTTCTTTAAAGGCATTTATTGCAGCTTTCTCAAAATCAGTTTTATATTTTCTCATACACATGCCTAACTCATTTTTCAGGTAATTGAAGAGACGTAAATATGTGTTTGTGGTTTTATCAGGAAGCAATGCATATAACACTGGTATGACATTGGTTTGCTCTTCTGTGCTATTTACATCCATATGTATACTAAATAGTTGCTTAAATGGTTGAGGAGTTGCTTTGAACGTTCCATCACCAAAGAACATTTTGTCATCACTTTTATTTTTTAATGTTTTTGTCGCGTATTTGGTGCCGAATAATAAAATTTTATCATCATTCCCATCCTCCCAAATTAAAAATTGCTGTCTTAACATTATTGGTATTTCGACGTCTTGTAGTGTATTGAAAGACGTCGATTTGACCTCCAAAAACTCCTTTCGTGCTCTATGCAATGACCTTTTTTTATTTGCAAATAATGGAATCGTACAATCATCCGAGTCTTCAGCTGTGTCCATATTATCTTGATCCTGACTGTAAACATCTTCAAATATTTTTTGTACGGATTCATAGGTCTCGCACACCCTTTTTCTGCATTCTTGATAGGCTAGGTGGTTTTTATTTTTTGATGAAGATGGCTCGCAAGTATGTACACTTTTTCGCACAACTTTTGTTCGACTGGGGTCTAAGGTAACTGATGAACCACAGGACAGACGGTTTATGCATTTCCATAGAGTGGACCCACTTGGATTATGCACGCTCAAAGTATATCTATATATACCAAGTAACAGTGTATCCCTACCTTTTTGAGTTTTACTGAATATTATTTTTTCGTTTTCTTCTTGCATTGTAACTGAATAATTCCGTGACAGATTACACAGTGACATTATATATTGTTTTATCATATCAGTCACAATTCACGATACAAGTTACTTTTTAATCTAAAGTGGCCAATATCAATTGACAGTGATAGGTTGAATACTTTGAAGAGATAGAGAAGTAGGTACGTAACGTAATTTAAGCTGGACATTTTGACACATGCACGTGGTGTCGCTTATACCTTTCGACTCATGTACGTTTTTACCTTGATGCATTTAAACACGTGTTCACGTTAGCTAGTATACATTATGACATTTGTTCGATTGGACCCGAACACATTTTAACTCCAGGCCATTTTAACATTGCACATTTTGACGTTCATACTTTTTGCCACATAGACAGCCGGTCCATCTGGACATTTTGACCCCTGCACATTCCAACCATTAAACATTTTGTCACGTTGACTACCCACTCCCCAAATGATATATTCGTAGAAAACGTCGGAACGCATCCAGCCGGATTCCGATTTTCCTATAACCCATCCCTCCGGCATGTTTTCCACCACTGCTTTCGGTGGTCTTACGTACGGGAACACAACGAGCGAGGGACACATTATTCCCGACGCAGTCATTGTTATAAGGACAGTAAGGTTTTCTTTTTCGTTGCCCCTTTTTACGGTATAAACGTTTTTGTAACCCTTAGGTGCTAACACTTTTCCTGTGGATGGACATAAAGATACTCCAGTTTCATCCCCATTTAGTATTCGGTCAGGATCATTCATCATATCCTCTAATCTTCTTTCAGCAATAAAAGATTCCAGTTCAGCAAACCATTTCCTGATCGAGCTCTCTTTGACTGACTCCCTAGCTTTATTAATACTTTCAGGTTCACGAACACTGATTTCTGGATGCCTCCGAAGAAAATTTTGATACCATGTTTGTCCAGGTCCTTTTCCTTCAGGAAGTTTTTCTGCCTTTCCCAAATCTTTAATAATGTTTTTCACTGTTTCTAGCAATTGTTGCTTATTCACAGGTATCCCACACTTTGCTAAGTTAATAATCCAGTCTACAATTTTCTGTTCACCATTAAAGCCTAACAAAGGTTCTGGACCTACTTTGCGAGGCTTTTCTATCATCCTACCCGAAAGCCTGTCTTGGATTGTGGCACGAGGTACACCATATTTACGACATGCTCCTCTTATGGCCATATTTTCTGTCCTTATAGCATGAAGAGCTTGTGCTAATGCTTCTTCTGTATACTGAAAAGTCTTCTTTTTTCTTTTATGATTATTTTTCTTATTTTCTGTTTATATTTTCTGCCTTTTTATTTTTGTCTTCTTCATCATTTTGAGATTTCTTGGTAGGGGCCATCTTGGTTGGCTTGGTGGTCTGCTATATGGATCTAAAAATAAAAGTGTTTATTAGCTATGATGTTAAACACGGCCGAAAAATAATTCATTTATATTTACCTGGTTCTTGACCTTAAAAATGTGTGGCCGAAAAATAAAATAAAAATTAATTTAGTTTTCGGCTCCGCTTTATTGGGTGGAGGAAAACTAAATTTATTTCAATAAATTTTCGGCTGCTTCCCTTTTTTAAGGCCGAGAACTGAATACAAATGAACTGTTTTTCGGCCGCTTAGTAAAACACGGCTGGCAGCTAAAATAAATTCTACCAATTTTCGGCCATGTATACGGTAGTGGCCGAAAATTTACTTTTCAAACACTAATTTTCGGCCGTCCTTAGATCTCTATATTTTAAGATCTCCCTCTTTGAAAAAAAATTAAAATGGCTGATTTACACCTGGAACACAAATTAAGAAAATCATGGACATAAATAATTGTCTGATTAGTTCATTTATAATATTTTCTTGTTATGGGCCGAAAACGAAATAAATTATTTTTGTTTTTCGGCCATTACAATTTAGCTAGGCCGAAAAGTTGCTTTACAACATCTTATTTTCGGCCACCAAATACAAAATAATTCAAAGCCGATTTTGATCATATATTTGTTAAGACACATGCGGCCGGCAGCTAAATGCGTTGATAAGCTTGTATCCATAATTTTATTTAACAATATATTGATTGAATACATTTTAATTTGAATGAAAATGTGTGAATTTAAAACAAGAGCCTTCAAGTTGTTTCTCGGCCGAGAGGCCGGGAACAAAAAGATTTTACGAAATGTAATCTAGTCATCCGGCCATCTGATTTAAAAAGGTTTTGCTCAATAAATGAATCATTTTAATCGAAATTATGTTATTTTAACTCATCTATATTGCACTTAAGTAATAACAATATTTCGGAAACTAAGAAAACAACATTTTTACTTACCTTGAACAAAAAGGCGGGCACTATTTTATTCCTTAAATTTGACACACGTCCACACGTCAAAACTGCGGCGTCGCACTGAATTGACAGTTCGCATAGTATTAAGCGACCAGTTTTAGGAGACGTGGGCGTTGAATGGATTCATGCGATAACAGTATTTTTTTGAACGAGTTAGGTAAAGTTTTCTTATTATTGTAGTTTTAGCACGTAACGGCCGAAAACCAGGGGGGGCCGGCCAACCGGCTAAACTACCCTACGCGTTTCGTGTATTTTTTAGTCAAACACAATTTGCACTATCTAATTCAGTAATTGTATTTTCCGATCCCGCCTTTTTAGGGTTCCGTACTCAAAGAGTAGTTTTAGTCCAGGGCAGTGAGGAAACACCAACTATACTGGTGGATGGCACAGCTCTGGAGGTTGTCGATAAGTTTTGCTACCTCGGGTCGACCGTGTCGAACAATCTCTCCCTTGATGCAGAGATCGATATTCGTATCGGCAAAGCGGCGACAATGTTCGGAAGGCTACGTACAAGAGTATGGTGTAACAGACATCTTACCATCAGAACGAAAATTATTGTGTACCAAACATGCGTTCTGAGCATACTCTTGTATGGAGCCGACACCTGGACGACGTATGCGAAACAGGAGCGACGACTTAACACTTTTCACATGCGCTGTCTACGTAATATCTTAGGCATTACGTGGGAGGACAAAGTGACAAATCAGAGGGTTCTTGACATAGCACAGCTGCCCAGTTTGACTGCTATTCTCAAACAGAGACGCTTGCGGTGGCTGGGCCATGTGCACCGGATGGAACCTTCTCGAATACCTCGACGTACCTTGCTTAGTGCAGTAGCAAACGCCAAGAGAAACGTTGGAAGACCGATGTTGCGTTTCAAGGATTGCGCTAAGCGAGACATGGCTGCTTTTAAAATTGACTATCGGACCTGGGCAAAGCTTGCCGAAGATAGGGATGGATGGCGCAAACGCGTTGTGGACGGCAGAGCGTTGTGCGATGGAACCTGGTTCGAGACACTGGCCAATAGAAGGTTGCGTAGACAACAAGCTGAAACTAGAGCCCCTGGCACGAATTTTGTCTGCCAGAAATGTGAAAGATCATGCCGGTCGCGTATTGGCCTCTACAGTCACCAAAAACGATGTCTCCAGGGCAATGTTTAAATCGTCTGGAATAGACGCAAAGGCCTGTGATGATGATGACTCAAAGAGTAAAACGGGACCCTATTACTAAGACTCCGCTGTCCGTCCGTCCGTCCGTCCGTCCGTCCGTCCGTCTGTCTGTCTGTCACCAGGCTGTATCTCACTGATACCGTTGATAGTTCCAGCTGAAATTTTCACAGATGATGTATTTCTGTTGCCGCTATAACAACAAATACTAAAAACACAGAATACAATAGTTTTTTATAGATAATGGTACGGAACCCTTCGTGCGCGAGTCCGACTCGCACTTGGCCGGTTTTTTTTTACTTTTTTTATGACTTTTAAGAGGTTTTTTTCTGTTGTATGCTTCAAACCGACTCTAAACTTAGAAGCGTTTTTCCTAAAAAAACCATAATCAGCTACAAAAGTAAAAACGAACTGAATGGTTTTGAGGTTTATTTTTTTTTTACAAGTAATTGGTTCTATAAATAACCTAATATTATTTTTTAAGGATAAAGTTGCGCCAAAACCTTTTATTGATTTTTATCCAACCACTACTACAATGAAACATTGTAGTAGTGGTGGTTCAGGTGCTACAGCTTTTGCCTACTTTCCAGCTTGGTTTTAGACCATATATTGCCACATTTCCGAACAGTGGCGTGAAAAGATAATTTTCACTCCTTCTATTCGAAAAACAATCTTTTCTAGCCCGTTTATAGGGAGCAAAACTTGCTTTTGATCCCTATGCATATTTTTTTTTCTATTTATCTTTTTTACCCTAGGGAGCAAAATTCATTTTTGCTCCCTGCACGCTAGTCATAGACCACATAGAGAAAAAAGCATTAAAAACATTATTTAAAAAAATCTTTGGGCCTGAGCGAGGCCAGAGAAAATATGTTATTTCAGTAGCGTGTTTAAGGAGACACTTTTATTGAGTGTTTTTTTAAATACCGCGCTGTTTTGTTCTTGGAGCGTTTGGGGTCTCATATATTGTTTTCCTTGAACGCTTTTGTATATTAATATGCTTAATAAATAAAAATATGGATTTATAGATACCTACTTCTTTCTAATAGCTACGTGTTATTTCAAACAATGTTTATTTGATAGGAATAATATGATTACTAATAAATATAAATATATTAAGTATAAAAAGTTTAAGACCATGGAACAAAAAGCCGTAACAAAAAGTCCGTATTTTTTTATAAAAAATACCGTCGTGACTAATGACTAGCACGTAAAAGCATTTCCTATACCTACCTACTAATATTTTCAATTTAAGATGATGAATTCATCCAGTTCAACTGAAAATTATACGTTAACACCGGATTTTTTAAAATGGGAACTACAAACGTCAATAACTAAGCCATATTCTTTTGAAATACCAACTTTTATAACCTTGTTCTTAAGTAAAAATTATCTTGTTTTTAATTATCATGGAAGGAGTGAAAATTTATTTTTATTTTATTATTTATTTAAATCAGGCAACAAGGTTCATATAACAACTTATTAACAGGGACCGGAAAACCTGTTCATTTGTTTGGGTAACCCCTTCATATGATAAGCTAATCATTCGGGTAACCCTTTCATCCGGTTACCCAATAATAATGATAACCCGTATTATTCAGATTAACCTAATCGTAACAAGGGGTTACCGCTTACAGGAGCTGATTAGGTTTGTGTTTTGAGTGTACTAACCGGTAACCTTTCGGTTTAGGGTAAGCCTTACCCCTCTCCCGCGCCGGCCGCGCCTTCCCTCCACCGCCGCGGCATCGCGCTGCCTGCCACTGTGCCACTGTTACTCGTGATGTTACTAATCTTATGTTTGGTGTTTTTTTACTTGCGTCAGTTCAGTTTCGAGCTCCGGGCACGCTAAACCCGGCCGTTGTTAATTGAAATTTCATATCTCAATTGAAAATAGTCGATATGATACGTAAGTAAATGGTGTTATTAATTATTCAATGCTGTTATTTATTTGCTATTTTCAATCAAATATTTGATGGTTCAGTTATTTAATTATGAATGATATTTTGAATGATATTTATTCAGGTAACACAACATAAGTAACACAAGACAAAATACATTAACATATACATCGAAGACGTAGATCGGGATGTGAACCTGAAATGGCCTCCACTCAGCAATGCAGTTGGCACGGCTAGCGTGATCAACGGCGCTGGTTTTCTGTGGAGCCAGCAGGGTGTGCGGGACAGCGTACTGTGCGACTTGTGTCGGATGATACAATAATGTTATTAATATAAAATATAATTATAAATATATTATACATGTTACAGCGATAAAAGTATCTATATTATACATATAATTTTATTATTCAGCGGTTACCTAATTTGGGGCTAATAATTTTAGGAATTGGTACTAATAATGGTGTTATGGATATCCTACCCTCAGGCAACAATACCTTGTTGAGCCATTAAGTGTCTTTTCAGTATGGATTTGAACCCTCTAACAGTAATGCTCTCCTTGATTGGTGGTGGAATGTTATTCCAGCATTTCGTGGCAGCATAACGAAAGCTGCCCCGAAATGCAGCGGTTTTGTGCCATGGGCAATCCAGACGTGGGATACGCCTGGCTCGCCACGGGTAGAATATCAACTTACTATGCAAATACGCGGGTTTCTTAGTTTGGAAGATACCAAATAATAACGTGGCTAAGTGAAGTGTACGTCGAGCACTCATATTTAAAAGTTTGTTAGTATTGAGATACAGGGTAATATGGGATCGTGGCGGGATTGGGAAGCAAAAGCGTGTGCATGCATTTTGTAGCCGTTGTATAACTTTCTTAGTTCGCGAGAGTATGCAATTGGTATATACCGTATCCGCATAATTAAGTTTAGACAGGATGAGCGTATCGCACAATTTTACTCGCATATCTACACTGAGATAATTACGCACTCTGTAAAGAACAGATAGTCTATAGAAGCAGTTTCCGACAGTTTCTAAAATATGCTTTTCAAAATGCAGGGAGCTAACCATAAGAAGGCCCAGGTTGCGGGCTTCTGAGACCATCTTCACACATTTACCTGATATATTTACATGGGAATTTGCAGCCGTAATGCGGCTGACTTGTTTTTTTGAGCCCAAGACGAGAAACTTAGATTTCGAGGGATTGAGTACTAGACTGTAGAATTAGTTATTTTATACAACCATTTTTACTTTTAGTCGACCAATGACGAAAAAGTTGACCATGAACCACGCACGGACACGATACGATATTTTGCTTGATTCTGACCTATTGATCCAAGTGCGCCAAAAATTAAGGGACAAAGGATGTGGTAAGTACTTAAGTACCTAAATACAATATTAACTTATTTTTCCGCATACATTTGATGATGGTATACAGAAAAGTACTGTCTGCAATAAAAGCTTGTACCAAAAATAAAAAAAAACACTAAAACGTATTCGTACCAATTATCTCATTTAAGTGGATAAATTCAATTGAAAAATTTAAGGTACAGACAATAATTTATGATTGTTTCAGTAAAGACCTAGTTTGTTTTAGTCTAAGATGGTAAAGGGTCAAAACGAAATCGGGTTTATTTTAAAATCCAAGATGACCCTTTTTTCGAAAACATCGTTATAGTTAGTAGTCGTTGTCGACTAATTTGAAGGTGTAGATAAAAAAAAATTGAATTGTAAATATTGTAAATTGATTTTTTTGTAAAAATCATCATGGTGGGTCAATCAACTATTTCTTGTAGCTCGTTGCCATGGTTACGTCTCCTGGGTCACTCTTTAAAACTTTTATTTTATGGGGTTTTAATCCACTAAACACGTGTTTTTGTTATATTGGTAAACCCATTCCATTGTGGGGCATCTCCTTAGCATGATAGGAATCCAGTTTATAGCATTTTTTCTAAGAAAGTCTGTTATTGTTGTCTCTTGGCTTACCGGGACAGAATAACAACAAGAAAAAGTTGATTGACCCTGGTAATCTTTTTTGACGAATTCCTGGGGTGTATTTCTAGAATAAGCTTCCATGATGCATTCAGGAGCCGCATATTACGATTTTATGCCTAGCATCGCAGCATTGCTTTCTGGCAGCTGTCATAGTTTATTTTATTTTATTCAGTGACAAACTAGAGTCGGCCCCAACTATCATATCGTTCGATATCTTACTTACGTGCGATATTTGGGAAATTTGTATGCAAATTGACAATTCATTTAGAACTAAACGTCATCTCGACTGATATTAGAATAGAGGTCAAATCAAATTTCTTTTGTTTTTCAGAGATGTTCGAAATTTGAATGAAATAATGTTATCGAAATCGATGTTATTATTTAACATTTTCACAGATAAGAAATTTGGTTTCAGTCTAATTTTATGGTGATCATAATGTGCGGTTCTTGAACGCATCATGGGGGCTTTATGATATTTAAACTCCACTTCGGAGTTCACAGACAATTTTTGTTTTAAACACCTAACATTTTTTCTACAGTGCTGGGCCATTTTATTAAAACTTATATCGGTTTAGGGCGAAAATCAGGATCAGGCACAATGAAAAGGAAAATGGATTCACCAGAGGAGAAACCGATGCTGTCCAAATGCAATGGGCTTGTGACCTTAAATTTGTTTACGATGCCATTCGAACCAGTTTTTGTAGATGAACAAATGTTTGTATGGAAGCAACTACATTTAATGGACGTTAATACCCAAAAAATCGAGTTAAAGACGGACCTCGCTGACAGCAGCCGAAACGCTGTATACTGATTGGCTTTAAAGTATGACGTCACACCGTGCAATTTGTACTAACCGTTGCATGGAAAATGAAGTAAATTGCTGTTTCGGTCGCGAAATACTGCGTTTAGGTCCATAGTTGTTGTACAAATTTGTTTCTATAAAAGCGTAAGGATTCTATTGGTACCTTTAAATTTACTCTTGAACAATAAATAAAAAAACTTTTTTTTCAAAACTTTCAAGGTTCATATCTTTTTATGATTTGAATTATATTTTGTAATTTATACTTTATTACAATCATTTGATGGTTTACTATCCATTTAGCAACACGACGTTATCAATTTTAACACCATGCAACAAGCCTATTGTCCTAGAAATAGGAAGACAATAGCATTCAGGACCTTGATCAATGAAATACCGGACGAGAAACTGGATGTATTCTGGGAGGAAGTTGTAGAAATAATAAACAAGTATTCAGAGTAACCAATTGTTTTTTTATCAAAATTAAATAAGAAAGAATTACCATATACATGGTCTCTTGTTGGCACTCCAATATTTAAAATGACTCCCTAAAGAATTACATTATATTAAAACTCCTTTTCTTAGTTTCCCTACCGCGCTTGTGATTCTTCTGGAGTCACAACTGTCACAAGTGTCCATAGGCTACGGTGTCTGCTTAAAATCAGGCGGGCCGTAAGCTTGTTTGCCAATGCCAATTTTGTATATGCTGTATGATTATGAATTAAAAAATAAATATAACTTTTTTGTAGTTCACCGTAGAGGATCTGGTAAACAGCTGACGAAGCGCTGCTTCGAATGGCTTCTATTTCCGTTCTGAGGGTCAGAAGAAACCTAAATTTAGAAATCAGAAGTGTGTGTACGTAATACCTATTTTTATGAATAACCATTATTAATTTATTAGTTATCACCACAAGTATGAAGCTTTGTATGTAAAACATTTTCGGATGAACAAAAGTAGGAATTTTACCGCACGGCACCGATTTAGAGCCGGTTTTTTATTTTTAAATATGTAGTTTTTTTTTATTTTTTGGTTAGGATGTACATATTTAGTCTAGAATAATTTTATAATGTATTTTTATTTTGAAATTAATTAATTAAAATGGTATTCATCGCACCAGTTAAAATATAGCTTATATTTTGTTTGATTAAATTGTTGTTGTGTTCAAGTCTACCAGTACTGAACGTAAGTGTTATAATGTAGAAAATATTAAATTTACTGAGGAAATAAATAATATACCTAGGTATTTTGAGATTAAATAAGTGCAACTCTTATTTAATAAATGTTCTTTATTTTAAAAACATGACTAACACAAATAACTTTGTAACATTAAAAGCTAATTAAGTAATCAAAATCAACGCACACACATTAAAAATAATATTTTAAAAAAACGTTGGTCCACATCGGCCATCATAAAATAAAATAAACTTAACAATCGCAAATTTCCATCACTACCTCTATAGTAAAACATTTTTGTATACTAATTGCATTTGCTATTTGCATGCTCATGTAAATCGCAAATGTTTAAATATGTTACAACCTTACAACAGATCCTTGTTCTCTCGAATCATCATTAAGTCTTTTAAAAATATGGAGCCTAAATTACAACGTAATGGACTGAGGATAAATTTCAAAGAAGAAAACAGCCTCTCTACATACACTTGTGTCATTGGCGCCCCTAAAACTATGTTGGCCACCATTGACAATTCGGAGGAGATAAATGATTTATTTTGCCAATGTACAAGAATGTCCTCTGTAAGGGGCAATCGTGGAGAGGTGAGTATCTCATACAGACACATATCGAAAGATCGACATTGCCTCGGTCCTCGCACTCGTTCTGTAGTTAATAACATTTGTTCGAGAGCTGAAGATGCCCTACTTGTGCTTGGTCCGCTCTGTCCGCTGATGTCAGCAATCAATTCTAAGGGTCCTGCGTCAGCCTCGAATTCGATCGTTAATGTTTCTAATCGACGCATTTGCCGACAAACGTCGCTCAACAAATTTCTTGCCTTTCGGCACTGTTCTGTCGATAAAATGACGTTGAGTCGACCATCCAAATACAGCCCTTCTAAAATGACGTCATTTTCCATTAATTTCACTTCTCGCCGCTCCATGGCTTAATGAAAAGTTTTTGCGAAATTACTATCAATTTGCAATTAAACCATGTAATGAAAAAGTTTCCGGTTGTGAACTGTTCTTTTTGCAGAAGTTGTGTTGCTAGGGTTGCGGGTTTAAGGCACTGAATAAGTTGACGTACATCGTCCCAAAATGAATCGATCATTAAAAGTGTGATATTTGGAATTGTGTTGCAAAATTCTTGCAAGCTTAACAACCGCTCTAGCATGTTAAAGGTAGAAGACCACCTAGTAGGACTATCTTTTATAGCCTTTCTTATGTTTGATCTTTTTAGAGAATTTGCGTTATTTGGTGCACGCAAAATGTTAACAATTTTTCTTGCCGTAGGTATTTATAATGTTTTGTGCCATTAAATTTTCTTCGATGGCATCTTTCACTGCTAACTGTAACGTATGTGCAGCGCACAACATTCCTCGAATCTTAAATGAATAATTTATGGTTAAATTATTAATGTCCAAATCGATAAAAAAATCATCTAACATATTATTTGTCGAATCATCTTCATCTTGGTCATCTTCATCGTCATCATTTTCGGCCGTTCTATTAGTCGTACAATACTCCCCACCCAAATTTTTCACCATTTTTACCATGTTGCTGCCATTATCTGTGCATATGCAATAAATTTGTTCGACTGAAATTTTTTAATTCAGCCAATGTTTCCTCCACTACGGATCTTAAAAATTCCGCTGTCTGCCTTTGAAAAATTTCTAACACAGCTAAATTCCTAATAGTTATTTTCGCGTCTTTTATATATTGAATATAAATACCAATAAACTTACGTCTTACGTTCTTGGCAAGTTGCTGCGTCGATTTTTAAACTTATAAGTTTATTTTTTACTTCCGCAGATACTTTGTTTCTAACGTTTGTTGCTTCCTCTTGCATTGACTTTTTAACCGCTTTAACATTTGTACTTTTTGATGCGTCGTTAGTGGTGACAGCCATATTCACGAGATCCATCTTCCATCATAGCTAACGGTCTGCCGTGAATTGTAACTAGTCGTATGCATATTCTTTTAATTCTCTTAATCGTGGGTGCAGGCGACAAGGCATCAGCATTATTAGTTGGCGTTGGAGTCGTATTCTTGTTCAAGTCAGTGATTACTTTAAATTCTTCTAAATGCTTTGCTGCGAGATGATTTTTCAGGTTCGTTGCATGTTTTCCCTGAAAAACAAAAATACTAGTTTATTTATTCACACCGTACAGCGAAAAGAACTCGCCAAGACATTTAAAATGTGCCCAAAGTCTACACTATTACAAGTAGTAATCGATGAGTTCCACTGACACCTTCCGATTCCACCATCAGATCCTCACCACCATGCGTAGTGTACAGAACCCGTCAATACATTTAAAATGAGCCCAAACTCTAAACCTAAAGGATTACTAGCAGTAATCGATGAGTTCCACTGACACCTTCCGATTCCACCATCAGACCCTTACCACCATGCGTAGTGTAAATAACTCGTCAAGGTATTTAGAATGAGCCCAAACTCGATAGCATTACCGAAAGTCATTAATGAGTTCCACTGGCACCTTCCGTTCCACCATCAGTCAGACCCTCGTCAATAGACACCAGCTATTACTAGTCAACTTGCAACTGTAGGTATAATAATAACTGCAGATAGGTACTTACTTTTAGCTTGATCTTGCAGAGCAGGCATGTGCTTTTCTCTGAAGCTGCTTCATACCCAAAGTAGCGATGAGCGGCGTCCCGTTTTGGTTGAGGCATATTTGAACTTCTACTGCCTACTCCATGTAGTGGACACAGAAGTATTATTATACGAAATGTGTTTATATTTATATAATCCGCCAATTAAAACACTTATTTAATTAATACGCCGCCGAATCTTCGCGGGAGCTCTGGAGATGTGCAAACGATTAAAAAAGTGACAATCAGTACTAAACAAAAACACACCAAAATCAATGCGTTGCGCCAAAACCTTACCATATTTGGTAATTTGTTTTTCTAAGAATGTGTTCTTGAAATTTGCGCTCTGCCCTACATGACTTAACGTACACTTCTGTTTGAAATAGCGATATTAGGTCGGCGAATTACAGTCTTTGACAAATGCCGCGCGCGCGATGCCGCCTCGCACGCAGGGAACCGCCATGTTTGGTGTCGGGCGCTAGGATAATAGACCTTACGCAGTTTACGTAAAAGCTAAAACAGCTTGCTCGCATTTAATCAGCGCTTGAAGCGGTAACCCTTTCCCGGGTTTTTGATATCGGTAAGCGCTAACCTGAATTAATTCAAATAAAAGGGTAAGCGCTAAGCCAACCAAAAGCTTACCCAAATGAAGCGGTTATTGGAACCCAGCTTTAAAATAACCCGGGTTTTTAAACGGGTTAGGGTAAGCGGGTCCAGTCCCTGCTTATTAACTTAACATATTACATTAAAGACTAACATAAATATCATTATAAACTTAAATAACTAGTTACAAAAAACACACTATCACTGCGACGTGTTGCGTAACTTCGTGGTGTCAGGTAACCGACCGCGAAAACGCCGGAACTTGACTACCTTCGGCCAAAATTCGTCTTTAGTGAAGGTCGATAGATGGTCTGTTGGAACTCTGACCACAAAGGAATTAAAATTCACATTATGGTGAGACTCCAACTTCACGACCCTCAGGATGAATCCGGTCTTCACGCGCACATACTCTACTACTTCTCTGCTTTCGTAGTGTAGTGCAGCCGGGACACGTAAAGCTGCGTCGATGGTGTAGCAGGAAGCAGCATGTGATTCGGTCCAGTCGGTGCGGTACCGCACAGATTCCGACAAGTTCTTCTCCACCTCCTTGTCGCGTCGCGACTTATTTTGAGTCGTCTGTGGCAGATCCTTGCGAATGACATCACACGGATTCTGCACCCCTTTTTTAGACCGCTGCTTAGGTTTGCAGTAATCAGTAAAGCGGCAGTATCGGCGTAAGTAAGTTGAGGGGTCACCGTACTTTCGCATGACGTGGGCTTCTCCAGTGGCGAAGACGAGCGGGCGGCGGGGCGCGGGGCCGCGGCTGCTTGCTCAGCAACCGCGACGCATCCAATTTCGCGGACTTTATACCGCCGGTAGACACATTCCGCGCACCGTGACACATGATTATGTTAGAAGTATTTCTTGACCTACATTGCGAATTTGCTGATGGTATTGTTTGATACCTCTAAATTAACCTGCATTTCAGCCAGACTTTCCTTCAGGAAGATGATGTCCTTCAGTAGCCTGGTAACGTCCACATGATCAAACGTGACGGAAGGCAGCCGATGTAGCTTCTTCGCCACAAATGATAGTGTGCTGGACGATTGGGTCCCTTTGAACAACGTGATGATGTCCATGAGACTCTTCTCACCTCCATCCCTCATTCGTGATGGCATTTCGTCGGCCTTGCCGAGCGTCGGTAGAGCAGCGCCTTGCCACTGCAAATGTCCGCCTCGGCGAAGCTGGACATGCAGATCTGCACGATACTGTTCTCCTCGAAAGTTACGATGGTATTTTGAATGAATGCCAACAACTCGTTGACTACGACTTGCGAAGAAGCCATAGCAACAAAACAGGCAGCAGCTAAAGCCGCGCTACTCGCGAATTAAAAATTCGTGCGGTGCTTTGCGGCGTGACCATTACCGACCGCGCATCGCATGACACTGAAAAGAAGAGTGTATTACGCGGGCGCAAAATTATTTATATCTCGGGCGACGTTGCTTGAATCCTTCACTACGCTCAGGATTCCACGTTAGAATCCTTCCCTTCGTTCTGATTCAATCAGCCACCCTCGTTACAATTTATCATTTTGCTCCCTAGTAATACAGTCTACTATAATATTTTAAAATACTTACCTAATATTCTTTAGAAAACTTAATTTAAACCTAGTTACTATTTGTTTCCCAAGGTATATTTATATTATTGTGTAAGTATATATGTTTGTAAATATGTATAAGTTAAGAATTAAAAATAAACACATAAAAACTTAAAAAATAAATAAATAAACAACTGTAAGTATTAACATCTAAAACGCAAACAAAGAACAAATATGTATGTATATATAGTAAACTTTAACTACCTTGGGGTGGTGCATTGGAATGTGGAGATAAACAAGGTAGTTAATTAAAGTATAGAGTTTATTAACTGATTGTTCTTACAAGGTTATTGTATTCGGAGATTTTTTTTTGAAGAATAAAATCAAATTAAAAGGTAACAGTAAAAAAAAAAGAAATGTAATCATATATAGACTCATTGTACACCTTAAAAAAATAAAAAAAATAATGTAAACAAAAATTAAAAGTTCTTTGATTCCTTCTGCGGAACCCTGTTTGTATTAGTACACTGGCGCCTGCGTCCTAGGCATAACATTGATCTGCGTCGGCGGTGGCATCTTGCTGACAGTTTTTAGAAGCCATTTCTTTGCACCGTTTTTACATTTGATCCTTATGACGTAACATAGAGTTAGAGTAGAGATTATTTATTTTATTTTTATTTATTAATTAAGTTTGTTTTCCATTTGGCTTGATACGTTTTGAACGGTGGCTATCGCTACTGCATTGTGATTGTTTTCTTCTTTACTTTGTGACCAACCCATCTTGCTTTCTTTAAAAAGATAAAAATATGCACCGAATGCGTTGCGTGAAAATAATGATCTGATTTTATTTCCTTCAATTTACTAAGAAAAAAACAAAGATAGCTTACATGCCACAATCGCTTCGAGCAACACGGCCTTCCTAGCGGAAGGGAGTCGCCTTAGCTATGAATATTACAGTCAAATAGTTCTGCCATTTCTTGCGGGGGGGGGGGGGGGGGGGGGGGAACTTGCACACAAATGCAGCTCTGCACACTCACATACAAAAACAACACTGTAATAATGACACTAATACATAAAAACCAGCCAAGTGCGAGTCGGACTCGCGCACGAAGCCATTATCAATAAAAATATTTATTTTATTTTGTTTTTAGTATTTGTATAGCGGCAACAGAAATACATCATCTGTGAAAATTTCAACTGGAACTATCACGGTATCAGTGAGATACAGCCTGGTGACAGACAGACGGACGGACGGACAGCGGAGTCTTAGTAATAGGGCCCCTTAGTTAGTCTTAGTAATAGTTTTACTCTTTGTGTACGGAACCCTAAAAAAATTAAATAATACACAGACAAAACTTGCACACCTTTATAATTTTTTGTGTACGAACGAGTTACAACTCACACATTGACACGATAGGGCTGGATGCAACTGGCGATACAGCAATATCGAAAGATTTCGAAATTTATCGTATTAAGCAGAAAGTATGACATAAAATTAACTGAAACATCATAAGTTCATAAGTTTTAAATAAAAAAATATTTGAATAAAATGCCGACAGCTTTATACGAAATTTATTGGTTATTGAAATGAATTAATTTTCTATATATTTGGGAAGGCGCGGCGTGGGTAAAGGTAAAGGTGGACTGATGACCTGGTAAAGGTCGCGGGAGTCCGCTGGACGCGGGTGGCGCAGGACCGGTCATTTTGGCACTCTTTGGGGGAGGCCTTTGTCCAGCAGTGGACGCCTTTCGGCTGATATGATGATGTTGATGATGTTATTTGGCGAATACATTTCACTGGGTTAGATTTTTTCATTAAAATTCTGGTATCAGTGTGTTTCTGCATGATTATTCTGGCAAGTTCTAAATTATGGTCAGTGAAATCATTTTCATAAGAATGATTTGTAAATGGGAACAAATGTTTGCCAATGAATTTCTCCAATACTTTTGGCACAATTTGTTTTGTGGTACAAGATCGGGTAGGTCTATTGTCTTCCCTTAATCGCTGCCTTATCTCCTTTTCACAAACTCGTCATGGGTTTATTACCTCTTTTGAAGCATATTTTAACTTTCCTCGGCTTTTTTGATGGATTAAACTGCTTTCATTAACTGGCCCGAGTAAACCTTTGATGCAAGTGTAACACTTGATTTTTTAGGATGTAGAAACCTTTGATGCAAGTGTAAAACTTGATTTTTTTGGATGTAAATGAAAGTAAACCACAAAACCTGCTATATATTCTACAACTTTTTCACCAAAGGGAGATAGGAATGTTTGCACCTCAATTTCATCCATTAAATCGTCAACGACATTTTGGAAATTGACTTCATCAGTATTGCCATTGCTATATTCCCGTAAAGATGAAACATTATTTTTTTCAATTGCAGATGTGCAGTTCAATATACAGTGTGAATCTTTATAAAGTGCACAAAAAAAAAATGTAGGAAAGTACAGTTCATTTTATCGACGGAAAAAATAAAAAAACATTTTTTTTTCCTTTATTAGATTTTTTTATGATTTTTTAAAAAAATTGGATCGCTATTGTGCCCTACTTGTAAAGAAAACATAATGTCTCTTAAATTAGTTGATTTATTGCAACCAAATAATAATAAAAAATGGTAACTAATAATAGGCTGTAGTGTTGGAATGATAACTAATACAAAATCTGACGCCATAAATTAATTATTACGAGGTTTATGGCGAAATCCTGGCTATTTTTCATCACTTTTTTTAAATAATGTAAAATTGCTCAATAAAACGTCCCATTTACTAAAAATTTTTATGATTTCATGTTAATCTACATCGTATTAGCTTTCGAACAGTAAAATTACCACGCGGCTAGCTGAAACACACCATTTGTTATCAGCGCCCAAACAATGGCCTTGCGCGCGCACCCCTAATTAGCAGGTAAAACCTTATCTGCTAGTGTGATACGTGGGTGGGGGAAAGTGGAGTAAATTTTATTTTTCATAATAAGTTACACGAAAATCAGTAAAATTATTTAATGTAAACTATCAAGGAAACTACCTAATGCATCAAATTTTCAAAATGTCCACCACGTTGTTGCTGACAAAGCGCCGCACGAAGTAAAATTTGATGAGTTGCCCTCCTTATCATGTCAGGGTCATTTCTTAATTGATTCGCACAGTTTAAAATGCGCTGTTGCAAATCAATTTCATTTTCGATGGGGGTGCTGTAGATTTTTTGTTTCATTGTGCCCCACAAAAAGTAGTCGAGGGGCGTCATGTCAGGTGACCGTGCCGGCCATCCTACAGGTCCTTGCCGGCCGATCCAACGGTTAGGGTAATTTGCATTTAAAAATGCCCTGACGATAATTGCATAATGAGCAGGACAACCGTCCATTTGCAAAAACATTCTTCGGCGCAAATCCAGCGGGAGATCTTCCAATAACTCTGGTAAATCGTCTCTTAATAGCTCCAAGAATCTTGCTGCGTTCAAGGTCCTCGGCAATATCACTGGTCCAATTAATTTGTCGTCAATAAGAGCCGCCCAAACGTTAACCGAGAACCTTACTTGGAACCCAGATGAACGTTTCAATTTAGGATTTTCACCTTTGGGACACCACTGGTGTAAATTTCGGCAGTTAGTGATTCCGTCCCTTGTAAACGTTGATTCGTCCATCCACAGGATTGTCCCTAGTCCTTTTTTGAATCCAATTCGACATGATGCGCCTTGGTTGCTGGTCTACGTCTTCATGTAAATGGTATGGATGCAGGCCTCCTTTTTTCAAAATCCGCCACACCGACATCTGCGATATTCCGAACTGTAGAGCAAGACGTCTAGTGCTGGCCGCAGGATTTGCGAATACCGCATGTAGTACTGCTTCTTCAACAGCAACATCGATGATTCGTTGAGGTTCGCGGCGGTCTCTACCATTTCCAAGACCAATAATAGCCAATCTTCGGTGTACCTCTTGAAAGTTGCGGGCAGATGGGACTGGTTCTCGATTCGGAAATGCAGCTATGTAAGCTGTGCGTGCTCCCATTCGATCGTGCCATTCCATAGTAAAAGTGGATGTCGGCAATGTGAGCTGGAGTAAAGTCACTAACACGTGGCATAGCGTAATGGTTGAAAATGAAGGAAATAAAAGAAACAAGTAGCAGCGAAACTTTTGGAGGGAATGTAAGAGTTCTTCTAGGTTCTCCTGGTTTTATTGTCCCCCACCCTCTAAGGACAGTAGGAGATAAGGTTTCGCCTGCTAATTAGGGGGGCGCGCAGTTGCGTAAAGCCATTGTTTTGCCGCTGATAACAAATGATGGGAATGATGATTACCATTCGAACGCTAATTACAATGTAGATTACCGCGGGCAAGGCCATTGTTTGGGCGCTGATAACAAATGGTGTGTGTCAGCTAGTCGCGTGGTGATTTCACTGTTCGAAAGTTAATACGATGTAGATTAACATAAAATCATAAAAATGTTTGGTAAATGGGACGTTTTATTGAGAAATTTTACATTATTTAAAAAAAGTGATGAAAAATAGCCAGGATTTCGCCATAAACCTCGTAATAATTAATTTATGGCGTCAGATTTTGTATTAGTTATCATTCCAACACTACAGCCTATTATTAGTTACCATTTTTTTATTATTTGTTTGCAATAAATCAACTAATTTAAGAGACATGATGTTTTCTTTACAAGTAGGGCACAATAGCGATCCAATTTTTTTAAAAAATCATAAAAATATTAAATAAAAGAAGAAATTTTTTTTTACATTTTTTCCGTCGATAAAATGAACTGTACTTTCCTACATTTTTTTTGTGCACATTATAAAGATTCACACTGTATATATTTTGTTTAATGGTGTATACAGTTTTTCCCACTACCAGTTTATTTTAACTGTGTATTGACAAGAAGTTTTTTATAAATCGCTTTATTCTGGTAGGCAGTTTGATTATCACAATTACCACCATGACTTCATCACATTTGAAAAAAAAGGTCAATATGGTCCTGGCTTACTCTATGGAGAGGCATATACCGTAGACCGTCTTGCGTGTTAAGTATAAGCTCCTGAAATATAGATTTGCCACTCTATACAGACCAAAAACCCAAGAAAACCTGTATGTCGTGGAGAATTCAGTAAATTTATTATCTTTGGCTCGCCATTTCGATTTTTAACATAAGTTGACTAATTCATGAGAACTTTTTGGGCTTCATCCATTCTTTGAAAAGTTTTTTCAAAATTTTTATTGTTCAATGCTCGTTTAAAACCATGTGGACGAGACCGCGAATCCAACACATCAAAAACATCATTAATGAGCAAAATAAATTTTGCAGTTGCCGTAGAACCATGAAATTCTGGTAAATGTAATCTCGTTCACAAAATTCAAGTGCATCAGCAACACTTGCGCTGAACAGTTGTGCTGCCAGACTGACATTCATTATTTTTGATTTAAAATAAATGTGGTTTTTCCTCTACTTATTAGCCATAAAAAATAATTTGTCTCCCTGTATTTTATGCAATGTTTCTATATATTTCCATTCAATTTTGTTCCCATCATTGTCATAAAAACATTTATAGTCGCCAAAAGTATTACGAATCAACTTCAACATATGACTGGGATCCAAAAAAAGAAATATTCTTTGCCCCGTAGTGGGGTCTAGTATGGTAGTTTGTAACTTGTTCGCATCTAAGCAGCAACCCAACTCTGTTGCCATACCTAGGTTTGCTTTTGTGCCGTCACAAGTTAATGCTTTTATCTGAATCCCTGTTTCATGAACCAGTTCAATTGATCAGTTTGCTTTTGTTACCAGCTGTGCCTTTAATTTTGCACTTGTCCCTTTTACTAAAAAGCCAATTGGAACCTTCCACGAAGCATTTATGCCGACCAATAAGAAAACAAGGACATTGTAGCTTCACCCGAATTGCCCGTTACTAAGTCGAACCCATAATCAACATAACCGTATTGTCTGTCACTATTAGGAGGGCTTTCCGTTTTATCCTTTATTTTCATTTCATCGAAAACCAAACCGGCGTGCTTTATTTAAGGCTTTTTACCAAACCTTCTACACGTGCGGTCTGTGGACTAACTTTACACAGCGGGCGTACAGCGCATTGCGCGTCCAATATAATGACGCGTTCAGGATGATGTTCGGGCTGCCACGGTATTGCAGTGCGTCGACAATGTTCGCGGAGGCGCACATTGGATTGTTTTTTTACTATCATGAGGAAACGATGTGCGTCTCTCCTCAATCGCAGTCGTGGCAGCCCAAATAGTATCCTGAGCATGCTAGCCCACCGCTGTGACTCGCGACTGCTGCAGCGTTATGTGCAACTGCACGCGCCTGTAAAACCGGTGCCCAGGCGTCTTTAATTTTAGTTTAGCACAATTATAAAACACTAACCATAGCTCTAAGTTTGTAACCACTAACACTATGGATTTTATATTCCGAAATAAATCGATTTGTATTTGTAAAGAATTTTATGTGGATTGGCATCCGTTTTATGTTTTAAAGCTGCTAATGCCTCCTTAGTGAAACCCGGCCGACCATCAATACTACTCTACCATTTATTCAAAGTAGGTACGCGAATGTGGCAAACATGTTCCAAAAGTTTTGCGGACGTAATTATAGGCGTTTGGAGAATAAAAATTAAGTGATAGAGCAAAACATCTCAGTTCTGGCGAATATTTTGCCCTTGACAGCTTACCACTTTTACTTTTCTTCTGTTGTCGCTGAATTAGTTCTTTCTCTTCAACGCCAATTGATTCAAGAATCATTTTTTCTTCTTTATCGATTAATGATTTCTCATCAAGGCTTTGTATAATTTCTTTCAAGCTGGCGACATTTTTCGTAAAAAAAAGAGTTTTAGCCTGCAGTCGCTTTATCTTCTTTTTTAGGTGGCATATTTGATCCAGCATTTTTCGTTTTCTTGGGGTCGTTTCACTTTGCAATGTTATCTATCTACATATTTTTCAATAGTAACCTGGAAACAAATAAACATAATCTTAAGTACCAGATTACCTCGAGTTACTACTAACTAGTAGTAAAAAGCATCGATTTTTGTTTACAGCTACTTAAGCTTTATACACTATTTGGATTATGTTGTCCATAAATAAAGATAAATATTATCATTCAATCAAAAGTCAATACCTTTTCAATGTTAGGGGAGAGTGGGAAAACGCGAACGGCAAGTAATCCCGACCGCGATAGTTCTACTATATTAGAAAGAGATGACAATATATTGTCCACCGACATCTTGAAGATTACGTCGCTGGCAGAGCCGGTCAACAACACTAGTGGGGCGGACGCGCGCACGTGTCAAGGTTTTTCCTAGGTGTTCGCGTATCCCCCACTTTTCACCTAATATTTTATAGGCGTTAGTAGTGACTTACTTGCTGTCGTTGAAATGATGATTCACCCAGAGATGTCAACAAGTTAGGAGTAGCTGGGCTAACCCCATCAGGTAATAGTGGATGGCTCTAAAAATAAAAACAACAGAACAGTGAGATGCATTTCGATCAGTTAATTATAGAGATGGGTAAATACCCGCCGCGGTAAATACCCGAAATTTACCTACCCACGGGTAAGTTAGTTAGTTATACTGAGCGTTTTCCGCAAGTCGACACAATTGTGCCTATTTTGCGTGATACCCACGGGTAAATACGCGGGTATTTATTATAAAACTCTAAATTTCATGTGTTAAGGTTTCTCGGGGTCGGAATATGAAATAATATGATGCTTTTATGCATTGTTACCCATTTTTCATATTAATTATAATAGGGATGCAGTATTTTTAGTAGTGTCGATTGATTGTCAGAAACAAAAATCATTTTATTCTGTAAATAAATGTTTTTTGGTACTGTATGTGTTTAGTGAATATAAAAATTACACTAATTGCGTAAAAAAAACGTATTATTTGTTTCGAGGCCGCGTAGTACGCCTCCCCACTCTTAGCTAGGCAGAGGAGCGCATGATGGGCCCCCCCGCAGGTCCGACAATTTGTGGTCTGGCCGCACTCACGCACCTGGTGTGTGCCTAAACAGCGGTAACACAAATTTCTTTGTTTGACCACCCCTCTACGCCTGTGCACCCGCTGTGCTTTGAATTCCGTACAGGCGGTAATGTCGTGTCCCCCCTCTCGACAAAAGGGGTACACCTCTAATTTAACCGTATTGAAATTCCTGTCCCGCCGGCGAGGCCCAACCGGTTTAGACCACTATCGCAGCGGGGGGTTAGGGGGGGGGGGGCGCGACGTGGTTGCCCCCTGACAATCCGCCCGCCTACACTCGCCCTCCAGGAACGCCCGTAAATCCTCATATGAGGGAAGGTGGTCCGCTGACTCACCCCCATGATGCGCCCGTTCAAAACGCGCAACCACATCAATAGGCAACTGTCGCAAAACCCGATTTACGATAATATACCTATTGTCCCCCAGTGAGACGTTCAGCCGCGCTAACGAATTTACCGCCACCGTTACTGGATTTAATATTTTGGACCTTATGTCCTTGATGAATGAGATGTAATTCTATTTCAATTTTCAAATTTCTTGAATTAACAATTCCTCCCGTACTTTCTAGTGAGGATTGGACGTAATTCTAACACACATTAACTGTCAATGAATTCCGATAGTGAAGATATTATATAGGGTGAATAAATGTTCGACTCATTATCACGCGTAAACAATGCCACAACTATTCACCTTGTTGGAATAGGGAACTTGCATCTTTTTATTTTATTGCGAAAATCAAATGTATAATTTAGCATTAAAACAACTGTAGCACTAAAACTTTCTTATGATTTATTTTTCTGATTTTATATGCATTTGAAATCTGCACGCGCCGGCACCCCCCGAAAACGCTCTATATTAAACTGGCTTATGCTATGACGTCACAACATATATTCTCAGCGCGTTTACTATGGAGTAAGTCATTAATTTGCAATTATCTCCACAACATTTGCGTTTAAGTCTATACTTGTCATGCAAAATATCACTTTCTGTGCCAATTCAATATTTTGTGTAACTGTTATGTTATTTTAACACAAGCCTTACTGAGCTTACCGTGGGCCTAGGTTGATTTGTGTAAGATTGTCCCATAATATTTATTTTTTTTATTTTTTTATTTATCGAAACAATAATAATTTTTTTTCGTCATTTTAGGGTGAGATAAAACTAATACAATCGTTTTTTTTTCTTCTGTATGATATTTCTACGTATATCCGCATCAATTGAGTGCAATTTATTCGAAATTGAAGTCCCATGCAAGTTCCCCATTTTAATCAACTTTAAAATTCAGGCGTAAATGTAAAAGAAGTCCTAAAATTTCGCAGTTTTACGCGTGTCGCGCAACTGGCACAAGCTTTTCGAAGTCGCAAATTTGTGTCTACACTACCCTAACTGATCAATAAAACAAATCCAAATAAGTTACTGACAAAATTAACCTACATACAAACAGGTGAAGTTAATATAAAGCTTGTAAAAACCAGTGCTTTGCGATTTTAATGTCGAATTCTATAGTCCTAACAACGCATCGCTTTGAACCAGGTTCATTGGATGTGGTACTGGAGAGCACCGAAGAGTTTTTATGATCTTCATGAATATACAAATGACTTCCACATAGCACTAACAAATTACTATAATTATGTTATTAGTGTAGATATCACCATCCCTTTGATGTAGGTATCACCATCACCTGCGACTACATTACTCACTTTCGGTTTGCTGACGACACTACTTACCGTACATCACAATCATAGAGGCACCAGGGGGTGTCAGTGACAGTGATTAAAGAGTACTAAATACGTATTAATATATGTAGGTACGAGTTTATTAGGTCTATTTAGTATAATTATATTCTGGCCTGATATTGGTTTACGGGTATACGTAATACATTGGTGTTACACTTTCATAATAACACTTACAACAGCAGCAGAAACCGAATGTATAATTATGTTTTAGGACGGTATTTTATACTTAACTAGTATTATTTGAAGTACCTACTTTTTTGCATTCTCACACCATAAAACTAAGGAGCAAAATAAGGATTACCTAATATAGATACCTACCCAGTAACGTACAAATAGGTACGTACCAACAAGGCTCGATCATTCTGACTGACGTGATCGCTTAATGGCCCCTCTATTGTGATGAGTTGAGACTTGAGAATTAAACTGAATTTTCAAATTTAATTATCCATCCAGGCTCAAGCCCCCCAAAAAGCCAGCTCGATCTGAGTCCTTACCATAATGCTACCCCTTTTGTCAAGCAATGTTAATAAATTTTCGCTTGCTTATTTTCATGAAATTTTGCACCTTAGCGAAGACCGGATAGAGTTGCTATGACATTGCCAATCTAAAGACTAATCTATTGACTTATCAATAGTACATATTTCATATTCCAAAATGTACCTAAGAAACATACGCAGAATCATCGCAGAATAAGAAAATGTCAACAAGGCTGACATTATTCAATAATGCCTTTAGCACACCTCCGCTGCGAAACCAGCAACGCGAAACCGCTAACCATGTTTCGCGGCGAAACGTAGCACACTACCGCCGCGAAACCGATCGCTGGTTTCGCGGCGAAACGTCATTACATGCCGACTAGCGAAACAGGAGTGTCGTAATAGGATTAAGCAAAATGTCGTCGCTTTCGGAGTCAGAGGAAGAAGAAATCTTATTGTGGTCATTAACATTAAAAAGGCGTAGAACCTGGGTGCATGAGATTATTGAAAAGAGGAAAATGTTAGGCGAAAATCGGTTATGTAAAGAACTAGAGTCACACGAAGATCGTTTTTATTCATATTTTAGAATGACTCCGCAAAGTTTTGAAGAGCTACATGATTTATTGAAGCCACATATTACAAAACAAAATACAAGGTTTAGGGAAGCTATTTCAAGCAAAGAAAGATTGGCGTTATGTTTGAGGTAAGTATTTTTTATTAATTTAAAACAACAATCGCTCTCTGTAGCGGCGAATACGGCCTGCCCATGCATAGACTTTCTGCTTCAGAAAGTCAATGCGCTCCGTGACACAGGCCATGTAGTCGCGGGGCCTGATACCAGTTCCCTCGAAGGCCTGGTTCACAAAGCGCATGACTCGGGGGCGGTTGTTGCCCCCCCTGAAGCAGATTAGCTTTGCAATGAGAGTCCTAAACGTATTGATACGCCGCTCAATCCGTACTTGCCATGCAGGGACATCCCCGGCGGTCCTAGGTGCACGGTCAGTGTCCGGAAACTTGACGCGAGCAACACGGCACGCCGCGACTGCCCCGCAGTACATGATTGAGTGTGTATCTACTAAGTCTTCACTAGCCCGTAGATACGGGTCTAGCAGACCGTTCAGGGCTCCCATTAACGCTAGATTGCGTCTATTCACAGGCAAGCGTGGTAATCGTGGCCTAGAGTTGTTTGTGGAGCGATACTGCGTAATCGCTTCTTCCAGAGCCCTCCTCAGTTGCTCATGGGCCTGACTGCTCACACTCTGATTCGCACAGTCCTCCTCGTCGGGACTGGGATCAACCCGCAGCACCCCCGGTGCCAGGTCGGGTACAGGCACCGGAACCGGCGACAAGGCGGGTGGATCCCGCACCAAGGTAGAGGCCGCATGAGCAGAGAGTGCTTCCAGGCGTAGCCGATCAAGCGTGGCGTCATCCAACCGCTTGTGCCGCTGGATGACGCGCACCTGATCCGATAGACGCTGTGCAGACACGGTGATGGATGGTTCAAGCGCCTGGAACAGAGGCAGCATCCGGACACGGTACGCGGACAGATTAGTTCCTCCCTCTGTCGCCCCATAGTAGGCGCGCATGCAGTTTTCGTTAATGGATTGCGTCCACTGCATACGGCGCACTATACCACCGGTAGCGGGAGCCGTGGGCGGAGCAGGATGCCCCGCAGGCCCCAAGCGTGCCGGCAGCGGTGGTCGTCCTCGTCGCGCAGGTGGTCGCGGCGGCGGGGACGGCGGCCCGCGCTCGTCGCTCGACTCGCTGGTGTCGGGCGCTGTGGCGAATTCATCACCCGACGACGATGGCGAGGAGCTGGACGGCGCGGGCGGAGGTGGTGGGCGTGCGCTTTGTGTCTCCGCTCGAAGACGTGATCTCGTAATCATCTATATTTGGTTCTAGTATTGATTTTTTTACAGGTTGTCATTTTCGTACGTAACTTTTGCTACGTAGCAAATTCATCGCCGTTTCTCGTTTTATGAACATTGTACTGGTGTTCTGCATAATTATGTGCACGAAAACAAATCTAAAAGGGCAATGTAGGCGTACAAACTAAAAAAACCAAATTTGTAAAATAGAGATCCGTGAGTGACACGTCCGACATTGTCAGCGGTTTTTTTTTATTTTTATTTTTTATTTTTTTAGTATTACATTATTATTATTATTATTAATTCTGCAACATCAGTGTAATACAATTGAGAAATAATAAAGTTGTTCATCAGTGTAATACACTTTTTTTAATACAGTTCTAGGTATCTTATTTATTTTTTATTAATATAGTAGTTAATGGTATAATTTGTACAGTTATTGAATGTGGTATTGAAAGTTTTAGTTTGGCTGAGTGAATTATTAATTTCACATGTCTGTGTGTCCACTGGGTCCTTAATGAGCTGCGATAAATGTTGTTTGCCAGATTTTAAGGCAGTTGGTTCAGTCCGGTTTGCACATAAGTCAGTATTAGATGGGCCATTGTGTGGTTCAAGGCTTACATATGGTTTTGACTGTTTAGATGGGCCTGGCTGGGGTTCAAAATTGGAATTCAACTTACAGGGATCTGGTTGAAAGTCACAATTTACCTCTGGTTCAGAGGAGGGTTGAGGTTCAAACATATGTACTGTTTGGAGGGGCCTGGTTGGGGTTCAAAACTGTCAGTGTTGTCCTGTTGAAATGTGGATACTTGCTTTGTTGGAAACTGCTGAGCCCGGCTTTATATTAATTGATGATGCTATTTTTTGTCCAATTTTTAGGGTGTTTCGTACCGAATTTTCAACGTATGCCTCTGCAACATTATTTGAACGCCAGCCACCATGTCTCTTCAGAGTTGTAATATCACCACCAGAGTCAGCAAGTAAGGTGGCTGACGTCCTTCTAAATGTATGTCCTGTATACTGATTATTAGCATCGAGCAAATTCAAAAAGCTGGCTATTTCCTTGGGCATATTACCAAATTTATTTAGACCTATGACCTGTGCTGTGCATTTTCCTTTTTGGTAATTTTGGAAAAATCTGTCACTTTTGCCCTTTGATGATCGTTTACTTTGATACTTTTTGACAATTTCGGAAAATGGGCCATCAACAGTAAAAGATCTTGGTATCTTGTTTTTGGTGTTAGGTATTTGTGTTGTATGTATATTTCTAACATATTTAAGTGTATGAAAATCTGATGGGTGCTTACCTCTAGGAAAGACTCGTCGCGGCCTTCCTGAAAAGTTAATAAATACATCTTAGAAAAGTTGTTATTGACATTATAAGATAAGATCAGATAAGCTTGTATTTCCTTAATACACAGTTTTTAAACATATTTATGCACTTCTTTCGTAAATAAATTTCTTCTAAGAAAAAACACATATTGACATTATATGTAAGCAATATTAAGCCCTACCTATGTACATGTTACTGAAAATTCAGGGTTCTAACTTTAGCCAGCACACAATTACAGGATGTTGAAAATGGCCTGAATGGCTTCGAGAAAAGGATGGTACGGCCGTGCCTCTTTGTTTTGTTCGACTTGGCGGAGGCACTGCTTAGGTCTTAGGTACAATTCAAATAAAAGTGAGATGGTGATCTTTAAAGCCCTTATTTATAATCCGCAAAGTGTACCTTCGGTCATGTTAAACGGTGAGGCCCCAAAAGTATCCAGTAAGTTTAAAATATAGTAACCGGGTCATATAGTAACCAAGAATCTGAATGATGACCTGGATATCGAAAGGGAGAGAAGAGCCTTAGCTTTGGCCGAGCCGATGGTACTTACGCATGTGGTCAATAATGTTTATTATCGCCGAAATCAGTAATATAACTTTGACTATCCAGTCGAAAACTGTTTCTCTTGCGATATAGTTGTAAGTTATCTTTGCGAATTGTAATATGTGAAAATGTAATAGTATATTTCTAACATATTTAAGTGTATGTTCGCCAGTTCCTGCCGCCTGCAGGCTCCACAAACCTCAAATATGAGTGCAACCTATGAACAAAATCACAATTTACTTATAAAATCAAATGAATTACCTACCGTATGGTGAACTAAAATCATAAATTTGAGTGAAATCATACCTTTGTAGCCAAGATATAGATGATCCGGAGCATCATTAATAAACTTTTCCACGTTTTCTGCCGTCAAAACTTTAGATGCTTTACTTTGATATCCTGTAGATTGTCTTTTGAAAAATGCAGTCAATTTGTTGTAACTTTTGATATCAATATCATTCTTTGTCTTTATCATAGTTTTCAGCATTGAGTACCTTAAGGTAGAAACCTGATATTTTTTTTACAGTTCTAGAAAATAGGCCATAACAACGTTTTCTGAAAACGATTTTGCCATATGTTCCGTTTTCCAGTTCACAAACAGCAATATTTAGACTTTTCTGGCAAAGCATTTTCATTTGCGATTGCAGCCTTTTCACAAATGTCTGTCGGTGTTAATTCAATTTCTAATTCTGATTCACTCATTTTAATTTATAAGCAACTTTTTGAATTGGAAAACTAAGTCGTTGTAAGTTTGATCTTTTGCAGTGAAATTTTTTGACATTATGAACACTTCTACATTACCGAAAGTTGCCCCCAAGGAAACTATTGATACTGGATAGTAATGGAATCGATTGACATAAAAAAATACATGTAAAAAAACTTTTTTCATTTTCATACAAATTTTATAGGGAATTTTTTTCTCGATTTATGGCTTTTCTAGCCGGAATTTTCTTTTTGGTCTGATACAAGCTTTTGATCCTGGACAGGAACGGGATCGATTGGCATCAAAAAAAAGTTTGTCAGAAATGACCATTTTCTCGCACCCTGTATGTTTTTTTCCAAAATCTGTACACGCCAATCTTCATTAATTTGAAATCGAAGGAAGGTCTCTTAAGACCCTTTTCGCCTAGCAACACGGGATCTGGTAGCTGCCCTCACTGACCCAAAATCTATTTCCATTATATATATATTTTTAATATATATGTATATAATGTCAGAGTCTAACAAATACACGATTTGTATTTGTCTTAACAGCAAAGGTTTATAGGACTTTAATTTTATATTTCCAATGACTTAGTACATAAAGAGTGTTGTGTCTACCCTACCTAGTAAAGGGAAACCTATGTATGAGAGGTTACAAATTCGCTTTTTTTAACCAGTTGATCCGAGTGATATTTTTTGGAAAAAATATATGTGGTAGAATATTAAATGGTTTATAGAATATCTAATATTGGAAGGTGTCGCCACCCTGCAAGTAAAAAAAATAATATTTGAAACATTAAAAATCTTTTTTTTTTACTTAGATATAAAATTTTATAGTAATTTTTTTTTATAAAAAGTCCTCTATTATCTACATAATATATACAAGTTTCAAAAAAATCGGGCTGCTACTTTAGTAGATAATAAATAAAAACGATTTTCCTTTTTTAGTCGCCTTAAGTCACTAACTTTACGTAATTTATTACCAGCCCGTAACTTCGAAAACACATCCAGAGATACACAAGTGTATCCGTCGCCATTTACAACCACTTGACACAAACTATTTGTCCAAAACACCCCACTTATGATGGTCTCTAACGACTTTAACATTCCTTTTGTTTTTTGCCAAAGGTAGATAACACCATTTGCATTTAACAGACAATTGCATGAAGAAATCTGTTTTTCAGTATTTGTTTAGATGTTGTTCGCGCGTCAACATATATTATAATCACAAACAGACAATTGCATGAAGAAATCGGTATTTCATTATGTGTTTTAAATTTGGTTCGCGTGTTGACATATATTATAATCACAAATAAATACATAAACAATCAAATAGCAACTCAACGACACGACACTCATAATGCAGAACAAAACGAGCGTGCAGCCTGTAATTGCGCCACACGTAAGAGATAAAGAGGCTTAATGATACATATATTCTGTAATGTCTTAAATTCGTGAAATACGAAACTATTTAATTTTCATCACACTTGCTCGTAAAGGGTGTATTATAGGCAGGTGTATAGAGCAGCTATAGCCGATTTACCTCCCGCGGGAGTTATAGATTTTTATAACTCCCGAGGGAGTCAAAAGTTTATGTTTGATCTGATTGGTTAAAGCAAATCTAGTAGGCCACGTGGGGCCACGCCCCCTCGCCCTCCACTCGCAAATCTGTAAATGTAGTTGTCAATTTCGTAAATTTTTAACCGACTTCAAAAAAGGAGAAGGTTCTCAATTCTTTTTTTTTATATTATATATATTTTATTCAGTAACAATCAGTCTTACATAATAAGTGAACAGAATACATTAAGCATAACACAGACCGATAGTTTCCTGGAAGATAAACATCTAGAACGTTGCAGATAACAGAAGAGACATTAAGCAAATATAATTGGAAAATTAAAACAATTACAACAGCTGCTAAGAAGGTATTAGGTACATACATAACGTTGCATTTCAATCGATCATCATGCGAACATACAAGTTTAATTATTGATATTATTTTTTGTTGAACTATAAAACCTCATATAAAAACAAAATCCTTGTAGCTAAAAAAAAATAAAAAAAATACTGCTTCTAAAAAGTCGCCAAGATATCCTAATTTTTAAATGCATCCTTAAGCGATGTAAGATGTAAGTTTACAGTGAAAAATATCAATATCGATAAATTTTAGATTTATGTTATATTATTCACATGCTCGTTTAATAAACACATTCTTACCGTAGCACGTCCTGCTGCGTGGTATGCAAAATACATTTTTTACGACATTGGCACTCTCGTCTTCGCGGAACTCTAAAATTAATTTTATGTAAGAGAGTAGGGGCGTCAAATTGTGAATGTATGATCTTATATAGTATAACAGAATCCGTGGAATCACGACGGTCACTTGACGCTTGTATATTAAAACGCTCACTAGTATCAATATAATCTGTATATGTTTGCCCTGTCCTAAAGACCAGTGATTTAACAATTTTTTTCTGGAGTCTCTCGATCCTGTTATTATGAACATTATAGGAGGGTTTCCACACTGCGCTGGCAAACTCGAGATGACTCCGGACAAAACTGTTGTATAATAGTACATCATGATACAAGTGTGCTAAGTTGGTCATTACACTCGAGTCGGTTTTTAAGCCTGAGCCGAAGGCGAAGGCTCAATGGAGACGAGAAGTGTAATGACCAATGCTCACGTGTTTCATACGACGTTTTTCAACACATTTGCGAGGAAAAAAAAAAAAAAAAATGAAAATGTAAAAGATATGTAATGAAAAGGCACTAGTGCGATAATGTAATGTAAAAGTCACGGCATGGGTAATATTCTGCATTATTTTGCTAATATTTAAAAAGATATGTAATGAAAAGGCACTAGGGCGATAATGTAATGTAAAAGGCACGGCATGGGTAATATTCTGCATTATCAGTGTAAATACGCTGTAATAAGACCTACTTTACGAGCAGGTGTGTTGAAATAGTACATTATGATACAAGTGAGGTATGTTGATCATTACATCAGAGGCGGAATTGTCACGCGAATCGCAGGTAAGCGTGATAATAGAGCCGAGGATGTAATTATCAAAGCTCACGCGTGTCATACGACGTTTTTCAACACATTTGCGAGGAAAAATTCCTTTTAATAAAATTAACATGTTACAGGCTCCTAAGTTGTTTCCTAAGTGTTTAAGAAGAATGTAAGCGACGTCTTATTAAATACATTAAAAAATGAAATTCAGCTATCTTAAGTAACTTTATAGATTCCTTTTGTTGTATCTAGCATAAGTAATACCGTACATATATATTACTATTCATACAGCTTTTAGCTAATAAAATGTAAAATCAATTAGGAGCGTTGTTTGCCAACAAACCGCATTGTGGTTTGGCAGATTAATTGTACCTATGTAAATTTAGCTATAAGCCTTAAAGAGAATAAAACTTAAAAAAAAAAAAAAAATATTTGTGAAATTACCTATGATGGCGCGCAACAATTTTTTTTCGTGAAGTTCGCGCAGCGAGACTTAGATAAACCAATACACACGAGTTGAAACAAAAGGAGACCTATTATCAAAATCTTGTATTGACCATGTATTTGTCCGTAACTCTCAAGACCAACTTGCACGAACAGCTGTAATCCCCACGGTGCTCGCCGACCACTATTAGGGTGTGTCACTTTAGTATGGAGAAAAAAAAACGTTTTTTTTCCGACTTCTAATAGTTATCAAAAGTTGCCTAGAAGATCGAGATGACATAATATGAACAAAAATAAACGACTTTCATATACTTTTAGCTTGCTCAAACAAGTTGAAGTTCAAGAAAAAATGCAATATTAGTAAATATGTGTATGACTCCCAAAACCATAAATTACGTTAATTGTTAGTGAAACATGTTTCAGTACTCAAAATTGTGTAGGTAGTAATAAATAAAATACCAAATAAAGATTTATTTCCATTATTTATTGTTATATCACATTACAAAAAGACGAAATATTTTATATTTTTTTAAGTGACGACTCTAATAAAAATCCCGTTTTGAATTAAATTTGGGCATGCGTTTTCTTGAATTTATTTTGGATAAAATATAGCCCTCTCTAGCTTTATATCCAGCAGCTTCAGTCGTTAGTTTGACGCACCTTTCCATGGATTGCGTGTGGCATGGAAACTTTGGAAATTCAATGGTTTCTGGATTTCCCATGTTAACTATGGCTTCGAGTTCGCTGGTTTCTACCAGATGCAACAACAGCGGCTGTGTTACCACTATTTTTTTATCCTGCCAGTCAATCATGTCATAATACTCTTTCGCACCAAAGTTGAACTTGGGGATGTTAAAAGATCTTACACCCTTTGTGTCCTTCGCAGCACGAGCTTTAAGAATTCTCCTACAAGCAAGTCCTCGAATGTGCTTTTTCTCATCTGTTAACATCGACAAAAGTAAGTTTTCTGGGTGTGCGAAATACGCATTACGCTGTAAGACTGGATTGATTACAGCTTTAATGTCGTCTGGGAGATCTCTAGTGCTTTCAATGAGAAACCACAAGTTTCTTGCACCATCTTTACATGAGCTGTTCATTTTTATCTGAAACCAGGTAGGCCAAAAATACTAAGGCAGCAGTTGGACGTATAGTTGACACATAGAGACGTGGTATTCTGTTAGCAGTTGTGAGCCACCTTGCGTGTGACATTTTCCCCGGATTGCGTTTTGCTAAATTCGTACCAACGACGCCAGCTGACACGGCAACACATATGTCGTACGAATATTGTTGATCTGTACTTAACTTTATATTTTTAAGATTCGGAAGGTTTACAAGAATCGGGACAATTCCGTTACAGGTTTACTTTCACAATTTGGCAACTTTGCACCAATTGGCCCAGAAAAAGATTTCGGTCCTGTAGTTTTTCCGACGAAATGTCCAATCAAGTGCCGCAAATTTACAGTTTTCTTTTCATGATGTATTGTTTCAATACATCTTCCACTGTAGGGAGTAAATAGCTTTTAATTTTCGCAGGGTACGTGTTTACAATTTGCATTTTAGTCTGAAATCTAGTTTCCACACTACTCATAGTACTCATCGTTGTCATATTAAAAAATCACAGAAAACAACCTTATTTTGTCCCTTAGTTACAGTAATTATTCAAATATTATATCACAAAACTAAACTCAATCACTAAAAACACGAAGAAAACCATAAAATACTAGTAACATAATAAGGGTATCGTCTGATCGAAACTTGTGGGAAATTACATTTACCGATGTAAAAGAGGGTAGGTCTAACTTTAAATCACGGGTCTTAGTATATGATTTTTATAATTATTGACTGTATTTAAGGTTTTTTCATTGTTTTTAACACGTTTTTGCTAGTTTTAATTAAATAGAAGACACAATATATGCAAATAAAAATTTTGTTAATTTGTGTTTTTTTTTCAACTTCAAGGTCCATGAGCGACCTAAAAATGTCCTATTTAAAATGCTTTTTTAATGGAAATCGTTATAGAATGTTAGAAGGCAAATTTTGAAAGGTATTACACATGGAAATTCTACTTTTTTTGAAAATGACACACCCTAACCACTATATAACTGGCTTTGCAATAACTGACAATTCAAACAGTGGAGTAGCATACAAATATGTTAAGCGGTTGAATAGTGATCGGTTGCGCGGTGAGTTGAAAAGCATCAACTGGGCTCCTGCCTTACTTTTAACTAATCCTACGGATATCATGAATTGTATAATAGATAAATTTTCAAATGTGTACAATACATGTTACATAAATGTAAAAATAAAAAACAGTAAAAGAAACATATGTTCTTAATAAGCGATAAAATAGTTAAAATGTGCAATAAAAGAGATGAGTTGTTTGCAATATGGAAAAGTGATGAAAGTAACAAAGAAAATAGACTATTGTACAATAAATACAGAAATAAGACTAATAAGCATGTAAACAAAGTTAAAAATCACCATATAGTGAAGGAAATAACAAATAATTTTAAAAATACCAAGAAAATATGGCAGTTAATAAACGAAGTAAGTGGAAAATTAGTACAGTCAATAGATAGTATCATTATAAAATTCTTTAATGTGAATGTAAACCTACTACCAAACATATTTGCCAATGATTTCAAAAGTAATGTTAAAACTATTACCCTAAACTGTAAGCAGCCCCTATTGCCAAATAGAACATATTGCAATGTACCAAAGGTTGCAATGAGACTGAGTAAAGCTACAAATGAATCAGTGTTCAATATCATTAAGCAACTTAACGATAGAAAATGTCCCGGAATTGACAAAATACGTGCCGCAGACCTTAAATACATTAATGCTAGCATAACACCTGTCATAACTCATCTAATAAATAGCTGTATCTCAACCTCACTGTATCCTGAGCAACTCAAGGTGGGTGTAGTCAGGCCTATATTTAAAAGTGGCTCACACACTGATACCAACAACTTATTTTTTTCCTTGCCAAGGTACCTCTCAATTATTTTGTCTATGCATGGTAGAATAGTGATGGGCCTGTATCACTATTCTACCATGCATAGACAAAATAATTGAGAGGTACCTTGGCAAGGAAAAAAATAAGTTCTTAACACAGAACAATATAATTAATCCACACCAATATGGATTTCAAAAAGAAAAAAGTACTTCTCAGCTGTTATTAAACTTTGCGGATATTGTCAATAGTCACCTAAATGAAGGGAACCATGTGTTAGCTGTCTTTATTGATTTTAGCAAGGCTTTTGACACACTGTCTTATCAAACACTTTTTTCTAAGCTAGAACAGACCGGGATACAGGGGCCCTTGCTGAAATGGTTTAGAGACTACCATAAGAACCGCTATATAACAGTTAACATTGATGGGGTGCATAGTGATAGATTTTTGACAGAAGGAACAGCACAAGGATCTATAATCGGTCCGACCGAGTACCTACTTTACGTGAATGACATGTGTAACATATTCTCTGAATGCTCAGTTTTCCAATTTGCTGATGACACTTGCCTGCTAACAGCAAACACAGACATTCTAAAAGCTCAAAGTACCCTACAAAATAACTTTGACAAGTTGAGCAAATGGGCCCACGATGTTGGGCTTGTCATAAACGCCAAAAAAACTAAGCTAATGCATATAACATCTGCACATAAAAAGAGACCCATTACACCATTTCTGTTAGCTCATGATCATGTCTGCATGTATGGGGGGAGTACTGACGGGGCCTGTGGCTGCTCAAAACTTGACCTAGTATCTGAACACACCTACCTTGGAATGATCATAGACAATAGATTAAACTGGAAATATCACATTGACGGAATATGTAAGAAACTAAGAGCCATACTAGCAAGGTTGTCAATTCTAAAATTTAAAATTCCCTACAACACCTTGAGAATGATGTACTTATCTCTTGCTGACTCTATAATTAACTACAGTATCAGCACATATGGATGCACTCATAAAACATATCTAGATAAGATATATACACTACAACTATCCATTCTTAAAACTATAGTGCCTATTAAAATTAAACTCCAATGTAAAAATAATTATAACAACCTATTTGGCTTCTGTAAGGTGCTAAGTATATATGAAAAAATAAATATTCAGATCATATATGATAAATTTAGCCAACTAAAAAACCTAAAAATGAGAACACGTAGTGAAAAACTAAGAAACCTGGCATACTTACTGTGCAGGACAACCATCTACGTAAATACTGATAAAATAGATTGCCTGTAACCTAGCTTATAACCCTCTTACAAACGTAAGCATTGTATTACAGTCGCCTTATATAAATTGTAGGCGAAATAAATAATAATAGGTCTCACACTTCATTCCTACCTAGTTAAGAGGTAATATACTGTTGGTTTCATAAGTAAAGAGTGGCTAAACACTAGGTTTCCACTAGAAAATAGATAGATTAAGAGGAAGCCTTTAGATCCTATCCGCGCGCTGGCCAAGCATAGACTGATGGGCGAGCGAGGGGGGAAGCTCGGTATTTATACCCCAGGTGGGGGCCGAGGTACGTAAATAGACAGCGCCAGAAAAACCCGCGTTTTAGATGCGATTGGCCGGCAAACGGAGAGGATCTCGAGTGATAATGCATTACGAACGTCATAGAAATAAGTATAAAACACTGTAAATAACGTATTAGCCTAAGATTATTGTCATAAATAAATGAGATGTCGTTTCGCGCCAAAACTTTCCCGCCAATACTTTCCCGCCCATATTTCCCGCCAAATTCACGGGGCGGGCGGGCTGCGGGGCAAGGAATTTCATGGTATAAATATGGCGTCCGGGCCTCATGAAATTCAGTTCTACAAATACCTACGAAACGGCATCAACTCGGAAAAGAAAACAAGTCTTTCACTCAGCTGCTCCCTCATCGGAATCCCGTCAAATTCAATTGCACAACCAGTGCATAGGTGCATCAGGCACATAATGGTCCTTCGAACCGGATATTCAAGAAAGAAACTGCAGTTTAAGCGAAAACTACAGCCTCAAGAAAAAAGAAGATTCCAGTGAAAGTGAGAGAACGCCACCTCCGAGGAAATTATCGTCGAAAATGGGTCCAGTCACAAGGTCATCGGCGCCGGGGCAGTCGTTAGCCCAGCTCATCTTCGGGACAGAGCAACCGCCGAGGACCTCAAGAGAAGAAACAAGTAGAGACTCAACATACACGCCACCGACGGCGTCGGACAACGCGACGACGACGGACAACGCGACGAGCACGGACACGATCACTGAGACGCCGCCGTTATCTCAGGAATCGTCACAGACGGGGACGACGCCACGTCCCCCCGCGCCGCCACCGTCGTCGAAGTCACGCGCAACGACCACGAGCCGCCGTGCGCAACGCTTAGCCAAAGCAAAAGAAGAGATGTTACGCATCAAGCTTGAACTCGCCCAAGCACACATCGCCACACTAGAAGCCGAACAAAGCGACGAAGACGAAGGAACTGTGGTTTCCGCCACGCAAGTGAACGAGCAAATCGACGCCTGGTTCGAGAAAAACCACGAGATGCCCGCTATCACTCAAGAACCACACCTTCCTGAAGAAAAGGGCAACAATCCTGACGAAGAAAAAGCAACGGTCCAGCAGCCACTGCCGCGCGCCGAGACCCAGCTCCCCCCGCCGCCCAGCGCACCCGTCGCCGCCGCCGTCGCGACGCCAGTGCCAGCGGGGAACGCCCCCCTCAGGGACCCCCCCCCAGTCTTCACGCCCGCGCCGCCCTGCGCGAATCGCTATGAACAAAGCGGCACCACCAACGCAGTGCCGCAAACAACACAGCAAGTTAACCTATCCGAGCTCGCGTCCGCGATCGCTCTAGCCGCCCGCGCTGGCAGCGCCGCCCCCCGATTCGCAACCGAATTACCTGCCTACGCCGGGTCGCATCAAGAATGGCTCACCTTCAAAGCCTCGTACGAAGAATCTCAAATGAAGTTCACCGAAACAGAAAATATAGCGAGACTACGAAGATCACTGAAAGGGAGAGCAAAAGAATCAGTTGAGAATCTTCTCATCTACCAAGCTCCGGCCGCCGAGATAATCAGAACGCTAGAAACACGCTTCGGGAGGCCCGATACCATAGCACTAATTGAATTAGAAAGGCTCCGCGCGCTGCCCCGCCTCACAGACGGCGCGCGGGACCTCTGCTCCTTCTCGTGCCGTGTTGCGAATGCCATCGCCACCCTCCGAGCGTTAGATCGCGCACAGTATCTCTACAGCCCTGAGACTACTAAAGCGATCCTAGACAAGCTGACACCGAACCAAAGATACAGGTGGTTCGACTTCGCCGCCACCACCGTGTCCGCGGAACCAGAGCTAATAAAGATCTCCGCCTTCCTACAACGAGAAGCACAGTACTGCGCAGCCTACGCGCAACCGGAAACAAGCGAACCTCCGCCAAGACGAGTGCACAAAGCCTACGCCACCTCCGAGAGACCAGCCAGCAAATGTTCGTGCTGTCAGAGCGAGACGCACAGCATCGACAAGTGTCCGAAATTTACGGCTGAAGAAATCGACGAGCGCTGGAAGATAGCTAAAGAAAAAAGACTATGCTTCAGGTGCCTAAAATACAAGGGCAGAACGCACCACTGCAAACGGGTGAAGTGCGAGCGAGACGGCTGCGAGTACTTTCATCACAAATTATTGCACAATAAGAAGCCCGCGCCCGCCGACAACGAAGCCGTTACCTCAACGTGGACGACCCGCCGGTCCCGCGCCTTTCTCAAGATATTACCTGTGACAATAAAAGGGCCCACAGGGGAGGTCAAGACTTCGGCTCTGATGGACGACGGAAGCACTATCACGCTCCTGTCGGAAGAAATCGCCAACAAAGTCGGCCTAGACGGGCCTACAACGCCGCTGCGCATAGAGGCAATCACCAGTGAAAAAATAAACGCAACGAAATCCCGCCGAGTCCCGCTCCTCATACGCGGACAAGGCGGGGAGGTGCGCATACACGCCCGCACAATTCCCGACCTACGCTTATCACCCCAAACGATAAGCGAAGACGATGTCAGTACGTGCCCACACCTGCGAGACATAGAGCACCTACTGAGATACGACACGGCCGAACCGGGAATACTGCTCGGGCAAGACAACTGGCATCTGTTAATACCAGAAGAAATCCGACGCGGCGACAGAAATCAACCCGTCGCCAGCCGACTACCGCTCGGATGGGTGTTACACGGCGCGCACACCCGCGCCCCCCTACAAGGCGAGGGCATCCACCATATCGTCAGCCATATCTCCAATCAGCCAGCCGAAGAAAGGGAATCGCTAACAAGCGAGGAAGACGTCGACCGGCAGTTAAAAGAATACTTCGCCATCGAAAATATGATGATAGAGCCGAAACGACCCAAATCCGACCCGGAAGAACGCGCCCTCGCTCAGCTCGCGCGATCAACCACGCTCACGGCCGACGGCCACTATCAAGTGCCTCTACTATGGAAAAACGAAGACGACAAACTGCCGGACAACTACGAGAACGCGCTCAAACGCCTACACAGCATCGAGAAAAAACTAGATCGAGATGAAGAGTTCAAGAAGCGCTACAACGCCGAAATGGACCACCTAATCGAGCGAGGTTACGCCGAGCCAGCCCCGCCAAAGAATAACAACGAAAAAAACTGGTATCTACCGCACTTCGCCGTATTGAATCCTATGAAGAGAGATCGCGTCAGAGTGGTCCATGATGCTGCGGCCCGTACTCGAGGCGTATCACTCAACGACAAACTCCTCACAGGCCCCCCCCTCCTCCAATCACTTCCGGGGGTGCTCATGAGGTTCCGTCAGCACAAAATCGCCGTGTCCGCCGACATAGAAGCAATGTTTATGCACGTAAAAATAAAGCCCGAAGACCGCAACGCGCTACGCTATCTGTGGCGTGGGAACCGCCGGGACGACACGCCCCCGGAAGAATGGCGTATGAGCTCCCTTGTCTTCGGTGCAACCTGCAGCCCTACGATCGCTATATATGTAAAGAACGCGAACGCCGAAAAATATAGGGAAACGAACCCTGAAGCCGCCGAGGCCATTGTACGTAATCACTACGTAGACGATTACCTACAGAGTTTCAAGTCAGAAGAGGAAGCGATCAAGATAGCCGCCGAAGTACGAGAGATACAGAAAAACGCCCACTACAATCTCCGTAAGTGGTCGTCCAACTCGGCGGGAGTGCTACTAGCGGTGGCCAATGAGAACACAGACCCCTCAGAAGAAAACACCGCAAGCAAGAAAAATCGCACCCCCACCACCGAGCCTTCAAACCTCCACGAACACGCCCGGGAGGTGGCAAACGAGCGCACGAGCCCCGCACACGTAGAGCTCGACGCGAAAGAAATGAAAAATGAACGCGTACTCGGACAAGTTTGGAAGCCCGCCACAGATGAAATCGCTTTCAACTTGGACCTGACCCGATTGCCGCCCGACGCACTCAATGAAAAAAAACCGACTAAGCGCTTGGTACTGAGAGTGATGATGTCCGTCTTCGACCCCCTTGGGCTGGCCTCACCCGTCACCGTCCAAGCAAAGAAAATACTACAAGAAATATGGAGAAGAGGCACGACATGGGACGCAGCAATAGACGACGACCTCGCGCAGAAATGGACCTTATGGACCACACAGCTGACAGCGCTCCGCGACGTCGCCATACCCCGGTGCTACCCATACTATAGCACCGCGGTAACCCGGGAGCTGCACACATTCGTCGACGCCTCCCTCACCGCATACACGTGCGCTCTATACTGGCGTACGGTAACCGCGGACGGACAAATACACGTGTCCCTCATCACCGCGAAGGCCAAGGTCGCCCCCCTCAAAGTGACCTCGGTCCCACGCCTGGAGTTACAGGCAGCGGCGATGGGCGCACGAATGGCCGTCACCGTGGTAGAAGAACACGACCTGAAACCAACCAGTAAGACATACTGGTCGGACAGTCGCACCGTGCTCACCTGGATTCGCACCGGCGCCCGCTCATACAAACCCTTCGTCGCGCATCGATTAGCCGCCATCGAAGAAACAACGACAGTACGCGAATGGAAATGGGTACCTACGCGCCACAACGTCGCAGATATACCTACCAGAGAGCTCCCGCCAGACTTCAACAGCAGCCACCGCTGGTTCCATGGGCCCGACTTCCTGTACAATGACTACACAACATGGCCCGCCGAACCACAACAACAAAATAATGCACCGACCGGCGAAGAAAATAAAATAGCAACCGAAATTTGTAACAAAATCACGCACACACCGTGGTTACCGCCGGCGGAAAGGTTCTCGCGCTGGGAGCGCCTACTACGCACACTAGCGCGAGTACTACAGTTCATAGAACTATGTCGTCCTAACAAAGGCCGAACTCACTACAAAAGAACACTCAAGAACAAAGAAAAGGACCCCGAGTGGAACAGAAAACACAAGCGACCCGCACCCGCCGCACCGCGACAGGCCCGGCCCGCATCAAAAAACTACTTATCAATTGACGCGCGGTACCTAATAGAAGCGGAACGCCTAATAGTACGAGAGAGTCAACGAGACAGCTTCAGCGACGAAATTCAGAGACTAATGCAGGGCAAGCCGCCGGCCATGAATAGTCGCTTACGCCCCTTAGCGATCGAACTCATCGACGGCGTGATAACGCTAAAAACGCGCATCAACGAAGCAAACGACATAACCACAACGCAAAAACGGCCGTCCGTATTAGACGGAAATCACGCGGCCATCCGACTGTACATCGACTGCGTGCACCGACAAATGAACCATCACGGAGTAGAAGCGACAGTGAACGAATGCAAACAACACTACGCCATACTACGACTACGTACAGTCGCCCGAATGATTGTCCATCGATGTCTGCCATGCCGGCGACGAAAATCGAAGCCGACTGTACCTCCGACGGGAAATCTGCCGCACTGCCGCCTCGCACATCACGAGAGAGCCTTCACATACACGGGCGTCGATCTGTGGGGCCCCGCGACTATTACAGTAGGCCGAGGGACACAGAAGAGATATGTAGCGCTATTTACATGCCTTACAACGCGCGCTATACACATGGAAATAGTGCCCAGTCTAAGCGGCGAATCCGCCATAATGGCTCTACGAAGAATGATCGCGCGTCGAGGCACACCTACGGAGATTTGGTCGGACAACGGGACGAACTTCCACTCTGCGGATAAGATGCTGCGGGCGGCCGCCGAAGACGCGATGCGAGAGGAGGCGGGGCGACGACAAATAATATGGCGCTTCATCCCCCCTTCGGCGCCATTTATGGGCGGGGCGTGGGAGCGAATGGTGCGAGCGGTGAAAGACACTCTTTACACTGTCCTGAAAGAGCGTCACCCCTCGGAGGAGGTCTTCGCCACGACCCTGGCTGAAGCAGAATACATCGTGAACAGCCGCCCCCTCACACACGTGTCCGTGGAGCCCGATGACCCCGAAGCCCTATCACCGAATCACTTCCTACTCGGCGGATCCGGCAGAGTGCAGTCGCCCGGTACCTTCAACGACAAGGACCTAGTCGGCCGAGCAACGTGGAGGACGAGCCAACGACTCGCGGACCACTTCTGGAGTCGATGGGTCCGCGAGTACCTACCTACACTTCAAGACCGGCGGGAGCCGTATAGGCGCGGCCGGCCCATAGAAATCGACGACATCGTACTCATCGGCGACGGGACCCTCCCACGCAATACTTGGCCCATGGGTAGAGTGATCGCCAAGTACCCGGGACCCGACGGCGAGACAAGAGTGGTGGACGTCAGAACAAAGGGCGGAGTGCTACGGCGACCGACCAAGAAGCTCGCGATTTTACCTACCAAGGATGACGACCTGCACGCCAGCGAGCTGGAACACCGGCCGGGTGTTCCACGGCGGGAGAAATGTGCAGGACAACCATCTACGTAAATACTGATAAAATAGATTGCCTGTAACCTAGCTTATAACCCTCTTACAAACGTAAGCATTGTATTACAGTCGCCTTATATAAATTGTAGGCGAAATAAATAATAATAGGTCTCACACTTCATTCCTACCTAGTTAAGAGGTAATATACTGTTGGTTTCATAAGTAAAGAGTGGCTAAACACTAGGTTTCCACTAGAAAATAGATAGATTAAGAGGAAGCCTTTAGATCCTATCCGCGCGCTGGCCAAGCATAGACTGATGGGCGAGCGAGGGGGGAAGCTCGGTATTTATACCCCAGGTGGGGGCCGAGGTACGTAAATAGACAGCGCCAGAAAAACCCGCGTTTTAGATGCGATTGGCCGGCAAACGGAGAGGATCTCGAGTGATAATGCATTACGAACGTCATAGAAATAAGTATAAAACACTGTAAATAACGTATTAGCCTAAGATTATTGTCATAAATAAATGAGATGTCGTTTCGCGCCAAAACTTTCCCGCCAATACTTTCCCGCCCATATTTCCCGCCAAATTCACGGGGCGGGCGGGCTGCGGGGCAAGGAATTTCATGGTATAAATATGGCGTCCGGGCCTCATGAAATTCAGTTCTACAAATACCTACGAAACGGCATCAACTCGGAAAAGAAAACAAGTCTTTCACTCAGCTGCTCCCTCATCGGAATCCCGTCAAATTCAGTTGCACAACCAGTGCATAGGTGCATCAGGCACACTTACCACCTTACATTTTACCTGACTATAAGAATATATATGGTAAATGTACCTCAGATTTCATGTTACCTTATATACTTAACCAACTACCATCAGACATTTTAATCAAAATACAGGGAACAGAGAATCCAAAAGCATGTAAAAAAATGCTAAAAAAACATTATATAGACTCTCATAACACCAGCACTGAGGAATAAAACTGGTATGGATAAATGTGATAGATAGCAAACTAATAAACTAATATTAATTAGATATTTCTTACAAATAAGCCTAATTGAGGCTTCAGTAAGAACTAAAGAGTATATAAATGTAGTAGATTAAGTTTATAATTTTGAATAAAAAAAAGTAAAAAAAAAAAAAAAGATGAAATCTCTAAACAGCCAATACAAAATAAAATAAATATTTTGTTATTCAATATAAATTCATGTAAAATGTTATCAAAAGTAAATAGTTTTACTAAATGAAACGTTTCTATATCATATCCAAGAAGAAATAATCAATTAATTCACAAGAAGGATTTAATTTGTTTAGTCGAGTAAGAATCCATTTGCCGAGAATTAAAAACAAACCTGTATAACCCGGTCAATTTAAGAATGCGTCGAGTCCATACATACACCTCGCTTCAAGGTGCCAACGTTAATTAGGTTTCACAGGTATAGTGCCGTGAACCTGAAAGTGTGTGTGTGTGTGTGTGTGTGTGTGTGTGTGTGTGTGTGCGTGTGTGTGTGCGTGTGCGTGTGCATGTGCGTGTGCGTGTGCGTGTGCGTGTGCGTGTGCGTGTGCGTGTGCGTGTGCGTGTGCGTGTGCGTGTGCGTGTGCGTGTGCGTGTGCGCGTGCGTGCGTGCGTGCGTGCGTGCGTGCGTGCGTGCGTGCGTGCGTGTGTGTGTGTGTGTGTGTGTGTGTGTGTGTGTGTGTGTGTGTGTATGTGTGTGTGTGTGTGTGTATGTGTGTGTGTGTGTGTATGTGTGTGTGTCTGTATTTGGTTTCAACCCGTCACTAGTGATTGTATGCCCTAGATACAGAACTTCTTTACGAAGAAAATGAGATTTATCGAGCTGTACTTTGAGGTTCGTTTCTCGAAACCGGTCAAATACGGCTCTTAGCTTCTGTGAATGTTCCTGCAAGCTTTTCGAAAAGATAATAACATCGTCGAGGTATACTAGGCAATGTAAGCCTTGTAGACCCTTCAACACATTATTCATGGCCCTCTGGAATGTCGCTGGAGCTATTTTTTACTCGAATGGCATTCTATTAAACTCGAAATGACCAAAAGGGGTACTAAATCCAGTTTTCTCCCAATCTTCCTCCTGGACTTCTATCTGATGATATCCGCTTGCTAGATCTAATGTTGTGAAGTACATGCTTTTTCCTAACATGTCAAACAGGTCGTTAATATTGGGTAATGGGTACTTGTCATCTATCGTTATGTCGTTGATTCGTCTATAATCAACTACCATTCTCCATTTCTTTTCGCCTGCTGCATCCATCTTCTTGGGTACTAGGTGCACGGGGGCACTCCATGGAGAATGGGACTCACGTACGACATTATCTTTCAACATCTTATAGACATAGACATAGAAAAACTTTATTCAACATCACATTTTATACAAAAGGAACAGTGTACAAATTAGACTTAGGAATAGACAAACACACTCAAACAATATCGTACGAGGCATTTACATTTTGTGATGCCAAAAAGGGGCTAGACTCAGCATACTGTTGCAGTGAGTACCTACTGAGTACCTACACTGCAACGCTGATTTTCAGTCAGACCCTTACATATAATAAGTTTTAATTCTAATTAATATTGTCGGAAGGGAATGAATATCTTATTGGAATGTGAGTAATGATGTGTATATTTTAAATTATGTAATGACTGTGGTTTGGTTGTACTTGTATAAATATGTATGTTAAGTAAGCAAGTATATAAAAAATATGAAATAAAATAATAAACAATTTGAAATGACACGTATATAGTAAGCATCAAAGATACGAGGCCAAGACTCGACCGCCCAAGGGTAGAGTTTTTTGTATCTGGAGGAGGTGTCGTTTTAATTTTAATTTAAAACTGCTCGATTATCTTATTATCTTATCGACTTGTTTCTTTATTTCCGCTGTCTGACAAGGTGGTAATCTGTACGCTCTAATATGAATTGGGTCCTCATTTTTAGTGCGTATTTTATGTTTCACCTGATTCGTGAATGACAGAGGAATATCTTCACAATAGAATATATCTTTGTATTCTTTACAATTTTTTTCCATAACTGCTTTTTCTTCCTTGTTCATGTGTTCGAATCTAAGTTTCTGTAAATTATTAGTAAGTATCTTGTTTAACTTATCACTACTACTCTCATTAAAGTTGATATTTGTTTCTGCATATTCCTTTTTCCAACTTTCTACCGTAAATGGAGCTGTTACTATCATATTTTGCTCAGTATCAGTGGTATTCTGAATTACGGTATAAGCAAACCCGTTTGCACATGATACTAAAGCACAGGGCATTCTAATCCCATCAGCAAATTGTCTGTAGTCCAAAATTGCTTCTCCATTTAAGAGGTTTACTGGAACTTTTACTCTAAGTTCACAACGAGGAGGCACAACATATGTCTCTCTAACTGGTGGCGTATAAATGATCGGTATCTGCGTGTCCTTTGTGAATAATGTATGTGTTCTCATATCAATATTCGCTTGTAGCTGCTGCAGTAAGTCGCTACCTATTAGACCGTCATACCTGTCATCTACGCTATAAACATAAAACTTATGTTTATCATGGGTTCTAAAAACGTTCGGCAGAGTTATCTCTACAACTTCGCTATGTCTACTAGCCGCGTGAGTACTTTTGACCTCGAAACGTTCTCGTCGTTTAAAATTTTCAAAGTATCTGTTTGCTATTTCCGGGCTAATAAACGATCTCGTACTACCGGTATCTATCATAAATACGGACCTTAATTCCGGTATTCTAATGTGTGGTAGATTCAAACGTTTGTTATAATTTAATTTTATCTGTTCCCTAAACTGGAGGCTCTGATGAAAAAAATTTCTAAAGTTTCTTCACTCGGTTCGCCTAAGTACGGCCCTGGCTCTCCTTGCTGTGAGTCAGTGGTATAATTATTATCGGTGTAATTAATTCGTCGCGAACTTGCAGTGCGCATTGTAACATCCGTGTTGGAACCCGATGCCACTGGCGCTAGATTGTTTTGCCAGGTGCGCGGAGCATTGTCCGCTTGTTGCTGACGATGCATATGTGGGTTACCGACCTGCGGTCCCCGATAATTACCCGATTGATTACTGTTAAACGGTCTGGGATTTCTATATTGTCCCGAATTATTCGAAACATAAGGGGTGTGATTATACTGATTATAGTTTGAATTACTTGGTCCTTGAGGATGTGGTTGCCTTTGAGAAGTGTTTTGCCTGGGAGCACTGAAATAATAATTATTATTTACTGGGCCCAACCTCGGGTTTCTATTAGCTACTGGTGAGCTAATAAAATCAGTTGAAGACTGATAATTTTGGTCTTCTAAAACTATCTCCAATGCTTGTTCTAGGGTTGACACATTTCTCATACCTTGAATGACACATTTCTCATACCTTGAATGCGGTATGATCGTAAATAGCGCGTTTTGATAAACGCATGTGGGCGTTTGCGTTGGTTTCCGAAACCTTCGCCATTAGATCGTTCCTAGTTTGCTGTATCCTTTTAAAGAATTCCTCATAACTTTCACCCCGATTTACCCGTAAACTCTCTAGTTCTTTCGCGAGACAATCTTCCGTTCTACGGTCGCCAAAATGTAGACTCAGTAATTCCCTTAACTCATCCCATGATTCAATATGTTCCCGGGAACCTACTAGATCCGCGGCCTCACCTCCTAATCTACTAGTTATTTAATGGAACAAATACGTCATTTGTGCTAGATTGTTCTCTTCTCCATAATTAGTTAATATATACTCGCATTTCTTAATGAAAGTGCCTAACTTTCTAGGACTACCCGTAAACTCCGGGATGAACTTGATCATCTCCGCGGATACGTGCCTAATATTATCCATTTTTTTAGTATAAACGTAAAACAACAAGACGAATAAAATATTCCTATTAAAAAGCTGATTGCTGACCTACTTTAATATGCAGTGACGAGATTTGATCGACCTACACAATCGTGCCTACGTAGAAATTAATACACAAACACGTAAATATATTACAAGAGCGGACAATAGAGGAAAACTGTATACAGGAAGGTGAAAAGATTTACTCACAACTCCGTAGTTACTCCCATTTGCTCCTGTAGGTTGATTATTGCCTTCCACTGCGCCGTTGCCCGTTGGTACTTATTAAATTTGTTTGGTTCGATGTCCCGTTGAAACGTAAGATGGTCTAATGCAGTAGATCACCGACGGAACCCCTTTCCGGCTGCGCCAAATAAGTAACTGGTCCGAGACTTGTGGTTAAAAATAAATACTTTATTTAAAATAAACAGCGTTACGGCTTAATATCAAGACAATAATGAATTAAATTTAATGAATCGTTTCAGCCAATTTATCTCCCCTCGTGTCCTAAAGACCTTCTGCAAATTTTATACAGCCCGTCGCCCCCCTAGTAGAAGCACTCTAACCAAATGGCTGCTGCAACACGACTACAGTGAGACTGAACTGCTCTTAACTGTTCTCTGTTAACAACAACAATTTACAAGAATTTAAAGCTATATTATATTATTAATCTCACCAGTATTCAATTGTTTATTTACTTATTAATACCTTCACTTCAAATTACTCATGATCACACACGCACTATCAGACTCTCACACACACTCACGCTCACACATTACACTGACAGAACTAAAATTATTGTAGCTTTGTAATTTGTAAAACATCTATTCTATACTTGTCTGTTATTTAATATCGTATGCTTGATGTTCTACTGGGTCCCGTAACACAGGGAATCCTAGCTCGGGACCCAATGACTATGTATCCTAGTGTATCATGTTTTTGTCGAATAAATATTTCTATTTCTATTTCTAATAGCTATCTTATATACTAAATATATGCTTATTCAGCAGACTCAGCAGTGACCTGCTTAGGCTTGCTGATAAATCTAAAAAGGGTGGGTTCACTACCCTTAACTCGTGCGGCATTTGTCAAAAGCTTTGTAATTCGCCGATCTAATCCTAATAGATATCGAAAATTCAGGAGTATAACCGGCCCCTGTGCATGGCCTTCGTCGATTACGAGAAGGCTTTCGACAGTGTCGAGCACTGGGCAGTGTTTGACTCTCTCCATCGCTGTTCAATCGATGCTCGCTACGTGGATGTGCTTCGGGAGCTGTACAGCTCGGCAACAATGCAAGTTCGGCTTCATAAACTGAGCGCCCCAATTTCAATCCAGAGGGGAGTGCGACAAGGGGATACCATTTCACCCAAGCTTTTTACGGCTGTTAGAGGACATCATAAAAACGCTTGCATGGGACAGGACCGGTATTGATATCAATGGTGTGTTCTTGTCGCACCTGAGATTCGCCAACGACATTGTTTTGTTTGCCGAGACCCTGGATGAGCTCCAAAATGTCAAATCATAATCCAAGACCTTTACCATGCTTCCTTGCAGGTAGGTCTCAGGATGAATATGTCCAAGACTAAGGTTATGGCGAGCATTTCCAGTGACTCGAATTCAGCAATAACAGTTGGAAACGAGTCACTGGAGATGGTTGAGCGGTACGTTTACCTTGGTCATACTATATCCTTTGACAAGGAACATCAAAACAAAGAGATCTCCAGGAGAATTCAGCTGGGTTGGGCGGCATTCAACAAGTTAGATGACATCCTCAAATCCGTTGACGTTCCACAATGCCTGAAGACTCGTCTCTATAATCAGTGTGTCCTGCCCACAATGACGTATGGTGCTGAGACATGGACGCTCACAAAGGAGACTGTGCATAAAGTACGGGTAGCACGGAGAGCCATGGAGCGCGCCATGCTCGGCATTAAGCTACAAGACCGAGTGAGGAATATTGAGATCCGACGTCGCACTAAGGTGCGTGACGTCGGCGAAGTCATAACCAAACTCAAATGGAGTTGGGCAGGACATATTGCCAGGCAGCGTGACGGTAGGTGGACCAAAACGTTAACGGATTGGTGGCCAATTGCAGGAAAAAGAAGCGTTGGTCGTCCACCAGCTCGATGGGTTGATGACATAAAAAAGACCGCGGGTCATTTCTGGATGAGACTAGCACGGGACCGGGATAAGTGGCGTACGCGAAAAGAGGCTTATGCTCAGCAGTGGGCGATTACAGGCTGAAAATGATGATGATCGAAAATTCAAATTCAAATAGAAAATTACATAAGGTGTTTGTTGCATTGAGTTTGGTATATTTTTGTTTAGTACCTACCTACTGCAGCAAAACTACGGTGTAGAAAATAAACACACACTTGCAAATACAACACGATAGTAAATTATTTCATTTTTCTAAACAGAACTTGCTTAAAAGAAACATTGTAGGATTTAACACTGCAAATACAACACGATAGTAATTTATTTCATTTTTCTAAACAGAACTTGCTTAAAAGAAACATTGTAGGATTTAACACTCAGTATTGACCAGAGAATATTCATGGGATTTCCCCCCCTCGTTAGTGGCCTACGATAAAACCCTTAAAACGCTAAACAGGTCAAAGGAAAACAATTACCTCGTCGTACGGCTAGATGTGACGTAAAACATTAAGAGTTGGACACATACAGTAACCTATATGCAATTATAGGTAGGGATTTCAAGCCGCCAATACGCTTGGTCGTAGACCGCGAACACGGAACGCCACGAAGATTAGGCACACAGGTTTTTAAATAGATGTAAAGGATGAGTTCATGAGGAATGCGTGGTATGGATGACGGGTGAATGAACCAGGACGATGAAAAAACCTAGGGCATATAACTAAAATATATAGACGGTGGCGAGCAAAATGCCTTTCTAAATTTTGGGGAAAATGGTAAGTCCGGAAAATTATTCACTGGCGGGATACGGAAGCAGAGCGCGTTAGCGGGTTGCGACCCTACGTCGCTAAGCCTAGATGCAGAAGGTCCAATAAAGGCAAAACCTAAATGCTACGGTATACCAATCCGACTGAGAAGTTCCTCCACCGACGCCTCCCGAAGTATAGACCACCGGATGCCTGCGTGGCAGGTTACACCAGGATGACCGCAACAGGATAACCGGCACGTGTTTCTCAACAGAACAGGCCTGCGTCGCCCGTAGGGAGCCTTGCGGGACGGTCGCGTATAACCGCTAGTGATTGGCCAGCAGCTTCTCCTAGCGCCCGTAACTGGCGGCTACCAACAAAATAAGCTAATTAGCATCACACGACGAAAAACTATAGAATCCGGTAAATTGACGGAACCAAACGTAAATACTCACCCGAACTCTCTTCAAGGTCCGGCCTTGTAATATAAAGCTTGGATTATCTAATCTACCATGCATCGGTGCTGCCTGCGTGGGTGCTCGGATGGTGCCTGCGCCTTTCTCTGGAGACACGCTTTGCTGCACACGGCACTGGTCATCTAGCAGTTGCAGCAGCTGCTGTACTGTGGGCAGGACCTCCGGATTGCTGCCGTACCGCTCCTCAAAGAGCGTACGGATCCGCACTGGCAGTTTCTGTAACACCAGATATAGCACAATATATGACCAGTCCTTGACAGGCTGACCGAGTTTTTCCAGTGCCTGAATGGACTCCGTCAGCGGATCATAAAAATCTGACCTCAACCTTACAGAATCTTGAACAATGGTCAAATTGACAATGCGGCTCAGGTACCTATCCCTGAGTAATCCGACTGCCACTGAATAGCTTGATCCATCAATTGGCAACTGTCTTACTATTGACAGGGCATCCCCATGCAGCGACGCTCTCAAATAATAATGTTTCTCGGCATCCGTGATGTCTCGAGAATTGACTAACGAATCGAACAGGTCCCAGAAGGATAGCCACTCCGCTGGCCGACCTGTGAATGTAGGAATCTGAATAGCAGGTAATTTAGCCGTTACCTGTGAGGTGGGTAGCCTGGCAGGGCCCGCTGCGGTCTCCGGCTGCTCATCCAGACGTACCATACACTTGGTGACCTCGCTGAACTGCGTCCGGCACCGTCCCATCTCCTCAGTGATGTCATCAATCCCGGCTCCCAGGATCGTCTCGTAAGCTGCCACAAACTGAGGGTAAAACATATGAAAGTGCCGCCAGGCCACTGACGCAGACATACCCTGCAAAGCATCTGATACCGTTCCAAACACGTCAGTCAGTATTTGATACTTTGATGTGAATTGAATCTTAGCCTTTCGCAATTGAGCTGCCATGATAATTGGTACACTTTCACAATATTCAATCCACCTACCAACTTGTAAACAATACCTACTTGCAGTTATGCACCCCTATACATTGACATCAATGTGAATAGCTACTTATAACTATTGACAGATGTAAACAGTGCTAATACCTTGATTGCTATGACTGACAATAACTGAATATGATACAATAACTAACACTTGCGTTATTTCCTTGAATAATACGAGTCGTTAACTGAATGTAAACAAGAAATGATCACCATCTGTTTTCAATAAAATACGTCGCTGCACGCCCCGTTTTATATTTGAATTGATGTTTCAAATAGTTTAGAGCACTAATTCCGCGAATTCTGATGCAAATTTTTACAAAACCACTCGTAAATAACAGATACTTGTGACGTTTGAATGACGTGAACGAATGACAGAGTTGCGGTGACGTAAATGTGACAGTTTGTAATAGACAACTTGTGAAAACTTATAGATTCACTAAACTAAAATGTCTGACCACTATCTCCGGTGAGTGTCGAAATAACACGTGGCCTGTTGTCTGTTGTACTCACGTTGTCTGACCAAGATGGCTGCCGATGAATTTATGACTCAATTTATGAATGTTCACTTATTTAGTATAAACCTTATTTTTAGGAGACATAATTTAAAACAAAACAAAATAAAAATTACTGCAACTCACCGTGCCGGCGTTTTGACACCGGATTCACAAATTGGATGCGCTGATGGTCCTGGGTGGTTGGATATCCGGTAATTCATTAATACTCGGATGTTTTTTAATATTATTTATTTTATATATACTACCTACATGTACACATGACAGTTATCCAAGACCAAGAGAACAGGGGAAAAATAAGAGGCAGCGTTTAGTTACCACAGCTCTTCCCCGGCATATAGAAATTTGCTTATCTACTAAGAAGTAACTTAATTAATATTTGTACCGTAATACAGATATGATATTAGTAATACAATTGTATTTTAATATTTGTAGTACTGTACGATATTCCTACTGCTTCAAACGACTCACCGCTACTGTGCCCATCCGCCGCCTAGGGTCCCAAGGGCTAGGCTGAAGGTCCAGGGGTTGTCGTCCAGCGAAATATGACGCACACGGGTTCCAAGGTCACTGGTAAGCGCACTCTTCCAAGGGGAAAGGTCCTCAACGCACACACGAATAATATGGAGAAAAATGTTGTTCTCGCGGCGCCGCTAATTACCGAACTGATCTAGAGGTCGTGCGTGTCATTGCACACACGTTTATATTCGCTTCCGGCAGGTGGCGCTGTTAGCGCGCTAGTGTTCCCATCCCGGAGGGATGACGGCTTCAAGACAAGAAGCAGCAAATCGCTAGAAGCTCGTAGGGATACCATACATAGTAAGAAAACAAAATAAATTGACCTTTGAGATTGTGTCTTCGGTCATAGAAAGTATCGATATAAAAAATTATAATAAAAATAGTGTTCCTGTACGGAACATGCCGCTCACCTTAAAAGGACTAGGGTGCTTTTAACGAGAAAGTACACTAAAGCTAACATATTTTAAAACCTAACTTAAGTACTACGATTAAGTTGTAACGATTACAAATTATTCTAAGGGAAGCGGGCAAATCTTAACGACAGGGCGTTTAAAAAACGAGTTCCCTGATTTTAAAGTTACTACCCGAGTAACGTTATCTGAGCCAGGATGAAGAGCATGAATGCGCGCGAGCCGCCACTGCAGAGGCGGTAGCTGCTCGTCACACACAACGACGACGGCGCCCTCGCGCACGGGGGAGCCGCGGCTCTGAAGCCACTTCTGGCTTTGCTGGAGCTCGTGAAGGTACTCCCGACTCCACCTCTTCCAGAAATGCTGAGTACATTGTTGTACCCAACGCCAGCAACTAAGGCGACTTGGATTTTCATCCGTTAAGGGAACGTCTGGAAGGGCCGTTAACGGCTCTCCCACGAGAAAGTGAGCTGGGGATAAAGGGAGGGGATCCGCAGAATCCGCGCTCATTAAACACAGAGGCCGTGAATTAAGTACGGCTTCGATCTGGCATAGCAGCGTATGCATCTCATCGTATGATTGAGTACGCGTGCCAACCACCCGATGTAAATGATGTTTAAAACTCTTTACACCAGACTCGAATAGACCACCAAAGTGGCTCGCATAGGGAGGCTGAAATCTCCAGGTTATGCCCTGTTGAAGGGTTTGTTTATGTAATTCGTTTTGTACGACATCGTTGCGCAAAAATGTGTATAATTCCTTTAGGTAATTACTACAACCGACGAAATTTCGGCCGCAGTCTGAATAAATGTCAGTACATAAACCTCGACGGGATGTGAACCGTCGTAGGGCCGCGAGGAACGCTTCAGTGGTAAGGTCTGAAACGATTTCGAGATGAATTGCCTTTACGCTCATACATACAAATACGGCGACGTAACATTTAACTATTTTAGCATTGCGCACATTGTTCGCGCGCACGTAAAAGTGACCGGCATAGTCGATCGCAGTCTTAACAAAGCATCGCGCAGGCCGGAGGCGCGGCGCGGGCAGCGGGCCCATGCGCGGCTGCAGGCGAGCGGGCCGGGCGCGGAAGCACGGCACGCAGCGGTGCACGCGCTGACGGACGATGTCTCGGCTCGACAGAATCCAAAACCGCTGTCGCAGCAAATATTGCACCGATTGAGCTCCGGCGTGCAAATGACTCACGTGAGCATCGTCGATAATGAGATCAGTTAAAGGATGTTTCTTAGGGAGAATTAATTGGTGTTTCGATTCGAACGGTAAGAGCGACTTATGAATTCTCCCGCCGACTCTTAAAAAGTTGTATTTATCCATGAAAGGCGTGAGACGCTGTAAGCAATGTGAGGCTAATTTACCTCGTGAAATATTTTTTATATCGTCCGCGAAAACGGAATGTTGAACGATGTAAATAAGTCTCGTCAATGCGAAATTATGTTCGGGCACAGTAATATAGTTTGGAAACGACACTATAGCCCTTTTTGAAAGTTTGTAGAATCGGAAAACGTATGACGTAACTCGAACAAGTTTACCTAATGTCGAATATCGTGAAATAATTTCTACATCCTGTACTTGATCAGTAGTAGACGCGTTCGATAAAAGCGGTATGATCGTGCGTTTTTCTTCGTCCGTTGTAGGAATATGTTTTGAAACGGGCCAGGCGTCTTGGTCCTTTTTGAGCCAAGCAGGTCCGTGAAACCACATGTCGTGCTGTAGAAAGGCAGAGGGAAGCATGCCTCGCGAGGCCGAGTCGGCCGGATTATCAGCCGAAGCCAGCACTCGGCGGGCACTATGGATAAAATCTCGCTAGTTCGGTTTGATACGAACGTTTTCCACTCGTGCGGCGGCGAACGGAGCCATGCTAGCACGATAGCAGAGTCAGACCACGCATAAATCTGGTCGCGATCTATGCGGCCCTCATACGTTTGCATAACCTTGTCTATAAGGCGGGATAAAAGTGTCGAGGCCAAAAGCTCGAGACGAGGTACAGTCAGACGCACACGTAAAGGTGCAACGCGGGTTTTCGCAATGACGAGATGTGTGGTGACGTCACCATCTCCATCTGTCAGACATATGTAAACGCATGCGGCAAAACTGCGTTCCGAGGCATCTCCGTACCCATGAATTTGAATGGAATGCGAAGGTGTGAAAATATGACGAGGAAAAGACGCTTTGGATAAGAGTGGTAACTCGTTTGTAAAGGCCGTCCACGCGTTAACAATGTCGGCCGGCGGGGCCGAATCCCAATCCACCTTAGCTATCCATAACAATTGTATTAAATACTTCCCGTACAACGTGACAGGCGATAAGAGACCTAACGGGTCGTACCATTTGGCTATCTCGGAGAGAATAACCCTTTTTGTGCATATAGCCGAAGTTACTTGCACCTTGAAATTAAATGTATCGGAACTAGGGTTCCACTGGAGGCCGAGGACCTTAGTCCTTTTATCGCTCTCCATTTCTGCGAACGGAACATTCTCCGGCCGCTCACCATGAGAACCTGGTGGCAGCACCGCAGCGAGTATCGCTTGCGAGTTGCTGTGCCACTTGCGGAGTTCGAATCCGGCGGTAAGACAAATATCGATCAGCTCCTGTTGTAAAGCTAGGGCTTTCGACTCCGTGCTTTCACCTGATACCACGTCATCAACAAATACCGAGTCTAACAGAACTGGCGAAGCAAGCTTAAAACGTGTTGCCTCGTCACGGGCTAATTGTTGAATTGTGCGCAACGCGAGAAAAGGCGAGGCGTTAATACCGAATACGACGGAACGCAGACGATAATCACGTAAAGGTTCCTCCGGTGATTTGCGCCAAACAATCCGTTGATAATCGCGGTCACATTCTCTGACTAATATGTTGCGATACATTTGTTTAATGTCTGCTGTAAACGCGATGGAATTTACGCGGAATTTTAAAAGCACGTCAACGATGTCTTGATGAAGTTTCGGACCCGTTAATAAAATATCGTTCAGTGAGTATCCACTGGATGATTTGCATCCAGCGTCGAACACGACCCTGGTACGTGTTGTCTCACTCGATTCCTTAACCACGGCATGGTGAGGAATCCAGTACTTCGGACTTGGCGTGTCGCACTCCACGGCCTCCATGTGATTTAAATCAAGATACTCTTGAAGACACGCATGATAATCAGCTTTTAATTGTGGATTACGCTCAAGTCGGTACTCAAGTTTTCTAAATCGTGCGATTGCGATCTGTCGCGATTCACCGAGAGGGGGCGCGGCGGGCTTGAACGGAAGCGCGACGACGTATCGCCCGGTCTCGTTTCGGGTATGCGTCTTTTGGAAAAAGGATTCGCAAATCTTTTCATCAGGAGTGTAAATGCGTTTTTCAGGAAGCGACTCCAGCTCCCAGAACCTCTGTAAATTGTCATTGTCGAATGAGCTAAAACAGGCCTGGAGTGCAGTCGGCGTCGGATTATTAACGGCAACCCTACCCAATAACAAGTACCCGAATATACTATTCATAGCAATAGGCGAACCCGGCGTACCTGTTATTACGTTATTTAATAAAATTTGGGATAGTATATCCGCTCCTAACAACATTTCCACCGGCTGGGGAGTACCAAAATCTGGATCCGCCAGAGTTAAATTATTTAAATGTGTCCACCCCGTTTGAGACAATGGTACACTCGGCAAACGCATCGTTAAGTTAGGTAAAACTAAAGCCTCTACGAGTATCGCAGGATTCTGTTTACCCCTAGGTGTAATGAAACACGAAACGACGCCTTTAGGTTGTACGGGTTCCGTATCACCAATTCCGAACACCGGAATATTCGCGTGATTACGTTGTAATTGTAATCGTTGTGCGCAGGCCTCGCTCATAAACGTCGCTTGACTACCCGTGTCAACCAGGCACCGTACAGTTGACAGCTTCGAACCACCTAAACAAACGTCTACCAGTGCAGTTGACAATAAAATAGTGTCCGCTCGAGCGCTAGATGCTCTAATCGGCGCGCGGGCCGCACAATTCCCCAGCAAAACTTCGCTAATTGCCATCGGATCCGCGACCATATCGGCGTTGCACTTCTCCGTAGGAGAGAATGAGACCGAGCGCGCGCGCTCCTCCGTAGGAGGGAGCGAGACGGCCGTAGATTGCACGGCTGCACTTAACTCCGCCGGCATTGACGGGGAATAATAATGAATTAACGTATGATGCCTCTTATGACATGTCCGACATACAAAATTTGACTTACAACTTCTAACGTCGTGTCCAATATTCAAACAGTTGTAACAAATGTTTCTCTTTTGTACTAACGAATACCTATCGCGTGGTGACAAGTTTAAAAACTTCGAACATTTTGTCAACGAATGTTGAGCTTCACAACACACGCAATTAGGTTTGATTTTGTTTGAACCTTGGTCACTCATCTGACTCTCAGCTGAGCCCGCCGCGGGAGTGACGTTAGCAACAAACGACCGTTTGGCGGGTGACGACGGCGCGGCGCCCGAGCTGCTCGCGCGGTTCCAATATTTTCCGCGACTGCTACCCACATCTGAATTTATGCTTTTAGCGGACTGCCCGCGAACAGAAACAATTATTTCTTCCGCGGAAATTTCCCGTTCGAGAAATGAAATGAATGTGTCTACATCCGGAATGTCGAACGTTTTTGTTATTGACCGTTCGAATAACCGGCGAGTAGTATGAGGAATTTTACGTAGTAAAATATTTAGAAGTATGAAACTCCACTGTTTCACGGGAAACTCCATAACCTCGAGTGCTTTAATGTTTTCTTGATAGATATTAAGTAAATTTCGCATACTCTGAGTGGATTTATCGCAGCAGGACTCGATATCTAGAATTTTGTCGAGATGTTTTGATGCGATAACTCTTTTGTTGTCATAGCGGGACACTAAAATATCTAACGCGATTGGGTAATTATCGTCAGTTATTGGGATCGATTTTATGAGGTTATGCGGTTCGTTTTTTACCGTGAGAAGTAAATACCTAAACTTTTCGGCGTCAGTATAGGCGTTGTTGGCGTGTACAAGCGAACGAAATAAATCATAAAATGACGGCCAATCAGTTTGTTCACCACTGAAAGTGGGTAAAGGTAGTGTGGGAAGTTTCTTAAACATCTCCGGCTGTGCAGCCACGAAAGGCACAGAAGGACGGCTCATGCGCCTATACTCTTCTTCCTCCTTCTTTAAATTCGATAAATGCGTTACTATTGCATAATACAAATCGTTAAAATCGTTACGGATCTTAATCTGTTCCTCTTTGTTAAAACATTTTAATTTTATGAACGTTTTTTCAATTCTAGTCTGGACTTTAGTGAACTTTCTCTGATAAGAAACTAAATCAGTAGTTCGCGAGCGAAACTGTTCTTGATCAGTTGCTGCAAACTGAATGGTGCGTTTGAGGTCATCGAGGATGAGTTCTCTTTCAAAAATATCTTGTTCGCACGGATTATCGCCGTCGGACATTTTGTTTTGCAAAGATGGCGATTCCCCGCCCGTACTTTGCAAAGCTGCCGGATCCGGCATGCTTAGGTATTTCAACTTAATGTGACGAGACAAGAAGACACAACTTGGAAGGTACAATCCGGATCGAACGGATCAAATTATATATATGTACGATATTCCTACTGCTTCAAACGACTCACCGCTACTGTGCCCATCCGCCGCCTAGGGTCCCAAGGGCTAGGCTGAAGGTCCAGGGGTTGTCGTCCAGCGAAATATGACGCACACGGGTTCCAAGGTCACTGGTAAGCGCACTCTTCCAAGGGGAAAGGTCCTCAACGCACACACGAATAATATGGAGAAAAATGTTGTTCTCGCGGCGCCGCTAATTACCGAACTGATCTAGAGGTCGTGCGTGTCATTGCACACACGTTTATATTCGCTTCCGGCAGGTGGCGCTGTTAGCGCGCTGGTGTTCCCATCCCGGAGGGATGACGGCTTCAAGACAAGAAGCAGCAAATCGCTAGAAGCTCGTAGGGATACCATACATAGTAAGAAAACAAAATAAATTGACCTTTGAGATTGTGTCTTCGGTCATAGAAAGTATCGATATAAAAAATTATAATAAAAATAGTGTTCCTGTACGGAACAAGTACTATTTTCTAATGGGCAACATTTTATTAGCATGCCGCTTAATTGTTCTTCCCTCTATAATTACCTAATGTGACCCCAGGTGTCAGATAGTCCTTGATCTCCCCTTCAATCCACTTTATTTTTTTATCTCTGTAATCTCTGACCATGACCTTCATCCCTGGTTCAAAAGATACATTTCGACTTCCCTTACTGATTTCTACAAGCTTCTCATTATTAATTTGTAACCTTGAACTTATAGGCTGTGGTCTAAGTAAAGAAAATCTTGTCCTCAATTCTCGTTGGTACTTTAACTTTGTGGGGCTGACACCAGTTGTCCTATTTACACTTGTACGATAATCACACAAAAATAAATTTACGGCATTTTCTAGCGGTTTGCCACTAGCCATTATTTTTTTTACATGACTTTTAAAAGTCTGAACAAAGCGCTCGGCTGCCCCATTTGTAGCTGGATAATACGGTGGAGTATAGCTTACTTTGATATTCTTGCTGTAACAATAGTTTTTAAACTCGGCACTTGTCCACGTTCTTCCATTATCCACCACCAAATGGAGCGGGTACACATACCGGGCATACAATGACTCGAAAATCTTAACAGTGCTAGTGGCCGTTATATTTGTCATAGCGTAGGCCTCTGGCCACTTTGAGTAGCTGTCTACCACCACTAAAAACATTTTTCCACAGAAAGGTCCAAGGAAATCCGCATGTAAGCGCTCCCACACCGACTGCGCTGAGGGCCAAGGTGTCAGCGGCACTTTTTCTGGGGCCTTTCTGTTTTCTAAACAAATTGTACACGCATTTGTTATATCGGTTATATCCTTATCTATTGTTGTCCACCAGAAATATGATCTAGCAATTTGTTTCATTCTATTTATTCCAAAATGGCTAGCATGTAACTCATTCATTACTAGCTTGTGAAGGCTTGTCGGTATTATTACCCGTGTTCCCCATAACAGACAACCCTGATCAATACTCAATTCATTTTTCCTGTCATAATAGTGTTTTAATTCTTGATCTAAAATTTCCTTATCAGGCCATCCGTCAGTACAATATCTCATTACCGTGGACAAAGTTGTGCATTTTTTTGTTTCGATTTCAATAGTTTTCCAGTTAACGTTCTCAAAATTTGACAATGACAAGAAATTCAGCACACTTAACTCACTACTATCCAACAATGGATGACTGAAATGGCTGTTATCTTATATAGGATTCCGTGACAGAAAATCTGCAGGGTTCCTATCAGTTTTTATATGGTTAATGGTGTAGGTGAAAGCTGACAAAAATATAGCCCAGTGTTGTAACCTTTTGCAAGCCATTTTTGGGATACCCTTTTTTGGGCCAAGTATACTTACTAAAGCCGCATTGTCTGTTTGCAAATCGAATGTTCGTCCAAACAAATATTCGTAAAATTTTGTTACCCCAAAAATGATTGCATAAGTCTATCTCAATTGTTGGATATTTTATTTGAGCATCATTTAACTTTTTGCTCGCATAGGCTACTGGTTTCACTACACCACTTTCGGTCCTCACTGAAAGTACAGCGGCTACACCATAGTCGGAAGCATCACAGCTTAATATTACAGGTAACGCGTTGCTGTAATGAGATAAGGTGACTGTTTTTGTTAAAGCTTCTTTAATTTTTACAAAAGATTTGTCACAATCCTGAGTCCAGCAAAACTTGTCATTCTTTAAACAATCATACAAAGGTTGCAAGATTGTGGCTATATCTTTTAGGAACCTATTATAATAATTTACTTTCCCCAAAAAGGAACGTAACATTTTTATGGATTCTGGCCGGGGTGTCATCAATAAGGGCTCAATATTTTTTGTAACTACGCTAATGCCTTCACTTGATACATTATATCCGAATACAGTAAGCTGTTGTTCAAAGAATTTACATTTTGATATATTCAATTTTAGCTCTGCCTCAGTGAGTCGCTGCAATACTGATTTTAGTCTTATATAAGCTTCCTCTATTGTTTTTCCTGCAATAAAAACATTGTCAATATAAACTTTGACGCCCTCCAGACCCGACAGAAGTTGGACAATCAGTCTCTGAAAAGAGCCAGGCCCTGTACTGACTCCGAAAGGTAAATATAAGTATTTGTATATACCCTTTTCTGTTACTATCGTAGTTAAATTTTGTGATTCTACGTCTAGGGGTGCCTGTAGGTATGCCTCTTTTAAATCCAACTCACAAAAATATTTATTTCCTTCAAAATTTGACAATATGTCATTTATTGTTGGGAGTGGAAAATGGTCAATTTCTAGGTTGGGGTTTAAAGTTACTTTGTAGTCCCCGCAGAGTCGTACTGAGCCATCACTTTTCAACACAGGGACCACTGGTGTGCCCCATTCACTAAACTCTACAGGAGCAATACGGCCATTGTCAAGTAGCCTATTTATTTCAGATTCTACCTTAGTGACAGTACGATAAGTGACAGGATAGAGCATCCGTCCCTGGCTGACACCGTTCGATAGAACGAGACGATGCGCTTATCCTGTCACTTGTCGCGTGATAGCGCCATCCATGCTACGGGGCCTGTACTACATTAATTACGTTAAAATGGGAAGCGGACACCCGTTGGTAATGACATTTTAGCCTTTTGACCGAAATAACTTTCATATAACTTTATATATATAAAAAAATAAAAGATGCATCCCCTATTCATTTTTAATTTACTACAACTTCCTTTTACACACGGTAAAAATCTAACTTCATTTAGATGGTTTTATTGGGCCGGACAACCGACTTACACGAAATGAAATAATTACCGATTAACTAATAATAAATCTGAATATGATTAGAGCTAAAAAAAACAAATAACAAATAGGTCTATACTGTGTGGGTTTTCATTTATTTTATGACTGAATCCTAATTGTTTGATTTATATTACGAGTGAGTATGATTATAGAACAGTATACGAAAATATAATGGGGGCAGACCACTTTTAACCAGAGAACATCTGAATAAGTGGACACATAAGGTCTGTTATGCAGACATTAGACGAGGAGCCGCTGTGCAAGCAGACTTTATTCAGAATGAGCGTCGCCATAATGAATAACATAACCTATTAAATGATGAGAAATTTTATACTCGAAAACTCAATTATGATAACGAAATCGGTATAATATTCTTGTAAAAAGTATTACAAGATTACTTTTGAACCCTCAAATGGTATAAGAACATGAAAAATATTTCACTCGTAAAAACAAACCAACGACGAAATGTTGTTTATTTCTCAAAAACCTGGCTTATCAGGTAGCGCGTAAAAATTTTGCACGAAATGTATATATGAATACACGGTAAAGTTGCATGCGCACCTACAATTTATTATTTCAAGCACAAATTAAGCGTAAAACTATTTACTTACCGCTGACATTAAAATTTGCATGGCCATTTATTTTCTGCTGCTTGTCACTCACCAAAACAACGCGGCACTTTTAATTTATTTTTTGTGTTCGATTTATTGTCAACTTCAAATTTAATTTGAATAAATTCTTGATAAATGTTCTGAAATAAGCTTAAAGCTGTGTATCATCTGAATATCTGAGCTTTGAAGGACTAAGCATATAGTTCATTCATCATTCATTCATCTTCTGGATAACAGAGCTGTAATACTTGAATAAAAGAACAAAATGCTTTAATGCAGAAGATACTCAGCTTGTCGTACAATTATTCAAAACTTATTCATGTGTTATATTGCTATTACTCAGCTATTAGCGGTATAATTTTGTGCCCAAATTGCTTGAGTAACGTCTGAGTAAGCGCCAAATCAGCTAATTACGGTAGTCTTATTCAGCAATTCGTTTCTGTGACTGCTATTATAAAAAACCTACTCAGAAGGTTTGTGCTGGCTGGGGTATGCACACGATGCGCGCGCGGCGGGGCCGGTGCGGCTCCGGCTCTCGGCTCGCCCACCGACGCGAAGTATTCATTCAACGAGTTTGCTACTTGTTGAGGTGACGTAATGACCTCGTCAGCTGTTTTCAATGTAATATTTTTGTACTCGCAATCTTTTTGTTTTTTCGTTATATTGTTTATAATAGACCACATGGATTTAATTTTATTATTAGATTTACTCATTTTATTGGCGTAATTATTTTTTTTCGATATTTTGACACAGCGTTTTAGGGTCTTCTCGTAAGTTTTGTAATGCTTACGAATGATATCGTTATTTGTTATGTTTACCATAATTTTAAGTTGCCTTTTATGTTTACATGATTTTCTTAATCCCTTAGTCAGCCAGGATTTTTGACAACTCAATGGCCTTAATTTTAAGCGTCTTTGCGGTATGTGCTTATTTAGTATTTTTTGTAATATATTACTAAATGTATTATAATTAATATTTATGTTATTTATGTCAGAAAGTATTTTATTCCAATTAATATCTTGCAAAGCTAGTCTAAAGGATGTCATATTTTTATCATTAAATATTCGTTTAGTTACGTAGCAGCCGTTTTGATTTTGATAGATATGCGACGTTTGTGTTTTAGTAGTATATAAGATACATTTATGGTCCGATAAGCCGTGGTCCGTCACGTCGACTGTGTATTCCTGATTGTTTGTAAATATAAGGTCTATACAAGTACTAGAATTATTGACTTCTCGTGTAGATTCGTTCACAATTTGTACCAAATTATAACTTAACATTATATCTACAAGTTTTTTGCTGACAACGTCTTTTGAGAACATGTTTATATTGAAATCACCGACGATCAGTATATTTTTCTTTTGCTCTAATTGTTTTATACTAAGTAATATTTTATCTAAACAATTAAAGAAGATGTCTATGTTTCGGTTCGGTCTGTAGATATTTATTAAAATCATATTTTGTTCGGGGATTTCTATTCCGCAGCATTCAACGATACATTCCTGTGACATAGTCGCAATATCCGATCGTTCAACGTATTCAATATGTTTATGTGTAAGTATCGCCACGCCGCCTCCCTGGTGTAGTTCACGATAGTATGCTGCCGCGAAATTGTAGTCGTCGATGGTTATGTAATCCTTCTGGTTAGCTGAGATCCAAGTTTCTGAGACGCAAATGACTGGGATTTTTTTTTCTTGCACAAATGATTCCAAGATATAGGTCTTATTTCCGTCTCCAAATTCCGTAATCCTGCAGTTAAAGGAGCGACGGTGCTCTCAAGCATGGCCTTAATCTCCTCAATACTAGCCATTCTAATTGGTGATTCTATTTCTTCACTATCTACCTCAATTGGTTCTGATTCTATAACAGGTTGAGCTGAAGTAGAAGCTATTGGCTCGTACTCCACTGAAGGACTTATAACAGGTTGAGCTGAAGTAGAAGCTATTGGTTCGTACTCCACTGAAGGACTTAAATAAGGGTAATTTACTGGTTCAACAAATCTTCTTTTAGTTATCCTTTGAGGAGCAGTTTTATATTGATCTATCTGTAAATTTATTAATCTTAATTCCTCCTTAAGATCAGAGGCGTCAATGTCCTCTTTATTTCTCTGAGTGATGGTTTTTACTATATTACGTCTAGTTTTGAGTAATTCCAATCGCCTACTTTTATCTGATCGATCAGATGATGAAGAATTACTACGAGAATCCTTTTCTACTGATCGTTTACGACTAGCAGATCTACCTCTTCTGAAATTATCCAGCTTGACCAGCCAAATTCGTTAAGATAACTTTAAATCGCTCCAAACAGTGATATTTACTTACAGGATCTTCACACTGAGAAGCAGTATGTAAATGATGAATTAAATCTAAATAATATTCAGTATTAAGTGCAGAAGTATCGTTAATATTATATAAATACTCAAAAATTACAACCCTATCTCTTTTACAAAAGATGTCTAACTCTGATAAGAATATCAAATCTCTATTTTCCATGTCACATATAACCTAAAGCACTATTTCCCGATTCATCGAGTGCTTATAATTTGGAAGTACTTGGATCTAAACATAATAAATCTGTTGGTAATGTATAATATAATGATGCAATATCTAACGGATTTGTGATGAGAGCACGTAATGATGCAAACAAATAAGTAACATCCACCATTTTATTATACCTTTCGTGTATAGCTACATTCATCATAGGCACAATCATCCAATTGTCGTACACGGTAGTTAAATCTTCTAAAGAAGTACGATACTCTTCAGCATGTAAAAAATTTGCTAGATCAGATCTTCCTAACTTAACTAATAATTTAACGGGATCAGGAAATATATGCCAATTCTGTCCATCATGAACAAAGTATTTTGAGCAAAAATATATTGATTTTGTGTATTTAAAAAATTTTGATTCTAAATTCATTAAAGTGGCACACCATGAATTCATATCACGGAATTGATATTTAGTCAATAACCAACTATCATCACCGGCGAACATTCCAAAATACACATCATCCATATTGAACATTGTTGCGACAACTGCCATCAAAAACCGAGTGTTTTGACCAAATGTTGAAGCATCTCCTGATTTACGTTGATAATTGACCTTAAATCTGACTCCATTACTTGAATCTACTAAAATGGTGTGGGCGTGAGATTCGAACCACAAATTGACATAAAATTCCTCAACACCAAATTTCTTCATAAGCATACAATCATACACTAATGCAGCCAATCCCTGACTTTTATCATATTTGGAAATGTCTATTTCCAACATTGAAGCACCCTGTTTGATTAATTCCTCGAATACATTTGGTGGAATAACTTCATCCATTGATGCTGCAAATCCTTCATTAGTAGTGCGTGTAAAAATTTTAAATCTATCCTTAATAACTAAAGAAACACGTCTATCTATCTCACGGAATATAGGACAAAATATAGCATTTTGATATTTCTCTTGACATGCTATAGTTTGTAAAGCATTATTAACATAAGGAGCAGTTGTATCCAGTGTTGGTTTGACAGTTGATTTTATCATGAACTTATATTTATCCCATCTCCATTCAGATATATGATCATCTGGTCCTCGTATTTGATTCCTGACATTTTCAGGTTGATTTGCTAACCATTCTTGAATAATTTCTGCTGAAGGCACAATCTGTGAATTCTTAAACTCTTCGAACAACCACATTGAATCTGGATCAATGTAACTATTTATAAATTGATCTAATAACCGTTCTCCTAAGGCATTCGCATCAACAACACCATCTAATTCAGGTACTGCCATATTCCTTTTATTTAGAGCTAAAATTGTTTCTAGTTGAGTTGATCTACGTGATATGGGCATCATGGTATTCATATTCGGTCTTAATTTCGCAAATCTCGCTTCTCTAGGAACAAACTTTGATTCCTCTCTAACGATCCCATCCCATTCAACATCAATTTCATTATTAAGAAGATTGGCATCATCAAGATAATGAAAATGCATTGAATTTCCAGGTAAGAAGATGTCATGATACATCATTAAAGTTGATATGTCAGCACTATCCAACATATTTGCTTTAGATTCAGTACCCGGTAAACAAGATGTCGTTGGATCTTTAAGCATAATCGGTGATATTAATGTTTGTTGTATGTCAAATATCTTAGTAGTCAACTCATTAATATTGGGACATGGGACCTCATAAGGTTGTCTATGTTCAATTACATCTACCATTTCCTTACGTTCAGCACCACCCAATATCTTCTTTAATTGTGGATTTTCTTTTTTGCATTTAAATTTGTTTACTGTAGATTTTGCTTGTACAATCGCCACATGTCTCCTCAACAAGTCATCAACTGGTGTGTAGTATATTAGTGTATGCGTGTGTCTACTCAGAGCAACCAGAACATGTGCTTCGGAATTATATATTTCTTCTTTCGCTTTTGTGGACATACGAACCACTATAACTGTTTCATTTTGTTTCCCCTGAAATTCGTGAATTGTGGAGACATCAAATCCTGCTCTCTTCATGATATCTTTTTCGGACTGTTTGAAGACCAGATATTTTGCCTTAGCATCCCTAACCACATTATCTAGTGATGTAAAATTCTTGACTTGCATACTCTTAGTTACATCAGACGCAGATAACGCTCCACCCGCATATTCTGAATAGTATATTATGTGTGTTGATAAATTATTAAAAATTAAACAGATTCTCCTTGCGGATTTCTAAAATCACAAATATTGGGCGTTTTTGGAAAACCAAAATACATAACTACTTGTAAAGTGTTTGATTTATGCTGACAACCTATTATTAGTACTATAAGAAACAAATAAAACAAAAAATATTCACGGTTATTAATTAATTCAAATATTTTTAATACTTGTGTTTTAATATGAACGTTATCTCTTGCAGTATAAGGCCGTCATTGCTTTGTGCCTCAACTACCGACCGGGCTGTCGCGAGTCGCAGGCATTCAAGGCCGAAACGCACTGACAGCGGTGGCGAAGCGGCGCGGGGCGGCGCGGAGGCGGTACTTGTAATGTTCGAGCTAATATGAAAGGATCCGCACGCTTTTATGCTGAGATAGAACCGTTTCGTGACAAACGCTGTGTGTTGTTTGTCTCGAATACATGTATCTTTCTTTCTTTCTTTCTTTTTTCCCGGCCAGTATTCTGTGCGAACCTTTTCGTATTAGATCGTAGTTCGATCATTACAGCCAGTACCACCTCCACGCTGCGCCGCGACGCTTCGCCACCGCTGTCAATGGGTTTCAGCCTTCATTTATTATGGGTAGGTCAATGATTGTCAAACATTTATAAACACGAATCTGCCGTGCACCACGGTTCGGCTAGGCTGGAGATTTATTGAAATATTGTGTTCATTAGATCGATAATAACTAAATTGTTCAGCATGAGACATAATTGTCGTGGAATCTCGATTACCTATTTATAAGCGCTCAGTTTTCTGTACACAATTATTTAAATAAAAAGTATTACTTAAGTGGGTGCAGAAAGGGGCGTTATTCGAATCATTCTTTATTCAAATAATTATTCGAATTAACATTTATTCGTCACTTATTTATTCGCGAATAATTTATTCGTCTACACTTTCGAATGACGAATGATTTATACTCATTTCATTCGAATAAATCCTCGAACAATCCACGAATAATAATTAAGGATGCGGTTGCTCGTTACTTACAATACAACACGTACCATACACGAATTTAACACGATCACTACAAGTGTACCTATTTTCAAGTATTAATACCCTTTTCTACTAATTAACAATATTTTTGAGAGTTAGGTGAATCGCTTCATGGGGCATTTAACAGGTTTGTTTCATTATGCCATGTGTGTGGGCTTGCTTATATAATTACGTCATCGTTTTTAGGGTTCCGTACTCAAAGAGTAAAACGGTGCCCTATTACTAAGACTCCGCTGTCCGTCTGTCTCCCTGTCTGTCTGTCCGTCTGTCACCAGGCTATATCTCACGAACCGTGATAGTTAGACAGTTGTAATGTTAACAGCTATAACAAAAAATACTTACAAACGAAATAAATATTTTTTAACTTGTTTTATTTCTTTTACAATCGTAAGATCGATCAAATCGATCTAGTCCCAGACTAAGCAGAGCTTGTACTATGGGTACTAGACGACGATAAACATCTTATATAGATTGTTCAGTCCTCGCCTAATGCTAGGAACTGAGCGCGCCTCACTATCCGTGGGTCTAATTCTTGCCAGTAATGGCTATCAAAAGTGTCAAAATATGATTATTTGAATGGATTCCCGGCGACACGATATTTGTAAATTCTGTGTAGCTTCCGTCAAGGTCCAGTCAAAGTCAAGTTTAATCAAGTCTCCCAAGCTGGTCTCCGGGGCCAAGGGAAGCGCCGTGTCTTACCACGGGCGGCCGGGCCGTCAATACGCGGTCCACCAAGCACATATCACCAAATGTCACTGTTTCCACCAAAACGACTCGGGCCTTCAGGCCACCAAACGCGAGTCTCAAAGTACTGTCTACCAATACACAAACAAAACACTCGGACACCCGTGTGCCTACAAAGCGAGCGATATTACCAAAGAACCACGTTTTCCGCACGAACGTGTTCACAGTGAAAATTTATGACAAGCAAAAAAGTGACAGCCAAGTGTCACCTTCAAAACCACAGACTAAAAGGGCGTACACGAGAGGCGTTTAAGGGGCGTGCAGACGATTGGCCCGAACATAGATAAATAAATAATTACTTCATCATATCAGCCGTAAGACGTCCACTGCTGGACATAGGCCTCCCCCAAAGAGTGCCACAATGGCCGGTCTTGCACCACCTGCATCCAGCGGACTCACGCTAGCTTTACCAGGTCATCAGTCCACCTTGTGGGGGGCCTACCCACGTAATAAATATTCATACATAGAAAACATCCATGACTCAGGAACAAACATTTGTGCTCATCAAACAAATAAATGCCCTTACCGGGATTCGAACCTGGGACCTCCGGCTACGTAGGCAGAGTCACTACCAACTAGGCTACAGGGTTTGGTTGTCCCAGGTTGGGAGCCCCCATACAACAAACCTCACTTGGCCGGTTTTTTTTGTCAATTCTTGACCCCCCCCCTATCAAATACTGGCAAATACGCATGTAAGATTGTTCAATTATATACCTTTAATTGTACATTGTATGTACTTAATCATGTTATATTATATATGTGTGTATTTAGGGTTCCGTAGACCGAAAGGAAAAAACGGAAACCTTATAGGATCACTTTGTTGTCCGTCTGTCAATACCCTTTTTCTCAGTAACGTATCAAGCTGAATTTGTTGTCCATCCGTCCGTCTGTCAAGACCCTTTTTGTCAGGAACGCGTAGAGATATCAACCTGAAATGTATATCAAATACTCAAGATTACTGTTTCTTGAAGCAGTAAAAAAATCAAACTTCCAAGCCAACGCAATCAAAAGATACAGCCGTTTATGCCGCAAATTTCCGTAAGTATTCGAAACCCGCAAGGGAATCAAAACCTACAGGGTACTTCCCGTGAACTCAGAAACTTGAAATTTGGTAAGAAGCAACGCCTTGTTGTAGCACAGATAAAGGAAAAATTGCGAAAACCGTAATTTTTTTGTTACACACTGAAAATGTAATGTCCAGTATACACTGACACGCACTAAGTATGTGAATACATACTTAGTGAGAGTCAGTTTATAGTGGACTTTTTTCTATTGTACGGGGTGGTCCAGAACCCTCGGTGCGTGAGTCTGACTTGGACTTGACCGGTTTTTTTGTCACCCGTGGTAAAGCCGAAACATAAAAAATAAAACGGGTGAAATAATTACAATTAATATCCGTTTCACCTTGCACGGCGATGTTAATTGGTATCCTTGATGAAGCGGTCACCTCTTTCTAACAAATTTTGAAACTAGGTATCACTGTTCTGTCTGTAGAAAAATATGACGTTTTTGAGATATATTCCATTAAAAAGCATTCCTACAATATTCGTTCAAGATATTATTCCCTAAAAGCATTACGAAGGATTATGTGAATGATTAAGTTATTCGCGAATAAATATTGGCGAATAATTATTTAAAATATTTGTTCGTCAGTCGCGAATAATCCTATTTATTCTTATTCGTTAATCGTATTCGAATAAATTTGGCCCATCTCTGGGTGGGTGACAATAAGCATATCGACTACCGTAGTTTCAAAGGGCGTATGGGACTAAATATCGAAAATGAGTTAAAATGCAGTCATACTCAGTTTTTTTCTCTCTATCGGTTGGTATAGAAGGAATGTCTCTGATACATTTTGTCGTAACTCTCAGTTCATTCTACGATACGCGATTTTGCATTGTGAACTTTTACACAAATGTGTCTGTTACGCCAAAATACTCTTGCTTTAAATATTAAATAAGTAGTAATTTGTAATTTCATAAATCGAATAATTCTTAGCTTTCACTTATTAGGGTTCCGTACCTCGAAAGAAAAAAAACGGAACCCTTATAGGATCACTTTGTTGTCCGTCCGTCCGTTCATCCGTCTGTCAAGACCCTGTTTCTCAGGAACGCGTGGAAGGGTATCCAGCTGAAATTTATACCAAATACTCAAGTCTACTGTCCCTTGGAGCTGTGAAAAAGCAAACTTCTAAGCCAACGAAATCAAAAGATACAGCCGTTTAAGCCGCAAATTTCCGCAAATTTTCGAAACTCGCAAGGGAATCAAAACCTACAGGGTACTTCCCGTGAACTCTGAATCTTGAAATTTGGTACGAAGCAACGTCTTATAGCACAAATAAAGGAAAAATCTCGAAAACCGTAAATGTTTAATTACATCACTGAAAATTTTATGTGGAATTTTTTCTATTGTACGGGATGGTCCAGAACCCTCGGTGCGCGAGTCTGACTCGCACTTAACCAGTGTTTTAAAGCTAACCACGATCATGCCATCATCTCTTTCATTTACTTAACAGTGTGTTCATAAGAGTTTACTTATGTTTACGATAATAAAAGGAAATCAATCGTCCCTTACGCCCTTTGGACCAGGGTTTTCAAAGGGCGTAAGGGACAAACTGTGAATTTTTCATTAGAGCTAAATATCCTACAATTAGGATATTCCATTGTATTTGTTTTATTTGTACACGGCGCGGTCGGTGCAAAACACATAATTGAAATAAACTCGTTATGACGGGTTCGCCGTCCGCTCGCCCGCTCGCGCCCCACTCTCTCCCCGCCTCGCACCCACCGCATGCATCTAGCTCCACGACAAGGTCGCGAGTATTTTCAATTAAATTTTCAATTTCTTAAGCGTGAAATTAACATGCTTAATTTTAATGAAAACTTGATTATCGTACACAAAAAGGTATTAGTAAACAAAAATTTCATAGTTACTATTTATAACTACTGAGAATAGTACATTACTGCAAAGGCCGTGAAGTAAGGGATTGATGGACGAGTTTGGGCTAGACGGCCGAGTCGTAGACGAGGCCGGATACAACGAGTCCAGCAATACCTGTTCCGGCCGAGGCTTGTATAGTGCTTTTCTCAAACGATGTGAGGAAATAATAAATAGTTATTTGTTATACAAGGGTGCAGTTATAATTTAACCGCGAGTGTGGAATTGAAACACGAGCTAGCGAATGTGAGTGGTTTAAAAATAGAATCCTTTTCACCTCACTAAAGTGAGAAAGATTCTAGATAAAAAAATCTAAAAAAGAAAAAAAAAACATTAAAAAAGAATAATATTAAAAAAACATTACAAAAGAGTGAAACAAAAAGAAAAAATATTTAAAAAAAAAACAACAAAAAAAAAAAAAACACCAAAAAAAAAAAACATTAGAAAAAAAGGAAAAAGGAAAAAGAAAACCATAAAAAAAACAAAATAAACGAAAAAGAAACAACGAAAAAAAAGAAAAACAAACAAAAAGCATTAAAAAAAACAAAAAAAAAGGAAAAAAACAAAAAAAGAGAAAAACATTAAAAAAAAAAACAAAAAAAAACAACAAAAAAAAACGCCCAAAAAATTACAAAAAACAAAAAAAAAGGAAACAAACAAAAAATGGACAAAAAAAAGAAAAACAAACAAAAAACATTAAAAAAAAACAAAATAAAGGAAAAAAACAAACAAAAAAAAAGAAAAACAAACAAAAAACATTAAAAAAAACAAAAAAAAGGAAAAAAACAAAAAAAAAAGAAAAACATTAAAAAAACAAAAAAAAGGAAAAAAACAAAAAAAACACAAAAAACTAAAAAAAAACAAAAAAAAAAAAAACAAACAAAAAACATTAAAAAAAGTAAAACAAAAAGGAAAACTTGAAAAAATTAAAAAATCGACAAAAAAAACAAAATACATTAAAAAAAGTAAAACAAAAAGGAAAAATAGATAAAAAAAAAATAACAAAAGACCCTACAAAAATTTTATCATTAAAAAATAGACAAACATCAAGAAAAGAAAAGATTTTTTTTTAAATCATTAAAAACGATAAACAACACTAAAAAATAAACGAAAAATAACAAAAAAAATGTAAAAAACTAACAATTTTTTTTTTACAAAAAACTAAAACAATAAAAAAAAGTATTGGTGGTTGGCAGTATGTATTTTTTCCTTTGTCTGTTTAATATCAGTAAGCAAATTTAAAAAGTAAGAGTAGCGGCCAATAATGTTTTTAGTTAGGGTTTTCATACATTACTTCTTGGCCTAGGCCAAGAAGTAATGTAGGCAGCCATAAACAAGGAACTTCATGTCTTCATTTCGTGACATTAACGCATACATTTCCGAGCATGTTTGAGAAAATACATTATTATTAAAACGTTCAAAATACATGTTTAATTTTTGACTTAAATGTCTAAAAAGACGCAATATAGCTAAAACAGATAAAAACATCATAGTTACCATTTTGGCTTGTCTAGATATTGAGATCAGATGAAAACTGTTAAAAAAAAGGACAAGCGAATTTGATTTCAGTTTAATTTTGCTATTAAGTGATCGCATTTGAATGAACCTCAAAGTTATACTAACAAGGTATTTGGTTACCTTTTTTACTTTTCGGAAAAAGTTAGGTAGTGTACGTTAACTCGTGTTTTTTTTAAATACGGTTACGATCGCGGATTTTTTACTTAATATATGTCATTAATATTTCATACTGAATAGTAAAATCCGATAAAATAATAAAAACAACGAGTTTACGAATTATGTCCAGGGTAAGCTAATTTGATTGGTCTACTAGCGTTTTTCCCGGTAGTGCTCAAACGAGCCTGGCGTCCGCTTTGGCGCATAATCCCAAGATTTGGCGTAGGCACTAGTTTTACGATGCAAATTACCATCTGACCTTCCGACCCAGAGGGGAAACTAGACCTTATTGTGATTAGACCGATTATCTTACGATGTTTTCTTTCACCGATAAGCCACTGTTAAATATCAACTGATATTAATATTACGTACATAAGCTTTTTTAAACCCAGTGGTACGAGCCGGGGTTCGAACCCGCGACCTCCAGATTGAAAGTCGCGCTCCTTATCGCTCGTATACAGTGGCTTTTTACTATCCGTATGTTTCTAAACGTTGTAATTATAATGAGACGTATAGTCTATCTCGATCTTACCGCGCGCCGGCCTGTGATAGCCGTGCTGAAACAAGTTCTAGAGAAGAATATACCGATACGGAATAAATAAAATAATGCGTAAACTTTATAACTTATAAATACTTGTCTATTTAAACATAGCTTTTCGGTAATTATCGGTTGTACAGCACAAGAGATATAAAAAACTGAGAAACACATACAACGTCATTTTACTCCGTTGAATAAATGAACAGACCCTAATAGCTCCTAAGTAGCCGCAATTTTTTTTTGCGTCCAATAAGGATACTACGAATATAGCCGGATTTCTCACCATTCCACTGTTGCTGAACACTGCGGCAGTCCGCCAAAAGACGAAGCGAGGTTCGGGTGCAAGTCAAAGTTGGAATCCCAGTAAAGTGGAAGTATAATCCAGTAACCTTGTTGTCTGAAAGTACGGGGTAGTTTGCGTCAAATCCGGTAGTTCTGATTTTTTGCAGACTTGTTTATGATGTTGGCCCAATGAATAACTAATCCAAGTTTGTGACCTCAAGCGCCGAACGCAACTTTATCAAAAATCTAAAATACCGCAAAATCTTTTTTGATAGAAGCTTTTGACAAAGTTTTTAAAGAAGACTAAATTTGCTACAATATGAGACTAGAATTGTCTCTGTAGACCTAAAAGTTTCCAAGATAAAGCTTTTTAAAATTCATAAATTTTTCCTACTTCGCAATTTTTTTGCAATATTTTAGACGTCACTGGAACAACTCTAGCGGGATGAAGTTCCAAGTAACCCCGACGGAGTTTGATAGTGATGCGAAGTTCGAAAAATTGTAAACTTGGAAGGTTTTATCTCGGAAACTATTGGGTCTACAGAGACGTTTTTAGTCTACTTTAAAAACGTCCTGAGAAGGTAATATCAAAAACTAGTCCTTTAGGGTTATAATAAAAACTTTCGCGGTATTTTAGATTTTTGACAAAGTTGCGTTCGGCGCAAACTTGGATTATACATCATAAACAAGTCTGCAAAAAATCACAACTACCGGATTTGACGCATGCTCTGGATCTATAAGGGAAGGTTTCATAAAGCATGTTAGGTCCAGTGCAGAAATTTGCCAGACAATCGAACTGCGCATAACCGCACTCCAAAAAATAGGATTGCCATCCCAGCCATACATTATTGTAGTGGGTGAGTCTCTTGAAAAAAATCGGTACGTTTTTAGTTGTTGCGAACATATTGGTAATCTATGAAAGACAGTCCATTAATGCACGCAATTGATACATGCCACAAAGTAATATATATGGGCCCTAAATGCGGAGCACTTGATTGACACATACCCAGTATGGTACTTCATACAAAAAGGTGTTGGTGGATGATTAAAAACACTTTAAACTAAACTGTTAAGGTGGCGACTGACTTGTAACTTTTCGGTGTAATGTAACACGATACAACCCGAGCATTACAGCAGTCAGTACAGCGAACCGAGCCGCTAGACGCGAGCGCCGCGTGCTCCACTCGACTGTCGGTTTTTACGCGAGTCCCTTTGAGTGTTACATTACAAGTCAGTACAGATTCACGAGTCGCCGCAAGAGCACGTCTCGCGTAACAAACTGGAGCACAGATGAACAGAGCGCTCAAGATGAGCGTTCGCCGCATAGCTGTAATGTAACACGATCGCCGTAAACGATACATTACACCGAAATGGTACAAGTCAGTCGCCACCTTTAGTGAGTTGAATGAGAAGAGTAGTGGTGACCGAGTGACCGGAATGTACTTTTACAAAATATCATTCAAAATTGACCCGATGTCTAATATTTATTAACAATGATTTCGTTCAGAAACCAAGGCATTTATAAAATGTCATCCGAATTTGACAAAGAGTCGACTGCACAGAGTCCCTTCTCACCGATTGCAATGTATGACAATTTTCGTACGGATTAATTTCAATAGCGACGCATTCTTCGACATCTTATTTTCAGTGTACAATGTCTGTGAAGACATCACAGTACTACTTATTTTGCAAATGCTACATAATTATTTGGTGAACTTCAGTGACAATGTTGACTTGTTTTAAATGTTACTAGCGACCCGCCCCGGCTTCGCACGGGTTTAGGGTTTGCAATCCGGATATCCGGATATCCGCCGAATTTCGGATCCGGATCTTACAGGTTCTTGGATCCGGATAATACGGATCCTTAAAATACAACCATGAAAACCGAAAATACGGCTACAAAATGAAGTTATTACCGAGTCCACGCTGAAAACCGAATGGTAGATAACTCAATCTCTGTTTTTATTCGCCACTTCATCATCCCAGACCAGATTATTTTTGTTTTTAATTTATTAGTCACAAAAACTAATGAAACCTACATACTACAAACTAGTAAAAATGCCGCAGTTTCATGGCGAAAGTTGGCGTTGGTTTAAATGCACTAATTCACCGTAGGCAATGACACAACGTAATTATACTCTTCTCCTTGTCCGAGACGGTTTACAATGTAGTAACGCTGTTTGTACAGCGCCTGTCACTGTTTCAAAGCTAAAATTTAAAAGAAAAAAACACCTCTCGATTGACGGCTGTTTGACAACTCATTACGTTTTCAGTGCGTGCGCCAAACACTGTTACCTCTCGTTTTAAATTCGTTAAAATCAAGTGTATAAGATACATTACATCATAGAAAGTGTTAATATTAAGAATATATAATGTCCCTTAAAGAAGAGTATGTGTGGTTTTTCTCAGTTTTGTGTATTTTGTTATTACAAGTGCACCCGGCAGAAAATGGATAAAGGTTTGATAGTTAGTAAATAACTATACTGAACTTCAGGTATGTTATCTATAAAGGAATATCGCATTCATGAGGTGATCAGAATAATATTTTTACAAATCGACATATCTATTACTCGGGACGCTCATCTTTTACGTACAAATGTTTTAGGTTACCATATATATTTTTTCTTACTTGGGCATAGACAATTTATAAAATAATGGTATGACGTTTTTTCTTCTACGTTACCGCCTTTTTTGAGTGATTAAGTTGGCAGTAATTATCTGTCCTAAGCGCGAAATAAACGAAAACAAAAACCGTTTTTTCTTTCCTCTTGACACTTGCCGAAACAAGTTTGTACACAGTGAATTAGTTGAAAAAGGTAAATAAAAATGACAAAAGCCTGACGAAAGTGAAACTGATTATTTGAGAAGAAAACTACGGAAATTAGAAAAGAAAATGAAGAATTTGCCTTCGGAATCGGCATCACTGCCACCACCACCACCCCAAGCGGAGTCACCTGTACCACTCTCACCACCGGCACCACCAGTGATTCGAGAACCAACACCAAATGTGGAGGAGCCATCAAAGAACAATGCCGAGGATTTCATTATTGGTACGAAATTATATAACGTGAAATATTACGTTCAGTCCACTTTAAACAACTGGGTTATGCTAGAGATCATCCTGTATTATGTGATATAAGTAGAAAAGGGAAGTCCAGGTCAACATTGGATAAGTAGCGCTACCACATAGCGGGTAGACCTTGACCAATTATTCCTATGATAAAAATCTTCTATATTTTTTCATTGATAATTACTAAATTAAAATTTAGTGCTATCACTATAGCGGATAGACTAATATAAATCACTCTACTGTAAGCTAAGCGCTATCATATAACGGATAGACATGCTGTGAATTTTTTTTGTGCTATCACTCAGCGGATAGACTCTTGAAGGGTAACTAAATACCCGACAATACAATATTGTTTATTATCATTTCCAGAAGACCCTGATGTCCTGCCCGAGGAGTTTCTTCTTGCTCTCGGCACTGAAGGACAGGAGACTGAGGAGCGAGGTCCAGATATCCGACCGGAACTTTCAGCCCGATGGAATAAGCTGATGGCCACAGGCCTAGGTAAAGAAGCTCTAGAACAGATTGTCAAGAAGTACCCAGCTCCTGCAAACTTTTCTAAAGAGGCTCCCAAACTCAATCCGGAGATTTCTGCTTCTTGTTCAGAGATTTCGATAAAGCGGGATAAGCGAATCATTCACAGGCAAAATCTAACTTTAAAAGCGATGAACACTCTAGCAAAGACACTGACCAGCGTTTTAAAAGGAAACATCAGTGCCAATTCAATAGTGGAACAAGTCAATGATGCGGCAAAATTGTGTGCTGAAATTTTCTATGAAGATTCCACCTCCAGAAGATTGTTTGCCCTGGCTGGGGCAAGTCCAGTCATCAAAGATGCTGTTCGGGACTCCCAGCCCGATGAATTTCTTTTTGGAAAGGACTGTGCTGAAAAAATCAAGGCGGCCCAAGCTATCAAGAAAACGGGGACCCAAATTAAAAATGCGGAACAGCAGGCACCATCCTCCTCAAATGCTAAACCAGCAAAACAATTTCAGCCTAAGCGGCAGGGAAACTGGAGGGGCCCGCCACAGCAGTACCAATACCAACATCAACGGACGCGTGGCGGGCATCGTCAGCCCCCGACGACGAAGAAGTACAGTCAGCCATATCAGAGCCGCCAGGAGCAGAGACGCCATCAGCACCGCGGCCGTCATACTTACCGCCGCTAAATCAGGTACATGCTGGCAGAATTAAACAATTCTTTAATAATTGGTTGGAACTTACTGATGACCCTATGATACTCGATTGGGTCCAGGGTTATGAAATTCCTTTTCACTGCACGCCTCCACCATCTCATGCAAGTGCCCAATTGTTTTCAAAAAATGAAACAAATTGAATCAGTCAAGAAATTGAAAAACTTAAGGCTTTAGGTGCAGTTTCAGAATGTTCTTTTACAGAAAATCAGTTAACTTCCCAATATTTCTGGTACAAAAACCCAACGGCTCCTACAGATTCATTCTGAACCTAAAAAGTTTGAATCAATACATAGATACTGAACATTTTAAGTAAGAAGATATAAGGACGGCCTGCAAGCTAATGACAAAAGACTGTTACATGGCAACTGTAGACCTTCGGGAAGCTTACTTTTCTGTACCCATTTCAGAAAACTCAAAAAGGTACTTAAGATTCATCTTCAATGGACAATTATATACGTTTAATGTACTACCATATGGCTTATGTACGGCCCCATTTGTATTTACAAAACTAATTAGGCCAATAAGTACTTACCTCAGAAACAATAATGTTCTATTAACATGTTATTTGGATGAGATTTTAATTTTTGGAAACTCTGAGAAAGCATGTAAAGATAATGTTACATTAGCGTGTGATCTCTTACAAGATCTGGGTTTTGTGATTAACCTTGAGAAATGTGTTCTGTCACCAAACTAAGTATGCAAATTTTTAGGTCTTATTCTTAATTCTGCTAAGATGTCATTATCGGTTCCCGAAGAGAAAAAACTTGCCTTGTCAGAAAAAATCAAGTTTTTTCAGCAAAGGTCTTGTTGCACTATAAGAGATTTCTCGCAGTTACTAGGTTCTCTCAATTCCATAGCTCCAGCCGTTCCCTATGGTTGGGTATATACAAAAATACTGGAAAGGGAAAAATATTTAGCATTATTGCGAAACAATGAAAATTACAACGCAATAATGACACTTCCATGGGTTATATTGCCGGAGCTAGACTGGTGGTGTATAAATATGGAAAGACCTAACTCCATAAAACAGCACGAATTCGCTCTAGAAATTCACACGGACGCATCACTCACCGGGTGGGGTGCTGTATGTGAGGGTAAAAAAGTATCTGGTGCCTGGTCTCACTCAGAAAAACAAAATCATATTAATTTTCTGGAACTTAAAGCAGCTCTGTTAGGTCTCAAATGTTTTTCAAAGGACTTAAATAATTGTGAAATATTACTGAGGGTAGACAATACCACAGCCCTAGCTTATATCAATAAAGCAGGTGGAATTCAATTTCCACATCTGAACAGTATTACTAGAGAGATTTGGCAATTTTGTGAAGAAAGAAATATATGGATTTATGCATCTTATATTAATATAAAAGATAATTTTGAAGCTGACAGGGAATCTAGAAGAGTAAATATTGAATGGGAACTGTGTAGTAAGGCATACAGAAAAATAACAAATAAGTTTGGCAAACCAGAACCAATGCTAAATGCGATAGGTTTATTTCTTGGAAATGTGACCCAGAGGCCTTTACAGTAGATGCTTTTACGATAAGTTGGAATAACATATTATTTTATGCTTTTCCGCCTTTTTCCTTAGTTCTGAAAAGTATTCAAAAAATCATGACTGATAAAGCTACAGGTATTTTAGTTTTCCCATATTGGCCTTCCCAGCCTTGGTTTCCACTTTTAAAAAAATTATTGATTGGCGATGGCGACCCTCTAATTCTAGAACCTAATGTTAGTTTGTTATCATCCCCTTACAGAAAGATACACCCCCTTCATCAGCACCTTACCCTGGGTGCAGGACTGCTATCAGCGAGGCATATGTGAGACGAGGTACCCCTGCATCAGCACTCCCTATTATGCTTAACTCCCTGTCACCAAACACAATGAGGCAGTACGACTCGCCTCTTAAGTTATGGTGGAAATACTGTGGGAAATATAATTTAGACCCGTACGAGGCGTCCATCCCCTTTATTCTTAAATTTCTTAGTGAATGTTTTGAAACAGGAGCGTCATATGGCACATTAAATTCAAATAGGTCAGCATTATCCTTAATATTAGGACCAAAAATAGGTACGGATGACAGAATTAAGAGATTAATGAAGGGCATATACAGGTCTAAGCCGCCCAAACCTAAATACAACAGTACCTGGGACCCAGGAGTAGTGTTAAATTACCTGGTCACCTTACCTATGGTTAATGTACCCTTAGAATTATTAACTAGAAAACTAGTAACACTATTGGCACTAACCACTGGGCATAGAGTTCAAACTTTGTCGTTTATTTCCTTAAGTAATATGACTTTCTCCAATGACATGGTCAAGATTTTCATACCTGATATTATTAAGACATCTAGGAAAGGTTCACTACAACCCTCATTGCAACTCCCAACATATCAATCTAAGATAGAAATTTGTCCTGTAAAGACACTAAACTCGTACATTAAGGCAACAGAGACTTTAAGAAATGACCAGGACAGGCTGATACTTACTTTTAAAAGGCCCTACCTTCCTGCATCTACGCAAACCATAAGCCGCTGGATTAAAAAGACCTTAAAAGAGTCCGGCATTGATGTCAATATTTTTACCGCTCATTCGACTAGACACTCATGTACTCATAAATGCCACATCCTTCAGGTGGAGCGTGCTCAGAGAGCTGTATTGAAGGTGATGCTGAGGAAACCGTTTCGTTATCCCACGGATACACTTTACCGAGAATGTGGGTTTCTTAGAGTGCGCCAGCTTTATATCATGAAAGCGGTCTCGCGGACTCACAGTTGTTTACTCAATTCTGCGCTCTATGAGGAAATCTTAAGAAGACGCATATATAAGGCGCCCCTGCCACCGCTCATATCAGCTTCGGCTCGTAAATCTCCAGCTTTTTCACATCCCTACGTATATAATAACATCTGCAAGTACCAGAACATTAAACAGCTTTCCACTCCTGAAGCTAGACGTATCGTAAAGAAATGGTTACTAACATTGTCATATGCTGAAACCGAGAGACTGGTTAGAATACCGCATACAAACTAAACCCTATAAAGCTGTTGTGGAATTTCCATCATCAACTCACACCCAAGCACACACACATACACACACACACCCACCCCCACCCCCCACACACACACACACACACACACACACACACACACACACACACACACACACACATATATGCAAACACACTCGCATGTCAATAGAATTTAGTTTATATACCAACTCGACTAGTATTATCTAAACTATATAACTATGTAACTACATTTCCTTAACACTCCTGTAAATCTTGTTTTTTTCGCACTCGCAGACTGCCAAGATACAGGCTTAAGCCTAGTTTGGAGTCTGATGGATATACCCCATAATATCATGTAACAAGTGTTTTTGTGAAATAAATCATTATTATTATGTATCTCCGATTTAAATTCACGGGGCGAACCCCGGTCATTTGGAAGGCGTGCGTGGGGATATAGATCCAACACGTAGAGGCCCTTTGGAGACGAAATTTAATGTAGTACACCTGCTAGAACCCATTCACGGGTACATCGGTAGATACCCGTGAACTGGTCCCAGCAGGCGTTGGAGCTATTGTAGGAAAATGGAAAAGAGAATTGGGTCTATGGTGATGACATTTGGGTGGACAATAAAATTGGGTTATTACAAAGTGGTCCGGACACCTGCCATAACAATGTTATCCACAAGGTTATCGAGGCAGGCGGTGACTAGCCGCTCATTAGATGGGCGCCTAAAAATGCCGTCGTAAAGACGGCCAGGGGCAACACCGGGTGAGCGGCTCAGGGGTGTCGAGAGGTGGTGCTGCGCTTTCTCCGAAGTTACTCACGGCGTTATGCCCTTTAACACTTCCACCCCTGGAGCATATAGCTCTGACGACTCCTCTCTGGACGGCCAATGAAGGCAAGCCAGAGCTGAGAGTCCTGCGGGCCCCCTTGGGGTTCCACTCCGACCGACGAAGACACGCCGGAGACGGAGGCCCTGACCGACTCTCGGGAGCACTCGGGTCCGTGGGGTCGTTACTCCCCAACAGCTCGCCACAAGCTGCCCTGCGCTATTATTATTATTACGTCTGCTGCACTTAGATCTGGTATAAACATAGATCAAATACAGAAAACTGCAGGATGGTCTGGAAGCTCGACCATCTTCGCAAGACACTATAACAGACCTGTTGGGCAGTCTTTAAATTTTAGTCAAGCTGTACTAGATTCTATCCATATGTAGGGTATTAAGAAAAAAGCTATGTGATTTTACAGTTATGATTATGAGTCATATGCTTATTAGTTGTTTGAATTAATATGTTGAAGATAATTTCTTGGTTATGTTTATTATGTTTAATTCTTTGTCCTGACATTTACGAAAATAAATGTTATTTTGATTTATACTTTTATTGCATTGCTATTCACAACCCTATCTTTAAACATCTACATTGTAAACCGTCTCGGACAAGGAGAATAGTATAATTATATGATTAAACGAACTTACCTTAAGTGAAGTTCTATCATAATTATACGATGCTCCTTGTCCGAGACGGCGGTCCCATACCCACCCATAAATACTTACCTATTTACTCCCTGTATTAATTATATTAATAGGGTTGTTCATACTATCTTTAAACTAAATGAGTTGTCAAACAGCCGTCAATCGAGAGGTGTTTTTTTCTTTTAAATTTTAGCTTTGAAACAGTGACAGGCGCTGTACAAACAGCGTTAATACATTGTAAACCGTCTCGGACAAGGAGCATCGTATAATTATGATAGAACTTCACTTAAGGTAAGTTCGTTTAATCATATAATTATTATAAATCCAATGTTACCTATATAGCTACCTACTAAAGACTTACGCCCGTATTCATAAACGTTCAACAAGCCTATTTTAACTATTTTTTCTACTCCTGTACCGTTATCTGTCATTTATATAGGCTGTAGCTCAAATACAATGACACCACTAATAAGTCGTCGAAACACTCTATGCTCTATGGCCCAAAAACGAACTGTTTGGCGTACTTTTTTGGTTCATACATTTTTCATAAAAGCACTGTTTAACTTTTTTTTAAATTGGCCGCTATATTGCAACTTCATAAACAAATATTTCGAAATAAAAGTATTTATATAATATTATTTTCCTTATTGACGGTGAATTAAACGATGTGTTTCTTTACATTTATTTACGATTTAATATTTGTATATTATAAATTATTTACTACAATAATAATAAATCATCATCTATTGTGTGTTAAATTACATGTTTTATAAATTCTTGGAATTATTTATAAAAATAAACAGTTCGAATTCGGTCCGGGTCCGGATTCGGTTTGGTTTGGATGGCAAGTGCAAACAAATTAAAAACAAGACAAACCATAAGCAAGAGCTGTCACATTTCCGATTTCCCTCCAAAATACAGTTCAAAATGAAAAGATGAAAGATGATAAACTATTAGTCCTAAACTATTAAGATTTTATTCGTGTTTGTGAAGACAAAAGTGTACGTTCCTTTTAACATGGTCGAAGAAATTAATAACTGCACTCCTGAAAAAATTGTGTGAGTAGCAAAAGTACGAATAGAAAACTGCCTGAAAAGTTTAACTATTCTGTAGTCTGTTAGGTATTTATTTAAAATTTGTCGTAGAAAAAGTATTGTATGCAACGGTGTATAACTAGTCTAAAAACGCTCGTGGCGTTTTTAATTGCGATGCTCGCCAAGGCTCGCATCGCAACCCACGCCACTCGCGTTTTAAGACCTTTCTTATACAACAGTTGCATAAAATACTATAAAATGGCGTTAAATTTCGTTTGTCCTTATCTGTCACTTTGACATTTGTGTTCGTAAGAAGTGGACAAAGCACATTTTATTTAGCAGCCATTTTAAGGTGGTTCGATTGCCATACAAAGCGTTATTTGACATTCGCAGGCTAACGGCGTGAAATTTTAAGACACTTATGTAACAAACTTTCATAAATTGGCTTCCGATTTGCGCCAAATTCCTCCTTTCCTAGAATAAACTTGTATAAACAAGATTAATTTGAGAAAAATCGTTTTTCCAAAATATCACGTTCCAAACTAATTTCTCAAATGAATCTAGTTTATACAAGTTTATTCTAGGAAAGGGGGAATTTGGCGCAAATGGGAAGCCAATTGGTGAAAGTTTGTTACCTACATAAGTTTCTTAAAATATCACGCCGTTAGCCTACGAATGTCAAATAACGTTTTGTATGGCAATCGAACCACCTTAAGTTTTATGAATAAGGGGATTAGTTTAGTTGAATAAACCTACAGAAATGATTAAGAAGTATAGTTGACCCAGGAAGTAAAAAGTAAATGCAGCAACAATACCTACGTTTAATACTTGTAATATTTTTTTTAAATTTTTAATATGATCTTGACCTATAATATGATCATGTAATATAATAAGCATGGTACGCTATATTAATGCCCGTTCACCGTTTTTGCCATATCCAGACAGTCTTGCCTAAAGGAATGCCCCCTGCTAGACAAACACCTTTTCCCTAGTCCGGATCACATTGTCAATTTCTCCTCCTAGGTTTGATACCTAGTTACAACCCTATTGAATTAACTCCGGTACATAGAGCTCATTGAAATATATGTACGAGCACCAGGTACGGAGTTAACTCGACCTGCTGTGGTCAATCACGTAACGCATTGTACGCACGTAAGGTAGATACAGCATAGCATCATGTCAAATTTTATGTGGGAAAATGACAGTTCGATAGCTAACGCGCGTTTGGAACGTTACGTTGATTACCCCTGGTTGTTATTCAAATGACAGCTTTCAGTGACGTAACTCTCACTTTGCCGGTTAGTTTGTAGTTGTAAATAAAAAGTTGAATAAAAAAAAGAAGTTTATACTCTTTATGACCTCGGGAATTCGTACCTATTTAAAATCTTTTAGGTATACGGTGGTGTAGCCGTTTTTTCTTGATTTAAACTTACAATTCCTACTTTATACCAAAAAAAACCTTGTGGATCCGTATTATCCGAAAGATCCGGATATCCGGATCTGTTGAATTGAAATATCCGGATCCAAAATATTGGCGGATCTTGCAAACCCTACACGGGTTCATATGTATAATTCATGCATGTATATACATATAAACCTTCCTCATGAATCACTCTATGTTTTAAAAAACCGCATCAAAAGACTTTGTTTTATACTATGTAGTGATAAAGAATTTTCAGATTTCAAACATCTTACATCATATTTTCAATTAATACGCACTGCTAGCGAACTTAGTGTGTACCAGTGGCGGAGCGCCCATACAAGTCGATTCCCACCGGCTTGCCTAAAATGTATTTTTAGGCAAGCCTATAGTTATATAATCCAAACTCTTTCATAACTTTTTTGTTCCGGGTTGCTCATCGAAAAATTTCACGCGCCGCCACTGGTGTGTACAAATGTGTACAAGACAACTGTAATCGGCCATTCCAATTACTCAATTAATGTTTGCATTCTTTAGAAAATTCATGTGAACTACATATTGTAGAGCAACCTTATAACGCAGAGTCGGAAATTTGAAGCCTAGCGTCACCTACTTACTTCTGATGTAATTTGTCAAGCACAATATTTTCAAAACGAAAAACAATAAAAAAAAAGGATAAAGAAGTATCCTTTTCTTACTTACAACGAAAATAATTCAATTTTTTTTTTTTTTTTTTTTTTTAATTTATTGACCAATATAATCTGAGTAGTACATTTTGGTTTACATTTTTTCACCATACATACATTTTTTATAATATACTGTTCTACATGTAAGGTTCATTTAAACACATATACGAGTAAAACACATTCAGACTATATCGTACTTGCAGAATATGCATAAAACGAAAACCTTTTCATATTTAACAGTAAATATTTTTGCAGAAAAATGATAAGATGTGCTCGGGACGGTCACCTTTTTTTTGGGGATGGTACTTTCAAACGTGTGCCAAAGCAAGTTTTTACGTTACATCTGGATTTATCCAGCAACGAAGATAAAACACGCATAGTGCCTGGTTTGTATTGTTTACTCCCAAATAAACGTGAAGATAGTTACAATGCACTTTTCATAATAATGCGTAGGGTCACCCTGTACTGCACCAGTAATGGACACGGCACCAATTATGGACATTTTTTTCGTTCATTGAATTTATTAAGCAACTGTCCCAACATTTTTCAACTGGCAACACTCAAGCATAACCAATAGACGTTTGAGCTGTCATTTTGACACACGTCACCAAAATCGGCCGTTTTGTTCTAAGATGGCTACGAAGTGAAATCTCGTTGCGCGCGGTGGTCGTAAAAATCTGTTTTTATTGTTGAAATCGTTAAGGAGGTGAGTACATATTTGTGCATGGTGTTATATTGTGTTGTGTTAAAATGAGATTTGATGTTATTTTTACTGAATAATACTATATTGCAAGTAAATTGAGCTAAGTTGGATGTGTCCGAATACAGTAATTAGTTTTTTGTGCGGTTTGTTCATTACTGGTTTCGATATTTTATGAAATTCAGTAACGGACCAAGCTTAAGTTTTTTTATTACTTTTTCAGTTAATTGTTTTAAATTATTTCATTTGTTGCACTAAACATGTGTTGAGTTGATTTTGTGATTGCTCTTTATTTTCCAATAATGGACGATGTCCATAACTGGGTATTTTTAGGTGTCCATAATTGGGTTATTTGTTTTGTCTTAGATGGCACCAAAGAAAAATTACACCCCTGAACAAATGGGGAGAGCATTGGTTGCGGTAAGGATGGGATAAAAGATAAGCACAGCTGCCCTCCGGTTTGGGGTTCCTCGAATAACCTTGCACAACAAGGTGATATGCAAAAGTCCTGCAGTTTGTGCTATGGGACCTCAGACTATCCTCACGTCAGAGGAAGAGGAAATTCTGGTACAATGGTTGGTCGCAATGAGTGAAAAGCACTTTCCCATAAATAGACAATTATTAACAGAGAGCTTGAGAACAACCCCAACAGCAGCGCTAGAAGTCATGCTAGGGCTACTACCTTTACATATGCACATACAAAAGGAGGCGGCTGCGTCAGCAATACGCCTAAAAAGCCTCAACCTATGGACGAAACTAGACATACCCCACACGAAGATCCATAACAAACTGATCACAAGCCTACCCATGATGGAAGCTTCTATCGACAAAATACCAAAAACTGCAGTTTTTGGGAAAGACTATGGCATATTACTGACGGAAAACTCCAAAGAGGGGCTAAACCAAACAGACCTTAGAATCTTTACATATGGTTAAAAAACAAATACAGGAACAGGATGTGGTGTGTTCTCAGAGGATTTAAACATACACATATCCAAACCACTGGGTGTACCAAACACGGTATTCCAGGCTGAATGCGTAGGGATAATTGAAGCCTGCAATGCCATAAAGAGACGACAAGTCGAAAACACAAACATACGGATATTCTCAGATAGCAAATCGGTACTACAAGCACTGAGCAGTGATAACATCACATCTAGCTTGATATACGAATGTCACTTAAACCTCACAGAGGTGTGCGCAGATAAAAACAAAGTTACTATATAATGGATCAAGGGGCACAGTGGCTCAAGAGGAAACGATGCAGCGGATGAACTGGCCAGGAAAGGCTCAGAAACAACGGCATACGGACCGGAGCCAATCTTGCCCCTGCCACAAAGCAACTGGATAAACACACTAAAGACCTACACCAAATATACTGGGAGGAGATAGACACATGCAGACAGACCAAAGGGATTGTGTCGAAACGCGACTACAAACTCACAACCGCACTACTAAGGACACATAGAAACCAACTGCGCAAGATAGTAGGTATAATAACAGGACACCTTGAACAGACACCTCTATAACTTAGGTATCACAGACAACCCTATGTGCAGAGCGTGCATGGAGGCAGAAGAAACGACTAAACATATACTACTGGACTGCAAGCAGGTAGAAGTATACAGAATGCAGCACCTAGGTTCTCCAAACACACTACGGGACGCAGTCAGCAACACCAAGGCACTCACCAACTTTCTAGAAGAGCTGGGGTGGTTAGAGTAGCGCCACACCGCCGTTTCACGCAAAAAAGGCACAATGGATGTCGACTTGGGGAAAACGCCTAGTATAACTAACTAACAGAGAGCGTGAAAAAACTTATACTAGATCAAGGGAAGGACAATCCTTTTACAAATAACAAACCAGGAAGGCAAGTTCTCAATTAATGTTTAACAAATGACTGAAAACCAGGTGCTTGATTGAAAGTCTGATAGTATAACTTAGAAATCTAAGACTGATCATGTTGAAAGTTCAAATAGCGATAATAAAAGTTTATTTGTGACATCATTTGTTTTATTTATTTATTCAATACAAAAGTGTCGTTTAATGGATTTTCATAATTGGGTCCGTGTCAGTGTCCATTAATGGATGTTCATAATTGGGTCAGTGTCCATGACTGGGTGTCCATTACTAAATTTTCGATGTTCATCAATGGTGATTTCGTAAGTTTCAATTTATATATTTTTTATTAATTATATATTAAACATACAGGATTTTTGGTTTTGTTTAAATGTTCCTCATGTGTTTGAGTGTCGAAAAAAAAACTCCATTTTTGTATCGTCAAAAATCATCTAATTTTTAAACGAACGCGCTTAACATGTTCATGATTGGTGCCGTCACCCTAATATTATCGGAGTCAAGCTTACAAAAATTAAATGCGATTATGATTGGCTTTTTATTTTGAGGCTATCTGTATTAGAAATGGAAAAGTTAAACACAGTTTCTCTAATAGTTTTAATAATACACGCTAGATGGCGCTGTAAAGCAGTCTTTTTTAGTGTGGCTATATTAAAATATATAGTAGTTGTATAAAATCATATTTTAGTAGTTTTTCCATACATCTTTTTTTTCTTTTTATTGTTTTCTTGTTAGCAATAATAATAAAATATATATTTTTATTGTTCATCCATGATAAGCATCGATAACTCGGTATCAGTAGAATTTAGTAGTTATTGTGGCAACAATGGGGCTGGCAACTGTCAAACTGACAGCACCAATAATGGTCCCTAAAAAAGCTAAATTTGTATGGCGGGAAGTAGTTTTTATTTATTTTTGCGAAAATGACTTAATGTTTCGTCCCGAATTGCTCTGAAGTGGGAATCTACCGTTTTCCGAAAAAGGCTAAAAATAAAAGGCTATGGATTAAAGCTATGGGGAAGATTTTTGCCTAAGAACTGTATATGGTTTCCATACAAGTTAGGGACCATCGATCCTCTGTCTCTCTCTCTCATCGTATGGAATCTAGAAGAGCGCCATCTACAATTAGCTTTCACCGGCCAACCCCATTAAAACAATTTTAAAATGGCCGGTCACACACCGGTTTCAGTTTTTACGTATGCGCGTGCTGTGTCTCGTATAGATTTATACGGCTATATTCAGTGTTAGTGTGTGTAATAATGCTTGTGAAATAGTGCTTGTGAATGTTGAGTGCAGCTCCTTACGCCTTGGCCACGACTTTGGTCTTAAGCCACCTGCGACCAGCGTTTTATTTATTCATTGCGCGGTCGAGACGCGCAACGCACTGTGGTTAGTTGGGATCACGCGCAATGAACAGATAAAACGCTGGTCGCAGGTCGCTTCAGACCAAAGTCGTGGCCAAGGCGTTAGCGTCTCCATTAATTGCCCCGCCACGATTACATTTGTTTTAATACAAATACAAAATTATTTATTACATTAAATACATGAGGGATGGTGTTTTAAGTTCAGCGTTGTGGTTTGGAGCTGTTCTTTATAATCAAATTAATCACCACTACCCTTTGTGATGTCCTCACGACATCGGCGATGTTGTGTGCCGTCCTGCAACATTACTACAGCAGACAGTAAGTTATATTTATAAAGTTACCTGGACCCATTCGATGGGTACCTAACCTAACTTTACTTAAAAAAACAGATTCCGTAAAGTATCTATAAACTTTCAGATGTAACATTGCATTGCTTCCCAAACCCTTTTGATGATGTTACAAAACCTGAGAAACTGGAAAGGTTTAGAACGTACCCATGATGATTGGAGGTGACATCGTGGACGAAGACGATAAATATACATACATTGGAACAGATATGTCTGTCATCGACTCTTCGAGGATATCTTCGTGTATTCCACAAAGAAACCAATTCGATTGGCCATACCAACCCCATATATACCAGGTAAGTAAGTTCTCCATATTAATGCTTTGTTTATTCAATTTAGAAATATTTGTAAGTACAGTAGAGAGCTATAAAATACCACATAATTAGATTAGGCCTAAAATAAACTTTTAAACCCATGTTAAACTTACCTAGAGATAAAGTAAGAAAAATTTCCCTGTTCTGTCCTTTATGACATTAGATTAAATTACACACTACACAAGAATTTGATTAGAATTTGAAATATACTATACAACTGGGACTATTTATATATCTATCCCTATAACAATAAATTACGCTTACGCGCGAGCTCGAATACTTTCTCGCTCGCACACTGCAACGACGTCACCCGAGTGCCGAGTATCACCGAGGTCTCCCGAAGCCGCACGACCCGACCGTATAAAACCAGGCGCCGGCGCAGCATCGAGTCACTTCATGCGTTATTCGGTTATTCATTAGGAGTCGCGCTCCGCCGCCGAGCGCGCGCGGTCGCGTCCGCCGCAGAGCACGCGCCGACGCGTCCGGGCCGACCATCAGGCCAAAAGTCGACCGACCACCAGGTCGATTTGACTGGAACCCAGACACCACCATCCACCAACAATCGAGCCAGGGCCACGTTGCCTCCCCAGCCCTGAAGCCAGACGTTCCTGTTAAAGAGAAGACCCTGGAACCGGACTTGACCCACGGCCGCCGGCCGGAGACTTGCCCTGAGCGTAGGCCTTTGCCTCCTCAGCCTAAGCCAGATGTACCTGCACAAGAAGATCCTGGCTTCATGATTTGACCCGCGACCGTCCTTACGGTCGTAGAATTGCCGCCGAGATGAGGCCACGACGCCGCCTCCGCCGTCGCCTCCTCAGCACCACCACCAGACGTTCCTCCAAAGAAGACCCTGGTACCAGCCCAGATGTACAGCATCAGAAACACTCCAGAAATGGAAAAATATAAACAAACCATGGCGTCAAAGGACCCTGGCCCCAGCCAACAGCGCAGAAACCGCTACCCCAACACCACGGCCGTCTTAACGGCCGGAGAATTGCCGCCGAGAAAAGCAAAAGCTTAAAACGGCTCCCCCCGCGCCTCTTCGAGGCGCAGAGGAAGAATCCAACGAGTACGATCAAGTCACTTAGCTAGCGACAGTAGACGGCGCAGCACCCGCTGTACCCTATACCAACAACACACAAGGTGCAGGCGCTGGTAAACCAGTACCTCCCTCCACATCACGTGCCTACAGGGAAGCGGAAGCAACCCAGGTAGACACTGCACAACCTGGCGTCGGCGCTGTGCCTACAGTACCGAAGTACAGGGCAGGCAAGGGTGCATGGGGCAAAAAGGCCGCCGGGAAACCGGCGACCAAGAAACCCAATAAGCACCCGAAGCACAACAAGGGCCCGGTACAGGCGACAGGTCGTACCCCGCCCGCTACCCAGGGCTCCACTGTGGAGGCAGTTCCGGAGGCGGAGAAATCCACCAACATGGAGCTTGACGCCACAGAGGAGACCGAAAGCGACCCAGCCATACTACGGTTGAATGCTGGGTGGTCCTTATCAGTAAAGTACGGGAAGGCGAAGCGCGCTAAGCAGGCAAAGCCTCAACCCTCTGGTACGACAGGGTACCATAAGAAAAACAAAAAGCAGAGACGCAAGTCAAGAGAGCGAAGGCTTGGCGTCCAAAGCAATACAGCCCTGGCACCCACACAAGAGGAGGCCCCCCAAAAAGGATCGGCGCAGGCAGCCGCTGGACCCCCAGTAGCAGGCCGTACCGTCCCCAAAGGGAACAGGGCACACGACAAGCAAAAGGCATCCAAAAGGGGGAGTAGCCAGGAGGCCCGACCCTCCACCAAAAGGGCCCGGCTCGACGAGACATCTTCTCCGAGAGGCGAGCAAAAATGGCAGAGGACCGGGTCTCATGGCGAAACGCCCCGGATTGACTATGCGGAGGCTGTGAAGGCGGACCTGCTAGTGGCCATCACCACTGCCACAGCGGAACACCTGAGCCCGCAGCAATCCGAGGAGATACAGCACCAGATGCAGTGTCTCCTAATAAATGAAGCAATGCTACCTGGCAACAGCCAGTTCGAAGGTCCACAGTTTCGGGGAAAACCGGTGTTTACCAACGGTTCTCTGAGGCTGTGGTGCGAGGACAAAACCACTCTCGAGTGGCTGAAGCGCAGTGTGACCGCTATCACCCTTTCTGACGGACAGAAGCTTGCGGTGAAGCACCCGAGCGAGCTGCCGAAGCGCGTGCGCGTCGGCATCTTTCTTCCGGGGATTCACAAGAGTCCGAACGTGGTAGCACGCACGCTGCGCTACCAAAACAGATGGGCAGACATCGACAGATGGCTGGTCATCAGCTTTGAGGAACAGGCAACGGACACGTTCGCCACGCTCAGCGTTCCAGAGACGGTGGTGGAGCCCCTGATGGACCACGGACGCCGACTCAGCTTTATGCTGGGTTCGGTGTACGTCAAGTTCGAGGGACTCCGTGGCAAGTTTAGGGAAGACCCACCAGCCAAATCCACTGACTCGACGGACGCCACCAAGCAGGACAACCCCCCTACGGCGACAGCCACGGTGACGAAAGTTGCTGAGGTAGCCGCGGAACCAGTTTCCCAAGTCCCAGCGCAGACCGACCCCACTTCCGAGCCGGACGAAGAAGAACTTCTTCGCCACCACTCGGAAGATGAGGAGGGATGCGCAGAGGAACTAAGGAAGCTGGCCATCCGTAGGGAGGAGGGCAAGGAGGAGAGGGAGATGTCGACGGAGGAGACCGATGACGATGGCGCCGTCCCCTTCCTCTCCGTCTTGTAAAATCCTCCAAGCCAACCTCCATCACAGCGAAACCGCAACGGCTCAGATACGAAAGTGGATGGAGGTCAACACTACAGCCATAGTACTGATCCAGGAGCCGTGGGTCAGGAAGAGTACTGTCTGCGGTCTCCGCAGCACAGAAGGTAAGCTGACAGTACAAGCGGGACCGGAAAACCCCCAGGCCTGCATCTATACATCAAAAAACATACAAGCGCATCCTCTAACAAGTTTCTGTTCCAGAGACATGTGCGCCATAATGGTGCGAGGAGTGCAGGGCTCCACACTACAGGAGGTGGTAATGGCTTCGGTCTACATACCGGAAGCCGATGATCCACCGCCACACGACATGACGAGGCTAGTCAATTACTGCGAAGAGGCGGGACTCGAGCTCATCACGGGCATCGTTTGTGAACAGACGAAGCAAAACAATCATTGATTTGACACTAGCAACCGAAGAAGCATCGAAGCACATCTTAAACTGGCATGTATCGAGTGAACTCTCATGCTCAGACCATAGATGGATTCGATTCGACATTCAGGTAAATACACTTGTGGCAACACCCAGGAGGAACCCCAGGAAAACGAACCGGGCCCAGTACGCACAGCGAATAGGGCAGGCACTCATACGTACGGAGGTTCCTCCTAAACTAACAGGCACCGCAGAAATAGACAAACAGGTAGGTGTCCTTACAGATACCATCATAGACTGTTACCACCAGACATGTCCTCTAACAACCTCGCCGACAGGCAATGGTAACAAAGCCAACTGGTGGGGACCTGAGCTGGAGAGACTCAGGAAGAAAATGAGGAAACAACTAAACAGGGCAATGAACACCGGTGCAGACCAGGACTGGGATGATTATAAAATCACCAAGTCTAGGTACAAAAAACGGCTCAGATACAGGAGCACAAGCTCATGGCGTAACTTCTGTACCAACATTGAGTCCACTACACAGGCCAACAGGGTAAGGAAGGTTCTCTCCAACAACACAGCCTTAACTCTAGGATCCCTGCGTAAACCTGACGACACCCTCACCAACTCACCGGAGGAAACAGAGTGCGTCCTGGTTCAGACGCACTTTCCGGACTGCGAGATAGCGAGTCCAACGGTACGGTTAGATGAGGAAACCGCCCCGACAGAGGAAGGGTGGCGACTGGCCAGCGAGGTAATAACCCCTCAAAGAACTCAATGGGCCATTGACAGCTTTGACTCCTACAAATCCCCAGGACCAGATGGAATTTTCCCCGCCCTACTGAAGAGCTCTCATACCTAGGTATTTAGAGTTACCCGTCTTAGGAAAAAAAGAGAACCCTCTAGACTGGTGGCGCTCATTTCAGCCCAGTTTTCCAAATCTCGCAGTGTTTGCCAGAAAAAGACTGAATTTCCTGGCAACCTCAGTACCTTTTGAGCGCTTATTTTCCAAAGCTGGCAATCTAGTTAACGAAAGGCGCACAAGACTTGACGTACGAAAGGTGAAACAGCTCTTGTTTCTTAATTCGAACTACACACCTACAAATACAAACCTGTCGTAATATCAAAAAATAAATGTAAAAATATAGACAATTTTTTTTTTATAATGAAACAAGATGTGTAAATAATTAAAGGTGTAAATAGGTTCAATGTAAATAATGTACATTCAAATCGTTGTATAAAGTTGATCCAAAATAATAAACACGCCGCATATTCCTAAATATATAATGTTCCCTCTATATATATTCATATTCATTTATTTGGTATTAATCATACATTGTCAATTGGGTACATTACAAGATTTACAAGTGAATTAAAATTAAAACCGGAAATACTGGGTTACGAATGTCCTATTGAATAAAATTAAAAATATGTTACATAGGGTAAATCGCCAGTAATTGGCAACCCTCCAGTCAGGCCACATTATACTAAAATGATTAAATTTTGAATTCTGTAACATATCCACACAATTAAAATAAATCACCAGATAACAGCAGTTATCACAAGTATTACTCAACTATTATGTACATTATGTACCTAGGATTCCGTGGGGCAAATCGTCTTGACAGCTAGGGACTACCTATATCGATAAACTCATTTATCGATACTAGTTCTAAATACTAGTGATCACACAAAGGTTTGCTTATTAAATGTTTTTTATTAAAAGAATATAATGTAATAAAGTAACTACTCAAGTTTCTCATTCATTTTTGTAAAATTTTTAAATTTTTACTTTTCACAATTTATTTCTTCATGACCGTCCCGTCCCATCTATTATTGTTAAAGTACACCACCAGAATTTTTTCCATATTTTCAGGCGTTAAGCTTCTCCGTCTTGGCTGAAAAATCCATTTCAGGTTGCTAAAAGACTTTTCAATTTTTGTGGAGGTTATGGGAGCATAACAAGATTTCATAAAGTGATCAACCGCATTTCGTAATTTTTTCGGTTGTAATGTGACTTCTTCACCTTTTTGTAACAAATTGATTTTTTTCATTGTTTCGTACCCGAAATTTTTGTAAAAAACGTTTTTAAATTTATCGTATATAATTTTCCCCTTTTTATTCAAATATATTTTAGATAATACAGACTGTACCTTCTTTACTATTCGCACTCTAAAAGTCTAGTGTCAGATTTGTTGATTGTAATTTCTTTATAGACTCTGGAATGATATTTAGATTTTCGGCAATAAATTTAAGTTCACCCTGAAGAGATGATTTATTTAGTGCAGCCTTGGCTTTTTTAACTGCTTTCCCATCTGATGCAGAAAATGTATTCAGAACTCTTCTTATATATCTTCAAAATATTTAGCGTAATAGTTTGCTGCTTGCAACCATGTACAGTCGGCCTCAGAAGTTGCTGAACACCTAAGCACCTTGTCGTTTTCACTCGTTTGACAACTTCATATGACAGTTTAACATGACGTTTAATGCGACACGGTACAAAGGTGTTATGCCCCTTGTGAGGCTGACCGTACCCCATCTTATAATGGTTGGTTGTGGCCCCCGTTTTCTCGTGATCCCACTGATTTGTCCCAGTCCCATCAATGGGACCACGAGGAAGACTTATTTCTCGTAGTCCCATCAATAAAATTTCACTTCCTGTATAATATCATCATGTACGCATTAGAACCTCTTCGTATAGGGAACATTACTGCAATGTTCTGCCGCCAGAGGCAGCACTATCACTAATAGTAAACCGGTATAGAAATATAGGGATTCACACACACATGCACAATTGATTGTCAAATGAGTGACAAGGATGCTTGCATAGACAATACCGCAAGTGGGAACGAGATATTATGTCAACGTTGCTAGTGTCGCCACCTACGAAGAGTTTTGTGTAATGTTCCCTATTAACAAACTTTATCTAATGCTGAGTGAAGTGGAAGATGATAAATAATAAAATATATGACAAATAAGTACTCAAAATGACAAGCAGTTTCTCAGTATTAATAAGAAGTACCTACGTATGAAATTTTGTAATTTGCTAATTTAAACTGAAATAAAATTCAGTCATGGCTGACGGTAGCGACGAAATTGTTTTCGCTAAACGTAAACGTGGAAAAGTCATGTTATTAGAAGGTCGGCAATATTATCGGCATAGGGGATATAAAAATGGAGACGTAATTTGGAAATGTACTCAGGCCAAAAAAGTGAAATGTCGTGGGTCTGTGACTCTCAAGGTAAAATAATTATATAAGTATACCTATAATATATAATTGGTTTCTTAAATTAAATTTTGTTCGTAGAACTAGTACGAGTTTTCATAGTTCCTAAAACAGTCTTTATTGAGTTTTAGTGCTGCTGCTGTGTGTCTGTGTTTGTGTGTATGTATCATTGTATGCGTGCGTAGAGAAGTGAGCGGTTGTGATTATTATAAACTGAATGTATGTACCTATATTCAAGTAGAATATTGCTGCATTTCAGGGTAAACAAATTATAAAACAAAAAAAAACATTCATGTGAAATACGACATGCCATGAACAAAATTGACGAGAAGCTTTACAAAATGAAGGAAGAAGCCCGTAGAACCGACATACCAATCCCGCAAATATACAAAAAGGGCATGACTGATTTGAAAAACGACGGTATTCATTTCGTTACTAAATTGCCTGATCTCAAAAGTATCCAAACTGCCATGTACACTAGACGTCTTCGTACAAATTTTAAAAATATTGAACAAGTGACCATACCACCCCAGTTCTCAGATTTTGTGCTTGCTGACTATTACTATAACAATAATCGGATGGTCGTGTTCTGTTCCACTGAGAACCGTAAAATAATGAAAGACATTGATGAGTTTTTCATTGATGGCACATTTCAGAGCTGCCCGGATCCCTTTACGCAACTAGTATCCATTCACGGTGATATTTCGAAGTCAGCATCGGAAACGCACGTCATTCCACTTGTTTACGCGTTAATGACAAATAAAAGTCAGGAATCTTACACGGCTTTATTTCAAATGATTAAATCCGAAATAAGAAACTGGTCGCCAATTAAATTTCACTTAGACTTCGAGATAGCTACCGCCAATGCGTTGCTGGCTATATTTCCAGATATAAAATAAAAAAAATGTTATTACCATTTAACAAAAAGTGTCTGGAAAAAATCCAAAGAATTGAAAATGAATTCAAAACATGAACGACGTGTTGTTGGTCTATTTACTGCGTTGGCGTTGCTACCCATGGATCATATGTCAAATGGCATTAAATATATAAAAGATGAAAGCCCAAACACTTCAAAAATTAAGCTTTTTGAAAAGTATATGAGGCAAACATGGCTAAAAAATTATGAGTTTATATTACAATGGAATGTGTTTGGTGAAAGACACCGAACGAATAACGTCATTGAGAGTTGGCACTCTAGATTAAACAAGGACATGAAGAAACGTCTACCAAAGTCTATTCTTCGCCTGTTAAATATTTTGGTTGAAAGGGAAAACCAAGAATCTGAAACGACAGAAAGACGAAAGGAATTTATCAGACAGGATGACATAATAATGAATAACCAATTGCAACTGGTCCACGGAGAGATCACGGTGGGACATTTCTTAGAAAAACTTAGATAAATCCATGCACCCTTGTAACTTAATTTCAAATAAGGATGTTATCAATTCAGTTGTATTATATATATTAAGTTTGTTACCTTTGACATTTATTTATTTGTAACATTAGTTGTTGAAGAACATTATTCCCTTTATTCCATCCAGTCCTACTAGTAGTTCGGTAGTGTTAGAAACGTAGTTATTCCCAGGGTTCCTGTTGTAAATTATACTCACGAAGACTAGTAAATATAAAGTTTATTCATAGACACATTACTATAGAATTAACAGAATATAAATTGTCACACAACTTCTCTATCTGACAGCTAGTCGACGACTGCCCGCACCAGAGGGGTAATCACGTAACGTTCCGAACGCGCGTCGGTACGATTTAACTGTCAATTTTCTATGTAAAAAGTGACATTTAGATCTACCCGACGTTCGTACAATGCGTCACGTGATCGACCTACTGGCCCGCGCTTTTATGAACGATACCCATATGACATTATACATTTTAATAGTATTTGATGAGATGAATAGAACCAAAATTACAGAATGTATTAAATAGCTAACAGACGGCCATTCTGCCGTGGGGATGACCCCATCCCCAACTCCGCTCGGCCATTCACTGTTAGGTATGACCTCATGCCTTGATTTGTTTATACACCATAAATTAAAATATGTTGAGAAGCATTGATTACAAGATTTCTACTTATTTTACATTACATTTTTAACTGTACTTATTTATCTTATTCTAGTATATATAACATAAATCTAACATCATTAATGATAGATATTTTCCAGAGTTCAAGAAATCAGTCCACAGTGTTATGTATATAAATAATTATCTATTTCACATTTTAACTGTACCCATTTATTTATCTCATTCTAGTGTAGCACAGATCTAAATACAAACAATGATTGATATTTTTAAGACTTCAAGAATTATATATCTATAAACTTAATAAAAATTAAAATTATCATTCACAGTTTATAATTACTAAGTGTAATTAATTAGTCCAAACCTGTCCAAACACTAGAGTCACACTAGGGGCACACAATTTATAATCTAAGGACTACACTGGGGGTAGATTTCATTATTGCAGCCATACTTGGGGATTCTCATTAATTTCAGTGGATAATCATCATTAGTGTTCACGCTTGGGAACTTCATTAGGTATCACACTTGGGGTCCATTGTTATCTACTTGTATTGGCCACACTAGGGGCTAACAGTAACACTTTAAGGATTCTCATTAATTTCAGTGGATAATCATCACTAGTGTTCACGATTGGGAACTTCATTAGGTACCACACTAGGGGTCCATTGTTATCTACTTGTATTGGCCACACTAGGGGCTAACAGTCACATTTGGGGATTCTCATTAATTTCAGTAGATAATCATCATTAGTGTTCACGCTTGGGAACTTCTTTTGGTACCACACTTGGGGTCCATTGTTATCTACTTGTATTGGCCACACTAGGGGCTAACAGTCACACTTGGGGATTCTCATTAATTTTAGTATATAATCATCATTAGTATTCACGCTTGGGAACTTCTTTTGGTACCACACTTGGGGTCCATTGTTATCTACTTGTATTGGCCACACTAGGGGCTAACAGTCACACTTGGGGATTCTCATTAATTTCAGTACATAATCATCATTAGTGTTCACGCTTGGGAACGTCATTGGGTACCACACTTGGGGACCATTGTCATCTACTTATATTGGCCACACTAGGGGCTAACAGCAACACTCAGGGTCGTATTTCATCATTCTCTCACTGCTATCTATGCTGTAAGGGTCATAATAGGGAAAATAGTGGTAAGTGTATACGATGTAAGTCAGTTAATTAATAAATATATAAATGACTCAGATAATAGATGTAGTCAATTACCCTGAAAGAGAATCGTCAGTTGTGGAGCTTATTTCATCAGTAACAGCCCAAGTAACACAGAAGCGCTGTATATGATCTGAAAACCTGTCCACAATAGAATCCTAAGCTGTACAAGCCTGCTGAATAAGAGCATTAGAGGCGCCTCTAATGCCGATATAACTCTGATTTGGGCACAAATTAAACAGCTATTAGCTGAATAACTGTAACCAATGACATTATAACAGCATTATTTGAGCATTATTAAAGGTAACAGACAACCCAAGAGCTGAACATTGACTGATTATGAGAGTATGTGTTAAACATTACACAGTACAATGGCTGAATAGCAGAGTGTGTGTTACCTATTTTTCAGCACAAACTACCAGCCAGGATCTTTTTAACGCTTCTATGGATTTGAGGAATCACAAGTGGCAGCATTGTGAATATTTTTCACTCCTCTACGACTCCATTATTTTCATAAATGTCGTAACCGTTTGCGTGAACCACATTTCGTGACAGTGTTTGTGTGGAGCAATAGTTCGTAAATATAAAACTACTTGATTTTTTTTTCTCCATGTACGTAAAATTCGAATGGGAAAGAGAGTTTATTGTCAAATAGTATATGAATATAGATGAAAACTTTCACGCGCTCTCAAAATATTACTGTTTACTTAAAAATTAAAGCAAAAAAAATAGGTTGATGATATGATGAAAAATAGGAATATTTTTATTTTGAACTTGTAATTTGGCGGGAGCCAGTTTACTTATCAAATCATTTGATTTTCTTTTCAAATCCAGTTGTTAGTTTCGTTGGCTAAAGAAATATTAATTGTTACTATTATATTACGGTTAAATTAGACCCCACAAAATGGCTGCAATTCAATGTGCACTGTACTAATCACAATTAAATGGTATGGGCTGTTTAAGAATCCACTTGTGAACCACCAATAAACCTTAGAGGCGCTGAGAAAATGAGTCTTCTGATCTTATTAAACTGCATTAGTAGATTTATTGCCGACGCTAGTATAAGTATTCAGCTTTAACGGGGATCATGGGTAACATGTGACCTAATCTATAGCAGTTTACAGTAATTTAGCATCATATTGATCATATTGATTCACTTATAGTGAAGATGTGGGCTATATAAGTGCTATTATAAGATTGCGTGTAACAAGCTGATTACCAGTATTAAAGTTCTACTCTATGCAACTAGACGCATTATATCATTGTTAATTGAAGTCACAGAATAACTTACTGCATTACAGTACTTCACATGTTCTATCTTAGAATGCAAGCATTATAAGGGTACACTTTTGTCATTTAATTCAGAATATAGCTTAGTTTAAATCCATGAAAATGCTTATTTGCTGCTGAAAGTACCATTGATTGCTAAGAGCTGTATAATACTGAACTGTATAACTATATTAATGTTTGCAACATTACAGTGTTGTCTCCGTGACGCTTAATAGCATTACTATACAGGCGAAAGCTTAATTTTCAGCTATTGTCGTTGGATGCTAAAGTTACCGATGTGGACATCTGTTACGTCCTATAATGCAGTATTGTGCTTTTTGGGAGCCATCGTTATCCACGGTTTTAAGTAGTCTGCCGGGAAAATATTGCGCTACGCACGATATACCTGTAATTATCTAGGACGCGTGTTATCTGAAAGGGTCCCCGAAACTTTGAGGCTATCATCTTACTTTGCCTTTTTCTGTTTTATGATTGAGAATCATAACAAGATCGTCCTGCTGAAATACTTTAGTGGATGCTTTATTTTTGTCAAAACGTGGTGGCACCAGTAATGGATACTTTAAAGAGGTCGTGTATTTTCATTAACAATAAAATAATAATGTTTACACTTTAAACAATGATTACGATCGAAAACTATAAAATATATTCGTAAGAAATGAAACATTAGCTTTTTACTAATTGAAGAGACATCTATAGATTTATAGGAAAATTTAGAAAAGCAAAAATATGTCAAATCTCCAGTTATGGACACTTCTCGAGACCCAGTAATGGACCGACGCCTATAATGGATACCCCAATAATGGACAATAGGATTATGCAATGATTTGGTATAGGTCCTTTTTATTCTGGCTTATTTACGGGACAGGAAAATTCGTATATCGTGAAATAAAACGTAAAAAATTCCAAATGAAAGTATTTTAGGTGTATTTTCCTGTAAGGTACCGAGTAATTTATAAACAAACAGTCACAACTTGGATCAGAAACAGAAGCAAATATGTGAAACGCGTTAAAGTTTATATCTCATTTGCATTTTATTATTTTTCAATGTAAGTATAATACTTTTAAGACTGATCGATTTTGATGTTTTTATATGATTTCAATTGAAAGCGGCATAATGAGTCATGCGTTTACTTATAAGGTGGGTGGCGACCACGTACCGGAAGGCGCGGCGTTAGTAAGCCTCCCACAAGCTGGACTGATAAAGGTCGCGGGAGTCCGCTGGCTGCGGGTGGCGCAGGACCGTTCACATTGCAACTCTTTGGGGGAGGCCTATGTTCAGCAGTGGATGTCTTTCGGCTGATATGATGAGGCGCAATTAATGCATGCTTTTACAGGTACACGCGCTATTAGCTTAGTTCCCTTGAATCTAATGTGTTCATTCGACATGTTCATTCTAAGAATTCTAACCTTTACGAACTGGTAAACTCCCTGAAGAATTGAATATTCACTTCCAGGTCTCATACACATATTTCCGGGTACAAAAAGTAGCCCTTGTGTGTCCTTCAAAATATTTAACCCTTCTTCCAATACTGTGTCGTGGGCGACATGTAAGTTAATCTTTTCTAGCTCGGAGTCATCGCAATATAATATTAAACTAGAAGTTGTGTTATAAACAACTACCGTTCAGTCAATGATTGCCCGATTAAAACATCAGTTTCTAATAGATGATCGTCCACAATGTACGCTACAATATTAGCCTCAACTGCGTCGACCACGACATAAACATTGGTTTTACCTATCGGTACTATACTCCCAAAAGCAAATCCTTTAATTAAGGGGAGACCTGACTTTACTATAGTCACAGAATAAGTAATAGTACTACGTACAGAAGGTTCTCTGTTAACAAACTCCCTGTTTAGGTACGCCAAACGTGCCTAAACGTGGCCATCCCTTTCTATCGCATGCAACGCGCTGCAACCCGTACGAGCGTCCCGTCCCAACGCGTGGCAGCTACTGAATAGATAGAGCCCTTGTAAGGGGCGACCGGCATGTACTTGTAGCGATAAACACAAATCGCGAGTGAGCCGCGCCTGCTATAGTGAGATGAGTCTCACCTGCCACTGATTTGCGAATAAGGGTGCATTCACTACCAAAATCAATGTATGCGGATAGTTTAACTCCATTTAAAGTAACAGATTTAAAATAGTACCTAAAGTATTTAAAGTATTTTTATTTTTTTTTTTATTATTAATAACATCGTTATACGTCGTCACATTATTGTATTATAATTACATTCATGATTTTGTTATTATATTTATTTATTCATTTTACTTACCTATATGTAAGTGTCATGTTTTCATGTTATATTTATTTATTATTAAATAATGCATAGTTCCTGTCATCAGGGAAGGTTCTAATTATTTTCTTTTGCCAATCACGCCAGGTCATGTTTAGCGTACTAAGACCCTGGAACCATTTCTTTGCATGACCTGCTAATTTTGTAATGGCGTAGAAAATAATCTGTTTTTCACTCCATTTATAAATTTTAGCGGTTTCATTATCCTTGCGAATCCAATTTATAGCCGATTGTTCATTAGCATCTGGGTTATATTCGGGAATCACATTTTGCGCCCCTTCAAAGTGGTGATCGGTGTTATGAAACAAACGTGAAAGTTCTCTTATAACGTCGATGTCACGGCGCGGTGTTGCATACGATCTTCTCTTACGCTTTGAGTACTTGCTTAACCGTGGTTTTGGGCGCGATGATCTTTCGAATGCAGTCGATGAAAGTGAATCATCAAATGATGATGTGTTAGATTGGGAACCACGCCGTCGTTTCGTACTTTTTGAGTGTCAATTTTTAATATACTTGTAGTATAAGTCATCCGAGCGTCGTCTTCGAGATCTGCTACGGTTAATAGTTTGTCGTTTATGACGGCGGCGTTTATTACGCAAACTTGTCACAGACCGAATGGGCAGATCATACCGAATTTTTCTGCGACTGCTGCGAGACTCTTTAGTTCGCCCACGATCACGTAAGAGACGCCGGGGTGGTGGCGTATAGCCTGACGCTTCCGTTTGTTGTATGGGTTCTGACATGACTGACACGTTTCTGGTATGGGTGGAGACTATGTATGCATCCACAAAGTAGCAAAACAAGATAACAGGTAGGTATATACAAAAATGAGTGAGTGAATGTGTGTGTATGAAGGAAAAGGAAGAAAGTAAAAGGGGTCGGTGAAGGAGAGAGAAAGAGAAGAAAACAATAAAATGTATCATTACGCAATGAGTAGGTAGCTACGTGTAACTGAACGTTGTCATCCTATTTTTCTTAAAGTATTAATTAGTTTATATAAGTTGTATTTGTATTGTTCTAATTATTGTTTTTCTTTAATTTTTTTTTTTGACGCTTAGAACATAATTATTGTAGGTACTTAATGGAATTTAAGCAGCGTCAGCTGCGGTCATAAATACATGAAATAACAAGAAACACACACACAACAAAACAAAGGGTATACAAATAAACCCCAGAACGGCCAGAACCCAATCATGTATTCAAGTAAATTTTTCTAATACTCGGCCGGGGATCGAACCCGGGCTCTCTTACACACGCACGCCACCAGACGTACTATGTGCTTAGTCTTTGTTATCATAAACGTAGAAAGCAAAGAAACCGACACAAGCCCGGTCGGTACCCTACCTACTTCCGGCGGCTGTTGGTAGGTACGCTTTGCGATGACCATATTGACCTACTTACAACTTTTGTTAGTGCACCCTCAGATGTACTATAAAAGTACATAATTACCACACCCCCCGTTAAACATGTTTATAAAATAAAAAGTGAGCTTATCATTTCAAATCAGACACTTTTGTTTAGTTCTAGAGGTGATTACGCTTGTTTATAACTCGCCACATTTAACTTTCAAGGCAAGTGACGTATAACCTACACACTTCGTTCTTAATTCTCGATACTAAGATTGTAAAATAATGTAATTGACATCTTTGTAAGTAAATATACAAACCAATTATGTAGTGATTCACATTATAATAAAGAGGTTACATACCAGCAGATTTTCTCTAAGGTTTTTACCACTTCTGAAATGTTAGAAACGTAGTTATTCCCAGGGTTCCTGTTGTAAATTATACTCACGAAGACTAGTAAATATAAAGTTTATTCATAGACACATTACTATAGAATTAACAGAATATAAATTGTCACACAACTTCTCTATCTGACAGCTAGTCGACGACTGCCCGCACCAGAGGGGTAATCACGTAACGTTCCGAACGCGCGTCGGTACGATTTAACTGTCAATTTTCTATGTAAAAAGTGACATTTAGATCTACCCGACGTTCGTACAATGCGTCACGTGATCGACCTACTGGCCCGCGCTTTTATGAACGATACCCATATGACATTATACATTTTAATAGTATTTGATGAGATGAATAGAACCAAAATTACAGAATGTATTAAATAGCTAACAGTAGGTAGTCGAACTATTTGGACTTTCGATCAATGCTATGTTAACAGCATTTCCAGAAATAACAACTAAAGGCTATTACTATCGTTTTAGAAATAGCACTTGGAGAAAGGGAAAATGCTTATAAAGAACTAGCTGACCCGGCAAACTTCGTACCGCCATTTTTTTTTTGCTATTAACCTTTTCTGGCGTCCTCAGAACACAATACCGAAGTTTCATCACAATCCGATCAGTGGTTTAGGAGCGTATCGAGGACAAACATACATACATTGATTTTTATTTATCCATACTAATATTAATAATGCGAAAGTAACTAATCAGTTGCAAATCTAGTGGTTCTTAATCTAATCTGAGATTAATTCATGTCAGACCTACTCGTCAGAGATACTCGTGGTCCAACCGCTATGTCTACAAAACCTTCGTATTAAGGTGGTTCGATTGCCATACAAAACGTTATTTGACATTCGCACGCTAACGGCGTGATATTTTAAGAAACTTATGTAACAAACTTTCAACAATTGGCTTCCCATTTGCGCCAAATTCCCCCTTTCCTAGAATAAACTTGTATAAACTAGATTAATTTGAGAAATTGGTTTGGGACGTGATATTTTGGGAAAACCGTTTTTCTCAAATTAATCTAGTTTATACAAGTTTATTCTAGGAAAGGGGGAATTTGGCGCAAATAGGAAGCCATTTGATGAAAGTTTGTTACATAAGTTTCTTAAAATATCACGCCGTTAGCCTGCAAATGTCAAATAACGCTTTGTATGGCAATTGAACCACCTTAAGTACTTATACTGTAATTACTGACGTGTTTTGTCAGAACTAAAATATAGTATCTTGAAAATATTTTTTTAAAACACATGTTTTACACGTCGTAAGTAAACGAGTTCAGCATTCGGTTGTACTTTCTGTCATTTCTTTACTGTCATGCATTTTATACAGGAGGTTCAAGATACTTTAAATTGAACTGAATGGGACTACGAGAAATAAGTCTTCCTCGTGGTCCCATTGATGAGACAAATCAGTGGGACCACGAGAAAACGGGGGTTGTGGCGGTAGAGGTACATTTGGTAACATGTTTTTAAATACATTGATTCTCCGGGGGACACTTTAAAAATACTTTTTTGATTGATGATATCACGCTATTAACATTTGGAAACAGACATCTAACTTTCTCAGCAACCCTATTTAATCCGTGAGCTGCACATGTTAAGTGAGTCATGTTTTGAAAAACTGAAGCCAAATGAGGATTGGCTCAGTAGACGTGGCGCAAGCAACATCTCCTGCCAGCATCTCCTGATGATGCCTCGTAGAGAGGCGAAACACGTGTCGAGGTTTTTTCATTATATGGTGGTGGTTTGCTGTAATTATTTGCATATCTTCGTAAGTTACATGAGTGAAAGGCGTCAGTTTGTTGATTACGCGGGATATAGGTCAGAAACTTATTTTGTAAGATCTGGAGTAAGTCAAGGAAGCAACCTTGGCCCGTTGGAATTCATTATCATGATCAACGACTTACCTCAGGTTATCAGAAACTCCGGATGCTTATTATTTGCTGACGACTTGAAACTATTTTTACCTATCAAATGTAAAGCAGACTGTGAACAATTTCAAAAAGATATAGACCGAGTAGTTTCATGGAGTGAAGTTAATAAACTAAATTTTAATACGTCGAAGTGTCTGACTATTACTTTTACTCGAGCGCACAACCACATTGTCCATGATTACGAAATTAAGGGCACAAAATTAAAAAGGGTGACGGAAGTTAAAGATTTAGGAGTTACATTTACATATGATCTGAGGTTTAGGGATCATATCAACAATATGTGTAAGAAAGCCTACAGAATGCTTGGATTTGTACTTCGTAGTTGTAAGGATTTTACCAGTATAGGATAGTGTTGTGGATAACGTTCATGTTGAGGCTTAAATACTCGAACCCTAAAGACTCCCGAGGCTTAAAGACTCAAGTGACAAAAAGTCTATATTTTGCATTCATATGCGTAAAATAAACCAACACGGTTCTTAAACAGCATCGAGTCTTTAAGCCTCGGGAGTCTTTAAGGCTCGAGTCTATAAGCCTCGAAATGAGCGTTATCCACAACACTAGTATAGGATCAATCATTGCTTTGTACAACGCCCTGGTCCGAAGTAGCCTCGAGTGCAACTCAGTCATATGGGCTCCACACGAAACCAAATATCAGTTTATGGTGGAGCGTATACAAAATAAATTTATTAGATTTTTGTATTTGAAGAAGTATGGAGTCTATCCGTTTTACCCCCTCATGTATCCAACTCTGTTTGTTTTGGGTATGGTGGGGTACAACAAGCTGCAGGTGTGCAGAGAGTTATGTCTGGCCACGTACGTATTTAAATTAATTAGGGGCAAAATATGCAACAGTCAGGTGTTGAGTTATGTGAGTCTGAGTGTCCCCGATAGATACGTATGGCGCCGCCGCCGGCCGCAGCTGCTGTCCGCGCCGCGCGGGCGCACCAACCTGCTCGGTATGGCGCCGATGACCCGCGCCCTGTGCACCCTCAACTTAATAGCAGATAACATAGACCTGTTTTCGTGTTCTCTGAATGAATTCACAAAGTCAGCATTGTTTATATTATGTTATAATAATACTTAGATATACATGGTAACATGGTTGTACAAATAGTTACACTATTGTCTTAGGTTTAGTACCTGTAAAGATAGTTGTAAGTGTGGAAATAAATAAAAAAAAAAAAAAAAAATAAAAAATATTTATACGCAAATAGTTGCATTTGATTTATAGGTAAAATGTTTTACGTCATACCTGGCCATAAAGTAGGAATTACCGCACGCTATGCGTGCGAAAAACCCCACTTCCTGGCCAGATAGAGACGTAAAATTTTGTACTCGCCACGGGCGGTAATAAAGAAAGCCTCAGAGCGCATATTTATCGCCCTTGCCTTCGGCTCGGGCGTCAAATACCTGCGATCTGAGACATTCTTTGTTTAACCGCACACTATTACAATGCACTTGCTCTGAATGTGCCCCTTTATATGGTTGAACATAAACACGGGAAGTGTCACCGGGCTTGACCAGCCCTTGCGGAATGAATTTCAGTACAATATTCCCGCATACTATGTCATATATATCATTAGTGCTCTAAAATGCGTTCAGAAACCGTCGGTAATGACCAGCATTATTACAACCATTTTACTATGACAACTTTCTTGTCTGTAGTAGGTAAAATATGTACTGTAATGTTATTACAGTACAGATTTCTGTATCGTTATGAGTTTAAATTTGGAACAGCTGTCAAAACTCAAGTGGGGTCTCTATTCTAGTCTCTATAGATATTAAAACAGTTATTGACACAAAACGTCAATTTATTATGTTTTTTAATTTATTTATTTTTAACTTTTTTTTTCTTTTTTTTGATCTTTTTTTCAATTTTTTACTTTTTCTTTTACTTTTTTTCACTTTTTAATTTTTTTTTCCTTTTTTTTACCAGTTTTTTTTTCATTTTTTACTTTTATTTTATTTTTTTTACTTTTTTTCACCTGTTTTTTTTTTTTTAAAGATAATTTACAGGTAGCACTAGTAGCAATGCAGGTCATTTTCCTACGGCTTCTGAACCCATCTTAGAGTACTTATGATATGTGTTTGAATAAAGTAGTGTATGCAACTGTACATAATTAAGTATCATACACGTGCGGATAGGTAATTCCCAACTCGTGTCGATCAAAAACACTCCCTGTCGGTAGTGTTTTTGGTCATCGCCACCTTATTTGGTATTGCTAAGTCACAAAATTTTATTTAACAAGCAAATAAAGATTAAAAAGAATGCCTGACTTGGCTATACGAAATATCTCACCACTTTTTACAGTGGAAGAGTTTCGAGACTTGGCCTATTTTTTAAATGGAATGTTTTTATGGGATCTCATTACTTTTTGTAGTTTTTTGTCTTATCGACATTGTATGGAAATGTTATTTTACCATACGCAAATAACATTTGTATAGTTTGTAATGACATGTATTTGTATAGGATTACAAACACTTACTTATGCAGTGTGTATATATCTGCATCGTGACGGAAACTGCAACTTTTTTAGGTTTTTTTATGAATGGATAGGCTAAAAACTAATTATTTGGAGCTTGTGGGTCTGCTAGAAGTACCTTAGAATTACGATGATCATTATAAGTGAGTCGGTGAGTATGTCAATGACAAAACTAAGGAACTTTGGCGGGCAATAGTTCTTAATCTAAAAGTTCAAATTGAATGTTATTGAGAATATATGTAAGCCATATTATGCCCTATATGTTACTGAAAATTCAGGGTTCTGGCTTTAGCCAGCACGAAATTACAGGATGCTGAAAATTTATTTTTTCTCAGAATTTAGATTGTTTTGGGTTTTCCTGTTCAGAATCATGAGCACTCTTGATATCGATCGATAAGGAAAAAAAAATCCCCAATTTTCCATGCATTTTTTAGGATTCCACTATGAAACTGAGAAAAAAAGTAAAAGTCGGCCTGCGACAGCAATTTATTGTCAAATTTACTATGGACCGCCACCGCAGGCCGCGCCAGTGTGATGCAGTCTTCATAGAGTCTTGTTCCTGAAGAATCTCTTATCAATCTCGTGACACAATGTTGTATTAATTGTGATAGACTTTTTTTCAATATATCATAATTTATAAATTTATAATAATAATAATAATAAGCCCGCAGGGCAGCGAGTAACTTCGGAGAAAGCGCAGCACCACCTCTCGACACCCCTGAGCCGCTCACCCGGTGTTGCTCCTGGCCGTCTTTACGACGGCATTTTTAAGGGCCCATCTAGTGAGCGGCTAGTCACCGCCTGCCTCGATAACGTTGTGGATAACATTGTTATGGCAGGTGTCCGGACCACTTTGTAATAACCCAATTTTATTGTCCACTCAAATGTCATCACCATAGACCCAATTCTCTTTTCCATTTTCCTACAATAGCTCCAACGCCTGCTGGGACCGGTTCACGGGTATCTACCGATGTACCCGTGAATGGGTTCTAGCAGGTGTACCTACTACATCACATTAAACTTCGTCTCCTAAGGGCCTCTACGTGTTGGATCTATATCCCCACGCACGCCTTCCAAATGACCGGGGTTCGCCCCGTGAATTTAAATCGGAGATACATAATAATAATAATAATTTATCGATAAAACATAATGTAAATCATAAATCAGTCAAGAGGTTTAATTACTAGAGAACTTAATAATGCCCATTTGAATTTATGGTATTAAATTGATGATCAGTCATCGGAATTCTCGTAGCAATTTTGAGCTGTCATGAGGGACTTCTCGTTTATCTGCATATGTCACTGTGTCAATCACTCGTTGACAATAATTGTTGCATTTATATAATAATCCTTGGACAACAAATTGAAAATGCCTCGTAAAACTTCTATTGGTAAATGGTTAGAAACATACCCGGAACTGGTTTATAAAGAACAAGATTCCGTGAGACACTGTTCTGTTTTATCCTATGTGTACTTTCGGATTTCCTTATACTGACCCATTTGGATTGTTCACCTGTATATTATATGTATATGGCTACTTATTGTTTATAAATTATGCAGATGTAAATATGTACTAGTTACAGTAATGCTGTTATTTAAAAGAATGGTGTACTTACTTTTAGGATAAAAGTACTATGGATAGATTTGCTATTGCTTTTATTATAAAGATATTGGAACAAATTACCTTGCTTATTACCATGGTATGTCTAATAAGGTTTCTAAACGGGCCATGTTTTACTGCAATTTGTAGCCGGGCAACTATGTGCACCTTGCTCGGAAAAATGAAGGCAGAGTAAGACAGCAATAATTGCCGGCTACAAGTTGCACTAAAACATGGCCCGTTTAGAAGCCCCACAATCTCGCAAAACAGCTGCATCTGTGTGCATTCACGCAAAAACCAACCAACCTCCGATTTCGGGTGAAACAACACAAATCACACAGACTCAACTGTTGCCCATCAGGAAGAGATGGTACCATATTAATACGTCGTAGTAACGACAGATTAAGCTCCAAGTTAAGGTAAGGCTTATGATAAGTATTCAATTTATTAAAACGTCATTTTATTTTCAGATAAAAAAATACCAGTGCAAATGACCTTGCTTGGTTATTTAATCCCACCCAAAGGGAGGTTAAATGGGAAAATCAAATTTTCTTCATGCGAAGCTATAGAAGGCCTCATTGTACACAAATGTAAGTATTATGAACCTTTTGACGAGCGAGTTCGATTCCCGGTTCAACCATGTAATTATTACAAAATCTCTGAATGCAGTTTAAATTGTTTTTTAAATTAAAGTAATGTCATCTTTCAGTAAAATGTTCCATCTACAATATTCAAGGTACTTTCCTTCCATGTGGCATAGGCGGGGGACGCCCTGTATGTATATTGTGACTATACACTTCTTTTTTGGGCAGTCATGTCAACAGTGTTATAAATCTGTTCGTGTTAATAAATACTTATTGTTTATTACCCGACTATGGCAAAGCCAAAAAGAAGGGTTATGATTTTAACAGTCTGTTACACTTAACTACACGGGTCGAGCATGGTTTACCTATACATAATGATAATAATCAATATAAGAAACCTCGAAAAAGAAAAACCCGGGTGAGTCTTCAATTAACCTCTATGTGGATAGATTTATTATAAGAGATTAATTACAATTTCATGCGATTAATCAGCTTATTTTGTTTTCAGAACGCTGGAGATATTGACACCACCATCACCAATCAAAAAGAAAAACTTAAGGCGCGGAAGCAGTCAATGCAGCCTTACGTCCTGGTCCAGGGTCGTTTACATGACTTCTCTGCGATATACATCGTAATCGACGACGTGAAGTATTCCTTCGAGAGGGCGTCTAAGGCGTTTGATGTATTGTTCAAAGCTTATCACGTGCTACACGTAAAATACCCGGAAGCAGGGGAATATTTGTTCCTCATCATACAGAGAATGATATATGGGATCACAACTCCATTTGACCGAGTACCGCCTCACATAGTTGAAATTCTGAACATGAATTAATTATATTGAAATAAGGAAATCTGCCTATAGAGTAAGACTTTAACTTCCAATTGAGTCTCCCACATCACTTTTTCAGTATGTTGTGTCCTGAATGTAAACTAAGCATTGCAAACTTCAAAAAGTACATATTACATTTAGATGTAATACATAAGATTCAAATTTCAATTACAATACATAAATCCATATCCATACTTAATATCATAATAAATGCGAAAGTTACTCTGTCTGTCTGTTTAAATGAAATTAGGTAGGTATAGTATTTTAGTAGGTAGTTTTGAGAGCCTGAGAAGGACATAGGATAGTTTTTTTTCATCGTGGAAGTCATGTCTTAAAGGGATGGTAAGAGGTATTATGGAATTAATTGCGATAATTGATGCTGCGCCTGTGCCGGCTGTGACATGCTCATGTCTAGTACTTAGCAGTAGGTAATAGCATATTGTTGCTCTTAGATTTTGTTTAGGCGTTTAACATAAAATACGTTTAAGGCATAAGTGGACGAAGTCGCGGCTAAAAGTTTGTTTAGTGATATATTTTACGGGGAACGATCAATATTGAGAAATCGTTTTGTATAGACCGCAGGAACGGTTTGAAATCGAAGATCAACTTACAACTTAATTATATTAATTATGCTGGACGAGTCAATTTTGAAACCGGCATTTTGACCTCTTATCATTAATTGTTGTTAACCAGCTCGAAGTTCTTTATTTTCATGCCACATGAAAATAGTGAACAATTGGTTTGTTACTTAAACTAATACTGAAACTACCCAATAATAAACAAACAGCTTAAATAAGTAGTTTGTAGGTAAAAAAAGTTTTATTAACGATTCACCTACGTCGGCAATATATTAGATAAGAAGAGATTTTTTAATTAGTTATGAATAAGTTACGGTAGGACCCTACGCTGCGGGGTGCGTGGGCTGGTAGACCTCCTCGTGGTGCACCCTGGGAGGGGGGGATAGCCGCTCAGTTGCGCGTTTTGCTGTCTTCCCTCTGCAAACTACCAAGTCACAGTCGTGGCAATGCAGTCGAGTTCACTCCTGCGCGGGCTTTAGTGCCGTGTTCCGTGGTTGGCCGCTCCCAGCATGCCTCAGCTCATCTGAGGTGGCAAGGGATGCGGCCGTCTTAGCCTGGTAGCCTTCTTGGCAGCCACTGGGCAGTGGTGGCGGTGCAGATGCACCTTTTGCTGTTGGGGCCTCTTTGTTTACGGCCAGTGGCCGTCTTCGGGTGGCGTGGGATGGCAGGCCTTCAAGGCTTGCGGCGCGGCGGGTCTGGCATTCGCGTTCGTGCGGCTGTTGGTTGAGTTTCGGCTCCCCGTCGGGCAACCCGTAATCTGCATTGAGCGGACCGGGGGCGCCGCTCATTGAGCAGTAGCGCCGCGTGGAAGAAAACCACTATAACAAATCACCCCAATCCCAAGGTGAGCGGATCGTGCCGATGGGATGCGTGGCTGGAGGGAGTCCAGTCCCTAACGTGCGGGGGAGCTCACCCCCGAAAAAAGAGACGACGATGTGGAGGCATTGTGAAGTCAAAATGAGCAGCAGTTTAAAATTTAATCTCCGGGCGGGTAACCAATCCCGTCCATCCGCTTCGGCGGGTGGCTGCCCCACCGTATACGGAGGGGGCAAAAACTGCTCCGTAGGCCGGCCAGGTGCCGGCCTCCGTAAACACGACATTGGCTACATCACACCGGACTCTGATCGTGAAGGAATGCTGAGGCTGAGGGGCGGCGGTGGGGCTGATGGAAGCGGACCCAACCCACCCCAAACAAAGGCCAATGACGAAAAACTGGCGGATAAGGGCACCTACAGCCCTACGGAGAAAAGGGAGGCCTTCCGCCCCCGCCTCAACCTTGCACGTTCACCAGTGCAAGGGCAGGATAGTAGCCCTCGTATCGATCTGAACGCGGCCGCAATCCAGATCGCGCCGAGAGCACAAGGCCCAGCGCGCGACGACCTTGGCCGCTTCCTGCCGCGAGGGCAGGGCGGGGAGCGTTCCGAGGAGGATGCATTGAGCTCGGTCCAACTGGCGGACACGAGTGCGGAGCGGGAGACCCCGAAAGAATGGGGGCCCGAGAGGTCTGCTTCGAGAAAATCCCCCGGGAGACTCTGACCCGCTTGGACGAGGAGAGTGTGCCACATGGGGATCCAGCGCAGGCTGCGGACGGGACTGGGTGCTTAGTGCGGTCCGTCGCGCTTGTCGGAGCTGACTTGGAGGGGCAGCGGCCATCCCCTGCTGACGAGGCCACTGCTCCACAGAAGAAAATCAGAGCCAGGGGCAGAGCCAGGGGCAGAGCCAGGGGCAGAGCCAGGGGCAGGGCCAGGGGCGGGGGGCGGGGGCGCTCATGCCTGACTCCGTTCAAGTTTAAAGACGCAGTGGGGGCACGGGAGTCGACCGTTGACTCCCCACTGCGGAGACGGCGTCGCGCGTGTTCCCGCGCGCCACTCGTTGAGTTGGTCCAGGTTAACACCTGCTACAGAGTTTGGGGCCCCTAACAAGGCCAGTCACCGTCGGGTCGCGGAAGAGTGCTTCGGCGTGCCCGTAACCCGGCACCTTGGTGACGAGATGGAACACCGTGTGGGGTTTTAGTCGGTAGTTCGGGCAGTTCCCGGGAGTCCGACATACCTGCCCTGGCTCCCCTGGCCGGGCAAGATGCGCAAAGGCATTTCCCCACGTAAAAAAAAAAAAAAAAGGACCCTACGCTGCGGTTCACCTTCGGTCTCTTATCAAATTACTTAAGTATATAAAGGTGATGAAGAGGCCAGGCCTCGATCTTCAACTTTTGCCATGCGATTTGGGTGCATTAAGACGTAGAATACTATTCTAGAAATCATTTACCAAGGGGATAGGTAAGTAGGGGGTAGGGGATCGTATAATCGTATTCCATAATGTACTCTGATATCTATTTTATAGGAGAACTAACAGTAGCTTTGTTGACTCCTTTACCTTACCTGGTTTTGTAGAAGCAGTAAGAACAACTTCTGAGCAAGCATCTTCGAATACAGGATATGGAGTCTTAGCATGGGCAAAAACAACACTATCCTAGAAATTATTATGAGCAATTCTACATTGTCCTAGAAATTATTATGAGCAAGCAAGCAACATAGCCGGACATGTTGAAGCATTTTTTCTTAAATATATATTATAATACAAGGTTATTTGCATATTTTAGGTCTCCCAAAGGCGCCTTCGAAACGTACTTTATACTAACGGACTTTATAGTTTTTGGAGATGTTAACGAAGACTTTCTTCGTTCAAGTCGTTTAGATATATTTATGCAAAATGCTGGATAAACAGCTTTTCTGCTACCCTGTGTTACCACACGAGGAGGAACACATTAAGACCTTAACCAGCCTGACCTGTGCAGCGAAATTACTGATTAAACATCACGACGCTAACAAATTCCTTGTGGCTATTAAGTATATAATATGGCTTAAATGTAAGGTTAATATTTATCACAGAACGCAGATCCTCGTTTGTCACATTATTGTACGAACGAGTGAAGTCCTCCGAGTCTACAGGAACAATCCGACATTCGTATGAATGTATGTATTTGTATACTTATTTGTTCGGTGATAGGTACTCGGTTCGGTACGAAATTTGTTAGGCGAATGAATAAGACAACAATATTTTATCAAATTAGTCAAGACGTTCACAGTTTGGGGAGATCCACTAGTCGTAATGATCCACTAGTTTGTGTAGTAGTAGGCACGGAACCCTTTCGTTGTGCGTGGTCCGACACGCACTTGGCCGCTTTTTAAAAAGAACATTTTATGCTATTTGTACATAGACATGAAATAGTTGTAAGAAGTAATAAACTTCGAAATATTTTATGTCTTATTTCAAGCAAATAAAATCTTCCTGATATACGAAACAGAAAAACTCTTGAACGAAATAAGTTTCTTTGGTTGAAGAAATATTTTCTTTCTGTGTAGAACTGCTGTTACTGGAAACAGACGTTAACGTAAATAATACAGATAACCACGAAATAGACGATGATTCCAGCTGCGAAAGTGATTTTGAGTGACTAACACTCATCATTGTCTTTTTTGGCTACGGACCCTAAAAATCAAACAGAACAATCATACACAGTCAGTGACTGTGATTTGGTTTAAAACGAAATGCTTGGTTTGGAATTTATCATATCATTACATGTATGGTATGAGATACTTTTATTATCGCGTGTGAATATTATAATTATGACAGTCTGCACAAGTTCATTTAAGCATTCCCCTTGAACACTTGCGTACATTTTGTGACTGAACAAAGAATATCGACCAACTAGATTTGAACAATGCTTGTCTGACTTTCGTCAATTAATTGAGAAAAGCAGGTATCATCTGCCAGAAGACTTTAAAAATAAACGGGAAGCCAAAAAGAAAAGGATGTTTCATTGTGATGGCAGAGATCAGCCTATATATACCGACTCCCAAAAGTCTATACAAGTCAGGTTTTTTTAACACAATGATTCTATAATATAATAAGCAATATGGATTCAAGATTTAAGGCCGTTAAATGAACATTAGAAAATTGTAATTTTGCTCTATGATCGGGGAAATTAAAAAATATACCAAAACAACAAGTATAAAAAAAACTGTCAAGATTCAGACCAATCCAGCTGGTCCCCGTGGGACATTTGACCACAACCTTCCAACTAGGGAATGCAATCTTGATCTTGCAAGATCAAGATTCCACCAAGATCTTGAGTGATTTTCCAAGATGCAATCTTGAAAGCCATCAATCTTGAATTTCGAAATCCTGTTCGCGATCTTGACAAAACAGTCCAAGATTGTAACAAGATTTCGAGATTTTCAGACTGAGCGCGCGTAAAGTGTCATACGTGTTCATACCTGCGCGGCAAAGCGCGAACTGTCGTCTCGTCACTCGTCTCGCGCGCTGTAGCAATAGCAAAGCAACGGAGCGGGGTGTGTGTAGGGTCGCGCGCGGGACGGGGAAAGAAGCGACCAATCACGTTCCATAATCGCGCGGTGCGGTGCGCCGAATTTGTTTATTAATTACTTGCAATTTGACAACTTCACGTTGCGTGTTGCGTCTATTGTTTTAGTTACTATCTCCGGTGGAACGAATACACTTATTCCGATATAATTATACAATAATTACGTAAAATATTCCTTACTTCACTGTTCAAAGAAGTGAAAATGTCTAAGGACAGTTCAAATTCAAATCAAGTGTTTATGGACGTTACTAAAAGATATTTGCCGGTATGGAAATACTTCAAAAAGTCCGTGGATGGTTTGAATGCTAAGTGCAAATTGTGCAACGCTATTCGCAAACTCTCAAATGGTTCACCAAAGGGCCTACATGTTCACATGAAGTCAATTCACAAAATTGACACGAAATGTTTAAAGAGTGCGGAGGAAGGAACAAGTGGCAGTGGCAGTGGTTCTAGTGTCATATCAACTTTAAGGCCGACCTCGTCTGCATCTGTGCCTAACTTGCCAATTCAAAATCAAAATGATCCTGCGTCTGCGGAGCTTGATTTCAATCCAACACCAACGAAAAAAAAGAAAATCGCCGATTATTTCCCAAAACTGGTTGAAAACTTGAAAGAACAAATGGTGTCACGAATGGTAGCTAAGGATGCCACCCTTTAGAGTGTTCTGCACTTCTGATGACCTACGCAGTCTTTTTGCAGCAAATGGACACAAACTACCTACTTCACCTAATTCTATTAAAATGATGGTAATGGATTATGGCACTACACTTAAAATGACAGTCAAACAAGATCTCATGAAGCTTAAAGAGCACGGTCAACGATTTACCCTCACTTTTGATGAATGGACTTCGGGAAGGAACCGCCGCTTTTTAAATATAAATATTCACTCGCACACTAACAACCAACCCGTTTTCTGGAATTAAGGCTTAGTAAGAATTTTTGGAAGCATGCCTTCAGAGTCATGTATTGAGCTCTTGAGTGAAAAGTTATCGGAATATGAAATTTCTCTGGAGGAAGATGTTGTTGGTATAACCACGGATGCAGCTAGTGTGATGGTTAAAGTCGGAAAACTAATAAAACCACTTCATCAACTATGTTATGCTCATGGCATCCAGTTGGGAATAACAGATGTCATCTATAAGGAAAGTAACCAAGATGAAGATTCATTTCGAGAAGAGGAGTATAATGCAGATTCTGATGGAGTCACTGAAAACGACGAAGATGATGATGATATTGGATTTCGTTTTTCATTGCCGTTTAGGCAAGTTGATTTGACTCCAGAATACCGATTAATAATATCAAAACTTAGAAAACTAGTAAAACTTTTTAAGAACTCCCCAACGAAAAATGACGTACTTCAAACTTATATCAAGGAAGAATTCGGAAAAACACTTCAACTGGTACTAGACTGCAAAACTCGCTGGTCAAGTCTTGCCAACATGATCTCTACATACAACAGAGTCAAACAATGTGTAAGCAAAACACTTATTGATTTGGGGTATAGTTCTGCTTCTGAGTTCTTTTTCAATGATGAAGAACATGCTGTTCTCCTCAGTATGCAAAATGCTTTTGAGCCCGTTAAACTCGCATCTTAAAAATCCAGCTCAGTATCAAGAGGATTTAGAAAAATTTTATCCGAAAATGCTAGTGAAGATGATGATGAAGACCAGCCACTTTCAAGAATACAACAGGCTTGCACTGAAACTTCTTTGCAGCTGGAACTCGAACAGGCCTTGAAAGCATGTAATCAACTGCAACCCAAAGCGCTGATTTCTGATAAAATTGACGCAATTTAAAAAAAAAAAATTAATCTCTATGAGTACGGAGGAGAAAGAGGGCAATACCTGAAATTAGCTTTTAACAGCCTTTTAACTTTCGTCCCTACTAGTGTGGAGGCCGAAAGGGCCTTTTCAGCCGCGGGCTATTTAGCCACTGATATACGGTGCCGATTAGGTGATGACACTTTAAGCGTACTGTGTTTCTTGAGAAGTCATTTTCAAAAGGTTTAAACTTTTTGTTCTTCATTAAATTACGTAAATTATAGGTTATAATTTGTGATCTCATTGCATTATTGCATTTATTTCATTTAAGTCACTAAAATGTTGATTGTTTCTTGTTCATTTTTAAAATAAACGTTGATTATTGTGTTCATACAATGTTGTTTAATTTGAAAAATATACTTAATTTTATTACATAATACTAAAATACTGGTTACTATCAATTTGCAATATTTGATACAAAAAAACGCATTTTTTTCAATTATTCTGCTCAATCTCGAAAATCTTGATTCGCGACCAAGATCTCGACCCGAATCTCAACAAGATCTCGAACTGACCAATCTTGAATCAGAAAAAAGACGCCAAGATCTTGAATAGTCAATCTTGGTCCAAGATTGCATTCCCTACTTCCAACCAAAAGTAACACCGATACTGATACTAAAGAAACATCAAAAATGTATACATATTGCAACTCTTAAAGACCGGAGTGAATGGAGAAGGCTGGAGGAGGCCTTTGCCGAAGGGCAGACACAAAATTTAAAGTGTGCAGTAGTGGAAATATTGCAGCTGCTGACTAGCCTGCATCTTAGCATTAGCACATTGTTTCAAATTTGAAACAATGTTAATCCTAATGTCTGTAAATAAAGGCTTGTAATTTATTGAACATTTTGAGTTTGATTAAGATTTACACACAGTCCTGTTGCCTACGGCTAATCACTGGTGTGTTCAATATTTTGTGTTACCCGCAATAAGCGGTATCATGTATTTACTTAATATAAATAGATCTACCTAATTTTAGTTTGTGTTCCGTTTAAAATTATATTAATAAGTCTTAATGCAAAAAGTGCACCCAATACAATGGGCCACATTAAATAAATACCCTTAGGTATATTTTTTCATACTTATAATATATGTAATCAGTTTCTTTATGTAATAATCAGAATCTTTTTTATCATTGCAACCAGCTTTCAAAGGCGAAAACTAGCCTGTATAAAGTAGCTTTTAATTTTAGTTTTTCGTGTGTAAGTCTATGTGATAGTGTTCTTACATTGTACTTGTTTTAATGACAAATAAAGACCTTTTACAAACAAACACACAGTCCTATGAGTGGGTTAAAGAGACTTCAAACCTTACGAATTATATGAAGAATGAGAAACTATGATAGGTACTAAATGTACCAGACTTCATTAAAGATGTGAAAGAACCGCTTCAATACATAATAGAAAATAACTTAAAAGTAATTTACCCGAATATTTTCATTGCATATTGAATTTTGCTAATGATACTGGTACAGTACCATGTCCACATCAAATTATGGTCATGCCCCGCTACAGCAATATGTGCAAATTTACCAAAAAAAAAACTGAAGCATGCAAAAATACTTTTACAGCCCAATAAATGCAGGGGACTCATGAGTTTATTATACAAAGGGAATACAAAAGATTGAAAAAATCTAGCTTATCCAAACAGACATTATTTAGATTTACATAGAGAATTTGCCCAAGTAATCCACAATAATTTGAATACTGAATGTCCCTCTATTCTCACTCTCTTTTTTCTATAACAGTGTATCCTGTACAGGTTTGTTTTATTTATTAAATGAAGTCTGTCCCTCCAACAATGTGTTAGGTATTGTCACCAAACACCCCTCCTATAGTTTCTATTCACATGAGTCAAGAAGAAGCATGCTTCGCGAAATGAGTGATAGATTTACAATTTAAACCATGGCCAGAAGTCAGATAGAATTTAGGGGGGCAATGGTTACTCGCGTCCGCAGGAGGATTTACCCTCAGTTTCCCTGCATGTGTCCACCGGGTGGTGCTAAAGAGTAATCAACTTCTGGCTGCTGCACTGCTTATTCTAATAGCCTCGCAGCGACATACAGTTTCTAACCCACAATGGTCTAAAATTCTAAATATAAGTTTGTAAAGTTTATTTTTTTTTGTAAATAACTGTATCCATGTCATACGAATAAATAAAATAAGATAGAATTTAGATGGAGCTAATTATTCAATACAACACTGACATACAAGCAAATCAACGGAGATGTTCTAAACTCTGTAACTTGAAGTTGTCTTTTAGGATGCCTTCAAAGAGTCAGCTAGCTCACTTGTCTATTGAATCCAATGTCACTAATGAATACTTGTCGGAACCACACCATAGGTGGCAAGACCCACTCCATGTACAAGTGAACCTGTGCTTAGTATCAGGAAAGAAGCCGTTCCGGCATGAAATGCCACCAATACGGACACCACGTTTTGAAAAGAAAACAGTCAAAAGACATTTAAATGTGCACAAACTTCACCCAGCACAACAGTTTGAAAAAATATCAATTTGGAAGTACACCATCACCACCGTTACCGTACAGCATCAGCGTTAAAAGGTTGACATTTCAATAAGTCATAAAGAATACGAATCTTACGATATTGACTTCAAACTTAACTTCTATCAGACAATACCGGACTCGAAAAGAAAACGAGAACGTCACAAATAACCTAACCAGTGAGCGCCAAACACCAAAAACTCCACATGGTAAACACTTAGAAGACCACAATTTTAGGACGGCTCAATGCTGGTTTCATGGCCCGTTGATGCAAGTTCGATAGTTTAGTTATTAGCTCACACAACGAACGGCTACAATTGCAAACAAATACACAAAAATCAAAAACACGAAAATCTAAGTGATGAGAGCTAGTAAATCCGCTGATCCAATTGCACCCACCGCACCACCCGCAGTTCGCTGATGTTGGGGGTCTACAGATTATATGATTTCACCACAATTTGTCAGTACAACATGTCGAAGCCATAATTGGGTGTGTCCAGATGTAACAATCCGACCAGACGTACATGCGATTTCTCAGTACAACTCGTTTGACTGATGGATCAGCAGCGCAACCATGCCTCCAGACGATAGCAATTAGTCAGCTTCTGACAAATTGGGGCAGACAAATCATGACATGTATAGACCCCATGACGCCGCGCCGTTCTACTGTACCTCTCTATGCGGCCTCTACACGGTGATTAAATACTGACAATCCACCATAGCTGTCTCTTTCTATAACATGCAATAGAAAGAGACAGCTATGGTGGATTGTCAGTATTTAATCACCGTGTAGAGGCCGCCATTGGCTGCCGCCGGGAGCCAATAATGTACGGCCTACTTTTTGAGGCCTTGGATTATTAAGCCTCTGCTAGACGGTCGCCAACACGCCCCTCCGACCGAGCGACCTTGGTCCGCACTGACCGTGTAGACAGTTGTTTGAAGCAAAATTTCATACTACAGCCGTCGGTGCCGACCAAGGTCGCTCGGTCGGAGTGGCGTGTTTAGGTCTTTAGGTTACGCATTATCGGCGTGGACAAAAGTGGCTACCGATTATTGCCCCGGACCCCGGACCAAGTTTGCTCCGAGTGATAATGCACAGCCAAGTTATACACGGCACGATAATGGCTGCAGCGGGGCTAGCACGTCTTACCGCGAGTCACGAGCGAGTAGACAAATCGGCGCGACTTGGAGCTTTGTCGCTCATCGATAGCATAACTTGGCGCGAGATACAAGGCGAAACGACTTGGACTCTCCTTCAAATGTCATGACGTCGAAATGACAGCAACTCGCGACTTTGAAACGAAATTGGTAGCGTAACTGCCCGTTTCGCGACAAAAGTTCACGCGTCTTTACATCAATTGAAGAGATATTTGTCTTCGAGCTATTGAGCTTGCGAGTAAGTGGCGACAAGACATTGGCTTGCAACTTTGTGTATTATTTTGGAAGAAAAATAAACGTAAGTTAAAACAACACCTTATTAAACGTTCTACGACCATTTTTCTGTGTTACCAATATAAACACATATATCTACCATAATTAATACGATTAACGGTTTTCAGAATGGCATTGTTCTTTATTATAAACGAGGAAAGGCGCGCACGGCGCATCCAAAGGACGAGGATAAGGGACTCAGCAAATCCCTTCGAGCTTTCGGACCAAGAGTTCCACCACAACTATCGCATCAACAAACCCATGGCCTTATATTTGTGCCAAGAGCTGGAAGGCGCGTTGGCCCCCCAACAGCAAAACGGTTATCCCGTTCACATAAAGGTATTGTAATTATTCAATAATCTTTTAAGTTAAGTATGGTTACACATTCATCACCTTTTATTACTTTAGAATCTCTTGATTTATAGGTAAGACATTTCAGCTTGAGAAAACAAATGACCTACCATAACAAGAAACACTTTTAATTACATGCCAAAAATACACAAGAATACAAACAATGAGATCATTGGGCTGTGTGTTTGTATTATCTACCAAATGTGTAAGCGTCTTAGGGCCGATTTTTCCATCCCCAGATTAGTCGCCGGATAGTTATTCAACCTATTAAATTAACTGAGCTATAACCACGAACTTCGAACTTCGTATATCTCCGTCTCTATCACACTTATGGTTTATGGTACTCGAGCGACAGAGACGGAGATATACGAAGTTCGAGATTCGAAGTTCGTGGTAGCGCCGCTGGTTGTTTATTTATCGGTTAGAGATTTTAAATCTTTCAATCACCTTTTATCCAGAGTATAGTTATCTGTAGTCTTAGCCAGCGAACTTCGTGGCGACCAAGTGCAAGCGAGATGCAAGGATACAGAATTCAACATGTTAGAACGAAATAGGAACAAAACGTTTATTTGACACTAGTATGTTGTTAGTGAATAAATAAATGAAATGAAATGACGTATGTTGCCAAACAAAACATGACCTATACTCGTAATTATTACCCGCGTAAAGGAACCACTGTTTGTACCGTGTTATTTAATAGGGAACATTACGCAAAACTCTTCGTAGGTGGCGACACTAGCAGCGTTGACATTGTATCTCGTTCCCACTTGCGGTATTGTCTATGCAAGCATCCTTGTCACTCATTTGACAATCAATTGTGCATGTGTGTGTGAATCCCTATATTCCTATACTGTTTTACTATTAGTGATAGTGCTGCCTCTGGCGGCAGAACATTGCAGTAATGTTCCCTATTATTGTATTACCTATTTAAATTAGAAAACTTAGAAAGAGACATATAGTGCGAGAAGAATCGAAAGAGCTCGCGCGCCGTATTGTAATAACCGTGCTGATCGACAGTGACTAAGTGACTGTTTTTTAGGGTTCCGTATTCAAAGAGTAAAACAGGACCATATTACTAAGACTCCGCTGTCCGTCTGTATGTCTGTCGGTCTGTATGTATTTCTGTCTGGCCGTCTGTCACCAGGCTGTATCTCATGAACCGTGATAGTTAGACAGTTGAAATTTTCACAGATAGACCAATCAAATTAGCTAAACCCGGACATAATTCGATAACTGTAATTTTCTTTTTCTATGATGTAAAGTATTGTTAGTTATAGTTAAAATAAAAAGAATTAAACATTTTAGGGTTCCGCGTCATTGTAAAAAAACCAAAAATCTAAATTTTTAACAAATTCTGATTTCATAAGTGCAGCATAATATGTAACTTTGTAAAAGTGCCTCTATTATGATATAACGCTTGCATTCCAGTTAAAGAAATCAAAATTAATCTAATTAATCAACCGGGACTATCAATAATAAAGAAAGTTCAGTAAGTTACACATTTTCTGGCTTATCTTACCAGAAATTATAGATAACTGCAATTTAACAAATTATTCTGAATAGTATATTATGTGTGTTGATAAATTATTAAAAATTAAACAGATTCTCTTTGCGGATTTCTAAAATCACAAATATTGGTAGTTTTTGGAAAACCAAAATACATAACTACTTGGAAAGTGTTTGATTTATGCGGTCAACATATTATTAGTACTATAAGAAACAAATTAAACAAAAAATATCCACGATTATTAATTAATTCATATTTTTTCGTACTTAAGTTTTAATATGAACCTTATCTCTTGCAGAATAAGGCCGTCATTGCTTTGCGCCTCAACTACCGACCGTGCTGTCGCGAGTCGCAGGCATTCAAGGCCGAAACGCACTGACAGCGGTGGCGAAGCGGCGCGGGGTGGCGCGGAGGCGGTACTTGTAATGTTCGAGCTAATATGAAAGGGTCCGAACGCTTTTTTCCCGGCCGGTATTCTGTGCGGACCCATTCGTATTAGATCGAACATTACAGCCGGTACCACCTCCACACTGCGCCGCGCCGCCGCTTCGCCACCGCTGTCAATGCGTTTCGGCCTTCATTTATTATGGATAGGTCAATGATTGTCAAACATTTATAAACACGAACGTGGCGTTTACCACGGTTCGGCTAGGGTGGAGATTTATTGAAATATTGTGTTCATTAGATCGATAATAACTAAGTTGTTCAGCATGAGACATAATTGTCGTGAAATGTCGATTACCTATTTATAAGCACTCAGTCTTCTGTATAGAATTATTTAAATAAAATATGTTACTTATGTGGGTGCAGAAAGGGGCATTATTGGAATGATTCTTATTCGAATAAACATTTATTCGCGAATAATTTATTCGTCTACACTTTCGAATGACGAATGATTTATTCTCATTTCATTCCAATAAATCCACGAATGATATTTAAGGATGCGGTTGCTCGTTGTAACACGTACACGAATTTAACACGATCACTACAAGTGTACCTATTTTCAAGTATTAATACCCTTTTCTACTAATTAACAATATTTTTGTGAGTTAAATGAGTCACTTCATGGGGCATTTAACAGGTTTGTTTCAATATGTCATGTGTGTGGGCTTGTCCATATATTACGTCGTCGTTTTTAGGGTTCCGTACTCAAAGAGTAAAACGGGACCCTATTACTAAGATTCCGCTGTCCGTCTGTCTGTCTGTCTGTCTGTCCGTCTGTCACCAGGCTGTATCTCACGAACCGTGATAGGTAGACAGTTGAAATTTTCACAGGTGATGTATTTCTGTTGCGGCTATAACAACAAATACTAAAAAACAGATTTTTTATTTTCTTTTTTTTTCTTATACAATCTTACACAAATCGATCTAGTCCCAAACTAAGCAAACTAATATGGGTACTAGACGACGATAAACATACTTATATAGATAAATAAATACATAAATACATAGAAAACATCCATGACTCAGGAGCACATATTTGTGCTCATCACACAAATAAATGCCCTTACCGGGATTCGAACCCGGGACCTCCGGCTACGCAGGCAGGGTCACTACGAGGGTCAAACTGAAAGTTTCGGGAATAAAAAAAAATATGCAGTAACATTGATTTAAGTATTTTTATTGTTTTTCAAAGTATTCTCTTTTATATTTTATGCACTTTTCCATGCGTTCAAACCAGTCGTTAAAACACTTATTGAACGCTGAAAAAGAGTCGACAAAATGGCCATTTTAAAAGCCTCCACTGCTTCTGCCGGTGTCTGAAACACCGCGCCCACCACGCAACTTATCCTTGATTTTGGGGAATGTGAAAAAATCGTTGGGACTTAGGTCAGGGCTGTATGGAGGATGGTCCAGTAGTTCGACTTTTTCACCTTCCAGGTACTCATTTGTTTTACGAGCGGTGTGAGGGCTGGCATTGTCGTGGTGAAGGATGATGCGGCGACTAGGCCTTTTTTCCTAAGTTCAGCAAAGACACTCGGCAAACCAATACTTGTATACCAATCGGCTTTGACCGTTCTACGATCTTCAAGTGGAACAGTAGCCACGTGACCCGATTCGGAGACAAACATAGCCACCATCTTCTTGGCCTTGCTGCGAGAGCGAATAACTTTTGTTGGCTTGAAGCTCGTCTTCGTTACCCCATACTCGAGATTGGTTTTTAGTTTCAGGCTCATATGCGTATATCCACGACTCGTCACCTGATACGACCCTAAAAACTGCATTTGAGCTTCCTCCGTTGAATTTATTCAATGTTTTGCGGCACCAATTGACACGAGTCGTTTTCTGCTCGTCAGACAATAAGTGCGGGATCCAACGGGAAAACAACTTTCGCACGCCTAGTTCTTCCTGTAAAATAACTTGTATCTGACTCATTCCAATCCCCAAAGACTCCTGAATTTCCCGATATGTCACATACCTGTCTTCTTTTATCAGCTGACTCACAATGTGGACGTTTTCTTGCGTAACTGCCGATTTTGGTCGACCTTCACGCGCGTCGTCCGTGAGGGATACTCGGCCACGTTGAAATTCTGAATACCACCTGTGTATTGTCGTCTTTGAAGGTGTTTCATTACTAAAAGCAGCAATCATCCGGTCTCCACATTGTTTTTGGGTTCATCCACTTTGAAAGTCGTAATAATTTTTTACGGGACAATTCCATCTTCAGCGGCAACTCAACAACTCGAGAAAACAATTGAAACTGAACCATTGTTTTGTTAGGGTTCCGTACTCAAGGAGTAAAACGGGACACTATTACTAAGACTCCGCTGTCCGTCTGTCTGTCTGTCTGTCAGTCTGTCAGTCTGTCTGTCTGTCCGTCTGTCACCAGGCTGTGTCTCAACAACAGTGATAGTTTGACAGCTGAAATTTTCACAGATGATGTATTTCTGTTGCCGCTATAACAACAAATACTAAAAACCAGTTTTATTTTCTTTTACAATCTCACACAAATCGGCTTAGTCCCAAACTAAGCAAAGCTTCTATTATGGGTACTAGACGAACGATAAACATACTTATATAGATAAATAAATACCTAAATACACAGAAAACATCCATGACTCAGGACTTGGCCGGTTGTTTTTTGTCAATTTTGACCCCCCCCTCCTATCATCATCCTGTTTATTCCTAAATGGACACTACCCGCCTCATAAAATGACTACCGTCATCCAATAGACCCCCCCCCCCTGTTTTGAAATGACGTAATTTATGGACAGCCACTGTCTGTAATTGGATCAATGTTATGTTATTAGAGGCGATTGAGACTGCAACAAATAAATGAATTAAGCTGAAATTTATATCAAATACTCAGGTTTACTGTCTTTTGGAGCTGTGAAAAAATCAAACTTCTAAGCCAACGCAATCAAAAGATAAAGCCGTTTATGCCGCAAATTTCTGTAAGTTTTCGAAACCCGCAAGGGAATCAAAACCTACTTCCCGTGCACTCAGAAACTTGAAATTTGGTGCGAAGCAACGCCCTATAGCACATATAAAGGAAAAATAGCAAAAACCGTAAATTTTTAGTTACATCACTGAAAATTGTATGTCCAGTATATACTGACACGTACTAAGTATGTGAATACATACTTAGTGAGTGTCAGTTTATAGTGGACTTGGTTTTATTGTACGGGGTGGTCCGGAACACTTGACCGGTTTTTTTTTATGCTAACCACGATCATGACATCATCTCTTTCATTTACTTAACAGTTAAGAGTTTACTTATGTTTTCGATGATAAAAGCAAATCAATCGTTCCTTACGCCCTTTGGACCAGAGTTTTCAAAGGGCGTAAGGGACAAACTGTGATTTTTTCATTAGAGCTAAAAATCCTACAATTAGGATATTCCGTTATATTTGTTTTATTTGTACACGGCGCGGTCGGTGCAAAACACGTAATTGAAATATACTCGTTAAGACGGGTTCGCCGTGCGCTCGCCCGCTGGCGCCCCACTCTCTCCCCGCCTCGCACCCACCGCATGCATCTGGCTCCACGACAAGGTCGCGAGTATTTTCAATTAAATTTTCAATTTCTTAAGCGTGAAATTAACATGCTTGATTTTGATGAAATCATGATTATCGTTCACAAAAGGCTATTAGTAAACAAAAAAATCATAGTTACTATTTATAATTACTGAGAAATACATTATTATTAAAACGTTACAAATAAATGTTTAAATATTGTCTTAAATGTCTAAAAAGACGCAATATAGCTTAAACAGATAAAAACATCATAGTTACCATTTTGGCTTGTCTAGATAATGAGATCAGAGGAAAACTGTGAAAAAAAACGTATATGCGAATTTGATTTCAGTTTAATTTTGCTATTAAGTGATCGAATTTGAATGCACCTCAAAGTTATACTAACAAAGTACTTGGTTACCTTTTTTACTTTTAGGAAAAAGTTAGGTAGTGTACGTTAACTCGTGTTTTTTTTAACTACGGTTACGATCGCGGATTTTTTACTTAATATATTTCATTAATATTTGATACTGAATAGTAAAATCCGATAAAACAATAAAAACAACGAGTTTACGAATTATGTCCAGGGTAAGCTAATTTGATTGGTCTAAGATGATGTATTCATGTTGCTGCTACACATACTAAAAAAACAGAATAAAATAAATATTTAAGGGGGCTCCCATAATTCTCATGTTTGTTGAAACGTGATTTTTTGCTCGGTTTTGGTCGAAATGATAACGGCAACAGGTAGACGCTTGAAATGATCACAGAATATTTAGTTATGTGTTCACTTAAAAAATAAATAATTAAATTCAAATAAAACAAATATTTAAGGGGGGGCTCCCATATAACAAACGTGATTTTTGCCGTTTTTAGGCTTCCGTTCCTCGAAAGGAAAACACGAAATCCTTATAGTATCACTTTGTTGTCCGTCCGTCCGTCTGTCCGTCTGTTTGTCCTTTCGTCCGTCCGTCCATCCGTCCGTCCGTCTGTCAAGACCCTTTTTCTCAGGAACGCGTCGAGGAATCAAGCTGAAATTTATATCAAATACTCAAGTTTACTGACCCTTGAAGCTGTGAAAAAATGAAACTTCTACGCCAACGCAATCAAAAGCTACAGCCGTTTATGCCGCAAATTTTCGATACTCGCAAGGGAATGAAACCTACAGGGGTGCTTCCCGTGAACTCTGAATCTTCAAATTTGGTATGAAGCAACGTCTTATAGCACGATAAAGGAAACATTGCGAAAACCGTATTTTTTTTTATATCACTGAAAATTAAATGTCCAGAGTTCTGTTTGAACAGCCGGTGCGAGCGGACGCTGTTTTAGGACCCTTCCCCGATGTCTCGTTACGCCATAAAACTACACAATGCGGTCCTTCAAAACAATAGCAAACAGATAGCCCAGATGTCCGAGCGCCGCGCCCCGTAGTCCCAGCGATCGATTTACCCCACTCATCTTCTTGAGATCGCGAATAAGTGCCGGATTATAGAAACGTGTAGTGTGTTACGTGAATATTACGAGGGTTCAGTCCATCTAGGTATTAGGCGCGTAAAATCAGTGCGTGCGCCTCTAACGGGTAGCGGTTATGCGCAGCAACATGGCAGAATCAACATCAACGGCAATCACAGCCATCACAGGCCCGGGTGAGAGCATTCCATATTACTTTTTAGGTAGAAGGTATACTTCTTTAATGAAGCAGTTCGGGTTATATGGTCGCAATTAGAGTCCAAACTACTGGCTAGGCTAGACGCACGAATAGGACTTACTGGCCCATATCCGTAATACGTAGGGGTAATATTGTATATACGTACTCAATATTTAATTTTTGTATTGTATTCAATGTTGCCTTCAGTGCCTTTGTTAACTTAAATACGTTACGACTTACGTTAGATTACAGTGTGTCAATTACCAAACACTTAATTTATCTTACGCACTTTAATGAACCCCGTAATAAGCTTCTGTCTAAGACGCTTTCGGCAGTGTCATACATATGTATGTGTTAGTAATATTTGGCACTTATAACTTAACTTAAAACAATATAATTTTCGCAGGATTTCTCCGATTACTGTCACAACACATAAGGTAAACGTCCGAGTGCTCGACGCTGTACTAGTATAGTGCCCATGCCGTATACTAGTACAGCCGGCTACAGCGTCGAGCACTCGGACGTTTACCTTATGGTTTCAGTTTCAAAACTCCGATCATCTCCTGAAACAATGAATGATGTAGCATTTTGAATTTTTGCTAGAACATGATTACTGATTACCTATAAATAAAGCAATGATTAAGATTATTTGCTTATTGTGTTGTAATAAAATATATTACATAAACTTACAAATATTATTGATTCAATTAAAAACTTAAATTTTTGGTACTCGCTTCATCACTTAAAACCACAACGTAAAACTTTTCGCGGGGCGGGAGTAAAGTAAATAAAAACAAAAACGATACACGACTTAATTCAGGAACACAACTGTTTAGTAAACTGTCCAGTGCTTATTTATTATAATGGGCTTCTAATCATAGGCAGCCCATACACGGTGATTAAATACTGATGATCCACCATAGCTGTCTCTTTCTATAACATGCAATGAGATAGAGACAGCGCATGTATCGCGTGATAATACTTCACCGTGTATTGGCCGCCTTCGACTACTATTGAACGAATGAAATTAATGTAATAATTTGGCTACGTATATGAATGTAATAATTACGCTATGGCATAAATATATGCTGCGAGATTACCATGTTAGCTAAGTAACGTAAAAATGGGCACAATCGTAAAGTTATACGTCCGATCGTAAATATATGTCGGATTAGTGTGCTAGCCGGGCTGTAGGAACTAAAGTCAGAAATTTTACCTTGACCTTATATAACTTGCAAATGGAGGCATTTTTCCAATCCTGCGGGATAACTTCGCATTCCCATATCATCTTGACGAGATGGAACAGTCGGCTCTTAATGTTGGGTCCGCCGTATTTAAATATTTCTGACGGTAAACGGTAAGCTTTCTAACCCCCGTGTCTTGGAGTTCTTCAGTCTATTTATTGCTGCTGTAAATTAATTAAATTATGGGGGATTGGCGAGTTCTTCTAAAATGGGCAAATTTTCTGGTCTGGGTTTGAGGATTCAGAACATCGCGGAATGCTCTGCCCATCGAGCACTCCATCAGTCGACAATTATCATGGCCGTACATTAACCACGTACTCGGACAAAAAAATATAAAGAACATGCTCTATGCTCTTATCTTTTTGTCAATGTCAATGTCAATAATATTATTATATTACTTCCTACACTTAAAATTTTTTCACTAACTTTTTAGATGGAAGCCATTTTTTTTAAACTAGAAGAAATTATAATTCATACGATTATATTAATTACCAAGAATAGCTAATATCTGAGAGAGTTTTGAGAGTTCATTCGTTTCGCAATCGTATCCCGTCTTCGACTTTTCGCAACATTTTTCAGAGTTTAATTGCTTGTGTGCCGTTTTTATTTTCTTCTGGGATTTATGTTCGGGTCAATTGGATTAGTAAAAGCATTTGTAATATTAGTATAGATACACTATATCCCGTGAAATCTTAAAGTAATTTTAGTACGTATGTCTAGTTAATACTAAGTCAAAAATGATTATTGACTCAGTGTATTTCTTGTTGGATGTACTGTTTATACATTTAATAATATGTGAAAGCTCAATGATGTAATATAATATATATATTTTATATTACAGCATTGTGAAAGCTAGTGAAGAATCTACGTCGATAACTAAGTTAGAAATAGAAAATCTGCATACAAAGCATGGATTTTTTATAAATTTAAGCGTCTTATCGTCCTGCGTTGTTTACGGGTCAGCAACTTCAACGCATAAATAATGTGAAATAACGTTGCTATGAGATACTGCTACCAGACCAGATGCCAACTAAATATTCAAGGATTCTAAGAATTTTATTTTCTCAGGTTGCAGTTACATAGTTGGTTTAAACAATATAAAATTTCCAATGCATTCAGACTGCATGCAGGCATACAAAAGACTTCCGAGGAGCGTTATAGAAAAGTAAGAAATAAAATAAAAATTGCATTCAAAAAGCAATGTCATAGAAAGTCAAAATTAGAATAATATGGAATTAAAACAAATATAGACTTCTTGATTGTATTACATATGAATTCATCAATACCTAGTTTGAGTGTCTCACCAGTTACATTGAAATTTCATAACAGTAGTCCTTTTGCCTCCTTATCAGTGTATGGCCTGAGTGCACACTTCGCTACAAGCGGGGTGTGCAGCATCCATATAAAACAAATGCAATTTACATGGACGCGCCACATTCTAGCAGTGTTCACACAGGCCATGCACATATTCCTATCATGAATCCTGGTCGTATCATAGCTAAATAAAATTAGCTAGTCTTACTAGACAGTAATAAAAATAACTCTGTGTTACTTCACTATTTACTGCTTTGTGCTGATTTGCATATTAGTACCTAACTCTAATTTGGTTGTGTTCTTTGGTAATATGATATTTTGTCATTCTCTTTTATTCCACTCTACAGAAAATTATTGTATCACACTGTATCATAAAATAATGAGTAGATAGGTATTCTGCTTGTAAGTGGTTCTGGTCCACTTAAAAATATATACTGGAAAAGGCGAGTAGACAATTGGTTTAGTTTAGATGAAAAGCTGTACCAAATTGTCACAAGGGTTCCCGTGTTAGTTCCTTACATTATTAATGTCATTTTAGGGATAAAGCTGTACATATTATTCATCATCTTTAAAATAATACGTCTGCAGACACACATGGAAAAGGCAGCTCGGTAAGTATGCTTAAAAAAAATTGTGTATATATGGGTGTATATTTGAAAATAATGAAAGGGCGAAATAATGCCTAGTTCTAGGCCCAGTTTTTTTTTATTGACCTAGTATTGGTCATGATGATATTTTTGCTCCATTTCATGAAATGAATGGTGCAAAAAAATAAAAGTAGACAGGTGGCAGTAGCGGACTAAACCTGCCACAGGCCCGGGGCGGCAAAACTGAATGAGGTTTAAGAAGTTGATGTAATTTTACAAGGTTTGTAGTCAATTCACATTTGTATGCATAAGTGTGTGTTGGTATGTTTATTTCGTTAAAAATATGCAATTTTAATTTTACCAAAATAAACATACTAAGGACTGTGTAATGGTAGCTAATGGATGGAAAGGATACACACTTATAGTTCTGGAACAATGCTTTATTTTAACTTCAGTATTCACAGATCACACATGGGCGGACTCCCTCCAGTCCCCCGTAAAACCACAGATAAACCACACTCTGCGCTCGGTAGGGATGTGCCCCTTCCCGTAGTGATGCTACTATAACATCCTCCCTCTTAAGTACTAGATATATATTTTCAACATACCTAACTCATACTCATTTAACCACCTTGGTTGGGTCCTGACCCGTTGCGGTCTACGTACCTCCTCAGAAGTAGTTTCAATATTCTCATGAGCTGTTTCTGATATATTTTCATCATCACTTACAGATCTACACAATTACCATTAACATTCTGTTCAACATTATTTTTACAATCATCTTTTAAATCTAAACTTCTATAATCTATAAAACTATCATGAACCTGTTCCTTCGGTTGCATTCTTGGTTGTAAGAAAGGTGCAGGAACCAGATGCCATCTATTCCTTCTATATTGGAAACCTCCCACTTCAACAAAATAGGATCTTGGTTCCTTTGCCTTTCTGACAATCACACCATATTTTCTTAAATCAACTACCCAAACCTTATCTCCCTGTCCTAAATCTCTCAATGTTACTCTATGTCTCTTATTATAATTTTCTGCCATTTTAGTCCTGAACTGTTTCCTTTTTACATGAAAATCATCCTGAGCATTAGTCACTTCAGTTAACTTAGATGGATACACAGGCAGAATGTCTTTGATTTTCCTATTAAATACCAGTTCATTTGGACTATAACCACATTCCAACGGCGTGTTCCTATAAACCATCAATGCCAAATACACATCATCATTTTTTGCTAATAGAGATTTTGCTATTTTCACCCCGGCCTCTGCACATCCATTGCTTTGGGAGTAGTAGGGACTGCTAGTAACATGATGGAAATTGTATTTTTTAGCAAATTCTTTAAACTTACTTTTAAACTGGGTTCCACAGTCAGTCCGTACTACATCCGGTGAACCAAACCTTGCAAAAGCCTACAGAAGTTAATTACAGTATTTTCAGACATGTCCTGCAGTTTTTTAAAATCTATATATCTGGAATAGTAATTAATAATTACAGCATACCAATGACCCTTAAATTTGAACAAATCAATACCTACTTGTTGCCATGCTCTACTTGGCATCTCTTCTAATTTTAATGGTTCTCTGATGTTCACTCGTTCTTGAACACATTTCGGACAATTTTCTATCAAGTTTTTTATCTGCGTTGACAACCCTAGCCACCAAACTGATTGTTTAGCTCTTTCTCTGCATTTCGTTACTCCCAAATGCCCTTCATGAATGTCAAGCAAAGTTTGTTTTTGTAAACTGGCTGGTATAACTAATCTATTATTAAACAGCAAGAACCCATCAAGAACAGTAAAATTGAATCTATACTGATGATACATGAGCATTTCCTTAGGAATTTTATTTTTAAGAGGCCATCTTTTTAAAGTATATTCTTTCAGTAAATGGCAAACTTTACACTTTGATTGTTCCTCTTTCACTTCAGAATTTAAGCATTGAATACTGACATCAACTGTTTCTGGTTCAGTGTGAAGAAGAGGCGCTCTGGAAAGGGCATCCGCAACAACTAATTTCTTTCCTGGAACATACACAATTTTGTAGGAATATCTCATGATTTGTAACCTAAATCTTAACAACCGTGGAGTTAAATCGTCTAATGGTTTAGTTTGCAAGATTTGGAGCAGGGGCTTGTGATCAGTTTCTAAAATAATGTCTATGCCAATGACAAAGTCTTTAAATTTATGCAAAGCCCATGTCAACGCCAGTGCCTCCTTCTCAATTTGAGCATAGTTTTTTTCTGAGCTATTGAGCGTTCTACTAGCATAAGACACAACTGCCCTACCTACTACCATCCTCATTTTGTTGCATCATCACCGCCCCTAGGCCATAAGAACTGCTGTCAGCTGAAATTATGATTTGCTTGCTTGGATCATACACTGAAAAAACGCATGGGTTAAAAATAAACAAATTACTGTTAGAAATAGCTAAGCATGTTTGCCAATATAGCACCTGCAAAGTTTGTTGCTAAAAACAAATACGTCAACTTTGCTGACATTACTTGACAAATAGTAATCTATATAATTGGTTAAAAATACTTGTTTCTTAATAACATAGTAGTAACATTAGTCACAACAATGCAAAGTTGGCTGCATTGAGCCAATTTTACTTTGCAGCCTCAGCCGGAGAGTTCGGTTTAAGGAGCCAAGTTACTCAGTACCGTCAATTATGTCTATTGGGTAAATGCAACCGATCTACTTGGTAATTCCAGCTAAGTAACTAAAACGAGTATAAGTAGCCAAGTTACTCAGTACCGTCAATTGTGTCTATTTGGAAAATGCAACCGATCTACTTAGTAATTCCAGCTAACTAAAACGAGTATAAGTAGCCAAGTTACTCAGTACCGTCAATTGTGTATATTGGGTAAATGCAACCGATCTACTTGGTAATTCTAGCTAACTAAAACGAGTGTTTGTACCCAGTTACTCAGTACTGTCAATTTTGTCCATTGGGTAGGGGCAACCAATCTACTTGGAAATTCCAGCTAACTACAAATCGGTATAAGATAAGTAGCCAAGTAACTCAGTACTATCAATTGTGTCTATTGGGTAGAGGCAAGTTGCTTCTACACAATAGAGACAATTGTCAGTACTGAGTAACTTGGCTACTTATACCAAATTGTAGTTTGCTGGAATTACCAAGTAGATCGGTTGCATTGTGTAGGTTTGTACAACCGATCTTAGGAGATACAAAAGAAAACTGAATTCAAAGAAATAAGCTTTATTTAAACATCACAATCACATACCTATACGGTAAATTAAAATAAACTAATAAGGGAAATTGAGAAAACAGGTAAGTATTACCATGGACGAATAAATCAAGAGGTCTATTGATGGCCGGCGCTTCACAATTCACAACAGAACTTATAATAGTATAAGCTAAAAGAGTAAATGAAACATCTTCTTTGTAAAAACCATTGGTACATCTATTAAATATAACAAGTCTGCTGTTAATCAGACTTGTTATATTTAATAGATGTCTTTGTCTATAATCTAACACTATCACTATTTTAAACTTTTGTAATGTCTCTTTAGCCTTCACAAAACTAACAAACACTAATTAGCACCACGATTGCCCAAATCACACCACAGCACACAACGCTCATAACGCGGCCCAAGCAAGAGTGCCTTCGGAGAGGTTCCCGTGGTTTGTTTATACTTCCAGTGGCACGGGAGGGGTTCCAGGGTCGGACCTTGACAGTGTCTGCTTACAATATTATACTGTACAATAAAATTTACAAGAGCAACAAGATAAGTCACCCGCACGGCTACAAGTCCCGTTACATAATGGCCGCCTCACTTTGCTTCAAAACGGCTGCGAAGGCAAATTAGTCAATTTCTGATTTAATTGTAAATAAGTAACTGTTGTAAAAATGTAATAGCTCACTCGGTGGCTAACTGCCGAGCTGTGCTTGTTTAACTAAAAATAAGCAACTTGTTTGTTTTTTAATATTGCACGCGGTTATTTGCAGGAAAACTACTTAGCAGATTTTAACCTAGTGTTGTAAGACTTAGAATTAAATAACGCATTAGACAGCAAATAACAGTGTAAACTTGTCTATTATTAACCGATAAAGAAAGGATTATATTTACTTAAGCCACTTGTTTGTTTCTTAGTCATTTACGCAGTTATTTGCAACAAAACAATTTATCTAATTTTAACCTAGTATGCAAGGTCTGAAATGAAATAACGCAGTTGACAGCAAATAACAGTGTCAACTTGTCTATTTTTAACCGATAAAGAAAGGCTTATATTTACTTAAGCCACTTGTCTGTTTCTTAACCATTCACACGGTTGCTTGCAACAAAACAACTTATCAAATGTTAACCAAGTATTTCAAGATCTATAATTAAACAAGGCTGTGGTCAGCATATAACAATGTAAACTTGTCCATTTTTAACCGAATCGGGTATGGATTGGATTTACCGAGACAATCATTTGGAAATAAATAAGTATTGTGTTAAAATAACCGAGGAAGTTTAGCAGTATTTACTCGTTTACCATTAGCAAACCTTTATTGCGCGTTTTAAATGAATCATGGTTATATGTAACCATTTTTTTCTTAACCGAGCTAAAAAGGTCCTTTGCTAAAATTTATTTTTTTCAGTGTAATGACATAAAGTAGGTGCTTTTAAAATCAGTTCTTTTATTTTTATGAAAGCCTGCTCTTGTTGAATATCCCATAAGAAGGGTATTCCTTCCTTTAATAACTTTTAATATGTCATCAATATGAACAACTACACCTTCCAAATCACAGAATAAGTTAGAAAATTTCATTGCAAAATATTCTGGCGCACAGTTTAAACCCATTGGCAAACGATTATACATGTACCTACCAAAGGGAGTTAGTATGGTTGTGAGCTTCCGAGACTCTGTATCAAGTTTTATTTGATAAAACCCCGATGTTGCATCTATTTTGGAAAAAAACTGTAGCTTCTTTTAATTTAGCCAATGTATTTTCTACTTTGGCTATGAGGAAAATAGGTCTCAGTATATTTTTATTTACTTGCGTGTAGTCTCCACAAATACGAACCCCATTCACACCTTTAGGTACCACAACAATTGGGGAAACATACATAGTAGGTTCTTCGACAGGAACCAAAACTTCCAGGCTTACTAATCTATTCAGTTCCTCCTTGACTTTGGGCAATAATGGAAGGGATACTCCTCGAGGGACTGTTTGCACAAACGGAGTAGGATTGTCAACTAATTTGACAGTATAACTGTCCCTAAACACACCTAAATCATCAAATATTTTTGGGAATTCTTTCTCTATATTTACAGCTTCAATAATATTATTATTCTCATCGTTTGAACCCTGATCACAATTTTTACTCATACTACAGATTTTTAATAATTGCATTTGCCTAATGGCAGGCTTCCCCAGAATAGGTGCTTGTAGGTTTCTAATAACATAGGCTTGTTTCTCACCTGCCCCGGACGAGAGCCACGGGCCCATAGATGACTCCACCAAACGGTCCGAGCAAATGAGAACCAAAAACGGCAGTATCACCGTACTTTAAAACTAATCCTAAACTTAAAATTAATGCTTACCGTTGCAGTCACTTTAGACGCTCCCAGGCGCCTCCAGCTCGTGTGTGAGTGTTTTGTGTTGTGTTGAATGTGTGTATGTTTGTCTGTGGATTTGCTGAACGCCTCCGTAGGCTCCTGGAGTCCAAAAGGGGCCGGCGCTCGCTGAGCAACCGTATCTGTACGCGACCGTTCACTACAGAGTTCCGTCACGGCTTCCGTAAACTTATACCCGTACCGTATAATAATAATCAACAGCTACTATTATAAAATTTCCCGTTCACTTGGCTCAAAATATCGCTCCGTACGCAGTCATTACGTCCGATGTAAACCGCGGATCGTGCCAAAGTGACGTGGCCCAAGCGACACGCGAAATCCCAGCCGAACGTCCCCGATCACACCCGAACTCGGCGGATCAGGCGCAAACGCGGCTTAAATTCTAAACAATCACCCGCCCCGGACCGACCCGTCGTCGGTCCGCTCAAAACCCGGCTGGTAGACCTCGTGGTGCACCCTGGGAGGGGGGGGATAGCCGCTCAGTTGCGCGTTCTGCTGTCTTCCCTCTGCAAACTACCAAGTCACAGTCGTGGCAATGCAGTCGAGTTTACTCCTGCGCGGGCTTTGGTGCCGTGTTCCGTGGTTGGCCGCTCCCAGCATGCCTCAGCTCATCTGAGGTGGCAAGGGATGCGGCCGTCTTAGCCTGGTAGCCTTCTTGGCAGCCACTGGGCAGTGGTGGCGGTGCAGACGCACCTTCTGCTTTTGGGGCCTCTCTGTTTACGGCCAGTGGCCATCTTCGGATGGCGTGGGATGGCGGGCCTTCAAGGCTTGCGGCGCGGTGGGTCTGGCAGTCGCCTTCGTGAGGCTGCTGGCTGAGTTTCGGCTCCCCGTCGGGCAACCCGTAATCTGCATTGAGCGGACCGGGGGCGCTGCTCATTGAGCAGTAGCGCCGCGTGGAAGAAAACCACTATAACAAATCACCCCAATCCCAAGGTGAGCGGATCGTGCCGATGGGATGCGTGGCTGGAGGGAGTCCAGTCCCTAACGTGAGGGGGAGCTCACCCCCGAAAAAAGAGACGACGATGTGGAGGCATTGGGAAATCAAAAAAATGAGCAGCAGTTTAAAATTTAATCTCCGGGCGGGTAACCAATCCCGTCCATCCGCTTCGGCGGGTGGCTGCCCCACCGTATACGGAGGGGGCAAAAACTGCTTCGTAGGCCGGCCAGGTGCCGGCCTCCGTAAACACGACTTTGGCTGCATCACACCGGACTCCGATCTTCAAGGAATGTTGAGGCTGAGGGGCGGCGGTGGGGCTGACGGAGGCGGACCCAACCCAGCGCAACCACCAGCAACAACACAAAGTAGTGCTGAAAAAGCGGCGGAGAAGGGCACGGCGCACGCCTATAGCCCCACTGAGAATAAAGAGGCCTTCCGCCCTCGCCTCACCCTTGCACGTTCACCAGTGCAAGGGGAGGGTGGTAGCCCACGTATCTATCTGAACGCGGCCGCTATTCAGATCGTGCCGAGAACACACACAGACGGTCCAGCGTGTGACAGCTCAGGCCGCTTCTTGCCGCGTGGGCGGGGCAGGGAGCGCTCCGTGGAGGAGGCCTCGAGCTTGGTCGATCTGGCGGCCGGGAGTGTGGAGCGGGAAGCCCCAAAGGAGAGGCGCGCGCTGGCGCTGGTACTGGAGGGTGGGCGAGAGGCCTTCTTGGAGAAAGTCCCACAGGTGATTCTGACCCGCTTGGACGAGGGGAATGTGCCTCGTAGGGATCTGGCGCAGGATGCGGACGAGACTGGGTGCACAGAGCGATCCATATCACCTCTCGGAGCTGACGTGGAGGGTCAGAAGCCATGCTCCGCTGACGAGGCTGATGCTCCGCAGAAGAGATCAAGAGCCAGGGTCAAGGGGTGGGGGCGCCCATGCTTGACTCCGTTCAAGTTCAAAGACCCAGCGGGGACGCGGGACTCGTCCGTCGACTCCCCAGTGCCCCGGTCGGACACGGAGGACCCGCCGGGGCCGGCGGTGGCGGGCGTGCCTGAGGAGGCGGAGAGGGGCTCCCAACCCCCCGGTGCGCGTGCCCAGCCCCTGAGCGGAAAGCTCTGGCAGGCGCCCCGGAAAAGGCCTCGCCTCCAGGAAGATGAGGACGAATCCAGCCAGTCCACGGCAAGTGGCAACTCACTTCCGGTGATGAGGGGGAAACGTCGCTCGCCCGCTGACATGGCAAAGGCCAAAGAGGCATTTAAGGTGGCTAGAGACGACCTCAGAATTCAGGCTGAGAAAGAGGTGGCCATCTATAACCAGTCGGCGGAAAAGGCGGCAAACGATCAAGCAGACCGCCTTATGAACCAGGCAGTGTTAGGCGGGGGCACTCAAATGGCGCGCACATCTGCTGTCATACAGGCCGAGGTGGATGAGGACTTAGAAGTAATTGGGAAAGTGGCAAAAAGATCGGGACACCTGCAGGGAACGTATGTAAAGGCCCTAAATGGTGTGGTGACTAGACTCAGCAAGAACTTCGCAGCCATGAAGTCTCTCACTGCTACAGAGGAAGTTGTCCACCTGGAGGCAGCAAATATGCAGCTGTCATGGCAATTGGCGGAGTTGCGCAAAGAGGTTGCTCTATTGCGTGCCCAGCCTCCAGCAGCGACAGAACATGAATTGAGGAAGCTGGTCGAAGAGGTGTCGCGCTCCAACCGTGAACAGTTCTGCACCATGCTGAACGCCCGGCTGGAGGGCATCGAGGGTCGACTTCTTCCGGAGCCACATGTGCCGCCTTTGTCGGCTGCCAACGGACAGGTAGAAGAGCGGCTTGATAGCGAGTTGCCTTCCCAACAACAACCAGATAGCCTTTCTGTTTCTCGGCAAGGCTACTCAAATGCTGCCCAACCGAAACAGGTTGTCGGTGGTTCCAACCCAGTAGCGGGAAAACAGAATAAACCGAGGAGAAATAAAACTAGCCTGGCTGCTAAGGAGGCAGCCGCTTATCGACAGGCACTGCCTATATCTATTCCGCCGACTTTTGATGGTGAATCCATTAAAGACGCACTGACAGATATTGTGGGGAAAAGGAAGAAGGGGAAAGCGTCAAATAGTACCCAACCACTCCAACATGCGGAGCAAACGCGGCCCAAGGAAAAGATGAAGAAAACAAAGAAGCTTCGTCCCCCTCGCTCTGCGGCCGTGGTACTGACACTGCTACAGCCTCAAGCCGAGGAGAAAAAAGCCACTTACGGGTCGATCATTGCCGAGGCAAAGGCCAGGGTACAGATCACCGAACTTGACATTCAAGGGCTTCGCTTCAGGAAAGCGCGGACCGGTGCCACTGTCCTGGAGGTATCCGGAGCTGACTGTGGCGGAAAAGCAGACGCACTCGCCAAAAAGCTGGAGGCAGTTCTGGACCCTGAGGTAGTTCGGATCACAAGGCCTACCAAACGCGAAGAAATGCGTATCTCAGGCCTCGACGAATCGGTCCGATCCCAGGATGTTGTGGAGGCCGTTGCGCGAGCCGGAGGGTGCTCTGCGACTGACATCAGATCTGGAGAGGTGGTGGTCGGCCCTTCGGGGTTGGGGACCGTGTGGCTAAGCTGCCCGGTCGCAGCTGCTAAAAAAGTGGTGGAAGCAGGAAGACTGCTGGTTGGCTGGGTGTCTGCGCAAGTTAAACTGCTCGATGCCCGCCCTCTGCGTTGCTTCCGCTGCCTTGAAATAGGCCACGTGGCTGCGAAATGCATAGCGATGGTAGACCGGAGCCAGCAGTGCTACCGGTGCAGCCAGACAGGGCATATAGCAAGCGCATGCTCAGCAGCCCCGGAATGCACGCTGTGCAAAGAGGCAGGCCAACCTGCAAACCATAGGATGGGAAGCAAGGTATGCAACCCTCCCAAACGGAATACCCGCGCTGTTGATGGCCCCAGTGCCCCCTCTCAGCCCGACCCCCGGGATGGCGACGCCGCATCCCAGGACGAGGAGGTTATAACGAACGGAGGATAATATGGCCACCCGTCGCTTCCTCCAGGCGAACATCAATCACTGCGCCAGAGCTCAGGACCTCCTGTTCCAGAGCATGGCGGAGTGGATGATACACATAGTGGTGGTGGCCGAGCCCTATTCGGTTCCGTCAAGGGAAAACTGGGTGGGCGACCGTGATGGCGTGGTTGCCATAGCCACGCAGACATCGGTTGGTTCCGCGCCACTTGTAAATGAAGTCAGAGGCAACGGGTACGTTTCGGCATGCATCGGTGGTATAATGGTAGTCGGAGTGTACTTCTCGCCAAACAAAACCCTGGCCGATTTTGAGACGTTCCTTGATGAGGTTGGAGCACTTGTCGGTAGAAGACGCCCGGAACTAGAGCTGGTCGCCGGGGATCTCAACGCCAAGTCCACGACGTGGGGATCCCCCGCCACGACCCCGAAAGGACAACTGTTGGAGGAGTGGGCGGTTGCGACCGGGCTGGTGGTGCTCAACCAAGGGACGGTCGACACGTGCGTGCGGCATAATGGCGGCTCTATCGTAGATGTCACGTTCGCAAATGCCGCCCTGGCGCGCAGGATTCAGGGCTGGGAAGTGATGGAGGGCGTGGAGACCCTATCGGACCATAGATATATCCGATATGAAGTCCCCGCCCACCCGACGTATCGGGACAGCCTAAGCCGCTCTCGGAGAGACGACGCCCCTCGATGGGCTCTGAAGCGCCTGGACCGAAACATTCTTTACGAGGCGGCCTTGGTCCAAGCCTGGATGGAGGAGCCCGAAGACCCGGTGGAGGTGGAACGGGAGGCGGCAAAACTCGGCGATGCCATGATGGAGGTCTGCGATGCCGCAATGCCGCGGGCTAAAGCGGCCTCCCCGAAGCGACACGTGTACTGGTGGACTGCAGAGCTCACGCATATGCGCAATTCCTGTGTAGTTGCGAGACGCCTGTACACTAGGAGCCGGAGGCGTAGGAGGCGCGATCGGGTCCAAGAGAATAGGCTGTACGCAGAATACAGGGAGGCCAGCAAAACCCTGTGCGCAGCCATCAGCCAGGCAATGGACTTGGCGGAGCAGGAAATGTTGGAGACTTTGAATAGCGATCCGTGGGGGAGGCCGTACAAGATGGTGAGGTGTGAGCTACGCCCTTGGGCTCCCCCGCTTACGGAAAGTCTCCAGCCGGACCTCCTAAGCCGGATCGTGGACACTCTGTTCCCAGAGAGGGGTGACCATACCCCCCCGCGCATGGAACCAACGACTAGGCTGCACGAGGAGGCCGCTCCCCCCGAGGTCACAGAGGGAGAGTTAGGAGCGGCGATACTGAGGCTTCGTCATAAAAACACCGCCCCGGGTCCCGACGGCATTCCCGGACGTGCGTGGGTGCTGGCACTCGGCCCGTTGGAGCCAAGAGTGAGGGCGCTGTTCAGCGCCTGTCTTCGGCAGGGACAGATACCCCGCGCCTGGAAGTCGGGAAAATTGGTTCTGCTCCAAAAGACGGGAAGACCGGCTGACTCACCATCTGCCTACCGGCCAATAGTACTGCTGGACGAGGTGGCAAAACTCTTCGAGCGCATTGTTGCGAACCGCCTCGTCCGGCATCTGGAGGGGCCAGGGCCAGATCTGAGCGCGTGCCAGTTCGGTTTCCGTCGGGGCAGGTCCACCATCGACGCTATAGCGCGGGTGAGGGCCCTGGCGGATGACGCAGTGTCCCAGGGAGAGGTGGTGCTGGCGGTATCTCTTGACATCGCTAACGCGTTCAACACCCTCCCTTGGGAGACCATCAAAGAGGCGCTCAGATACCACCGCGTGCCGGAGTATCTGGGCCAGGTAGTGGCCGCATATCTGTCGGAGAGGACTATCCGATACCCCACCAAAGATCGGTGGGTAGAAAAAAACGTGTCGTGCGGTGTTCCACAGGGTTCAGTCCTAGGACCGCTCCTGTGGAACATCGGCTACGACTGGGTGCTGCGCAGCGCCAACCTGCGGGGGGTTGAACTAACGTGCTACGCCGATGACACTCTCGTAACGGCCCGTGGTGGCACGTTCAGAGACGCCTCCCTCCTGGCAACGGCGGGCGTGGCCCACGTTGTGGAAAAAATCCGGAAACTGGGACTACAGGTCGCCTTGCAAAAGTCAGAAGCCCTGTGTTTCCACGGACCTCGGAGGGCGCCCCCACCTGGTGCTCAGATTGTTGTCGGTGGAGTATCTGTTGGCGTCGAGAAGACGATTAAGTACCTCGGACTCGTCCTCGACAGCCGATGGGATTTTAAGGAGCACTTCCGGAGACTGGCCCCAAAGCTCGTGAGTGCAGCCTCCGCCCTAAGCCGGCTTCTTCCGAACGTGGGCGGGCCGAAAGCAGGCTGCCGCCGACTGTACACGGGCGTAGTGCGGTCGATGGCCCTGTACGGGGCACCCATCTGGGTGGACGCCCTGTCCGCCTACCAGAACAAAGCCCACCTGCGGAAACCGCAAAGGGTCATGGCGGTCAGGGTATCGAGGGCGTATCGCACCACCTCATTTGAGGCGGCCTGCGTTCTGGCGGGCACCCCACCCTGGGAGCTGGACGCCGAGGTGCTGGCGGAAGTGTACCGTCGGGCAGCTGAGTCCCGCCACAGAGGAGACCAGCCAGGCCTCGAGGAGATAAGGCGATGGAGAGAAGACGCTCACCAAACTCTTCTCCGGAAGTGGACGGAAGCTCTAGAGCAGCCGAGAGCTGGCCACTGGACCATAACTGCAGTGCGGCCTGTCCTGCAGGCATGGCTCAATAGGAAGTGGGGTGCGGTTTCCTTCCACGTCACACAGATGCTCACGGGGCATGGCTGCTCCGGGAGGTATCTGTGGAAGATCGCAGGGAGGGAACCGACACCCTTCTGTCACCAGTGTGGAGGGGTGGAAGACACAGCACAGCACACGCTGGAAGTGTGTCCCGCCTTCAACGAAGAGAGAGCGCGCCTCTCACTTGCAGTGGGACCCGATATATCGCTGCCGGCCGTGATTCAATCCATGGTCGACAGCGAGAGATCGTGGCAGGTGGCAGTCTCCTTTTGCGAGGAGGTAATGCGGCAGAAGGAGACAGCGGAACGGACCAGGGAGGACTCAAATGCGTCCGACCAACGGCGCCGCAGGCGCCCTGGGCGCAGACGGCAGGCGCATAACCGCCGGATGCCCCCATAGGAAGGACCTCCGGGTGACAGGCATGGGGACAACTGTCGCCCAGCGGATCGAGGTCCCAGGGCAGTAGTGCGCGCGGGAAAAAAAAAAAAAAAAAAAAAACGTACGCCACAAATGATGGTGGGGGGGGACACTCAAAAAAAAAAAATCCCCCACAGGTGGGTCCGGTGAGCTGGACAACTGCTGGCGGAGTCGCGGATGTGTGCGAGAGCGTTCCCGTGACTCCGCCACAGGCAGTGGGAAGAACTTCCCAGGGTTTTTAGCCGGTACGAATCCGGCATATCCACCGCGCTTCCCCAAAGCGCGATGGAATCTATGAAGAAACCGCCCGTCTAAGGATCGAATCCCTCACCTGCACATCTGCGATCCGGGGAGACCCATCCTTGCCCGTAATTAAGTTAACGATGCGCCCCCGTCGCCACCACAAAGGCGATAGGTTGGCATCCTTAACCAGTACGAGGTCTCCAACGCAGGGTGGGGTCGTCCTGTCCGTCCACTTAACGCGTTGCTGCAGAATATGCAAATACTCAGGCGACCATCTTTTCCAAAACCCCTGAGTCATTTGCTGCAACATTTGATACCGTGACAACCGGTACAACCTCACGTCCGTATAAGGATATTCCGGCAAGGCGTTAAGGGGTTGGCCAATCAAAAAATGGCCTGGCGTAAGGGCCTCAAGATCATTCGGGTCAGCGCTCAACGGGCAAAGAGGTCGGGAATTTAAAACCGCCTCAACCTTGCAAAACACCGTAGCCAGCTCCTCAAATGTGAGGATCGTTGAGCCGATGACCCTATACAAATGCGTTTTGGCCGACTTGACTACTGCCTCAAAAATGCCACCCCAGTGGGGGCATCCGGGGGGACTGAAATACCATGAAATGCCCCGACTGGCGAGGCTCGTGCCAATCTCCCGCTCATTTTGGCCTAAAAACGATACAATTTCCCGTAAAGAGCGGTCTGCGCCCTTGAAGTTGGTACCACAGTCCGAACGAATCAGTGAAGGTAGTCCCCTCCGCGACACGAAACGATCCAATGCTGCCAAAAAGGCTTCCGTAGAGAGATCGGCCACGAGCTCCAAATGAACGGCCTTGGTCGCTAGACACACGAAGACGCAGAGGTACGCCTTAACCGATTTCGCACCCCGAAGGCGTGAAGTCTTAACGCTAAAAGGCCCCGCAAAATCCGTACCAACGCCCGCAAATGGCCGAGCTTCCGTAACTCGGTCGGACGGAAGATCCCCCATCTGTGGTTGCGTTATGGCTGCCTTGAGTCGGTAACAAGGCAGGCACCGAAACACAACGCTCCGTATCAACCTCCGTGCCGACAGGATCCAGAATTCACGCTGCAAAATGGCCAGAAGTGCGTTGCAGCCCGCGTGTGAATTCCTGGTGTGGCGGTCCCATACCAATAACTCCACCAAAGATCCCTTCTTGGGGAGTACCAAAGGATGTCGTGCCGAATACGGCAGGTCAGCATTCCGTAATCGGCCTCCCACCCGGAGCAGTCCGTGCTCGTCTAAGAACGGGTTAAGGCGGACAATGCCTCCCTTCAACCTGCCAGCGCCCGTCCTCAGGATCTTAATTTCATCCTCAAACTCAGCTGCCTGGATGACCTTCACCCAATGTAAGAGAGCCCGTTGCTGCTCTTCAGGTCCCAAAACGCGCGACATGTTCCGCTGCGTGGCAGAATTACGACAGTTGAAAATAAACCGCCATATCCATCCAGTCACTCTTAGTAGCTTCCCCAACGAGCTATACCGTTCTAAGAGAGACTGGTCCGCCGTAACCGTCTCCACCGTGGTCAAGTTGACCCGCAAACCTAAGTCTGGGGGCAATAAATGCCGGCCGCACTCATTAAATGGCCACTCCGTATGTGGCAACTCCAACTAGGGAATGCAATTACCGGGCGAATTTCACTACCGGTAAATTACCGACTTCAGGGAGCCAAAACCGGTTAACCGGTAAATTACCGGTAAATTCAATTTGGCTAATAAGTAGCGTTTTTTGACGTTTATTTATCGTAAAAATAAGCTATGATATAGTATAAAGCGTTATCATGTGCCGTAAATGCCGTAATAATCAGGTCTTTAATATTTGAAACTTGCTCAGTGGTAGGAGGGCAAAAAACGCAATTGAAAACGTTCCTTGGGGATTAGCAGGTAGGTAGGAAATTTTCCTAGTTCTACAGAAACTAACTACAAGCCCACTTAGTAGTCTAAAATAATATTTCATTAAATACATGTTTCTACGGGCTTCAAGAGACGTATATATATATAACCAACCATACCTAGATTGAAATGAGTTGGATAGAGAAAAGAGCTAAGAGTGTTCGTACAAACGGTTTTATAACTTTTTCTAGGAGTGGGGAGCTCATGGGGGTTCCAAATTGCGGCATTGGTTTAGCGATTCGGAGGGATATATCTGTTACCTTAGTTCTACTGCGGATAGCCTCATTTCTAATGCGATCACGCAAATAAACTCCCAGCATAGCCATCTTCATTGCCCTTTGGGTGACTTCTAGCCTTCTATTGAGGCCCATAGTGAGCGACTACATTTCAGGTGCCATATATTATGTCATCTCATCACTGGCACCACACACTGGGCAAACCGAGCCGACAGGAGTGGAACTGAACAGCCTGTCATCTCCACTTATAATAAATCTCTAAATTAAAAAAAGAATCAGCCAGTTTGAAACTAAGCTTTGCGCGGTTCGAATGTTCTCAGCATCCCATGAACGGAAAAATATGAAACATTTTATATAGGTACATTATTATTCTAGCTGCAACTTAGGATAGTTTTTATCCGACTGCGACAGTTATTTAATTTTCCGAAATATACGACTTCATTTAATTTTTCATTTATTTTTATTGAAATCAAACGCTGCTCCAACTGTCAGCTATAAGAACCGTCAAATTTTCGTCAAAATGGCGGAATTGCTTTGCCTTTCACTTATTAATAATTTAAATCCCGTCTACGATAGACCTTTACGAGACAAATGCTAAAATATAAACCATCAAAAAATATTCGATTCTGATATGAGAACTTATATGCGCAAATGTCGTTTTATGTCGTAATTTCAATAAATGAAATCAACAAATTTGAACAATATAATTAACACGAATTTGTTTTTTTTGAATGACAATGGCATGCGCTCGGCGCATTCAGCCAAAGTACCTGCGGCGCTACCACGAAAACCGATACTCAATGTTCATATATTTGCATCCCTGTCACTCGAGTATGGTTAGTGCGATAGAGATAGAGATACCCGAATATTTTCGAATTCCGTAGTTCGTGGTTATAGCTCAGGAATCGAAAATATGGTAAATAATCATAATGTATTTTCTCGAAAAAGAATTTAAAATAAATATAGTCAAATGGAGAAAAAAACAAAGCAAGAGGTTATATAGGTAATGATTAAGTTATAAGAGTCCAAAGTTTTAAGAGGGGGTATGTTCTGTCCCTTTTCCGCAAAACGCACCTTCATATGAAACGATTGTTTTTTACTATGACGCTCGAGTATATTGACGTCACAGTCCCTCATCGTTTTCTCACTCTAACAAGCGACATTAAAACGGATGTAGCTTCATAATTTTTTGAGATATTTGAATGGGAGTTTCATTATCTTCTATCTATTTATACATAATAAATGCCTATGTCCTGACTGACTTATTCACTCACTCACTCACTCACTCACTCACTCATCAACGCACAGCCGAAACTACTAATCTTAGAGAGTTGATTTTTGCACAGTATGTTGCTTTTATAACGTGGGCTAGGGATAAAAAGGGATTTTTGAATATTCTACCCCTAAGGGGGTAAAATGGGGGTGCAAAGTTTGTATGGGAGAACCTTTTTTTTTTGAGCTATAGACTTAAACTTTGTAGAAAAATTAGTTATTAGAATACAAATGAAACACTTTCAGCGTTTTGGAAAATTCCATCCCTACGGGGGTAAAATAGGGGTGCAAGGTTGTATGGGGGAAACATTTTTTTTTAAAATAGAGACTTAAAACTTTGTAGAAAGATCAGTCATTAGAATACAAATAAAGAACTTTCAGGGTTTTAGAAAATTCTACCCCTAAAGGGGTAAAATAGAGTGCAAAGTTTGTATGGGAAAAACTACTTTTTTTTAAATAGAGACTTAAAACTTTGTAGAGAAATGATTCATTAGAATACAAATAAAGTATCTAGATTCAGTGTTTTTAAAAAATCTACCCCTAAGGGGGTAAAATAGGGGTGCAAATTTTGTATGGGGGAAACAATATTTTTTTTAAATAGAGACTTAAAACTTTGTAGAAAGATTAGTCATCAGAATACAAATTAAGTACTTTCAGCGTTTTAGAAAATTCTACCCCTAAAAATAGGGGGCTAAAATAGGGGTGCAAAGTTTGTATGTGGGAAATTATTTTTTTTAGCTAGAGTCCTAAAACTTTGTAGAAAGATTATTTAAATACAAAGAAAGTACTTTCAGCGTTTTGGAAAATTTCACCCCTAAGGGGGTAAAATAGGGTGCAAAGTTTGTATGGGAAAAACATATTTTTTTTTAATAGAGACTTAAAATTTTGACGAAAAATTACTTATTAGAACATGAAAAATACTACATTCGGCGATTTACAAAAATCATTCCCTAAGGGGGTTAAAAAAGGGTGCAAGGTTTGTATGGGGAACACTTTTTCTGAGCTAGACACTTAAAACTTTGTAGAAAGATTACTCATAAAAATACAAAAAAAAAGACTTTCAGCGTTTTGAAAAAATCTATCCCTAAGGGGGATAAAAAGGGGTGCAAAGTTTTTATCAGGGAAAGTTTATGTTTTTGAGTTAGAGACTTGAAACTTTGTAGAAAGATTACTTATTAAAATACAAAAAAAGAACACAAATCGTTTTAGAAAATTCCACCCCTAATAGGGTTAAAAAGGAGAGCAAGCTTTGCATGGGCAACACTTTTTTTTGAGTTAGACTTAAAACTTTGCAAAAAGATTACTTATTAGAATACTAAAAAAGAACTTTCAACGTTTTAGAAAACTCCATCCCTAAGGGGATCCTAAAGATCCTTAAGAAGGGTAGCCAGTGTTGTGTGGGAAAAACTTTTTTTTTTACTAGACTTAAAACTATTCAAAATGTTACTTATTAAAATTAATAATAAAGTACTTTCAGAGTTTTAGAAAATTCCACCCCTAAGGGGGTTAAGAAAGCTTTGTATGGGCAACACTTTTTTTGAGCTAGAGACTTAAAAGTTTACGAAAAAAGTTCTTTCAGCGATTAGAAAAATTCAACCTCTAAGGGGGTTTAAAAGGGGGTTCAAATTTTAAATGGCGAGCAATAAAATTTTAAAGTGTGAGTAAGAGATTTTTAACTTCGGTCTTATTCTGTACGTTAAAAGACTACAAAACTGATTTCAGAGTTTTTCCAAATTCATCCCCTAAGAGTGTTAAAATTGGTTCAAAGTTTGAGTATTTCAAGGCATTTTTAAAGTATGAGATTTTTAACTTTGGTTTTAGACTGTTTGTTCACAAACTAGAAAATGAACATCAACTTTTTTTTAATTATCCCCTAAAAGAGGGTTCAAATTTTGTATTGAGAGAAATCATTTTCTAAGACGATAAAAAGTTCTACGCGGACGAAGTCGCGGGCAACAGCTAGTAGGTATATATTTATAATCGTCTACAACTCTGAGCGTAACGCGTCCGATTGTAATGGGAGTTGGCACTACATGGGCATATGACATGATCTTCGTCTTATCCATGTTCATCTTTAGACCGACTCGCTCGGAGGCTTTACTGAGGTCATCGAGCATTGTACTAAAGTCCTCCATGGACAAGACTACTAAATCGTCAGAAATCCGAAGGCGAGTGATGTACTCGTCGTTGATGTCTGCCTTCTCCAGTCCAGAGGCTTGAAAAAATCCTCCAGTGCATATTTTGTATTTGTATTTTGTATACTTCGATATAGCAGTCGTCAACTTAGCACCGCTGGAGAGACTACTATAGCCCAGGTTTCGATCAAATCGTAGGCTTTCTCGTGTATCGCGAACACTAAGCAGAGGGGTAGGTTATACTCCTCAGTCTTTTTTATAACCTGACGGAGCGTGGATGTGGTCTACGGTGCTAAAGCCTTTCCGGGAGGCTTGAAGTCATCTATATTTTACAGAACGGAACCGGGAACGTGTTTATATTTTAAGAAGCTTTTACAAACGATTGCATTAATTTGATCCTACATGAGGTAAGATTACTTTAACAAGTTTATTCAATTGACATTTTTACATGATAAAAGGAGGGTTATTGAGGTATAATCATGACGAGGAAGCATTAACAATCTTTAAAATGTAGTATTTTACTAATAATTTGGGTTCGGTAAATTACCGGTTTTCATTTTAATTTACCGGTAATTTACCGGCCTCATATTTAGTCAATTAACCGGTTAACCGGTTTACCGGTTTGCATTCCCTAACTCCAACCACTGCGGACCCCACCAAAGAAAATGCTCAACCAAGGCAGGCGCCGGACAGCCGCGAGAGGCACAGTCAGCCGGATTGAACTCGCCTGGAACATGTCTCCAGACCAGAGGAGTCTCCGAGGCGTTTATTTGTGACACCCGGTTGGCCACAAATACCTCGAGCGTATGGACCGAAGTCTGCAGCCAGCACAACACTATCCGGCTGTCAGTCCAGGCGTAAACCGTAACATTTAAATCCACCGTACCACGCAAAATTTTCACCACATGGTTCAAGAGCCGCATCAGGAGCGCTGCACCCGCCAATTCCATCTTCGGGATGGTCCAACGGGTCCGTACAGGCGCAACCTTGCTCTTGGCCATGACCAAGCGTACGGTGCCCGAACCAGCCGTCTCCCCTGTTCTCAGGTAGACAGCGGCAGCGTACCCCTTCTCCGACGCGTCGCAGAAACCGTGCAGGGTTACCCTGACTCCCGCCTGCGGGAGCAGTTTGCGCGGGATTTCAATATCCGTAATATGTGGCAACGTGGTCACAAATGAGGACCACTCCCGTAAAAGCTCCTCCGTGAGCTGATCATCCCAACCTAATTGGGCCAACCAGAGCTTCTGCATGAAGCATTTCGCCATGAACGTAACCGGCGCAATCCAACCGTTTGGATCGAACGTTCGCGCGATGGTTGAAAGGACCGATCGCTTGGTCCAGGTCTTCGACAACAACTCGGCTTCACAGCTGTAGGTGAATACATCATAACCCGGTCGATACTGGACCCCCAAAATCGCCAGTGCATGAGGGTTATCCGGATCCTCAAAGCAGTGTGGGTCTTGCTGGTGCTCAGCTGGCAATCCTGCCAGGACCTCTGGGCAGTTCGACAGCCACTTCCTGAGCTCGTATCCACCGGAGGCCATAAGCGCCACCAGTTCATCCCGTAAGATGAGCGCCTGCTCAACACTATCCGCGCCCGTGCAAATGTCGTCTACATAGACGTCCCTATCAATGACTGCAGCCGCGCGAGGAAAGCGCAGCCGTTCCTGGTCAGCCAGTTCTCGTAGCGTACGCATCGCTACATAAGGGCTGGGCTTTAACCCGTAGGTATTGGTGTTGAGCTCGTACGTGACCATCGGCTCTTCTGAGCTCTCTCGCCACAATATCAGCTGGAACCGACGGTCGTCCGGATGGATTTCTATTTGGCGGAACATCATCCTCACGTCCGTAACGAAGACAACCTGGTGTCTCCTGAAGTCCGTTAGAATGTCTGCAATGTCCCTAGTCATCTTAGGACCCGCGTGCAGACATTGATTCAGAGACACCCCGCTAGAGGTCGCCACTGACCCGTCAAATACAATGCGTATTTTGGAGTCTGGTGTCTTCAGGACCGCGTGGTGAGCGAGATGGTAATGCTCCTCACGACGCCAGTCCACCGTGGACACCGACATGTGACCCAACGCCAAATACTCACGCATGAACTCAATATACTTCCGACGGAAGTTGGAGTCCCGTTTCATGCGCCTCTCCATCGACACCATCCGTTTCTCCGCTATACTGTGAGAGCTCCCCAGTGGAGGTCGGTTCGATAGAAATGGCAACCGTGTCATAAATCTGCCCGACGGGAGGCGAACCGTGTTATATTGGTAGAAGGTCTCGCACTCCTCATCTAACGGGCTAATCCTAGGAGCTGTAGGTGGCTCTTCCGTCGCCCAGAACCTCTGCAGGATCTCCGACAGTACGCTACCATAATATGCGAAACTATCATCCAGTGACTCCTGTGGTTCCCGTACTGGGCCCAATATTGCATACCCTCCTGCGGTATGTACGGCCACCAATCCGTCCCGTTGCAGCTCCCGCTTCCGGCTCCGTAGCAGCTTCCCGAGAACGTCAGTCCCGATTAAGACGTCCACCCTTCCGGGAATCTCGAAGTGGGGATCGGCCAACTCCAATCCCTTGGTCAACTCTCGTACCGCTGGCGGTAACCGTATCGTAGGGAGGACCCCTACCACTTCATCCAGCACAATAGCTGTGACAGTCACCCGTGTGACTGATGCCGAATCACCCATCTCAAACAGGAGCCTAGCCTGACCCCTGAGGTGTGGCACCCGATTACCACCTATACCTACTGCGCCATCCCGTGATGGCTCTAACCTAAGATTTAGCCTGTCCACCAGTCAACTGGACACTATACAACCTTGTGCTCCAGAGTCCAAAAGTGCCCTGACTTGCACTGAGTGTCCCTCCGTACCCCAGACAGTAACCCTAGCTGTCGGTAATAATACCGTGGCTGCCGGGGGGGCCGTTGTGGATGGACAGGTGACCGTATCCTAGCGGGGACCACCACCCCCCTTTCCTGAAGGGGGGTATGAGTGCCCCTGTCCCACACATGGATCCCAGCCCGGGTAATATTCCCCTCGACCCGTGTGAGCCATGCGCGCCGGCCGGAAGTACCCCGCCGGCAACCGTCCTGCCGTAGGCGGAAGCGCTACCAAGCGTGGGCGCTCTGCGAGGGGAGGGGAGAAACGACCACTCGAGGGCGACCGCGAGTACCCCATCCCGTGCGAGTAAGTCGCGTAACCGCTCCCCTCGCTAATTACCTCCGGGCCCCTACCCGTATTTCGGGCGTGGCCCCCACCCCTGGGTGCCTCCGGGGCCTCTGGGCGCCCGTCCGTCCTATCCTGGAGCCAGTCCCCCCCCCGTGGGGGGGATGGCGGCGTTCGGCAGTGTCCCGTGGTATTGGGTGACCCTCCTCCTCGAGGGGGGGGTGACCGTCCACCTGATGCCGGCCTAGGAGGGGGAGGACGGCCTCCTGACGAGGCCGCGTAGTACGCCTCCCCACTCTTAGCTAGGCAGAGGAGCGCATGATGGGCCCCCCCGCAGGTCCGACAATTTGTGGTCTGGCCGCACTCACGCACCTGGTGTGCGCCTAAACAGCGGTAACACAATTTTCTTTGTTTTACCACCCCTCTACGCCTGTGCACCCGCTGTGCTTTGAATTCCGTACAGGCGGTAATGTCGTGTCCCCCCTCCCGACAACAGGGGCACACCTCTAATTTAACCGTGTTGAAATTCCTGTCCCGCCGGCGAGGCCCAACCGGTTTAGGCCCACTATCGCGGCGGGGCGTGAGGGGGGGGCGCGACGTGGTTGCCCCCTGACAATCCGCCCGCCTACACTCGCCCTCCAGGAACGCCCGTAAATCCTCATATGAGGGAAGGTGGTCCGCTGACTCACCCCCATGCGCCCGTTCAAAACGCGCAACCACATCAATAGGCAACTTACGCAAAACCCGATTTACGATAATATACCTATTGTCCCCCAGTGAGACGTTCAGCCGCGCTAACGAATTTACCGCCACCGTTACTGGATTTAATATTTTGGACCTTATGTCATTAACCGTAGTGACTTTCGGGATCTCAAATATTTTTTCTATTAGCCCGTCAATAATGAGTCTCCTATTATCATACCTATCGACTAACAAGCCCCACGCCGTTTCATAACTGGAGTCTGCAATCTCCAAATGGGCTATCATGTCATGTGGCTCCCCCTGTAGGCGGCCCAGCAGCTGTGCCAACTTGTAGGCCGGGGACAAATCCGTACGAGTATGTACTACACTCTTAAAAATATCCCTAAACCTGGACCAGTCCGCGTAATCCCCCGTGAATTCTGGTACATTGACAGGGGGGAGGGGGGCCATTATGCCCGCGCCGGCACCAGTGCCCGACACCCGTACCTCTCCCTTCCGTGCCTTCTCAATGACCAACGCCGCCTGCATGATGCTCGACAGCATTTCACCGCACTGGTCCACACTACCCTCGACTGCGGCCCGTGCAGCAGCATCCACGTCTGACCCTGACTCACCAGCGAGGGCCAGATACTCCGAGTGTCGTTCCAACACTGTTTCATACCTCGCGTCCGCGTGTGCCGAACGCGCCAATAATAAGTCCTCTCGATCCGACCTACCCACCATAGAAATCACTAAACTGAACCATCTCAGTTCCGAATCAATTTTCGCAGCGATCGTCTTAGTTCTCGATGGGGCCATGGCACCAATTCAATTGCACTCTTACAGAAGAAAATCAAATGAAATAACCAATCAATAACAAAATAGAATGTCACTTGAAATGCAATATAAACCCAATTCCGTTACGCAATTAATTACGAGGTTCCGTTATTTACAAATTCAATTTTAATTTTCAAATATCTAGAATTAACAATTCCTCCCGTACTTTTTAGTGAGGATTGAACGATATTCTAACACACATTAACTGTCAATGAATTCCGATAGTGCGATATTATATTGGGTGAATAAATGTTCGACTCGCGGACCCCTAAATTATCACGCGTAAACAATGCCAAACTATTCACCTCCGTTCAATATAATAACACACTTATTCCTAAGCGAAATTATTTACGAGTCTGGAATGTGAAACGTTCGCAATCTACCTACAATTACGTACTTTTATAACTTAACTTTTCCGTGGATTAAGTTATTAACTACTAACCAAATACGTAATTATAGTTGCGAAAACGTAAACATTCGATCTCGCAAATACCCGTAGGTGTGGTAACCTACAAATTAACCCTTACGATTACCGTATCGAACAATTATTACTAAAATTTTACCCAGAGATTTTACGTCGTAATTACTCAAGAACCACGCTCTTGGATACCAAAATTTGTTTCTCACCTGCCCCGGACGAGAGCCACGGGCCCATAGATGACTCCACCAAACGGTCCGAGCAAATGAGAACCAAAAACGGCAGTATCACCGTACTTTATAACTAATCCTAAACTTAAAATTAATGCTTACCGTTGCAGTCACTTTAGACGCTCCCAGGCGCCTCCAGCTCGTGTGTGAGTGTTTTGTGTTGTGTTGAATGTGTGTATGTTTGTCTGTGGATTTGCTGAACGCCTCCGTAGGCTCCTGGAGTCCAAAAGGGGCCGGCGCTCGCTGAGCAACCGTATCTGTACGCGACCGTTCACTACAGAGTTCCGTCACGGCTTCCGTAAACTTATACCCGTACCGTATAATAATAATCAACAGCTACTATTATAAAATTTCCCGTTCACTTGGCTCAAAATATCGCTCCGTACGCAGTCATTACGTCCGATGTAAACCGCGGATCGTGCCAAAGTGACGTGGCCCAAGCGACACGCGAAATCCCAGCCGAACGTCCCCGATCACACCCGAACTCGGCGGATCAGGCGCAAACGCGGCTTAAATTCTAAACAGGCTTTACCTCTATATACGTGTGGACGACGCGTGGCGCCGACGTGGTCGATGTGCGACAGGCCTGGGTTTGACCTTCGCGACCTCACAGTCACCTAACAAGGGGCGTTTAAAAACCGCGGCGGGCGAACCGCGCGTTTCAACCGCGGCGGGTGAACCGCGGCGGTTGAACCGCTCAGCGTGTTTTTAAACGGCCGTAACGCGCTTTGATAGCGCAGGTGCTCTAGGGGAGCACTAATCCCGCAGACTGAGCTGCACTGTTGAAGGATGGGGTGGGGGTGACGATAAAATAATACTTGGCGAAAAATAAATGAAACGGTATAATAAAATAATGAGACACAAACTACTGATTAAACTTTCCCTATCACAATTTCCTACTTCCTATCACAATTTCCCTACTTCTTCCTTTCTTCTTCTTCCTAGGAGCTCCCACTGGTGGGGCTGAGCGAACACAAATATATCCGGCGATTATAGCCTCTTTTATACCCCTAAGACATCAGAAGTGGTGGGGGATACAATTTTAAAGACCTCGCCCACTTTCACTATGGAAAAGCTAGTTTTTATGTTTTCCTGATTTTCAGGGGAACCTTAAGGGTTTTTACACATTTTCCTTTAAAAGAACTATTTGTGGGCTATACATTACAATGTCTATTAGTTTTCCTACTTTTCCCGTTTAAATTGGGAAAATCGATATTTACGTAAAATTATTAAGTTTGGTAACATGAAATGGCTTTGCCAGGCCCTAGTGGCTTTAATTAACATTGATTTTCAAAAGTGAGTATACATACGTAAGGGCATTTACCTTACCTTTCTAATGATATCTTAATTGCTTTCGTACCTTATCTGGTTACGAAGATATGGCCGGGTGAGACCGTCAATTTTCACATTTACATTAACGTGGTAGCATAAGTTTGACTTTGCTCCCGTCTTTTTAGCCAATCAGAGAAATCAACCTGAACCTTGACCATTCTTGCACCATAATATGCAATAAAACTCTATGCATACGTAGTGTACATTTTTATTTCACATTTTTCGCGACTCTAGTTACCGATGTCCCTTGTTGACGGACTAGATCGGGATATAGTCTCAAGTTGGTTTCTTTACAAATAATTTGGCTGTCTCTCCCTCAATTATCGGGGGTTCTCCCTCTATCGATCTTTATGAAATAATTACTGGAGGTACCTGGTACCTTTATCTTTACTTTAAGCTATTTTCTTCGTCTGTACTTATGGTACTTAGGTCCTAAATAAATTGCGCGCTTCTTATATGAGCCGTTTGCTTTAGGAGCTTAATCTGGGCACAATTGCCGTCCTTATGTGAAGGAATTATAATTACACATCCTCTCTCTTCGTGACCCGTAGGCCTTATCGTTCACATACTATACAACACCCTTTCTCTTCGTGACCCGTAGGTCCTACATTTCACAAACTACATTCTGTCGCCCACAATGCCCCCGCCGGTATGTATCGTAGATACATACTGGGTTGCAAGGGTAAGCGATAGTCTACATTAAAGTCTTACGGTACGATTCGTCATTAATAACACTTTTAATTACTTTCACTTTCATGTTCATTCACTGTCTTTACTACTTACTTTTCTTCACTACCACCAGCCGCCGCTGCGGTTTGGTGGTGGATTCCGTACGGGTTGGGGGGGCGCATTTTCCTTGTCGCTGCCTGCCCCTCGTACCGGAATAGACACTTTCACTCTCATTGTCTCCTTTCTTCGTTCTCTTGCCTTTCTGCAGGCTGCTTCTACCAAAGCGACGGGCGGGCGTGCAATGACCAGTCTCCTCGCTGTCTCGTGCTTGTGGTCCTGAAGCGCAGCAGTGCTCGGTGCTGCTGGTGTAGTGGTGGCCGCTGCGGCCGGCGGGTGGGCGAGGCGACTCCTGCGCCATTCCGCCCACTCTACTCTTCTGCTAGAAGAATTGGGGGTCATCTCTGTGGTGACCGTGGTGCTCCCGGGCTCCGGGACTACACCTGACCTCTTCGCTCCGGCGGTCGATATTTCGGAGGCGGCTGCGACATTGGCGCCTCTCGGTGTTGTAACTGTTGTAACATGGTAGACCACGGCTTCTTCCATAGCCGTGGTTGATGACACGGCGGATTCTGAATTTCTTGACGGTTTTGTAGGTGCAGACTCACTCGCTGTCGCTGCGCGTGCTGCGTACCTCGGTACCGGCCCTTGAAACGGGACACACGGTACATCTGCTGGTTTTAGACCTCGCGGGTCTACGAACCTTTCTTCTTCTAGAACTTTCTCGAAGTTCTCCATTAATTTCTTCTTTATAACTTTCAACCTTCTACGCCAACTGGCTTTCAATTTTTCTACCTCCTGTTCCAACTTCTCTCTCTGACTAGAGATTTCTTCTATCTCCTTCTGGAGCTGTTCCGCCGTGTCTTCCTCCAGATCCCTCAGTGGTGCTCGCTCTGGTGTCGGGGCCCGGCAGTGGGCTCCGAAGATGTTGAGGGATCTGAAGGTCGTTTTGTTCGATGAGTTGCTGTCGCTCTGATTGGCTAGGGCTTCGTGATGACGGAGCCCTGATGGTGGGACGCTGCAACCAGCGGCCTCTAGGCGTCCTCGCTTAGAGTTCTTCCCCCTGCGGGTCCTCTTTTCAGACCGAGTGGAATCGCGGTCGAGCCTGGCACCCCGACCAGCGACCTGCGATTTCCAAAAATGCGACTCCATGTCGCGTACCTGCAGCTAAACCTGTCTTTCCCAACCCTCAACTGACAAGGTACCGTAAATTCGGTTAACGTTCCGTCAGCGACGTACGCGCCTCTCGGATTAAATCCGGATCGAAGAACCCTATCGACCGTCAATGACCTGACGTTGCCTTTTTGTGGAGGCGGACTTGCAACTAACGAATTTAAACTTAAAAAAAAAACTGATTCTATATACTTCTTAAAAACTGAATTTAAACTTTCTAAGCACTTTGAACTACTTGTAGACTTCTTGAGGCACTGTTGAGACTAGTAGGAGCTTCTAACTGGAGTCGAGCGAACACAAATATATCCGGCGATTATAGCCTCTTTTATACCCCTAAGACATCAGAAGTGGTGGGGATACAATTTTAAAGACCTCGCCCACTTTCACTATGGAAAAGCTAGTTTTTATGTTTTCCTGATTTTCAGGGGAACCTTAAGGGTTTTTACACATTTTCCTTTAAAAGAACTATTTGTGGGCTATACATTACAATGTCTATTAGTTTTCCTACTTTTCCCGTTTAAATTGGGAAAATCGATATTTACGTAAAATTATTAAGTTTGGTAACATGAAATGGCTTTGCCAGGCCCTAGTAGCTTTAATTAACATTGATTTTCAAAAGTGAGTATACATACGTAAGGGCATTTACCTTACCTTTCTAATGATATCTTAATTGCTTTCGTACCTTATCTGGTTACGAAGATATGGCCGGGTGAGACCGTCAATTTTCACATTTACATTAACGTGGTAGCATAAGTTTGACTTTGCTCCCGTCTTTTTAGCCAATCAGAGAAATCAACCTGAACCTTGACCTTTCTTGCACCATAATATGCAATAAAACTCTATGCATACGTAGTGTACATTTTTATTTCACATTTTTCGCGACTCTAGTTACCGATGTCCCTTGTTGACGGACTAGATCGGGATATAGTCTCAAGTTGGTTTCTTTACAAATAATTTGGCTGTCTCTCCCTCAATTATCGGGGGTTCTCCCTCTATCGATCTTTATGAAATAATTACTGGAGGTACCTGGTACCTTTATCTTTACTTTAAGCTATTTTCTTCGTCTGTACTTATGGTACTTAGGTCCTAAATAAATTGCGCGCTTCTTATATGAGCCGTTTGCTTTAGGAGCTTAATCTGGGCACAATTGCCGTCCTTATGTGAAGGAATTATAATTACACATCCTCTCTCTTCGTGACCCGTAGGCCTTATCGTTCACATACTATACAACACCCTTTCTCTTCGTGACCCGTAGGTCCTACATTTCACAAACTACATTCTGTCGCCCACAATACGCATGCCTTATACCACAGCTCAACATAAATACCCCCTATAACCTGCAATGCTTTACCATCAGGCCCTCGAATAACCTCCTCACAATTATATATTTTCTTACTAGCATCCCTATTTATAATACTAGGAGGTAAAGCAACAATATCTGCGCCCGTGTCAATCAGAAACTTATGTTTGTGCATAACATTATTGCTTATGCCTACCTCAACCTCAATTTTAAATTCTTCTCCTGCTTCCACATGATTCAATTTCTTCCAGTCCTTGCAGCACCTAGCATAGTGTCCTGTCCTGCCACACTTCAGACATTGTAGTTTTGCTGCCGGACACTCATTTTCCAAATGAAATCTTGCACACCTGCCACACTTCTTTCTTATTTTATTTTGAAATGATTTAATTCTGTTGACTTCCAGTTCTTGACTCCACAAAATCTTGGCTTCTTCCTTCTGCTCCTCAGCCTGCCTGGCCAAGTTCACTGCCTCTTCTAATTTGAGATTAGCCATTAAGGTTAGCCGCTCACTAGTCTTCTTGTCCAATAGTCCGACCACCAACCTGTCCCATATGAGCTCGTCCCGCAGTTCGCCGTACCGGCACGGTTCTGCTAGCTTGTGCAGCTCCTGAACATAATCCGTAACAGATTCGCCTTCTTTTTGCGCCCTTATGTTAAATTTATACCTGTCATAGATAATATTTCTTTTGGGCGCAAAATAATTTTGGAACGCATCCACCACCTCCGTGTAATTTTCACAATCGCCCACTTTTAATTGTTTGGCCAACTGCTCCGCCCGATCGCCGAGAGTGTATAGGAACAGGTCTATCTTAATATGGTCTTGTTGCTCCCCTTGACCACTAATCATCAGGTACCTTTCGAACCGTTTTCGCCACGCTTCCCATCCTTCTGGGCGAAAGTCGAATTCCCCTGGACTTCTTATGTGTATCGGCAGACCCTTTGCGACGTCCGGTTTGGTCTCGAGCGTCAGTGCTTGACCTTGAGGTTGCTTTTGCGAATCCAAACCTGCATCCTCCTTAGGCGGCATTTTCGGAGACTAACCGCTGCCACCATGTAATGGTAGCTAATGGATGGAAAGGATACACACTTATAGTTCTGGAACAATGCTTTATTTTAACTTCAGTATTCACAGATCACACATGGGCGGACTCCCTCCAGTCCCCCGTAAAACCACAGATAAACCACACTCTGCGCTCGGTAGGGATGTGCCCCTTCCCGTAGTGATGCTACTATAACAGACTGTTAATCAGACACTTAAAAATAGCATAGAATTTTATTTTTTCGGCAATAGTTTTATTTGGCTGAATGTTAGTACTTGTTGATGGAATTATCCTGATCATCAGACAGAGTTACTTAGCAGGGATTTCCTGGCGTGGGAGGCTAACAAGAACAGCGGTGCGGTGGTAAATTAAACTCACATATAATGTCCCATAAGAAGTACGCATTTACTCACAAATACTGAGGCTTCATGGTCGTTGATACAGACGATCACATATTAAATTATACACTTCTAAAATACTATTAGATAGTTTTACAAACAGTCAGATGCAGCAGCCATAGCGATGATCAGAGAACAGAGACAATATATCCGGAAGGGAAAATGACACTAGACAGTTCGGTGTTGCCATGGTTGAGAATACAATTTCCAACACTTCCCCTTATTCTCAACGATAGCAACATTCATATATACAAACATCTGTTAACCAAAATATATATGAAGTTGAAGTTACATGCCAACAAGATTCTCTAATATAAATTTTACACACACAATATGCTGGCATTCATAATAACATTCTAAATTCACAACAACATTCAACATGTCAATAATATAAAATTCAATTAAAACATCATTCTCAGGCAAAATTAACCATATCACATTAGGTACTTATTTTAATAATATATCAGTATATCACAACCTGTTTCAACAAAATATCGCATTAACTACACAATTATTTATCCATTAAATTCAAATCCTTCATAAAAGTGTAATTTTTTGTTGTACATAATGGTTTGGTAAATATGTCGGCTGTCATATTGTTAGTTGGCATATATTTTACAGCATACATAGCTTTAGAATCAGGTCTTTGACAAAATGATATCTGATATCAATATGCTTGGTACGTTTATGTGAATACTCTTTGGCCAACAACAATTTTTGAGCGCTTTGATTATCATTAAAGATAACTGTATTATAGCGTTTATCAATAATTTCACACAGGAAATTCTTGATAAAACACAACTCTTTAGCGACATCACTAATGGCTAAATACTCAGCCTCCATGCTGGACAAGGCCACACAACGTTGCTTTCTGGATTCCCAGCTTACAACATTCATGCCTAACTTTACTACAAAGCCTGTATACGATTTCCTATCACATAAGTCATTAGCCCAGTCACCATCAGCAAAGGCTGTTATATCTAAGCTCTTACTCTTATAGAAACATAGACCTAAATCCATGGTTCCAGCCAAATATCTTAGAACACGTTTTGCAGCCACCCAGTGACTTTTATCAAAGTTACATAAAAATTGACTTAGCTGACTACAGCTGAAAGTGATATCAGGCCTTGTACATACTGATAAATACATAAGACAGCCAACTAATTGCCTGTTTTTATAAACGTTATCTTCTAATGGTATAGTGTCTGATTTTAACAATTTACTGTTAGCTACTAAAGGTGTGGATACAGTTTTACATTCCAACATGTTAAATTTCTCAAGTAATCTGTATATATATTCTTTTTGATCTAACTTTAATACATTTTCATTTCTTGTGACTCGCATTCCCAAACAACTTGTTAATGAACCCAAATGCTTCACATTAAAGTTTTTCTTTAGCAAATTATATAATTCTTTTGTATCACATGTAGAAAAAATGTAAAAATCGTCCACATAGAGAGCTATTATGGTAAGGTCCTTATCACACTTACGCACATAGACACAAGGTTCATTTTTGCTCTGTATATAACCGTTTTTCGAGAGCAAATCGTGAACCTTCAGGTTCCACATGCGACTGGCTTGTTTAAGCCCATAAATGCTCTTTTTTAATAAACAAACCTTACTTTCATCAAACATGAAACCTTTAGGTTGCTCCATATAAATCCTCTCATTCAAGTCGCCATTCAGAAATGCCGTGGTGACATCGACATGCTCCATCGACATATTGTATTCATGAGCCAATGAGAATAGAATACGCAACGTTGAATGACGCACGACAGGAGAGAAAGTGTCTAAATAATCAATACCTTCTTTTTGTCTAAAGCCGCGAGCAACTAAGCGGGCTTTATACCTTTCTAAATTTCCTGAAGTGTCGTGTTTCAGTTTATACACCCACTTACATTTAACGACATTTACATTAGTGGGCCTGTCGACTAATAGCCACACATTATTCTCTAATAATGAATTATATTCTAATTCCATAGCCTTTTGCCATTCGGAACAGTTACATGATGCAAGAGCCTCATCATAAGTTTGAGGTTCATTAAAAATAGAGCTGGCAAACATACCTATCTCGTAGTCACCAAACCTAGCCGGTGGTACACCACGAGTGGTTCGTGTGGGGCGGCCACTGACAGTTACAGGATCCCCTGAACTAGTCGCGACGCCTTCCCCTCCAACTGCAGCGTTCCCAGCGGGTGACGACTCCGCGTCAAGCGTCGCATCGGGTGTCCACTGCTCGGCAGAGGACTCCTCCTCGCCGACACTGCCCTTGCCAGACTCAGCATCTCAGACTTCTTTTTCATTAAGTATCCAAAGGTTTTCCTGGAGTAGTCGTCAGTAAGGGTTAAGAGGTAACGCGCACCATTCCAGCTGTCGTCACTCATCGGGCCACAAACGTCCGAGTGCACCAGTTCGAGAAGATTGCTCGCACGTGTAGCTTCGCCTTTCGGGTACGCCTTGGCCACAGGCTTCCCCTTAAGACATGCGACGCACTGTATCATATGAGAAGTTGTTCCACTATCCACAATAAAGTTCACTTCAGATTCATCCGCTGTAGCCATGAATGAAGAAACAACCAGGGTCTTCTCTTCTTTGTTGTTCTCCTTCTTTTCCCTTTGAAGCTTGAAACAGCGTGACTTCAGGTGTCCAGGTTTGTGGCAATAGTGGCAAACAATCTTCTTTTTATAAGTGTTATTACTGACATCAAAAGCGCTACTTCCATTTTCAGTTGCACTCGATCGTCGAAAATCTTCTTGGAGAAGCCTGGCTCGTACTAACTCCGATGTCAAAGAATGTGATATAGATGCAGTTCCAAGAGCCGAAACTAAAGTGTCATACTCCTGTGGGAGACCACTCAAAAGAATTTCTGCAATCTCTCCGTCCTCAATTGTCTTTCCTATATCTGCTAGCTGGGAAACCAATGTGAAAATTGTATCAATGTAAGCTGTCATGCTAGCACATTGTCGCAGTTCGATTCTATGCAATTGACGAAGTAGGCAGACACGCCTATATAAACCTTTATCTTCAAAAACTGAGCTAAGTTTTTCCCATGCTTCTTTTGCTGTATTAATGCCTTGCAATAATTGAAATAGGGTTGGTTTAAGGCTCAAGGATATCCTGGCTAACGCTCGCTGCGATTTAAATGGATCGTCATCAGTTCCCAAAACACATGGCCAAAGTCCTCCTAAAATTAGGATGTTTTTACACATAAATTTCCATGTGCTGTAATTAAAAATGCCTTCCAGTTTTTCAATCATGCCGCCGCTAAATCCGCTAATAGGTGGGGGGATAGGGTTCTGGTCGCCATCTGCCATCTTGCGCGACGGACACGTTGACAAGTGAGATAAAGTGAGGTTATAATTTTGCGAGATTTGCCAACCGCTTATAGTTTATTACTTTCTAGTCTTGTGCCTAAATACTGGGCTCAGAACCTGATGGAATTATCCTGATCATCAGACAGAGTTACTTAGAAGGGATTACCTGGCGTGGGAGGCTAACAAGAACAGCGGTGCGGTGGTAAATTAAACTTGTAGAACGGTAGAGGGGGGTCACAAGGTAAAAACAGCCGATTACACTCTTATGACCTTTATTTATACTACCAGAGAGTACATTAGGCTACTTGAACTTGCGAAGTTAATACCAGCCGAGTGGTTCCTAGCTAGGTAGAATCCCACAGGGTTAGGTATCATATGCTTGCACTAATACACTAGGTCGCTTCAACAGGAGGTGAGGTCGACTAGCGTGCTCAGTAACAGCTGCGATAAAAGAATAAGTTGCATTGGTGAGCCGGCGAGGGTCTATAAACCACGGGAAACAACCGATAGTGCCATGTAACTCGCCGTCAGCGCCATCAATCGGCGAATAGCGTAAGTTGCATGCGTGCGCTCGTGAGGTATTGCGTTTCTGGTGTTACACACTCTGTCCATGAGGTCGTCCCGACGAGTAGGACAGGTTCTCTATTGCTTTATTTTACAGGGTCTCCCTCCCACGGGGCCTAACCCCTGCTGCTGCGTGCTAACGGTAAAAAGCAAGCTATTGCTTGGCAACTGTTTGTTTTCTTGGCCTTCCTCTTTTCCGAATCGGAAGCGTTGGCTCTGGAACACTTGCATCGGTTGCTCGGTATTGGGTTAGGGCTGACGCATGGTCTACGGAATCCGTACTGTAGGGGCACTCCTTGGGTCACTGGATGAATGGCTGGATAGGGTCCATGGTAAGGTGGACTTCCGATTAACGCAGGTGATGACCGGACACGGATGTTTCGGTCATTACCTGCATAAAATCAAAAGGGAGGGAAGCCCCGCCTGCCATGAGTGCGGCGCTGAAGATGATACGGCCCAGCACACCCTGGAGTGGTGTACTCGCTGGACCGACGAGCGCCGCACAATGGTGATGGCCCTTGGAGTGAGTGATCTCTCGCTGCCCAGCGTCGTGGCGGCCATGTTGCGTAGCGAGAGATCTTGGGAGGCGATGGCCTCCTTCTGCGAAGTCGTCATATCGCAGAAGGAGGCCGCGGAGCGGGAGCGCGAAGACAGTGCGGATGCGCTCCCGCTCCGGCGCAGACGGAGGGGTCGAAGACGCGCGCGGTATGCAGCGGCAGGCCGCGTCCTCCCCCAGTAGGGCCAGTGGGTTGGGGACCCACATTGCACATGGCCCTACACGTCTGGGGGGAGGGTCAAGCGTCTTGACCCTCCCCTCCTTTGGCGCGGGTGTCCTGGCACGAGTAGAAGCCGGGACCGCCGGGGGGAGCCGTGGTTTGAATGTTCGCGATCCCATGGCGCCCCCTTAACGGCAATGCGGGTGACGCCGGTGTGTTTTTAGTGGGTATGCTCCCCCAGTCACCATCACTCGGATGGCGGCGGGAGGAGAGAGTCCCACATTACCCCCAAATAGCCTTCCCCAGGCCGGGGGTATGCGTAAAGCATTTTCACACCGTCAAATAAAAAAAAAAAAAAAAAAAAAAAGGGCTGACGCATGGTAGATCCCAACAGGAGTTTTGGAATTGGTGTTAGCGATTTCGAACGAGCTAGGTCCATGTCGGCACACGATAGCATATGGCCCGTCACGCCTTGGGGCGAACTTAGCACTAAACCCTTGGCTTTGCTCAGTGGGTGCGTGGCAACCAGTACCAGATCTCCGGGTTGATAGTCAGGGCATGGTTTCCTCTTCTTATCTACATACTCCTTTCTCTTCTCTTCTTTATCTTCCTGTACATCACGTGCCCTAAGCAAAGTGTCAGCGATCATGAGTAAACGTGGTGTAAGTTCTTTGACGAAGTTATCGTTTCTCACAATTTCTCGGAGATCGTGCTGCACATCATCTGGCGTTCTTAGTTCACGTCCAAACGTTAAGTAAGCGGGCGTGAAACCAGTTGAGCAATGCGTGGCCGTGTTCATGGCAAAGCGAATGCTGGGTAACTTCTCTGCCCACGTCAAGTGGTCGTCCTCGACCAAAATAGCTAGTTGGGTCTTCAGGTCTCGGTTTCTTCGTTCCACCGGATTGGTTTCAGGATGGTATACCGGGGTGAAGCCGTGCTCAATATTAAGGCAATAAGTCAGTTGTTGTATGACACTACTAACGAATTGCGTGCCGTTGTCACTGATAAATCTACGCGGCGTGCCATATCTCAATATAATTTCCTCCAACAATATTTTGGCACATTCCTCTGCCGTGGCTCGCTCTAATGCGAATAACTCGACCCAGCGAGTTGCAACATCTTCGACGATGAAAATCCAGTTATGGTTTCCGGCAGTTCTAGGCAACGGCCCGAACAGGTCGAATGATATTACTTCGAAACGCTGATTGTGTGACGTAGTCTGGAGCAAGCCAGCAGGTTTCTGATTGGAGCACTTGTAGCGCTGACATTGTAGACAGTTGCGAACGTAAGCGTCTATGTCTTTTCTCATTCCCTTCCAGAAATAGCGCTTTGCTATACGTTCTAAAGTTTTGTCGACCCCATAATGTCCAGCTGTGGCATCGTGATAGGCAGTCATGATGCTACCGTGCTCTTGTTTAGGTATAGCTAGCTGACTAGTTTCCGCATCAGAGTCTGGTCCGTAACGATACAGTAGGCCATTATTCATATAATAGCCTTTTCTACTCCAGTATCTGGCTCTCTCTTCATCATTACTTTCGAGGGACTGTACTATCTTGACGATTTCCCCATCTGTGCTGTTCTCTCCTTATAACTTCCTTGCTCTTTGCAGACATGTCTACTATAACAGTGCAGACCCCACAGTCTACTTCAGTTTCAGGTTCGCAGCTTGGACGGGATAAAGAATCAGCGACGACATTTGTTTTGCCAGAAATATACTTGATGGTGATGTCAAATGATTGTAACAGAAGCGCCCAACGGGCCAGTCGACCAGTTGGCGATTTTAGGGACATTAACCATCTAAGGGCTTGATGGTCTGTCAAAACAGTTATTTTTGCACCTTCAATGTATCCTCTGAATTTGTTAATAGCCCAGACGACCCCCAGGGCCTCACGCTCTGTCGTGGAATAATTGCGTTCTGCGCTGGTCAGTAGTCGGCTTGCATACTCTACAGGATGCTCAGAGTCACCCTCCCCCTGGACCAGAACTGCTCCGATTGCGTATCCGCTAGCGTCGGTCTTGATTGTGTATGGTTTAGTGTAGTCCGCTTGGGTAAGGATTGGAGACGACGCCAGAAGTTTACGAAGTTTGGCAAATGCTTCTGCTTGGACTTCCTCCCATTTCCAGACCGCGTTCTTTCTGGTCAAACGCGTGACTGGTTCAGTGACCTTAGCGAAATTCGGTATGAACCGTCTAAACCATGAACACATCTGGACGAAAGACATCAAGTGCTTGAGATTTCGCGGAGGTCTCATATCTAGTATGGCTGCGACTTTCTCAGGGTCAGGCTGCAATCCCTCAGCAGTGATGTAGTGCCCTAAATACTTGACTTTTTCGAGGCAGAACTTACATTTCTCTCGATTTGCCGTCAAGTTAAACTCTCTCAGCTTGTTGAAAACATCTTGGAGGTCCTTAAGATGATCCTCTAACGTTGAGGACATGACAATCAAGTCGTCAAGATACGCCAATAGCTTAATGTGACTAAGCGAAACTCGGAACTGATCCATCATTCGCTGGAAAGTGGCGGGAGCATTGCGTAACCCGAAAGGCATTCTTGTGAAGCGATACATCCCAAAAGGACAGACAAAACTTGTTTTATCGCGATGTTCTTCCTTAACGCTTATTTGCCAGTATCCGGCGCGCAGGTCTATGGTGCTCATATAAGGTGTCGGCTTAGCATCGTGGAGCAAGTCATCAATCCTTGGCATCGGGTATGCGTCGAATGTAGTTACCGCATTAAGTTGCCGATAATCTACGCATACTCTTGTGCTACCGTCCTTCTTGGGTACCATCACGACGGGAGCGGCCCACGGAGACGAGCAGGGTTCAATCACCTTTTCTTCTAACATCTTTGCTACCTCTTTTTTAAGTATCTCGCTCTTCATGGGAGATAGACGATATGGTGGTACTGCGATTGGCTGGTTGTCTCTAGTCTCGATTCGATGCTCAAAGCCTCTTACGGGTTCTCCGTTGGGTACGAATACGCTTTGATTTCTGTCTAATAAATCCTCAAGAACTGCGACGTCCACTGATGAAATCGATGTAGATGGGAAAAGAGCCCTATCAAGGTCATCCATATCACCCTCCTCGTCGTAATCTTCCAGGGTGCGTCTTGCGTTCTCGTACAGTGCGTTGAGTATTGGAGAATAGTTCCCAGGGTAGTTGGGGTGGGGCCTCTTCTTAGGTGGCGGTGGTACATCCAACTTGATGAGAGGACCGTACGGGCGCGCTGTGTTGCTCTCCTCAGGTAGGGATGGTGACATTGACAGTGACAGGTCATCATCGGGGGTAACAGCAGCCACCGCTACATTATCTCGAAATCGGACGAAACTCTCTTCGTATAGCTCGTATACTTGAGTAGGGTTGTCAAGGAAGTTCCAGGTGCACTGTGCCAAGCTAATATCTATGTGTGCGTCCTGGATAAAGCCTACTCCAAGGAGTGTTCGGTTCTTGCGAGACTCTGGGAGGACCAGCAGGGTAGTCCACACAGTGCGATCACAAACTTTGATAGGTGCCCGAGTGATTAACACATTTTGACGTCTGCGGACGCCATCTGCAAGGGTTGCTCCAACTCCACATTCATTGAAAACATAGCCCTTCTTACGCAGTTCACAATATAAGGAATAGGAGGCGATGGATGATTTGGCGCACGTGTCCAGGTAAGCTACGCCAGCAACTCCTGCGATCTCTACGAAAATTATCGGCCTATCCCTAGCATCAATAGTCGTGTCCGTCGAACAAAAGCCAACCTCAGCTTGCGGGCGCTGTGACTTATTCGCGTGGCATGTAGCACAGTTGCTCCTTACCACGCCAGGGGTACCACAACCATAGCATTTGAACTTAGGTCCCGAAGATCCCTGTGCCGCTTCCTCCCACTTCGAAACTTGGGTGTCGGTCTTGGGGCGTTCCTTGGCCTCGTTATCCTTGCGAATCTTCCGACAGTCTTCCGTTGAGTGCCCGAAGTTTCTACAGTACCGGCATTTCGTTTTTTTATTGAACTGAGGCCGGGTATCTTGTTTAGGGTCCGCTGACTTTGGTTCGGTCGCCTTGCTGGTGTCCTTTTCTTTTAAAAGTAACTCCGCCGCTTTAGCTGACTTCAGGAGCTCTTTGAAATCCTTGATATCTTTTCGCGCAACCTTGTCCCTGATTTCTAGGCGCAGCAATCCATATATTAGGTCTAGTTGCTGAAGTTCGGTATGCATGTGTGACGCACTTGGCAGCTGTGAGAAAAGCATCCGCTTGCGTCGCACAAAATCCTCGGTCGTAGTCCTTTTGGTTTGTTTCTCTTGGGTGATGTCATGGTAGGTTTGGTAAGGTTCGCGCACAGGTGCGAAGTTCTCGTGTAGGCGTGACTCAAATTCAGACCAAGTCGTCACATCGTTTTTCACGCCGAGCCACCATACCCCAGCTTCGCCTTTGAGTAAAATCGGCAATTCACTTAACGCCGTGACGTCACCGATGTCCGCTGAACGCTTGAAAATGTTTACTGCCGACAGGAATGCCTCGACAACCTCCGCATCCTTTTCACCGCTATAGGTATATTTGCAGGTGATGAAAGATCCCTTGGTCGGTTGTGACGCAGCAGGCATACGTTCAAGAAGCTGCGCGAACTGTTCTGCTGACAGCATTCTGGTAGGTTTCCTTCTGATCTTGATAGTAGTGATACGTCCAGATCGAGTAACAAACGCTGGGCTTTTTGTGCCTGAAGCCTCTTTTCCGCTCATCAAAATAGGTCTCGGGTCGTCTAGTGACGTCGTGGCGCGTAGCTCGTAGCGTGTGACGTCACGAAGCTCGTAGCGCGTAGCACAGTACGTCACGAAGACAGGCCGCACGGGTGGGCGCCAGTTGTAGAACGGTAGATGGGGGTCACAAGGTAAAAACAGCCGATTACACTCTTATGACCTTTATTTATACTACCAGAGAGTACATTAGGCTACTTGAACTTGCGAAGTTAATACCAGCCGAGTGGTTCCTAGCTAGGTAGAATCCCACAGGGTTAGGTATCATATGCTTGCACTAATACACTAGGTCGCTTCAACAGGAGGTGAGGTCGACTAGCGTGCTCAGTAACAGCTGCGATAAAAGAATAAGTTGCATTGGTGCGCCGGCGAGGGTCTATAAACCACGGGAAACAACCGATAGTGCCATGTAACTCGCCGTCAGCGCCATCAATCGGCGAATAGCGTAAGTTGCATGCGTGCGCTCGTGAGGTATTGCGTTTCTGGTGTTACAAACTCACATATAATGTCCCATAAGAAGTACGCATTTACTCACAAATACTGAGGCTTCATGGTCGTTGATACAGACGATCACATATTAAATTATACACTTCTAAAATACTATTAGATAGTTTTACAAACAGTCAGATGCAGCAGCCATAGCGATGATCAGAGAACAGAGACAATATATCCGGAAGGGAAAATGACACTAGTTCGGTGTTGCCATGGTTGAGAATACAATTTCCAACACTTATGAAAAAAAAAAAGAATTTAATTACATCGTTAAAATTTGCGCACTTTTCTCCGGATACGGCATAATTGTTTGCACATCGCTTTTTCTTACTTTTCAGTAAGCTGAAAACCACATTCCTTTAAATACATCTAGTGACTTAGCTTCTCGGCCATCCTTTCTTAAATGCCTATTCACAATGGCACAGTTTTTACGCTGGTTTGCCGTCCAGTTCGACTTTTCGTCCATTTGAATGAGCTGCTACAAACACGTGCGTAAAACTTGAATACAAACCTACCTTCCTGCGCAAGTTTGGACTTGTTGCGATCCATAATGTCTAAGCAACAGTTCTACCAACATGAAAATGTGATTTGATTAGAAACGACTTCAAAAAATTAACGTCAGTGGCCGCTTCGCATCCGTGCCTTGCAGATGTCATCGCGCCAGAGAAAAAAAAGTGCCGACGGGAAAAGTTCATGGTAAGTTTAATTACTGTTTTAGCTAGTTAACGTAATGTTTTTGGCACGTATGTTTATTTATAAGCATAGTTAACACAATTATAAGTGTTTATTATACTTTTTTTATAGAACTCTTCGACAAATTAAGTGGACGGATACTAGCTTACCAAATTTGCAAAATATTTTTTTTTTTACTTTTATTTATTCAAAATTATAAACTTATTCTACTACATTTATATACTCTTTAGTTCTTACTGAAGCCTCAATTAGGCTTATTTGTAAGAAATATCTAATTAATATTAGTTTGCTATTGTAAGCTAGGCTTGTTTATAATATCCAAACACAGCTTGGTAGTAATAGTTTTAATTATAATAATTATCACGAGACACGAGATGATTAATTTACATTACGATGATTGTGCGACATAGCTGTCAGGCGGCTGCTCCGGTCGCGTTCCAAAACGTCGACACGAATCGTCAGGATTGAGCAGTGGTGCGTTCCGTTTCATCTTCCTTCTTTAGCGGTATCTCACAGGGACCACGACCTGACGACCACCGCGAGTAGTTCGGGATTGAGGCACGACAGGCGCAGGCGACGTGGTCGGTTGCTGCGTGTTCTCCTGCGACGGTGCTCTCTGTGGTGATGGCGCTACTGGTGGCGGCGCGACCATCTCCTGGACTGGAGTTGTAGGCCTGGCGACAGGAACAGAATCTGTGGACAAATTAGGGTTAGCAGCAGCAGGTTTCAGAAACCACGAGTTTCTTTTATATGTTGCTCCGTCCTCTGTTCTGACTTTATAGGCACGATGCCCTTCTGGCATTACAATTTCCGCTGGTACCCAGTTCTGATGACCTTGACGTATCATTACCTTTTCCTGTCTGGTAAACTCTTTTCTCTCTTTGTTGCTGCTTGTTCTGTCCGCCTGGTCTTTCTCTTTTTTCTTCAATATTTTAAGCTGTTTTGATACGTTTTTTACAATATGGGGTGTAAAAAGTCTTTCATTTGTTGGTAAAAGTGTTTTGGTTCTTCTGTTGAATAGTCGCTGAGCTGGGGATCCAAGGTCTAGTCTCGGTGTATTTCTATGATGCAATAATGCAAGTTGGATGTCGGTGTTATCTTCCATGCATTTTTTTCATTAAATTCTTAGCTTCTTGTACATAGCGTTCTGCTAATCCATTAGAGCGTGGAAAATGAGGACTTGACATTCTGTGCTCAAAATTCCATTCATTTTTAAAGTGTCTAAATTCAAGGCAGTCATATTGCTTGCCTCCGTCTGACAAAAGCACATCGGGTATTCCAAATAATGCAAACCATGACTTTAATTCCTGTATGATGTTGTAGCTAGTTATGTTTCTTAGTTCTTTAAAGTCAAAAAATCCAGTATAACCATCTGCAATGACAATGTAGTCTTTCCCTTTCAAATGGAACAAGTCTGTAGCTACTATACTCCATGGTCTTTCAGGTGCATCTTGCATTACAATAGGTTCCATTTGATTGTCTTTCTGTATCTTCATACAAGCTTTGCAATTTTTTATATACTCAGTCAGATCTTGTGCCATGTTATGCCAGAACACATTATCTCGTGCAAGTTTTAGTGTTCCTTCTATACCCTTATGACTCAAGTGGCAATGCTTCATTACCAGGGGAATCATTGATGTTGGTACTAAAACTCTGTTATTCTTGAAGATAATGTCATTGTACACACTAAGCTCTTCTCTATAGTACCAGTACTTTTTTATGTCGTCGGGTACTTGTTCTATTTTTTCCGGCCATCCAGTTAGTATCATGTTCTTTAACTGTGCAAGTTCTTCGCATCCTTGTGTTTCTGTTTTTAACTGTTCTCGCCTTGTTTTTGTAAATGGAACAACCATGCATATTTGCAGGTTTTCTGTATTTAGTTCTTCACTGCTGAGGTTTTCACAATCTCTGCTAAGCGTGTCAGCTATAAACATCTCTGAGCCTTTTTTATAGGTTACTTTTGGATTATATGGCAGAATCTGATAAAACATTCTTTGTAGTCTCGGTGGAGCCTCTGTTAGTGGTTTTTTGAAAATTGTTTCAAGGGGTTTATGGTCTGATTTAATTGTTAGATCTTTGCAGCCCCAGATATAGGTATGAAATTTCTTACAAGCCACTAGGATAGCGTTGGCTTCTTTCTCCAGCTGGCTGTAGCCTTGTTCTGTTTTAGTGAATGACTTGGCACAGTAGGCAATAGGTTTTTCATTTTGAATAAGTACTCCTCCACATGCATAGCTACTCGCATCCACTGATAGCAGTATTGGTGCTTAGGGATCATAATATCCGAGTAGCGGTGGGTTCTTCAACAGATTTTTTAGTTTCAAGAATGCCTCTTCCTGTAGATGATCCCAAACCCATTCTGTATTTTTCTGTAATAAAATTCTCAAGGGACCTGTGATATCAGCCATGTTCTTTATGAATTTTGATAGATAAGTTACGAGTCCGAGGAACCTCTGGAGTTCCTTTATATTTTCTGGTCTCTTGATCTTGGAGATAGTATCCAGTTTCTCTGGATCTGGTTTCAAGCCTTCGCTGGTCACTATGTGTCCGAGAAATTTTACTTCCTGAGTGTTGAAAACACACTTCTCTTTATTTAGTTTAAGGCCAACTTGTCTGAATTTTTCTAGTACTTTTTGTGTAGTCTTTTCCAGTTCTTCTTTGCTGGGGGCATGTATAAGCACATCATCCATAAACACTTCTGTCCTTTCTATGTCCTCAATCAGTGAACTCATGACTTGCTGAAACACCTCCGGAGCTGATGCTAAACCAAACGGCATTCGCAAGCAGGAATATCTTCCGAATGGCGTACTAAAGGTGAGGTATTCAGATGTGCGTGGTGTGACCTGTAGCTGCCAAAAGCCTTTTTTACAGTCAAGTAAGGTAAACCATTTTGACGAATGAATGCGTGCAGTGATTTCTTCAACTGTATTAAGTGGATAATACCGCCTCTTTAGATTTTTGTTTAATTCCGATGGGTCTATGCAGATTCTAATTTTATCATTTTTCTTTACTACAACCATCGGTGAAACAGCTGGTGTAGGTATAGTTACTGGTTTTATAATCTTTTGTGCGACCATGCTGTCTAATTCCTCCTTTACTTGTTGTCTTATTGTGTGTGGGATCTTCCGTGCTGGGCATATAGGCAATTTGGGATTGTCAACCAGATCAATGTCATATTTGTATTGTTTGAGACATCCTATTCCTTCAAACAAGTCATCTTTTATTGTGAGTGTGTTTATCCTCTTCACTAATTTTAAATTGACACATGTTGACTTCCCTAGCACTGGTGAAACTTCCTCATCAACAACTATATACTTGACAAGTCTTTTTTGCCCCTTAATAATGGTAAAAGCGTAAACTTTGCTTTTATTTCTTTGAGTGACTTTGCCTCAGCGTCTGTTAGACTAAAAGTATCGAATATGGCTGCCGCGTCCGGACCGACGCACGACATAAACACCGCGACTTGTACTTCTGGCTCTTTCTGCAGCAGATTAGTAGCGATGGACCACCATTCGAACTGTTGAAGCCACAGCTTCCATGTCCTGGCCACATTTTCATTAGAGTTTATCGTGAAACATTTTGGTGGCGGTATATTTACGACTTCTATTGGCTTGTCGCCCATTTTTTCTTGTCCCTGGTTTCGGCACCATGTAAGCTAGGCTTGTTTATAATATCCAAACACAGCTTGGTAGTAATAGTTTTAATTATAATAATTATCACGAGACACGAGATGATTAATTTACATTACGATGATTGTGCGACATAGCTGTCAGGCGGCTGCTCCGGTCGCGTTCCAAAACGTCGAAACGAATCGTCAGGATTGAGCAGTGGTGCGTTCCGTTTCAGCTATCTATCACATTTATCCATACCAGTATTATTCCTCAGTGCTGGTGTTATGAGAGTCTATATAATGTTTTTTTAGCATTTTTTTACATGCTTTTGGATTCTCTGTTCTCTGTATTTTGATTAAAATGTCTGATGGTAGTTGGTTAAGTATATAAGGTAACATAAAATCTGAAGTACATTTACCATATATATTCTTATAGTCAGGTAAAATGTAAGGTGGTAAGTATGCCAGGTTTCTTAGTTTTTCACTACGTGTTCTCATTTTTAGGTTTTTTAGTTGGCTAAATTTATCATATATGATCTGAATATTTATTTTTTCATATATACTTAGCACCTTACAGAGAAGCCAAATAGGTTGTTATAATTATTTTTACATTGGAGTTTAATTTTAATAGGCACTATAGTTTTAAGAATGGATAGTTGTAGTGTATATATCTTATCTAGATATGTTTTATAAGTGCATCCATATGTGCTGATACTGTAGTTAATTATAGAGTCAGCAAGAGATAAGTACATCATTCTCAAGGTGTTGTAGGGAATTTTAAATTTTAGAATTGACAACCTTGCTAGTATGGCTCTTAGTTTCTTACATATTCCGTCAATGTGATATTTCCAGTTTAATCTATTGTCTATGATCATTCCAAGGTAGGTGTGTTCAGATACTAGGTCAAGTTTTGAGCAGCCACAGGCCCCGTCAGTACTCCCCCCATGCATGCAGACATGATCATGAGCTAACAGAAATGGTGTAATGGGTCTCTTTTTATGTGCAGATGTTATATGCATTAGCTTAGTTTTTTTGGCGTTTATGACAAGCCCAACATCGTGGGCCCATTTGCTCAACTTGTCAAAGTTATTTTGTAGGGTACGTTGAGCTTTTAGAATGTCTGTGTTTGCTGTTAGCAGGCAAGTGTCATCAGCAAATTGGAAAACTGAGCATTCAGAGAATATGGTTTTCATCCAAGCGGACGGAAGCTACGTGAATATTTGTTATGGTCATTTTACTTCTACGGGCCTATAAAATACTGAATAACTTCTCCCAATATGATCTTTATTGCTATTAGTTCAGACATTTTGGTTTCCGTCCACTGCTTTGTCAGTGTTGCGTGAATAAAAAAATATTTAAAGAACGTGGACGAAAACTAAATTTGGCTTTAAATTTTATTTTAGTTTTCGTCCGTGAACGAATACTGAGGTGGACGAAAATTAAAAATAGCTATTCTTTTGCATTTTTTTTCGTCCATAGACCTATTATTTGTGGGTAGAAAAAACAAAAAATAACAAATGGGGGTAGGTCAGACCTAACGCACCGTATTTTTCTTGATTTCGTCTTCAGTCAGTCTTATTGCTTCTTTTATTTCTTCTTTCTTTGGATTTCAGGGGATCTTTTATTTTCACACATCGTCTAGTTCTGTTTTGCCTAAGACCAATGCAGTATTTTTTTGTTTGATTATCTGCCTTCGGAACTTATCCTAAAAAAATCTAATTGTTTCTAGATGGCACCGGGAGAGCCTAAAAAATCCAGAAAAAATACCGCTGTGTACACAGAAGATTCCTTAATAAAGGCTTTAACGGCAATTCGGGAAAAAAAGGCATCAGTTAGACAAGTCTGCAGAGATTATGGGATTCCTAAATCTACGGTCCTCGATAGAATACACGGCAAGACAACTGATATTTTAAAGAAACGTGGGCCAGATCCCGTATTAGGGACTAATGGAGAAGAGAAAATAGTTAATTGGCTGATTGACATATCAAAATGCGGGTTTCCTGTTAAAAAACAGGAACTTTTAGACTCTGTTCAAAAAGTTCTAAAAGATTCGTCAATTCCCAATAAATTTAAAGACTGCCAAACGTGGTATCTTAACTTTTTGAAAAGAAACCCACAAATTTCTTGCCGATCCGCCGAAGGTATTAATAAGGCAAGAGCTCAAGTAAGCGAAGTGTCCATCCGAAACTGGTTCAGAGGTCTCGAGACGTATTTGGATGAGATAAATCAAAAAGACATCCTTAACCGTCCTTCGAGCATTTTTAACGGCGATGAAAGTGGCTTTGCGCTGTGTCCGAAGACTGGCAAAGTACTGGGGCCCAGGGGTTACCGTAACTTGTATCAAGTTAAACAGGGGAACGAAAAATACAGCTTAACAGTCCTTGTAACCTTTAATGCTAATGGAGATATCTGTCCACCATGCGTGGTATTTCCGTATGTAAAACCACCACAGGCAGTGGTGAAGAGCATGCCACCTCATTGGTGTTTAGGCAGGTCTGTGTCAGGGTGGATGCGGGGAGACGTTTTTTTAGAATACGTCACCAATGACTTCAATAACTGGCTTGAACGGAATAATATCCAAAAACCTGTCCTCTTGCTGGTCGACGGACACAAATCCCATATGTCTCTGATGCTAAGCACAGTATGTGAACAGATGCGGATAATATTATATGCCCTACCGCCCAACACGACGCATATCCTTCAACCTGCTGACGTAAGTGTATTTGCGCCACTCAAAGCAAGCTGGAAGAATACAGTCCGAAGATTTTTAGCAAAGCCAGAAAATATCAATACATCGGTTACGAAAACAAACTTCTGCAAATTGTTCGCAGAGACCTTGCTAGAAACAAATCTTGTAACCTGTATCAAAAACGGGTTTAAACGATGTGGGCTCTACCCCTTTGACCCTACGAACAAAAATAACATGGAAGCCGCATCTCAGTACTTCGCCGTTAAATTTATCGGGACAGTTAGCACACAAACACAAATACACTTACATTTAAATAAAACGTTATGTATACAGAGCCTTTCTCCGAACATGACAAACCAAATAATAGTCATCTCTTTTACACTATTGTGAACACTTACGTGTTCGTGAAATAGATAGATTGTCAATAACTACCAATCAGTAACATTATCCGCCAATGAGCTTCTTGCTGCACGCACTAGCAGCAGCCCGCCCAGCCAACGCCCGTTCACCGTTTGTCAGTTATGGATAGGATTATGCCATACATTAAAGAGCCATTCAAATAATTAATGTACTATTTGTACAGTTTTGAAGATACTAAATATGTAGGTTAGAATATTGTAATAAAATAAAACAGACTCAAGTTGGCATAGGTAATTTTCGTCATACAGTATAATGTAAAGTTACTTACCTATCAATATTTATGAATGAATGAATGAATGAATATATTTTATTTCAGGTCTTCACCGACCCATATAAGAGGTGTTAGTTACATTTTAATTATAAGGTTAGATTACAAAGCTTACATACAATTTAACATACAACATAAACTGACATACACAGAACACAGAACATACACTTACTTACTATATTGCAAGGTAGATTTGACCTGCCCAATCCAATACAGAAGTATTGGACAGTCAAACCTACCAGCCATCATTTTCAGGATGCTGTTGGTACTTTTCCTCCACTCCCGACCCGTGGTACAACTACGATGTCCAACTGGTTGTACTACGGGGAAGTAAAGTTACCCTTAGTTCAACTTAGTTCAACTTGTTGTTCTATGGGGAAATATCTTTACCAATGGTTCAATTCGAGTGAGTTGTTCTTTCCTTGGTCCAACTAGTTGTACTACTGGGAAATGTATCTATGAACAACTACTGCTAATAAACAGAAAAAGGTTATCTATCAATGCTAAAGTGCAATGCAATTACTACCTCTTTTGATTAGTTGTCTATTGATGATATTAAAACGTTGATATTGACGCGTGACATTTCTCGTTTTCACACGATACCAAAGAAAAATGTCGGAAAATTGTGAAGATATAAAAATAATTGAGAGAAAAGGCGGTAATGTTTTATTATCAAAAGGTCGACAATTTTACAAAGTGAAAGATTTTAAAAATGAGTCGCGTGGTGCATATTGGCGGTGCTCTATGTACAAAAAACTCAAATGTTGTGGATCTGTTACAGTTAAGGTGCGACTTGCATATTGGTGTTCAGTGAGAATATACGGGGTGTTATTGGGTGCTATATAGTCTCGCAAGACTTTCAGTAATAATTTCGATTTATTTATTTTTTAATATTTTTAATCATTGCTTATATTACTTTTTAACAGGACATGCAAATAATTAAAGAAAAAGAACACTCTTGCCAACCTGACTACGGCAAAAACGACATAGCCGAAACAATTGTAAGTTTAAAAAATGAGGCAGCAAGCACAGATGTCCCGATGCCACAATTATACAAGAGACACGAGGCCAACTTGAAAGACAGAGGTTACGATTTAATAGACAGTATACCGAGTTTCGATAACCTAAAGCACTCCCTTTATAACGCGAGGCACAAATCAGCGGGAGTATCGAGAACAACTTTTTCATCTGTGGACGAAGTTGAAATACCTGACCAGTTTCTTGATTTTATGCTGGGTTGCGACACAGAAAAAAGAATACTTATATTCTCTACCCCCCAAGCAAGAGAAATTATTGAAAATGTTAACGAATTTTTTGGAGATGGCACTTTCAAATGTAGCCCGCACCCATACGTACAACTGTTTACTTTGCACGGTGATATTGGAAGTGATAACAAAATTACTAATGTTGTTCCACTAATTTATGCCCTACTCTTGGACAAAAAAACAGAGACATATAAACAGAGACGTATAATCAAATCGCAATTGCCAAAATGGGAGCCAAAAAAGTACCACTGCGACTATGAAACTGCAGCAATCAACGCAATGTTGGAAGTATTCCCACACGTAGAGATAAAAGGCTGTTACATGCATTTTTCTAAAAATATTTGGAAGAAAGCAAAGGTATTGGGACATATAAAGTCTAAACCTGAGAAAAGAGTAGTTGGAATGTGTTCTATATTACCCTTAATACCAGCCGGGATAATCAATGAGGCATGGACATACATAAAGAACGAAGTAAAAACATTGTCATTTCTGAAAATGGGTAAATTCTTGAAGTACATAAGTCGCGTTTGGTTAAATAAGAAAATCAAAACGTACATAACTGTCTTCGGAGAACGTCATAGGACGAATAATGTGGCCGAGTCCTTCCATAACGACTTAAACAAGGGAGTTAACAAGAATAATGTGAATTTACTCAGATTGTTAAATGCACTTCGTGAAAAAGGTAACTTATCCAAGGGACCTATGCGGAAGAAGCGTGTTGTCGGTAATAAAAGAAGGGCACAATATATAATGAACGATGATTATGTAAGACATGTACAACTGCAGTTACTGGATGGACACATAACTATTGGGCATGCAATTGACAAATTGCGTTAGGCCAATTTGTCTGCAAATCTTTTCTCTTTATACAGCGTGTGTATTTCATAAGGGGGTATATTTTAATAACGATTAGTGTAGAACCTAAGGAGCTAAACTGCATTGTTTTTTTTAGAAGATAAGTTTTTTTTCATACATAATAATTGAGCACGCAATATATTGCGTTGACGTCAATTAACGTACCTAGCTAATTTTCATACGAAACAACGTTTATCACGTCAGTATTCATTAACACGCCGTACATTGCTGCTCGGTAGAATTAATAATAATAACACCTAATTTATAACACTATTTAAGAAAATTATTAACTTATATGATTTGTATGATCAGGTACTATAACTGGATCCATTATACGCCCGTATGAAATACACACGCTGTAGATTTCTCAAAAAATATTTTCAATAAATAAATGTATATTATTTCACATAGGTATTTTGTTTTGTAGACGTTCATTTGTTTTACGCGATCATCTTATCCCCGTGGTCCAACCAGTTGGACATGATTTCACCGTTGTACCACGGGTCATAATCATAAATATTTATAAAAAGAGTTGAACTAAGGGTAACTTTACTTCCCCGTAGTACAACCAGTTGGACATCGCAGTTGTACCACGGGTCGGGAGTGTTTTCCTCACTCGAGCCATCAGGGATGAAATTTTATTTCGCATAATCGCATGGAAGTCATTTGTGCGTGCCTCTGCGAACATCCCCGAGGCACTACACCATTTGGGCATTCCTAACAGCATCCTGAAAATATTATTATACGTAACGCGTAGGGCGCTATAAGCTCGCTTTGTGTACTTAACCCACAGTCCGCCAGCGTAGAATGATTGGCAGAAGGCTTTAAAAAGTGCAATCTTTACCTCTGCGGAACACCTAGCGAACCTGCGGGCAAGCATGTTACCTCTGACTGATAACGCCCTACGCTCCCTTTCTATATCCTGGTCATCACTCAGGTCTTCATCAATAATGTGACCAAGATACTTAAAACTTTGTACAACTTTAAGTACAACTCCACCAAGAGTGACAGGGGGCACAAAATAAGGCTTGATTTTGCCCGCCTTGAAAACCATTACTTCACTCTTTGCGGAGTTGTACACTAATCCATGCTGCTTAGCATAAGCTTCACATCTTCCAACCAGCTGTCTGAGAGCTCCGATGGAAGGGCTCAGCAGCACCATGTCATCGGCATAACTTATATTGTTGAGACAGGTATCTTCAACATGACATCCCGCATGCATGCTGCTGAGTCCCTTCATCAGGTCATTCACGTACCAGTTAAACAGCAGGGGAGATGTTAAGCCACCCTGACGCACCCCACATTCCAGCCTGTAAGCTTCAGACAGAGCACCAGCCTTATAAAGGCTTGGCCACACAGAGTGCGCGACGCAACAACTGAACAATTGTTTTAATAAATAAAAAAGGTTTTAGTGTCACAATAGATTTACTTTGTTGGAGTGTTTATTGTGTGTTACATACAGATTATTAACACACTTCAGTACAGGTAATATAATTTATAACATGAACGCGAGACAAATGAAGCGGGAGACGAAGCAACACGAACGTTTCCGATTGTGCTCGAACTTAACTAAAAACCTACGATCGGCACTGCCGACCAGTCGGCCGATTAATCGGCAATTCAAAAACCCACGAGTCGGCCGACTAGCCTGTCGGCAAAATCCTTAGTATTTTTTTTTTATACGCGGTGGCAAACAAGCTTACGGCCTGCCTGATGTTAAACTGGTACCGTCGCCTATGGACACTTGTGACTCTAGAAGAATCACAAGCGCGTTGCCGACCCTTAATTCACTTGAGGATTCGCTGTTTTGGCAGTTAGAGACATGCAGGTCCCTCACTCCCAACACAGCGCACCCTAAGGAGCTCTGGCGACCTTACTCACCACCAGGAACACAACACCACATACTACATCATGCAATAATATAGCAACACTACAAAGCAGTGGTGCTATTATGGCTGCGGTCTTCGGTAAGGTGGAGGTACTTCCCCAGTTGGGCTGCTCCTAATACGAGCGAGATGACATTCCGCTGTGCCCTACCTCTCTTCTACCTATTTCATTTCATTTCATTGTTAAGTCATGTAGGTACATACATTATAATTAAGGTGTTAAAATTCAATCTCCAACTAAAATCCAATAATTTATCTAATAAATACGAGCGAGATGACATTCCGCTGTGCCCTACCTCTCTTCTACCTATTTCATTTCATTGTTAAGTCATGTAGGTACATACATTATAATTAAGGTGTTAAAATTCAATCTCCAACTAAAATCCAATAAGTTACCTAATAAAATTATCGACTTACTTCATTTGGCATAATATCATCCCTATAGACAAAAAGTGATCATATATTTTAAAGTGCTGATATTATAAAGAATATAAAATACTGTAATTATCATATGTACGCCGATGATCTTCAAATATATGGGTATTTCTCTGAAATTTGGTTAACTTTTGGCCTAATTTTGATGGAGGTGTTTTTAGATGGAAACAGTAAAAAAAATATACCATACTGTGGCTTATAACATCTACTTTGTTGTATCCAAAAGGGCCAGTCACTTTACTTAGTATTTCAAGAGATATTTACGTTTTTTTTAAATCAGTGTTCTAGGGACTGACGAGACATGCTAGGGACTAACGCCAAACACGGTTATTATGTTTAATCACATTTTTATTGCAAAATCAACTGTAACAAAATCAAATACCTCTCATGTTATTACTAATTATTATCAACTTCCACTGTTTTCCAATGAAATACTTAAAATTTCACTAAATTATATGTAATTCTCTATGGTAAGTAATATCAAGTCTTTCAAAAATCGTTAAGTTTTATTTCTAGTCACAGTCTTAAACATATCCAAAATACTGAATTATATTCAAGTACTAATGCAGTTTTAGGTACAGTTACATTGTTAAGTTACCTTATAAAGATCAGTACAAGAAACTATTTCTTTAGTAAACAAATCGTATCGTACGTAAGTAGAAAGTGGCAGTCACAGCCTTTTTTTTAATTAACTATCAACATAAAAAATAGGTTAAGTATCAATATTTCTTAACTATTAAATTTTACTTTGAGTACAAACTTATAGTCTTCAAGTAATTAACAATTAACATAAAAAATCTGCTTTCTAAATAACGAAATTGTAATTTGAGTACAATATTCAGTCTTTCATTAATTATTATAAAATCACAGACCTAAACCTGTATTTATTTTTAGCAGTATTTATTTTACTTTTCGTAAAAAATTATTGGGTTTTTAAATTTGTAGAATTCTGTATTCCTCTTGACGATTATATTAGGAACTGGCAGTTTTCCTACAACATCTTCGTAAGGCACATCAGCGATATCATTCTTATTTATTTTGATTTCCGTGCCATCTTCACTGCAAACTTTAAGGAATGTAACTGTCACCTCTCCATCTTCATCATCATACTTGGAGCAAATCGCGGCATATCGGTATTGTTTTCTTCTCATAGTTAACTTGACTAGAACAAAATCTCCACTGTTTTGGCTTGTGCATGCTAACGGCATATCATCTTCAGAATCCGTGAAAATATTTGAAACTTGAAGCCGGTTCGTATTGCTTTGGTACGTTATAGCCCCTAAGTTTTAATGATTACAACCAAAATCGTCAAAGAAGCAACTTAGTGACTTTAATACAAGTTTATTCGGATTATAAATGTTACCCAAGACTTTGTGCACTGAGAGAGTTCCTTTAAACTGTTTCTGCTTCTTCTCAGTCTCCTTGTTAACTTTTTCTACGTCGAGATCTTCGATAACAGAAATCTGTATTCCTGGACACCTTTCACGAAGCACAGCAACAAAGTCATTAAAGCTTGTTATGCCACTTCTCTGAGCTATAAGTTGGTCTGCACTCCGTTTGCACGTCGCTCCAACTCCATCTGATGCTCCTTTTCCATGCCCTGCCTCATGGAAATTCCACGTGGACTTCGCAGCGAGTGGATAGAAGTCCTGAATTCGACACCCCAAAACAAAAAAAACACTGTTTTGTTTCGATATTGGGTCACAGGACCATCACTCAAAAAATGCAGGTTTTCCACTGAAGATGGCAACGCTATGAGCACAGGTTGAAAATGTGCCCAAATGGCTCCAGCACTGTGAGATAAATTTAACGACAAAGTGCAGTGAGAAGTTGTTTCATCCTTTGTGTAAACTACCACGGTATGCAACGAAATTTGCCTACGGGAACCACCAAAATGGTACGACTGATTTCTTGGTTACATTTCGTGGCATAATACTCCGAGAAGTCCATGTGGATTATCGCATCCTTTTCTGTAAGTGACTCTTTCAGAGCTTCCTTCAATTCCTTGCCATGCTTCCATTGTTTGACTATAATATCATTACCATTATCAAACTCCATGTATGGTAAAATCTTATTTTGCACGTTCTCGTAACACAGTAACGATCACAGCAAAGTGCTTGCAGTGCAGTTTGATAGGTTGCAAAGTTACGAACGTTTGCATTTTTTAAGGCATCTAATTTCAAATTGATGTTTTCATGAGTTACACAAGTACAGGTGTCACGGTCTGTAAGTTGAGGCACAACAACCCAAAATGGACGCAATTTGCAGAATGAAGAATACCCAATTGTCATCGAATTCGTTTTGAGAAACTTTTGGTGCAAGTTTTTTAAAGAATCCATTAAATATCTTTTATTTTTTTATTTTGTTGCGAGTAATGCATTCTTTTTTTCCTGCCGCACAACGACTATTATTGTCATCTTCATAAAACCTGTGAACAATTTCTTCAACTCCTTTTTTGTTGCGCTGGCAAGCTTTTTCTTTAAATCATCAATGGCTAAATCCATATTCTTCAGTATTATATTTCTTTTCTTCCGTTGAACAATACTCATTCGTTTAGCTTCAGCTATCCTTTCATTATTTATTACAGGAACTTCAGGAATATTTTCCCCGTCCGATGACGGGGGCGTATGTCGGTCCATGTATTCATCAGCATTTCTACGAGTTATTTGTCTTGTTCTATAATCTGATGAGTAGGCATTCCAGTTTTTTTCGTGCTTTTCTGTGCTCCCGCAGAGTCATGTCCTTTACACATTTCCTTTGACCTTTCTCTTTCTTTTTTAGATATTTCAGTCGTTCTTTTTCTTTATAGTCTGCCAGTAAAACAGGATCATTTTAAATTTTTTCTAACCGTCTCTTTGCCTGTTCGGACTTTTTTTTGGCTATTTCCTCTTTGGACAAGGTGTTTTTCCTTGTAGGTGCCATATTCTACAACAAATACACAGGATTTAAGTTTAAAACCAAGCATCACAGTTTGATCGTCAGTCCCTAGTCACTCTTACGACGAGGGCCTGGCGGTCTAGGGACTAAGGAAACTGAGCAAAATCGAACGTAACTTATTATTTCAAATAAACATCACAACCAACAGGTGATCAAGATAACAAGGCAGACAAAGCTCAAATATACAATAAGTAATTACCTTTAAAACGACTTACCTAAGGCCTGAAAGTTTGAATGGCACAGCACGTGTTCCCGCAGCAAAATCGGTGACCGCACTGACAACAAGATGGCCGACATGGCATAGCTCGTGTTTGCGGCCAACTTCACATCGTTGCTTTCGTACGAGTAGGTTATGAAAAACGCCTAATGTTCGGATGCCGCGTATTTTTGAATTTCGTTAGTGGCCCGGGCCTGATTCTATTTATCGCTTACACTTTTTGACTTGAAATAATGTTATGAAAAAAAAGTTATATGTGTTTAAGTTGAATTGAATCAATAATTGTCATAAAATAAGAATTACAATGAAACGTTAACTGAATTTTGGAGATCTTACATGGCTAGGGACTGATATTTGGGGTACAAAACGGCAATTTTTAGAAATAAAAAATATTGTGATATACACCAAAGTGAGTGACCAATTTAAATGGACTTTATACTATCGCTTAGTAATTGCAAAATATTGAATAAGATTAATATAATATGTGAAAATTGCTGCTACCACCAAGTTAACCAAATTTTAGAGAAATACCCATGTGTATCATTTAAACCTGACGAAATCAACTCAGCAGAAGACAAATTAAATTCAGATTTAGGACGTATTGCACAGTGGTGCAAGACTAATAATCTTGTCTTAAACGCGAGTAAAATAGGCTTGTGCTTGCTCGTTCTTTTACGGGAGCGCTCCGATCTCGTTCAATCGGTTTGAGGAACTAGTTCGGTCTTTTAGTTCCTTTGCCCTTTTCGGTCAGTGTGGGAGTGGTCGTTAGTTAAGCACCGTTTGACTGCCAAACTGCCATGTCATGGCTCTCTGAATGCAGAATTTATGATAATTTGATAAACGCTGTAATGGTTGGATCGATAATTAGATATCCGTCGGAACGAATAAGAAACAAACAAATATTTAGGTATAATTTTTGCTAATTTTGTAAGATATATATGGACTATATGGTGTCCCAAAATTCACGTAAGATTTTCCATAGGTACCTACATTTACATTATGTATGGAAAATTTTACGTGAATTTTGGAACACCTTTATAAATAACTAGCTTTTGCCCGCGACTTCGTCCGCGCGGAACTCGTTTATATCGTAACTTTCTCCCCCCTTTTCACCCCCTTAGGTGATGAATTTCCAGATAAAAACTATCTTTAGTAAGGATTCTTTGGGAAGGCCCCGGAATTCAAAGTATCTCTACACCAAATTTCATCTCAATCGGTTCAGCAGTTTAAGCATGAAAACGCCTTTTTTTACAAAATATACTCCGCCGCAAACTTGGTGTCTATGACCCGCCTCACCATAATAGATGCATGTAGGCTTTTTTCAGTATTATTTTGCTTTTTTTATATCACACGGCCGTAAGGACCTTTTCTACTAAACCGTAGGACTAAATTAACTGACTTGTAATTTAAATATTTTATATTAAAAATAAAGATACGTCAACAAAATGTTACATCTAATAGTTTTCAAAATAGCCATAATAAAACGTCTTTTTTACCCCGTTTTAGAAAACATCTTCGAAACTACCGCCATAAGGTACCTTTACCCTTGGAACGTCACATACATATATTTACCTATGTAATGTTCCTATTCCCCAGGACTCCCAACTACCGCTATACCGTAAATGGGTTCCATCCAATTTTACACCCCCTATTTCACCCCTCCTTGGAGAATGCTCCAGGACTCAAACTATCTCTATACCAAATTTCGTCTAAATGGGCTGCATCCAAATTTTCACCCCCATTTCACCCCCTTAGGAGATGATTTTTCAGGATAAAAACTATGCATTGTCCTTCCCTGGGACTCCTTCTATCTCTATACCAAATTTAACTAAATGGGATTTATCCACATTTTCATCCCTATTTCATCCCCTTGGGGGATGATTTTCGGGATTCAAACTATCCATTGTCATTCTCCGGGACTCACACTATATCTGTACCAAATTTGGTCTAAACGGATTCCATCCAAAATTTCACCCCTCATTTCACCCCCTTAGGAGAAGATTTCCAGAATAAAAACTATCTAATGTCCTTCCCCAGAACTTAAACTACCTCTAAACCAAATTTTATCAAAATGGATTACATCTAAATTTTCACCCCTCCATTTTACCCCCTAAAGGGAAGATTTTTGGGATTAAAACTATCCTTTGACCTTTCCCGGGACTCAAACTAATTATATACCAAATTTCATCCAAATCGGTGCAGCGGTTTAAGTAGCTCCATACAAATTTCCACCCCCCATTTCATCCCCTTAGGGGTTGATTTCCAAGATAAACACTACCCTAAGTCCTTCCCCAGGACTCAAACTATCTCTATACCAAATGTCATCTTAATCGGTTCAGCCGTTTTCACGTGATGCGCGGTCACATAAACAGACAAACAGATAAACAGACAAAAATTCTAAAAACTGTTGGAACGTGTTCTGTTACCGATTTTAAGTATCCCTAGCCAATTTTTTTTCGAATATCTTCCATGTACAGTCAACCAATTTGATTCCTAGGCCACCGTAGAACCCTGTCATTTTAACTTCTACATAGCGACGCAATAATCCTAGTAACCCGTATTGACAAGCATTTACAACGGCAAGGTTCTATGATGGCCTAGGAATCAAATTGGTTGACCGTACAGACTTTCGACCCTCTTCAGCTTTATTATATGCATAGATAAATGTAATATTTGATTTCCCTTCATACTTATCAGGCTTAGGACTGTCATTCTTAATATTCTTACGTACCCAAATCATAGCTAGGTAAATAGAATGGCGTATTTAAAAATCAAATATGTACAATGATCTGACTGATTGTGATTGGATTATTTACAATATTTACATATTTACATCATATTTTATACAATTCCTATTTTTTTTTCGTTATTCACAATTTGTACACTTTTTTTTTGTTTTCTAAGTACATATGTAAAATATTTACACATTTTTAATGATTTATTTGTACTATATCTACATATTATAATGCAGGAATAATAATTTATGTACTTTATTTGGGTTCAAGAGCGTTCTTCTCTGATTTAAAATCTGTCCAGCGCTCGAGAATACCCTTTCGCAGGACACGGAAGTGGCTTGCATGGAAAGTCTCCTCTTCATGTAAAAGTATACTCGTGGGTATATCTCCTTTTTTCGGTGCCACCATTCGAGAGGATCTTCTTTTCTATGTATGTATTGTTCTTTTAAGTACCAATCAAACTCTCGAATAGCGGCAGCGACCTGGTTTTCGGGCAGGACGATGGATGCGTGGTCCTTGTCAAACTGCTCCCAAATTGTGGAAGAGGATAACTCAGTTCTTGGACCATCACAAGCGTCTATATTTTGTGGCTCAGATGACGGTTCCGATGAATCAGCCGGAACAGGAAGCCTTCATTCGCTTACTCGTTTTCGAAGGCTTTCGGCAGCTTTTTCGAAGGCCTCTTGTGTCCCAAATCCCTTCTTTTTGAATCTCGGGTTCAAAATCGTACTGTCTTAGTACAAAATGTTTTTTTCAAGGTCTCGGAACCGAAGGTTAATCTGGTTACCTAATGTTTGTATCATGCTCTGTATCTCTTCGTGTTCCTGTGGCCCTGAAAGAGACGCCACGTGCTTAGCCATGAGTTGGACAAAAACGAGGACTTTGGACAAAGTTACGTTTTTCTCTGCGCTGATTTCGTTCGTTATTTCATAAAAAGGCTTTAAAATCGGAACAGCCATCGAAATAATATCCCATAAATAATATCGAGTCTATTTAAAACCCCCAACGTACTCATTAGCGCCTCTTTGGTCTTTAAGATTCGGTCCAGAATGTCGTAACATGAGTTCCATCTTGTTGGGCATTCTTGTTTAAGTTTCAGCACGGGTACGCCGAGTTGTTGCTGCATAGACATTAATTTATTCAGGCCCGCGGTGCTTCTTTTGAAAAACTCTATGACACTCTTCACTTTTGTCAGCACAGTTTGTATGTCTAAGAGCAGCCTTTGCACTCCTAAATTAATAGAGTGCGCAAAACAGCCCAGGGACCTCCAATTCCCAATTCTTACCGCTGCTTGCACATTAGCGGCATTGTCGCTGACAATCGCGGAAACTTTATTTGAAATTTGCCAATCGTTAATTATTTTCTGTAAAAAAGTGTATAAATTTTCGCTTGTATGGCGATCTGAATAATTTATGCACCCCAGTAAAACAGATGACATCTTTGTGTTCTCATCAATGAAATGTGCTGTTACTGCAATATAACTGTCGGTCGTTGATGATGTCCACCCATCAGTGCCCAGACAAACGGACTACGCCTCATTTATTTTTTCTTGTATTTTCGTAAAAACCTCCCTATAAATCTTCGGTATTAAAGTGTTTGTCAAGGTCTTCCGCGTTGGCAAATGATAGCCAGGGCAGGTTGAGACCAATTCGATTAATGTTCTGAATTCAGGTTCCTCAACAATTCGCAACGCGTGATGTCCCTTAGCCACCATTTTAACAACCTGGCGATCAATTTGTTCCACACGACTTGCCGGGGGTGGTCGCCGGACATAATTTTTTATTGGATTATGGACTACTGGCACTGGCAGTGGGAGCCGCGGCAAAGTTTCACGTGAACTATTGTCCACCTGCGCAATGTTTTGAATTTGAATGTTTCCACTCGTTGTAGCTGAGACAGTTTCTGCCGTTCCACTTACTGTCGGTAGTGACGACTGTCTTTCCATACCCAGGGATATAGTAGGGTGTTTATTTTGCATACGTCGGTTAAAATTACCTAAGGATCCATTTTTGGTACTTATATTCTGATGGCAATAATTACACTGCGTAAAAGCTATCATCAACCTGTACAAAACGATGCCATATTAAGCTCCTTTTTGCCCGACAGTTGGTTCTAATTGGTGGCATTTTCAACGCTTAGCAACACTTCACACAAGTCCGATAAAACACTTATTTCCTTTCACAATTAAATTACACTAACTTAACTAGGTAAAGTTTTAGTATTTATTCAGAAAACCAACAGCGATACAAAGTATGTAACTTATAATATAATACACAGTAGTATGGCCAATTACAGGTTTACAAGTAGTATTCACAATATCTCACAAACACGCACTCAAACTCGTAAGAAATGCGACTTAAAACATAAAAGCTGTTCATCACTTTCTCGTGGCAAAGCAAAAGAAAAGTAATAATCAGTTATTTTATTTAAAAATCGCTCAAAACATGAAAACAATAACATTGGAAACGTAGCCTTGCATTACGAAATAAATTAATTTGATCTTTGACTTCAAGATATAGAGCTTATTTTTATTTAATAGTTTTGGATTTGTTAGACGACTCTATTAAGTATCTTATTCAAAACTCGATGGATATCGCAATCGCTTTCTGCAATGTATGGCTCATGGCCTTTCACTGTCAAATAGCGCAGGAGCTTTGTGTGTTACGTATTACGACCCAAACTAAACCGACGACGGAGCAACGTACAACCGTTTATCTCACTCGCACTTGTGCGCGCGCCATTGCCGCCATTGCCGGGCTTCGCAATTCGCATTCGTTCGTTTCGTTCACGTTCAGTCAAGTCAGTACGCGACGGCAACGGTGCGCGCACCGGTCCCCCGCATCTCGTTCCGTTCCACTCTCGCAGCTCTCGCTCTGCTGCTGAACTAAAGACCGAAAAGACCGATTAACCGATTTAGATCGTGATTGAGGAACTAGTTCTTTTCGTTCTGAGATGGGAATTCATTCCTAATAGTTCCTAGTTCCAGACCGACACAAGCCTAGAGTAAAACCAAATTAATGATGTTTGGTACCGACAAACGCTTACGTGACCTTACGTCTTATGACCCCAAGGTATCCGTTTTGGACGATCGCTTAGAGCGCGTCTACGTAGCTCGTAACTTAGGCCTTGTCATGGATTGTAGACTACGTTTTGAAGAGCATGTCTTAGATTTGATGCGTAACTGCTTTTACAGACTAAAATGCTTTATCGTGTCCGTGACTTCATTAGTGTCGACTTACGCATAAATCTTTGTGACACTCTTATTCTGTCCAAGTTGAGTTATGCTGATGCTGTTTTCGGCGCGTGTTTGCTTGCGCGTACTCGTACCTTGATACAATGTATCCAAAATGCATGTGCGCGTTTTTGCTTTAATGTTCCACGCCGATCCCACATCACTCAATTTTTAAATAGCTGCAAATTATGAAACATGGCGCCAGACGAACCTCACACTTTGCTTGATTATTTTTTGGAATCATTCACACCAAACAACCATTATACCTGTAAAGCAAATTAAATCTCTCCACACGTGAAAAGCGAGGAGCCTTAAGACTGATTAGTAACCAATACAACACGTCTGCTTTTCGTGGCAGTTTTCGGTATGCTGCCACGAAGTGCTGGAATGATCTTCCACCACCTATCAAAAACTGTATATCCATTGCTTAAAATGTATCTTATCAACCTACAAATATTTAATGCATAAGCGGACAATCCACATAGCTCTTGAATTTCAATACCTGTAAATGAAATCACACATATACACCTGCATTTCATCATACTTACCTTAGACCTGATTTGTAAACTTACTTAGCTCTGAACTGGGAGAAAGTTCTGCCTAGAAGCTTGCACTCGATACGGTCATTACTGTGCACAGCTACTAATGCTACTCCTCACGAAATAATATTCAGTCACCCTCGAAGGAGTCCTAACGGGGTATCATTGCCTGCTTGGCTGACTACTCCGGGACCCATTCTAATAAAAAGGAGCGTGCGTCATTCTAAATATGATCCTATTGTGGAAGAAGGACATCTCCTACAAAGCAACCCAAATTATTCACACATAAGATATCATGACGGAAGAGAAAGCACTATATCGAACAGGCATCTGGCACCAATTCCCTCTGATGATGAATATATCTCCATATCCTCTGATGATGACGACGATGAGGCACCTGAGGCTGTATCTGAAGAACCGTCTGCGCCTGCGAACGATGTAGAGCCAACAGCAGCAGAGGAACCGAGGCCCACGGCCAGTAATCAACCCGATGTTTGGCGCTCGACGCGCACCAGGGGTCGACCTGCCTACCTGGAGGACTACCAGACATCTTAGGAGGGATGAATGTGGTGTATCTCTATGGCCTGTTGCCACTGTCTGTCAATCAATGTCTTATAAATAGATGTCATGTTTTTTAGCTGAATAAAGCCAAGTTTTCTCGTGGTTTATCTCTTAGTACTCTCGTACGTATCACTTTGTGATACCAAATAAATATATTTCTTATTCTTCTTTCTTCTTCAATACACGACACACGTATTGCAGAACATAACGAGCTGCACCCTGAAATTGCGCCACATAAAGGGCACCTTCCTGCCTAGACCGTATTAGATAGAGGTGTTCTAGTTTTTACAAAATGTAGGCCAGCTCAATACCCCGAGGGCTTTTTTTCACTTTTTTGATAACGCTTTTCGTTTTCAAGAAATTGCCGATTTATTACGACAAGACTCAAGACACCAAAAAATTTGACATTTTTCGACATTTTAGCAACTTTTAAAAGAAGGCTTTCATTTTTTTAGTTTTATTTTTTTACCATTTTGTAACCCTTGCCAAGAGGCATCTTTTGACACCTCAATCATCTACGTAGCCCTAAAACTCACGAGACCAGGGCAATGTATCACTCTCGCTGAAATTGGAGGCCTTACTGAAGCGATCGAAAAAACATTTTCAATATTAAAATATCTGAAAAATAAGGGACAACTTTTGTGCATATTGTAAATCATGTTTTTCGAATATAATTTAAGTACAAGCTTAATAATTTACAATATTATAACTCACTTAGGCTTTGCAGTGACATCACTTCAGAATTAGTAGATGAAGTAGCCAAGAAGCGATGAAGTAGTTGAAATAATGTGTAGAGCATATTCCAATGGCAGATACTGTCTTCCGATGCTTTTCAATTAAAGAGTGCAGTCTTCATTAGCCAAAGCTGTACTAGTAGTAGAACATATTTTGGTAGCTACTTGCGTCTCATGTTCATCAGCAGTGTCTGTATCTGTAGTATGACGGTGTAGATCAGTGTACTGCTTCTGTCGATGTTGGTTTATTTTACCTGAAAAATAAATATACTTTTAATTATGTTAGAACGCTATTACATTCATATTACATTTGTGTACATAAAAAGAATATGACCCGTACATGTGTCTCCTTTCATAGAAATTATTTTATCAATTGTATCGTTAGAAAATAGTTTGAATGCAGGCGGTTTAATGGGCACTCTTATCATTGGACTGGATTTAGCGGGAATCGTTACCGATGCAGGGTTGCGTGACTCAAACATATGTATTGGATTCTTCGCGAATTCTGTTCTTAGTACACAGGAGTCTAGGTCGATTTTAGATTGCCATTTTAAAACAATGGTCTAGTCCAATCAGTCCGCCAAAGTATTCGTGAAATCGGTAGATGTATAATTTGATAGGTTTCTGGTCGTTCATGTCTGTGAAGCAAGGAAGAGTTTTTGAATAATCGTTCTGGGTAGTAGCATGGATGTTTGTGACGACAAAAGGATCATAGTCAAGCGGAACATTTGGAAATAGATGTTCGGCAGCTTTCGGGCTAATACATAATTTATTTGCTTCCGTGTCAAGAAGTAGTTTTAATGGTGGATTGCAAATTTGAATGAATGAAAGCTGTCGCTTGTCCTATAGGTTTAGCTCTATTTGGGGGATGTTGACTGAGGCTTCTGGGAAAAATACGACTTCATTTTCATTACAGTTTTGGTCTTGGTCAAGATTGTTACTGTCATAGGTCTCGTATTGGCAATCTTGTTCAGTATATAATAGTCGCAAGGATCATTTGCAAAGTATTCGGTTTGATAGTCAATGTCATGCATTTCATTCATTTGACGACCGCTTTAGCCTAGTTGGTAGTGACCCTGCCTACGAAGCAAGAGGTCCTGGGTTCGAATCCCGGTAAGGGAATTTATTTGTGTGATGAGCACGACTATTTGTTCCTGAGTCATGGATGTTTTCTATGTATTTCTCTATATACGTATTTATATCGTCGTCTTTTGATCAGTGGGGGGTAAAATTCTCGCTATGGTGGATGGCTTATTCCACTCATTGGTACAGAAAGATTTTGCTAATAATTTTGATGCGGCGGGATCCTAAAACCGGTAGTCATATTTGATCGCGGCAGGGCACGCATACGTTGTTGCATCATAGAAAGTCCTTGTCCGTAAGGGGCCGACATTGGTGGTTGTTGCGGGAAGTTTATGTTAAACGCATTAGGCATTCGATTGTTAAAATTATTTAGAGGCCGTACTTGATTCATAAAGGGGTTTGGTCTGGAAATGAGTTGGTTGGTTTGTACTAATTGCGGATTAAATGGTATGTACTTTTTTTTTTTTTTTTTATTGTTGATGGTTCTTGAAAGTTTTATGTTGGGCGGCTTTTTCTTGGGATGAAAGTAATCCTGCAATTTGGCCACGACTTCGGTATACGTGAGTGATACTGGAATTTTTGGAGCACATAAATGTGTTAATTTTTCGTATGTTGGTGGATTTAATTTTGTAATTAAAAATGGAAGTTTTTTGTCCTCTGGAATGTCATTTATTAGTATGTAGCAGTCAATTTGTTGCAGATAGCTGTTAAAATTGCCTCCTGCAAAATTTTCTAACTAGGGTAGACCCGCCATGTTTGTTTGTTTCGGCTTACTGACACTTCGGTTTCGGTCTTCGGTTTTGATGTGATTTTTTAATTGTTGATGGTTCTTGAAAGTTTTATGTTGGGCGGCTTTTTCTTGGGATGAAAGTAATCCTGCAATTTGGCCACGGCTTCGGTATACGTGAGTGATACTGGAATTTTTGGAGCACATAAATGTGTTAATTTTTCGTATGTTGGTGGATTTAATTTTGTAATTAAAAATGGAAGTTTTTTGTCCTCTGGAATGTCATTTATTAGTATGTAGCAGTCAATTTGTTGCAGATAGCTGTTAAAATTGCCTCCTGCAAAATTTTCTAACTAGGGTAGACCCGCCATGTTTGTTTGTTTCGGCTTACTGACACTTCGGTTTCGGTCTTCGGTTTTGATGTGATTTTTTAATTGTTGATGGTTCTTGAAAGTTTTATGTTGGGCGGCTTTTTCTTGGGATGAAAGTAATCCTGCAATTTGGCCACGACTTCGGTATACGTGAGTGATACTGGAATTTTTGGAGCACATAAATGTGTTAATTTTTCGTATGTTGGTGGATTTAATTTTGTAATTAAAAATGGAAGTTTTTTGTCCTCTGGAATGTCATTTATTAGTATGTAGCAGTCAATTTGTTGCAGATAGCTGTTAAAATTGCCTCCTGCAAAATTTTCTAACTAGGGTAGACCCGCCATGTTTGTTTGTTTCGGCTTACTGACACTTCGGTTTCGGTCTTCGGTTTTGATGTGATTACGGAAATACTCTTATTTCGTACAAAGTACAGTCAGCCCATGAAAATGTTGAGCACTTTTAAATTAAATCACGATAAGGGAGTGTGACGCGCGTGATGATTAGATGTCAACCATTTAAATTTAGAACCCATTGTTATGACATTCATGCAAAAGAGTGTAGACTTGTGATTGTATATATCTCTCTCTGTTTTGCGATGTTGACAGACTTCAGTTAGGAACTAAATTAGGAATAGATGTTTCACGACACAATGTCAAACTTGCAAGGCACAAATGAGAAGATTAATTTCGAATAGAACAGAGGGGAAATGCTGTCGGTATATTAGGGACGTTTACGCCAGGTACTTATCGGGCCTGGAATTCAATACCGTAATATTTTTTTTCTTTCCCATGTATATATATTTTTGTATAATTTTTGTAACCGAGTCTTGACGAAGCATGTTGCTGATTATTGGTTGTAAGTATTTAATATTAGACGAAGTTTGTTGCGGATACTCACTCTGTGCTCATTTTTGACGAAACCTGCGCTGTGGATATTTAACTTTGTGGATTGCTTTGATTAAGTATGCTTTGAATAAATAAATGTCTTAATATTTCGAATAACAAAGTATGAGTCCTCGTGGCTTTGTCAGTAATTGCTTGCTTTCTAATATTGAGGTCTCAGGTTCTAATCTCATACGACGACGGTCTTTTTGTGTATTTTTATTAAAGTTTAGTAATTAGTAATTGGTATGTTTGGTGTTAGAAAAAGTTGAAACACATATTTATGCAATACTAAACGTTCGTGAATTGTTTTACGAAATCAGATTATCAGTTTCGGAGATTAAATATATGTAGAAGAATACAAACTTACAAACTTTACCTACTGCTTAATTAATGAAAATCCACCAAAGTCCAATTTTATGACCGTAGATTAAACCTTAACCTGAGCTCGATTATTGATTAAATATTTAAATAAATTATAATGAGGACTAATCTTAGACTAAATTAGTTTTCTTGCGTGGTTGCATCATGTCATCTAAATCATCGTCATTCGTAATCTGATGAAATAAAACCGAGATTTATCCAGGAGTTTTCTTTATTACAAAGTAAAATATAAAAAATAGCGTTATTGAAGAATCTGTAGTGCAAACCAGTGATAGCAAATAATTTCTTATCACTCGGGGACGAGTCCTTAGATGACCATCTATGTTTGTTGTAGGAACATCGGTTTTCTTCATTCATATGCCACAGAAGACTTGTCCGTCCGCCAACGATTATTAGACTATTACGTTAGCTAAGAATTATTCCTTCGACGGCATATCTTCTTACTCATTCACAGTTCTTTAGTCACGGTATTATGCTGGGAATAATGAATCGTCAGTATACTGTTCGAACACAATAACATGGATACCGTTGTAAACTAAGACAACATACAAGAAACAACCGGGAAGCCCGGGACGACTCAGAATAATATCAATAAGTTTGGAAATACAGTTGTCCTCTTGATACTGAGTCGCAATTTCAATACTCCATTTCAAATATTATGGCAGGCATCTTAATGTTTAAATATTAATATTTCTTTAAATTTCTTTGATAATTTTAGCTCTTGACAGACTCATCATTTTGGTTATTTAATGTCACCGATGACATTAATCAGTGGCGTTTGTAGAAGTTTTAATACTTAGGGAGTCGGAGGAGGTTTCAAATGTAGGTATATGACATTTCAGTGTCAACGAAATTGCTTGCAATTTGATGCGATAAGGTTCTAAGTATGCTCATCATTTTCATGGGCCGACTGTACACTGATGCGGCTATTGTATTCCCAAACTCGTACTTATTTCCACTAATTGTTCTTTACTCTTTTCATTTATCCCATCCTCGTCGCCAATGTAGTAATGTTATATTTATTAAATAACACCACGATTCTTTTATCATTTGTTTATTTTATACCAAGGTACGTTTACACAGAGAGCCTCACACTGACTGACCACAGATAACATATATCATACTCAACTGGGTTACCACAGGCGGTTTTATTTTTCAGGTAAAATATGTTCAATTCTTCTTGCGCGAATTCTAGGGCTTTTTCTAAAGAGTGGCCGTATACAGCGAATGCGTGAACCAAGAAGTTCGTGTAGACCTCTGAGATACGTCTTTGGATAAAGGCTGCGTTTGGCCTCAATTGTAGTTTGCACGGTCTCATGTAGCTGGACATAGGTCATTATTGTGGTTAATAAATTTTGAACTCGTTCAAAAAATACGTGCGGTTTATCGGAACCCTGTGTAAGCATAGATAAATCCGTGTATATGGCTGTTTCATCCCTGTGATCTGAAAAGGAATTTATTAATGTGTTTCTGATTTCATTCCAGTCCGTTGGAATGCCATTTGGCTGCCAAAGTATTAAGGCTGAATTGTTAAGGTCATTCCCAGGGGCCGGATTCATATAGTGTAAAATTGATTGGTCACAAATATCTAAAAATCTTATGAGCACCTTTGAATTTCCATCAAACTCAGGTACTAGTCGCAAAAGTTTTCATATTTGTTCAGTAACCTCAGACGCATTTTGCGTCGCCGCGGAAGGGCCTTCACCTGGGGTCGGCATTTCGAGGCCTATTGCTTCCTCTGGAATGTCTTCTAAATTTCTATGAAATCGCGATAATTGCCAAGGATCGGGCTGAAAAACCCGGTTACCACGTGGGTGAAAATTTTTGGTAGGTTCTACTAATGAACTTGCCTATTACTACTAATTATACTTACTATAAACGCCAAACATTACACCAATATGCGGAGGCGGTGCTTCGATCCGTATTACTAACAACACCCGCACCAGGCAGTTGCATAGCAGAGTGGTTCGAGAGGCCCGAGCAATCAACGGACTCGGACACCGACGAGTCCGACGTCGATTAAGGTAAAGAACGTAATAATAATAATCAAATCAAAATCAAAATAATTTTATTTCAAATAGACTCAAAGAGTGCTTAAGAAACGTCACAAAAAAAAAGTTAAAGTAGACAAGACACGGAAAAGATTACGATAAGATACAAAAAAGTCAATCATAAGCATCAAAAAAAAAATCATTATAAAATTTAACGGCTGACAGTCCACACAAAATAAGAACCAAAAACAGTTCACATCAAAAATAACAAGGTCAAATAAATAAAATGTCACTTAAAAATTATAAAAATTAAAAACTAAAATAAAATTGAATTTCACTGAGCAATGACTTATTGGCTTAAAAGAAGTTATTGTTTTCTACAAATTCCTTAACACTATAATAGGCCTTACATACTAAGCGGTCTTTTACAATTTTCTTAAATTTAGTAAGTGACAGACTCAAAACATCTTTAGGGATTTTATTGTAGAAACGTACAAAATTTTCCATAAAAGACGAACTAACTTTATGGAGACGGAACCGAGGCACAACAAGTTTGTCCTTACCTCTTGTATTAAAAGAGTGCACATCGCGATTTAATTTAAATAGGTGCTGATTTCTTTTGACATACATGATATTTTCAAGAATGTACTGGGACGCAACTGTGAGAATATAGAGGGAAAGGCCGAGAAGGACAAAGCCAGCAAGTACCTTGACCTGGCACACCCTGGCAGTCCCTGTAGGTTTTGATTCCCTTAAGAATTTCGAAAATTTGCATGAACGGCTGTATTTTTTGATTGCGTTGGCTTAGAAGTTTGATTTTTTCACAGCTTCAAGTGATATATGATACCTGAATATTTGATATTTTCAGCTTGATTTATTTACGCGTTCCTGAGAAAAAGGGTCTTGAAAGACGGATGGACGGACGGAAGGGCAACAAATGCAAATTCACACTTTAGGGTTCCGCACCTCGAAAGGAAAAAGCGGAACCCTTATAGGATTATAAGGGTTCCGCTTTTTCCTTTCGAGGTGCGGAACCCTAAAGTGTGAATTTGCAATCATCTGCGGCGTTTGCAAAGGGGTAAATAAGAAGAGTGTGAAATGTTTTAAGTGTAACAAACTCGGACATTATCAAAGTGAGTGCAGGTTTATTAACGCAGCAAACGTTCGTAACTACAACTATAAAGACAACCGGTCAGATTTATAATGCTATCACTGTAATAGACCGGGACATTTAAAGAGTCAGTGTCGTCATAAGAAGAGCAAAGAAAATAATGCCTTTGTGGTCAACAGTGCGTCGTCGGACTCTTTTCATAAAACAAAGTGGCTGGTGGACTCGGGCGCTAGTGAGCACATGTCTTGTGATTACGAACAATTCCCTTCATACAGTGAGGTTAATAACAAATTAGTTATAGTGGGAACGCACATGAGTGTCAAAGGCTGCGGACAGGTAGCGGTAGAAGTTTGGAATGGAAGTGAATGGATCAAAACGACTATAGACCACGTACTTTATGTTCCCGAGTTAAAAAGAAACTTGTTTTCGGTGAACTGTGCCACGAGTAGAGGTTATGTTGTTGTGTGAGCCGAAAATGTATGCAAGTTTTATAGAGAAAATAAGGTGTTGGCGATTGCTGAGCGATGTGGAAGCATGTATTACTTGGATTTTCGGTATTCTAAGACAGGCGCAGCGCATGTCGCTGATGTCAACTCAGACCTACATAAATGGCACGAAAAATTGGCAGATCAAAATATGGCTTATGTGAAGGATGTATTGAAGAAGAATAATATTGAAGTAAACAAAGGTGACATAGCCAGTTTACCAACATGTGAGAGCTGCCTAATGGGCAAAATACATCGCTTGCCCTATCCTGTCAGCGAAAATGTCAGCTCCAATGTTTGTGACATTGTTCATGCCGATACATGTGGACCAATGGAAGAGGCATCCCTGGGAGGCTCTAAGTATTTCGAGGTCTTCAAAGACGATTTTCTAAATTCCGCAAAGTATTATTTGTAAAAACCAAAGACGACATAAACGTGCATCAAAATTTTCATTGCACAAGCCGAGAATGAAACAGGAAATAAAATAAAAATCGTCCCAAGTGACAGAGGCACTGAATTTATAAACAAAGAGCAGCCGGGCCGAAAGTGTCCGGCCGAACAGATATGGCTTTTCAATCCCATTTAATACAGAAGTAAAACAGACATCTGTTCCAAAAAATACCTTTTTACATAGTAAAGTAATAGAATAGAAAGTTCTTTACTGTTTTTCTTTTTGATGTTACAATAATTTCGCAGTCAGCCTAATGCCGAATACTTACCAACAGGGAAGTTCAATCCGCAGCTTGATTCTAAACTAAATCTAGACTCGCGGCAGCGTGTCCAGCCAAGTTCAAAGCCAAAAAGGAACTGGCGACGCAGCAGCCGTGTGTAATATTACACGAACCATTTGGCATTTAGTCCCACCCATTACCGCATATTGGGTCAAATTTGGAACGCAAAGGTTTCCCGCCCGTTCGTTGATTTAAGCGACATCTATTGAACTGGACTAGTACTATTTCGAAAGTATGCATACTACGGAACGCAATCCGTGGTAGTGACATCTAGTCTGTGGTTCACATGACATCGAGTTTTCTATGACGTTCGGCCATTTTGACTCGTAAGCGTGGTTGAGTATTTTGTGTTCCTTTAAATAGGATATTAGTGTTGGGCAATAGAAAAATGGATCCCCGAAGATTTTACGGTAAATCTCGTAAGTATTATAATGCAAATAATTACTTATGGTGTCGTGAAACTTTATTCCAAAAATGGATCACTATGCGGTACGAGCTGAAAAGTGAATACTAATATGGAACATTATGCATTAGTGTACTCTTTATCACTTTGACAAATATGGAACTCAATGCATTAATATGATATAATGAAATGAATCACATGAAAACGCGTGGACGGATTGCTACGGTGATTCCGGAAGAAAGTGAAGATGAACAGCTATCCGACGATGATGAATATAAGTTACCACCTCGAACTTTGGCTGGGGCGGTAGTGTAGTGTTTCGGTGTACCGTGTACCGCGATAATATTATCTTTTTCATTTTTTTTTAAGTGAGCGAATCGCCAACAAACTGTTTCGCAGTTTGGCGAATCTTTAGGTTAAGTTAATAAAATTGAATTTTTTTGATTAAAAAAAAAAAAAAAAAAAAAACTGTTGAAGATAGTGACACCGACTTTGATGTTACTGATGAAGATGAAAATGAAGAAAATGAAGAGGCTATTAAAGTAGTATATTTAGAAGAAGAAGCGGAAACTGATATTTACGAAACTAAAAAACAATCAACGTCTGCCATTACCACCGAAACAAAAGTGGAGCAAACAAAAAACAGAAGAAGACTAAATTGGTTTGGACTGAAAAATCTGTTGATTATGATAACCAAAATGTTGCGTTCTTAGGCTGTGAAGACCTGCCAGAGGAAGTAATGCTATTAGAAACACCAATGATTTTTTTCAAATATCTTTTTCCAACAGAGGCATTAAATCTGATGGAAGAAGAAACCAACTTATATGCAGAACAAATTCAGCCCGAAAAAGCCAATACAATATCAAGAGATGACATTCGCAAATTTTTAGGAATTATTCTTTATATGTCTGTTGTGCAACTTCCATCAACGAGGCATTACTGGAAGGAAGGGACATATGTTGAAAAGGTAGCGTCCTCTTACGTGCAATAAATTTGAAGAAATAAAGAGGTTTTTGCACTTTAACGACAAAACAAAGGAACTCAAAGCTGGTGACCCAAATTATGACAAGCTTCAAAAAATAAGACCGCTTATAGAAGTTTTAAGAGAACGTCTTAGAAAAGTACCTAAAGAAGAATACTTGGCTGTGGACGAACAGATGATTCCCACAAAAGCTAAAACGTCAGGAATGCGTCAATATAACGCGAAAAAGCCACACAAATGGGGCTACTTAAATTATGTCTTAAGTGGAGCTTCTGGCTTCAGCTACGACTTCGATTTATTTACAGGCAAACATAAAACAGATCTGCCTGATGACTGCCCTGACCTAGGAGCTTCAGGCAATGTGGTAATTTGAATTACAAACTGTTCATCGATAATTGGTACACCAGTTTACCACTGATGGCACATTTACATAGCGTAGGGATTTTGCCATTAGGTACAATCCAACTCAACAGAGCAAAGGACATTGGTTTGACGAGCACAAAAGAATTAATGAAACGAGGCTACTGCTTAGAAAAGTGCACCGACGTAAACGGAGTAGAACTCAGTGTCACCTCGTGGGTAGACAATAAGCTGGTCAACTTGTGTTCGTCATATGTTGGAAAAGACCCTATATATACAACGGTTAAAATATATTCAAAACAGGATAAAAAGAGAATCGATGTCCCTCGTCCTAAGGCAATTGAGATTTACAACAAATACATGGGTGGCGTCGATTTGTTGGACTCTATGTTGGGGTTCTACAGAATTCGGATAAGGAGCAAAAAATGGTACCACCGCATTTTCTTCCACCTGATTGATTTAACTTGTGTCAACAGTTGGATACTATGGCGTCGTCAGAAGAAACAAAAACACGATCAGACGTACATGCCATTGCTGGATTTTAAATTGTACATCGCCGATGTTCTGATGCGGGAGTCATCCCAGGTGTTCACACCATCCACCCGAAAAAGGGGGCGTCTTCTTTCTGATGTCGCCATAGAAAATGTAAAAAAACCCATAAGACGGCAACTGGAGCTGCCTCCAAGAGAAGTAGCAGAAGATGCCGTAGGTCATTGGCCAGTTTGGGGAAACGAAAGGCAAAGATGCAAAAATTGTAGCCTTAAGTCGCATGTATATTGCAGCAAATGCAATTGTTATTTTTGTCTTAACAAAGACCGGAATTGTTTCCAGCAGTTTCATTTAAAATAATTTAAAAATGTCAAAATGTAACGTAAAATTAAATATCTTCTGAAAATGCATTTTTTTCATTACCTTCATTTTCATAGCTATCATTGCATACTGTTCCAAATTAGACCACGGAAATAAACAAGCCCCGCGTTACCGCCGATGCATGATGTTCTGTTTGCGCCGATGCCGGTGGTGTTATTCGCTCGACGACTTTAAATAAAACTTCGATAAAAGTTTGACTGTAATATAATTTACAATTATATAGGCTCTGATTGAAAGCAAGGAGAGTGTGGCCGTTTAGATAGTTACAGAAGTGGTTGTATATATGTTATGTCAAAGTAAGTGACCAGCGAGATCTTTAGTTGGTTTAGGTAGGGATAAACCCACACATGTGTAGCGCCATGATTGGCGCATTCAAAGCCCCCCTCATGCAAACCGTGCCTGACGGGCGCGTTTTGCTACTGCTTATGAAAAAGGTACCTATAATAAAGTGTATACACAAAAAAAGAGTTGCGTTCGCAACATACTCCCCGGCGTTGAGAGACTCAATACAATAAATAAAGAAGAAATTCATTTAAATTAAAAAATAAAAGAATCAAGAAGAGGGGAGAGGGCACAAGTTGTTGAAAGCGCGTCGGATGATGCCCTTCTTCGTCATTATGTCGGCGACCCTTGTGACGTTGTCCGTGCCCGGGTAGACCTTCGTGACGCGACCCAGCAGCCATAGCAGAGGAGGTAGCCCGCGATCTTTGACCAGGACTAGTGTGCCGGTCTGCAGCTGGTCCGATGACGTTTGCCACTTGGTTTTCTGCTGGAGGAGAGTGACATACTCATTAGAGAAACGGCTCCAGAAATGCTGCTTGAGTTTTTCAACTCTTTGGAACCTCTCAAGTCGTGAGATGTTTGCTTCAGTCAGAGGTTCCTGCGGCACTGACAGGAGCGAGCGTCCAATAAGGAAGTGAGAAGGTGTTAGGTAAGTTAGATCTGAAGGATCAGTAGATAGAGGTGTTAAGGGTCTGGAATTAAGAATACCTTCTATCTGAATCAGGCATGTGTTCATCTCTTCATAAGTTAAGTGTGTGAGAGAGAGAATACGTTTGAGATGATGTTTTGTAGATTTTACAGCGGCTTCCCAGAGTCCGCCAAAGTGCGGAGAATATGCTGGGCTGAATTTAAAGTTAATGCTTTTTTCTGCCATACCTGACTGCAACATGTCGTGGTTATTTTTTAAGAATGTACCGAGTTCGTTTGACGCCCCAACAAACGAAGTTCCATTGTCGGAGTAAAGAGTTTGAGGCTTGCCCCGACGACTCATGAAACGGTGAAGAGCAGCAAAAAAGGACCTCGTGGTAAGACTCGTTACTAGCTCCAAGTGAAGAGCCTTGACTGAAAGACATACGAAAACTAAAATATATGATTTCATGGTTCGGCTACCCCTCCCCTTCCGATCAGCTATCAGCACTGGTCCGGCGTAATCCATTCCCGTATGTAAATAGGGGTATTCAAGCTGTGTGCGGTCTGTGGGTAGATTGCCCATTGCCATTTGAAGAGGTTTAGCCTTGAACCTGATGCAACGAACACAATTATGAACAATCTTACGAGCTAAATCTCTTCCACCAAGAGGATAGTATGTTTGCCGTATACTCGCAAGTAATTGCTGTGGTGGAGCATGTAATAAGGTCAGGTGTTGCGTTTCAAAAATAAGTTTGGTCAAGTGATGTTTACTGCACAATAAAATGGGATGTTTAATGTTATAACTATAGTTGGCATTATTAAGACGACCACCGACTCTTATTAAGTTAATTGTATCTAAGAAAGGGGTCAACGAAAGTAATCGAGTTTTTGGTGGTAACGGTTTGCCAGCTAATAAGAGTTTATATTCTTCAGGAAACATTTCCTGTTGTGCAATTTGTAACAATTTACTTTTAGATGATTTTATCTCTGTGTATGTTAAGTGTGAAGTTATTTTATTAGTCTTGTTTTTGCAGTTGTATATAAATCTGTGAACATATGCCATTATTCTTATTAATCTCGTAAGTTTTGAGTTATTAGCCATAAGCTTAGTTATAGGATTTTCATCTATGTGTGTATGTATGTTTGTATGTAGTGAAGTTTCTGGCAGGTCAACAGTAAGTGTGTTAGGTGTTGGAGGAAACTGAATGACTGGATAATGTAAGTATTCTGGCCCAGTCCACCATAATGTGGATGTGCTGATATCGTCAGCCTTCATACCTCGTGACACAAGATCTGATGGGTTAAGCTTTGAGGGTACATAGTTCCACGTTTGTCCGCGAGTACTTTCTTGAATTTCATTCACACGGTTACGAACAAATTGTTTAAGACGGTTGGATGACCCTGCCAGCCAGCCCAACACGATCATGGAATCAGACCAAAAGTAACTATGATCAACCTTCACGGTCAGTGATGAAGTGACCTTTGTCCAGAGCCTTGCGCCAAGCAAGGCGCCACAAAGCTCCAACCGAGGAAGAGTGGACGATTTGAGTGGAGCTACCTTGTTCTTTGATGCTATAAGACGTACGCAAACTGCTCCGCTCCCGTCCACAGTCCTAACATAGACACATGTGCCATATGCACGCTCGGACGCAACTGTGAAAACGTGAAGTTGAATTTCTGATGGTGAGTCGTTAAATACCCAACGATCTATTTGAAGTGTGTGACGACAAAGCGGCCATCTTGATCGCGGGCGGTGTTCTCTAAGAAACTCTTCTCGCAAGCTTGTTCTTCATATGACATGGAATGTGAGGGAGACACCGAGTCCAGTTCCCAGAACCGCGTGAACATTGCTTCTTCATTATGCGTGAGGAATGAGCAAAATAAAGACTTGTTTACATTTTTATTTTTAGTAGGTATGGACCCCGACAAAAGCCAGCCTAATTTAGATTCATGTAGTCGAGGTTTATGTTTACCTAAATCAATAGATGTGGAACCCAAGACGTCCCAAAACACTTCCGCTCCAACAAGAATGTCAATAGCGGAGGGCTTATAAAATGACGGGTCTGCCAATACAATGCCGGCAGGTATAGGTATATGCGTTATATCTATATGACAAGATGGCAATGATTTACTGATCTCAGGTAAAACGAAGCAGTTTACGGTTGTCTTATAATCACTATGAGGCGACTGAATAACAATATCACAAGACTCTGTACTATGTGAAAGCTGATTATTGATACCTGTGATCGTGGTTCCCGCGCTGCGCCGCGCTAATCCAAGCTGGACGCACAGGTCTCGCGTCACGAAGTTCGAAGTACTTCCGTTGTCGAGAAGAAGGCGAGCATCGCGAGCCCTTCCATTCACGTCGCACACTTGCACCAAAGCTGTGGATAGCAATACGGACGATTGAGTGGGGGTAATCACATTTGCCTGGATATTACCGCTAAACTGTACACTTGGAATCGGCACATCAGTACTACAAGATTCCTCATTGGCATGTTTATGTAAAAGGGTATTATGTTTATATTTACAATATTTACAATGCGAGAGTACACACCGCGATTCGACGTGTCCCGGCCGTAAACAATTCTTGCATACAGAATAGGTATTCACCTTACTTATCCTCGTATCAACATCTAGCTTACGAAAAGATTCGCACGTAAATAAGAAATGATTTTGTTTACACAATGGGCAAACAATAGGTTTACGATTAGTATTACTCGTAGTATTAAGGAAATTTTTAGGTTTTTGTGTTTCATTATGCGTATATGTTTGTGTTTTATGTTTCAATGTTGTTTGTTTGTTGTCATCAATGTTTTTATGAAAAATCGATTCTAATAAGTCTGCCCTGCTATTCAAAAAAGTAGTGTATTGATGTAATGTCGGCGAACCCGTTAAATGGTTCCGCTGTTCCTCCCACTGACGGTTAGTTACTGAATCTAACTTCTTAGACATAATATGTATGACTAATGTGTCCCAGTGGTCAGTCGGTTCGCCCAATGTAGACAGCGCCCGTAAATTTTTATTAGTTACATCCACCATAATTACGCAATAAACAGCTGGATTCGTGTTGCATAGGTTCAAGGTTAAACAATGCCTGGACGTGATTGTTAACTAATAATCGTTGGTTGTCATACCGCTCCGACACCAACTGCCACGCTTTGTGATAATTATCACTGCTAAAATCAAGGCTTTGAATAACAAGGGCAGCACTGCCTTTTAATGATGCACGAAGGTAATGAAATTTACTTATGTCATTAATGGCAGTGTTATTATGTATAAGTGAAATATACGTATCTCTAAAGCCGAGCCAATGCTGATAGTTTCCTTCGAAGTGAGGAAGATCGATCTTCGGCAGACGGACGACGTCATGCCGGCCTGCTGCACAGGGCGTGGAGCACGAAGACACGGACCCAGCCGGCCCGCGGTTGCTGGCCTGCACGGCAGGACTCAGCAGAAGTCGAGCAGTCGAAACCAGCCTATAGTACTGGCTTTCAAAGTGCTCCCGCTCCGCATATGCGTCGTCGGGGGTCGGGGACAACGCTTCGATCTCCATCTGTAAGGCGTCAAACTCTGAATAAAGCGACTCGATTTTATCCAACCGACACTGCATCTCCATAATTTGCAACTCACTTAATTTGTCATACGTTTTAGCCACATCAATGTAAGTTCTAAATTGCGTTAATTTTGATTTAACACTACCACGCTTTTTAATTAAGAGTGTTAACTGTTCGTCAGCCATTTTGTTAGGATATTAAGTGTATTTAACTATGCAGTTATAACTTTGTGCGAAATGCATGCGAGCGCTAACGAGCTACGGGAGGACTGAGGCAATACAATAGAATCCGGAATAGATTAGCAGCTGCGCGAGTTTGTGCGGATTAAGCAATAAATTTATGTTGCCGAGTTGAAAGGTAATAAGCAAAGGAGACGGCTTCTTATGTAGTAGTAATTTAGTTTTGTAATGAGTTTCAAGCAATGACACGTTATGATTTAAGATTAAATATGTATATGTTTTTAAGATGATGACGTAGGTATGCCTGATACGTATAGTGATATTCGTAATTCCGTGAAAAATAGGAACTATGGATATAGAAAGGAATTGGAACGGACTCACTCAGTCAAGTACTACGTGTTCAGGTGGTGCAATGTTCTGATGATGTGGTGGTACTCCAACGAACGTCCTCCTTATGCCGGTGAACGCTGGGACTCCTGAATTCGACGTCAGCTGCGTATTCTTCTTATGCCGAAGAATCTGAAGACAGCGACGACGAAGATTGCGATGGATGGTCAAAGTCCACTTCTGCGAAGACTCCGAAGGCGGCCAAGTCTGCCCTTGTCTTAAAGGTTTCGAAGGACCAATGTTTGCGCCGATGCCGGTGGTGTTATTCGCTCGACGACTTTAAATAAAACTTCGATAAAAGTTTGACTGTAATATAATTTACAATTATATAGGCTCTGATTGAAAGCAAGGAGAGTGTGGCCGTTTAGATAGTTACAGAAGTGGTTGTATATATGTTATGTCAAAGTAAGTGACCAGCGAGATCTTTAGTTGGTTTAGGTAGGGATAAACCCACACATGTGTAGCGCCATGATTGGCGCATTCAAAGCCCCCCTCATGCAAACCGTGCCTGACGGGCGCGTTTTGCTACTGCTTATGAAAAAGGTACCTATAATAAAGTGTATACACAAAAAAAGAGTTGCGTTCGCAACATGTTCCAAATTTGGAACAATCTGTTTTTTTATTATTATATTTAATTGCGTGATTGTAGATTTTTATCACAATTTTTTTTGTGTAAAATTTATCGTGTTTTGACATATATTTAAATCAGACGAAATAAAAAATCTATGCGGTAAAGGGTTAACCATAATGTCTTTTGAACCAAAATTACCACAGGGAAGAAAGGCCAAGTAGCAAATTGTCCACAAATAAAAAGGCCCTTAAACCAAATCGTTAAAAATGTCATGAAAGCAAGACGTCCCTAGTTTTTATGGAAGGACTAAAAATTCAAAGTGAAGTGACCTTGATCAATTCGGGTATCAAATGTATTCATTTGATAGCCTATTGGCTTAACCTAGACCACTCAAAACACAAACAATTTTTTTTTCTGTTGGATTGTTTTTAATTTATGAAGAAAAATGTACAAAAAACACCGCCCCCGCACAAACAATCCCATAGAAGGGTGGGATAAACGTTGTAACTCCAGAGTGAACATAAAACCAACATTCATACTGTTTCTTGATGCATTAAGGAAAGAAGCGAAATGGCAGGAACTGAGATTTAAATACAATATATTTCATGGTAGTAAAAGGAAAAAGGTGGACATCAGTTTTAACATAAAGTACTCAGAAAATACTTGATAATAACCACGTCTTTTAAATAAGTACCTAATTGGAAAAGAGCTTTCACTCCATGGATTTACTTAAGTAGAAATGTTAAGGCGACCTAGGCTCGTGGTCTTCTCTCCCTATCACTGAGCATAAGCGTGAGCGAGATGGAAGTGCGTCTTTGGAAACGCGGATATCATATTTTTTAATTTTAATTATTTGTGCGTTTTAATAATTAAAAAAGTAATAGCTGATTTCCTTCAAACATGACATTGCCGATTTTAAGAACCAATTTGTTGTGCATGCCAATGTTTAGCTGTTGTGCATAATTTGTTACTATTTTTAAGTGTATTTTAGACCTATGTTCGTGATTTTTTTCTATCAAGCGAAAGTCAAAAACTCAGGATTCGAATAGCTGATTTCTCTCGAGAAAGGCCTCAAGATTGCTAATTAAATTTAAGGCAGCCGTATTATAATCCAAACAAGAGCTACGACTTTCTAAAATCCGTTTTCTGAGCTCACGTCGCCTTAATTTTAAGAAGTAAATAATTTATGTTTTACTTTACGAAATTAACACTTTGTGATACTCGTATGCAAATGTAGATATTATTTTTATAGCTCAGTCAGTAATTTTAGGGTTTTAGTGTTTATGAGAGACAATAAGCCGGAAACAGCTTCATTTGGCTTTCTAAAAGTTGTCTCAAAAGTCTCTTAAAATCTCGTGTCTGTGTCCTAAATTATCTTTTTAAAAAGAACATATAATAACATAATAGATCCATACAACAGATATAAAAGACTTGAAACCATATAAAACAAGAAGTACGGAATAAAAAAAAAACCGGCCAAGTACGAGTCGGACTGTCGCTCGAAGGGTTCCGTAACATTATCTATAACTATTTATTTAATTCTGTTTTTTAGTATTTGTTGTTATAGCGGCAACAGAAATACATCACCTGTGAAAATTTCAACTGTGTTTTCTGTCATGGTTCATGAGATACAGCCTGGTGACAGACAGACGGACACCGGAGTCTTAATAATAGGGTCCCGTTTTACTCTTTGAGTACGGAACCCTAAAAAAAACAAAAATGCATATCCAAGCAAAATATCCCGCGAGTAGGGACAACAACAAAGCACGAACCCATGCGATTTAAAATAAAAATTAAACCGAAGGTACTTCAAAACCAACAAAATAAGGTCTACCCACAAGATGGAAATAGTAGAAAGTATTACTAGGGAGCAAAATGATATATTGTGACGAGGGTGACTGATTGAATCCAGAACAAAGGGAAGGATTCCAGAACTAACTAACGTGGAATCCTGAGCGTAGTGAAGGATTCAAGCAACTTCGCCCGAGATATAAATAATTTTGCGCCCACGTAATACACTCTTCTTTTCACTCCTTCCATGATAATTAAAAACACGATATTTTTTACCTAAGAACAAGGTTTAATATAAGTAGGTATATGGCTTTGTTATTGACGTTTGTTGCTTACATTTTTTTTTAAATCCGGTGTTAACGTATAATTTTTAGTTGAACTGGATTAATTCATCATCTTAAATTGAAAATATTAGTATAGGAAATGCTTTTACGTCCTAGTCACGACGGTATTTTTTTATAAAAAATACGGACTTTTTGTTACGGCTTTTTGTTCCATGGTCTTAAACTTTTTATACTTTACATATTTATATTTATTAGTAATTATCATACCTATCAAATAAACATTGTTTGAAATAACACGTAGCTATTAGAAAGTAGTAGGTATCTATAAATCCATAATTTTATTTATTAAGCATATAAATATTCAAAAGCGTTCAAGGAAAACAATATATGAGACCCTAAACGCACCAAGAACAAAACAGCGCGGCATTTAAAAACACAATAAAAGTGTCTCCTTAAACACGCTACTGAAATAACATATTGTCTCTTGCCTCGCTCAGGCGACTAGTCATAGACCACATAGAGAAGAAAGCATTAAAAACATTATTTTAAAAAATCTGCAGGGAGCAAAGTTGAATTTTGCTCCCTAGGGCAAAAAAAAAAAAAAATGAAAAAAAAAATGCATAGGGATCAAAAACAAGTTTTGCTCAAACGGGCTAGTAAATACTGTTTTTCGAATAGGAGTGAAAATAAACAAAAGACAGCCTATATAATGCACCGGGGAGTAACTCGGACACATTAGCTAACCATGAACCCGTGGGAAAGGAAGGCGACCAGACCGAGACCGGTGACAACAAACCGGACGGTCATCATGGTACCCCAGGACCTACCAATAAGGAGGTGGTTCGGAGTGAACGGGACCATCGTACACGGCGCTAGCCTCGCACTCCGTATATCAGGCGAGGGCATAATTTACCACGAGGCAGAGGTAGCCCAACAACCACCACCACCACCACCAGAACCGAACTGCTCGGACACTCGTTCGAGTTCGTTCGTTCCGGGGCAGGTCTGGACAGCGCCCCGGAACTCCAGCAGGACGACGGGGGAGGTCCTTGACGTCACCGAGCACCGCAAAGAATACCTGACGTTCGTCGAGGAGCACCTCGGGGAGGAACAGCAGGACAGCAGGGACTGGGAACCACAAGCTGACCCAAACATACCGGTACCAGAAGCCGGCATACCCCAGCAACAGAGACGCCGACGGAGACGAGGGGGCCGGAAGCGGAACGGGGGGCAGAGAAAAGGGGTAGAGATAAACTACGATAACATGTCCCGCCCCTCCAAATTACTATTTGAATGTGTTTAGTCACATCTGTACGAAAGGGTGTGTGTGTAGTTGTAAACCTTCATCGTCAGTAGCAGCCCGGCAGCGGTCTGAGATAGTCAAGCTATTGTCCGTCCGACGTGTCCACGTCGCTTAGAGACACGAAAGTACTGATTGCAAATAAGTTGGTTATGGACATGGAAAATTCAAGTAAAAAGAAAAAAGTGATGCGGGGTCAGGTAATCGTTTTATTCTTTAGTTTTGTGTTTCGTCGTATACTTACTGTAAGTAGGCCGCATTTGTATTGACTTATATTTCTATTAATGTTAACTCTTTTCATATCTTAGGCACGAGAAGTGATAGCCACAGTATACCACCATATGAAGTATGAGGCGACAAATGGAGTGAAGCGCTTGACAGACGCTAGATGGAGAACTTCAAGAGCTGTGGGAGTTAATGAAAAGACTGTATCAAGGATTCTCAAAGAAAAAGCGGAATGTGATGCAACTGGCACACACATGAGATCACCGCATAAAAACAAAAATCCTCGCAAACGTTTCAAGCGTGACATCGATGAATTTGACAAGGGGGTAACAAGGCGTATTATCAGTAACTTTCATAGAGAGTATAAACAATTCCCAACGTTAAAAGCTTTAAAAAGGGTGCTTACTGAAAAAATACAGTTTAACGGGTGTTTGGAGACATTACGGCGTATACTTTTAGATTTAGGATATGAGTGGAAAAATACCGAAGACAACCGTAGAGCGCTTGTTGAAAAACATGACGTGAAAATGCTCCGCTATAAATTTTTAAAACAATTGAAAAAATACCGAGACGAAGGAAGAAATATTATTTATACCGATGAAAGCTACATTCACACCACACACGTGCAATATAAATCATGGGGAAACGAAGAAGGTACAGTAGCAAATAAAAAAAATTCTAAAGGGTTACGTATCATAATTGTTCATGCTGGTGGAAGAAATGGTTTTGTCCCCAATGCTTGTTTGATTTACAAGGCAAGTTTAAAGACAGGTGACTACCACGACAACATGAACCACGACAATTATGATGATGATGATGATGATGTCCTCCCAGACGTATCCGTCGACGGCGACATCCTGACAAAATCTAAGATTGGGAAACTTTACGTGCATGGGCTCGATTGTGACTTGCAAAACCAAATTTGGTTTTGAACGTACGACAGCAAGAGACACAGTGAAGCTGTCCACTCGAGTCATAGGTGTAGTGGTAGGAGGGCTTGGGCCGAGTCTTACGGACCTGGCGTTTGGCGCCCAGATCTAAGAGACGGTAGTGTTCAAAGTCATTGATACCCGTATTGACAGCAGTACGCCAGTCCGATCTCCGAGTAGCAAGTTCCTCCCACGACTCACATGATATGCCGGTGGCAGACAAGTGGCGTTTTAGGACATCCCTGTAACGTAGGTACTGCCCACCAGCTCTACGTTTACCCAAGGCTAACTCAGAGTAGAATATAGCTTTAGGCAGTCTTGATGGGTCCATACGCACAAGGTGTCCACACCAACGCAATTGGCCTTTTATGAGCAGACATTCCATACCCGCCATGTTCGACCGACGTAAAACCTCCGAGTTCGGAACACGATCCTGCCATCTTAGCCGAAGAATTGCTCGGAGACATTTTAGATGAAAAGAGTCAAGACGCTTAATGTCTCCTTTGTACAAGCACCATGTCTCCGACGCATAGAGCAGTAGAGGTAGAATAACCGCTCTGTACACGGCGAGCTTCGTGTGTAGTCTGAGATCATGAGATTTCCAAACTCGTTGGTTCAGGCCTCCAAAGGCTGCAGCGGCTTTTGCGATCCTGGCAGAAATTTCAGACACGAGGCGATTGTCACTACGCAGAAAAATCCGTTATTGTTATGGATAACGCCTCCTACCATAACACATTCACAGAAAAAGTTCCCACCTCCAACAGCAACAAAGCAGCCATGAAAGATTGGCTGAGGAATAAAAACATCGACTTTGAGGAAAATATGAAGAATATCGAACTCTACGATATAATTTTAAAAAATAAAGATAATTCTAGACATTACGCCATTAATGGGTAAGCAAAAAAATATAATTGCGATATTTTAAGACTTCCTCCCTATCACCCAGACTTAAACCCGATTGAAAAAATTTGGGGAGTGTTAAAAAACTATGTAGCAAACAAAAATGTGGACCAAAACTACACATCCATCATGAAATTACTTCATGAGCGTCTAGAAATGATCGATTGCACGATGTGGACCAACACTTGCAGACATGTCGAGGAGGCGGAATCCAAATACTGGAAAGACTACGATGACGAGCAAGAATTTATTATTCACGTAGGAGAATCCGATTCTGAAAATGATACGTCGAGCAATGACAGTGATGAAGAAAATTTTAAATCCAGTGCCAATAGGGCTCATTAAGAATATTATTAATTTATATTTTTTATTTTAAGTAGGTAGGTACGTATTATGTATGATACTGATTACGTAGTTTTGTTATGTCTCATTTATTTTGATGTCTCATTAACGACTAATAAAGATTTAATGTCATTGGAAATATAAAGAACGCAAACATCAGGGTAAATTAAATTTTAATTAGAACATAATTTCAATATTGTTTTACTTTTTGTGCAATCAGTACTCGTAACACCTCACTTATTACCAGATTTGTTGGTCAACTAATCATAACCAGCCGGTCGCGCAACACAACGCACGTGTCAGTTTCATAGAGTGCGTCAGTGCAGCGCCATGCTGCTAATAATGAGCTTATTAGTAAGACGAGTAGTCGAACAACTAATCCAAGTATTTGTTTTAGTTTGACGGCTGTCTCAGCACGCACACATGCGTTGGGAGTATTGGTGGTGCTTTATAAATACTTTCACAGATACATTGAAGCGTTTTGAATTTTGGAGGGGCGGGACATGTTATCGTAGTTTATCTCTAGTACGAACCCGGCAAACCAAACAGCAACCGAGACAGTAAAAGTGATTGGACAGAACAAACATTAAGTTTAGAATTTCAGTTTTTTTTTGTTTATAAATGCGTGTCGCGTTTTGTTTAACAGTTTATTACAAAAATAAAAAGATGATCAAGAATAGCGTTTCATTAAGTCAGGGACCAAATGCCCATCGGATGTACCACCTGTATGTCTTAGCGGTGTTCCTTTGAAGCGGGTCCACCGCTTTAAATATTTGGGTCATGTGCTGTCCGATGAACTGAAAGATGACGACGATATTGAACGGGAGCGGAGAGCGTTGTCAGTCAGAGCTAACATGATAGCCCGCAGGTTCGCTCGTTGCTCAACTGGTGTGAAGATCACGCTCTTCCGTGCATATTGCACTACTTTTTACACGAGCAGCCTGTGGGTAAGTTACACAAAGAAAGCATACAACGCTCTCCGCGTTCAATACAATGACGCCTTCAGGGTGCTGCTGCGGCTGCCGCGATACTGCAGTGCCTCGGGCATGTTCGCGGAGGCGCGCGTGGACTGTTTTTACAGCACCATGCGCAAGAGGGCGGCCTCTGCGGCGCGACGCGCGCGCGCCGGCGGCAGCGCCCTGCTGTCGGTCGTCGCCGATCGTATTGACTGTCCATTTATGAGACACTGGCAGTCATTGCATGCACCAGTGTCTCATATCTGGGCTAAATAAAAATAAATAAATAAATAAGTTAATTAATGTAAGAGTAGTATTTAGTAATTTATTTTGTCACTAACACTTAATTTAATTTAATTTATTGTAACTAACACATTATGGGTCCAGTAACCTGAAATAAATATATATTGAATTGATTGAATTGAATTACACTATAGGAAACCAGAGCCAATAAATAAGATTAGGGGTCTTTTTTTACAAGCTTTATATTAACTTGCACTGTTCGTATGTAAGTATGTAAATATGTTTATCTACGCACATACCATTAGTGCTCTAAAATGCGTTCAGAAACCGTCGGTAATGACCAGCATTATTACAACCAATTTTACTATGACAACTTTCTTGTCTGTGGTAGTAGGTAAAATCTGTACTGTAATGTTATTACAGTGCAGATTATCGGTATCGTTATGACTTTAAATTTGGAACAGCTGTCAAAACTCAAGTGGGTATCTATTCTAGTATCTCTAGATATTTAAACAGTTATCGATACGAAACGTCAATTCAGTATGTTTTAATATAAACCGCATGTCGCGAATGCCGAGCATCGCGATGACGTTTTACACCATCTATAAACTGGCAACATTTAACGGGAAGGTAGAACCTCTATGGTGAGTGAATTATTCTATCTATGTCTATGCTCTATGGTAGATGAGCCTTGACAATCTTCCGGTGCTTCCGTCGCGGGAGCCATTATCCATTAGAGCTTAGCCACCTTAACAAGTGTTGGGGTGATGCGTGCCTGGGAGGTTGCCGATGCTCATTCCATGGAGAAGGAAACCACGTCAGCTGGTTTCCTGAAAGCTAAGTGTCTCAAATCTCCTGATATTTGTCTGTTCTTAATATTTCAATTACGCTCATATTTCATGCAACCTTATAACTTGATACCCATGTGATACTACCCACTTTTTCCACCATTAGGGTGTTGTGTAAGGTAATGCTCTCTGTTAATGGTACTCGTTGATATTATGGATATTAGTTCCCGTAACTTTGTCCCCGAGGGTCTTACACGGAGGTGAGATCCCATCATGCAACGTCCGGAGCACTGGGGTTCCGCGTTGTATGGTGTCTAAGAGGGAGTTCCAAGTTTCGCCAGTGTGCTGGTGTGAAACACCCCCCGTACTAGCGTGAGCCTACGGCCTACTAGTACGGCGGTTGTGGAAAGGGGTAGTCGGGTATCGTTCAAACTGCCTCCCTGCGCGGCAGGGAGGTGTGTAGTAGCGCTGTAAGCCCTGTAGCGGTCAGGCCGTAAGGTGCGCGCCCTAGTGAGTGGCCGGCCACGCCAAGGTGCCTCATAGGTTGTGAAGGAGGACAACTCGAATGTAAGGCAGCCTTGACGGGCACCGTTAGATTCGTGTCGAATCGCTTGATGGGAATTAGGGGGGCTTAGTAAGACCTAATAACTAGACAGACTGACTTACTTATAGAGCCCATATAGAACGCCCCCTATAATAACGTAGGTCTTGTATTTGGCTGATGCCACTGGCATCGGGTGGCTTGAGACACTTGGTGACAGCGGTGAAGCCATGAAACCCTTTAACAACTACAGGTGGTACGTGGCCGCCTTGCAAGGAGGCATGGCTGCACCTGCAGCAGCTGCAGGTCATACGACGTGGTGAGAGGGAGAGAGACTGAGAAGGAGAGAGAGAAAGAGGTGGAAGACCACCAGGAGACGAAGGTAAGGTTCATTCACCTACGTCTATTTCCATCACGGCGTATGTCATATAGATTCTTTAATTTTCTCTACCACTAGAGTTACACATAACATAACATATATGGCATGCGTCGCGACATGGTGGAGAGTGGCAGGGATGTGTGAATCTATGCCCAAACTCATGATTGCGAAGCAGATTATGTATAGTTATAGAAAGAGTGATGACTTTGTCCTATCTAGAATTTCCAGGAAATTTCAGAAACGTCAATGTTCGTAAGGCAATGATTGCCATGGAATTACTAAAGATGTCAATTGTTAATTGCGTAAGAAAGCATTAACCTATCTGAGTATAATATTTGATTGAAAAAAAAAACGGTTGCGATCCCAACGGAGTGAATACATAATCAACTTGAATTTGACACCAAACATAAAGGTGAAACTAACTAACGAACAAATAGCTAGAGGGCGTGGCGCACCAAAGAAAATAATTACGTAGCTCTGTGAACAGAAGGTCATAGTGTTAAAGGCTACCGATAGATGGCGGTGGGAACCACTTTCGAACGAATTGATGAATATCGAATTTCGCAAAAGGACAATTATTTAAGGATAATGCAACGGAAGGATCAGAATTACATCAAATTACGAATAATTATGAATGTATAATGGTATATTTGTTACATATACGATAATTCTACCAATTAAGTATTAAGTTGAAATTTCGCGGGGTTATGATAGCGTGCCCTGCGCGAAATGTGATTGGTTCGGCCGAGGCGTGTCCAGTAGCTTACAAGCGGAATTACCACTTAATTTTGTGTTTATTCTTAGTCATTATATCTGCGATCTTATTTAAGGCATTAATTAAGAAATTAATTAATTAAATTTGTTTTTAGACAATTCAGCTCAACATTCGTAGTTTAATACGTCCGTGAAAATTATAATTTCAACTACTATACCCAATGGAATGAACCTTATTGTACTAAGTCAAGATTTATTTTTCAACTAGCTGTACCCGCGACTTCGTTTGCGTAGGATTAAATGTGTTCCTTCTCTTTGGACCATGGAGGACATAGGTACCTACTTATTGATTATTCATTAGGCCTGCCTAAAATAAGCGCGGCTTGTGGTGGCGGCCAGATGTATAGCTACTATGATAATCAAGGCCGCGTGTGTCTGAAACATTAATTATCATAGTAAACATTTGGCCGCCACCGCAGGTCGCGTTAGCTTGTGACAGGTTTTATAGTATTCCGACAATTCGACCGAAGTTCTGTATAAAATTTATACAGAACTTCGGTCGAATTGTCGGATTATGGCCAGCTCAGCATACAGGACGCAACTATGCGTTCAAGTTTTACTTAAATCCGTTATATCTAATGTCGGTGTAAATTTTAATAAGTCAATATTATTTTTACTTTACTTATTTACAGAAATTGACGGCTTTTAACGGATCTGTATAAAACTGAGTTTAACTATATGTGCCTATAAAAAATAGAACAATTTGTAAAAAAAGGTATAATCATTATAAAAGACATATCTACATCCTTATCTACAAATTATGGGTTTCGCATGCTATGATCTAATTTAAAAGTCGAATCAGCATTTTTAGATTTGAATTGTACAACGTAACAGTTTTTTATTACTTATTAGTATGAAAGACTGTATGTCTTCACATTAGTATTTAATCATGCCATGTACATGCAACCACGAGGTGGGTAGTGACACGTTTGCTTCTACTAAAACAATTAATTAAAAAGTATAAAAATTATATAACATTTAGCAAGTAGGCAGTAGTGTCATCTACATAATGTCTTAGGTACACATATCTATCAATATACAGCCTAAAAATAAACGTGTTACTCTCAAAAAATTTTTTGTTTTAAGACACGGTTAACATATTGCTGTCCGAATATTTATTTACACAGTCATCAATTTCTCGCCGCAACATTGTAAGGAACATAAGTTTGGTTGGGAAACCGTATTATTCGTAGCATTATCAGATAGTTGTTATGAAAATCATCGATATCATGACCAGTAAAGCTTGTCGGTAAGTTACAATTTGATCAGTCCAAGCAACACTTTAAAAAGGCCACTAGTCATAAATATTGACTACACGACGGATTGACGTCTAAATAGACGTGTATTTTTTTTAAACTACCTTTTGTAGTTGTCTCTAAGGGTAAGGCCTCCCGTTTCCGTCATCAGACTAACTTTATATATATATATAAATATATATTAGGTATCATTAGTTAAAAAAATACTTCTGTAAGTTGATCATATTTGATGTACACAAATTAACATTATATATTACTTAGGTACTATAGATACCCTACCGTTTAACTCAGACGGCGCGTGGACGCTGCTGATGCTGCAAAGTAGCAGGGGTGACGTCAAAAAGTAAGGACTTGCCGCCCACTAACCGCCCTACACCCTTTGACGTCTCCCCGCTTGTGCCGCGCGCCGATCAGGGACCATCTGAGTTAAACGCTTGGTCTAAAGTGCAAGTTAAATAAAAGCTTGTAAAAATGCAGTCACTGATGAATGATGAATTACATTGTTAGACATTGTTACGTTTTTTGGGAATAATTTATGCTTTTACTATTGAATGGCAAAACCGAAGCTTGCCACGTTTACCTACCTGACTACACATTTTTATATGGACCATACAGATAGATGATATCATATGTGTATCAGATCTACATGTTATTGTAATTACGAACATGATACACGGCCCCTGTGGCGCCATCAACCCCTAATTACCGTGCATTACACACGGGAAGTGTTCCGAAACCACGTTTACCTACCTGACTACACATTTTTATATGGACCATACAGATAGATGATATCACATGTGTATCAGATCTACATGTTATTGTAATTACGAACATGATTCACGGCCCCTGTGGCGCCATCAACCCCTAATTACCGTGCATTTACACACGGGAAGTGTTCCGAAACATATATAATTTACATAATTTGACGGTACACTATTAATGACAATGATGAATCTGAGACGGTATGTTCGCTGAGTTACTTAGTAGGTACGGCATAAATTATTTAGTGCAAAACTTCTTGATAAACTATGTTAGAAGTTTTATTCTCCGGTGTGTAAACACATACATCAGCGGCATCGCTGACTCGAGAGAGAGCAACGTAGAGTTGACCGTGCGAGAAACAGCTGCTAGTGAGATCTATGCCTGCTTTGCGCAATGTCTGGCCCTGGGCCTTGTTGATGGTCATGGCAAAAGCAACACTAACAGGCAGTTGAATCCGTTTAAATTGAAATGGGTAATTATTGGGAATTATTGGAATGCGCGGAATAAAAACACATTCTCCTGCACCGCAACCGGTAAGTATTTCCGCTTCGATTACGTTCCTCTGTAACGCAACTACTTTTAAACGCGTTCCGTTGCATAATTTTGGGGGGCTTAAATTTCGCATTAAAATGATAGGTACGCCTATTTTGAGTTTGAGTTCATGCGCTGGGAGACCAGACGCTGATAATGAGTTTAAAAATTCTACCGGGTACGTTGTAGCCTCTTCTCGATCGATTACTCGGTTTATCGAGGTATAAGTGTGGAACTGCCCTTCAACTTTTTCCATTATGTTTGAGTTGATTGTTGTCGCCTGATCATTCCGAGGCGTAAGAATGGCTCGCTCGCAAAGCCAGCTGTTCTCCTGATTTATTATGTCATGTGGGTCGCCATACACCGACGAAATAAGTTCGTCGAGATTGGATACCAATTTACATATGTCGTTTGTTAAAGTTATTTTGCCTTCTACTACGGGATATCTGCCTTCGCCTATGCTTAGCAACAATTCGGAGAACTGTTGAGCATTTATATTTCCCCCCAGTAGAGCTCGCATATTGGTTGTTAAATTTAATTTGTTAACATATGGCCACAGATCAGATTTTTTAAAGCAAGCATTCACTTCATCCGCTCTCGTTCCACGGGTTACGACTGGTAATGTTTGGCGAAAATCTCCACAGAAGAGTACAGTAAGCCCGCCCATGAGTTGGTTATTTTGGCGATGCTTTGCGATGCGCCATTGTGCACTCATCCCATACAATTAGTACACTGTCACGCAATACTTTAGCCTTTTCACAATTGCGCGAAATGTCGCAGACGGGAGTTTCAGTGACATCTAATTGTATGGGAATTTTTAGCATGGAATGTGCAGTTTTTCCTCCAGGCAGTAACGTGGCCGCAATTCCAGATGATGCCACAGCTAAGGCAATTTGACCTTGGATTCGAACTTGTGCAAGAATGAGTTTCGTCAAAAAAGTCTTTCCTGTGCCTCCCGGGGCATCCAAAAAATACAATCCTCCGGATGCATTTGAAACACTTTGGAATATTATATCAAAAACTCCTTTTTGTTCTGTTGTGAGGCTTGAAACCCCTTCAAGAGCAACAGTAAGTTCTGCGAAGTTATAATTAACTTCGGTTGCGTATTCTCTATGAGTGTCGGTTTCATTCAGGTCAGGCTCAGGCAGACCGTAGTGTGGTAACGGGTGGCCGCCAATTGAGATGACAATTTCTTGCAAGTCACACAAACAACAGTTTAATTTGATATTGCGCATGCGGTCATCGAGCTCGTGATGAGTTTCAGGACCTGATGTGCGTAAATAGTCCTCTGCCAAGTAGTTTTGGTATTTTAGCCACAGCGCAAAAAACTAACATCACGGCAAACAACTGTCGTAAACGATGTGGACTATCACCAAGTGATGCTTCTGATAGAGCTTCGTCCCAATGCTGGTCATCGTCCAATAGTCTGCGAGCCCGACAAGCTGCCTGGAAAGTCGGGTACTCGGTGCCATTGAAAATTTTTAAATCTGAAAAAGACGTCGGTCCTCTAACATTGTGCAAAAGCAAAACCGAAGCTTGCCACGTTTACCTACCTGACTACACATTTTTATATGGACCATACAGATAGATGATATCATATGTGTATCAGATCTACATGTTATTGTAATTACGAACATGATACACGGCCCCTGTGGCGCCATCAACCCCTAATTACCGTGCATTACACACGGGAAGTGTTCCGAAACCACGTTTACCTACCTGACTACACATTTTTATATGGACCATACAGATAGATGATAGCACATGTGTATCAGATCTACATGTTATTGTAATTACGAACATGATTCACGGCCCCTGTGGCGCCATCAACCCCTAATTACCGTGCATTTACACACGGGAAGTGTTCCGAAACATATATAATTTACATAATTTGACGGTACACTATTAATGACAATGATGAATCTGAGACGGTATGTTCGCTGAGTTACTTAGTAGGTACGGCATAAATTATTTAGTGCAAAACTTCTTGATAAACTATGTTAGAAGTTTTATTCTCCGGTGTGTAAACACATACATCAGCGGCATCGCTGACTCGAGAGAGAGCAACGTAGAGTTGACCGTGCGAGAAACAGCTGCTAGTGAGATCTATGCCTGCTTTGCGCAATGTCTGGCCCTGGGCCTTGTTGATGGTCATGGCAAAAGCAACACTAACAGGCAGTTGAGTCCATGCGGTCATCGAGCTCGTGATGAGTTTCAGGACCTGATGTGCGTAAATAGTCCTCTGCCAAGTAGTTTTGGTATTTTAGCCACAGCGCAAAAAACTAACATCACGGCAAACAACTGTCGTAAACGATGTGGACTATCACCAAGTGATGCTTCTGATAGAGCTTCGTCCCAATGCTGGTCATCGTCCAATAGTCTGCGAGCCCGACAAGCTGCCTGGAAAGTCGGGTACTCGGTGCCATTGAAAATTTTTAAATCTGAAAAAGACGTCGGTCCTCTAACATTGTGCAAAAGCAACCGCACATAAAAACATTCTGCGTTATTGGGGTGCACGGTGTACACCCTTCCAATAACGTGTTCTCTCATGATGGAGGGAAATTTTTCAACAGGCGTTCCACGTCGCCGGCGTGTAAACAATCCGTGTTGTTTGTCATACGTATAGTACGATGGAACTTCGTCATAAAGCAATGTTTTTGCAAAATCGTCTGCCTCGCATAACGAAAAGAACGCCGTTAATGTTGTTTGCCTGGGATTCTCTAACTGTTCTGTTAAATTGTTTGTATTGAAATAAATACGTTGTCCACCTTCTACGTGAACGTTTAGGTGTATCACAGGCGGAAATCGTTCAAAAATCGGAAAACTGAATATCCGCCATGCAGCTTCCGAGGAACTAATGTAACGCCCCGTTTGGAATCTGGTTACTTCGTCACGGTCATTACTTGTAGCAAGCGTAGCCTGATCGGTTCCTTTATTTACATACTTGAAAATGTATTTAATCGATTTTATACTGTTACACAGTTCCACGTTTACATGACCCTGAAACGTTCTCGACAATACAGGTGAGAATGGTACAACCCACCGATTGTCTACTTCCAACAACCGTAGCATTGCAGTAAACCCTCCATGGTCTGGAGCACGTCGCCGGTATTTAGGATAACCATCTTCACCTGTAATTGTCTCTTGTAGTAGGCTTTTCGGAAATTTTTTAACACATCGTCCGTCCTGCATGCAAGGAGAGCTATTGTTTAAAGGGCCACAAGGTCCGTGAATCATGTGTTGCTTCACAATTGCGTGTAAAGCAGGATCTGAAATGGGATTTGGTATTTCTGCGCTTATTACTTTATCTACGTCATGGGGACGTATTTTTTCTTTAAGCCATAAAAGTATATGAGCGTGTGGTAGTCCTCGCTTTTGCCATTCAATGTTATATGTAAAGCACAAAGATGCGCCATACATTTTTTCTTTTGTGAGTAAATTAATTAATAATTTAAGTTTTAAATGAAAAACTCTACTTATTAAGTCGTGTCGGTCATACGGAACTTGACCTGGCAGCAGCTCTTGAGTTATTTCATTCCATTTAGGATTTGTAGTAGCAGTGATAAATAAGTCTGGCTTACCATATTTGCGAACATACGAAAGTGCGTCTTGCACTTGCTCGTGCATGTTACGTGGACTTCCGATGAAGCTTGAAGGTAAAATTACCAAGCGCCCCATGTTCTCGGAATTAGTATCATTTTGCAGTGCATCTTGGAGATCTGCATAATTCTCAGCTCGTAACTGCCTTTGATGAGTGCGGATATAAACTAAACGCTCAGTTTCGATTTTTGCGTACATGTCAACAATGAATTGAGAAAATAGACCGCGAAAACGTTGTAAATACGTAAATCTGTTTAGTCGGACCTGCAAAAGGTAGCAGTAAAATTGTAGCGCCGTGGCTTTTTTGTCGTTTCGTATTGCCCCAGTGGTAGGATCAAGTTGTCGTATTGCAAAGTTATAACCATCTTCACCGCGACAGTAAATAAGCGGATATTGTAATGAATCGTAAGAACGATGTGTTTCACTTATACGTTTCAGACGGTTATCTCGTGCACGTAAGACAATATCACGTTTGTCGCACTGTTGGTCTACCAGAACAACAGCTACTTCGTTGGTAGAAGGAGGGTTGTAGCGACCGCGGTGTTCTGTAGGAGGTCGTTTATCAGCACTTATAACAAATTTGTACTCCTCCTGCTGATCAGGAGGTATAGATTCCAATGCGGCCTTAAAATCGGACAAGTAATGGTTAGACTGATGAAGCATCTCCTGAAGATCAAATATGAGACCGGAGTTTAAATTTGTGAAGTGTTGGTTCCTGATATTAGCCTGCTCTTGGTAATCGGAAACAAAATAAATTTGCAAAAATTTAGGATTTTCTTCGGGCAATAAAGATCCTATTAGGTGATACACTTGTCCTTGCACTTTAAAGGTAGGCATAAATGTCCCGTGTATCACCTGTTTTGCACCAAAAGACGTCATTTGAAAAGCGGCATTATATGTACGAATATTGGCTAGAAATTGTTGTGATAATGGATGTTCTCCATTCAAAAGTGACTTTATAAGTTCAGGCGGATTTGAAAATAAATCAAAACGAACTTTGCCACCTGAACAACAGAATCCCATCGATTCTTTTGCCCACTTCAAAGCTTGACAATTACTGCAAACATTAACCATTCTCCCAACTGAGGCAAATTCTTGGTAATTAATATTAGGTAAGTAGGCAAAACCACTATTTTCTATTTGATCCCATCGAAGTTGTATGAGGTTTTCTTCTTCATTAAAATGTGCGGAGCTTGGTGTAAATGTCTGCGAAGCCCGTGACATGGCATCTTCATCGCCGCTTGCGGAGAAAGGCACCGGGCTCGGTGCAAATGTCTGCGAAACCTGTGACATGGCGACTACACCGCTGCCTGCGGACAAACGCGCCGAACTTGGTATAAATGTTTGCGAAGCTTGTGACATGGCGTCTTCACCGCTGCTTGCGAACAAACGCGCCGAGCTAGGTGTAAACGTTTGTGATATGATGTCTTCGTCTCTGCTTGTAGACAAAGGCGCCGAGCTTGGTGTAAATGTTTGCGAAGCTCGCGCCACAGCGTCTTCACTGCTGCTTATGGAGAAATGCACCGAACTTGGGGTAAATGTTTGCGAAGCTCGTGACGCAGCATCTTCATCTTCACCGTTGCTTGCGGAGAAATGCGCCGAGGTTGGTGTAAACGTTTGTGATATGATGTCTTCGTCTCTGCTTGTAGACAAAGGCGCCGAGCTTGGTGTAAATGTTTGCGAAGCTCGCGCCACAGCGTCTTCACTGCTGCTTATGGAGAAATGCACCGAACTTGGGGTAAATGTTTGCGAAGCTCGTGACGCAGCAGCTTCATCTTCACCGTTGCTTGCGGAGAAATGCGCCGAGGTTGGTGTAAATGTTTGCGAAGCCTGCGCCACAGCGTCTTCACTGCTGCTTATGGAGAAATGCACCGAACTTGGGGTAAATGTTTGCGAAGCTCGTGACGCAGCATCTTCATCTTCACCGTTGCTTGCGGAGAAATGCGCCGAGGTTGGTGTAAATGTTTGCGAAGCCTGCGACACAGCGTCTTCACCGTTGCTTGCGAAGAAATGCGCCGAGCTTGGTGTAAATGTTTGCGAAGCTCGCGCCACAGCGTCTTCACTGCTGCTTATGAAGAAATGCACCGAACTTGGGGTAAATGTTTGCGAAGCTCGTGACGCAGCATCTTCATCTTCACCGTTGCTTGCGGAGAAATGCGCCGAGGTTGGTGTAAATGTTTGCGAAGCCTGCGACACAGCGTCTTCACCGTTGCTTGCGAAGAAATGCGCCGAGCTTGGTGTAAATGTTTGCGAAGCTCGCGCCACAGCGTCTTCACTGGTGCTTATGAAGAAATGCACCGAACTTGGGGTAAATGTTTGCGAAGCTCGTGACGCAGCATCTTCATCTTCACCGTTGCTTGCGGAGAAATGCGCCGAGGTTGGTGTAAATGTTTGCAAAGCCTGCGACACAGCGTCTTCACCGTTGCTTGCGAAGAAATGCGCCGAGCTTGGTGTAAATGTTTGCGAAGCTTGTGCAACGGCGTCTTCACTGCTGCTTGCGGACAAACGCGCCAAGCTTGGTGTAAATGCTTGTAACGATTGTGATGTGGCAACTTCACTGCTGCTTGCGGACAAACGCGCCGAGCTTAGTGTGAATGTTTGTGAGGCCCGTGACATGGCGTCTTCACCGCTACTTGCGATCAAACGCGCCGACCTTGGTGTAAATGTTTGTGATGTGACATCTTCGTCTCTGCTTGTAGACAAATGCACCGAGCTTGATGTGAATGTTTGCGAAGCTCGCGCCACAGCGTCTTCACAGCTGCTTGTGGAGAAATGGACCGAGTTTGGTGTAAATGTTTGTGAGGGCCGTGACATGGCGCTTTCGCCGCTGCTTGCGGACAAACGCGCCGAGCTTGGTTTAAATGTTTGTGAAGGCCGTGACATGGCATCTTCACCGCTGCTTGCGGACAAACGCGCCGAATTTGGTGTAAATGTTTGTGAAGCCTGTGATATGACTTCATCGTCTCTGATTGCAGACAAACCTGCAGAATTTGGTATAAATCTCTGTGAAGTCCGTGACATGGCGTCTTCGTTTCCACTTGTAGACAAACCTGCAGAACTTGGTGTAAATGTTTGCGATGTCCGTGGCATGGCGTCTTTTTCTCTGGTAGCAGACAAACGCGCACAATTCGATGTAAATGTCTCTGAAGTCTGGGAGATAGCATCTTGTTCTAAGTCTGAAGTCGCTGAGCTTTGAGTAAGCTCCTCTGATATTCGAGCCTCTGCTTTGCGAACGCTCTCTCGTCTTCTCTTTATAGCGACCCGAGTGCGACGTGAAAGATTTGTCTTTCTGCGAACCATTTTATTCTTTATTGGGTCATGTCTCTAGTATAAGTAGTTACTTTCGAATGCTTTCTTGACTCAAAATCGGGAACCAAAATAAACGTTCTGTTCTTCCTGTAGACAATACAACAGTTAACGGTTTATACACCTATACATATGTATATAAATTATGTTCGATAAACTGCCACTGATAAGGAGTCATTTTTGTAGCTATTGTAACATCTGTGTGAACAGGCTATGTGGGTCGTCGGCCTACCTCAATTGGAATCCATATTCCTGATCAATTTTGCTACAAATATAGTCATACATTCACAGTCGTGAGGAAACATTATTTAGTAGGATTATATGTTTTGTCGCCACAGCACGGCTATCACAAGACGGCGCGCGAGCTCTCTCGATTTTTCTCCCACTATACATCTCTTTCTAAGTTTTCTAATAAGAGAGAGACAGATAGTGCGAGAAAAATCGAGAGAGCTCGCGTGCCGTCTTGTGATAGCCGTGCAGGTCCTAATAGCGCGATAGGTTTTAGTGTCAAGTTTTACGTGACGGTTCAGTACATTTTCGCCATAAAACTTGACGATAAAAGCTATCGTGCTAGCTGGGGCTCTCGGTCGTCGTGGCATGGTATGGCATGTACGTATTATCCATTGCAGTCGGTCATATAGCTACCCACAGGCAGAATTCCGTTGCGAAATTCTGCTTGGCAGGCCACATGTAAAGGTTCCTCTACTTAAATGACGACGAACACAAACTACCATCACGGCGGCAGTACTTATGCGGATGAGATAAAAGTAGGCCCTTTCTCCCTTTAACGCATAGTTGTATCCTGTATGATGGGTCATGAGGTATTGATGGCCCATTATCAAGAGCATGCCTAAGCGGAATGACGGCTACCGCCATGGTACCGCGTATGAAATCGGTGCTAGAGGCGCTAGAGTGTATGGAGCCAATTAACATAAATACTTATGTAATACACGGCCAGATAATGTACCACTTTTTTGGGCCGTGCATTGTGAGCCCGAACAAAAGTGGCTTCCAATTATTGCCCCGGACCAAGATTGATGTGATGAATTCAATTCGGCCAGGTCAATAGTAAACTTGACAGCTATTGTCAAATTTACTATTGACTGCCACCGCGGGCCGCGCCAGTAAGGCGTGGCCTGCGGTAACGTCAGTAATAAACTATACGATTATTATTACCCGACTGCCGAAGGAGAGGAGGGTTATATAGTTTACTATTGACGGCCGCGCTAGTCTGTGAGAGGCTTGGAGCCTGAATCACACTGACGCGTCTTGTGTGATTCACTCTGAAAGTAAACTTGAAATTAGCAGTCAAGTTTTATATTGACGGCCACCGCAGGCCACGCTAAGCCATCGCTAATCGCTAAGGGTTAACTTATACCATATAGGTAAGTTATATGTAACTACACCTTAAGGATCAAGGCACGCATGTTTTGTACGAAGTACAACGTACCTAGTACCTACCTACCTATTTCACTCGCGAGGAAAACACATTTATGTTTATTTTAAAGAAAATATTCACACAATTAAAATATATTAAATTTTACTAAAAGAAGATTGTAGCTTTACAATTTTGCATGTACCTACTTAATGGGTACCTACATAATATCCAGAACCACTTATTCATTTCACCTGCATGTTGAATGCAAAGGTTATAGGCTATATTTTATCTCGCGAGTTTGCCTGCATTCTTTGCAATACACGGGTAGCTAGTAGGTATACATCGTGTAAAATCAAATGATAGGGAAGTACAAGTAATACATTTTGATAATACAACCAAAATCAATGTTGAGAGTACATAGCTGTCCAGCAAGTAACTAAATTACCTATACAAGTAATACTTGTCTCGGTGTTTCTTCATAATTCTTTTTACAATTAGGTAGGGTCGTTTCGCCGGTAACGCGACCACCTTCGGTTGGCGACCACTTGACGGACTAGGCTGCTTCAATTAAAGATATTAACATTTCTACAAACCCAACAGAAAACTAATTAGTTATTAACTATTCTTGAATAGTGTCAGAATAAGAATAAATACACTTTAAAACCCAAAGCTTAATCCAAAGCAAGAAAAAATAACCTCAATTCACACATTTCACACATTGCTTCCGAAAAGTGTTGACGTGCAGTGAATCTGTAAAAAAAATAACGCGACGGTTGGCGCGAAAACTTTAGTTACGTCACTTAATTTTATTATTATGCTGAAATTAGTTAGTTGATTGCTTAAATGAGTTAGCTATTGTAATAATTTCGTTGAAATTCGGCATATTATAAAAATAGATTTAAATAAAATGGGGTGGTCGCGTACCCAAAAAAATTATTACCAAAGAAGTCGGATAGCGACCACATCGTTTTTCTTTTTCTTTCCTTATGGATTCTTGCGGCACCCGCGATATTTAGCTTGGCAAGCCAATTGTGTCGGTAGGTATTTAAGCCGCGCCAATCCATGCTATGTCTATAGTAGGTATATATAATATAATAATAATATATAATTATAAAATGAATAATTCATATGATTATATGATATGGTTATATTACAAATACGAAAGTGTGTCTTGTCTGTTACCTCTTCACGCTTAAACCGATGGACCGATTTTGATGAAATTTGGTATGGAGATAGTTTGAGTCCCGGGAAAAGACGTAGGATAGTTTTTATCCCCGAAATAATCCCCTAAGAGGCTGAAATAGGGGTTGAAATTTTGTATGGAGCTACGATATAAACGAGACACACGGACGGAGTCGTGGGCAGAAGCTAGTGTAGGTAAGTAGAATTTAATCTAAAAGTTACATAAAAGCTTGTAAAATGGTGGCATTTAGATACCTACTATGAACGACATGTGTGACTGTAATAGCAATATATATAATAGCACTATGGTGTGAGCGAGATGGCGCGCCGTTTTCGATTCTATTTTGCATTGACAAGAAATGTAAAGTAGATTTAGAAGAGTAACAATTTGTAGTAGTATAAGGGCAGTCAGGTCAGGTAGGTTCAACTTTGAGAAAGAGGTCAATCGTCGAATCCGACTCGGCTGGGCAGCGTTCGGGAAGCTACGCTATGGCACATCTTTTCATCTAATATTCCGCAGTGTCTGAAGACGAGAGTCTTTGACCAGTGCGTGTTGCCAGTGATCACGTGTGGCTCAAAGTCACCCAAAGGGCAATGGAGAGAGGGCTATGCTCGGAGTTTCTCTGCGTGATCGCATCAGAAATGAGGCTATCCGCAGCATAACCGCTAAAGTTAAGTGGCAGTGGGCGGGGCACATTGCACGTAGAACCGATGGCCGTTGAGGCGGAAAGGTTCTCGAGTGGCGACCACGTACCGGAAGGCGCGGCGTGGGTAGGCCCCCCACAAGTTGACTGATGGCCTGGTAACGATCGCAGGAATCCGATGGATGCGGGTGGCGCAGAACCGGTCATTATGACACTCTTTGGGGGAGGCCTTTGTCCAGCAATGGACGTCTTTCGACTGATATGATGATGATGATGATGCATCGTTTTATTAACTACTTAAACACTATTTGCAAGAGTGGTCGCCAACTAGCTAACTGGTGGTCGCAAACCGACTAAAGCGGTCGCTAACCAGCGAATTCGCTATTTTGAAACCTTTTCCATATTTTTTCCTAATCTATGGATGAAAGTGCTATATTTTATTGTAGGTTTCAAAACTTGACTATACTCAGAACCTATACGAATACCATCTATTATGTGTGTACATTGAATAGGTATACATTTACTAATCTAAAGTGAGCAACTCGGCTAAGTGGTCGCTAACCGGCGAAACGACCCTAGGTCCCAGTTATAAGTTAAAATTCTTGTTAGTTTTCAATGCTTAGATTGACTCAATTCCGTCTTTACGGATTTGTTATGTTGGCCGTCTCTCTTATCTGCAAGAACAGTATCACGCCTGTTTCTCATCTCGAATATTTAATTAAGTAGCATTAACATCAGAATCTCGATTCACTGTATTTTCACCTATACTTACTCAATTTTTCACCTATATTCAATTTTGACTGATATTTCCCATGGGCCTTTTAAATATAATTTCATGATGATCATAATCTTTTGAAACTTGTATACAATTGCCGAGATATTTTTGGTTGACAAATTTTATAGTACACATCAAATATCAGTTATATCATTCATATCATAACCCGCCATGAATATTTTGACTTCGCAGTTCGCTGACAGCTCACCTGTCAGTGTCACCTGACAGTTGTAGCAGCGTTTGATTTCAATAAAAATAAATTAAAAATTAAATGAAGTCGTATATTACGGAAAATAAATTAATTGTCGCAGTCGGATAAAAACTATCCTAAGTTGCAGCTGGAATAATAATGTACCTATATAAAATGTTTCATATTTTTCCGTTCATGGTATGCTGAGAACATTCGAACCGCGCAAAGCTTAGTTTCAAACTGGCTGATTCTTTTTTTAATTTAGAGATTTATTATAAGTGGAGATGTCATTCTATATGATAAGATGTTTTCAGATTTGAGAGTTTTTGACTTCCGTATTATGTTTTTTTCCGGTTTCACAGTGAGATTTATTTACAACCATCATTTCGTTCATCCGCCTGCTAGAGACACATCAAATTATCTGAGTTTGCTGTGAGGTGAGTGATTAATATTCATTATAGTACTTTTAAGTTCCTTAGCTGCTGGAGAGATCACCGACAGAAGATATGAGATGGGAGCCGGATAGTTTGTTCGTAATATGGAAAAGTCTACGACGCCATAGTTACAATATGGCCACAAACAAGTTCTATTTTAGAAATAAGAAGTATCATTCTTAGTTCAGATACTTTGTAATTAGTTGTAGAAGTGAAATTTCAGCTCCATACGTAGAAACTTTGTTCTACGACGCATTAGTTGTGTCGTTCATCGCCTAACCTGTTTGTCTCGTGTCTATAGGCCGCTAACGCCCTCCATAAGTTCTACCACCAGCCTTGCCAGTGTACAACGTCGGCCCGATAGTGTTTGAGGCGAAATATCATCTGTTTCATTGTAAGTACAACTACCTATAACTCCGCGATTGTTCAGCTGGTTAGCGCTTTCATTATCTAACTAAGTTCTTACATACCATTTCGTACGGGAACGGGTTGGTAATGTATGCGTTGATCTGATAATTATTAAGATACTGCTTCGCCCATCCTTATATGTATAAGTGCTGTACGAAATACCTATGCCACTCATAATGCTATGCTTGCCGGTGTTAAACTTCTCATTCCTAATCTTCTCTAGCTATTGCAAGGGTTAAATTTGTTTCACATAACTAGAGCCGCGAAACGGTCATAAAACTAGTCATCTTAAAGCGCACATAGTAATTATAAAGAGGAAATAGATTTAATTCAATTTAATATCCTGAAGTTTTCGCCACCCTACAGACAAAGCACCCAGCCCCATCTCGGGCTCTTTTGTTCCCGCCTGAGCCGGATGGATCCACCCCCGCGTACAAGGTAAGGGAGGAAAGCGTCGCACAGGCCCTTAGCTCGTTTAACAGCGGTTCTGCCGCAGGCTTGGATGGTATACGCCCGGTACATCTAAAAGAGCTCACATCTGGCTCGGCGGGGGATAATGGTCGTCGGTTATTGGGGTGCCTGACCAAACTCTGCAACTTTTTATTCGAAGGTCGTTTGAATGCTGAGGTTTGTCCGTATGTTTTTGGCGCTTCTTTGTGTGCGCTCTCGAAGAAGGATGGAGGTTTGAGGCCCATTGCTGTGGGCAGCACGTTTCGCCGCCTGACCGCCAAACTTGGGTGTGCAGCGGTGAGGGAGGAAATGGCCGCTTACCTTCGCCCTTGCCAAATGGGGTTTGGCACGAGATTGGGGTGTGAGGCGGCGATTCATGCAGCACGCGCATTCGCTCTAGATCCGGGAAAGGCGGACTGCGTTATAATTAAGCTTGACATAAAGAACGCATTTAATTCCATTGAGCGCGATGTTTTGTTGAGTGAAGTGAAGGAGAGGGTGCCTTCCCTTTATCCATTTCTTTTTCAAGTTTACTCGTCCCCCTCTAACCTCTTTTTCAACGGATCCCTTATCCTTTCCCAAGTTGGTGCGCAGCAGGGGGATCCGCTTGGACCTCTGGCGTTCAGTCTGGCCATACATAAAGCAATTTCAGGGCTTCTCTCCCCGCTTAATGTATGGTACCTGGATGACGGTACCCTTGGGGGAAGGCCTGAGATTGTTGAACAAGACCTGCGTACTCTCCTTCCACGCTTTAAGGAGCTGGGACTAGAGGTTAATACCAGTAAGTGCGAATATTTCCCCTGCAGCGCCGAATCCCGAGCTTCCTTTCCCTCTTTCTGTAATCTGCTCCCTGATCTCAAAGAGTTGTCTCATCATACCTTTAATCTATTGGGGTCTCCTATTTTTCCAGCCGCTATTCCGGAGGCTTTTGAGGTGAGAAGGCAGCTTCTCCTAGCTGCTAGGGACAGGCTTAGGAGCCTTCCTGCTCAGGTTGCTCTGGTTTTATTACGGATATGTTTTGCGGTCCCCAAATTAACTTATTTTATGCGCACTGTTCCGACGTGGCTGTACCCTGATCAAGTCGACTCGTTTGACCTCGGGCTGAGGGAGACCGCTGAGTGTTTGATGAATGTCTCACTTAGCCCGGATCACTGGAGCCTGGCTTCTTTGCCCATTCGGAGTGGGGGCCTGGGCTTACGGAGCGCGCGGGACGTGGGACTGCCGGCCTTCTTGGCGTCGGCGGGGGGGGTCGTCGGCCTGGTTACTGACATTTTAGTTAACAATGGTGACAGGGCAACTATCCCCTACGCGTCTGATGCCATGGCGGCTTGGTTGGCCCTCAACCCGGGTGTGCAGGTGCCTGAGAGACCGGACCGACAACGCGCGTGGGATGACGTGGGAATCAAGAGGGTGTTTGAGAGCCTGCTGGGGAGGGCGATGGGTGTGGACAGGGCTAGGCTGTTGGCAGTGTCGAGACCTGAAGCCGGAGCGTGGTTACGGGCGCTGCCCTCTCCGCACGTGGGCACTCTTCTCGACGATGATTCCATGCGGGTGGCTGTGGCTCTCCGCCTGGGCTGCGATGTTTGTGAACGTCATCTATGCATCTGCGGCACCATGGTGGAGAGTAATGGTCACCACGCCTTGAGTTGTGGTCGATGTGCCGGCCGATTCCCGCGTCATCACGCTCTCAATGATACTGTCCGGAGAGCGCTAGTCTCGGCGAATGTTCCGTGTGTGCTGGAGCCTTCAGGCCTTAGTCGGACGGACGGTAAAAGACCTGATGGTTTGACCCTGGTGCCTTGGCATAGAGGGAAGTGCCTTCTATGGGACGCCACGTGCGTCAGCACTTTCGCGGCCTCGCACCTCGGTCGCACCACGTGCACGGCTGGAGCGGCTGCTGAGATGGCGGCTCTTAGGAAGCGGGACAAATATTCTGCTTTGGAGGGTTATTTATTTGTCCCGCTCGCGGTAGAAACGACTGGTTGTTGGGGTTCGGAGGCCAGAAAATTCATCAAGGAGATCGGGCGCCGTCTGGTGGAGAGGGGTCTTGACCCCCGTTCCGGGTCATTCCTGGTGCAACGTCTGTCAATCGCGATTCAGCGCGGCAACGCGGCGAGCGTGATGGTGTAACGATTCAACCTCATAAATTGGCTTGCTTTTTATGTTTTTGTATTCTGAACTTAAATTAACCCCTAGCTGAAAGCTGAAGCTCCTGAGAAGCTTCTAGTCGTCTGAAAATGGAATCCTACCTGAAGGAAAAGCTATTGAATAAAATTAAACAGATAGTAAGCGAGAAAATAAATCATTTATTTACCATAGAAATATCAAATTAATTTTGTTTGTTTTGAAGCTAAAGAACCTTTGATTAATTAATCCAGTAAAATCAAGACTCGATTGTACTAGATATCCACTTTGATCCTATAAATACTAACTCGTACCAAAGCGAATAGAAAAACCGAGTTAGTTCCGGCCGATCCTACTAGAAAGGTTGGGTTTTATTCTAGTCTAGGTAAATCTATCCTACAGCTACAGAATCTCTCGTTATTTATGTTAAAGTAATCGAGCTTGAGTACTTTAACAGACCAAATCATCTCCTAGGATATTGCCGGACGGAAAGAGATTCGGTCAAATAAAAAACCGTCCGACTCCAGGCCTACAATGCCGTAATCTAACCTAGAATTTATTATCTCTGGAACCTAACCTCGAAGACCTATTTAGACCTAAGCTATACGTGATTCGCGCTGGTGAAGTGGCTTTGCGTGTGATTTCGTCTAGTGGTTAGGCCCCGCGTTGTGCGAGTAGACCCAGTCCTTTTCGAGAAGTATGAAGTTTGTATTTCTATAAAGGGAAAAAGTTACACGTTAATTGAAGTTGTACATTAACCCCATTTTAGTAGAACCTATAACTTAAGTAAGACAATTATACCAGTTCCTTAGAATTAATTTACAATTCAGTAGTCTCATTAAGTGATGCACAATTATGGAGGCTAAAGTGGGCATAAATTCCTTATTATACTAAGTTGTGGGAAGTGATAAATTACGCTATGTGGTAGGTGACGCCCTTTAAACAGACTCGCAATACAATAGTGGTCAACTTGTGTTGGCCATGATGGGATCTCTATTGATGATGATGCGATGATATAATAATGAAAATAATCATGAAGTCAAGATATTGATGATGATGCGATGATATAATAACGAAAATAATCGTAAGTCAAGATATTGATGATGATGCGATGATATAATAACGAAAATAATCGTAGGTCAAGATATTGATGATGATGCGATGATATAATAACGAAAATAATCGTAAGTCAAGATATTGATGATGATGCGATGATAGTCTATTGAAATAGAATATTAGTACATGTTTTACTTCCAGGTACATGAATGACGCAATGTCTAGTATAATATCGATTCTCCCTAACGATGAATCTTAGAGTTGTTAGTGAACTGTAGCGCTCGCCTCTCACTCGCTCGCGGCTGCTCGTACTCGCTAGTAATCCCACCTCACCTGTTGATTCCGCCTACCCTATCATTATTTCTATCAAATCTAATACCAATTAGTACTGACTTTTCCTAAGCTATTTATAATACAATTCACCCCCAAAATATCTCAATGGATGTAACACAATGTCTTAGCAACCAATCTCACCCAATCAACTCAAAGGCACTTTATAGTCGGAACAATGTTAAATATACGACAATGCACAGTTGAACTGACGAATGATAATTAATTACCAACCCACCGCAATACTTTTGTTGAGATCCCGATAATAACGACCCCACCTAAGAAGATACCTACTTAATTATTGACTAACGTCAATAACGAAAATAAGCGAAAGTGTTGGATTCCCTTGTAAAATCAACATAGCTAGCTTCACGGTAAGAAGCTTCGGTTAAAGCAAAACGACGGCTTGGCCAGCGAAACTCTTCAGTTTGCAAGACTGAAAGGTCTCACCAACCTTACCTTCGTTGACACATCCGTGACGGAGGCCTAAGCGCGATCATCATCTCTACTGACTAAGAAACCCCTTAACGGGCGAATTCTCGTATTGGTCAGGGTCGTCAATGTGCTCTTTGGATATGGTTGTCCACAACGCTAAGCTCTCGGCCACAGGTGTACATAACTAATTTACTACGCTAGATTCATTCATTCAAGGAATTCCACACAATATATCTATAAGTACATCTGATTACTTCATAAACCAACACAACCGTAACCCTTGTTAAGAGGGTTGTTAGAACTAAGACAGCAGCTCGACCAGTGAGGTCCCTCAATTTGCAAGATTGAAGACTCTCAGCCACTCACTCTGTCTACACATCTATGACTGGCGCTCTAGTGCGGGCACATCTCTGCTGACTAAGAAGCCCCTTTCGGGAGAATTCTCGTGTGGCCAGGGTCGTCAATGTGCCCTGTGGATATGGTTGTCTCGACACCGAGCACACAGCCACGAGTGTATATAACTACTTTATTCAGTTGCGTTAATCTAGTAAAGTAACCACCCATCAGCACCTATACTAACCACCGGATATTAATATGAACTTGTGGTAATATTTGTCGCTTATCCGCATCTTAACAATCTATCCTCATAGTGTAACGCGTACCACGGACCGAGTCAATTGCTATAGCTAGGTTGTCGTATAATAATTGATCACTTTATCTCGTGGGGGCGCACGGAACCCAATCATATCGCAGTGACAAATCAACTAGTAATATATATGTAGAACAAAACAACATTCCTGTAATATCGTCAGTTATTTAACCAATGACCTAGATCCGTTCATAACCTATACATAAACCGCTCGTACTTTATCTAGCATATTCCCCAAACTATATACAGTAGAACTAGATTTCGATACACAAATTCAAGTATGATAACGTTGAAATGGTTAGATAATAGCCCAAAAACAAATTAATAAGTTTCAGAATCATTCAATACAGTGATTATAAAGGTCACTCACCAGATTTTAATTTCTTAATAGTGGGACACGTACCCAACGCCTCTCTGGTTCCCAGGGCTCCTGCCCTTCTGATCTCCCTCGACGCTCGTAACAAGCCAGCTCCTCCGCCATAAATAAATTACAACATAATATTAGCACATATTTTAATAAAGATTTCCCTCATTTGTACCTACAACTAACCACTAGATACTGGTATACAATTAGGAATTATTTACCATTGGACCGTTCCTTGGCGAACATTCATGTACTATAAATAGTCGTGTTCACTTCACTTCATGGGAGTATACGGAATTCTAATATGATGATGTCTTAAGCGCATTTATTAGGTGATAAACCTATTAGACCGCCACATATTCAAAATACACACGTGATCATATAAGATCATATCAGTTCACGAGCAGAAAGATATTGCCTAAATATTAATCACTCAATTCAAGACAATGTGCGCACAAGATAATTACTCCCTAAGAAATTCCAGAATTCACTATGATTAGTCACACTTTAAAATAAAATATTCAATCTCACCAGACGATCGCAAAGGCATTTGCGACCTTACCAAACTCTAATTCCTCTCAGCAACAGCCGTAATGCAGCCCAGCGGTGACCAGCCTTGTTCCGCCTCGAAGTAGTACGCGCCCAGAGGTCAGCCTAGCCTGGCCGCCTTTGCCTTCTGCAGCGTGATCTCGCTTCGACGTCCCATAGAAAAGTGAAACGCTCCTCGGCCCGCCGGGGTATTTATAGCCAATACTAACACGATCACGCCACTAATCCGACTCCTCATCTGAAAATATACCTTAACTAAAGGGTATAAGGCCCGTTTTCCAGGGAGCCTCCATCGCCTGTCCGCTCCGATCGATAATCACTTTTCTCGACTTCGCGGGTAGAATATCCCTGCAGCCCGCGCGCCCGTCCACGCGTTTTCTTGCTGGCCAGCGATCCATTCCTGCAATTAACCTAACTAGTCTAATTTATGAATCCATAAATCTAGATCTAGCACACATTAAATGATACACTAATCCAACAATACTGAATTAGTATGCTGAAGCATGTTTTAAACCAATTATTTTGGACGAAACGCGAGTTTTCTACGCTTTTAATTGTAGTCTTGATTTTAGCCTAGAATAGCATCTAACGCAATTTATATCTAACTTATTTACATACATAATTAACAGGATGATAACGAATGAAAGCTTCAATCCCTTCATATTTGGACCTGAAACCCACAACGCTAACATCTATCAATTTAAAAGAGTAATTCCGCCCTTAGATACTACTGAGTCTGAGAGCGAAGCTCTCGGATCGTCTCAATCTGCCCCATGATCATGCACAGCGAGAAATCTACGATTTTGAGCGAAGCATTATCACAATCTTAAACATACCTAAGCAATAAACAAGGAATTGCGACCTATTAATGGTGAATTTTTAAATAACTTTGAGTAGATAATTCCGTTAACCTACTGTCTTTATACCAAATTTAAATATAATATTACTCTAACTGAAGGCTAGATTTGTTAGCTGTGTCTATTTACATAAATCTCCCAATTAATTCCGACCAATAATCTATGATTATAATTTTGCAAAAATTGCCAACCCCATAACTCGGGAAGTTTCAATTCGTTGATATATCGATCTCTCCAACAAGTGTATTTTAGGTGTGTGAATGTTTAACCACTACGTTTGCTTGGTGATGGACGTTGAAGAATAGCCCCTGTATCACCTTGTGCCTCCAGTCACCTTCTGGCTTCCGTCAGCACAAGTTTAGCCACATATCTCGGCTGATGACACACATACCCATCCCTACGGTACCACCTTGAGTCCACAGATGCCCCCTGGCCACCACAAACTCAAGTTTAGCCACATATCTCGGCTGGCAATACAAACCCCTATACTGCATCACCTTGCACCTCCAGTTGCCTTCTGGCTTCCGTCAGTACAAGTTAGGCCACATATCTCGGCCGATGACACAATATAATTATCTTCTAGCTTCACCTTGAGCCCACAGATGCCCCCTGGCCACTACAAACTCAAGTTAGACCACATATCTCGGTCGGCGCCGCTAGAAAACTTCCCCAGAATACTCCCATTCGCACAAAGTACTAGGTTGTGAGCCCAATAGATCCTAATGACCACGATGTTGCACTAACACCCCGAACCCTCAGATACCTTCTGGCTACCAAGGATCCAGGTTCGACCACATATCTCGGTTTATGTTATTACAATAACTCCCCATGCGAACAGCAGAACACTGAGTACACAGATAACCACCAAGCAAACCCAGTGGAGAATGTTTCTTCTTGACTAGGATATCCGACTTCAGACTGTATTCCACACTAGAGGCAAACTGTTCATAGACTACTGGGTTAATTTTGCATTAATCCCTTCAATGTCCTGACAGCACCATCAAACCATTAACGATAGTGATAATACTGACAAAACATCAAACAAACTTTAACTTTAATTGTCGTTCGCGATGATACTCTATCTCTATACCGAACGTGACCCAGTCGCACACAGTAACATTCATCAACCCCGTGGGGTCTCTAGGAAGTGCCTTGACATCCTATAGAGAATCCGACTACATGCGTCCAAGCCCCACCCAGCTTTACTGTAGAAATGTCGTAACTACTATAAAATACGTTTGCATTACTCAAATACAAAATGCAACACTTCACCATCGTGTAAGAATAACAGCCTTACTAAATTTAATTTCAACAAACCATGTTCATTGAACCCTTGCAAGATTGTAATCTTGACATTGCAAATTACTAAACATATAATAGGAAATTCCTGATAAATTCCCAGTAATGGAAGTTAAAATATTATTACTTAAGTTTCAGAATGAATGTTCGTTGACAAATCATCCCGAAGAATATGGTGTCGGAAGTATCCTTGCCACGAAGAGATGTGTAGGACGAAGATAAGACTAGCTTAGCCTTTCAGCTTAGCTTCTGTAGAGTATAGTGTCGCCACAGTTAGTCACACAAGGACCTTGTCATTTTATGACTTTAACCTAACCAAACTATAACTGCGGAAACACCGGTGTAAAATGGTTTGGAGAGATCAATCAGTACCAACAAACCTAGGTTGCACTGCGAACTCCGGCCAGTCGGTAAAAGCCCATTGTTATCATACAATCACACTTTCAGCACTACCTCTCACGTGGACTCATACATCTCTTAACTCAACGAACACACACATATACCATCCCAACCTAATTAATCCCCTTGCCCTAAACACGACTTAGACCAACTAAACGGAATCCGACAGTACAACCACATTAATGATATATAATGTTCTTCCCAAGTTATATGCTATGAGAATCTACATTTACTTTACAAGATGAGAAAATTATGATATGAAGAGTAGAACAAAGTGATAATATAATATTACTACTTTACTTATTTTGCAAAACAAAATTTTACTGCTTTAATTGATCCGCACAGCCCTATTCGCACACAGCCAACTAACCTGCCCTTCATATGTTTGAAGATTATAAAAGACAGTAAGTCAAACTTAATTAACCCTCCTAGAGTAACCCGTAAATATCAAAATTTTAAGCCATATCCCATTTACCATTTACCTATCAGTCATTAATTAAATAGCTGCCCCCCATTCTCACAACTTAAATAATTTTATAGTTGGATCTCAAATTTTCGTAATACTATAATTTATGTAGTAAATACCAGATAAATTGCAATACATAATTCATAAGTTTAAAATTAGTCTTACGCCAATACCATATATTGTGCAAACGTAAGATTCGCCGGTTACTAAATGAAGATTACACCCACGCCCTATTAGGACCCACATAAATTTAACGCCTGATGTCAATATTGTATTGACAAACGCATCATACATCTTAAGATATACCTGTAATAAATGGATTATGTCATGTAAATATTTAACGTTGTTTATGCACTACCTAGCGCATAACATGTGGACAAAATATATAACCATATTCCATGCTTGAGATAAATTTAAGCCGGAATAATTATAACTGCGTAAGGTCCTAACCACTAGACGATCACGGCCCCATATCCTTCCCTTTATTATGAACTCCATCTCTTCGTTCTCATAAGATACCTGTAAGTTTTAATAATTAGTATTCAATCGATGCTTGAAATTCCGCTCCCGCAACTGCAACTGCCGTCACGCTGTCATAACACCGTCGCCTTTACCCCCCATCGGTATCGTAATTCAAAATATACAATCACAAGCTAATCGAATACGATAGCCGCGACCTCTTCTTCTCCAAAGCCAACCCTGCCCTCTTGAACTCCAAATTTAGCCACAAAATTTGAAATCTGCATCCGTGCATTACTCGAAAATGATACTCGCGCCGATTTTTTCTTTCAAAAATTTTATCAGCCATCCTGGATTCCAAACTTATCTTAAATCTAAAACCTGCATTCCCGTATAACTTGAAAATGATACCCGTCAGGAATCCCTTAAAAACAAGATGAGCCGCGATCTAAAATTTCAACTTAAGTATCTAAAATTTGACACGCACGACAATAGGTTATCTGATTCCCCCTTTATACCTATGAGATGTCAATCCGCCGTATACCTACTCTCTCTAAAAGGAGGGGATGACAAGAACAAAATAAAAATTTCCCGCCAACTCAAAAAAAAAGAATAATAAATTTATACCATCTAGTACTTAATTTATCAGTCATTCCTGTCCCGTTATCCTGTAACTTATTTTACGTCATCCTAAAAGGTCACGTACAAATATCTCTAGACTCCGCAATTCGTAACAACTAAATATTGGGATATAACCGCTAGTACTCTTTGGGGGAGTCCTATCTAACAGTAGCTGTCTACCGGCTGATATGATGACGATGGTAACGATGACTCAGCGCTGCGGGTATAGATCTACTTTCGCTAGTGGTGAAAGGTGAGGTGAGGTGAGGTGCTTCCCTAGTACGCCCAGAATAACAGCCCAGCTGATAGCGAGACAATCCCGCGGTCGTTGCACCAATTTTGATATTCGCCAATGCAGATTGATTCGACTCAAATCGATTTATTGCTTACAGCCAGTATAACCTGGTCTCTAACCTCTCAATATCAATATAAGACCAGGGGTCAGTGCTAATTTTGCCACCCCCAACGCGGCGATCTCGAATCTACCTAAATAGATACCGGTATAACCTATCGTGAAATACATATTGGACAATTTATTGACTTAGAAATATTTCTGACGACAAATATTACGCATTAAAAATACCTAAATTCCCATACTACAACCAACCATTTTGTTAATATTTTATAACAAGTACCTAATTTGTTGTTGAACAACCTATATAGGCGCCTTTAATTAACGTCCAACCTGATTTAAAGAAGTAAAATACAACCCATCTGAGAGCCCTCCCCTTTTTGAAAGTCGGTTAACCTTATCGACGCACGACCTCCCGTGAGCGCACACTATAGATACGCCTTACGATCTCGACCACATAATACCTTATTTACAAACTTACAAGTTGCCTATTCTATTCTAGTTTTAAGCACGGAATCAAGCATAAAGTACTAAATTTCCCCCTTTTTTTTTTTTAAATATCTAGTGTGAAACGAACAACGCGAAGTACTTACGGTTCCATTCACGCGATTTGAACCAGCGGTGAGTTGATCGCGTAACTATTCTTAACACAGACTATAACTTTACTTATTCTACTTTTTATTATTTATTTTTTGATATTAATCGTCTAAGATGTTAACTAAAATTGTGGTAGTACCCTTGCAAAGCTATCATACCGAATGGATTAAAGACAACCGACTACGCTAATCCTCCCGCGATACAAACGATAATGGCCCTACAAACGATAATGTACACCCAACATAATGCGCGACTCAATTTCAATGGGATGTCTACAAATTTTGGTATGAATACAAACTCTTACTAGGATTCCTCATTTGGGTATAATGTAGTATCAGAGTATTTTATAATCACAATGCTAACCCCAATTACAAAAGGCCCCTTATAAATCGACGCGAATTCTGACATTGGTAGGACCTGTTAATCACATTTATAGTTTAATAACTTTAAGAGCAGGGAAATTAATCATTAGATTTATCAACTAGACACAACGTACTGGCAAGGTCTATCTAATAAAAGGTCCTAGTTTAATGTTAGTAGGCAAGGAAAATCCGTCTAAGTAAATATGAACTCTCTTGTCAAAAAAAATTAACATAATTTCCAATACCTCACTTGCCTGATACACAGTTTATAAATGTAAGATGCTCTTGTAACGCGTAAATGATTTGACTCGAAACCGAATTAACCCCTTCATTCCGCCACCGTATTCCACATGACAAAACCCCATTAGAATTAAATTACCACCTCTAAGTAAGCTCAGGCTTTATATATTCACAACTCCTAATTTTTCCTAAACCGTAACAACCGTTTAAACACGCCACTTGGCCGTACATTAAAGCCTCACCACAGATCTTAACCCAAATCAGCAAATGTCAAATTCCCGCGGCCTCGCTAGACAAATTTTGTAAACAACATTCGTCGTAATTAATCAAATAATTTAATAACTAGTGTCTAGATTGCTATTATTTGAAGGAATAAATTGCTCCAGTTACGCCTGACTGGTATAGTGCAACAACGAGTGTTTTGCCTCCTATTTTGGCCTTTTCCAACGTATCATAATACGAGCATTATTCAGTGTTGTGCATTAGAATGTATACTTAGTTAGTTTTAAGGTGAAGCTAGTGAAACCATGAATTCTGCTACTGGGAACTCAACTAGTGGGTGTCATGTCAATCAACCGTAAGTAATTTATACCTTCTTCCTTTAAAATCTTCCCATTTTAAACCATAAGGCCTATTTTAATCCAGCACTGAATTCAGTAAAGGTACTAAACTCTTTTAAACGGTTACGAAAGAACGGAAAGCAACCGCGATCTTACTCATGCGACAGTTAATCCATCGGCCGACTACTTATTTCTTACATGGATGAGAGAAATATCACTTGCGTTCGTCGCTAGTATCAAAATATCCCCGCCACGGGTCGGATTAATTTTCCTACGTGACCAATATCTGACCTATTTTGCGCTAATTTTGTAACCGAACTTAGAAATATGCCCTAATACGAATATCGTTTATAAACAACCATACGTTCTGTTCAATAAACCTACGCGAGTGCCTCGATGATAATTTTATGAATCCGTAAAATTATACCGCAGACCCTTAAATAATACCTAATTACAACCTCTTACATTAACTGATAAGTCATTTTTGTCATAGGTACTTCATGGAAAAAAAATAGACGGACCCTATGTCGTAGACAAATACACAATTTGATGAATACCTAAATCGCATAATGTTAAAACTATAAACGCCTAAATATATAAGTATCCCCAATTACCCTTAACTTACTCCAAACATTGTAAAATTCGTTCAATTTAATACCCAAAGGTTTAAAAAGTAGTAGCCCACAATATTGTTAGTAAAGCAAAAATAAAAAAACACAAAAAGATTTTTCCGTACCGGGGATCGAACCCGGACGCTCGCGATTCATAGCCCGCCGGACAAACCAATCGTCCAGTGCGCTGTTAAGATAACTTGCGAAATTAACGACCCATTTCGAAATTCACATTACCTCAACAATGACTAGAGAGGTGGAACAGTTAGTTTACATACTCCAGTATCACATACTATGGTAACCAATTAAAGTGGCATGCGATATATACGACTCCTGCCTTAAAGTACATAATAATAATAACACGTGCACAACTTGGTATTACTAATATAATTTCTCCGAATTGCCCTGTTACCATATAATGTAAACATGGCGAATATCATTCGTAACCTGACGTGAACCGGTACATATATGGTATTTGTCTGACAAGTTCTAATCTTTCGGTATCAGACTGGGACAACTATCCATCTTATACTTGACAAATTCTGAAACCATTGTTTAAAATACGTAAGTAATAAATTTTACTATCAACGTAACTATCAATGAATTGATCCGTACTATATTTACTTACTATACCTACCTACATTTAAATTGCATTCAACCCTATTGATAGAACCCATGACTTTAACACTACCTTATTAATAATTAAGTGCGTTGCGGTTAATCAATTTCATGTCCTACACACATTGTCTTACGATTCTAAGCCTTCTGCCCCCCTTTCTTAGAGCTGAATCTCCCGTGAGATTCGGAAATCCCTATCAGCGAAGTCTTGCGCCTCAGAACCTGAGTATCAAAGTTATTCGCTAACTAATAATGTCGTACCGTAGATCACGCGTGCTTGGTTTTGCATATATATATGAAAACCTAACTTGACTGGAATTATAATTAATTATTTAAATTATTCTGAAACTTCACAAACCCCGCTCTATAATTATGACTCATGAAGTAACTAAACCAGACAGACGGATTTTGGAATATCCTTATTCAATGAATTCGTTTTATTTCATTCGCTTGCCAACACGTGTTACCTTTTTTATTTTATTTTTTTATTTATTTTATTTATTTATTTCAGTACAGCAACTATTTTTACAGGTTGACCTAATACAATAGCGCCTTAATCTTATATCTATATATATATCTATTATTACTTACTTACTTATTTTCTAATTCGAACGCTCGTAAGTACGTTAGCGTTAATTAAGCTACTGATTACAATGAAATTCGCTATACCTACAGTGTGTGATGGGTCTAAAACTTTATTTCGCTAAGTTTTGTAAGGCGCAATCTATCTATTATTTTTTTCATTACATTGTACCCACGTAAACCCGCGTGACGCTTTAAGGTACTTAACATACCTATTAGAATTGACCAATATAAAATATGTAGGCTCTAATTAGTTCTTATATTTAGCCCGCAACCTCCACACAAAGCTAATTTTGTCGCATACTAATTCCATATTTTTAATTCGTTGATATGAGTTCCGGCCCGTGAGAGAAATCAGACCGCGCCGAGGACACAACCGTTTATCAAGCCCAAGTAGACACTTCCTTGTTGTCTATGTTCCTTTAATACATCCGACACGAAACCCCTAAATTCTGTATAAGTACATGTAAATCACATACTTATGTGGCAACATGGCTAACATACCTCACCCGACTTGCGATACATTTAGGAATGGTGGTCGTTTAAGCTTTATTTCCATGTCCGACATATAAACTAAATAACATTTTGCGACTAATATTTAGTGGCCAATACATCTTGAACTGTACCCCTATACAAAACGTGAGCAAAGAATTATCCACCTCAAAAGTAAAGCAACTATATTATTACCTAGTTATTAGAAATAATTTACACTATGCTATTATCATAAAGTTACTATCAATATTAACGCATCTAATTGGCTACATAATTTTCCGTGTCAAAATATTTTTCGTGCGACGCTCTTTATTTAAGACCGACCTTAATGCATTACATAAATATTTATCCTATGATCCTAAAATTGTTCACCCATTCCACCAAATTATTAGTGAACGCGATATAGTTAATTAATATTACTCCTCTATCATCAAATTAAACAACAATTTCCCGCCAAAAATCTTTACGATTACCTACCGACGGCGCGACGCCAAATGTCTGCAGAATTTCAAGATGTCGGCCCGAACAACCACAAGTTCGATGTTTAAAATTGTTTTTAGTTTGCGCGCGGGCTTCAACAAGCCGAATTCTCACATATTCAGGTCTATTATTTAATCAGTTTAAGGTGTTTTACTGTGGTTTAGTGTGTATTCAAACATGAATCAATGCAGTGATAATTGAACTGGTGCACATTATAAAGTGAATGTGATAGAGTGGCCGCGTATTTATGTGGAAATGTGCGAGTCCTACCATGTCAGGAATGTACCTCTATGGAGTTAGCCAGGTATTTAAGTGCCCTTGACTTGTTGTCTAACTTCGACCCTGTCACTATTTTAACCCTGCCAAAGTGGTTTTATGTACCTACGAAATTAAAAATTGAAATCTCACGCGTACATACAACCGGTTCACTGACTCACGATGACAACCATTTAAATACCTACACACAGCTTACCTTTTGACCTTAATGACCTAACAACAAAGTTCATTATAGTGTACCTTTGATCTTAGGTATTTGAATTTCTAGCCGGAACTAATCCGATTCGAATGCGCATTTTCTTGTAACAGATAACCGCTCCAGTTTCCTATCATTTTAACTGGTTAATGAATATAACTCGCGCGAATTACCTACTTATCTATTCTTACAATTACTTTCTTTACAAAGACGATTACGTAGAAAATATCCGCAAGGTTATAGGTACTTAAGATTTCGGACAATACTTAGTAGCGATCGATTTATCGTAAACGCCGAGAATTGGATTCAATTTGACTAGGTCAACTAACTAGGTATAACGCGTACCTACTTTTCTCCCCTAGCTTACGAAAGTTACCTATAACTCTAACCCCTATTATGTGATGAGTTCTTAAGTATGTTCCTAAGTCCTTGGTACTATAATCATCCACCGGTACTTTCCTAACCACTATTTAACGAAAAATTGCCCAACCGCGGGACAGATGTCAATGACCTCAACACTATTCTTGCGAACTCAAATGCAACAATTGAATAAGAAGGATGAAATAATCGTAGCTAAATACATAAGATGCTAATTTAACAAAATACTATCTTGAGGTTATCTAGATCCGTTTTATTTTATTTTTATTTTATTTTGGAATAAAAGCATTATACCTAAACTTTATTATAACTACTACCGCAACCGCCTGATGTATATGGAACCTACTTAATTGTGCTATGGCATTGGCAGATTGTAAGGCCATTCCGCATAACATTCCTGCCCCCCTTTTATACAAATTACGCGTAGGCACTACTTTGACACGATTGTCCGATGAAAAGAGTGTTTAGGTACTGTTACGTTTTTACTTAATTCTTAGATTAGACTCACTTCCTGACTTCCGTTCGGCCTAAAATTTCGCACATATGTATAAATCGCATGACAAATTAAAGTTATGATGACAAGGAACTAATCTGATGCTGGGGTTGGAAGATGGGCCTAGGAACTTCGTGATACAATGACACAAACCCATCGAGTTTGGGCTCGTTAGAATCGTCTCAATGAGCAGTTGGTAAACATATGTAGAAAAGTACAGTCGGGAATAAAAATGTGTACCCCCAAATGAATTTCTGTCAAAATAATATTAGCCCTTCGTCTACAACAAAATTATTTCTATGCATATTTTTCATAGTTTAGTGTGATATAACTTATTGATTAGTAATTCACCTACGTACCGCGCGTGAAAATCCCTTTGAAATTAAATAAAAGAAAGAAAGTCCTGAAAATAATACACAACACAATTCACGTACGTATCGCGCGTGAAAATCTCTTTGAAATAAAATAAAAGAAAGAAAGTCCTGAAAATAATACACAACACAACATTAAAAAATACAAACTCCATCTCTCTATCTACTCCACGGCAACAAAATGTGGGTTATTTGTATAACCCACACACAGAAAAATCTGTAAATAAATTTAATTAGCCCTTTCACCAAGCGAATCACGTAATAAAAAAATATTTTTCCTTTTATTATAATTTTTTTATATATATTTTTTTTTTTTATTGAAAATACTCTATTCTGTAGTAACCCGGGATACTTAAAAGTGAATTTAAACCTTATTTTCATCCTGATCACGGCCTCACCAAAATGTAACGATTCAACCTCATAAATTGGCTTGCTTTTTATGTTTTTGTATTCTGAACTTAAATTAACCCCTAGCTGAAAGCTGAAGCTCCTGAGAAGCTTCTAGTCGTCTGAAAATGGAATCCTACCTGAAGGAAAAGCTATTGAATAAAATTAAACAGATAGTAAGCGAGAAAATAAATCATTTATTTACCATAGAAATATCAAATTAATTTTGTTTGTTTTGAAGCTAAAGAACCTTTGATTAATTAATCCAGTAAAATCAAGACTCGATTGTACTAGATATCCACTTTGATCCTATAAATACTAACTCGTACCAAAGCGAATAGAAAAACCGAGTTAGTTCCGGCCGATCCTACTAGAAAGGTTGGGTTTTATTCTAGTCTAGGTAAATCTATCCTACAGCTACAGAATCTCTCGTTATTTATGTTAAAGTAATCGAGCTTGAGTACTTTAACAGACCAAATCATCTCCTAGGATATTGCCGGACGGAAAGAGATTCGGTCAAATAAAAAACCGTCCGACTCCAGGCCTACAATGCCGTAATCTAACCTAGAATTTATTATCTCTGGAACCTAACCTCGAAGACCTATTTAGACCTAAGCTATACGTGATTCGCGCTGGTGAAGTGGCTTTGCGTGTGATTTCGTCTAGTGGTTAGGCCCCGCGTTGTGCGAGTAGACCCAGTCCTTTTCGAGAAGTATGAAGTTTGTATTTCTATAAAGGGAAAAAGTTACACGTTAATTGAAGTTGTACATTAACCCCATTTTAGTAGAACCTATAACTTAAGTAAGACAATTATACCAGTTCCTTAGAATTAATTTACAATTCAGTAGTCTCATTAAGTGATGCACAATTATGGAGGCTAAAGTGGGCATAAATTCCTTATTATACTAAGTTGTGGGAAGTGATAAATTACGCTATGTGGTAGGTGACGCCCTTTAAACAGACTCGCAATACAATAGTGGTCAACTTGTGTTGGCCATGATGGGATCTCTATTGATGATGATGCGATGATATAATAATGAAAATAATCATGAAGTCAAGATATTGATGATGATGCGATGATATAATAACGAAAATAATCGTAAGTCAAGATATTGATGATGATGCGATGATATAATAACGAAAATAATCGTAGGTCAAGATATTGATGATGATGCGATGATATAATAACGAAAATAATCGTAAGTCAAGATATTGATGATGATGCGATGATAGTCTATTGAAATAGAATATTAGTACATGTTTTACTTCCAGGTACATGAATGACGCAATGTCTAGTATAATATCGATTCTCCCTAACGATGAATCTTAGAGTTGTTAGTGAACTGTAGCGCTCGCCTCTCACTCGCTCGCGGCTGCTCGTACTCGCTAGTAATCCCACCTCACCTGTTGATTCCGCCTACCCTATCATTATTTCTATCAAATCTAATACCAATTAGTACTGACTTTTCCTAAGCTATTTATAATACAATTCACCCCCAAAATATCTCAATGGATGTAACACAATGTCTTAGCAACCAATCTCACCCAATCAACTCAAAGGCACTTTATAGTCGGAACAATGTTAAATATACGACAATGCACAGTTGAACTGACGAATGATAATTAATTACCAACCCACCGCAATACTTTTGTTGAGATCCCGATAATAACGACCCCACCTAAGAAGATACCTACTTAATTATTGACTAACGTCAATAACGAAAATAAGCGAAAGTGTTGGATTCCCTTGTAAAATCAACATAGCTAGCTTCACGGTAAGAAGCTTCGGTTAAAGCAAAACGACGGCTTGGCCAGCGAAACTCTTCAGTTTGCAAGACTGAAAGGTCTCACCAACCTTACCTTCGTTGACACATCCGTGACGGAGGCCTAAGCGCGATCATCATCTCTACTGACTAAGAAACCCCTTAACGGGCGAATTCTCGTATTGGTCAGGGTCGTCAATGTGCTCTTTGGATATGGTTGTCCACAACGCTAAGCTCTCGGCCACAGGTGTACATAACTAATTTACTACGCTAGATTCATTCATTCAAGGAATTCCACACAATATATCTATAAGTACATCTGATTACTTCATAAACCAACACAACCGTAACCCTTGTTAAGAGGGTTGTTAGAACTAAGACAGCAGCTCGACCAGTGAGGTCCCTCAATTTGCAAGATTGAAGACTCTCAGCCACTCACTCTGTCTACACATCTATGACTGGCGCTCTAGTGCGGGCACATCTCTGCTGACTAAGAAGCCCCTTTCGGGAGAATTCTCGTGTGGCCAGGGTCGTCAATGTGCCCTGTGGATATGGTTGTCTCGACACCGAGCACACAGCCACGAGTGTATATAACTACTTTATTCAGTTGCGTTAATCTAGTAAAGTAACCACCCATCAGCACCTATACTAACCACCGGATATTAATATGAACTTGTGGTAATATTTGTCGCTTATCCGCATCTTAACAATCTATCCTCATAGTGTAACGCGTACCACGGACCGAGTCAATTGCTATAGCTAGGTTGTCGTATAATAATTGATCACTTTATCTCGTGGGGGCGCACGGAACCCAATCATATCGCAGTGACAAATCAACTAGTAATATATATGTAGAACAAAACAACATTCCTGTAATATCGTCAGTTATTTAACCAATGACCTAGATCCGTTCATAACCTATACATAAACCGCTCGTACTTTATCTAGCATATTCCCCAAACTATATACAGTAGAACTAGATTTCGATACACAAATTCAAGTATGATAACGTTGAAATGGTTAGATAATAGCCCAAAAACAAATTAATAAGTTTCAGAATCATTCAATACAGTGATTATAAAGGTCACTCACCAGATTTTAATTTCTTAATAGTGGGACACGTACCCAACGCCTCTCTGGTTCCCAGGGCTCCTGCCCTTCTGATCTCCCTCGACGCTCGTAACAAGCCAGCTCCTCCGCCATAAATAAATTACAACATAATATTAGCACATATTTTAATAAAGATTTCCCTCATTTGTACCTACAACTAACCACTAGATACTGGTATACAATTAGGAATTATTTACCATTGGACCGTTCCTTGGCGAACATTCATGTACTATAAATAGTCGTGTTCACTTCACTTCATGGGAGTATACGGAATTCTAATATGATGATGTCTTAAGCGCATTTATTAGGTGATAAACCTATTAGACCGCCACATATTCAAAATACACACGTGATCATATAAGATCATATCAGTTCACGAGCAGAAAGATATTGCCTAAATATTAATCACTCAATTCAAGACAATGTGCGCACAAGATAATTACTCCCTAAGAAATTCCAGAATTCACTATGATTAGTCACACTTTAAAATAAAATATTCAATCTCACCAGACGATCGCAAAGGCATTTGCGACCTTACCAAACTCTAATTCCTCTCAGCAACAGCCGTAATGCAGCCCAGCGGTGACCAGCCTTGTTCCGCCTCGAAGTAGTACGCGCCCAGAGGTCAGCCTAGCCTGGCCGCCTTTGCCTTCTGCAGCGTGATCTCGCTTCGACGTCCCATAGAAAAGTGAAACGCTCCTCGGCCCGCCGGGGTATTTATAGCCAATACTAACACGATCACGCCACTAATCCGACTCCTCATCTGAAAATATACCTTAACTAAAGGGTATAAGGCCCGTTTTCCAGGGAGCCTCCATCGCCTGTCCGCTCCGATCGATAATCACTTTTCTCGACTTCGCGGGTAGAATATCCCTGCAGCCCGCGCGCCCGTCCACGCGTTTTCTTGCTGGCCAGCGATCCATTCCTGCAATTAACCTAACTAGTCTAATTTATGAATCCATAAATCTAGATCTAGCACACATTAAATGATACACTAATCCAACAATACTGAATTAGTATGCTGAAGCATGTTTTAAACCAATTATTTTGGACGAAACGCGAGTTTTCTACGCTTTTAATTGTAGTCTTGATTTTAGCCTAGAATAGCATCTAACGCAATTTATATCTAACTTATTTACATACATAATTAACAGGATGATAACGAATGAAAGCTTCAATCCCTTCATATTTGGACCTGAAACCCACAACGCTAACATCTATCAATTTAAAAGAGTAATTCCGCCCTTAGATACTACTGAGTCTGAGAGCGAAGCTCTCGGATCGTCTCAATGGGCACCTTTCCACCGGGGGTGGCTCGGGGCGGGCTCTTTGACTAAGTTAATAATTTATTATTAACACTCATTGTACCTTTTTATTTATTGTCTAACTGTGTTATTGACCAAAGTGTATGTATATTACATTGGATATAGTTATTAATGTATTGTTGTTGAATAAATGAATTTCTTAATTAAAAAAAAAAAATTTAATATGACAAATAAGTTCAAAGGGAACATGGGTAATCTGTAGTATCATTTATTTGTATTAAGATTTCTTGATTGTCTATAAGTAAAAAGGAGTAATTTGATAGAATTTGCTTGAGATAAGGCTAGAATCATTAAATAAAAATGAGACTCTTTGGGAGTTGTATACCATCACTTAGTCTGTGGGAAAGTTAATTAATGAAACATGAAATTAAGCATAAGTTAGATATTTAACAGTACACCTTCCTTGCCGGATTGCTTAAGCTTAATACCGGTTGGATTGACTTAATGTTTCTGGGCAGCGAGGGTGTTACAATATTTATACAATATTGCTATAATTATATTAAGGAAGGCTAGCTGTGAATATGTTAGGTAGTTATTATACACATGATGGTGATTAACATGATTTATTTACAGCCGGTTTATTTCCCATGTTTTACTTGACAGATTTTGAAACAGTAGCGGTGGAAATTAAGTATTACCTGAAGAGTACATTTATTTGCTGTGTCATAGAAACCTGTTACTGTTGTAGATATGTGGTATGCATTATGGATTTTATTTAGCAAATTTCTTGTGTTTATATTTCATTTAGGTATTTATTTAATAGCATACTGGTGAACTAATGACCGTTATGTACTAGTTAATATAGCATTTAGATAATGTCTTGATTATTCCAGGACAAATAGTGTATTAATATCACTATTGTCTTACTGTATGATGATTATCCAACTACAATTTATATCTGCCAGATAATTAGTGACATTCTGTCAATGGGATTAGATTTAGTACTCGACTAATTCAAATTATAGTAATTCATGCAGTATACTTCAAGATACCATAACTATCTTTCGTTTTAATTAACTTTAATATTATTTGGAGAAGTTGTTTAACAATTTTAACAATTAAGGTTGAATGTACATTCAAGTTAGTATCAGTTTAGACTTAGTTTATGTTTTAGGGGTAGATAAAAGGGGGGATACATACCTATACGAGAAAAATGTGAAGAAAAGCTTTCTTGAAAGTTCAAATCATTTATATCATGATTAATTCCACTTTTGATTAAGGAATAGTTTTATTGCAATCGGTACCTACAGCTTAGTGATGTCGTATAGTGACACATTTAGGATATTGAATAAATTTATTTGATTGCTTTAACATTTGGGTAGATTGATATACTAGCGACACCTTATATGCGAACTTTAATGTACCTGGTTTAAATAATACAAACGTTTCCAATTATATTATGAGTAGAAAGTAAAGCCTAGTATGTCATGCCCTATGCCAATCCATCCTTCAGTACGGAGTGGCCGTCTGGGGCAGTGCTGCCAGGTGCTTCATGCTCGAGGTGGAGCGTGCTCAGAGGGCGGTTATAAAGGTAATGCTGAAAAAACCGTTTCGGTACCCCACTGACACGCTCTACCGCGAAAGTAAGCTGCTGCGAGTGAGACAGCTTTACCATTTAGCAAAACACTTTTCAGAATATTGAACCATTGTATTCCGAAACGAAAATTCAAACTAAAATCTAAGCCCAAAAAACATTGGCTAACAGTAGGAATAAAATTATCTTGCAAGAACAAAAGATTATTAAAAATACTCGTTACAAAATCAAATAACACAGTACTACAGCAATACTACAAAAAATATGACAAAATATTAAAAAAATCCGTCACTATAGCCAAAAAGAATCAAAATATACATAGACTCCAAACATCTAATAACACAGTAAAAACAATGTGGAATATAATAAATGAAAAAACTAATAAAAAACCAAAGAAAGAAAAAAGTAATATAAAAATACAGGTTAATAATATAGCAACCTCTGACCCAAAACAAGTAGCCAACATCTTCAATAACTTTTTCATATCTATAGGTAAAACAGCCCAAACTACGAATAATGCAGAGCAACGTCTAGGACGCCCCGTGCTGAACCCTATCGAGAACACAATGTTTCTTGCACCGGTTAGCTACAAAGAAGTATATACAATAATAAAAAGTTTAAAAAACAAAAATAGCCACGGAGTTGACGAGCTCCCACCATGTTTGATACGAAAATGTGCAGAAGAACTCACTTTACCGTTTTGTGATTTAATAAATCAGTCATTCGTTGAAGGAACTTTCCCCGATTTATTGAAAACTGCCATAGTTAAACCGATCCATAAAAGTAATGTAAAAACAGATCCAAACAATTACCGACCTATAGCTTTACTGCCTACAGCCTCAAAAATATTTGAGAAACCTATGACTAACCGAATATACGCCTTCTGCGAAAAATACAAGATTTTTAATGAATCGCAGAACGGTTTTCGTAAAAAACGCTCTACCACTTTAGCAGTATACAAGTACATACAAACAATCCTCAACATAATAAATTCAAAACAATACGCAATAGGAATTCTATTAGACATGACCAAAGCTTATGACAAAGTACAATACCCAATACTACTCGATAAATTATACGGCATAGGCATTCGTGGAATGGGGCATAGATGGCTTAAATCATATTTAACAAACAGAAATCAATATGTAGAAATAGAGAATTTCGATTTTAAGACTGGTGTTATACGAAAGGTGCAATCTGACGTTAAACACATCACATCCTCAATTCCTCAGGGGAGTGTAATCGGGTGCCTTTTATTTCTCATATATATCAATGACATCCCACAAATCATGGAAGAACCGTCGATTTTATTTGCAGATGACATGTCAATCCTAACGTCATGCCATAATACTACACAGATAAACGACAAAATAAACAGTATCCTCAGTAAAATCACACACTGGATGCACGACCACCACCTAGAAATAAATTATAAAAAAACAAAGCTAATGACCTTCCATCCATATCAGAAAGACGCGTTAACGATCAACTATAGTCACAATTCCATAACTTTAGAATCAGTCGATACATTTACCCTGCTTGGAATAGTCATAGATAAACATATAACCTGGAAATCTCACATAAAACATATAAGAACTAAACTCTCTAAATTCACGTACGCACTTCGAGAAATAAAAAAAACTACCAACTTTCAAACTGCACTCGCAACTTACTACGCTTACGGTTTTTCCTGTCTTAGTTATGGTATAACCCTCTGGGGCAGTAGTGTCGACGCTCCATCCGTCTTCACGTTGCAAAAAAAACTAATCCGTAATATCCGTATATTCGTAAATATAAAACAAACCGATAGTTGCAAGCCGTACTTCATTAAGCACAAAATACTTACCTTGCCCTGCTTATACATCCTGGAATTATGTAAGTTCGTCCGTAAACACTCTGAACTATACACAAAACGAGAAGACACGCCGTTACCATACAGTCTGAGATATAAATCAAAGCTTGTGCCTCCAACCTCCCGGTTAAAACTCCATTCCTCAGGTCCGCTAACCATGTCAATAAAAATATACAACAAACTACCAGAACACATAAGAAAAGAAAATAAGGATAACCAATTTTTTACTAAACTAAAGAATATATTACTAAATAACGCATATTATTCTATAGATGAATACCTAGATGATAAACTATAAAAGTACATATATCTACTACCAAATTATAATTGTTTCAACACAGAGTATAGGCACACATATATATATAAATAAATAAATATATATTATATCTAAATTATGTTTAGTAATTTAAATACGTCATCAACAAACATATGCATAAAGACACACAAAATGCCTAAAAATAACTATGTTTACCGCTGACTTATGTTATTTTATTAGACTATTAGTTGTAAGTTAATCTATAAATACCTATGTATTGCGATGCCCTTGCAGGGTTCATGTTTGAGACTTACTGTAACATGTGTCAACTATGTACTATATTATAACAACATGAATGCAATAAAATACTTGAAACTTGATCATGAAAGCAGTTTCCCGGACCCATACATGCCTACTGAAGTCGCCAATCTACACGGAAATTTTGAGCAAGCGTATATTCAAAGCACCTCTGCCGCCACTTAGTTCAGCGTTAGGCAGGAAAAGTCCTGCATTTTCTCATCCCCACATCTACAATAACATTTGCAATCATCTTAACATTAAAACGACACCCGTGATTAAAGCGAAATGTGTAGTGAAGAACTGGTTACTGACGCTTTCATACTCTCTGACTGAAAACCTATTATAACAAAGGTAACCAAACCGATACTGTTGTAGCCTAGTGGAACTCTCACACGCACACATCCACACACACACAGACACACAGACACACACACACCCACATGCGCACGCACCCCCCCCCCCCCCCCACACGCACACACACGCACACACACACACGCAGTCACGTACACACACGCCCATGCACAAATAGTAATTTTAAATTGTAATGTTAATGTTAATCTTATCTCAATGTATACTTTTAATGAAACAGGAATTAGAGTTTTGTACTGCAAAATGGTAATATTTTAAGTAGTTCGTGTTAATCGCACTCGCAGGCGGCCAAGATACAGGCTCAGCCTAGTTTGGCGTCTGACGGATATAACGTTTATAATTTAAGTGTGTTTTTTGTTAAATAAATAAATAATTTTTTTAAGTGAAATTACTATATTATGGTTTACAATACTTGTGTGAATATTGTTATTGTAAATAAGAGTCATGTGTAATTCTTATAAACCATTCAATTTAGTTCCGTTTGCATCATTTTGAGGGCTGAATTACGAAAGTGACTACTACCTAACCACACTAACTGATAATTTACTTTAAAAACAAAGTTTAAACCGACTTCAATTCAGTACTTCGCCGAACTACATGGTACATGAAAATTTCCACATTTCCTTTCCAATTTACCACATGAACTGCTTTCCGAGAGGTGAAACTAGCATTAGCGGGCTTCACGGCAAAGCTTCTAAATTTTTTCGCTAGTTACATGTCTGACCGCCAGCGAATGTCAGGGTGGGTGGTTATGAGTCAAACCATTACTCCACGCTATCAGGAGTGAGTCAGGGCAGTACTCTAAGGCCTAAGCTGTTTCTCCTGATGATTAACGACTTGCCTGATGTGACTCGCACCGCCGAGAGTTTGCTTTTTGCGGATGATCTGAAGCTGTTCCGAGGCATCGGTAGTACGGCCGACAGTGCAGCGTTACAGGCTGACATTGACGCGGCAGCTGAGTGGAGTATTTTAAATAGGTTGCCTTTTAACGTCAATAAATGTAAGGTGATCACTTTTTCACGCAAGCGCTCCCCACTCCAAACTAAGCACCATTTAGCTGACGATAATCTGGAAAGAGTTAGTGAAATTCGTGACCTAGGTTTGCTATTAGATGATAAGTTTGACTTCCATAAGCACGTAACTAGTATTTGTAAGCAGGCTAGCAGGACCTTGGGATTTGTGATGAGGATTGCAAAACAATTTGATTTCGGAGTGGCTAAGATTCTCTTTGGCGCATTTGTAAGGAGCAAGTTGGAATATGGTGCTGTTGTTTGGGATCCGTACGAGAGCAAATATTCTCTCATGATTGAGAAGTTACAGCGCAAATTTGCTCGCTGGCTGTATAAAAAAGATTAGGGTTACTACCCGTACCTCTATCCCTCCATCTTTGTCTCGGGCATGGTCGGACTAGATACGCTGGCACTGAAGAAAGAAGAAGGTTATTGCTGCTAGTCCACTATCTATCAGTTGTCCATCACCGACTGGATAGTGCAGAGGTGTTGGCTCAGATCGGGTTGATAGTTCCGACGCGGATACCCAGTGACGCGGACGGGGCGGTGGCGCCGCGCCGCCGGCCGCGCCTGCTGCAGCGGCCGTCCGCTCGCACGCGCTACGCGAGCCACGCGCCTACCGCACGTGCTTTGATATGGCTGCATCTAATGCTCACTCAGCACGAAGACGCTGACATGTTCGCTGATCGTTTGACATACTTGTGCCACATTACTAGGATATTTTTGAATTGGCACTTAATTAATGGAATGACATTATAATTATGATTCTTGACATTTTTACTTGTGCATGCGTTTATCTTTTTTGTTTATTTTAGCGTGTAAGCGATTTGGTGTAAACTGTAAGCTTGCATTGTATTATTGTGTGAATAAATTAATTTAGGTGAAAGTCGGTATAGAGATAGTTGGAGTTCCGGGAAAGGAAATCGCATAGTTTTTGTAACGAAAATCATCGCCTGAGAGGATGAAATGAGGGGGAAGATTTGGATGGAACTCATTTAGATGAAATCTGGTTAAGAGATAGTTTAAGTCCTGGGAAAGGACATATGATAGTTTTTATTCCTCAGATTCCCTAAGGGGGTGAAATAGGGGTGAAAATTTGGATGGAACCCATTTACGGTATAGCGATAGTTGGAAGTCTTGGGGAAGGACATAGGATAGTTTGATCCCGAAATCCTCCCCTAAGGGGTGAAAATTTGGATTTGATCGACCCATTTAGATGAAATTTGGTTTACAGATAGTTTGAGTTCCGGAAAAGGACATAGAATAGTTTTGATGATGAAATGGGGGCTGAATATTTGTATGGAGCTACTATACAATCCAGTTAGATAATTTTTTGTATAGAGGTAGTTAGTAGGCGCGGCGTTGGTAGGTCGCGGGAGTCCGCTGGATGCGGGTGGCGCAGGATTGGTCACTTTGGAACTCTTTTGGGGGAGGCCTATGTCCAGCAGTGGACGTCTTTCGGCTGATATGATGATAAAAATAGTTTGAGTCTCGGGGAAGGACATAGGATAGTTTTTATATCGGAAATCTACCCCTAAAAGGGAAATGGAGGGTGAAAGTTTGTATCGAACTACGATATAAACGAGTTCTACGCAGACGAAGTCGCGGGTAAAAGCTAGTACATATAATAAAGCTGAAGAGGGTAGAAAGTCTGTACGAGTACATGGAAGATATTCGAAAAAAAATGGGCTAGGGATACTTAATGGATTTTTTTAGTCATTTAGTGACATTTAGTTTGTTAACCGTTTAGGTACTAATTGGTTAAAATCTGCAATTTTAAAATGATTATTGTGTAAGATTATTAATATTATATTGTAGAATACCATTTGACATGTAAAAGTGCCCTTGTGGCCTATTTGCAGAATAAATAATTGATTGATTGATTGATTGATTAAAATCGATAACAGAACACGTTCCAACAGTTTTTAGAATTTTCGTCTGTTTATCTGTTTAATCTGTTTGTCTGTTTATGTGACCGCGCATCACGTGAAAACGGCTGAACCGATTTGATAAAATTTGGTATAGAGATAGTTTGAGTCCTGGGGAAGGACATAGGGTATTTTTTATCCCGGTAATCAACCCCTAAGGGGGGGTGGAAGTTTGTATGGAGCTACTTTGGATGAAATTTGGTATATAAATAGTTTGCGTCCCGGGGAAGGTCGAAGGATATGTATTATCCCGGAAATCTTCCCCTTAGGGGGTAAAACGGGGGTAAGAATTTGGACGTAACCCATTTTGATAAAATTTGGTTTAGAGGTAGTTTAAGTTCTGGGAAAGGACATTGGATAGTTTTTATGCCGGAAATCTTCCCCTAAGGGGGTTAAATGGGGGGTGAAATTTAGGATGGACTCCGGTTAGACCAACTTGATATAGAGATAGTTTGAGTCCCAGAGAATGACAACGGATACTTTGAATCCCGAAAATCATCCCCTAAGGGGATGGAATAGGGGTGACAATGTCGATAAATCCCATTTAGTTAAAACTTGGTAAAGAGATAGAAGGAGTCCCAGGGAAGGACAATGCATAGTTTTTATCCTTAAAAATATTTTTTTGAGGGGGTGAAATGAAGGGTGAAAATTTGGATAGAACCCATTTAGATGAAATTAGTTATGGAGATAGTTAGTCCTGGGGAAGGACACAAAATATTTTTTAGTCCAGAAATCATCTCCTAAGGGGGTGAAATGGGGGATGAAAATTTGGATGGAACCCATTTACGGTATTTTTATTTATTTATCTAAACAATTATTATACAGTATTACAGTTACAGAACTAATGCACTGTGAATCTTAGAATTAACATTTCCAGCATACTTAATATACTATCGAAGACTGACGGTCATCCATCGTCTCGCTAAACCTCAAGCATTCACGACAGACTTTTACCCAGCTACAAGCGAAAACATCCCAGTCAGAAGCAGATGCGAGAAGTACATTGAGGCAGTGAAGAGCTCGAATAAGCGGCGACTTACTATGAGCCACAGTTCGCGCCTCCGGAGAAGCAAGCAGTGGACGGTTTCGCGGACGTAGATGCATCCAAGATTGCAACGGAGTGTGCAGCCTCACTATCCGCTCCACCAGTTCAGGGAACTGGTGGAACACTAGTTGGAGTCCTAGGGAAGCACATAGGATAGTTTTATCCCGAAAATGATCCCCTAAGGGGGTGTAATTGGAGTGTTTGTGACTCATTTTGATGAAATTTGGTTGAAAGATAGTTTGAGTCCTGGGAAAGGACATATGATAGTTTTAAATTCCAGAAATTATCCCCTGATTGGTTGAAATTGGGAGTGAAAATTTGGATGTAACCCATTCAGATGAAACTTTGTATAAAGATAGTTTGAGTCCCGGAGAATGACAACGGATAGTTTTTATCCCGAAAATCATCCTCTAATGAAATAGGGGGTGAAAAATTGGATGGAACCCATTTACGGTATAGCGATAGTTAGGAGTCCTGGGGAAATACATATGATTGTTTTTATTCCGGAGATCATCCCCTAAGGGGTAAAAATGGGGGTGAAAATTTGGATGGAACCCATTTACAGTACAGCGATAGTTGGGAGTCCTGGGGAAGGACATAGGAAAGTTTTATCCAGGAAATCCTCACCTAAGGGGGTGACAATTTAGATGTGATGTGACCTATTTTAATGAAATTTGGTTAATTCAATTGAATTCAAGTTTCAGACTACGTCCATATCGTGTTAGTTACAATAAAAACTTATAAAACTTAAGTTAACAGTTAAGACATAGTTTGAGTGCTGTGAAAGTACATATGATAATTTTTGCCTCGAAAATCATCCCTTAAGGGGGTGAAATGGAGGGTAAAAGTTTGGATGGAACCCATTTCGATGGAATTTGGTATAGAGATGGTTTGAGTCCTGGGAAACAACATAGGGTAGTTTTTATTCCGGAAATCATCCCCTAAGGGGTTGAAATGGGGGTTAAAATTAGGATGGAACCCATTAGGATGAAATTTGGTACCTATAGAGATAGTTTAAGTCGCGGAGAAGAATAACGGATAGCTTTTGTCCCGAAAAAAATCACCCAAGGGCATAAAATAGGGGGTGAAAACTTGGATGTACCCTATTTGGATGAAATTTGGTATAGAGATAGTTGGGGTTCCTAAGAAGGACAATGCATAGTTTTTATCCCGAAAATCATCTAGGGTGAAATGAGGGGTGAAAATTTGGATGGAAGCCATTTAGATGAAATTAGGTTTAGAGTTAGTTTGAGTCCCGGAGAATGACAACGAGTATTTTTAATCCCGATAATCATCCCCTAAGGGGATGAAATAGAGGGTGAAAATTTGGATAAAATCCATTTAACTGAAATTTGGTATAGAGATAGTGGGAGTCCCAGAGAAGTTCATAGTTTTTATCCTGAAAAATCATCTCCTGAGGGGGTGAAATGAGGGGTGAAAATTAGAATAGAACCCATTTAGATGAAATTCGGTATAGAGGTACTTGGAGTTCCGGGAAAGGAAATCGCATAGTTTTTGTAACGAAAATCATAGGATAGTTTTTATCCCGGAAATCATCTCCTAAGGGGGTGAAATGGGGGTGAATATTTGTATGGAGTTACTATACAACCCATTTAGATAAAATTTGGTATAGAGGTAGTTACGAGTAGTAGGCGCGGCGTTGGTAGGCCCCCCACAAGGTGGACTGATGACCTGGTAAAGGTCGCGGAAGTCCGCTGGATGCGGGTGGCGCAGGATTTGTCACTTTGGAACTCTTTGGGGGAGGCCTATGTCCAGCAATGGACGTCTTTCGGCTGATATGATGATGATGATTATGATGATGATGATGATAAAGATAGTTTGAGTCTCGGGGAAGGACATAGGATAGTTTTTATATCCGAAATCTACCCCTAAAAGGGAAATGGAGGGTGAAATTTTGTATCGAGCTATGCTATATAAACGAGTTCTACGCGGACGAAGTGGCGGGCAAAAGCTAGTAGTGTATAAAATAGAGCTGTTCAATGCAATTTATGAAAAAAAAAGTTACTTTGCTTATATATTTTACAAAAGAAAGAGTTATCGTAAAAATAATTCAAAATTTGTACAACCGTCTCAAAATTGCATGAGATTTCGAATGATACCCCACACGTTCCTTACAATCCAAAAAAAAATATCTTCCCATTATTACCCCCAAAATTGGGTTTTACACCTTTTTGACTTTATATTTTCCTTTAATGCGATATTTATGAATAATGTGGGTGCTACCAGTAAACAGTTTGGCAGACAATATATTAATGCACGCCTAACATAATATAGAAAACGCGTCGATATTTTGACTAGTCTGGAAGGTAACAATAATATGGTTATTCTGACAGCGAATATAAAAATGATTTTTTGTCTCACATATTTTTGAGCACTTTTGACGCTACGATCTATATGAAGATAACTGTACAGTGACTTTTGGATTATTTTATTGAGTTCTAATGTCCAGCGACTTTTGGCGTTAATTAAGTGATGGTACTGTTTACCGACTTTTGAAATTTCATCACGAACGAGGAGTTTTGAACATACCTTTGTATATTAACATATGGAGAGTTCTCGTGTACAGTTAATTTTACATGTACGGTTTGCGTAAAATTTTGTTAAGTATTGATTCAAGAGTTTACTCACCAAGGTTCCACTTGTTCAGGTCAAGTTTACCACCGTCCCAGTCGTATTATGTCGTATATCAACATCTCTGAGATGGACTCCAGGAGTCTTCTAATAGTTACAAAACGCCCCATCCCCTGATTTACATGTGGAGGTTATGAATGTATTGAACCTACGGCCCTTAAAGAGACACACCAAATAAAAATAGTCAGTCATTATGATATACTTATCCGTGACTTATCCGCACAGAATGTCTCTCTGACACAGAAGCCCGTCCCGCCTCTCACGCTCTAAAGTAGGTTTTGTATTGTATCTGAATTAATCCCCTGCATCACAAAAATGAGTACTGAGTGCCATCACTAGGAACTCTTTTAATTAATTCCAACTTTCTAATCATCTCGGTTTTTACACTCCAGATTTTAGTTTACCACTATATGATGACAACATTTTGCAATATTGACTAGGAATGAACCGAACTAATACTTCTACGAATATATAAATATTATGAATTGTTCTCAATTGTTTTTTACATTTACAGCAGTGTTATGGCAGCCCGCTAGTGCTTGTACCTGTTGGAGGTAGCAGCAGCGGAAGAGAAAGCGCCGCACAAAGGCGTCAAGTGCGGATGTTCTCTTTAGAACAGCACCTTCCATCAGACGATGAGTTTGTGAACAGCTTCCGTTTAACGCCAGAGTTGTTCGAAACTCTTTGTCTGGAGGTTATTCCCCTTCTACCTCCAAAAATAAACGGTAGAGGGATTGACCCTATACCAAAGGTAATGAATATATTTTTGAAATTCAATCATTGTACCCAACATCTTAGAACTGATTGGTGAACCCACAGCAAAAAACAACACAAGTAATATCAAACCTAAGCTCGCCGATCATTGGCGCAGTATTTCAGGAAAAGGGCTGAAAAGTGAAGTCAAAAAAAAATACCAACCCTTGAGAATTGTGCTTTGGAAGCCCCTAAATTGTATGAAGTATTCAAAATTACCTTAAGTAACTTTTGTTTAACAGTTACTGTGCAAAGACAAGCAAAACCAAATTGGACAAATCATCTCAAATTTAAATGTACACAAGACATCACTAGCTACAAATAAATTTGTTTATGCATACCTGACGACCGGTTAGCCTAGTGGAGTGACGCTGCCTAGTACGAAACTGAAAGTCCTGGGTTCGAATCCCGGTAAGGGCACACCTAACATAATATTGAAAACGCGTCGATATTTTGACTACTCTGGAAGGTAACATTAATATGGTTATTCTGACAGCGAATATAAAAAAAAATTTTGTCACTCACATATTTTTGAGCACTTTTGACGCTACGATATACATGAAGATGATTGTACAGTGACTTTTAGATTATTCTATTGAGTTTAACCATTGAGGTATAATGTACTAACGTACCAGAGATGACACGCCGAACAAGAAGTTTGCGCTACGCGTTGCGGTCCATATACACACTATTATCTATGTTGCGGTCCATGGGCCACACCGTCTCAGTGTATTCTATGACAAGTTACCCTCCCCCGCATGCGCCCCGCGCTGCCGGCCGGCGCACAGATAATGTTCGTGTTGTCTTCTCTAGTACGTTATCATCATTGAGGTATCTCAATGAGTTTAACGGTCTTTTTCATAAAAAAACACCTTAAAACACCGTTGATCAACGTTTTAGTTAAAACACTCACTAAGCCTAATTGACTTTTGTTAAAAAGTGTGATTCATAAACCTCCGCTAAGCCTCTGCTAACTATTGGGCCGTTAATTGACAGATTAGAAATGTTATGTTGCCGTTCTGGGAAATCATAGTACAATATTAGGTACCGCCCAATACGGCTTTCCTTATTTCCAGACCATCTAGCCGGTTATCGTCCATACGCCTAAGGCATGGCACCGTATAATTTTTTTTTTTGATTCATCTGCGAATGGCATTTAGTTCGTAAGCAATTTCAGCCTTTTGGAATCTGTACAATTAATTTATTTTGAACCTTGTCGGTCGGTCGCCACGATCTTGTTTTGTTCTATTGTCTTCATGAACCGCGATTACTGCACGTGGGTTTTCTCCAAGTTTCTTGGTAGGCGCAAATTTCAGTCGCCCCTTGTCCGTTATTTTTTTCTTTTTGTTTTTGCCCTTTCTATGTCAGGCTCGTGGCGGCGACGTTCTGTATTTAATAGTAGCTAACGCCAGATGTGTGATTGTAAAAGCATTGTAGACCTTCCATCCATTGTCCATAACTCAGTGGCTTAAAAGAGCATGAAGCTTCCGCTATGGGCTTGAAGGAAAAAACAATGATTGTATATTACCCGTTAGGCGAAAGCAATCACCCAAAATAGTTTTAGTAATTAGTAGCTGGACTCTAAAATAAAGGGGCAAATCGCGACACGGCGTTACATGCTAATATTAGTAATAAAATCAAATGGATAATACATATAGGTATATCATGCTAAACATAATAAATTAAATTGTTAATTTCCACCATTGGCCATTGCCATTACAAAACTTATGATCTAAGGTTTCAAGCCTTTTTGCACCGAAAGTCTTTGAATGTTACATAACAGCGTGCAACCCTTGAGTATGTGCTTACTGTTAAATGTGAACGATTAAAAGGAAGTAAATGGTTATCTAAATAGATATTGTGTACACATATGTATAGATAATTAACTAGTGGAGGTTTATCGAAATAACAGTGCGTCGACATATCATAACAAGAGGAGCTCTGTATTTTTACGAGCTGTGTATGTATTGCTGCCTTCCCGGGACGAATCAGGCAAGGTTGGTCCGCTATATCGGAGCCCGCCAATTACCGCCACCTCACGGTGATTTATGCGTACATTTGAATATTGGAGAGACCTCATCAAATGTATCGCTTCAACTTGGACAAGCGTCGTCGTAGCTGGCGAAGACGATAGAAGATGACCGCACATTAATCAGCTGCATTCACTGTTATATTATATAATATATAGACGCACTGCACATTTTTTTGTAGACCGGCATGTATCGCGAAATGAGTACGAGTATCGAAGCGAGTTATCGGAACGGACAGCGTGGTTAGGCGATGGAGACCGAGGCGAGCGCTTCAGATGTGTATTTCTAGTTTAACCATTGATTAATTAACCATGTGACATCTCCTCCCTGCATTAGTATATAGTTATTTCTAGTTTAACGATCGTTAAAATAAACTATATGACTGACATCTACTCCATGCAATATTAGGTAACTAAGTAAATAACTAATTAACAGCAGAGGTGCAATTTTATAGCTTCTCTGCTTCCCTAGGTGTGGGTCAAAGCAGATGTTCTTCGCCGTTGATCATTAGGAAGAAACAAGAAGTGATAAGTGCGCGGGATGGCAGGGTGTTGTACATTGTATTAAGTATTCTACACAATATTAAGTTGGAGGCCTTTGTGCTAGGTGCTAGGGGCGTAAACAGATGTGTTATGTTGCTCGTCTAACTGTTGAACATTCGATCTAGCTTGAAAGTGGGATACGTTAGGGCCAGGTAAAATAGCTTTTCCCGAGTCCAAGGGGCCTCGTAGATTTAACCGTCATTTTCAAATAACTGAGCGATTTAGCCTTCAGAAAAAGGATCTGGAATTTGAAAACTACAACTTTAATGGAAGGACCTCACCGGTTTTTAACTGTGACGACGGCGTGCCCTGTTAGGTGGCGACAGGTACAGGGTTGCTATTGCTGCAATTCACGGAGCTTGGAGTTGCACGCACTTTTATTGCACTCACTGTTTATACCTCCAATATATAACAAACACACTGCTATTAACCCGGCACAACACAATTTGAAAAAATCGAAGGGATGACTCAATGTATAAGTCACGCGTGTTATTTGGACTTCCGAAAGGCGCGGGCGCAAGCAACATCTGCAACTGACCGACCTATTGTCTCATGGGCTTTTGTTAAATTTTATGGCGATAGGAAAGGACGAGAAAGGATCTCAGGCAGCGACCGCTCTGTTCGGCTGCCCATACGAGACTCTAGTTAACTTCTGCGGTTTACGTTAAATTATGTTAAGTATTGATTCAAGTGTTTACTCACCAAGGGTTAAAACAACCCTTGGTGAGTAATGTGACAAGAAAACGATGGTACTTACTGCACGTGAACTAACCACCGTCCCAGTCCTATTATGTCGTATATCAACATCTCTGAGATGGAGTCTTCTAATAGTTACAAAATGCCCCCAGGTTATGAATGTATTGAACCTACGGCCCTTAAAGAGACACACTAAATAAAAATAGTCTGTCGTGATGATATACTTATCCGCACAGAATGTCTCTCTGACCCAGAAGCCCGTCCCGCCTCTCACGCTCTAAAAAAGGTATTGTATTATTTGTATCTGAATTAATCCCCTGCATCACAGAAATGAGTACTGAGTGCCATCACTAAAAACTCTTTTAATTAATTCCAACTTTCTAATCATCTTGGTTTTTACACTCCAGATTTTAGTTTACCACTATGTAGACAGCATTTTGCAATATTGACTAGGTAGGAACATACTACTTAAGAATAAATATTATGAATTGTTCTCAATTGTTTTTTACATTTACAGCAGTGTTATGGCAGCCCGCTAGTGCTTGTACCTGTTGGAGGTAGCAGCAGCGGAAGAGAACGCGCCGCACAAAGGCGTCAAGTGCGGATGTTCTCTTTACACACAAAGCCTAGACACAAAGATTAGACTTGTTATGTTGCCGTTCTGGGAAATCATAGAGCAAAATATGTGATTTTCGATTTTAAAAAAAGTTTGACAGCTGTAATACCGTCAAATTGTAGGTTGTTTTAAAACTACGAACATATAAGTTGCACACACAGTTTTAATTACATAAAAATAAATCAGTTACTAATAAAAAACGATGTAAAAACTGGGCATTGGAAGACAATGTACCAAAGGAAGCATATTTACTAAAAATTGGTTTTAAATATTGTAAGAAAGTAAATCGTTTTGTAACCTTTTAACCATACTACTACCGCCGTCTAGTGAGGAGTACGCACGGCGATACTACTAGTGTCACACCGCGCGAGTACTAATAGTACCCATTACGCCGCTAGATGTCGCTGTTACGTCCGCGCCTCACCCATACTAAATCTTGCATCGCACTGTTGAGATTTTTCCTGGTTTGGTTGGGGTAGCCGACTGTATTCTTAAATGTATCGAATCGAATCTAGAGAATTGATCATAGCCCCCTGCTTCCCTAGCTGGAACTACGTGCTTAGAGTTAGCTATAGGATCAACCAAACGTGAATCCGCTCCAGAGTAGCCTGAAGGTGCCAGACGTACCAGCGATTCTACCGTGTCTGGAGCCTGCCCTTGCCATCTTGCCCGTCGCCAGGGTTCACCGCCCCTATTTCAGGGAATTTATCGAGAACATGATTGAGCACCTGGTGCAATTGACGCCTGGATGCCAACATTTTAGAAATGTTTTAAGGGAACTTTTAATGATGCTGTACCACACTGTCTACAGAGTGTTTTTTTTTAAATGGGACAGTATGGGGAAATCCGAATCTAAAGGAGATAGAGGAAAAGTGTCCAAGGAGACATTCGGTGTTTTTTTATCTAAACAAATTTGGCTCATTAAATTTTTTGGTCAAGCGTGAGTTGTTCTTAAAACATTATAAAGTTGGTCAATTTTTTTTTGACGCGGGTCGGCTCTGTTTCATGTAAGGATTATTTCATTGTATGGAAAGAAAAAAATCTGAACAGCAGAAGTTGGTCAAATTTAATGAAAACTAATCTTCATACAGTTGGTTTATTACTTGAGTAAATGTTCGATGTGGCCGCCGTCTTGTCTTATGCAGGTACGAGCACAAGACACTTCTAGTTGCATTTAACAGAGACTTATGGTGAATTGTTTTTAAAGTGTTGTAAACAGCATCTTTTAATTCTTGTACGGAGTTGTATCGGGATTCATAAATTCGACCCTTAAGGTAACCCCATAAGAAAAAATCTAATGGCGTTAAGTCGGGCGATCGTGGGGGCCACTTTATCGGCCCATATGTACCCATCCAACGATTTGGAAACTGCTCGTCCAAACACAGTTTACTTGCCCTACTGTTGTGGGCTGGTGCACCATCTTGTTGGTAAATTATCTTACCAAAGTTCCTTAAGCTAATAGTCTCATCCACTAAATCTGCAGCCATGTTCAATATTTCCTGATATTTTTCACTATTTAGCGTTCCGTGGTAAATTTTGATAGCAAAAATTCTGTTATGTAACAATTAAAAGAAAATCGGATTTGGTTGTGGGTTTATGTAGTTCTTAGCGGATTTATTTTTGACCAGTAATGGTTATTTCTCCTGTTGTACTGTGTAATAATTGTAATAAAATTAGGAAAACATCTATTTCTAATAGTCTGAGCCACATACCAATTACAGAAATGTAACCTGCGGTCTTTATCTCCAGGTAGTAACGCTTGTACAAGTCGACCTTCTATGTAACACTTGTATTTATGGGCCTTCAATATCTTCCTTACAGTTGATTTATGAATACCGATAGTTTCAGCTGCTTCCCGTAACGAAGCTTTTGGATATGATTCAAAATATCCCAATACGGCAATAGTTAGGGGCAGTTTGGCACCATTCGTACACGGGGAACCTACGTACAGTCACTACTACAGCGTACTAGGACAACCGTATCTGTGCGGCTTTGTGTGTGTGAGTAGGTGCCGGTAGCGACCTGTATCACACGAAGTTAGCCGTCAGTGCGGCCACCGCGAGCGACACGAGAGGACGTTATGTGTTTTCACGCACCCAAAGTAATTTATTTATCGATGTTCTCGGATGTTCCGTGCTTAAGTGAAGTGTCAAATTCCATAAGTTTATTATCCAACGGTAAGTAATTACTATCATATTCATAATAAAGTACACATTTTGCGTATTTATCTGCATGCTTTCTGTATAGGTAAAAATATTTTATTTTTGACCTTCGGGGAAGGTTCGTACGCCTACATCTGGGGCACGTTCATACGCGTACGAATGTACCCTCACTCGTAATCATTGGTGCAGCGGGACAAACCTTTTAATCGGCGCCAGCCAGCAATCCAGTATTGCGTTCGTGTTTCAGCACACACGAAAGACTTTTGTTATTTCACAGTAAAACACTTATACTTTGATAGTCACTTGTGGTTTTTGTATGCACACTTGTAGGCTTTTTGAGTTTTTCAACAGTTTTTGAGTGAGAGTTAGCGCGCGCGCGACGGGTATTTTTTGTGCACTGAGGTTTGGGTGGGGGGTGAAGGAAAGTTGCCAGGTATGGCGTGTAATAGTATGCGTTCAAAAATGTGTGGTTGTATAATAAAAATATAAATAAAGTAAATGAGTAAAATTAATAATAATGTGTAGGTATTGGCGCAGCCAACTTCGGGGGGCCTAGAGGTTTCCTCTACATTGCGTTATTTGCGTTGAAATTATAATATTTCTAATTCTTAAGAACTAAGTTTAAACAATTAAAAATTAGTTTATTGAGTAGGTAACGGACAGAGCCGAGTTACAGGGCGTACATAAGTTCCTGAAGAAGATTTAACTCTAGCAACGCGAATGATATTATCTTTTCCGGGGAAAACTTCTGAGACAACAGCGAGAGGCCAAAACATAGGATGAGAATGATTATCTTTAATAATGACAACTGTTCCCACACTCACAGGTTTGGAGGGTGAATTCCATTTGTTGCGTTGTTGGAGCGAAGTAAGGTACTCCATACTCCAGCGTTTCCAGTAACTTTGTACTATTTTATTTAGAAGTTGATAGCGGGTTAATCTATTTTCTGATACAGCGGGGTCTATATTTTCTGCAGGTAGATATTTGAGTGGAGTAATATTTAAAAAGTGACTGGGACTTAATGCAGTCGGATCAGAAGGATCTGACGACAAGACACAAATTGGACGGCTGTTTAGCAAACCTTCAATTTGTACCAAAATTGTATTAAGTTCTTCATATGTGAGAATTTGACTTCCGATAGCTTTGTATAAGTGAGTTTTAACCGATCGGACATTAGTCTCACTCAAACCGTTAAAATGCGGGCCATAAGGCGGGCTGTGTTGAAACTGAATCTTATTTTGTGTGAGATAATGACTCAGATAGTTATTATAATCAGTGGACTGTATAAGCGGGTAAATTTCGTTCAATTTGCGTTTCGCGCCAATGAAATTGGAACCTCCGTCGCTATATAATATAGAGACTGGACCTCTGCGTGAAATAAAGCGCTTGAACGCGGCAAGAAATAAATCTGTACTTAGATCGGAGACCAGCTCTAAGTGAAGCGCTTTTGTTGTTAGACAAACAAACAAACAGATATAAGCGTTGTGGCTTTTTACGCCTCGCTTGCGTATGTGCGTAACGTAAAAAGGTCCGGCGTAATCGACGGCCGTATGCACAAAGGATTTGACTTGAGAAACCCTAATGGACGGAAGGTCACCCATGGGTGGATTAGTAGAAAGCGGTCTAAGTTTAAAACAAGAGTTATACTTGTGTACTCTTTGGCGAATTAAATTTCGAGCGGAGAGAATCCAGTATTTCAGCCTAATCAGAGATAATACTAAAGCGGGTCCTGTGTGTAAATTCGATGAGTGATAATAATCTACCAAAAGTGACACTATTCTACCTTAAGCTGACATCAATATTGGATGTTTTTGATTAAAATCCAACTGAGAATGGGTCAGTCTGCCTCCTACTCTTATGAGTCCTTTGTCGTCAACAAAGGGGCGGAGTTTTAACACTGATTTGTTTGGGCAAATTTTATTATTTTTAAACGCGTCGAGTTCTTGAGAAAAGTGGTTAGATTGTTCGTGGCGTAACACATAGTCTTCTGCGTGTTCTAAATCGTTCAAAGTGATATCTCCTTGAGATTTGAGTAATTTTGAGAAACGAAGTAGGTATACGAATGAGCGAATGAATTTAATCCACGTCGAGCATCGTTTGGCGAGATCTTGAATTGGGTGAGTATTTTCTGTTATAGATGTTGTTTGCGTGTGAAGCGATGTAGTTTTAGTTTCCTGTAACTCTATTGTTTCGTTATGATTAATTTTATATTCTTTTACAGGCCAGTCGCTAACGGGAGCGGACAGCCACTGCGGACCATGGAACCAGAGCGTGTTATTTACTAATCCTGTCGGCGTTACAGGGCGAGAGACAATATCTGCGGGGTTTTGTACACCACGAACGTGGAACCAGTGGGATGCGGGTAAGTATTCGTTTATTTGAGCTATACGGTTAGCTACGAAGGTATGAAACCGATGAGCGGGCGAGTGGATCCAGGTAAGAGTCACAGTAGAATCAGAGAATGCGTATATTTTATTTATGTTACAGCGCTTGTTGAGGACATCGCGAACTGAGTTTATTAACTTAGCAAGCAAAACTGCGGCACAGAGTTCTAAGCGAGCGAGGGTTTTATTAGGATTGGAGACTTTAGATTTAGCGGTGAGTAATTTCACAGAGTCTGCGGGCGCGTTTTCATCATTATCAACGCGGATGTAGATGGCAGCACCGTAACATTGCTGACTGGCATCCGCGAATCCGAGTAAAGTTATTTTATTTGTAGAAGTTATGCCTATGTGACGCGGTATTTTTAATTCCGATAAATGCGGTAGTTCCTTGTGGAACTGTTTCCATTTGGAAATAATGAAATCAGGCACCTCGTCATCCCAAGAAAGTTGTAATTTCCAACATTCTTGAATGAGGAGCTTCATGTAAGCGACAACGGGGCTAATGAGACCGAGCGGGTCAAATAAGCGCGCGGTGACAGAGAGAATCGAGCGTTTAGTACAAGTTTCAGGGAAGTCTATGTTGATTTTAAAATGAAAATTGTCATCAGCAGGTTGCCATTGCATACCTACGATTTTAGTATGTGCGTTGGGATCATCATCAAATTTAATAGCGAGCGGGCTTTTGTGTGCGCATGGAATACGCGACATGAGTTGATTATCATTCGAGATCCATTTTATTAAATTGAAACCTCCAGATTTGAACATAGCGATCATTTCTTTATAAGTATTTTCAGCGGTGTCTACACCATCGACGGAGGTGATATAATCATCTACGTACATATGATTTTCGGCTTCATAAGCGGCGAGCGGGTAAGTATCGCGACTGTCTGCTGCGAGCTGACGCACGACACGCATGGCGAGATAAGGCGAGCTTGACACGCCAAAACAAACTTTATTGAATTGGTATACGTCAATAGGTGAATTGGGATCAAATCTAAACAGGATTCGTTGAAACGTGTGATGATTTGCGGAGAGTTTAACTTGAAAGTACATTTTTTCAATGTCGGCGGTTATGGCGGTTGAGAACATGCGGAGATTGACAAGTAATTCGACGATGTTATTTTGTAGAATAGGCCCTACATAAAGCAAATCATTTAGAGATTTGCCTGACGTAGTCTTGCAACCAGCGTCCAGAACAATTCGAGTTTTCGATGTTTCTTTATCAGGACGGTAAACGGCTCTGTGGGGTAAGTGATAAGCGTGAGTTTCTTGAAAATCGTTTTGAACTTTGGTTAAATACCCTTGATCAATGTTTGTTTGAATAGTTGCGTTATAATCAGCGCGCAAGTCCGATGAGTCTAATTTCTTTTCTAGATTTAACAGACGGTATTTCGCTGCAGTATAAGAAGAACCTAATTCGGTAGGCGAATGTTTGAACGGGAGGTCAACCGTGTATCTGCCGGTGTCATCGCGTGAGTAAGTTGCTTGGAATATTTTTTCACAAGCTTCATCGTCGGGACTGAAATGTTTTTTATCAGGGACGTTTTCTATTTCCCAAAAGCGTTGCGTTAATTGATCGAGTGAGTTGTCTTGCATTTGACAAAAAAATGTCTTGTCAGAGTTGTGCGAGTGAGTAGCGGGTTCGTCGAGAGTGCGAGAATGAGCGTGTGATGAGCGCGGAAAACATTGGGCTTTACCCATGGCTACATATCCGAGAGTAGTTTCTATACCTACGACCGAGGAGTTCGGCGAGGTCGATTTATTCGATTCGAGTAAAAGCGGGAATAATTCGTTGCCTATTAAACAGTCTATTTCACCTGGTGAGTAATAATGGTCATCCGCCATCGGCAAATGTTGTAGATGAACTAATTCCGTTCTATCCACTTCCGCGTTGGGTAAAAAGTCCGTAATTGTGTCTATAACTCGAGCGCACACTGTATAAGTACAGCGCGAGTCGAAGCGAGAGTGTATTTGAAATTGCGTTATTCCGAGAGAATGATTTTCTACTTGACCGATACCTTTGACGACAGAGGGCGCGGGTGTTACCTTTAAATTTAAGCGTTCACAACATGATTGTGTAACAAAGTTACTCATTGATCCCGTATCAAGAAATAAACGCATTTGACTTGATTTATTATTACTATGCACGTTAACGGTAGCGGTGGGCAATAATACTGTCGTATCACAATTTGAAATGCGCGCGGGAACAGTAACAGAAAGCGCGAAGTTATTATCATTATCATTACTTGTGTGAGCGCGCGGCGGCGGACCGCCGTGAGTGCGAGCGGTGCTCACCGCAGGCGAGCACTGTGACTGCGAGTGCGAGTGAGAAGGCGCGGAATCATACGTTCGCGGCGTAGGCGAGCGCGGGACGCGATTCGAGTTGCTATTATCAGTGTTATCAGCTGATCGCGGGAAATGAGATGCATTTGAATAAGTATCGAAATGCAGTAACGAGTGATGGTTGCGGCTACAAATTGAGCATTTGTTTGTTGATTTACACGAACTTATATGGTGAAAACCTAAACAATTAATACAGAACGTATGCTGACGTACGATATCGTTGCGCGTTTGAGTGTTTTGATTTAGAAAATATTTACACTTGAACAGTGGATGAGCTTGTTGAGAATTACACACTTTACATGGTCGAGACTGAGAAGTAGTGTCAGATCTGTCAGACTTATAGAAAGTCTGAGGTTGAGGAGCGGTATTCAATTGCGTACAAAACGTTTTTGTTTTGTTAATTTGCGGTGCGGGTTTAGAAAATTGGGTGCGAGTATTATTACTTTGAGAGCGGGATGGTGCGTGGAGTAGTTGGAGTTTATTCTGCTCAGTTAGGAATTTTTTCAAATCACTAAATTGGGGTATATTGACATGTCTATGAGCTTGTTCAAATAAGTCAAGCATAGGTTTTTCTAGCTTGCTTAATGCAATATGAGTTATAATGAAATCTGACAAATTGTCAATCTTTAAGCGTTGCAGCGCTGCTTCAGCGGAGCAAAAGTTGTCAAGCATATTATCAGCTGACTGCCCAGGCTTTTGTTGTAACATTTGATCTAGATAGCCAGAAGCTTGCACCCTGGTATCATGGTATTTAGATAGAAGAGCTTGCCAGATGATGTCATAATTTTCTGAGGTAGCGGTGATTCCGGAGCACACATTTAGTGCCTTGCCGGAGAGACAGCCAATTAGGTACTGGACCTTTTCAGCACTTGTGAGGCGAGTATTAATGTGTATAACACTGAGGAAATTTTCATAAAATATAGGCCATTTAGAAGGAGTACCATCAAAACCTATGAGATTGAGTGGGGGCAATTTTGTGTTATAATTATCATTTTTCTTTTTGTCCTCAAGTTCCTGTCTCAGATTTGTTTCTGTCTGCTTAATAAAACAATATAACTCATCAAATGTATTGAGAATACTGTAACTCGGTAGAACATCGGGGTTTTCTTTGATCTTCTCAATCATAAGTTTATCTACAGTGTCTATATAATCTGAACGCGTTTTGTCGATAGATTGAGCCCTAGCTAGAAATTGTATGCGTGTTACATCATTGGATACCTTTAGGCTTAACTTATAAATCTCCTGGATTATTTGAAACAAACATTGTTTTTTGTGTTCCAAAAAAGTTATCATGACAGAATCTTCATCTTCACTAGCAGTATTACCACCCATATTGGTAGGTAAATTAATTACTAGTTATGTTGTAACACTTCTTAGGTAGTGTACTGGGTGAATATCGGCAAGAAAGGCTTTGTTGATATACGCCGAGAATTCAACTTTTTGTCGTCATCGTATTACCTTTAAGTACGGCGAATTTCCCAGTTGTCATAGTTGTACATCATGTCTTTTGGCATCATGATGCAGCAGAAAGACACTCAAAACACTTTCACTTCATATTGGATGATAAATAACACTTTTATTCACATATAAACAATAACATTCCTGTGTGATGTTATGAAAAGTCGGTCCCGTCCGAAAGCGTTTCGTTCCATTTCTCATAGCTGTCAAAGGTGACACTTGTCTTTTTATTTCTAGTAGTGGGACTATGTTTGGGTTGATAGTATAGCTATTTCTAAACCTACAGGTCGCAGGTTATTTGGTTTTCTATTAGTTCTAAATTTAAGTTATCGAAATGAGATGCAATTCCTATTTTTATTTGTCGATGGTACCTTGGTTGCATTAACGAAACGTCGCATTGCTTTGTCAATGAGCGTTTAAAGGAAGTTCCGTTTTAGGCATGTGACACTACGATTCATGTCAAAACATTGGGTTGTGTTTATTAATCGTTTCGCTCAGTGTAGCTGGAAAAAGTTAATGATGTCGTTGTTTTCTTATAAATACGGCGTAGCTTCCGTTTATATAGTTTTTGGTGAAAGACCATAAAATTATTATTGTTCATTGGTCGCTGTTCTGGTAGCTGCCCACTTCCAGTGTTTCGGTGATTCGGAACGGAGAATGAGTTTGTTTTTTTGAGGTTTGAAGGTGCCCTTGCCTCGGTCATTCCAAATTTTGCTAACCATGTGAAGACTACGTTTTTACATTTCTCGGTTAAAGATTCATCGCTTCGGGGTAAGTGTTTATACTAGTAAAAGGTCTGAGTGCTTACTGTCGTTATGGTGCTAATTCGTGTTTCGTTTTTGTTCCAGCGAGAGCCCAGCCTTGCATAATTTAGCTTCAAATATGGACTAGGTACCCTAGTCTAGAACTTTCTAGGGAATCTTTATTCACTACTCAGGTGAGTGTCATGAATTTCACGTAAACTCTTTTACTTACTATCGTTGATCGATTTTTGTTGTTCAATGTGTGATTTACGTTCATTTCAGTTTCACATGTCGGTTCGTTGGCTTCCCACAACCGTTTACACTGTCTTTCTTTGAAAAAAAACCCACCGTGCGTGGTAAGCATACTTTGATTTTAATTTCAATTTGGAACGTAGGTCCTCAAATACCAACTTTTGACTAATGGTGACAATTTATTGTCCTAGGGTTTTTTTTTTTCTTTTATCAGTAAGTTTCAACGCTTCCTCTTGAACTAAGCGCTTATACACGGGTGCCGGTGATGTGTACCAGCCCACCTGATCTGCGCTGCGGGCACAGCTCCTGGTAGGACACTGCCGCCCCTGAATGGAAACTTGCAGAGCGAGGCGCTGTCCTGGGTGTGCGTGATGGAGGTTTGAGACATCTCACCGGTCCGGTAAATTTATTCATGTTATTATTAAGGTGACAGCACCCCTTAAGCAACTCGAGTAACCCGTTATTCTAAGTTTAATGCTTAAGTAATTTTACTGGTATCAAGACTGTAACTTAACTTTAAAACTAGAACACATGGTGTGGGACTACTGTCTTAGTGATGTAGCCTGATACTACCATATACTCTATATTTAATAAACTCTCTTGTTGAAAGTATATTGGCCTTTTCAATTATTTAGCTAATCCTCAAGTTTGTTGGTGGTTCCATATGGCGCTCATTATTTACAAATTGTTGATGAGACTCACCACTCTGGTCATAGCCAAACACACGACCCTAAATCCATTTCTCATGCAGACCAACTTTAAGGCAATAATATTAAACTGACAAATATTACAGTGGCGTTCCCAACGTTTGGCCAGATTGAGATTAGCTAAATAATATAAATAAATGTATTAATTAAATACTAGGGGAATACTCAATTCTCTAATTTAAGGGTTGCTTTAGTTATAGTTCTTATGATACTGAGTAGTGACTATGTTATTTGTTCTGTGTTAGCTTTAAGTATACTTTACGGATTTAAACTATCAATTTAAATCAAAAAATATATATATAAAAACTTTAACTGTTCAACTTGAACTTACAAACATCTCAAATATACTGATGTGCTATTGCGTCCATTACGGCGAAAGGTTATGAAATTTTCTAAATAATATAAAAACTTTATTGTGCTTTGTACCAGACAAAAACTTGAAACATTGAAACTTTTCAATATACTGATAGTGTGAATTTTACTGGATTGACACAATAACACTACTGTTGTTTAACTGGTAGGGCTATTTGAAGGCCATTTATTTTGTCGGTCTGTTTTTTTTTTAATATGAACTTATGGTGTAACATTTACAATTTCAACTGGAAACTACTTTCTAGTGTTTGATGTTGCTATTATTTTAAGGATAGGCTGTTTATACTTGTAAAGTTGGAATTTGAGGTCAAGTTTTCAAAAAATCTTACCGTGTAGAAATTCAACCTTTTGTTGGACAACATTTAAACAAGCCGTAAACTTTTCAAAATGGACTTCATACAAGCCGGTGGTAACATTACATGCCTGAAAAAAGACGAAATTTCACACGAACTTATTATTAGGGGTTGTAAGGTTAACCCAGAGTCTCGTCGTAGTAGCCTACAACAGGTTCTTGTGTCCACTGCCGATCTAGCTCAGAGGGGAGGTGTGAAGTTAGTTCTTTCTGGAAATTCTGATGCCTCGGTGGAAACCTCAATTATTCGGCGCAAAGTAGAGGAAATTGAAAAGACTTTACAAGATGTTCCGTCGACTTCTGCTAAAACTCGTTTATTATCACGATGCAAATATCTTCTTTGTCGTGTTTCGCGGTTACCGGCAGGCGACGAGGACGTTCAACTTCTCAAGGTGACGTTGAACGCGATCATGGATCGTTTACAGGCTGATAGTGGTTCAGATTCCGATGGTGACGACAGTGACGTCAGCTTTCCTGATGTTTCAGCCCAGGTTATCAAGAAAGTAATTTATAAGACAGAAAAACATTTCAATATAAATTCTTTGAACCTTAAATATAACGGCAACTCATGTGCACGTTTATTTTTAAGGCGTTTGGAGGAATTGCGTGTCGCTAGGCAAATTTCGGAACAGAGCATCTTCCGTGGATTTCCGGAAATTCTAGATGGACCGGCTTTATCGTGGTTTCGTTCCAAGCGTGAACAATTTACCTCGTATTATGATGTAGTCACAGCTCTTCGTGACGACTTCGACATTCCGGACTTGGATTTCAAACTGCTCCAAGAAATTCGTGCTCGCACTCAAGCTAGGGACGAGTCTATCGTGTCTTTTGTAGCAGTGGTGTTAGGTATGTTCGAGAGGCTGAACAAGAAGGTGCCTGAAGAAGAAAAATTAGATATCCTCACTCGTAACATCCGACCTGATTATAGCAGGGAATTAGCGTTACAGGACGTTACTACAATATCCCAGCTGACTTCTTTGTGCAAGCGGATCGAATTGGCTAAGGTTAAGGCAGATCAATTTCGAGAGCCATCTACTTCCAAGCCTAATACTGGTTCGGTTAACCATAAACCGGAACCTAAATTCGTTTCGCGGAGTAACTTAGAAAAATCTCTGAACTTCTACCAAAACTCCAAGTCTTATAATGTAGCTTCGGTGGGACGCGCTGCGGCTAAGCAGGCTTGCTTTCGCTGTGGTATGTCTAATCATGTCACTAGCCGTTGTAAGAAATCGAGGGAGTTATTATGCTTCAAGTGTGGACAAAAGGGCGTCCGCACACCCGAATGTCCTACATGTTCTGTACAGCCAAAAAACGGGATAGCTTAGTCTTTTCTAATACTACTTTGAAACTTAATTCTACGCCCTCTTCCGCCGTAGAAAAGACTATTTATTTTGAACCTTCTAAGGGCGATAACAGATTATACGTTCTTCTTAATATTTTGGACGTGAATGTTAAGGGATTGCTTGATTGTGGTGCTACTTGCAGTTTACTTGGATCGAATAGTCATCTCATATTCTCTGTCATCGGTTTACCTATCCTGACTCACAAAGTTCCGTTAAAACTCAGAGTAGCCAATGGTCAGGAATTACTGTGCACCGAGTATATGTCATTGCCGGTTAACTTTAAGGGCAATATTCAAATAATTCACTTTAACATTCAAGCAGAGATTTCTACTCCTATTATACTGGGACTTGACTTTTGGAAAACTTTTAATTTAGCTCCGGAAATTATTTCTAGTCTACCTTCTGATGATAGTGTGGCTAGTATCTCTTCAATTCCTGCCGAATCCGGTCTAAATAGTACTGACTCTTTGACTCCCTCCCAAAAGACTCATTTAGAGGAAGTCGAATTTCTTTATGATCAAATTGATACAGATAAAGTCGGTTTGGGGAAAACATCCTTGATTCAACACGTGATCAATACTGGAGATTCTACTCCGATAAAGCAAAAATATTATAGGCTCAGTCCTGTTAAGCAGGCTGCACTGGAGAAGGAGGTTGATCGCATGCTTGAGGCAGGAATTGTCGAACCATCTCGCTCGCCCTGGAACTCTCCAGTGGTCATGGTGGAAAAGTCCAACGGAGATCTCAGACTTTGCCTTGATAGTCGGAAGATTAACGCAGTCTCTAAATCAGATGCATATCCATTGCCTTACGTTAATTATATCTTAGACAACTTGCGGGACGCTAAGTACCTGACGTCCTTAGACCTTAGTGCCGCCTATCACCAGATACCTCTTAACGATGAGTCGAAGGAAGTTACAGCTTTTACTGTACCCGGAAAAGGACTGTTCCATTATAATCGAATGTGTTTCGGTCATGTAGGGGCCTCTGCCACTATGCAACGCCTCATGGACACTCTGTTTACCGCGGAGTTCGACAATAAGGTTTTCTGTTACATAGACGACATTATCATATGTACTTCCGACTTTAATGAACATCTTCGTCTTCTTAAAGCCGTTTTTGAGAAACTCAAGGCCGCTAATTTAACAATTAACATGAAGAAGTCCCTCTTTTGCCGACCTGAACTTAAATATCTAGGATATGTGGTAGATAAGTACGGTTTGCGTACTGATCCTTCAAAAATTGATGTGATCCTAAATTTTCCTGTACCTGAAGATGCGAAGGGCATCAAAAGATTTTTGGGTATGTGTGGATGGTACAGACGGTTTATTGATAACTTCTCTAAAATTGCTCGTCCTCTTTCACGTTTGACCAGCAAAAAAGTAAAGTTTGCGTGGTCTGACGAAGCAAATGAATCTTTTGATCAACTTAAGGTTGCTTTAGTATCCGCACCTATTCTAAGGTGTCCGGATTTCAACGCTCCTTTTTATATCCATACGGACGCCTCCTCCTACGCAATTGGAGCAGTTCTGACTCAGAAGCATGACGGCGTCGACCATCCTATTGCGTATTGCAGTCGCACTCTTTCGAAGCCAGAAACTAACTACTCTGTCACGGAGCGGGAGCTCCTTGCTGTTCTCTACGCGCTTGCTCAGTACCGTGCTTACGTTGAGGGTAGGAAGTGTTATATCGTCACGGATCACGCGTCCCTAAAATGGTTCTCTAACTTAAAAAATCCATCAGGTCGTCTGAACCGATGGGCATGTCAGCTTAGTCAGTTCGAGTTTGAACTAATACACCGCAAAGGAAAAGAGCATATCATTCCAGATTGTCTATCTCGAATACAGGTTTCTGCC